>JAZHEH010000174.1:6946765-8336118 GCA_036589455.1 Ateles fusciceps | reverse complement strand
GCAAAAAAAATTCAAAAATTCTAAAGACTAACAAAATAATACGTAACTGAATGTACACAACATCCTCGGTGACAAAACAAGACCTTATCTCTAAAAAATAAAATAAGGTATATTCATATCAAATTCTAAAATTAACAACAATGGAAACAAATACACCTAGCTGTATACGAGTTGGAAACGTAGCCATACCGAGAAATAATTATTTCAAGTGACTTTTGACCTCAATGCTCTGACTAGACATCCTTTATGGGAAATATTGTGAGGGTCAAAAGAACTGCAAGGAAATCTTAAGCTTTCCTCAGTAGTTTTATTAGGAGTTGTAAGGCTGGCACTGTAATTTTGAAATTTGTTTGTTTGTATAAGGGCATGATGGGGCGCGCCTGTAGTCCCAAGCAAATTGGTAAATATGTTAATTGTATTAAAATCAAGGTTTCCGGTATAAAAGAAAAGAAATACAAATTAAACAATAAGAGGCATTAAGAAGGTGAAATATTAATTGGGAGTATTGGTATAAATCTGTCATTTCAGCATATGCATAGCTCCTAGTTCTTGATTTAAAGTGTTTATGTATGCGTGTATTTCTAACGAAGGAACCTAGAGGTGATGGGTGTCCAGTAGCCACGAGACCCCTGCTGCCCAGAATGGGTTTCTAAAGGCTATTAAAAGGAACCCCATCTTTTGGAGAATGGCTGATCCTAGGCTCGATTCAGGAAAGTTCAAGGTGAGAATGGGAATCTTATTGTGACAGACGGCAAAAATGTGTCAAAACCCAATGAAGTCATGTCGAAAGGTTAAGGACTAACTCAACAGCCTTCCCACTAGGGAAGAATTTAGAAGAATCTGAGCATTATTAAGAATGATAAATGTAAGTGATTGTAAAATGTGAAGTAAATAAAAATACCTGTCTGCAGTTATAAAAAGGAAAGGGAGGGCCAGGTGCCTCACGCCTGTAATCCCAGCACTTTGGAAGGCTGAGGCGGGCAGATCACAAGGTTAAGAGATTGAGACCATCCTGGCCAACATGGTGAAACCCCATCTCTATTAGCTGAGCATGGTGGTGTGTGCCTGTAGTCCCATCTACTCGGGAGGCTGAGGCAGGAGAATCGCTTAAACCCAGGAGGCGGAGGTTGCAGTGAGCCGAGATCGCACCACTGCACTGCAGCCTGGGTGACAGAGGGAGACTCCATCTCAAAAAAAAAAAAAAAAAAAGAAAAGAAAAAAAGAAAGAAAGAAAGGAGAATGACAAAAAAGAGGAGGTCTGGAAGCATCTACTGTAAAACTCTTTCCTCTAGAAATGGGTAATGAGGTGGAAAAATCAGCATTTACTCTGCCTTGATAAACCAATCAGTGGTTCATCTCAAGTTGATTAGGAAATGCTTTTCATCATGGGAGAATGCCAGCTAAGAAATATAAAGGATGATGGAATTTAAAAACAATTATTCAACTCTCATACACTGTGGGGGAGAAACACAAGATGGTCCAGCCACTGTGGAAAAGAATTCAGCAGGTTCTTCTGAAGTCAAACACACATTTACTAAAGAACTCAGCCATTCTACTTCTAGTATTTACCCAAGTGAAATGAAAACTTTTGTTCACACAAAGGCCTGGAAGAGAATGTTCTACGGCTTTATTTGGAATTGCTCCAAACTGAACACGACCCATCCGTCCTTCAATGTGGGACTGAATAAACAAGGTGGAATACAATGGAACACAATGGAATAGTGTTCAATAATAAAAAGGAAAAAATCGCTGATGCATAGAACCACACGGAGGGATCACGAATGCATTGTGTTAAATGAAAAAAACCAGACTCAAAAGGCTGTACAATGTATAATTCCAGGTGTGTGACATTCTGGAAAAAGTAAACCTAAAGGGACAGAACAAAGATCAGTAGCTGCCCAGGGGCTGGGGCTGGGTGAGGGGGCTGACATGGAGGTATTTGGGGGGGGGAGGGTGGAACTACTCTATGTCTTAATGGTTGCTGTGGTTACATGAATGTATACATTGGTCAAGATCTGAAAAAATTACAGAACAGAGGGTGAATTTTTACTGCCATGTAAGTTATTTCTTAATTTGAAAAGTAAAAAAAAAAAAAATGACCATTTTTTCAATTTCCAAACTCGACAATCGATGGCAAAACTACCAGTTGAAATTTCACTGGGAAAACAGTATATTCATGTGCCAGACTATCACAGATTCCTGGCTAATTGCAACTAGACAAACATATTGTAATGGAAAGATCGAGGGCCATTCCTTCCATCAAGGGATGAAATTCAGCATCACTAAGAGTATGACAAATGGACAACCTATGCTACCTGGTATGATGGGAAGTTCCCATCTCCTATGAAATTGTACTTGCCCCAAATGCTTAATCTGAATATAAATTCAGACTTAAATTTCAGTTTACAGGACCAAGTGGAAAAACACACACAAGTTAAAAGACACCAGGAAAAGACGATCAGACCAATATAGATTGTCAACTATTCTATAAGAGAGCTGGCCTGATTGCTTTAAAAAGTCAAAATAAGAAGTAAATAAGAATGTTGGGTGCGGTGGCTCATGCCTGTAATCCTAGCACTTTGGGAGTCTGAGGCAGACGGATCACCTGAGGTCAGGAGTTTGAGACCAACCGGCCTAGCCAACATGGTGAAATCCTGTCTCTACTAAAAATACAAAAAGTAGCCGAGTGTGGTAACGCACTCCTGTAGTCCCACCTACTTGAGAGGCTGAGGCAGGAGAATTGCTTGAACCCGGGAGGTGGAGGTTGCAGTGAGCAGGGATCATGCCACTGTACTCCAGCCTGGGTGACTCTGTCTCACTCATACACACACACACACAAAGTAAATAAGAAGTAAATAAGTAAAAAGAGCAATAGACTAAAGAACCTTAACAATCAAATGCAATGTATAAATTTGATTTGATTCAGTTTTTAGAAAAAAAGTAGCTGAAAAGGAGATTTGAGGAACAATTGAGGAGATTTGAATATCCTTTGTACATTAGGGAATAATTGTTATTTTCTTAGACATGATAATGGTATTGTGGTTTTGGAGGGCCCTTCTCTTATTGTTATGTAGTTCCATGCTTAAACTTAGGGGTCAAATGTCAAGTCTGCAAATTATTTTCAAATAGTTCAGTTGTATCTCTATCTGTATGTCTGTAATGCCTATCTAGTTACCCATCTAGTGTATTGCAAAATAGTCACAATTATAATGGATCTACAGATTTTCATGTATTATTTGTCCAATTCTTTATATTAAAATTTTTTATAACAAAAAACTAGGGGAAAAAAATAATACCAGATCCCACTCCAGACAAAATAAATCTGGATGTATGGAGAAGAGGGACCTAAGCTACAGTACTTTTAAAAAGATCTCCAGATGCTTTTTTTTTTAACATAAAATGACCATTTTATTGGGCTCCTGGATTCTGTTGGTCAGGAATTCAGACAGTGCAAACAGGTGATGATTTGTCTTTGTTCCATGAAGTCTGGGGCCTCAGTTGAGGTGTGGTGGTGTCTGGGGCCTGGGCTCATCTTGGATGTATCTTACATACACACACGTCTGGCAGTGCAGCCTGGCTGCTGGCTGGAAACTTAGCTGAGCTGCTGGCCAGAACGCCTCCATGTGGCCTCTCCAAGAGTCACTGTGCAGAGCCTCCAGGTGATTTTAATGTGAAGTCAGAATTTCCCAAACTTGAACAATCATTAGGATTACCTTAAGTATTTATTCAAATTCAGATTTCCCGGCTGGGTGTCCTGGCTTATGTCTGTAATGCCAGCACTTTGGGAGGCCAAGGCGGGCAGATCATCTAAGGTTAGGAGTTTGAGACCAGCCTGGCCAACATGGTGAAATGCCGTCTCTGCTAAAACTACAAAAATCAGCTGGGCATAGTGGTGCACGCCTGTAATCCCAGCTACTTGGGAGGCTGAGGCAGGAGAATCGCTTGAACTCGGGAGGCAGAGGCTGCAGTGAGCTGAGATTCCACCACTCCACTCCAGCCTGGGTGACACAGTGAGACTGTATCTCAAAAGAAAAAAAAGTGTCAGATTTCCTGACCCCTTTTCTGGGTCTGGGCGAGGCCTATTAATATTAAAGTTAAAACTCACCGAAGTGATTGTAAGGGAAAGGGAAATCTGGGAGAGCACTGACC
Organism: Ateles fusciceps; assembly: GCA_036589455.1. NCBI lineage: Eukaryota > Metazoa > Chordata > Mammalia > Primates > Atelidae > Ateles > Ateles fusciceps. Next base: position 8,331,969 of record JAZHEH010000174.1, on the reverse strand, counting down.
GAGGGCGTAGCCCCATAGTTCTTCCAAAGTCCAGATCTGTCCAGACATCAAGTACCAACCACCGTAGAAAATGGGAAATGTCACATACTGCTGTTCTATTTCTGAAACTTTGTCTTAGACTATTCCTTTGATTCCTAGTTTATCTTGCTGACTACGGCTTTGTCTTTTCCTTGGCTATGAATATGATTCTCCTAAGGTTATGTATGTGGGTCTTGCTGCTCTAGTTAAAACACTTGTCTCACTTGACTATGCCCTGGAAATTCCTTTGGCAAGACATACTTTTCTTTTTCTTTTTTTTATTTGAGATGGAGTCTTGCCTTGTTGCCCAGACTGGAGTGCAGTGGCACCATCTCAGCTCACTGCAACCTCCGCCCCCCAGGTTCAAGTGATTCTCATGCCTCAGCCTCCTGAGTAGCTGGGATTACAGGCGTCTGCTAACACGCCTGGCAAATTTTTTGTATTTTGAGTAAAGACGGGGTTTCACCATGTTGGCCAGGCTGGTCTTGAACTCCTGACCTCAGGTGATCCACCCACCTTGCCTCCCAAACTGCTGGGATTACAAGTATGAGCCACCATGCCTGGCCAAGACATGATTTTCTAGATATAGAAATTAGGTAAGTTTGAGGTAAAATGGGAGAGAAGAAAAGAAGCTAGGTCATATCAATTCTTGAGGGGAGTTACACTTATTTTTTTGTCTTTTTTCCCTTTTTGTGGAGACGGGGTCTCGCCATATTGCCCAGGCAGGTCTTGAACTCCTGGGCTCAAGCTATCATCCCACCCTCTGCCTCCCTAAGAGCTGGGATTACAGGCATGAGCCACAGCACCCAGCCAGGTTATATCAATTCTTGAATGCCAGGCTGGGGGAGTTGACCTTAAGTCAATATGCAATGGTAACCCAGAGAGGATCGATCATGAATTCAAAAAGGATCAGGGATGTACATTCAGAAACATGATCAGGAGCAGTGAAAGCCTAGAGGCAAGGAGAATAGACCAGGCCTAGGAGAAAAGTTATGGGGCATTTACCAAGATGACGACAATCTCCATATTAAGGAGAAGATGGATCTGGGACATGTTGTTAAACATCCCTTATGGACCATTGTCACATTCCTTGGCATCATGTTGGTTTATTAAATAAAATGAATAAAAATTTTAAGAAGAAAGATGACACTGATAGTTTCTAAGCTCCACTCTGACTGGGCTCTAGGCTTGTCAATGTGTATTTGAGGTGATCAAATGGGATCAGACTCTCCTGCTTGCATTGTTTCGTTTTTGGCCAACAGGACTCAGGCTGAGCTAAGCTTTGGATCTGTGGACAATTTCCTCGTTAGTGTGATTTCCCAGCCAACTGAGCCTCCTATCATAATCTAAAGCCAGGAAAGACCTTCTGTCCCCAGATTAGAACCAGAGAGATGGACTGTCTTCCAGAAGGTTCCCACTAGTATCTGCTAAGTGATTATCTAGGCATGTGGGTGTGATTTGTGTTTTGTTTTGTTGCTGTTTTTTGAGAGGAAGTCTCACTCTGTCTCCCAGACTGGAGTGCAGTGGTGCGACCTCAGCTCACTGCAGCCTCCACCTTCTGGGTGCCAGTGACTCTTCTGCCTCAGCCTCTAGGGTAGCTGGGATTACAGGCACACACCACCACACCTGGCTAATTTTTGTATTTTTAGTAGAGATGAGGTTTCACCATGTTGGCCAGGCTGCTCTCGAACTCCTGACCTTAGATGATCTGCCCACCTCGGCCTCCCAAAGTGCTGGGATTACAGGCGTGAGCCACCATGGCCTGCCGGGTGTTTTCTTTTCTTTTTTTTTTAATTTATTTTTTGTAAAGTTCTACCTAAAGTTAATGAAGGTATAGTTTCTGCTAGTTATTTAGAAATAAAGAGTAACATCTAGATGAATCCAGGACAGGTCATCAAATTATAGCCCACAGCTGAATAGGGCCAATGCCTGCTGTTGTAAACAAAGCTTTACTGGACATAGCCGTGCACATTCTGATTCTCACGCAAGGGCTACGGCTGCTTTCAAACTACAAAGGCAGAGTGGAGTGGTTGCAATGAAGGCTGTATGGCCTGCAAAGCCTGAAATGTTTACTATCTTGTTCTTTATGGAAAACGTTTGCTGACCTCTGATCGAGGAGACTGGCTTTCTCATCAACGGATGGTGTGGTCTTCAGCACGTTGATGATGTTGAAGAACAATGAGAGGATTGAAAACTTCTCTATCCATTTTCTTTTTCGTCTTGAAAGTCCGGTTGAGAGAGATGGGAAATTTAAATTCTCCTTTTTGTGTGTTTTCTTTGAAGTTCTTACTCTTCTTTTAAGGGAACTGTTACTAGATTTATATTTGGCAGAACTACAGACAGGACTCATCTGTGATTTGTGGAGCAGTAGTTAAATCCGTTGGCTCTGTAGCCTGCCTGCTCATATTCACATCCTCACAACTCCACTTACTCCCCCATTTCATCTGGGGCAAGTTATCTGACTGCTCTGTGCTTCAGCCCCAACTATATTAGTAGAACCTGCTGTCTGTGGTTCTTGGGAGTATTAAATGAGTTAATGCATGAAATGAGCAGGACAGTAAGTAGCTGGCGTACAGTCGAATATTCTATAAACATTAGCTCTTATTAGTATTGATTTGATATAGGGTCATCTATAGCCAACATTCTTAGCTGAAAGCACTAGCATTCCTCTTGTCAATGATGACTTATGCTTTAGGCGGGAGGGAAGAATCTGTTGTGTGTTGTCTGAAATTAGAGAGCCCTGAAATCAAACAACTGATTTCACTTCTTCCAAGTGTTTCTCAAAGTGTCCTCCCTGGACTAGCAGAATCAGCCTTCCCTGGGAACTTGTTAGAAATGTAAATCACAGGCCAGGTGTGGTGGCTCGTGCCTGTAATCCCAGCACCTTGGGAGGCCGAGGCAGGCAGATCACAAGGTTGGGAGTTTGTGACCATCCTGACTAACATGGTGAAACCCCGTCTCTACTAAAAATACAAAAATTAGCCAGGCATGGCTGTAATCCCAGCTACTCTGGAGGCTGAGGCAGGAGAATCGCTTGAACCCGGGAAGTGGAGGTTGCAGTGAGCCGAGATCACGCCATTGCACTCCAGCCTAGGTGACAGAGCAACACTCCATCTCAAAAAAAAAAAAAAAAAAAAAAGAAATGTAAACCATCAGGCCCCATCCAAGATTCACTGAACCAGGGACTCTAGGGATGGTGTGTGTGCTGGTAAAGATTTAACAACCAGCTCTCCAGAAAGCAAATGCCCTTAAGCTGCTGATTCCAGTGGTTTAAATTCTCACACTATGACTGGCTGTAAGTTATCAACCTGCTGTTATTGACTGCGGAGTTGGGAAGAGGTGTGCATAAGAAGCTCTCCTGAGCTGAGAGGAGGAGCCGGCTCGAGCACACTGTTGGCCCAGCCATCTGTGCTTCAAAGAGCTTTTCAGATTATTCTGATGCACGCTCAGATTGGAGAGGCATTGAGTGTGCTGATCCCCCAAAGAGCATGCTTACCTCAAGTCCTGAGAAGAGAATGCTACAGAGCCTGGACTTCGGCACCAGAATTTCTGGGTGCAAATCCAACTCCACCACTTCCTGACCTTGAGCAAATGCCTGACATATAGTTATGCATAACTGCACATTAGTTGTTACTATTATTGCTCCAAATGCACATTTGCCACAGTCAACCAACACCTTCTCAAATACTAGGAGGAGCTTCAAGGTCTTTGCTGCTGCCCCAGGGCCCCTAGGGAAGCACGTGAGGCTGCATTTTGCAGGCAGATCTCTAGTACTTTCCCAAGGGCTTTGGTGTGTTATATATTGTGCTTCATGGTGAGTATGTATAGTGGAAAATGGTTTTTATTCTCTCATTTTATATGACAATAGTAAAAATAGGCAACATCAGCGGGGGGGATTTAGAGTCTTATTCTCATGCTGGGTTGGGGTCCAGGATATAGGCAAGGCAGAGGCTCAGTTTTGCACTTTAGTAACTTTGTTTGAGGGGGAGGGGACATCTAACAAATCCTTATAATTCCAATTTCCACCACAATAAAATAGCTGGGCTGTGTGTGTCAGGGTGCCTTGTAGGCAGAGAGGCCAGGATGGTCAACCTGAAGTCTAACGAGGCTTCTTAAACCCTGCTGAGCTTCTCATCCAATGGCTACATTCACACCCACAGTTCAGATCTCACCAGCGTCTGTGCTGGTCTTCCCTCCTGCGTCTCCGTCATTGTCATTTACCAACCCAGAAGCCACCTCTTCTCTTCCTTGTGAACATAGCCCTGATTTTGTTCACACACCATGAGAAAATGTGCTCAGGGAAGATTTACCCCTCATCCGGCTGCATGGGTGAACTCTGATTCCAGCACTGCTCAACAGACCTTCATGGATGATGGGAACAGTCTAGAGCTGCACTGCCCATTACGAGACCACTGGCCCCATGTGGCTACTGAGCACCTGAAATGTGGCTTGACTGACTTGGCAACTGAATTTTATTTTATTTTATTTTAATTTTGTTTTGAGATGTAGTCTCACTCTGTCACCCAGGCTGGGGGGCAGTGGTGTGATCTCGGCTCAAGGCAACCTCCGCCTTCCGGGTTCGAGGGATTCTCCTGCCTCAGCCTCCTGAGTAGCTGGGATTACAGATGCCCACCACCACACCTGACTGATTTTTATATTTTTAGTAGAGATGAGGTTTTACCAAGTTGGCCAGGCTGGTCTTGAACTCCTGACCTCAGGTGATCCACTTGCCTCGGCCTCCCAAAGTGCTGGGATTAAAGGCGTGAGCCACCATGCTCAGCCTTAATTTTAAATTTTATTTAATTTTAATTTAAATCTAAAGGGCTTTATGTGGTTAGGAGCTACCATGGGAGATAGCACAGAGACTCTAAATTATGACAATTTCACTCTCCTTTGCCAGGTGTTGGCTAAGACATCGCTGCGTGGCCCAATCATGACCTAGAGGCTCTGACAAAGCATGAGGTCTGGGAAAGAGTTTTCTCCCTGCTAGAGGAGAGAGATGCCCATGGGAGGCTCATGTCATTCTTATCCCTTGCCTTGTCCCCCTCCAGCACTTTCCTTCCTGTCCTGCGTGCTGTCGTGTGTGGTGTGAAAGCCTGCTGCTTTGGAAACGATCTTGTGACAATGAGGGATGATAAAAATAAATGAAGATGACAAGAACTAACACTCATAGTGCTTATTATATGCCAGGCTCTCCCTAAGCAGTTTATAGGTATTCACTAATTTAATTCTAACAGCAACTCTGGAAGGAAATACTGCTGTTTTCTCCAATTGACAGAGAAGGGAACCGAGGCTCAGCAAAGTTCAGTAACTTGTGGGAAGTTTCTCAGACCACAAGCACCAAAGCTGGGATTTGAACTCAGGGAGACCCATGGCAGAGGTTGCACTCCTCACTGTCACACGATACTGCCTTTCTAGAACCAGGAGAATTGCAGAGAAGCTGCCTAACCTGGGAGCCATAAATCTCTAGACTTCTTGTTGCGTGAGATAAACACACATGGTTATGCGTGAAGCCACTATCAGTTGGATCTCCCATGAGTTGCAGCCACAGACATCCTGAGTGATACCAGTGTCTTTGAATGTGTCTCCTCCAACCTGGGTACCCGACTACAGGAGTCCACTGAATCATTCCTCTATCAGGGGCTGATTCACTGCAGACATGGGTGAGGAAACCATCCCAACGTCCAAGAGAAACAATCCATCTAAGGCAGGGGAACACCGATGTGGCAACAGCCGGTGATGACACCCACAGGAGGATCCCACTGGGACCCCACCCCAGAGCTCATAGCAAAGCTCAGCTCTTTGGCATCTGCCTGTTATCTCTGATTCTAAAAAATAAAGTCTGTCCAAAGGCATTGTGGGAATGGGAAGTTCAAAGGCACAGGGAAGCTTGAAAGCCATCTCCAGAAGCCTTTGGCATATACCTGTAATGTTTCAGCTGTCATTATTCATCATGCTCTCACCGTGTAGTCAGCGTCTGGCTTTCCCCAGGGCCCCGAATTCTCTCTTTGGTGACTAAGAATTTAGGATGACTTGCCATTGGATTTCACTAAGTAGGGTGTTCATCTTTCCAGGCTTATGAAAATGTGGAAATATATAAATGCTCAATCCTTTCAATCAGAGGCAAACATGGGCTTAAGGGAATGACGCCGAGGACCACCTGTCCAAGGTAGCACGAGACACTTTATACTGGGACACAGCAAGCTCCCATTGGCGGGCAGTTGCAGGAATCCCCTTCATCCCCATAATCGTCCTTCTTCCTTCCTTGTGCCAGGCTGACCCGTTCCCTCTCCCAGCTTGCAACTGCCCTTCTCCCTCCCCCGACCCTGGCATTACCTTCTTACCACATCCCAGGATTAAGCAGGGCCTAGGCTGCAACGGCATGATGAATGGGGTCATCTAAGGAAGGAAGAACAGATCTAAGTGGCAGAGGGTCCCAGGGCCCACCTCTCGCCACGGTCTTTACTGACCCCTTCACTCATTCAGCAAAGAATGACTGAGCACCTACTGTGTACTAGGCACTGGAGAGACTAGTAGAAAAACTCTTTTTTTTTTCTTTTAGATGGAGTCTCACTCTGTCACCCAGGTTGGAGTGCAGTGGTGTGATTTCGGCTCACTGCAACCTCCGCCTTCCAGGCTCAAGCAATCCTTCCACTTCAGCTTCCGGAGTAGCTAGGATCACAGGCACACACCACCACAGCCAGCTAATTTTTTGTATTTTGGGTAGAGATGGTTTCACCACATTGCCCAGGCTGGTCTTGAACTCCTAGGCTCAGGAGATTCACTTGCCTCGGCCTCCCAAAGTGCTAGGAAGACAGGTGTAAGCCGCCACACCTGGCTGAAAAATTCTACCTGGAAGAAAATGCAAACTGTTTGAGTATCCCTCTGAGGTTTTATTTCTGAACCTTATTTCAGTATTTGGTGTATCCAAAGACTCGGCATTGTCTTTAGATCAAAGCTATGAGACAAGTAAGTCAGGAACCATTGTCCCATTTTTCATGGGAGAACAAGAAGACTGACGCCAAGCAACTTCTTCGTGGGATGTGAGTAATGGGTACACTCAGGCCTCAAACTCACGTCTTTTGACTCATTTATTTTCCCCTGACATGTCTCACCCCAGAGGCTGGCCTGGGCAGGACCAGCCACCGCAGGCGTCCACACTGCTCTGAAGCGGATTCTCCAAAGTTCTTTTCACCCGAGGCCCCTCATTGTGGGGAAGGCGGGGTTCACTGGCAGTCCCCTGCACAATCCCGCTGGCTAGTCTTTGAAGTAAAAGCCTTGAGATCAAAGGAAATATTTTGTTGAACTCAGCTATTCTTCCTTGATCTGCTAAAAACCTTAATTTAATTAGCAATATAAACTTTGTAAAGGCTTCGCTTTCTCAACTTGGTTCAACTTATACCATTTTTTTTTTTTTTATTTGGAAGTGAATAAGGAAGAAATAAGGAAGAAAAAGTATCTAAAATATCTCATGTAAGGCATGGACTAGGCAATACTTACGTCTCATGAGTATTTTTCCGTGGTATTGACCTAAATGTTTATACTTGCCCTCCAATGAGCAATAAGTCATAGTGGGAAACATTTTGGACAGAATTATCTAGTTGGGCTCTAAAAAGGCAAACTTCTCAGATTCCCTGAGGTTTGAAATCACAGCATTTTAAAAGGGAGGGTACTAGCATTATGATATATTCCTTAAGTCAGGTGCTTTATATATGTTTAAATAATTCAGTTCTTACCAGAATGTGTGACATCGGTATTCTTTTTAGTTTTTAAAAGAAAGCAAGCGACAGTCTCATGGTCACACTGTGTAGAAATATGGATCAAAGATTTCATTCCACACTGGCAGATACCAAGCCCTACTCTGTGTTAATAGTTTACTGTGGTTTTAGAGCTACCTTTATTTATTTATTTATTATTATTATTTTTTTTTTTTTTAGATGAAGTCTTGCACTGTCGCCTGGGCTGGAGTGCAATGGTGTGATCTCAGCTCATAGCAACCTCTGCCTTCCGGGTTTAAGTGATTCTCCTGCCTCAGCCTCCCAAGTAGCTGGGATTACAGATGCCTGCCACCATTCCTGGCTAATTTTTTTTTTTTGGTATTTTTAGTAGAGATGGGGTTTCACTATGTTGGTCAGGCTGGTCTTGACCTCCTGACCTTGTGATCCGCCTGCCTTGGTCTCCCAAAGTGCTGGGATTACAGGCATGAGCCACCAGGCTCAGCCATTATTATTATTTTTTAAGATGGGGTCTTGATATGTTGCCCAGGCTTATCTTGAACTCCTTGGCTCAAGCCATACTCCCATCTCAACTTCCTGAGTAGCTAAGACTATAGGTGGGCGCCACTGCACCCAACCGGAGCTGCCTTTAGAACTTCAGAAATCACCTGGTCTGCTTATTTCCCTTATGTCACAGCGGAAGAAAATGAGGCCCTAAACTTAAAGTACCTGTCCATTCCTGATGGAGTGGAGAAAAATCTCAGGCACCAACTCTCCAGACCGTGGTCTTTTCCCTTGCACTTTTGTAGATGGTCAAGAAAGAGAAAGTTTGTCCGAGGTGGGTGCAGGCTACCTTTGGGGTCCTTGAAGAAACTCGTATTATGTTGGTGCAAAAGTAATTACCTTATGTAATGACTAATGTGAGTGTGTTTGTGTGTGTGTGTGAGAGAAAGCTATGCATCCGCCTCTGTGAGTCTGTATTCATTTCAGACAAACATCTGCCCTAAGCATTTGTTCCAGGAAGGATTCCACGTGGAAGTGGGGAAGCCGCTGGCCAAGATTTCAGGCCCTGATCAGTGTCATGCCAAACCTATGTTTGCTGTTATGAAGACGTGGTCAGTATTTTGGGGCAGTCATTTGAGTTCATCGAATCCCACAATGGGAGGTTTCAAATGACTCTGGTCATAAATGACATGGCTAGAAGACGAGCTAAAATCAGCTGCCACAGCCTGCATTTTCCCCTTTCACTTTCACCTGCTAACAGAAAACAGAAGACCCTGCAAGTGACTGTATGATTGTTAATACTGATGATATAAATTCACTTTTTCTCGACCAGGCCTTGTGCTTCAGAAAAGAAAGAAAGACCAGGCACAGTGGCTCACGCCTGTAATCCCAACGCTTTGGGAGGCTGAGGTAGGAGGACTGGAGTTTGAGGTTAAAGTGAGCTGTGATTGCACTACTGCACTCCAGCCTGGGCAACACAGCAGGACCCTGTCTCAAAAAATAAGTAAATAAATAAAAAGGAAGGAAGAAAGAAGAAGAAAAGGAAAGAAGGGAGGAAGGAAATCCCGCCACACTTGAGAAACTCTCAACAGATAAACCAATGTCTCCTTTCACCTCAAGAACAGTAGCCAGCTCGGACTTCCTCTAGAATTATCTCCATTGATTCACCCTGAGATGATCTCCCACAGGGTGCTTTTCGTTAAACAATCTGAAGTGTAAACTTCCATGACTTGTCTGGAGTTTTCAGAAATCAAATGTTATTCCCCCACTCCGCCCCCGTCTCCCATCACTCCTGCTACCACCAGCATTTCTTTAGCTGGGAAAATTTTAAGCTTCTTACTGGAAGTTGCTGCCATGTGGTTAAAATCCCCAAGAAGTAAAATGTGAGCTTGGCATCAATAATCAGTTTTGTCTTAGAGTCACATTCATAATAGTAAGTTGCAATGAGACAGATTCCTTTTTAACTAGGCTTCTAGTGATTTCCCTGAAATCTAATTGAAATTTTGAGTCTAGGAAAAATTTCGTAAAACGAATTGTATGTAATTTGTACTGAGAACAGTTTTAATTTGGGTTCCAAAATAAGAGGAAATAGGGAGGAATATGCTCCAGATCTTGTGCAACACATTTTAACGTATTCTTCTTTCCTTTTTTCTTTGTTCTTTTTATTTTTTTTTACTATGAGGTCTCACTCTGTTGCACAGGCTGGAGTGTAGTGGCACAATCATGGCTCACTGTAGCCTCAAACTCCTGGGCTCAAGTGATCCTTCTACCTCAGCTTCCTAGGAATACAGACACCTTCCAGCAAGCCTGGCTAATGTAAAAGTTTTTTTATAGAGACCAGATCTTGCTCTGTTGCCCAGCGGGTCTCAAACCCCTAATCTGAAGCAAACCTCCAGCCTTGGCCTCCCACAGTTCTGGGATTACAGATATGAGCCACCACGCCTAGCCCTTTCTTTTGTTTTTTCTTTTCTTCTTTTCTTTTCTCTTCCCCTTCCTTTTTTTCCCTCTTTCCCTCCTTCTCCCCTTCTTCCTTTCCTTTTTCCCGTCATCATCTACTGAATATAGTGGCCGAAATGAGTTGACAGTTGTTGAATGTTGAGGCCAGGTGAGGGGTTCTTTTATCTATATTCTTGCATATTTGAAATTTTCCATAATAAAAAAGGAAAAATGAAACAGTGGCCAAGAGGAATAATCCTGGCTTGAGTATTAGGCTGTTCTTAGCTTGAAAGAACCATTGCAGAAAACTCAACAGAAACAGAAATTACATACAGTTCAAACTCATTTTCCTAGGAGGCTTTTTTTTTTTCAAAGAAATATTTTGCTGGAACCTAAAAACCACACTCCCAAAATGTTTCAACATGATCCCTCCTGGCAGGAGTCAGAGATGGCTGGCGTACAAGACGGTTGAGAAAGCCATGACCTACAGTTAGTGGCTGGTTGAGATAGTTTCCAAATATAAGTAAGTGGTTGCAGGACTAGAAAAATCGGCAGAAAGCAGTGATTCTGATGTTAGTCACATGGTTACCATACATGACCTACTTTACTTGAGAACCAAAAATATCATTTTAGGTTCTTACACATTATAGTTCCTACCTGTCTTGCTGCTTGAAGGGGGGAACTCCATGTCTGGCTTTTTCTAAACAAGCAGAATGTGCAATCACGCTTAGAGCAAACTGCTCTCTATTTCAGATTTTCCAGAGGAAAAGTGGAATGTACATTAGGCAGATTATTTTACCTCCCTAGTCATGCCAGGGTAAGCTTCCTAGACTAACTAATTCTCCTTCGAGGTCTGGCAGCTCCCAGCTCCCAGCCGGGCCAAGCAGAGCTCCTTCCTCCTTCACCATCTGTGGCCCCAAAGATTTCCCTGCCATCAGGGCCGACGACCAACTGACCACAGGCTGAGTGCTCCAGGCCCTGGCAGCTCAGAGGACAGGGGAACAGCAGCACACTTGCGGCTCCCTGGAGTCTATCCCATCTGGCCTACCGTCCGTCCTGTCATCTCCAAGGATCACCCAAGCTCTGGCCAGGCCGGTAACATGTCTCCTTCGCACGCCCTTGCCCCCTGCTGCTCCGTGGGGCTTTCCCACGGACTCCTGACTCCTCTTCGTTCCTACGCCAACCTTTTCCATCGGGCTGTCGGGGATTCCTGATCGTCAGTGAATACTTCCTTCTGTGTCCTCAGTCTGCAAAGAATGTGCACCCTTGCTGAAACCCCACTCTCTCCAGAGTACCCTGGCTTCCGCCTTTTCACACTTCATCTACTGGGTTGGGGACTCATTTACGCCAATACTCTGTGATCACTTGCAATCTATGACTCTTCCTGCTTTTGGAAAATATCCCTGCTCTGTTGAGTCCTTGATATTCAAGGTGTGTGTGTTTGTGTGTGTGTGCACGTGCACTCGTGTGTGTGTACATATATAGTGTTAAGGACTCCAGCTTCAATATCCAATGACGTGGGTTCTAATTTTGGTTTTGTAGTCACTAGTTTGTGAGACTTTGGTCAAGTTACTTTTTTCAAGGCTTAACTCTTCTATAAAACGTGGATAGCGGTACTTCTATAGCATGGGGTTCTTGTGAGGATGATGTGAGAAGATCCATACAAAGTGTCTAGCGCAGCTCCGTGTAACTCAGTCAATGAGAACTAGGCTCACATTTGGGCTGCTTACTTTCCTTTTCAAATCCCCCCTCCATCTTGAAAAATGTCCATGTTCTTTAGCACTACACAACCCACGCCTGTCAGTTCCCGGCTTCCGTCACTCTGGAGCATGCGTTTCTACTACACACCTGCCCCACTTGCTAGCAACGACCTCCTGGCCTACCTGCTCCTTCTTCCTGCCTGGGTCACCTCCTTCCTCTCCACCATGCCCTTGCCTTCCCGTAGCACTAGCCTGGGACGCTCCAACCTCAGCCAGATAGTTACTTTCACTGAGACCTACACAATTTGTGGTGTGTATCTGATTCATCTTGTGTGAATGTCATGTTTATTCTGTGGTTATATTTTTCATAATTCTTCCGTTATAAGGATCCATAGGGAGCTAAACTATTTCCTATACCCCACCCCCGTTCCCACAAGCCAGATCGCATGTGAAGAATCTGATAACCTCCCTCTCATATGAAGATTTGGTCTTAGTTCAGGAATGCCCCTGATCCCAGGGAGTTAGTTTTCTAGGACACAGACTTGGCAGGGAGATGAGGTAGCACTTTTCAGTGACTAGGAAACAAGGAGGCCACAGGGTGGTCTTGGTCATCTGGACCAAGTGCATAAGCTTGGATGAAGGGTGGAGCAAGGCCGGTGAGCGGTGGACACGCTCAGCTGTGTTTCTTGTGCTTCCGAGGTTTAGGCTTGTTACATTTTCTTGATTTTCTTTGATTTCTCTTTCTGTTTTCTTAAGTACCTTTGGAAATTCTAGTCTGTTTCACTTCTGCTGAAGCACAGCAAGGATAAGGGATTTTGCCCTGGCGTGGCTCCGTCTTTAGGTTGACACTCATCTTTGGGAGGCAGAATGCCAGGGGCAGAGGGAGTCCGAATGAGGGCTCTGTATGGTGATCCCCCGCCTGTGGCACACAGAGGATGCCCAGGTCACCAACCTAAGACATTCCTGTGCCAGGGACATGTACAGCCAGGGTATTTGAGGAGAAGATTTAGCTCGGCTGTGTCTTATCTTTCCCACCATTCTGAGAGGTGAGGTGGCTCTTTCTCAGAATGGAACGGAGAGGAAGAAAGATTTTGGAGAATCAGAACATGACAAGGTACTCACTCCATTTAGTTTGAGGTTTTATGAATTCTCAAAACATCAGAGCCATTTCTATCAAAAAAAAAGAGAGAGAGAGAGAAAGGTCACCTGGGGGCGGTGGCTCACGCCTGTAATTCCAGCACTTTGGGAGGCTGAGGTGGGTGGATCACAATGTCAGGAGTTCGAAACCAGCCTGGCCAATGTGGTCAAATCTTGTCTCTACTAAAAATACAAAAATTAGCTGGATGTGGCGGGCAGATCACAAGGTTGGGAGTTTGTGACCATCCTGACTAACATGGTGAAACCCCGTTTTTACTAAAAAAACAAAAATTAGCCAGGCATGGCTGTGGTCCCAGCTACTCAGGAGGCTGAGGCAGGAGAATCACTTGAACCTGGGAGGTAGAGGTTGCAGTGAGCCAAGATCACACCATTGTACTCCAGCGTGGGCGAGAGTGAGACTCTGTTTCAAAAAAAAAAAAAAAAAAAAAAAAAAGATAAAGGTCTCCAAAAGGCAACTCTTGATTGACCATTGGCGGATTTATTCATTCTTGTCTTGTAGGTGGAAAATAAAGAATAAAATATAATTATATAATACTGGTAAAAGACTGTATGAGGAGCTGGGAGGTCTGTCTGCCAGGCTTTGTTCGCTTGCTGGAAGGCAATGTGATTTACTATAAGATGCTTAACTTTGCTCTCTATTTCCTGAGGTTTAAAATAAGATTTGTATTTATCTTTTCCTTTAAATTGTCCTGAACAACAAGGGAACATTTATGTCAAATAATTTGAGCAACTCAAGGGAGCTAAGTGCTTAAAAAATGCCAACCAGACTGTTAAGTTTTTAGGTTTTTAAAGAGACCTATAAAATGCGCTGGAAAAAATAACAGACATGTGTCCAGAAATCACCAACAGCTGTGTGTTTACAGAGAAAGCAAAATCATATTTCCATATTGAGAAACTGGAATATCGGGGTTGAGTAGACAGGAAAATAGGGAAGAAAAGGAGAAGATGCAGAAAAAAAGGCTTTAAAGCTTTGTGCCTCGCCATTGAACCTCTCTTCTTTGTCATTCCCAGAATTTCATTCTACTTTTTCCAAATTTCTTTTTTGGAGGGGGATGAAGTTTTGCTCTGCTGCACAGGTTGGAGTGGAGTGGCGCAATCTCTGCTCACTGCCACCTTCGTCTCCTGGGTTCAAGCGATTCTCCTGTCTCAGCCTCCGAGTAGCTGGGATTACAGCCACCCACCACCAGCCCGGCTAATTTTTGTATTTTTAGTAGAGATGGGGGTTTCGCCATGTCGGCCAGGCTGGTCTTGAAATCCTGACCTCAGGTGATCCACCCGCCTTGACCTCCCAGAGTGCTGGGATTACAAGCGTGAGCCACCGTGCCCGGTCTACTTTTTCCAAATTTGGTCATGAGTTTCCTGGGGCTGCCGTAATGAAGGACTACAAACCCCAACCGGGTGGCTTAAAACAGCGGAGATCTATTTTCTCCAATTCTGGAGAACAGGAGTCTGAAATCAAGGTGTGGGCCGCGCTGGTTCCTTCCGGAGCTCCTTCCATCTCTCCCAGCTGCGGACAGTCCTTGGTGTTCCTTGGCTTCTGGACGCATCACCCCCATCTCTGCTCCCTGCATCTCAGTGTTCCAATCTCCTCTCCCTACAAAGACAGCAGTCATATTGGATAAGCGCCCCCTAGTGACCTCAGTTTAACTTGAGGCCAACTGCAAAGACCCTCTTTCCAATAATGTCCCATTCTCATGTAAAGTGGTGTTAGGACTTCAACATGTTTTTTGGGAGAAGACACACAATGCAACCCAAAACACTGACCAAAACTTCACTTTCCCTGGGCGATCCAGGCATTGTAAGTTTTCTGCGTGGATGAGGCTTCTGAGGATTTTTGTTGTTGTTTTCTTGAGACAGAGACTTGCTCTGTCGCCCAGGCTGGAATGCAGTGGCAGGATCTCGGCTCACTGCAATCTCCGCCTCCCGGGTTCAAGCGATTCTCCTGCCTCAGCCTCCCGAATAGTTGAAATTACAGGTGAGTGCCGCCAGGTATGCCAGGAGGCTCAGGGAGTCGGATGTAGAGGGACCTGAGTTGTATTGTAAGCGACATGAGGGTGCCTTACTCTAGTTTCTTTCCTGGGTCTCATCACGCCTTCTCCTAGCCCTCAGTTGTTCTTCAGCTCTCAATCCAAGAAATTTATTTGCAGTTTAATGAGCAAATCGAATGCTTTAAAAAATGGGTTAGTTTAATTTAAAAAAAATCAAAGCCTTTAAAAAATGGATCATGATGTGTCTCTAGCATCTTGCATTCACCTTTATCATTCCTCCTCCATCTGCTATAGTCACAGGGAGAGCCTCCACTTGACCTGTAGTCAGGGACCACTGCTAAAGATTATAACCTCCACTCAGCTGCCTTCAGCTGGTGACCGCAGATGCGTTATGAAATTAAATGTCCTCCACTTTAAAATCTTATTTTAAAGCTTCTACGAGTCGTTAAAATGTTTTTGTTTATGAATATCAGCAGGAGTGGCAGGGTGGGAGGAGGATAAGGAAAAGGGGAAGAGGACGTTTTCAGCTGAGAGGAGCAAGCGAAGTTTGACATTTACAAGACCCGCATGTTATCTCTGGCCTGACCGTCTTGGTTCACATTCTTGTGCGGGTTCAAGTTTCCTGAGCGCAGGCATATTGACCTTAGGAACAGGCCAGTTCTGGATTGTCACCAGGCAGCTCACTTCTGCTGCCAGAAAATGGATTTTTTTTTCTTCAGCAAAAAGTGCCTTGTGCAATTTTTGCCTAATCATGTCTGAAAAATAGTGACCTCTCATTTTGCAAAAACAGTTCACTATCGACAATATTAATAAAAACACCTGAATGTACATAAATTAAGAGTTTATTTCTCTGTGCTTTGACTGCAGTGCCTCCTAGTGGACACTTTTATGTTATACAAGTTTCTCATGGCTGATCAATTTTCACGGAAATGTGAAGAACGCATTTGAACAAACTCATTGTTTTCTGCAGTGGGTTCCTCTTTTGTTTCTTGTTGGGTTTTCATTTTTCCCCAGCTAAGGTTCAATTCAACACATGACCAAATTGTGCCTGTACAATCCTCTGATTGTTCAGAGGAAGTTTTCTATACCCCCCTTCCTCATCTCAACAGAGAATGGAGAGATGGAATAAAACTGAGTGCATGAGGAAGTTGCCATAAGAACTTTTGAACTGTGGTTGGTAACCTGATATATGTATCAAGAAAACTAAAATGCTAAAAACACCACGATAATGAGGCTTTAAAACTAAGATGATTATGACTTAAACATTTAAAAGCAGGACAGGAATAGGAATGCCTTCAGCAAGAGGTAGACATCTATTCCATTCTAGTGGGCTTTGGCAAGCATGTGGGGAGGAGGGGTAGGTCCCCATATGAAGGCCACCTTCTTGCTGCTTTGCAGAGAGGTGTCCTGCCTGTGACTTTACCCCTAGATGATTCAGCGAGACTGGCTCTCCAGCTGCCCACCCGCATGTTCCTTCTCACTGTGGATGTAACTGGGGTTCAGCTGAAAGTCCTCACCTCACTTCCCGGCATTGTAGCTTCAGGGGTCTGCAGGGTGGCAGAGTGAAGGGATTTGAGCAAGGATTGTCTTGTGTGGGGCACAGCTTTGGAGGGTTCTGAAGGCTCCTTGAAAGTGACTGTAAAGTGACGGCAGATTCCCAGACTTTGAGATTTTACAAACATGCCAAGAAATAAAGCATGCTTTTAATGGGGGATTTAAAAAATGTCCAATTAAAAAAACAAACAAATAACTTTTCCCCTGGCATTAAAAATACACTAATAAGGGACCGGGCACGATGGCTCATGCCGGCAATCCTAGCACTTTGGGAGGCTGAGGTGGGTGGATCACCTGAGGTTAGTAGTTTGAGACCATCTTGGCCATTGTGCTGAAACCCCGTCTCCACTAAAAATGCAAAAATTAGCTGGGCATAGTGGTGCATGATAATCCCAGATACTAAGGAGGCTGAGGATTACAGGCATGCACCACCACTTCAGGAGTCTGAGGCCTCCTGAGTAGCTGGGATAACTTGAGCCCGAGAGGCAGAGGTTGCAGTGAGCCAAGATTGCGTCACTGCACTCCAGTCTGGGTGACAGAGCAAGATTTCATCTCAAAAAAAAAAAACAAAACTAATAATAATGAAACAACTACCATCACCTACCATCATTAGTTCAAAGTGTTCAAAGAAAGAACACTTTAACACAAAAGACAAGGCATAATTTTAAAAGCTAGGACATTTCTTCCCAGGAGAACGTGTTTTCTGTCTATGGTATATAGATGTGTGTAATATATATGAGTATACGTGTATATACACACATACGCACACATCCGTTCTTACTTTTCTTTCATTTCATCAGGAAGTAGAGAAGAGTTTCTTGTGAACTGGCAGTTGCCTGTGGACTGGCATTTGGGGACTGATGTGAGAACTTTGTCCCTGAACTTTCATGTTCTCTGTGTGATTTGCAGAGTGCCTTCACTAGATCCTTTCTTTGAAATCAGGACTCAGGACGACACAGTTGCTTAAGGAGAGATTTTGCCCTCTTGAGTTACAGAACTCGTTCCCTGCCGGCCTCAGCTTGCGGTGGAGAACACGTGAGAAGTTCAGACCTGAGAGGCTCTTGGGAACCACAGGACCTAAGGGGTCTATTAATCCTCCCAATTCAATGCAGAACTGTACGTGATTATTCCAGACAGATGGGAATGTGCCCGTAGGTTCAGAACCTCAGAGGAAGGATTCCAAAGCCTCCCCAGACATGCATTCCAATAATACTCAGGAATGCTCGCTCTCAAAGAGGAAATTTATAGACCCGTAGACAGCCATTTACAGCCAGAATGGGCTTAACATCACTTGGTTTGAATTTTCTTATATTACAAAGTTGATAATCAGCCTTGGAGACACAAAGGACGTGCAGAGAGGTTCGCTCAGGTTGTTTTTGGAGAGACCAATACTGCTCTATGTGACCCACACAGCTGCACGCTGCAGCCTTGAACAGGGGCACACATCTCAGATGATGGGTTGTAAAATCACACTTAACCCACCCCGCTGAGATGATAATGATTCATCTTGCACCTAACCCCGCTCCCTGGAAATACAGCGATGCATAATTTCACATCTAACCTCACCCCCCACCACCCGCCCCGAGATAGAGTGACGCATCTCACACCTACAGCGATGCATAATTTCACACCTAACGCCCCCCCGCCCCACCTCCCTGAAATGCAGTGTTAAGCAGTGAATATCCCTGCCCCACATTTGAGCTGAAGGAAAGTCAACATTTCCTTTCCTGAGAGCTTTCACCTGATGGGCTTGGACCTGTTATTTTATTTTCCAAGCTTTCTTTTATTCACGCTTGAACTTTTCATCCTTTATTTAAAGGCCTTATCATTGCTTTTTTTTTTTTTTTTTTTTTTTGAGGGAGTCTCACTCTGTCTCTCCCAGGCCGGAGTGCAGTGGCACGATCTTGGCTTACTGCAGCCTCTGCCTCCTGGGTTCAAGCGATTCTCTTGCTTTAGCCTCCCGAGTAGCGGGGATTACAGGCATGCGTGACCACACCCAGCTGATTTTTGTATTTTCAGTAGAGATGAGGTTTTGCCATGTTGGCCAGGCTGGTCTCGAACTGCTGACCTCAGGTGATCTGCCTGCCTCAGCCTCCCAAAGTGCTGGGATTACAGGTGTGAGCCGCGGCGCCCGGTCTAAAGGCCTTATCTTAATATTTAATTGTTTGATGTTTTTTCAAATTTAATTCCATTTTCACGTGTCATTCCGAATATGCACGCTATTGTAATGCCCTGTTGATACTGAGTATTTGCACAATGTATGCATCCTCCTACTCTGCATGTTGAAAGTCTACACATTGCATCTTCTTACTTGTAGATATTTGCTGTGCATCCTTCAATTTGCTTTGTTTTGTCTTCCTAACCCTTGAATTGTTGTATATCTGGGCTATTTAACTCAGTTTGTTGGTTTTGGATAATGTCTTTACAGTGCGTTGAGTGACACCGTCCCAAAAGATATGCCCAGATCCTAATCCCTGGAACATATGATGGTACCTTATTTGGAAGAAGCCTCTTTGCAGATATAATTAAGGATCCTGTGATGAGGAAATCACCATGGGTTATCCTGGTGGGCGTCAAATCCAATGATAAGTGTCTTTGTGGGAGACACACATAGGAGAGACAGGCCAAGGAGAAGGTGATGTGAAGACAGAGGCAGAGATTGGAGCGATGCGGCCATAAGCCAAGGAATGCTGACAACTGCTGGCAATACTGGCAGCTACCAGAAGCCAGAAGAGGCGAGAGATGGATCCTCCCCTAGAGCCTCTAGAGGCAGGGCAGCCTGCCAACACCTTGATTTTGGACATCAGAAGAGTACATTCTGTTGTTTTAAGCCATCAAATTTGTATTACTTGGTTATGGGAGCAACAGAAAACGAATCTGCTAAGTCTCCAGTATGCCAAGGCTGTGTTCAGTGCATTTCCTATAAGATGCTAGTCAGTCATTATTTCCTTATTTAATAGCTTCTTACTTTGCCATTTGGGTCACAGATCTTGGTCATTTTGCATTTTCTAGTTATTACATTTTATTGGCCAACTTGTGGGCTGTGTCTAGAATTGGAGACTTCTGTATCTTTACCTGTCAACAACAACAAAAAAATTGGTTTGTTTCTAATTCTTACATTTTGGAGCAAAAGCCTAGAAAGCTTACATAATTGAAGAGTTTGCCATTTCAGAAGGAAAAGTGAGTCACATGAGGGTGTTTTTGAGCATTTGCACTCATTGTATTGTTTTCACAATTAGTGTGTGTTTGGGAGCTGGACTTGCTGGGTGAGAATCCAGCTTCTCAGTGGGCTGTGAGCAAGTTATTTATGTTCTCTCCCTCAATTTCCACATCTGTGAAATGGGTACAATATAATTATACCAAATTGCAGGGTTATTTGGTGAGGATTAAGTGAAGTGATATATGCAAAGTTTTTAGAACAACACCTGGGACATAGTGAACACCACAGAAGTGTTAACTAGCGTTCATGTGTGTATGTTTAAACATCTAATCAGCGTAAATGCTCCTTAAGAATGTGAGGGTCTGGGCTGGGCGCTGTGGCTCACGCCTATAATCCCAGCACTTTGGGAGGCCGACGTGGGCGGATCACCTGAGGTCAGGAGTTCGAGACCAGCCTGACTCACATGGAGAAACCCCTCTCTACTAAAAATACAAAATTAGGGCCGGGCGTGGTGGCTCACGCCTGTAATCCCAAGCACTTTGGAGGCCAAGGCGGGTGGATCACCTGAGGTCGGGAGTTCAAGACCAGCCTCACCACCATGGTGAAACCCCATCTTAAAAAAAAAAAAAAAAAATACAAAATTAGCTGGGCGTGGTGGCTCATGCCTGTAATCCTAGCTACTTGGGAGGCTGTGGTAGGAGAATCGCTTGAAGCCGGGAGGCGGAGATTGCAGTGAGCTGAGATCGTGCCAATGTACTCCACCCTGGGCAAAAAGAGCGAAACTCCATCTCAAAAAAAAAAAAAAAAAAAAAAAAAGGGAGGATCTGAACTTTTATAACTTTAAATTATTTCCTTAGGGTAAAAAAATCAAGAAAGTACTCCTAGGTACATAATCCTTGATAACCCTGAAAACAAAGTTTTAAGTAGAATTAAATATACTTGGATGAGTAAGAAATGACGCAATCATAAAGCCAGTATTAATTATGCTTTATGCTGTTGATAGCTAATTAGCAGGCAGTATGACAAATGCCCTCCCTTATTAACCAGGTAGCCTGTCTCATTCCTTAATCCTTTGCACTATTTCTCAGATTTATTCCATCATTTCAATTCAAAGGCTAATTGATTAATTTCACTGAGCTCATTATATCTTCATTCTAGCACTACTGTAAATCTTCATGGAGCTCATCTCCACATAACTATTTTCCCTTCAGCAGAATTTTGAGCACAGCATTCTGCCATCCCCAAACCTTGTGAAACTCCCAAAGTCTACAGCAAGGGCCTCAAAGCTCTTTTGATTCTGCATACAGTTGGTGGGGAAAAAAGTGACATGCCATATAAATAATACACAAATACTATTAAACTAGTCACATGTACTTGATAAAACACACCACAACAGAAAGTTTTGAGAAATGAGTTTAAGCTGAAATGGGAAATCTTTCCAAATGTCTGCTAATCATGGTACTCAGACCTATCATTATCTACCGTTTCAAAGCACATTTTATGCTTAGGGTGAGTTTTCTTTTTAATAACAGTGGATACAAATCTCATGACAATGCATCTTCCTGGTAATTTAATTTTTCCTCAGCTTAGTATTAGAGGTGATGTGATCACTGCTGCTTTTCTTTTTTTTTGAGTTGGAGTCTCTCTCTGTCATCCAGGCTGGAGTGCAGTGCTGTGATCTCAGCTCACTGCAACCTCTGCCTCCTGGGTTCAAGCGATTCTCCAGCCTTAGCCTCCCAAGTAGCTGGGACTATAGGTGTGGGCCACCATGCCCAGCTAATTTTTGTACTTTTAGTAGAAACAGGGTTTCACCATGTTGGCCAAGCTGGTCTTGAACTCCTGACCTCAGGTGACTGGCACACCTTGGCCTCCCAAAGTGTTGAGATTTTGGGTGTGAGCCACTGCACCCGGCCCACTATTGCTTTTGGCTCAGGCTGAGACGTAGGTGAGTCTGCTCTGCAACTTTCTTCTTGCTTGCCTGTTCTTGCCCTATGAGTACTGATAATCTGTAATTTTTTTCCAGGAATCTTTTAAAGCCATTTGTCCATTTTTTGAGGGTTAATTAAGCTAACACATGAGCCATGTGTACTGCAAAACAGGACAATAAATAGGACGTGAAGGAGCGGGAAAGTCTGTATGTGGGACGGTTCATGAATCTATCCCCCACTTCCGCCACCCAAACCACGTTGGGATAGATTCAGGCTGAGTGAAGGTATAATGTCAATTGCTGTAATTAATACTGACAAAACAGAAGGCCCAATGTGCTCTTACTGTCTGTCATTTTGTGCATCTTCGGTGTGGATCTGCAGCTCTTTGGGGAACACTGAAAGCTTTTTAACCTGACTTCTAAGACCTTTTGGAGCCTGGACTCCATCGACCCTTCCTGGTTGGATGGTTGAACAGCTCCTGTAGGACCCAAATTGGACAAAAGCAGTTGGTGACTCAGTCTAAATGGGTTGCTTACTGTCCTCCCTCTTAGCATGTCTTGTTTCTGCCTCTAAGAATTCTTTGGCCTGATCTTGCCATGTGTAAGTAGACAGTTACGCCTTTCCAAGGAAACCCAGGCCGGATCTTCCCACCCCACAAAGTCTTCCTCTATAACCTCAAGGCTGCAACAGCCTCTTCTCTCTCTGACTCTGGAATTATTTTTTTGGCAATTAGTCAAAGTGCCTCGTGAATCGTGTTCTATTTTTGTCCTTAACAGTTACTTAAACTTTTATTATTCTTATTCTCATTTTACATGCTGGTGTCTTAACTCCCCAGCTAGACTGGTAACTCCTTGATGATGAACTTATGTTTTCTCTTTCGTTTTTAAAAAATTAATGTAAAAAAATCAAGGTAATATGTATATATAATTTAAAACATTATCAGTACAAAAGAGCTTATAATGGAAAACACCCTGGCCCTACTCACTCCTTCCCATCTTTCTTTTTGCTTTCCTTAGGGATATGGTCTTGCAATACCTCATTGATTTTCCTGGCAAGTTCCTTGATATTTTACTGCTCTTTTTCTAATTTTTGATTTGTCACATGTAGATACTGTTTACTGATTTCTGTTATGTGAGATAAGCATAGAGTGTTCTGATAGCTCTCCCTCTCATCTCCCCTTTCCTTCTTTTCAGCCTTGCATTTTCCTAATATGTTGTAATTTGTTGTTAAATTGTTAGTATTTACATTGTTATGACTATATAAATATGGTTTACCACCGAGCCAAGTAGGGTATATAAGCTGATTCCTTTTTACAAACTTCTGTTGTTCCTGAAGTTGCCACCTTTTCTCATGTGTTTTGTTGTCTCTGAAACTGTACTTCTGATTTCTGAGTATCTATGAGTGTTAGTTTCCAAATTCTCAAATGCATCATATAATCTTCCGGTTTAATTAATCTGACCTGGACCAGCTGTTGTCTGGATTGGCTGTGCTGTTGTTATGCTGGGACTTCCCTCTGATGCTCCCTTGTGTTGGACACCCTCCTTTTCGGATTCTATGTCTCTCTTCCCCTTGGCTTTGACCCTCATTCTGACAGGCTTTGAAAGTCTGAATATGTCTATTGTATCCTTTCTTTGGATGGATAGATTGGTTGGGTATAAAATACCAGACTGGCTGGGTATGATGTCTCATCCCTGTAATCTCAGCACTTTGGGAGACTGAGGTAGGCAGATCTTTTGAGCACAGGAGTTTGAGACCAGCATGGGCAACACAGCAAAACCCCATCTCTACAAAAAATGCAAAAACTTATCTGGGCATGGTGATGTGCTATGGGCCCAGCTACTCAGGAGGCTTAGGGAGAAAGATCACCTAAGCCTGGGAGTTGAGGCTGCAGTGAGTCATGATCATTCCACTGCATTCCAGGCTGAGTGGCAGAGCAAGACCCTGTATCAAAAAAAAAAAAAAAAGAAAGAAATTCTAGATTGACAGCAATTTGCCTTTAGAATTTTGAAAGTCTTTATCTTTTTACATCTAGTATGGCCATTCTGATTCCTGATTCCAATTGTTTGTTTCCTCTCAGGAAGTCTTCTGTATCTTCTCTTTATCTCTAGGGTCCTGAGATTTCAAGATGGTGTGCTTTCTCATGCTCTTTTTATTCATTCATTGTGTTTGGCACAGAGTGTGCCTTTTTAATTCAGAGACTTGTGATCCTCGGTTCTGGGGAAAAATTTTCTACAATATCTTTGATAGTCTCTTCTGTTCTTTTGCTGGAATTTCAGAATGTTGGACCTCTTGTTTTGAATCTCTCTGTCTTCTTTTCACTCCTGTTTTCTATTTCTTGATATTTCTGTTTTCCTTTCTAGCATTTCTTCCATGTTATGGTCTCATCCTCTACTAAAATTTATCTTCTATTGACTTCTCTAGTTCATGTTGCAAGTTTTCTTTCTTTTTTTTTTTTTTCTGAGACAGAGTTTTGCTCCTGTTGCCTAGGCTGGAATGCAATGGTGTGATCTCAGCTCACTGCTCCGCCTTTTGGGTTCAAGCGATTCTCCTGTCTCAGCCTCCCGAATAGCTGGGATTACAGGCACCTGCCACTATGCCTGGCTAATTTTTTTTTTTTGTATTTTTAGTAGAGATGGGGTTTTGCCGTGTTGGCTAGGCTGGTTTCGAACTCCTGACCTCAGGTGATCCACCTGCCTCAGCCTCCCAAAGTGCTAGGATTACAAGCACGAGCCGCTGTGCCCAACCGCAAGTTTTCTTAAATACCTGGTAATCCTTGGCTGTCCTTTTATAATTAAGACTAAAATACATAAAAGCAATTTGCAAGTTTGGGCAGAGCTTGTGAAAAAAAAAGTGGGTTTCCCAGTAGGTGCCCAACACATTTTGACTAGAGAGCCAGCTGGCCTCTTCATTAGGTCTCCGGAGAAGCCTCCAGGCTCCTACTGATGGGTATTTTCCTGGTTACAGACTTCTGGGATCAGACTGTGGGAAATGGAATGGGCACTGTCCCATCAATAGGCTGACTAAGGTTAATTCCCCCATTCCCAGGTCTGCCCCTCAGTCTCCCTCCTCCATGTTTATCAGTAACAAACAATTAAACTGGCACCTCTTGGAGTCAGTTTCTCCAGCCATGTTTCCAGACAAGGGTGGGAGTCAGGGCGTTGGAGGTGCTTGCCTCTACTGAACAACCTGGAGGGAACCCCTGCAACTTTTTGATATCCCTTGCCTCCAACTCCTGGACCTTGGAGGGCTTCTGTAGGTGACGGGCTTTCAAACCCTCCAGTGAAAGAATTACAGTGTAAACTGTTTTCTTCTTCACTAAAAGGCCCACATGAAGGAGTATCACTGCGAAGTATCTAAATGGGTGGTGTCTGTGATGCTTGATCCGGGTGGAAAGAATGGATGGGAACTGCAGCTCAGAATCGACACCACTCAGGGCAGTTTTGCTAACATGCAAACATTCAAAGAACATGAAGTTGACATCGATTTGAAAGTCCATTTGCATTCCCTGGGACCTCAGAATGCATGTGCATTCTTGTCATTGAGCTATGTCAAGGGGATTTCAAAATAATTCTTATTTGGCACCAAATAGGCCTGGCTCTGTTAGCCTGCCCTAGCACAGGTAAGGGAGTGCCATGTTCCTTTCCTAGATGCGAAGAATGCACTATCATAAGTGGAAAACAAAAACTACTCAATAGAATTGAATAAAGAAAGTAAGAGTATCTTAGATTGAGTAATTTCTTCTTATTGGTTGCATTGAGCAGTCAAAGAAATGTGTACCTTCCAAACTATAAGAGGCCACAAAGGCAGAGTTGCAGCTCCAGGGAAATGAGCGCCAAGTGCCCGATAAATATTCTGGAGCGCATGCGTCCCATGAATGGCACTTCATCCTCTGCGCTTTTCACTGCTTTCCATGGAGAGGATATCGTAGGCTCTTTATTGGACTCTAAATCTCATTTTAAACCTCTGAATGATGCCAACACCTTGTAAGGGAAATTAGATAGTGCCTACATGTGCTTTTATCCTTAATATGGCAGACAAATTGAATGAATGGTGATTGAGAATATTAATAACAATATATATTCGTTGCTTAAGATATACCACACACGGGGCTAGGTATTTTACACATATTAGCCCACTTATTCTCACAGCCATCATAGATTGTATCAGTTAACTTAGACTAAGTAATGGCTCAGTAAAAAATAGTCCCCAGATCTCAGAAGCTCACAGCAATTCACGTTTGCTTCTCGCCCACGTACCGTGTCCGTCGTGGGGCTGTGTCACTGAAGGAAGGCAGCACTCGTGTGGAGATTGGTAGCTCTCGAACTTTTGTGCAGACATGAAACACATCACATCTCCCCACAGTTCAATGGCCGAAGCAACTCAGAGTCCCTCCTAACCTCAATGGGCCAGGGAGGTTTAATCCCACTGCATGGAAGGGCATCTCAAGTCCCATGGCCACGTGTGATATCAGTGGGTGGGGAAGCACACTCCTCCACCAGGGAGGGGGTGGCAAATATTTTGGGTGATACAACCCCCCACAGAAAGATACTGTTATTCTCACCACTTTACTGATGAGGAAAATGAAGCCAGGGTAAGGATGACGTCCAGTTCTCAAACTCTATAAAGGAAGCAATTGATTTGGACACCTAAAAAACTATAGTTTTTTTCTAATTAAAATGCAAGCAAAGCAGAACAGAACAAAAATGCCGTGTTTGGGGACTAATCACACAGAAGCGTCAGAATCAAACCCTGTATGTCACTTTTTTTGGAGACAGAGTCTCATTCTGTCACACAGGCTGGAGTGCAGTGGCGTAATCTTGGCTCACTGCAACCTCCGCCTCCTAGATTCAAGCGATTCTCCTGCCTCAGCCTCCCCAGTAGCTGGGATTACAGGCGCCCACCACGACACTCAGCTGATTTTTGTATTTTTAGTACAGATGGGGTTTCTCCATATTGGCCAGGCTAGTCTTGAACTCCTGATCTAGGTGATCCACCTGCCTCAACCTCCCAAAGTGCTGAGATTACAGTCGTGAGTCACCGCCCCCGGCCTATATGCTACTTTTTAAGAAAAGACAAAAATTAATTTTCACCTGAATTTTCAATATCCCAGGTGTAGTTAGGGGGAAAAAAATCAAATGTTAAGATATTCTCTATGAGGAATAACACGAAGAGATTTCTTTTCAAAAGACCCAATCTAAGGCTGGTGCAATGGCTCATGCCTGTAATCCCAGCATTTTGGGAGGCTGAGGTGGGTGGATCCATTGAGGTCAGACCAGCCTGGACAACATGGTGAAACCTCATCTCTACCAAAAAATACAAAAATTAGCTGGGTGTGGTGGCATGTGTCTGTAGTCCCAGGTACTCGGGGGGCTGAGGCAGGAGAGTTGCTTGAACCTGGGAGGCAGAGGTTGCAGTGAGCTGAGATCGCGCCGTTGTGCTCCAGTCTGGGTGACAGAGCACGAACCTGTCTCAAAAAAAAAAAAAAAAAAAGAGCCAATGGAAACTTTACACAAACAAAATTCACATTCCAAAATCAAGAGTCCAGACACTTTAGGTGGTCTCAGAGAAGATCCTGAGGGGGGATTCTCTAGCGTTTTACATTTCTCATGTGACTCTGAAATTTGCCAAATGTAAGAAATAGCTGAGAAGCGTGAGTATTGTTATTTTAAGGGGAAATCATTTCCAAGAGAAAATAGGAACCCAGAATGAAAAGCCTGTGGAATCCGGCAGGAAGAACAACCAAGAGGAAGGTGAAGATGCTGAGCTGAACCCAGATAACTACGTCCGTGAAACCAAGCTGGACTTACAGAGAATTCCCAGAAACTATTATCCTACCCTACACCCTTTTGCTGTCCCCCGAGAATATGTAAGAGATTTAAATGCTGTCAAACTGGAATGACTATTAGCTAAACCATTCCTTGCCTCCCTGGATGGTCACTGAGATGGGTCAATTGCTTGGCAAAGCATCCAAGAAGCCTGGCTCCTGTCCTTTCTGGGACATGTGATGGAGAGGTTAGAATTTGGAACCTGGCTCAATGAAAATGTGCCGCTTTTGTGAGTCTTCTTTTTTTTTTGCTGTTGGTGATGATAGGACCGTGAAGCAGTGGGAAATGGAGGGACCGGGCTATGGAGAAGGGGAAGAGCTTTTGCATACGGTATTAGGGAAGGCAGTGGACACCGGGATTGATTGTCACTGGAAAGAAGCTGTTTTGCCACATGTGGACAGCAAGTAAATATTTGGGATGAACAAAGAACTAATCCTAGCTGGGTGCAGTGGCTCACGCCTATAATCCCAGCACTTTGGAAAGCTGAGGCAGGTGGATCACCTGATGTCAGGAGTTCAAGGCCAGCGTGGCCAATATGGTGAAACCCTGTCTCTACTAAAAATACAAAATTAGCCAGGCGTGGTGGTACACACCTGTAATACCAGCTACTCTGGAGGTTGAGGCAGGAGAATCACTTGAACCCGAGAGGCAGAGGTTGCGGTGAGCTGAGATTGTGCCACTGTACTCCAGCCTAGGCGACAGAGCGAGACTCTGTCTCAAAAGAAAGAAAGAAAAAAGAACGAATCCTATATGGTCAGTGACCTGGGGATCTGACAGTATGAAGAGTATTAGATTAACCCAATCGAGACATGTCTCTCGGGATGTTGTACATCTGACAGGAATACAGTACTATCTGAAGTGGCGCAAGCGACTCCTCTGGAAAAGGACTGCCTTGAAAAGGCAAGGGGCGTTTGGGTCTGGGGAATAGTATCTTAGATATGAGATCAGATACAATCTGGGGGGAACCCTCTGGAAGCTTTCATTTTTATTGTGACGATAACTGATATCCTTCTGATAGGAGTCCGCTGGGCACTCCTGTACGACCCCTATGGCTCATGTATCTGCACTGCTTGATGTAGATTATTCTTCCCACTGGGGAAGAGTGTGTGTCTGCTAGTTTTGATCAATCTATTAGAATCTTTCCTGTGGACAAAAGTCAACGCAGGGCAGTGTATCACACAAAGTGAATGCAACATGTTATCTGTGTCAAATGCACTTCTGACAGCAAGCGTATTATATGTGGAGCTGACGAAATGAACGTTTGCCTGTAGAAAATTAAAGGAGAAATGTCAACGTCATCTTTATACAAAACATATAGCTCATCATTGGCATCTATCAAAGTCTGGCCGGGTGCGGTGCGGTGCCTCACGCTTGTAATCCCAGCACTTTGAGGGGCTGAGATGTGCAGACCACCTGAGGTCAGGAGTTTGAGAACAGCCTGGGTAACACCGTGAAAACCCATCTCTACTAAAAATACAAAAATTAGCCGGGCATGGTGGCACATGCCTGCTAATCCCAGCTACTCTGGAGGCTGAGGAAGGGGAATCACTTGAACCCAGGAGGCGGAGGTTGCAGTGAGCCAAGATTGTGTCACTATACTCTGGCCGAGGCTATAGAGTGAGACTCCATTAAAAAAGAAAAAATCTATCTACACCCAGATTCAGGAACAGCACATCACGAAAGAAGCTTTTGCCAAAAGAAAGTGAATCGTGTTAAATACAGCAAGCCTGGATCTATGCTAATTGCTCCAGAGAAGAAACTCATAGCGGTAGCTGTAAAATAATATTTGGTATTCCTAGTAATCTTGATATATAATTATCTGTAACTTTTTATTTGAGAATTCTACAAATAAAAGTGCTGGGTCTAGTTTAATTGAGAAAAAAAAGGAAGTAATTTCACATTGCCAGATCTTAAGCTTTTGAATCCCCCGGCTAAGCTACATTTTATCTCCTTTCTCATGGTCGCAAAAAGTCTTGTCTGACATAAGACAAACAAGCACATGAACGTTCTAATGCTATGCTTTGCTTTCCAGTTTGTAAAATGTTCACTTAAAAGTCATCATTTCTCTGGGCTTATTACTCACTACACGGTAGAAGTTAGCCAAGCAGGCCACACTGTGTTTTTTTGAACAAGCCTGCCACCTTGTGGTTATTTGGAAAACCAGACTGGCAAAATCAGGGCTCTGCAGCGCCTTTGCTTCCCACCACATGTATGAGTGCCTAACATTACAGTCAGCAAGCCCTGTGCTAGGCTCTGAGATTACGACAGTGAATGAAATGGACAAGGATCCACACTATCCTGGAGTTTATGTCTCAGAGCATAAGAACATGTGCATCTAAGTTAATATTTGGAAACGTAGCCCACCTTCATCAACCTGTTAACCTAATAGCCTACCTACGCGTCAGCCCTTCTTCCCTGTCATTCTTTCTCCTGTAGGTGGGCAAAACACCCCTGTTCCTACAAAGCCCATCCCTTCCCTGTTTCTATTCCCTGGGCCCAAACACCCCTTGCCTTTTCAAGGACTCAAGGACGTTGCACTGTATCTGGCCCCTCTCCCTCCAATCTCAGCTCCCTAGCCCTTGCACACCCGTCAGCATATACACATGCTCTCACAGCGTTTATTACAAAACCTTTTCTGTAATTCGAAATTCTCTCTCTCTCTTTTTTTTTTTTTTTTTTGGAGACGGAATCACTCTTGTTGCCCAGGCTGAGTACAGTGGTGTGACCTCGGCTCACTGCAACCTCCGCCTCCTGGGTTCAAACTATTCTTCTGCCTCAGCTTCCCGAGTAGCTGGGATTACAGGCACCCACCACCAAACCCAGCTAATTTTTGTACTTTTATTGGAGACAGGGTTTCACCATGTTGGCCAGGCTGGTCTAGAACTCCTGACCTCAGGTGATCTGCCTGCCTCGGCCCCCAGAAGTGCCGGGATTACAGGCGCGAGCCACCGCATCCGGCCAGTCCGAAATTCTCTCTAGCTAATGCTGCATTTCTCTGCTTCCTGTCACAATCAGTAAAACTTCCGGAAAGTTTCATCTGTGTTCACGGTCTCCATTCCCCTCCACTCGCCTTAGCCCATGGCGTCTGTTATCATCACTCCCCTGGAACCTGTCCAGCCGGGGCCACACCCCACCCTCACCCCCAAAGCGTCCCTCTGTCTTCACCTCACTCTGTCCTTCAGCACTGAACACAGCAGATTGCTGCCCTTGCCTCCTCCCAGCAAACCTTTGTGGCTTTCAACTAGTGGGGCCCTGTATCCACTACCACCCTCTCTTCAGGATCCAGGGCTGGCTCTCACGGTTCAGCGCTCCTCCTCCCAGGCGTCTTCCCTGAGTTTATTAGAAAGAGGCCCCTCCTGAAAGGAAGCACCCTCTAGAGTGATCTTGTTCTTTTTACCCCTATGCCAGCAAGCCTTGCATCTCCTCTGTTTCTTGCTGAATTCCTAGCACTCAGGAATAGTTTCCAGCATTTAGTAGGTGCCCCCAAATTATGTTGTTTGTATATGCTTAAAATTCATGTTGCAATACTGGCCACCCATCCCATCCTGATGTAGGGATAATCTGGTATTTCAAAAACAGAAGCACAGAAAGGCGTTGAACTGACTGGCACATCACGTTTGGCACTGGGAAGATTCTTTAACCTTAATGTGTCTTAGATGCCCAATTTATAATAGGAGGAAATTGGACTAGAGTGGAGATGACAATGACATATCAGCTTTGGGGTGAGATCAGATTAATTGGCAGTAGAATCTGGGACACAGAAAGAATGCTTTGATTGATTGATATTGATTGATTATCAGTATCTACCCCAGATGTGGGAGGGGACTTGGCTGTGTATTTTTGGACATGGTTTCCTTCCGTTCTAAATTTTAAAGAGTGATTTAAAAAGCTTTTCAAAACGTTGTTGTTTCAATTTTATTTTATTTTATTTTGAGATGGAGTGTCTCTCTGTCACCCAGGCTGGAGTGCAGTGGTGAGATCTCTGCTCACTGCAACTTCTGCCCCTGGGTTCCAGAGATTCTCCTGCCTCAGCCTCCCAGAGTAGCTGGGACTACAGGCATACACTATCACGCCTGGCTAATTTTTGTATTTTTAACAGAGACAGGGTTTCACCATGTTGGCCAGGCTGGTCTCAAACTCCTGACCTCAGGTGATCCACTGTCCTGACCTCTCAAAGTGCTGGGATTACAGGTGGGAGCCACCGTGCCCAGCCTCAGTTGAATTTTAGATTTGAACTAGACAAACTTTTGAAGGGTTCTCAACATGTAGTGATATAATAAAAATAAAATCCAGACATAAAATTATTAAACTGCAGTCTTCAGGAATTAATCTAAGATAACTGAAAATAGATCTACATTTATTCATTTAGCCAGGAGTCATCTGCTATCCTATATCATGAGGCAAAAGTATTCTATTGCAGAATATTTAAAAATGCTCCTTCAGAAAAATGTCCTGCATTTGTTCTGCCTCCTATTTTATTTCCTTTTATCTCCACGTCATTTAGTTGGCCGACATTACTTGCTTTCTTTTCCCCCATTTTGCTTCTCTACAAGGAGATAATTCCAGACTACATTGGCAGATATTTCAAGCTATATTTCAATTACTAGGATATTGTGAAATTCATGAGATTAAAATAAAATAAATCTCAGAAGCAAGTATAAGTCTTTTCTAATGGAAATTGGGATTAAATTCAAGTTGTCATCACCTTATGTCATAAATGTACTGAGTGGATGAAAAAAAAACAATGAAATATATTTAAATACATGAAAGAATATACAGAGTTAACCTTAGTGAAAAGAAAAAGTGATGACTCGAGAATGTAGAAATATTCACATGAAATTCTGTAAATGTCATGTTAAAAAGTTAGAGAACTTTTTTTTCTCCATTATTTGTTGCTTCCAAATAATTTCCTAAGGTAGGGAAGACAACACATATTAAACCAATTTGAATTCTTTGAAAGGAACCTTCAAACTCACATTATTATAGTTTAGGAGTGATTTTAGCAGGAAGAAATTATTAATGATATAGATTAGGAATGGGCAAACTGCTGCCCTTGTGTCCAGAGTGACCTGCTGCGTGCTATGTAAATAAAGTTTTATTGGATCACAGCCATGTCCACTGGTTGACACATTGTCTGTGGTCGCTTTCCTGGTACAGTGGCATGGTGGGTAGTGTCAACAGAAATCTCATGGCTTTCAAAGTCAAATATATTCACTATTTGACCCTTCATGAAAAAAAATGCTGCTGACTTCTGCTCTAGATGATCAACATCTCGATCAGACTCTATATTTTTTGAAGGCATGGCTTCTGTGCTTAAACTTAGTTTTCAATTGATCTTAAAACAGTATGTCGGCCAGCACAGTGGCTCACGCCTGTAATCCTAGCACTTTGGGAGGCCCAGGCGGGAAGTTCGAGCTCAGGAGTTCGAGACCCGCCTGAGCAACAAGGTGAAATGCTATCTCTACTAAAATACAAAAAGTTAGCCAGGTGTGATTGGCGGGTGCTTGTAATCCCAGATATTCGTTAGGCTGAGGCAGGAGAATTGCTTGAACCCGGCAGGCGAGGTTGCAGTGAACTGAGATCTTGCCACTGCACTCCAGCCTGGAAGACAGAGTGAGACTCTGTCTCTAAAAAAAAAAAAAAATACAAAGTATGAAAGTATGTCAGGGTTGGGCGTGGTGGCTCACACCTGTAATCCCAGCACTTTGGGAGGCTGAGGTGGGTGGATCACCTGAGGTCAGGAGTTAGAGACCAGCCTGGCCAACATGGTGAAACCCCATCTCTACTAAAAATAATCCCAGTTACTTGGAGACTGAGGCATGAGAATCGCTTGAACCTGGGAGGTGGAGTTTGCAGTGGGCCAAGATCAAGCAACTGTACTCCAGCTGGGGTGACAGAGAGAGACTCTGTCCAAAAAAAAAAAGGAAAGAAATATAGAGACAAACACAGGTTTATGCAGTGGGTGGCATTCTTTATACCAGTAGTTACGTGTGTCCTGTAGGCTCATTCCACTTCCCCACCCTCAGCTGGGGGGCTCCAGCATCCCCATCCCAGAAGGAGCTCTGTGCAGACACCAGGTTCCTGATCTTCCGGTTCGGGTCTCCTCCCAGTGTTCCCCAGGAGCCACTTAGGGTGCTTCTGGGTGGGTCCAGGGGGTTGCTGGGGAACAACTGCCCTCAAAAATCCTCCTGGCCCAGGTTGCCTCTTCTTTCTCTATGCTTCCTGCCTCTGGGGCTTCCCCCAGCAATTTGCAGGCCCTCAAAAAGAGGTTTTTTTTTTTTTTTTTTTTTGAGAGGGAGTTTCGCTCTTGTCGCCCAGGCTGGAGTGCAATGGCGAGATCTCGGCTCACCGCAACCTCCACCTCCCTGGTTCAAGCAATTCTCTTGCCTCAGCCTCCTGAGTAGCTGGCATTACAGGCACCCGCCACCACGCTGGGCTAATTTTTTTGTATTTTTAGTAGAGACAGGGTTTCTCCATGTTAGTTGGGCTGGTCTTGAACTCCCGACCTCAGGTAGTCCGCCCACCTCAGCTTCCCAAAGTGCTGGGATTACAAGTGTGAGCCACTGTGCCCGGCCTCAGATTTTTTTTTTAAATAGGACTTTAAATTTTATTATTAATCAATTTTTAAAAATGACAAGTACAAATTATATATATTTATGATGTATACAACATGATGTTTTGATAGGTGTGTACACAAAATGTGAAATGGCTACATAAACTATTTTTTTTTCTTTTTGGGATGAAGTCTTGCTCTGTCACCCAGGCTGGAGTGTAGTGGCACAATCTCAGCTCACTGCAACCTCCGCCTCCCGGGTTCAAGCGAGCCTCCTGCCTCAGCCTCCTGAGTAGCTGGGATGACAGGTGTGCACTACCACACCCAGCTAATTTTTGTTTTTTGTATTTTTAGTAGAGACGGGGTTTCACCCTGTTGGTCAGGCTGGTCTGGAACTCCTGACCTGGTGATCTGCCCGCCTCAGCCTCCCAAAGTGCTGGGATTATAGGTGTGAGCCACCACACCCAGACTGTTACATCAAACTGTTTAACATAAGTATGACCTCACATAATGAGTACAGTTAGTAACAACATATTGCATATTTGAAAATTGCTAAGAGAATAGGTTTTAAGTGTTCTCACTCTTCAGCAGATTTGAAACAGCTACTAACAAGATGTTAGTGTCCATTGTTAGAGTCTCACAGTGCCCCTCCAGGCAGAAATGGTGGCCATAATGTGGTGGCTCACGCCTGTAATTCCAGCACTTTGGGAGGCTGAGGTGGGTAGATCACCTGAGGTCAGGAGTTTGTGACCAGCCTGGCCAACGCGGTCTACTAAAAATACAAAAATTAGCTGGGCATGATGATGCCTGTAGTTCCAGTTACTTGGGAGGCTGAGGTAGAATTGCTTGAACCCAGGAGGTGGCGGCTGCAGTGAGCTGAGATTGCACCACTGCACTCTGGCCTGGGTGACAGAGTGAGACTCTGTCTCCAAAAAAAAAAAAAAAAAAAAAAAAAACAGAGAGAAAGAAAT
This sequence comes from Ateles fusciceps, assembly GCA_036589455.1. Taxonomy (NCBI): domain Eukaryota; kingdom Metazoa; phylum Chordata; class Mammalia; order Primates; family Atelidae; genus Ateles; species Ateles fusciceps. The sequence continues at coordinate 8,296,960 of JAZHEH010000174.1, read as the reverse complement.
GGTGGCTAAATATAAACCAGGGTCTTACACTCAGAAGCAGGAGGAGGAAGAGGAGGAGACCCTTAAAATACAAATATTTCTTATTGTTTTTCTGCCAACACAATACTTAAAAACTCAATTTTTGTTCTACAATGTTTATTTAAAGTTCAACCCAAAATGTCTGGCATTTAGTAAAAGGAATCTGAGGGGTGGGGCAAGAATTCCGTGATATCCATCCAAAATTCCCCAGGAGACTGGGGTCCCCAGGTTGAAAAGCTCTGCTTGAGTCGGCAAGGAGGGAGGCAGAATCAGAAACTGGGATGTGTATGTTTTGAAGAGACCATTCTTCCATCCTTCCCCAGTGGAAATGCTGACTCTAACCAAAAACAGGTTTCCAGCTTCTTCCCCTGCACCCTACACCCCATGGACGGAGAATCTCACTGTCAACTCCAGCACAACATTGCCTATCTGGACAACATTATTTTTACTTTCTCAGAAAAATGCTTTAGAAAAATTATATGATGGTCTCTGCATTTTGGAGGTTGATATAGGTATTAGTCCGTTTACACACTGCTGTAAAGAACTTCCCTGAGACTGGGTAATTTACAAAGAAAAGAGGTTTAATGGACTCACAGTACTGCATGGCAGGGAGGCCTCAGGAAACATATAATCATGATAGAAGCGAAAGCAGGCACGTCTTCCATGGCAGCAATACAGAGAGAGATTGAGAGAGAGAGAGAGAGCGAGAGAGAGAGTGCAAGAGAGGAACTACCAAACACTTATAAACCCATCAGATCTCACTAGAACTCACTCCTATCACAACAACAGCATGGGGGGAAACCACCCTGTGACCCAGTCACCTCCCCACCAGGTCTCTCCCCTCAACACCTGGGGATTACATTTTGAGATTTGGATGGGGACACAAAGCCAAACCAGATCAATATAATATATGGTCTGATGAGAACATTCTTGATTGCTAGTAAAAATATTCATGAAAAGTTGAATTTAAGAAATTCAGGCTGGGCGAGGTGGCTAACATCTGTAATCACAGCAGTTTATGAGGCTGAGGCAGGTGGATCACCTGAGGTCAGGAGTTCGAGACCAGCCTGACCAACATGGTGAAACTCCGTCTCTACTAAAAATACAAAAAATTAGCTGGGCGTTGTGGTGGATGGCTATAATCCCAATTACTGTGGAGGCTGAGGCAGGAGAATCACTTCAACCCGGGAGGCAGAGATTGTGGTAAGCTGAGACAGTGCCACTACACTTCAGCATGGGCAACAGAGCAAAACTTAGTCTCAAAAAGAAAAGAAAAGAAATTTAGTATCCCTTACAAAAAGGGATATATCAATATAGCCCTCTCAAAGTTGACTGATAAGATTTGCCCTTCCTGACACATTGGAAACATTTTCTTTTATTGGATAATAGGAGTTAAATAGTCCATGTTTTAATATTTTTTTCTTGCCTGCCAGGAAGCTGAGAGCTAAATTCCTTGTACAAACATAGCAACATACTTCAGGTTTTCCATGATAACTCTCTGTGCCTTCCTTCTAACCTTTCAGATTCAGTACTTAGTATTTTTTTTGTTTTTTGAGGCAGAGTCTCACTCTGTTGCCCAGGCTGGAGTGCAGTGGCATGATCTCGGCTCACTGCAACCTCTGCCTCTGAGGTTTAGGCAATTCTCCTGCCTCAGTCTCCTGAGTAGCTGGGATTACAGGCGCCAGCCACCACGCCTGACTAATTTTTGTATTTTCAGTAGAGACGAGGTTTTGTCATGTTAGCTAGGCTGGTCTTGAACTCCTGACCTCAGGTGGTCCTCCTGCCTCAGCCCGACAAAGTGCCGGCATTACAGGTGTGCGCCACCACGCCCAGCCCCATACTCAGTACTTAGTTCTAGTTTTATCCTTCCCTTAATGGTCCTATTGGTGGCGCTATAAAATCATCTTCACAGCATATTTTCTGAGTGTGTTATATGACTTGGCTAAGGGCTTTACATACATTTTCTTATATAATTCTTAGAATAGCCCAAGAAAGCTGGTAATATTCCTGATTTCCAGATGAAAAGATTAGGTTAGAGAGATGAAAAAATGTTCTCAAACTCACAAGGATAGAAAATGGTGGATTTTAACTTCCATTAAAATGTTAGGATTTTAACCCATTACTACCTACTAACCAAGCTTGTCCACTTAACCACTAAGGTGTACCATCTCCCTAGTCATGTTCCAGTGGAGTTCAACATGTGTGAAAGAGAACTCATCTCTAAGAACCAGATCAATTTTCACATTTAAAACATGATTGTTAAAAAGATGGACAGTGGCCAGGCACAGTGGCTCACACCTGTAATCTCAGCACTTTGGGAGGCCAAGGCAGATGGAGTACGAGGTCAAGAGAGCGAGACCATCTGGCCAACATAGTGAAACGCTGTCTCTACTAAAAATACAAAAATTAGCTGGGCCTGGTGGCGTGTGCCTATAATCCCAGCTATTTGGGAGGCTGAGGCAGGAGAATCGCTTGAACCAGGAAGAAGGTGGAGGTTGCAGTGAGTCGAGATCGTGCCACTGCACTCCAGCCTGGCGACAGAGTGAGGCTCTGTCTCAAAAAAAAAAAAAAAAAAAAAGAAAAAGAAAAACGATGGTCAGTTAGAAGACTTTTATTCATAAAACTGGTATTAACCCTTTCATAGGAGACTGATACTGTTACAGTAGACCAAACCCAAACAGTGTACCGACACTGGAAATACAAAGTCTAATCTTATCAGCAATTAAATATATGCACCTTAAAACCATTTTGTACCTATAAAAAGTTGTAATGGTCAGGCGTGGTGGCTCATGCCTGCAATCTCAGCACCTTGGGAGGCTGAGGCAGGGGGGATTGCTTGAGGCAGGAGTTTGAGACCATCCTGACCAACATGGTGAAACCCTGTCTCTACTATAAATCCAAATTAGCCGGGCATGGTGGCACATGCCTGTAATCCTAGCTACTTGGGAGGCTGAGGCAGGAGAATCACTTGAACCTGGGAGGTGGAGGTTGCAGTGAGCTGGGATGGTGTCATTGCACTCTAGACTGGGCCACAAGAGTGAAATTCCACCTCAAAAAAAAACCAAAAAACAAAAAAACCAGTCTGGGGGGCTGGGCTTGGCAGCCCACACCTGTAATCCCAGCAATTTGGAAAGTGGAGGCAGGCAGATCACCTGAGTCAGGAGTTTGAGACCAGTCTGGCCAACATGGTGAAAACCCGTCTCTTCTAAAAACACAAAAATTAGCCGGGCATGGTGGTGGGCACCTGTAATCCTAGCTATTTGGGAGGCTGAAGCAGGAGAATTGCTTGAACCAGGGGAGGCAGAGGTTGCGGTGAGCCAAGATAGTGCCACTACACTCCAGCCTGGGTGACACAGAACAAGACTCCATTTCAAAACAAAACAAACAAAAAACCCCCTTGCTCAAAAAAAAAAAAAAAAAAAAGTGGCCCAGGGAAAGCCGATAAAAAGGTAGGCTTCAATGAGTGATTTCTTAGCCCTGAACAGGAATCCTGTGCGACTCCTAACATTATATGTTCTGATTACCAAAGTAACAAATGGTCATTGCAAAAACATTCGTTCAACATAGAATTTTATAACATGGAAGGAAAGCTAAGCTATCCTCATGACACCAGTTCCCAGCGACATCCACTCTTAGCAGTCTGGGGTATTTCCCAGGGTTTTATTTATAACATCAATGGGACGGTCTCTACAAACTGTTCAGCAACTTGCTAGAGGCATCTAAGAAGTTGTTTTTGACAACTTCCCCAGTGTTTGATTTTGATAACATTAATATCTTAATTACCATGAAACTGCTTTTCTTTTTCTGTCCAAGTTTTCCCAGGTACACTGAGGCTTCAAGACAGTGACCATGATTTCCTTGTCTCGTCAAGTACCCTGGTACATCATGTGTTCACTTATCTCATTTGTTTTTTTTTTTTTTGAGACAGAGTTTCGCTCTTGTTGCTCAGGCTGGAGTGCCATGGTGCGATCTCGGCTCACCCCAACCTCCGCCTCTCAGGTTCAAGCGATTCTCCTGCTTCAGCCTCCAAAATAGCTGGGATTATAGGCGCATGGCACCACGCCCAGCTAATTTTTGTATTTTTTAGTAGAGATGGGGTTTTTCCATGTTAGTCAGGCTGGTCTCAAACTCCTGACCTCAGGTGATCCACCCGCCTCGGCCTCCCAAAGTGCTGGGATTATAGGCTTGAGCCACCAGGCCTGGCCCATTTACCTCATTTTCATACATGCCATTCTGTCTCCCTGAAAACTACTGACACAGTAGCTGGGTTTTGCTTGTTTGTTCAAACCTGGCTGTCTTATTTCTTATCATCTTACTTTCTTCCTGTGGGAAGAAATCATTCTTTCTGACCCTGAGTTGTACTTATCTGAGTAGGAGATTGCTAGGCTTGAAAAGCAAGAGGGTTATGGCATCTGTTTGGGAGTCTTAGAGAGTTTATCAAAAGAGCAGACAGAGTTGGCATGGTGAAATCCTGTCTCTACTGAAAATTAAAAAATTAGTTGGGCATGGTGGTGCGTGCCTGTAATCCCAGCTACTCCGGAAGCTGAGGCAGGAGAATCGCTTGAACCCTGGAGGTGAAGGTTGCAATGAGCTGAGATCGCACCACTGCACTCCAGTCTGGGTGAAAGAATGAGACTCCCTCTCAAAAAAAAAAAAAAAAAAAAAGTAAAGGAATAAAGATGACTACTCCATTGGCAGAGCTGCGGCATGGGCTGCTTGGTTAAGGATACTTACAGTTATTTTTTGATCATATTCTAAACAAGAGGTGGATTATTCGTGAGTTTTCAGGGGAAATGGTGGGCAATTCTGGAACTGAGGGTTCCTCCCCTTTTTAGACCACATAGGATGACTTCCTGATGTTGCCATGGCATTTGTTAACTGTCATGGCGCTGGTGGGAGCAATGAGGACAATCAGAGGTCACTTTTGTTGCCATCTTGGTTTTGGTGGGCTTTGACCAGCTTCCTTACGGCAACCTGTTTTATCAGCAAGGTCTTGGAGACCTGTATCTCATCCTGTGACTTCTTAGAAGGCTTAACCTCTTGGGAATGCAGCCCAGTAGTTCTCAGTCTTACTTTACCCAGCCCCTATTCAAGATGGAATTGCAATGGTTTAAATGCCTCTGACAATTTTATGTATTTTCTTACTAGAAAATGTTGGGCGGGGTGCAGTGGCTCACGCCTATAATACCAGCACTTTGGGAGGCTGAGGTGGGCAGATCACAAGGTCAAGAGATCGAGACCATCCTGGCTAACATGGTGAAACCCTGTCTCTACAAAAAATACAAAAAGAATTAGGCGTGTGCCTGTAGCCCCGGCTACCTGGGAGGTTGAGGCAGGAGAACAGCTTGAACCTGGGAGGCAGAGGTTGCAGTGAGCCGAGGTCGCACCATTGCACCCCAGCCTGGGCGACAGAGCGAGACTCCATCTTAAAAAAAAAAAAAGAGAGAGAGAAAGAGAAAGAAAAAGAAAATGCTGTTGACTGGAAATGCATTTTGGGACTCAAAGGACAGGTGGAGGAATTAGACTGTATGAAAGGGAGAAGGGGGTTGGGAATGAGCTATTCAGGTAGACAGGATTGTTTTTATCTGCCTCTATCTGGGGCAAATGTTCCTAACATAGCTCCGAGGCCAGGCTGTCCCTTCCATTTCAAGTCCGATGCTTCGTAGTAAACAAATGTTTGCTCAGGTTTCCCAGCTATCCTTTTACAGTACACGAAGAAGAAATTAAATAGAGAATTGAGGTTAAGTCATTTTCTTCCAGTTACTAGGTGTGGGTAACAGGAAATGGAATTCTAAATCCCTGTTTTGAATCTTTGACATTCCTCTTGAAATTATTGCCTCAATTTGTGTTACCGTGGAGAATGGTGGTTAATGAAGGGCTCATCGTGCACTGTGCATTGCAGGCCCTTGTTAAAAGGGAATTCTCCATTAAATTTTGTGCCTCCAAACCTGCTGCCCTGCTGAAGATACCATAAACCACAGCAAGAGCCAGCTTCCCTTGGCAGCATGCGCTCTTAGAAAAATAAAGATGAGGCATCTTCCAACAGGCCAGCAACGTTATGCTCACTGAAACCTGGGTTTCTCCACCTTGCCATTACTGACGCCCAGATGACTGTCTCCGGGTTGTGCTGTGTACATTGCGGGAGGTTTAGCAGCAGCCCTGGCTTCTACCGACTACAGCCATAGCACCTTTTCCTCCTCACCCTTTTACCTACCACACTGACAGCCAAAAATGCCTCCAGATATTCCAGTTGTCCTCTGGATAGCAAAATAGCCCCTCATTGGGGCAGATTTAAACAAAGGAAGTCCTTTCACTTTGCTGTGTGAAAGGTGAGGTTATAACAGCCGGGTAGGGCTGGGGGTAGGAAGGAAGAAGACGAATAGATTTCAATATTTTCTTTGGTTAAAAAATTATAAATATATTTAAGGGGAAAAAAAGCTGTACACTTTCATCTGTAATAATACTGTCTGGCCTTTTGCTTGAAATTTGCAGGTAAAATTTTATAAACAAATTGCAGCAAGTTGGTCCTCCACTGAAAACTTACCAGTAGAGCTAATTTACTTTCCAATTCTCTAAATGGGTTTCTGAGGGTTTGGATTAAATGCAGTGGCTTTGAACAGAAGCTATCCAGAAGGATGTCAAGTAAAGGTGGCTAGAGTAACACTCAGGTGACACTAAGGTCACCGTGCTTCTGACCCATTCTTGCTCTACATCTTTTACTTGAGGTTTTAATCATCTTTTTAGTATTTAAGAGGAAAGGATCGGGAACTGAGAAAGATGCTAGGCCTTGGTGGATGATGTGGGAGGTGGGGGAAAGGGAAGATAAGAGTGAGGTTTTGAGGCTCGATGAGGTCTGTGTAATAATCTATTGTAGGTGTCTTAGCTGACACAATAGATACAATTTGAAAAGCTGAACACACTTGGAAATTTTTGTAAACTGACTAGTAATTTAAGTGACAACGAGTCCATTATACTGCAAGCAATGACAAATCTTTTATAAAAAACCAGCAATCACAGAATAATTCATCTTTTGGATAAAGATTTTCATAACGCAGGGTATGCTTTTCTGGAGGAAGTTATGCAGGCAATTAAAAATGACAATGGAATTTAGTTTATAACTGATGAAATCCAGTTTTGTTTGCTGAAAATATATTCATTCCATTTGGAGAGTAAAGCAGCCTTTTTTTCATGATCGTAATGGGGAAAGCTAATTAAATTCACTGTTAATTACACCCTTAACACTTGTTCCCAAGTTCATTAGTCTATAATCTAAACAGATACATCCACAATAGTTAACGTTAACAGTGTTCTAACATTCAAAACTTTAAAGGTTTATTCATTTATTCCCCAAGTGTGTGTTCAAAAAGTTGTTTTAAAGAGCATATGCATTAAAAATGTAGGATGTTAGATGAACAACTATAAATGAGACTACAAACATCGCCAGATTGAATTTTATATAGTAATATAGCTGCATTGAGATGTAACATCTTGGCAATCATTTGGTGCAAACCTACAAATTCCGTAAAAGATTCTATTCTTAAGATTAATAGCACTGTCAGTCAATTGCATCATTATCTCATGAAGATGAATTCTCACCACCCTTTAAAAAAAAAACCTTTAAAGAGAACAACTAAATCTGATGGAAGACAAAATTAAGGAGACCTGCACTTCTCATTGGTGTAAGCTTTTGCCTCTGGTTTCTATGGTAACCCACGATCTGTATTCCAATCACACCTTTGAAAGGCTTGTTTTCTTCATCATGAAAATTTAGCTGGAAGCGCTGAAGGTACTAAACATTAATTTTTATATTGTCTTTCTTTTATTTTTTGGAAACATTGGAGAAAGAGAATAAGAAGGAAGATAACACCCACGGGCTTATACTGCAAATACAATGAGAAAATCTATTTGCCAATTTTAAGATGATTTACATGCCTGGAAGATCACAAGAATTAAAACCCTGAAAATGCTAAATGAACAAGTACGCAGCTCCTCTAACAAACTCAGGAAATGCCTTGAGCATAACATTGCAAATATTCATCTAATTGAATAGGGTAAACACCTAGAGACTTGCTCATAAAGTTTCAAAATATAGCTCAGTGGTTTTCAACCTGGAGTGATTTTGCCTCCCAGGAGACATTTGGCAATATCTGGAGACATTGTTGGTTGTCACAACTGGTGCTAGTACTGGTGGTGTGTGTAGAGGGTGGTACTGGTTGCCGGTAGAGGCCAGCAATGAATGCCAATCATTCTACAGTGCGTAGGACAACCTCCTAAACAAAGAATTATCTGTCCTCAAAAGGAGGTTATGAAAACCTGCATCCTGCATTTAGCTTTATAGTTGGTGTACTGGTGTGAGGGGAAATAAATATTCAAAAGAATAAAAAGTTTTGGAGGCAACCTCATTTGTAATTTGCATCCCTGGTTTTCTACCGCACTAACTTTTAAATTTCACTTTAAATGGCAGAAAGAGAAAAAGGAACAAACAAACGGTTCTCATTTTTTTTTTCTTACCTTTGGTTTAAATGTGAACATTTCCAGTTTGCATGCATTAATCTAATTTGGTGCTGCTTCCCACCCGTAAATGTGTACAGCAGGGTCGTCAAATGTAACCGCTGCAAAATCGCTAGTGCGGTTGGGGTAGACATTGCCACTTTGCTTAATTTAAATATGTAAGTTAAAATTATGAGAAGTTAATTTTCCTGTTAAGTGAAAATGCACTTACCTTTACCCGGCTGAATACAGCTGCACTTGCCTTTGACGTCTGCCCCCCTAAGTATGGTTACAGTTTGTTGCTCCGGTTCTGGAGGGCGCCCCTGTCCCTGAATTCGCGCCCAGGTCACAATGGCAGAACCATCCTGAGGACAACCTGCAACTCAATCGATGCTGGGACGCAGGCGAGCATGAAAGCCATCCAAACACAGCCAGAGGGCGCCAAAATGCCGCAAATAAAAGTTCCAAAGGCGTCAACTGGCTTTTGCGGGAAGGTAAAATTGGCTTTTGTCTAATCAAAGAGCTACCGTTGTCAACGATGTCACGTTACATTATTTTTGCATGTCCCACTTGCCAATAGGTAAGCAAAGTGAACGCATCTCCCAACCCCGGTGGCTAGTCTGTGTCCCGGTGCTATGCCAAGTGTCCGCACCCCAGGGCACCCGGACACGCCGCGGTTGGCCCCAGCTTGGACTCGAGGGCTTGAGGGCGGCGGCGTGCGGGCTGCCTCGGACAACCCCGTCTTCTCAGTATTGGCGGCCTCCACGAAAGCACGGACATCAGAAACATCGACGGCCCCCTTTCCCCTCTTCTCTTCCCTCCTTCCTCTCCCAAGTCCCGAGAGCATCTTCCGAGGGGCGACGTGGCTCGCCCCGCCAGCTGTACCTCGGCGGCAGCGCCTCCCCGAAGCTGCAGCCTTCGGGGCTCAGCCCCGCGGGTGCGGCTGCGGGTGCGGGTGCAGGTGCGGAGCCGCCCGAGGTGCGCAATTCGTTTGCAACGGCGCCGCCCAGACGCGCCTGCAGCTGGGGCTCACCCCAACCTCGCTGCCCGCGGGGGTAGCGGAATCGCAGCCGACGTCGGGAGCCGGCGGGACTGGGGTCTGAGAAGGGTAGCTGGTGCCCGAGGGCGTCAGGCATCACCTCGAGGCAGCTCCCTAAGTCTGAGCCAGAGCCGGAGCACTTCTCCAACCGTTCCGAATAAATGAGAAGGGGGGGTGAGAGAGAGAGAGGAGAGAGAGAGAGAGAGAGAGAGAAGCCCACGGACAGCCCAGGCGCGGCGGGGGAAGGGGGAAGGGGGGGGCACCGGAATGGAAATGGAGGGGGAGGAGAGGGGAGGCGGAGGGGGGGATCTGAATAGAAGGCAGTTAGGAAACGTTGGCGGGGCACTGGGTTGGAGGGAGAGGGGAGAGGTGGGGGGAAGGGAGGGACCAGGATGGAGGAGAGAAATGGGGGTGACAGTGCTGGAGGGGGAGGGGAGGTGGGGTCCCAGAGCTGGGGGGGGGAGTAAAGTGGAGGCGGGCGTGTTGGGGCTGGAGGAGAGGGGGAGGGTCTGCTCGGAGGGAGGGATAGGGAGGGGAGGAGAGGGAGTGCAGGGGGTGGGGAGCACCGAGCTGGAGGGAGTGGAGGGGGAGGCGGGCGGGGCACGGGGCTGGAGGGAGGGGGAAAGCGGCGGGCGGGGAGCGCGGGAGGAGGGAGGCTGGGCGGGCGGACGCGCGGGGGGAGGGCGCTGGGCAGGAAGGGGAGGGGGGAGCGAGCGCGAGAAATGCAGAGGCTGCAGCGGCGGCGGCGGCGGCAGTAGCGGCAGCGGCGACGACGGCGGCGGCAGCGCTCCAACTGGCTCCTCGCTCCGGGCTCCGCCGTCGAGCCGAGAAGAAGCCTCCGCCAGAGGCCAGGCACCAGCCGGACGAGGCCAGCGACCCCGGCCCCTCGGCGGCACCGCGCTCACCCAGGGGCTGCACAGGCACCCAGAGCCGGTAAGGAGGCGCGCCCTGTGGCCCCGCGCCGCCGCGGACCCGGGGGCCTCCGCCCCCCTCCGCGCCCCGCCCCGCCCTGCAGCCCCCGGCTCTCCCTAAGCAAAGCGGGCAGCGGGGGTGCGGGCGCGCATTAGACGGCGAGAGCCTGGGGTCCCTCTGTGCACTTCGGGGGATCCCGGGTGATGGGGGGGCCCCGAAGTGGGAGGCTTTGGCCGCTCGCAGGGTGGGGAGGGCGAGGGGGGCGGCGAGGCTGATAAACGGAGCTGGGGGGAGGGGGCTGTCGGGGAGAGAGGCTGCGAGTGAGGCAGGAATTGCCAACGCGAAACGCCCTAAGCGCGTGGAGTCCCGGGGAGACGGTTCTGTGGGCTGAAGGAGCGTTTCTGTCACCGGAGCCCTTCCCAGGCCGGGGAGAAAGCGCTCGGGGCGAGGGGCGCAGCCGCCAAAGATGGAGGGTGGGGGGTGGGGTGGGGCGGGAGTCCGGGGAGAAAGAAGACAGAGAATCTGGCTGGATCCGAAGGAAGGGGCCGGTTTTTGCTTTGGCAAACGGGTTTTTCCGATCCGTGGGGACTCCGAGATCTTGGTTCTGGTGGCCAAGGAATACGAGGTTCACACGTCTACGTGCACTCGGAAGCACCTCCCGAGCAGATCGGAGCCCCAGCCTTGGTGGCGGAATTGCTGCCTTCCTACTAACCCTTGGGCTGCCTTGGAGCGATTTGCTTTTTCGAGCCTTCTGTTCCAAGAATGCGCAGGGCGCCTCCGCCCTGGGCCCCGGCCCCGGCCCCGGCCCCGGCCCGGGAGGGCGGGTGTGGGCTTGAACCTGACAGCGCGCGGCCTTAGCGGGGCTCAGCCCGGCTGGGAGCGCGGGGTTGGGGTTGAACAGCTTTTGCCCAAAGCGCTAACGCTGAAACCTGATGCCGGGTCCCTGCTCCCCCAGTCCCCCGTTCCCCCTCCAACTCCAGAAAAATAAAAATTGCGGAATCCTGGATCCGATTGCACGCACAATGCGCGGCTGCAAACCGCATTCTTTTCATGAATATTCATCGAACGCTTGGCCGGGCTCCTTATCTGCTTCCCCAGAGACATTTCCGCCTTGAAACGAACTCGGTGGACAGCCTTTGCCCGTGTAATTTTCACTCTGCTGAAATTAGCACAGCGCACATGTGTGCATTTTTTGAGTACCTTGTACAGGGTTGACACACCTCTGTCTCCCCCGCGGCCACTCGCACTGTGGGCGGGCTAAACCCAACACTAGCATCGAAATGGCCTTCTGCTGTAGGGGTGTGGACCGACTTCCCCCCTTCCCCCGGGATTACAGCCCGGGCTAACAGACCCCCAGTACTGCAGGCAAAATGAATGAATCGGGACTGTAATTACCTATTCCTTTGTCTTGGCCTCGCGCATGCGCCGGGGGAGCTGGGTGTGGAGGGCCCGGCAGCCCCATCCCATCTCCCATCATCCAGCCACCCACTCCCCCTCCCGAGCCGACGAACAAAGGCGTTTGCCCTAAATGTTGCGGGGAAACCCTTGGACACCAATGACAGTTTTTCCCGCCTGTGTGTATGTTTCTTCTTTTCCAAGCTGTGTCTCATCTTTTGCTTTCTTACTGATTTCGGCTGACCAAAATTAAGATTTGCCTCGATGATGAGGGCAAATTGTGGATTAACTATTTTGTACCCGCACACTGCGATTTTTCCTTTCTAGTACTGCTCATTGTTCTTTTCCCCGTAACATATCTTACCGCAGTGAGGGGTGCTTTCTTAATTTGCATCAATTAAGCGTTTGACAGATCTTTATTGGTCATTTGATTAAGGGACTGTGGCCTCAAAACTGTCAGTGGGCGTTGCCTCCAGTGACACCACTTGGGGAAAATTAAGACATCTTGGCGTTTATTCGAACAAGATGGCCTACAAAAACCAGAGAGAAGAAAATGGTTACCTTGTCAGGATCCTAACACTTTCTGTTTTCTCTGGACCCCTACCTCATTGTTTCATTAAGGATTCCAAAAGGCGAATGGCGTCCATATGGAAATCTACTGATAGCGGGAGGAGAAGGCAGCCGTTGGGGTGAAGCTGGTTAAGTTCGCAATGATCCTTTTTTTTCCCCCCCGGTTACCTAACAGAAGCCATGATATACCTTTGATGGCTGACTTTCTTTCAGATGATCTATTTTCCAGGTTATAGCCATTTAGATTTCTTTTCGGGCTAGTTTGTTTTTACCACCCAAAAAGGGATTTATTGTGTATATCATATAGGAGCCAAATATGATATTTTCTGCAGTGGTAGGTTATGTTTAACAGGGCTTTATGCTTAAGTATTGTCAGTATATCCTGGTGGAATAACACGTGGCAGCAATGGAAATCATCTCTTTTGTCCTTTTTGATGAGAACTTGATATTGACCACCTTAAGTATATCAGGGCCCATCTTCTGGCTGGGCTGGCTGTCTAGCTGTCTTGTAGGTGCCACGGATTGTATCCTCTGTACTCCTTAGTATTGAGTTTCATTATGATTTAGAGATCTACGTGTACAGGCTTCTTATTTTTTTTCTTTTCCTTTAGGTTGTGTTTTTGGCGAGGGGTATGTTGGAATATAGAACAAATTCAATAGCAAATATATACCAGCATGTCCCAAATTCAATAAGTCTTAGGTTTTTGAGTGAGATAGTATTTAAATCGAATTTTAAAAATTACTACCAAATTAAAAAATTTCTATCATTTCCCTTAATCATTTTAGCCAGCTAGCTTTTTGCCAAGCTTTAGCAGGTAGAGAAATTGAGCCTTTTGAGAAAATGCACCAACAATGACAGTGGCATTTCTGTTCTTGAACTGGTCCTCAGCCTGCCATTGTGACGTGTAGAAGAGAACCGTTTCTCCCCCACATCACCCTAGTTTAAAGGCCCAATGGGAGAGCCCTAAGCATTTCGGCTCTCTATTCTTGGAGGTCTCTTCTAATCCTCCTGGGTTTACCAGGATCCATAATCCTCCTGGATCTGATGGTGCAAGAGGTGAGGTGTTCTGTCTCTTTATTTTTTAATTTCACAATTAAGAACAATTTGAAGCCATTTTCATTCCATGGTCAAGATAAGTGGAGTATGACATCAGAGAAAAACTTTCATTTGGGGGAGATTTGATTACTCTAAAATGGATGTCTGTGTTAATCATGGTAGTTTTGTAAAAATTGCAAAATCCACACCTATTTTTAAAAACAAGGTGTCATGTATATACACATGCACACATCTATACATATGTGTTTATACACACACTGTAAAATCGTATGAATAACTTGAAACAAACTGGTTGGTATAGAATATTATTTTATAGTGCTTTCATACTGGTCTTTGGAACATAATCAATTTCTTCCTTTCTAAATATGTGTTTGAAAGGGAAAGCCTACCTAGTCTTTTCCTCACTTGATAAGCTCACTTCCCATTTGTCCCAGCGTACCTGGAGCATTAAGCTAAGAGGTTCATTTACAGGCTTAAAAACTTACATCAAGCACTACTGAACTTTACAAGCTGGAATAAACAATGCCTACTAAATAAAGGATTTATAACATTGTTCTGTCTTATTTTTGTGATCTCTAGTAAAAATTTTTTTTTCAAAAATATCCGAAGAAGACCTGTGAACTATTATTTCTCAAAAGCAATTGCCCTTGGTATCTGATTCTGTTGAAAGAAATGCTTTGATTTGTCCAGGTCTTTACCTTAATGTAGTTTCTACCTACTCATTTCACACCTTCTTTCTCTTCTTAATGATGGTCTTAGCTGGTAAGCTGGAAACCAGGTAACTGCTGAGGAAAAACGCTGAGTAGGTATAAAGACAACTTGAATGTTCTCTGAGAATGGGTATGGAATCTTTATTGTTTTATCAGATTTTCTCTGTTCACCTAATCCTTTGCATTGATTGGATCTCTCAAGACTTCAGATAAACCATGGGCACGAGCTTTTCTCTTTGTCTTAATTATAGTGGACAAATACTAGAAAGTAACAGTGAGGTTGCAAATTGTCAGAATTTTTTGAGTACTGAAGTGCTTTTTGAGTTTTGGGGCAATGCTTTTGGGGTGGCTTCTCAGGAAATAGTGTAAAGACACTGGATTTGAAGAATCTCTAGGCAGTGGGTATCCACCTGGGCAAATTACTTCAAACCTCACTGAATTTCACTTTCTTCAATTGTAAGATTGGGATAATAATTTAATTTCTATGTTGGGGTAATAATAATAACTACACATGATGTCTAAAAATGAGTAAGTGTGCAATGGCTGGCTCCTAAGGGCTCCTCAACCTCTCAGTCTCAGTTAGTTAGTGATGTCAGTTACACTGCAAGTGTTTTCAACAACTGATAGTGTCAATCAACACTTGCTGTGTAATTGACATCACTAACTAATTTCAGTATATTCACCTGTATTTTTCTTTCAGCTTGATTAATGAAGTCCTGGGGACCCCCGAAGTATTCAGTTAGAAGTAGGATGTCTCAATCCCCAAAGGGGACCAAATATCATAGTTCCTATTTACTGCCCTTGTGTTGGTAGATATTGGAAATTCTGTGAGGCATTGTATGGGAATTAGCCTGAAAGTGCATTTCCTGATGTCAGGATGGCCACCTTCCTTGAATTCCCCAGGTCTGCTTATGCTAATGTAACTCAAGAGGTGATATTTACTTTCTCTTGAAAAAAATACAAGGGTGGTCTTGAAACCCCAGCAGTGCCCAGCCTGCCCAAGGAAGGCTTTTGTGAAATGCCTTTCCTGCCACAGCCACTGAAACAGACGTCTAGTTAAGTGTCACATGAGAACAAGTGTCTGGTATACGTTCTCAAGAGTAAAAATCAACCATACAGAGTCCATTTCTCGCCAGAATGCAGTTCAATTGTAATTTGGAGGAGCCACAAGCCTAAGAAGGAAACTGATTGAAACAGCATTCTCCTTTTCCCTCGAAGTCAGAAATGGGATGAAACGGGAGGCAGAAAGAATGAAATAGTGTGTTTTTCTTCAGCACTCTAAGGACTTAAGTTTAACATAAATTATTCTTTAATTTTTTACAGACTTTCCATACTTAGTACATTTTTGAACAAAAACAGGGAAAGCTGAGATGTTTTGACTCACCAAGGCCATCAGTGCTGAGAGGTGGTGATTGAGCAGGCTTGGAAGTCTAGGAATACATTCCTGAAAGCTTTAGAGATTTAGAAATAGAAACCATCTGTAAGCACAACAGGGGCCCAGGGCATAAGGAAACACTTCAGGATAATATAGGAAAATGGTGTGCAGTGGAGAAAGCAAAGCATTTACATGATATTTTCCCCCTTACCACTTAAGCATTTTATGAACTCTCTTTTTTTGGTTTGTTTCATTTTGAAGGAGGCAGGACTGAACTTCATTGGTTTGTTTTTTGAACTTCTCTTTGAAATAGATATTGCAGCAATTTGTACATTGTGTAGGGAGTATGATATTTAGAAAGCATGATTTTGGGGGTTAGGCGTGGTGGGGGGAGGACTTGGGAACCACAGCACCAGGTTAGAATCTTCTCTCAGCCATTTACTGCTTGTACGGTCGATCTTTGGCAAATTGCTTACCTTCTCTGTGCCTCAATTGTATTTAGAAAATGGGGGATTGTAAAACATGGTTACTGTAAGGATTAAATGAAATTGTCATGCACTTAGGACAGTGCCTCCTTATATTTAGTGCGTCTCTTTAACCACAGTCACCATAAAGGAGTGAGAATATCAGTTTTCTTTACTGCATCCTCCATCTGTAGGTATTCATATGTTTGTTTCAAAGAGACTATTATTGCATGACAGGCTAATGGTGGTGCCATGGACAGAAGTTGGTAGAATAGAGAAGTCTGTGGTTTAGAAAAGTCCTCCAGGTATAGCTAGGATACCCTAAATATGTCAGCAGTTCACTTGGATTGAGTTTCAAAAGTCCACAGTGGGTAGGTTAATATAACCCCAGCCTCCATACCGGATTTGTATTTTTTTAAATGGAAGAAAAAAGTGAAAGTTCTTAGAACTTCAGAGACAGGATCACTGCTTTGATATGTTGAGACCTGGACTCACCTTGATTAGCTGTATGACCTTGGGCGTAGATATAATTCATTTAGATCCTGAAAATCCTTAGCTTTGTTGTGTCTTGAATCAGATGTATCATTAGCATTTGAAAGAAGGCTAAGTCGTTAGTACTAAGGTTGATGATGTTTTACATTCCATTTTAGTCCCCCTACCTCCACTCCGCCCCGGCCAAAATGCATCACGTGACCGCCGCCTCCATACCTGTGTTATGTAGGAATGTAAAGAGGTTGTGATGTACTGACAAATCTTTGGAAGTAATTATCTTCACGGAGACCTTAGTAATCAGGAACTCTGAACAACAAAACAAAAGAAGTCCTTTGGAATTTCAGATGTTTGGGGTGGATCAATTCTGAAGTTGGTTTTAACATTTCAGACATTTACTTCAGGGATATGCCAAGTTTGCCTTTGTTCTTCTGAACACTTCTTTGCTGTTGAGCAAAGGTGAATTTACTTTTTTGAGTAAATTGTTGTTTAACAGCTTCTTTAATCAGGTTTTTGAATCTTGTGGATTTTGAGGGGGAGTTACATATTTTACTTTATCTGTCAGGCGTTTTCTGTAAGGAAGGGGATTTTAGATTTAGTGGTTATGTCTTTTAAAAAGTTTCCTAGGATTTCAACCCATGTACTTCTTCTAAGCCTTGCCATTTTATCTTAGGTAATATGGACTCTTGAGGGGGGAAAGAAAGTGGGGGCGTTCTTGGATAAAATGGATAACCTTTTCACATATTGACATCTTCAGTATTAGAGAGAGCGATACTAACTTCAATGAAAAGTTACTTATCATGGAAAAGATTCAGTATATACCTTTAAAATTTAATCAGTATTACATCAAATTACTTGTAGATTAGAGGTGCTTCTTGTCATAGTGAACAGAGGCTAATACCTTAAGTCATTCCTCTCTACTATGATGATGGCGGTTGCTCTACTAACGACTGTAAGTGGAGATTTGGTTGACCCCTTTACCTTTCTCCTTGCACATTGCAGATGGAAGTCATAACCCCAAATGCCTTATCTACAGTTCTGCTCTGAGACACGAGCCAGGTTCTAGTAGACCCTCTGCCACTGTGTAGTGTTGCCTGAGTAGAAATAACCCAAGTCCTACCTAAATTTGTCAGTGTTTCATTCTGCGTCCATGCAGGATTCATTGACAGAAAGCCAATGGCTGCTTTTAACCACTATCCAAACCTCAGTCCTTTGTAAATACCTTCCGTAGAGCAGAAGGTTGAAAAGCTCATGACTAAACACTTATTTTGGAACTCAAAAGAATCTTAGAGAAGTTAGTAGATTGCTCAAGGTCTCATGAGCTGCTTATCGGCTCCATGGAAACCCAGGTTATTTCCCCAGAAAGCCTCACTCCTGCTGCCCCTCCCTTCTGAGAGAGAAGCAGAGAATATCTAATTGAATCAAACATTTACTCACTGTCTGCAACTTAAAAAAGTTTTGTCCATCTTTTTTGTACCCTAGAACCGTTAAAAAAAAAAATCCAGTCTAGATCCTATATCTCTCTTACCCTCTTACTCAGAGAAGACCTCTTTGGCCTTTTAATACACCAACCATGCAAGGAGCAGCGGGGAGGGGTGTGTTGGTGGGGGTTGGGGGAAACGACTTTGCAGTCACTACCTGCTGCCACTTCATCCACAGGTCATCTTCCCTTCAATTGACCCCTCTCTGCTTCTTAGGTTATATGCATGTGCTTTCCTTTATATGCCAAAAAGTGCTGGGTGCAGTGGCTCACGCCTGTAATCCTAGCACTTTGAAAGGCTGAGGTGGGCGGATCACCTGAGGTCAGGAGTTTGATAACAGCCTGGCCAACATGGTAAAACCCTGTCTACTAAAAACACAAAAATTGGCTGGGTGTGGTGGCGTGCACCTGTAATCCCAGCTACTCGGGAGGCTGAGGCAGAGAATTGCTTGAACCTAGGAGACGGAGGTTGCAGTGAACCAAGATTGCACCACTGCATTACAATCTGGGCGACAGGGTGAGACTCTGTGTCAAAAAATATATACATACGTATTTTTTTGTATATATATGTATATATACATACATAAAAGATATATGTATATATATACCCAAAATATATGTATATATATGCCAAAAAGTGTATGGCATGCACTAAAACAACTTTCTTCAAAAACTAAATTTTTAGTTTTCTAAAATTTAAATTAAATCCTTGTTTTTCTCCCAAAAGGCACAGTGGCTGGGGGTTGGGGAGCTGGCGATGGTGGGTATGCTCTTGAAAATAATGCTAACTGGTTTTAGACTTATTTGGGGGCTGTATAGCCAGTGGAGCAGTCAGGCATCCCCACCCCAGAAATGCTCCGGACCCTCTTGGCAGGTCCAGTGTGCGTGCTGTTGTGGACAGGTGGTGGATGGAGAGCTTTTATGCTGGTTTCTAGCGTTATCTGGCTTATTGGTTTGGGAGCTGCATAAAACGGGATGTTTAATCTTTTTTATTTAAAATGACCATTTATAGTATTTGGGGGGTGATTTAGAGGATTTAAAAAATCTGTTGGATTTTGAAGTAGCCCTTAAAGTATGGAACTTAAGTGCGTAAGTTGCTAAAGCACACTGTTGGGATGTTGAAAACTGATGCTGGTGTCAACTGCGTGCATTTGTTTTTGGATAATCTGTGATAAGTTTAGTTTTTGATGAGACACAATTTTAATTTCACATTGAAAATGATGTATTTAGGTCAATAAGAGGAGCTTTGAATTTACACTTTCCAGAGAAACCCACAATTAATAGGTAACTTTAGTTTTCATAATGCTTTTAATTATTACAGTTACATAGATTCAGAAATGGATATATTCCTGAAATAAACCCATATTAAAAGTTCTTTTTCCTTTAAAAAAAAAAAGCTGTGGTTCTATTAGGGAAAAACATTTCTTTTTTAAGTTTATGAAGAAATAGGTGTTAGATAAAAACTTTTCCTGGTTGAACTCTCTAAGTTACAAGTTTCCTGAATTGCTTGGCAAAGTGAGTTTGAAAAGACTCATTTCATTTTTCCTTTGACAGTCTGTTCCAAACACCATTACACACAGGCTAATACTATAGCCAAGGTAAATAGTAACGAGATCTAATTGGGGAAATAGTGTATCAAAAGGGGGAAAATAGTATCCACTGACAGAGAGAACGAGCTGTTTCTTAAAGAGACAGAGACATTTCCTCAGAGTTCTTGAGTCTTTACAGGGTGCTGTTCTGGGCCTCTCTGAGCTTGCCTTGGAAGCTGTAGGGGCCGTAGGAATATTTGCTTCTTTAACCCTTACAAATATTCTCAGCTGTTTCAGTAGAGGAAAACAGTGCCTGTATTTGCCTTAGCTGTAAGATGATTAGAGAAAAAGGAAAATGTAGAGAAATCAGGTTGACTTTAGATTGACTGGCAGAGTGTTCTGGAGTGACTTCCCACTCCTTTATATTGCAATGCACCCAGAGGGCGGGGTGAGGGGGAGTGACTACCTGGGTATTTACTAAAGCCATTACTATGATTAGATAATATGGAATCTTCTCTGAATAACTCATTTTTCTCTTTTCTTTTTCTTGTTCTTGCCCTGTCACCCAGGCTGGAATGCAGTGGCACCATCTCAGCTCACTGCAACCTCTGCCTCTTGGGTTCAAGCAATTCTTCTGCCTCAGCCTCCTGAGTAGCTGGGATTACAGGCGAGTGCCACCACGCCTGGCTAATTTTTTGGGGTTTTTAGTAGAGGATTTCACCATGTTGGTTAGGCTGGTCTCAAACTCCTGACCTTGTGATCTGCCCGCCTTGGCCTCCCAAAGTGCTGGGATTACAGGTGTGAGCCACCACACCCCGCCAATAACTCATTTTTCTAAGGAAGAAAGAAAGAAAGAATCTCAGTTAACAATTGATGATGACAGTGGCTCCCGAGGCTTCTCATAATCACCCAACCTCAAGTAAACAGGGTGACTGGCACCCTATTGACGGAGGTTTATTGTGGTACTGGGTTTTCCTCAGTAGCCCTGGTGATCTATTGTTGAGAACCCAAGCTCAGATTTCCCAGGGCTCACCCAACTGAACTTTAGAAACCTGGTTCCAGAATTTTCAAATGTTTGGTTTTCAGACAAATAGTAACAAGTGTTTGTACCAGTGTTCTCCAGAAGGTTGTTAAGACAAGATTGATAATGCTTCCCAGGTATGTGTGTTTTTTTCTCACTCATAGCTGCATGTTATTAGTTTTCCTCATCCGACCCAATGATTGATTGATGGAAAGTCTCATTGAAGGTTTGGTTATCCTTTCATTGGTGGAGGAGACAAAAACAGAACATAAAAGTCTCCTTCTATTCACCTCTCCTTTTCTATTGTAACTGGATTTCTTTCTGCCATCCAGAGAGCTTGGGGGTTGATTTCATCTGTACCAAAGTTTGCTGGATGGGCAGGTACAGGGGGTCATTGTAAGAGGACTCAACTAACCACAATGCAGAGCGAGGTGACTATCCAATGGAACGGTAACATGGTTCCACTCAGGTAAGAACTGTAGTATGACATGAAATGAATTCTTAATGGGAAGGGAGTTATTACGTTTAACTTAATTAACTCTTAAAGCAGGGAATTTAGCTAAAAAGTGAATTTAGCAAAGAAGTGAATTTAAAAGTCAACGAGCTTCACCACCTCACCCCAAACCCATGTTAATTAGCCCTTTTGCTTAAGTAAAATCACCTTGTTGAACTTTAATGATGTGACTAGCAATGCATCCTTTTACCATATGCTTGTTTCCAGCAACAAATACTGCCGTGTTTAGGGGAGAAGGAAGGGATGGATAGAGGGAACAGTTGGCAGATTGGAACCCATGTACACACATTACCCCTTTAACTTTCTTTCTTTAGACCCGTGGCTGCTACCTGTGAGTCTCATTTCTGTATTGATCCCCATTGGCTAAGCATACGACTAACGAAGGAACCTTTTGTCATTTCTTCAGTGAGCTAGCCAGGAATCTCAGATAAAGGGCAAAGAAGCCCAGAATGATGTAATGCTGCAGAAAACGTTACTGCTGTTTCTAAGGGGAGTGGAAGAAACCCAAGCCAGTTTTGAGTTGGGTGTGATTCCTGTGGGAAGGGGGTGAGAATTCAGAGATGTATGCCTATTAAAAAAAAAAACAACTCTTAGGATATTAAGCCAGTTGTTCCTATTAGCAGCACACAGCATGGGAAACCAGCAAGCCCTGACCTGTTAGCAGGTGTTTGCATAGTTTACCTGGTAGAGAAAGTATCCAACAGATAGAACCAAATGTTTTAGGACACTAACAGGCACTGTGGCTAGTGTAAGGTTTCATTGGCTGGACACATTTCCATTTAAATCTGATTCTGATAACACATTTAACTACCTCCCTGGCTAATTACACAGTCCCAGGCTTGAGGGAGGAAGAGGCATCTGTGAGCAGCGTCAGGTCTTGTTGAAGGGTTTGAAAGCCCTTCCGAAGAGGAAGAAATAACTGTACTGGGGAAGTTTGAGCATGGTAACTGTGCTCCTGGCTGGTAGGGGACCAGGGGGGAAGAAAGCCCTTCCTTTCTGCTCCGAGAAGTGTCCAGATTCCCCTTCTGTGGGCAGAATTTTGGTAAGTGCAATACAGGAAGCAAAACCACATGGTTCTAGGTCAGCAGTCAGTGACCTTTTACTCTGAGCCACTCTGCTCCCTCCTCATAGTGTGTGCAGGGGACAAAAGCACCCAGCAGGAGAAGAGGAGGGGAAGGCTAGGGGAGGCTGGGAAGATGCACCCGTGTTAACACAGGTAGGGGGGAAACCAATGCTTTGTTCCTGTGTCTACTCGGGCTGCCATAACATAATAACAGACGGTAACTTAACCGAAAGACACTTTTTCATAGTTCTGGAGGCTGGAAGCCCAAGATCAACATGTTGGCAGGTTTTTTTTTTTTTTTGGAGATGGAGTCTTGCTCTGTCTTCCATGCTGGAGTGCAGTAGGACGATCTCTGCAACCTCTGCCTCTCTGGTTCAAGCAGTTCTTTGCCTCAGCCTTGTGAGTAGCTGGGATTACAGGTGGCCACCACCACACCTGGCTGACTTTTTTGTATTTTTAGTAGAGACAGGGTTTCACCATCTTGGCCAGGCTGTTCTTGAACTCCTGACCTCATGATCCACATGTCTCGGCCTCCCAAAGTGCTGGGATTTATAGCTGTGAGCCACCTCGCCCGGCCAGTGTTGGTTTTTTATGGCTTCTCTGCTAGACTTGCAGGTGATGACCATCTCCCTGTGTCCTCACGTGGTCTTTCCTCTGTCCGTTCACATCCCTGGTGTCTCTCTGTGAATCCGAATCTTCTCTCAGAGGGACACTAGTCGGGTTGGATTTGGACCCACCCGCACAACCTCTTTTTAATTATATTAAAAAAACCCTATGTCTAAATATAGTCATAGTCACGTTCTGGGGTGCTGGGGGTTAGAGCTTCAACATGAGTTTTGGGGAGACACATTTCAGCCAGTGACCTTTCCTGTTTGGTATTCAGTAAGAGTATTTACAGTGAAGAACATCTGAAGCTCCTGCGAAACACGCTTCGCTAGTACCTGCCTTTAACAAGGGAGCGACAGGGAGTGGCAACTTGTAGCCCTGGTTTAATTCTTATGAATACATGTGAGGCAATCATGAGGATCCCCATATGACACATGAGATGCAGAGGAGTTAATTCCCCAAGATTCATATCACGAGGAAAGGAGAGCCTGGTGTGAGAGTTGGTCAGGGTTCTGTGGCGGAGTGGTACTGAGGGTGCAAAGGGTGTGTGCAGGTCCCATCCCCATTGTCGCACTCATCATGAACGTGGGCATGTGGCAGAGGCCCCAACACAGAGCTGTAGGCAGCTGCCACCCGTCAAGTAGCATGAACACATAGTCAAGCCTATTTTTTGTTCTGACACTATTTTTTTTTCTTATTTTTCTTTTAATTATTATTATACTTTAAGTTCTAGGGTACATGTGCAGAATGTGCAGGTTTGTTACATAGGTATACACGTGCCATAGTGGTTTGCTGCACTCATCAACCCGTCATCTGCATTGAGTATTTCCTCTAACGCTATCCCTCCTCAATCTCCACACCCCCTGCTATCCCTCCCCTAGCCACCCACTCCCCGACAGGCCCCGAAGTGTGATGTTCCCCTCCCTGTGTCCATGTGTTCTCACTGATCCAACACCCACTTATGAGTGAGAACATGCGGTGTTAGGTTTTCCGTTCTTGTCTGACACTATTGTTAAAATGCTTTCTTTCTGCTTGAAGACTTTCCCATTTGGGTATCTGTATACTCAAATGCAGTCACGCATTGTGTAATGACAGAGATACATTCTGAGAAATGCGTCATTCGGCCATATCGTCTTTGTGTGACCATCACAAAGTGTACTTACACAAATCTAGATGGCAGAGCCTTCTGCACCTCCAGGCTATGTGGGATTATAGCCTGTTGCTCCTTGCTTACCAACCCTGTGCAGCATGTCACTGTACTGAATACCATAGGCACTGTGACATGATGGTAAGTATTTGTTTATCTAAACATAGGAAAGATACATTAAAAGTATCGTGTCCATTGTGGGGGACATGGATGAAGCTGGAAACGATCATTCTCAGCAAACTGACGAAAAAACAGAAAACCAAGCACCGCATATCCTCCCTCGTAGGCAGGTGTTGAACAATGAGAACACGTGAACATAGGGAGGGGAACATCACACGCTGGGGTAGGTTGGGGGTGGGGATGCTAGGGGAGGGAAAACACTGGGAGAAATGCCTGATGTAGGCAATGGGGGTGGGGGACGGAGACTGCAAGCCACCATGGCATGTGTGTACCTATGCAACAGCCCTGTGGGATGTGCACATGTGCCCCAGAGCTTAAAGTACAATAAAATAATATCTATGGTATGATAATGGGACCACCACCATATATGCGGCCTCTTGTTGACTGACATATCATTATGTGGCACACGACTGTCTTACAGGAGAGTGAATAAAGAGAGGAAGATGTGCTTAGTGTGTATAGCGTGAGGACATAGCCAGACTCGACTTTTCTAAATCAGAGTGGAATTATCCTAGGAAAACTCATTTTAAAATCTCTTACCAAGAGTGGCAATGGTAGAGAGCCCTTCTTGTTCTCGATGGAAGAGTTGACCAGATGCCTAGGCCACTTTAAAATCCTACTCTAGGCCGGGCGCGGTGGCTCATGCTTGTAATCCCAGCATTTTGGGAGGCCGAGGAGGCCAGATTACCTGAGGTCAGGAGTTTGAGACCAGCCTGCCTAACATGGCGAAACCCTGTCTCTATTAAAAATACAAAACATTAGCTCGGTGTAGTGGCAGGCGCCTGTAATCTCAGCTACTCGGGAGGCTGAGGCAGGAGAATCGCTTGAACCCGGGAGGCAGAGGTTGGAGTGAGCTGAGATTGCGTCACTACACTCCAGCCTGGGCAACAAGAGCAAAATTCCATCTCAAAAAAAAAAAAAAAATCCTATTCTAGCATCTGTGCTTTCTGTTGGGGATTCATCAGACAGACTCTTACTGTGGAACAGATTTTACTGGAAAGACTTGGGGTTGAAGATAGATGACAGGGGTTTGGATAGAAGGAAGCGCAGGAAGAGCAGTGGAGGTTTTGACAGCAAGTGTATGAATCAGTGGGAAACTGAGGAAAGGGAAGTAAGTGTCGGGAGTCATGAAATCCTCTGACTATAAAAACCAAGGCTAATGAATTTTGGGGCCTTTCCAAGCAATAAAACAAGTAGTGATACTTAAAGGGATTCTTTTGAGGGGCATTCTTAACAAATGTGGGTGTGGGTATGTCTACTCTTCACCCTTTTGAAAGGGTCTTTTTAATTATTATTTTGTTTTGTTTCTTGAGACAGGGGCTTGCTCTGTGACCCAGGCTGGAGTGCAGTGGTGCGATCTTGGCTAACTGCGACCTCAGCTTCCTGAGTTCAAGCTATTCTCCTGCCTCAGCATCCTGAGTAGCTGGGTTTACAGGCGTGCACCACCATGCCCGGCTAATTTTTGTCTTGTTTTGGGGAGAGATGGGGTTTCATTATGGCCAGCCTGGTCTCCAACTGCTGACCTCAAGTAATCCACCGCCTCCCAAAGTGCTGGGATTACAGGCCACTGCGCCCAGCCCGAGAGGGTCGTTTTAAAACAGTTCACAACTTTTAGGCGTACCCTGTCAAGTAATTCAGTTATTGCTTTCCTGTCTCAAATTTTAGGTCACATCATGTTCATTATGGCAATACGAATATTGCCTATGAATCCCCAGTGAAATTGAGAATATCAATTTAATTTTACTATACTAGATAAACAAACCACTGGCCTTAAAAATAATTGAAACTTGATGCTATTTAATAACTTCTGTAAAAACTTTCACTGGTGAATTGTCTTCTACATAAAACATAGAATGTAAATTATTGTAGAATTTAAAATTTTTAAGTCTTAAAATTGATGCAGCATCTATTTTCAGCTCAGTGTCAGTGAGGGCCTTTAGCGCTGACTTTCCTAATAGGTAGCACGTTCTTCCAGTCATGCCAGAAAACAAGGCTTGTCTCCTGGAATTCCCCATATGGTGTCCTTCCTGGGTAGTGAAACTCACATATGTCCATTTCCCTCTACTTGAAGCCTTGAATCTAGTGGAAGCTTCTATCCCTCTCCTGGATCACTGCCCTAAAACTCTCCTAAATCCAAGCATGACATGGCTCTGCTTAAGACTTTATATCGTAACTCTCCATTATGCCTTCAAAAAAAGCAAAGCTCTCAGCATGTTCATCTTCTATTTTTGTCTTTTACTTCCGTTCCTACACACACTCTCACCCACCCTCTTCAGCCATACCGGTACCTTTTGGGTCTCCCAGGGCACCAAGCTCATGCCTACTGTTTCTTCTGCCTGGAATATTCTTTTCCCCACTGTTGAGTTACTCCTAGTTCAGATCTCAGTTTAAATGTCACTCTTGCAAAAATGCCCCCACACCTCCTGGCACTGGGGATTTTTGTCCCTGCATTTACCAGAATTGATGAGATTATGTAATGTCTCTGCTCCTCCAGATTAAAACATCCAGGAGGCAGGGATGTGTCTGTTTTGTGGACCCATAACAGTGCCCTATAACCATTTCTGATCCATACCAAGAACCCCATGTCTGTTCAGTGTTGAAGGCTGTCTGTGGCACCTTATGTTCATGGAGAGCACGTGTCTTCTGAACATCCTCTTTGGCAGCTGGGATGACTTCCATAAATGGACCAAAATTTCACCTCATCAGTTGTGCTTACTGTGAAGATGAATAGCTGATGAACTCCAATTAGAGTAATTATTCTGTTTCCAGGCAATAACCTTAGTAGTAATTGTTCTAAAGCCTTGAGACATTACAAGTAATGAGTACTGATGGCGCATGCATCTGACGTCCTCCCAAGGTAGAGTCAGAAATGAAAAATGAAATTGTGTATTATTTGAGGGAGACAAATGGTACTACATTGTGGGAAGCTTTCAGAAACACAACACGATGAGTGAAAGCTGAGGGTGACTGTAGTTAACACTCCTCGCCTGTCCTTCCAGGTTATTGAATGCCATTCGTCTGCTTTGGATTAATTGTTACTGAACAACTTAACCGAATACATTTTGGTAACAGCCTTTGTGAAGTTGCGGACTATCAGGCTCCCAGAAGAGCAGATGGCTTGAAATCTTTACACATTAGTCAATTATAAACCTAATGAAGTAAAAATGGCTTTAGCCCAGGTTCTGCGCTGTGACTACTTACTCTACATTGTGAGTTCTGTGAGGTTAGGACATTGCTTTGTTTATCTTTGGATGTTGGTTTCTAGCACCTAACGGAACCTGTGGTCCAGTAAAGGGCTGGGTACATGGAAGGATATTTTTCATGGCCATGTGACATCATGCTGTACAAATAAGGCAAATTTCAGAATGACATCCTTTGCTTTACTTTCACATCTAGGAACCAGCTTGTAACGAACCTTTGGCAAATATCACTGGGTTTTTTTTTTTTTTTCCTTTGAAGGAGGAAGTAGGGGATAACTAAGACATCATTTGTGATTTACTCCCCCTCCTCTTCCGTGTCACATACCTCTTAGATGGTCGACATTCAGCTTCTGCTGTCTCATTTCTGAGTGCCATCGGCTTTGGTTTTCACTAGGATTATTAGAGAGAAATATTTTTGTGTCCATCTTGAGATGTCTCATCAGATCAGTGTCTAGTTTTCTTTAGCTGATTATTGGTGGAATTCTTATTAAATAAAAAAATGTTTGTAGCTTTTTACGATGGTATGAAATTGATTTCTAAAGTAACCTGTAGTTAAGAAATAATAATGCAGGGTTCCAGTCAGCACGTCTAACTCTAGCAAAACAATTTACTCATTCCAAAACCTTTCTGGAGTGGATCCTTTATTTGCAAAATTTTCATTTTAATGGGCTTCTGGTTTACATATTAAAACTGTAGTTGTAGTTGAGGTGATGGTAGGATCTTTATTATACATGTGAGCTGGGTTGAAGTATAAGACATTCTCATGCCATCTGTGTAATCTGTGCCATAAACACTTGGCACTTGAACTGTTAAATCAATACTTTGTCTGAAATGGTCTCATTTTAAATGAATTCAGCTCATGAATTGGCCAGTGGCAGCTTCTTTAGCTGAGACTCCTTTATCTCCTCCCCCTTCTTCGTGTTCCTCCCCTAACACACTCCCTGGGTGAGGTCTGAAGGCGCTGACTCTGGGTCATCCAGTTCCGAGGGCCACGTCAGTGTGACGTAAGTCAGGTAGTGGAATGGGAAGGGCAGTGATAGCTCCTTGCAATTAATTTTTTCTCTTAATATTTAAAGTCCCTACTGCACCATACTGCCTTCTGATTTCTCACAGGCCGTACTGTGTGTTTTGTTTGGAAACCTTGGCTCATCTTGTGGGTTGTGTACTTGGGGTATGTAATTAGCCAGAATGACACAGTATCGATGGTTGAGCAGCAGTTTATGACACAGATGAGTAACTGGATGACTGATACGCCTTTTGATGTGTCTTTCTAAGTAGATGTTATTTTCCTTTTTTTTAAACCTGATGTGATTTGCTAGTGATGGTGGTGGCATCATTTTGGTTTTAAAACTGGAAAATACAGGCTAGGCGCGGTGGCTCACGGCTGTAATCCCAGCACTTTGGGAGGCTGAGGAGGGTGGATTGCCTGAGGTCAGGAGTTTGACACCACCCTGGCTAACACGGTGAAACCCCATCTCTACTAAAAATAGAGTTAGCTGGGTGTCGTGGCGCACGCCTGTGGTCCCAGCTACTTGGGAGGCTGAGGCAGGAGAATCGCTTGAACTTGGAAAGTGGAGGTTGCAATGAGCCGGAATCACACCACTGCACTCCAGCCTGCGTGACAGAGTGGTGACTCACTCTCAAACAAACAAACAAACAACTAGAAAATACAAACAAGCCCAAGAGTGATTGGCAGATGTTTAGATTCTACCATTTCTCAACTTTAGGAAATGTTCTGTGTGGGTCTCAGCCTTCTGCTATTGCAGGCACATACCATACTTCACCCCCTTCAACTGTATGAAGATTATTCTATTTCTGCTCTGTAAATATGTTATTGGATTGGATGAATAAGATGTACACTTACGCATTTGAAGCTGTAAGAAAAAAAATTTATACAGTTAAAAGGTACAAGTAATTGCTTTTGTGATGAATTTATTCTTTAAATGAAAGATCAGTGTCATTTGTTCACGTATTTCTCAAAGCTTTCTAAAAGCAGTTCAAGTGGCTCCAAAATGCTAAGATTGTATGTTGAAAACTTGTTTTTCTTTATACAAATGAACAGCTAACCTGAGGTGTTTCTACTTTGTTAAATACGATGTGGGAACGTACAAACCACATTAAAATATTGTAGAATGAATGTTTATTGATGGAGTTGGGAGACGTAACTCCATTAAGTAGCTTACAATCGGTGAAGACAAACAAGGAAATCAGTCATTACAGTGAGGCAAGTGTTGGTCTGTAGATACGGGGTAGAGATATAAACAGCAGATAGTCATTAAGTTTACTACTCTGATCAATTATATTCTTTTTCTTCCATCTGTCTTAAAATCCACCTCTTTTGCCTAAACCATGTGAGATATCCCAGTTCAATTGGCTGTTATTTAAAGAGTTTTATGTAAATATCACTGTAGAGAATATGGGAGAATTCAGCATTGATTACATTTAGTTGAAAGGTCTTAATCACTAGATAGAAAGAGATTCACACATCTTAAATTTCCACCAAAAAGCAGGTATTTTGGCACTAGAAATTGAAGGAAAAGACTTCCAAGAATAGCTAGTTCTTAAAACACAGTGAGAATGAATATGCTTAGCTCTTGAGCACAGTGTTTTTGTTTTGTTTTGTGTTTTGAGATGGAGTTTCCCATTTGTTGCCCACGCTGGAGTGTAATGGCGTGATCTTGGCTCACTGCAACCTCCGCCTCCCGGGTTCAAGCCATTCTCCTGCCTCAGCCTCCCAAGTAGCTGAGATTACAGGTGCCTGCCACCACACCTGGCTAATTTTGTATTTTTAGTGGAGACAGGGTTTCTCCATGTTGGTCAGGCTGGTCTTGAACTCACGACCTCAAGTGTTCCTTGGGGAGGTGTCTCCAGCTGGTGCTGTCTCCTGACAGGCTAACTGCATTAAGATGGGCCACTCAGCTTGAGAAACAGGAAGAACTGCTATTGCTCTCATCTTCGAGTTTAAGAAAAGCTCACAATAGTTTGCAAAATCTTTTAAATCTTTTCTCTAGGGAAGTTGTTCCCTAACTCCAAGGAGTGAATGATATTTCTCTGTCACCCTAAAGGAGGGTGTCATCTCTAGGAAGTTGGAGGTACCTGGAAATGACTCTGAAATTGCTTGTGACATATGATGAAAGGGGGTATCTCATTTCATTTTGATAAGACGTGCTTTGGAAATATTAATTCTAGAGTTTCCTCGTGGGCTGGGTGAGTTTGCAGTGCTAATGTTAACAACTGATCTTTTTTATGTTTTTCATAGGGATTACATTTCCTTACATCCCTACTCAGATGTAGATATTACTGTTGCTCAGAAGTGCCCCTTGCTCTTGACTCCTGAGTTGCAAATAGCTTACCAAGGTAGCTGGGACTCTTGACTATGATATTTTAATTTTTTTATTTTTATTTTTATTTATTTATTTTTTTTGAGATGGAGGTTTGCTCTGTCTCCAGGCTGGAGTGCAGCGGTGCGATCTCGGCTCACTGCAACCTTTACCTCCTGGGTTCAAGTGATTGTCCTGCCTCAGCCTCACAAGTAGCTGGGACTACAGGCACGCGCTGTCACACCCAGCTAATTTTTGTATTTTAATAGAGATGGGGTTTCACCATGTTGGCCAGGATGGTCTTGATCTGTTGACCTCGGATCCGCCTGCCTCTGCCCTCCTTGGCCTCCCAAAATGCTGGGATTACAAATGTGATCCATCTCGCCCGGCCGACCATGATATTTTAAAAAATGAAATCTATCAACAAATGTAGGGCAGGATTGGTAACTAGTATTTTATCATTCCTCTAGCCTTCACCTTCCAGTCTGATTTGAACTACCTACCATCTGTAATTGACGATTGCTTCTCATGACCCCACAGGAAACTCCTTGGATGTAGGAACTCTGCCTGCCTGAGTTTTGTTTTCCTAGACCTTCAGACACTACTTGTCCCAGAGTAATTGCTCTTTATGAATCACTGCTTTAGTCCAAGCTGGTCCAATCTTCTGGCCACGACGGCTTTGAATGTGGCCCAACACCAATTTGTAAACTTTATTAAAATGTGATATATATTTTTTTCTTTTTTAACTCATTAGCTATTGTTAGTGTATTTTATATGTGGCCCAAGACAATTCTTCTTCTTCCAGTGTGGCCCAGGGAAGACAAAACATCGGACACCTCCACCCTTGCGTTTAGTCTTCAAGACTATTCCACCTTGGGAGGGAAAAGCAAAAATGATTTCTTATTAC
The DNA here is from genome assembly GCA_036589455.1 of Ateles fusciceps. Lineage (NCBI taxonomy): Eukaryota > Metazoa > Chordata > Mammalia > Primates > Atelidae > Ateles > Ateles fusciceps. The sequence continues at coordinate 8,265,474 of JAZHEH010000174.1, read as the reverse complement.
ATGTTTTTAAACCAGTATTTACATTTGTAGGGATCTTGAGCAGGCTATCCAGAGAACTAGGCTGGTTTCTTTCTTTCTTTTTTTTTTTTTGAGATGGAGTTTCACTTTTGTTGCCCAGGCTGGAGTGCAGTGATGCAATCTCGGCTCACTGCAGCCTCCGCCTCCCGGGTTCAAGTGATTCTCCTGACTCAGCCTCCCGAGTATCTGGGATTACAGGTCCCACCCCAGGCCTGGCTGATTTTTTTATATTTTTAGTAGAGACGGGGTTTTGCTCTGTTGGTCAGATTGGTCTCGAACTCCTGACCTTAGCTGATCCGCCTGCCTCCACCTCCCAAAGTGCTGGGATTACAGGCGTGAGCCACCATGCTGGGCCAAGAGCTCGTTTCTTGAGTGATAAAATGTTCACTCCTTGTTGATGTCCTCTCTTGTGTAGTTAGATGGCTACTGAGTATGTCCTGAGAGCAGGTCCTGAGAGTTTATTTTTCATGTCATTGTTGGAAAAGAAAATAAACAAAACCAGTAATATTTTAATAATAGGAATTAAAGATATGAAGACCCTGATATCTGAAAGTTGAGTGGTTCAAATATGGTGAGCAGTGCACTCTTAAGTAGACCCATATCTTACGGGAAAAAACATGTTTTTAGTAGTTTTCTTGGTATCCTCTAATCTTAAGAAAAAATTCTTAACAGGCAGACTTGATGTAAATAAATCACAGTTCTGTATATTTAAAAAGCAGCTTGTGCTACTGTGTCATTCCCCTGGAATTTTCAAAAGCTGGGATTTTTCTGTGTATACTTTGAAAGCTAATGGAATTTACCAGCCCACGTGGTAGTAAACAACCAAGAATTCTTGATGGAAAGGAAAGGTGATAAGACTATCTAATGAAGGACCCACAGAACTCTCGCTGAGCTCACCCAGAGTGCTTTTCTGGAAACCGAGAACCTGTTCTTAACATTAGTGACTTGGGTATTGTTCACTTTGAAGAAGGAAAACTGCATAAATCTATGTTTGAACTTGCACACATTATAGGTCTCTGGAAATAAGATGCTTAAACAGGTTCTGTAATCTGGTTGTTACTAGGTGAGTGTCCCCTGACATTGCTTGCTTGCTTTTTTTGTGTGGTGGAGTCTCTCTCTGCCACTCAGGCTAGAGTGCAGTGGCTTGCTGCAACCTCCACCTCCCGGGTTCAAGCGGTTTTCCTGCCTCAGTCTCCCGAGTAGCTGTGACTACAGGCATGCACTGGCTAATTTTTGTATTTTTGGTAGAGACAGCGTTTCACCGTGTTGCCCAGGCTTGTCTCAAATTCCTGACCTCAGTGATCCACCCACCTCAGCCTCCCAGAGTGCTGGGATTACAGGCGTGAGCCACTGCGTCTGGCCCCCTGACATTGCTTTGTAAAGTCAGATGACCTGCAGTTCTCAGTGTTCGCCAAGCAAGTGTGAAACACAACATGTGTTAAGAGGCTATTTAATTACATAAATGCTTGTTTGGGGGGATTCTTGTTCTCAATCGCCTTCTCTCTTTTGGATGGATAGACGCAGTGTGATTGGCACTCCTATGGACACTTTGTTTGGGTTGTGACTTGTTTGTCTAGGTGCCTTTCTATTAATATCTTTTCTCTATTTAAACTGCTCTTTTTTTTCAGTACAGCACTGGACGTTTTCTTAAAAATCTTCCATATTCATTTGGTTGTCTTCATCATCTCAGCTTTCTTACGCAGGAAAAGTGATCACTGTTCAGTCAATTCAGTCTACGTAGCTGGCTGAGTTTTTTTTTTTTATTGAAACCAAAATAAAACTTCAAAGAAACGGAAGAAGCTGAGCCTCCCTCCCCTCCCTGTCAATTAACACATATTGATGTTTATCTTGGAAATAATTTGATGTTTATTTGATGAAACCTGTAGTTAAGGGTTAATGGAGACTAATGTCAAGCTTCAGAACAGTGTGGAGAAAGCTTTAGTATTCTGTGTCTAGCGTCTGATGCAAGGGCTCTGTGGAACCGATGCAAGCTGGGATAAAAATGCCCGCCTGATACCCAAATAGTCTCCTGTGAATGTACCGAGGCATCACCGTGTTCATTCCAAATCTGAACCTGACCTGCTTTTCCCCTTCATCTCCTGCATCTCTGTCCCTAGTTTGTCATCTTTTCCAGCACCACGAATGGTTCATACTTTCTGATAAATATCTGATGTATGGCATCAATTATATGACTATTTAAACATGACTCATAATGAACTGCACTTAAATATTGATATGACTTCATGCATTTTTGAAGAACCTGTGGAATGTTTTTTTGAGAGTGGATTACTAATCACCTGTTTTCTGTTTAACTTTGGTTATCTTCAGTAGATTTTAGTATCTTTCCCCTTCAAATGAGGACTTCCCAGCTGTGTGATCAATGGGTAGGAAAGGACAGTTGGTTCTGTGCTTGCTGATACTGGTCCTGTAAGAAGCCAACTCAGTTTAGCTCATCTAATAGTTGGGGAATAAAACCACACAACTCGTTTCCTTACTTTATATCAATCAACACTTGACTAAATCTTACACCCTGTCTTCAGCTCTTTCTTAAAGAAATCCTTGGCATATGTGAAAATTCTCCTTATTCACTATGGTAAATAATTCTTGAGGTCATTAAACTCAGGATCTAAATAAAACAGGTCAGTGTGTTAGTACATGGAACAGAAAGCCATATTTTTGGTGACAATTGTTGACCCCATACTCACCCTGGAGTTTCGTGTCAATGTCCTAGTATGTGTTTAGATAGCCTGGGCTGTCAATCTTGTAATACAGCTTTGCTTAGCTTTCTTCTACAGCCTTGCAAAGTTAAGCTGATCCTAGTTAGGACTCAGTTAGGAATTCATATATATGTGATATATTTGCATGAGATACTGCCCTTCATTTGAAAACACAGGCTTAAATTAGTCAAGTAAAACTCGTTTGGTCTGGAATCCCCCCAAAATCTGTGCATTTTTACTAATTCAAAATCCTCTTTGCTGGTAACCACTGTAGTGAGGTCTTTGGAAATTTCATCCCAGTAGCGTGGTGGTGTTGCTTTTTCTCTTGATTAGTCTAGTTTTACAGTCAGAACTGTTTATAGAGATGTAATTTTAAAGTGACCCTGTGCTGTGGTTTGAATATATGTGTTCCTCCAGGATTCCTATGTTGGAACCTAATGACTAATGTGATAGGATTAAGAGCTGGGACCTTTTGGGAAATGCTGAAGTCATGATTGTTCTACCTTCGAGAATGGGATTAGTGCTCTTATAAAACAGGTTGGGAAAAAAAATAGTAATAATAAAATAAATAAAAACAGGTTGGAGCCCAGGAGTTTGAAGTTGGAGTGAGTTTAGAAGCCGTGATCGTGCCGCTGCACTCCATCCTGGGCAAGAGAGCGAGGCCCTGGCCAGTGTGTGCCACATGGGTGACCCTCGATGTCCTCTCCTCCTGTCCCTTCAGCTGGGCTCTGCGGGAGTCAGGCCATGGGGACAGTTCACAGGAACAAAACAGAAGCCCCAACCAAGAGCTGCAGGATTTGAGGACAAAGCTGCAAAGCAAGAACATGGCGCTGGCACGCAAACCCAGGGCTTTCAGAAACTCAAACTTCAGCGATTTTGTTTTCTTTAATTAAATGGGAGTGGGAGGGGACTCTCAACCGAGATATTGAACTGCACTGTGTCTCTACAAAATGTGAGTGTCCCGCATTTTAAGGGTGAATGGATGTCTGTAAAAGAAAACACCTCTCCCATTCACGTCCATTCTGTATGCTTTCTTGATTGGCTGGGAAAGGAGTGAAATCACCATGCTCTCCAGTCACGCCCCTCCTTCGACCTGGAAGGCGTTCTTTGAGGCACCATTAATAGTTTTAGCAATTACTCTCAACTACAATGAATGTGCACCTCCTTTTTTCTTTTAAATTTGATCACTGACTGAGTTGTTATTAAAATGTAAGAAATAGTAGGAGTTTTTATATGTATACCTGTGATGAGTGCAGGTGAGAATGGTCCTGTGGTTTTATTTCTCTTTTTTTGTTCGACTTCATTTTTTAGATCAGTTTCACAGTCACACAAAATTGAGTGGAAGGTACAGAGATTTCCCACACAAGTCTTGCCCCCGGCATGCCTAGCTTCCCACATTATCTTTTTTTTTTTTTTTTTTTGAGACGGAATCTCCTGTTGCCCAAGCTGGAGTGTTGGTGCGATCTCAACTCACACCGACCTCCGCCTCCTGGATTCAAGTGATTCTCCTGCCTCAGCCTCCCAAGTAGCTGAGACTACAGGCGCCGGCCACGACGCCTGGCTAACTTTTGTATTTTTAGCAGAGATGGGGTTTCACCATATTGGCCAGGCTGGTCTTGAACTCCTGACCTTGGGATTACACTCCCCTTTTTCTCCCAAGGCTTGAGCCACCGCGTCCAGCCACTTCCCCTCATGATCAACATCCCCCAGCAGAGTACATCTGTCGAAGTTGATAAACTTGCATTGCCAATCTTGTCACCCAAAGTCCTTTGTTTACATGAGGGTTCCCTCTTGGTGTTGTACCTTCTATGAGTTTGGACAAATTTATAATGACACATATCTACGATTAGAGTAGCCTAATTTTATCTCTTTATAAATGCTTAAGTCAGGGCCTCTCATTTTAATTTAAGGGGTATTAAAAGATCGTAAGTTATTTTATTATGTCATTGTGCTTATTAATAATCTGTTTATCTGCAGTACTTTGTGTTATGACTTTAAACAACAGAAAAGGTTATTTGTAACAGCACACTCTTGGCTCTGCTTGCTAATGTCCTTGAGGGGTGGAAGTAAGTCTAGGGAAAAAAAAGTCAACTCAGTTAAAAAACGAAGAAAAAGGTAATTGGAAGCATTTTTTTCTTCTAAAAGAAGTTCTTTGTGTGTGGGGGCTAGGAAGACATGTCTTTAAGTAAGTAAACATGTACTTGTAATGTTTTTTAAGCGCTCTCATCCCTGTAAGTCTGTGCCTTTCTTAAAATTCTGGGTATGAAAGCAGATCATGTGTGTAAAGGGAAAGGAAACATTCTGGAACACTGTAGTATGTTGCCCCCAGCAGATCCGCATGCTAGGTGACAAAGGGCATCATGATAAAGCCACTGAAACTTAAATTCTTGCTCTTTTTTTTTTTTTTTTTGAGAGGGAGTCTCATTCTGTCACCCAAGCTGGAGTGCAGGGCCACAATCTTGACTTACTGCAACCTCCATCTCCCAGGTTCGAGCAATATCTTGTGCCTCAGCCTCCCGAGTAGCTGGGACTACAGACGTGGCATGCACACCACACCCAGCCGATTTTTGTATTTTTAGTAGAGACAGGGTTTCGCCACATTGGCCAGGCTGGTCTCGAAGTCCTGACTTCAGGTGATCTGCCCACCTCAGCCTCCCAAAGTGCTGGGGTTACAGGCATGAGCCACCACACCCAGCCCCTCCAGCCTTCTTAACTTCAGTTTCCCGTGTCTAACTAACTTGACACTATTGATATCTGCCTTGTGCTATGAATTAGCAGAAGGTGAGGACTGGCCAGGAGTAAAGCCTCCGTAAGGGTTGGATGTTCCTGCCATTCTCCCCGTTCTAATCTAGATCTGTTTCCTTTATTGCATCACAACACATGGTAATTATTTTGCGAATTTGTCTCACTTGTTTGTGGACTGTGTCTTAACATATGATCTCGTTGTTGGTGAGCTTGTCTTACTTATGTGTGACTCTAACCATTTCCCTTCCTGGAAGCTCTGTGCCTCCAGGCCCTGTGTCTGCCTCACAGGCTGGAGCCCTAACACCCTGCACCTTGGTTCTCACTGAATGCTTGTCCACTGCCAGCAGAAAACAAAGCACTGCTGTCTCCCTGCAAAGCACCGCAGCTCTTGCCAGAACGTCCATCGGGTGTGATTTTTCAAGTGCAAAAATCCTGGGTACTATGTGAAATTGGCTAAAGATAATTTTTTTGCAAATATATCCTTACATTGTAAACTACGATATAGGGTTGAAGTTTTCTAATTGATATTTTAGGTTTTTTTTTTTTTTTTTTTTGACAGAGTCTTGCTCTGTCGCCAGGCTGGAGTGCAGTGGCGTGATCTTGGCTCACTGCAACCTTTGACTCCCGGGTTCAAGCGATTCTCCTGCCTCAGCCTCCAGAGTAGCTGGGATTACAGGTGTGCGCCACCACACCCAGCTTATTTTTTTAGTTTTTAGTAGAGATGGGGTTTCTTTATGTTGGCTAGGATGCTGGGTTCTTAAATATTGGAAGATTACTTTTAATTTGGTGAGAGGTCTATACATGAAAATATTTCCAGTGTATCAAGAATGTATTCTTGTTAGGATTATACTCATTGTTCATTCTCAAAATCTGGAGGACGCAATACTTAAGTGAAAGGTGACTTCAACACCACGTGTGCTTTTTCAGACAAGTACATGAATCCATGCCAGTGTAATGGGATCTGTGCTTGTAAGTGATCTACTTCAACATCAGACTGGATTCTCTATGGTGTCACGTGTTGTTTGATTTGTTTTGTATATACAGGTAACAATGATGTCAAACCTCAAATAAAACATAATAGTGTTTTCCAATATGAGGAAAACAGGTTCATTAAGGATCCTTTATGCATGAGTGTCTAGGGGCCTAGGTTCTAGTGAGTAACTCCACGAAGTTGAGGGTCTGACCCTGGACGCAGCCAGAGGAATCCCGGGAGTGACGTTTACAACTCTGAATTTTAGGGTGAGGGAGCTTATGACAGAGGGCCTGGGTGTGACCCACCAGCACACTGCCATGTGTACATCGTCAGACTTCGAGTTCTAGTTCAGCCTTCATTAGACTTGATATGAGGGTAGGCATTGAATATATATTTGTGTTTATATATATAATAATAATAATTTTTTTTTTTTGAGACAGAATCTTGCTCTGTCGCCCAGGCTGGAGTGCAGTGGCGTGATCTTGACTCACTGCAACCTCCGCCTCCATGGTTCAAGCGATTCTTCTGCCTCAGCTTCCTGAGACAGCAGGTGCGTGCCACCATGCCCAGCTAATTTTTGTATTATTAGTAGAGACAGGATTTCAACCCGTTGGCCAGGATGGTCTCCATATCTTGACTTCATGGTCCACCCGCCCCGCCTCAGCCTCCCAAAGTTCTGGGATTACAGGCGTGAGCCACCAAACCTGGCCAATACTATAATTATGGTTTTAAAAAATGTACTTAAACGTCAGTGTTGAAATAGGACATTTTTTCCCCCTGTAGTGGCTGTCAGATAATTTATATTCAAAATTACTTTTGCTTTCTCCCATTTTAAAGACGGAGTTTTATGTTACTTGTTGATATTTGTCTCAGTGGAGCTAGTACATTAATACTGTTTGGTTTACTGCTGCATTCTAATTGTTAACAGACATCTTATCAATACTAAATCTAAATGCCAAATAGGATATATTTGTATTCAGAAGACCAAATCTATCCGTACCACTTTGTTTTCATGGGTAATTCCTTTTTAAAAATAAACACTCTAGGCCAGGCGCAGTGACTCACTTTGGGAAGCCAAGGCGGGTGGATTACGAGGTCAGGAGTTCGAGACCAGCCTGGCTAACATGGTGAAACTCCCATCTCTACAAAAATACAAAAATTAGCTGGGCGTGGTGGCAGGTGCCTGTAATCCCAGCTGCTTGGGATGCTGAGGCATGAGAATCATTTGAACCGGGAGGCAGAGGTTGCAGTGAGCTGGGATTGCGCCACTGCATTCCAGCCTGGGCGACAGGGCGAGACCCTGTCTCAAAAAAACAAAAACAACAACAAAAACAAACAAAATAGACACTCTTACCTTAGCAATTTAATGTGAGATTAATGATAATACATTTTATAATTTTATAGGCCTTGAAAGATTGGTAGGCGCTGTGTAGAAAATTACTTTTTTTCTCTAGGCAGAAAATCTCAGTTTTTACTGTTTGGCTCACTTTTTTTCAAAAACAAAAACATACATAGAAAAATTGCTGGAGTGGTTGAAGGAAAATGGAGAAAGGGATAAAAGAAAAATGGAAGAAGAAATCGAGGTCAGAGTGAATTAAATACATTGCTCAGGATAACTCAGGGGTTAGCAGAGCTCTCGGGATTCAGAAGCCAGTCTGAATAATGCCTGAGCTGTGTGCTGGCTTTCATGGAGTCAAAACGTAAAACTAGGGGACAGTAGTGGATTACTAATAAATCAAATAATATCAACGTGTGGATAGAGAAAAAAAGATTCCAGAAAAAAAAAACAAAAAACCACGGTTAGATGTTTTCTAGAATTATTGGAGAAGTCTTCTCTGTGGTATTTGGAGGAGGTCTTTCAGCCAGAAACAATAGCCACAGCTGTGGGATGGGCTTGGCCTTATTAAAGCACAGTTGAGACTCCCCTGACAAGAACCGAACACTCCCCTGTAAAGTAAAAGACCTTTTCTAGACTGCAGGAGATGTGGCGGCCCTGAAAACTGGCTGAACTTTGTTAAATACAACTCATGATGAGAGGAATGAATAGAGCTGTTTTGTGTCAACTGACTTCTCTGTGACTAGATGTAGGCTTCTTAGGATAAGTGTAACGTGAAGATATCTGGAAGGACCTCATCCTCTAATTGCCCAATTTGCTTTACAAATGCTTCTGTGGAAAGTCTTTTTTAAAATAGCATTTTTGATCCCTCTTAGCCTCTAGGGTCTGAACGCTTTGGCTGTGACCATGGCGAGTCACCCTGCCTTCTATCAGTTACCTTGTCTCACCTTATAAAAGTCATTCGGCCATTGCAGTGGCTCATGCCTGTAATCCCAGCACTTTGTGAGGCCGAGGCTGGCCGATTACCTGAGCACAGGAGTTCAAGACCAGCCCCGGGTAACATGGCGAAACCCTGTGTCTACAAAATATACCAAAATTGGCCAGGCATGGTGGCGTCGTCTGTAGTCCCAGCTACTTTGGAAGCTGAGGTGGGACGATTGCTTATGTCCGGGAGGCAGAGGCTGCAGTAAGCAGAGATTGTGCCACTGCACTCCAGCCTGGGCAACAGAGCCAGACCCTGTCTCTAAATAAATAAATAGATAAATGCCATTTGGATTTTCTGAAAGCAGAGTTTATCTTTTAAAGGTCATTTGGATTTCTGAATGTTGGATTCTTAAAGTTCTGAACATGTAAAGTGAGGCCACTGCATCTGAGAGCTTTTTAACCAGGTACCCAGAGGCTGAGAAAATGCCACAGAGGTTCTAGAAAGGATGTGGGTCCTGACTTCATACAGGTCAACAACTATGTTACTGTGTTTTCTTCTGGTTTAGAGGATGGGAAACCATCAATGTTACTATGCCTTGTTCAATTATGGAAGAAATGGGTTGACTGCCACACCGCCCAATGGATGTAGTTTCTGTAGATTTTAGGCTTTGAGTCCTATCTGAAGTTGTGCCTCTAACCATGAATGCTTCTTCTTCACAAGGTGCTGGTGGTTGGGGATCAGCTTTGATGTGGCCTATCAAGTTCCTGGGCCAGCACTTAAGCCTGCGTTTCAGGACATAACCCCTCAGTGGGATTTAAGAAATTGCAGCTCTTTCAGTGTGAGACAGAGTTTCACTCTTGTTGCCCAGGCTGGAGTGCAATGGCGCTATCTTGGCTCACCGTAACCTCTGCCTCCCCCGGTTCAAGCGATTCTCCTGCCTCAGCCTCCCCAGTAGCTGGGATTACAGGTACACGCCACTACACCTGGTTAATTTTTTATATTTTTAATAGAGATGGGGGTTTCACAGTGTTGGTCAGGCTGGTCTCGCTCCCAACCTCAGGTGATCCTCCTGCCTTGGCTTCCCAAAGTGCTGGGATGACAGGTGTGAGCCACCGTGCCTGGTAAAAAAATCAGACTTTATGTTATAAGAATCAGAGGATAAATGCACTGCAGAGGGTGGAAAATGTTTAGCATTTTTTGTGGTCTCTCTTCAGCAGTGCGTCCCTCTTTCCTGGAAAAGGACATTGGTGACCAGAGAAATTGTGACTGTTTGCATCCCAGGCCACCGTGAAGTTGTCTTACTTGTAGACTGGCCACAGCCCAGGGTCGTCCCCGCCTCTCTCCGTCTTGTTCTCAGTTGCTTATCATCATTTCCATTCAAACACTTGGATATTCCAGATCTGGGATAGTGGGCAGATGGTTTCATGCTATTCAACATTCTAGTAAATATCTTTTCAATGGTTGCCTGTAGTCAGTCATATTGTCAGAATTCTCACTTCAGCTATAAGTGTGACAGTCCCTTGGCTCACACTTAAATTTAGCCCAGTGCTTGTAAACTGTTGAAATTAAGGGACCTAGTTACTACCTAATGTTTGTTACTGGAGTAGCCTCTGATGCGAAAACACTTATGTGATAGTTGAAAATAAAAGAATTTTTTTCAACATATGCTGTTGCTGTATGTGCTGGATAAGGCTTTTGTAATTAAACATTTCCCTGAATGGGCGGGTCGTGGTAATACCAGCACTTTGGGAGGCTGAGGTGGGCGGATCATGAGGTCAAGAGATCGAGACCATCGAGGTCAACATGGTGAAATCCCCGTCTCTACTAAAAATACAAAAATTAGCTGGGCGTGGTGGTGCACGCCCATAGTCCCAGTACTCGGGAGGAAGGCTAAGCCAGGATAATCGCTTGAACCTGGGAGACAGAGGTTGCAGTGAGCCAAGATCAGGCCATTGCACTCCAGCCTGGGTGACATGAGTGAAACTCTGACTCAAAAAAAAAAAAAAAAATTAAATTAAAATTTCCCTGAATGTCAATACATATATGGCATTGATTTTATTGCAGACTATGCTGTGTTACTTTAGATGGAAAGGCCACTGCAGCAGAACCATCAGAAAATGTCTGTTTCAGCCCCATTTGGAAATGACTCTGGGGTATGCTGTTGTTTAATAATCATTACATTAGATGGTTCAGTGTTTATCCAAAGATTGCATACATTTGAGGGTTAGTAAAACCAAGCTCAGACACTCCAGTATTATTTTAAACTCTGAAGGATGTCCCCTGTAGAATGTGGATGATTTCCAGCCCGAAGTAGGGCACCATGTCCTAAAACACACATATTTATGGGTGCCTGCAAGATGGCACAGAATGAGTCAACACCATAATCTCTTCAGAAATACATACCACACTGCAATTGTGCTTGTTGATAGTTTGCAAAGCACGTTTACATGTGGTGGCCTATGCTGGGGCTCCTTAGTTTTCTTCTTTCCGTCGTATTCCACCATTCTATGGGTCTAGCATCCTTTTAAGTATGAAGGCCCTGCTCCATGTCATATTAAACATCAACATTCACTCCCATCCCCAGTTAATTGTAATTTGCAAAATTATACATGTGTTGAGTTGTAGAAGCTAACTGGCGTAAGTATTACTGTAGACAAACACATTAAAATCTAGAGGTCTTTTTTTTGCATTTTGGAGGCACTATTTTATCTTTTGAGATCTCAAACTTTTACACTTTTAGGGTCCTTGCGAGCTCAGATCCCCTTATTCTGTGGCTGCAGGGACAATGCAGGAACCATGCCTGTCGATGGCCTTGCACTGATGCACCTCTTGGCAGGCCTGGCTTGTGTGGGGGTGCAGTCAGTGTGAGTTTCCCTGCAGCCGCCTTGCTTTCATCCAGAAGCAAATTTGGTCAAAACAAGAACCCATCTGCTCATCTCTCGGGCATGCCTGTAGCAGCAAGTCAGGATTTTCATCTCCTTGGATTGCAACATTCAGGGCCTTCTGCATGATAGATCCCTCCTGAGCTTTGGGGCCAGCAAAAGTCTAAATGGGTGTGATTAACTGATGAGGAATTTCAGAAGCCAGGTGCAGTTACTGTTAACAGCACGAGGCTTTTCCAGTCACATCCAGGCAATGCTAAGGCGTTTTCCTGGCATACATTTTTTTTTTAACCTTACCTAAAATCACTTGTTGCACACAACCTTTTTACCTTGTTTCAAACTTCAATTTAGACTCTGTTTTTTTCCTACAAATGATTCTTTTGTCTGTACCAGCATTTCTCTGTCTTTGCATCTTCCAAGTTTATTTTTCTTCAACCCACAACTTGATCGAAGTCTTTTTCTTGACCATTTATACGGCTTCTGATTCTAATGTGTGTTAAGGATTTTCTTTTATTTTTGCTTGTTGCCGAGACCCCTCTAGTGCTGTTTTGTCCACCTATGCTAAGGGACACCATCGATTTTAAGTTTTTTTTTTTTGAGACCAGAGTCTTGATCTGTCATCTAGGCTGGAATGTAGTAGTGTGATCTTGGCTCACTGCAACTTCTGCCTCCCGGGTTTAAGCAATTCTCGTGCCTCAGCCTCCTGAGTAGCTGGAGTTACAGATGTGTGCCACCATACCCAGCTAATTTTTGTATGTATTTTAGTAGAGACGGTGTTTCACCACGTTGGCCAGGCTGGTCTCAAACTCCTGACCTCAAGTGATCCGCCTGCCTCGGCCTCCCAAAGTGCTGGGATGTCAGGCGTGACCCACCGTGCCTGGCCCTGATTTTAATTCGAGGCATATTCCACCTGACTTTAAAAGGTCACTTTGTTCTTTGTAAAAACTTTGCACTTCATAAAAAGTGTGTACTTTAATGAACTTGTCTATTCTTTTTTGAAGTTTTCTGCATTGACTTTATGATAACTATTAACAATCAGCCTAATTTTTTGTTACTATTTATTTTTTACAGTGTCAGTATATATTTTATGTGGAGAATTCGTTGAGCAGAGTTGGCATTTTTAAGTGATCCTATACTCCGAATACTAGTCATTGAGAAACGTTTGTTTGAGAGATGATCATAGGACGAGGGGTCACATGAATGGTGCATTGTCAAATGTATTGAAATATTTTAACCTGAATTTTTGGTGTTTGAAGAGTAATTTTGAGAAATCTACATGCTGTTAGATTTTGCTGCATAGAACAGAAAATCTAAAATTACAGTGGCTTACATGAGAGAAAAGTTTAACTCTTCTTATGTTAAATTCCAGAAATGGGTTCTAGGGCTGATCTGGCAGTTGACACGTGTGATCAAGTTTCCAGATTTTGGATATCCTAAATACCCTAATTTTATCATTGTATACAAGTATCAAAGTATCATGTGTACCCCCAAAATATATAAAATGATTATATATCAATACAAAATCATTAAATATTCCAAATGCCCTGATTTTATTATTACACATTTTATACAAGTATCAAAATAGCACATGCACCCCCAAAATACATAAAATGATTATACATCAATACAAAACCATTAAATATATGTTTAAAAGATTTTAGACTCATCTCTCAGCTCTTCCTTCCACAGTGCTGGTTTCTGTCTTTAGGTCCAAAACAGCAGCTGCACCTCCAAGTGTCTTTGTCTAGCAGCAAGAGGAGGTAGGGAAGAACAAAAGCTTTCTCAGAAGGCCATGCAGTGTTTCAGCTCATGTTTTGTTTTCTAGCACCTAGCAGTGGAGTTATGAACATATTTTAAGTGGAAGAAGAACATAAGCATTGGGTGTGAGGGTGGTGGTGGTGGTGGTGGTGGTGAAAGCTTGGTCCAGAAAGACCCCCACATTTCTGGCCGAGCAATGGGATGGATGTGGTTCTATCTCTTGGGTGGGAGCACAGAAGGAGAAGGTTTGAGTAGGTGAGAAAGGTAATGTAAGCTCACTTGGGGGAATCTTGAGTTCGAAGGACATTCCATTGGGTTAGTTGTAGACCACTGTCTACATGAGTCTGAAGCTCAAGAAATGATCCAGTAGGATGGAGAATATAGACAGAATCCTCAGCATCCCAGAGAGCTTTCAAAACCCTTCAAGTGGATGGGTCTCCCCAGGAAGTGCAACAAGACTGAATTTATGAGCACTAAGGGTGACAGCCCCTTGAACCTTTGGAGGAAATCATGGACAGAGGGCAGAGGAAAGGAGCTTAGGCTGGGTCTTGGAGATGAGAAAGATACGTCTGGGAAGAATTAAAGGGAAACTGTGACTGGGGAGTAAGGTCGTGATAAGAAATAGCTGCATTTTCTTTAGCTTCAGTTTTGCCATTGGGCTCTTGTTTGGTATTATGGAAACATTGCAAAGATGAACATTTTAACTTAAGAGATGGGCAGGCATGATGTAATCAGGGAAGGTGCCGTAAGACCATGTCATCTGCTCAAGAGGGAGCATTTAAGTCTTTATTGTCTTATTTAATTTTTATAAATCCTCTCTCATGTCAAGGTATTGTTATTCCTGTTTTGTGCTTGTGAAAAAACAGGCTCGGAGGTTAGGTGACCTGCTCTATGCCACGCAGCAGAAGGGGATGGAACCTCTTGCTTGACACCCAAGCACGTCTTTTGGAGCTGTTCTCTGTGGATTTTGTGCCTTGGCACAGTTTAACCTGACCTGTCCAGAGTTTTCGACCTGGTGTGTGCTGTGTAGCCACCTGTCTCTTTGATCTCAGTCAGAATACATAGAAGAAGGAATTAGAGTTAAGAAACAAAAAAGTCTTGTTTCCCAATCTTAAAACCTTCCCATGTGACATTCTTTTTCACTGATAATATTGTTGCAAACCAAAAAGTGCCTGATGAATCTTTGCAGCATCCTTTAGACCTGAATCACAGTCTCATCTGATCATAGGAACTGAGTCACTATTGAAGTATGTTCATCTAAGACTCTGGACATGGGTCAGTCAAGTTTTTCTTAAAGGGCCAGATAATAGTAAATACTTTAGACTTTCCCAGCCGCGCAGTTTCTGTTGCAACTCCTCAACTCTTACTGATAATGTGTTAATGAATGGCCATGGCTGTGTTCCAATAAAACTTTATCGGGCAGCCCAGTGTACTGACCTCTGCTCTAGAAGAAAAGACTAATTGTAGAATTTCTAGCTCATAATCTGGCAAGTAACATCATCTGACAAAACCGTAAAATAATCAATTGTCTTTTTTCTTTATTTTCAAAGTTCAAATGTTTAGTTATTTTAAAAAATGCTTATCTCTATAATGATTATTTATTTATTTATTTGTTTGTTTTTAAGACAGGGTCTCGCTCTGTCACTCAGGCTGGAGTGCAGGCGCTATAATGCCTCACTGCAGCCTCAACCTCCTGGGCTCAAGCAGTCCTCCCACCTTAGCCTTCACAGTAGCTGGGACTACAGGCGTACACCACCATGCCCAGCTAATTCTTTGTTATCTTTTGTAGGGATGGGGGGTTTTACTATGTTTCTCAGGCTGGTCTTGAACTCCCGGACTGAAATGATCCCTCCTGCCTTGGCCTCCCAAAGTGCTGGGATAACAGGCAGGAGCTACCATGTCTGGCTTATAATGATCTTTTGCAAGTGTAATGATGGTTTTAGGAGAACAGATGCAAAGTATGACTTTAGATTCCCCACTTTCTTCTCTATTTTGTTTTTTTCTGTGTAGTCTTGGTGGAATTCTGATTAATCATGGTCCTTCCCAATCGCTGAAAATGACCCATGTCTTTCAGAACTACCTTCTAAATCATAAAGAACCTCAATTACCAAAGCGAGAAGTTTAAGTTGCTTTGACCACCGTCTGTGTGTATCTGAATACCTGGTGTTACCGACTAGGATCTGTGATCGAGGGAAAGCTTGGATACTCGTTTTATTAATAGATTTACATGCATTTTACTCACCAATGATGAGAGGACCACTGACACATTCAGGAGGCTTTATGGAACAGAAAAATCCTTCAACATTATTTACTATATCTAGTGTTTTTATTTGTATTATGCAGAAGACATACATAGCTATTTTGGAAAAGCATTAAAAGTAGAACCTGCGTGTTGATAGCTTTACGATGTGTTTAGATTACAAATCTTCATTTGTACTATTCTTGAGAGTTTTTGATAATTTGAACTAGACTAGATCTTTAAGGGAATTTTTTTTTTTTCTCAGAGAACAAACTAGGAAAACTTTAACATCTTGTAGATAAATTAGTGTTGATTATGACAAACAAAAATAATTAAATTTGCAAGTAGTCATATGCAGATTCTCTTATTTTTAGCAGTTCTCATTTGTAATCGAAAAAACAATCTACTAACATAATTGTAATTCATCTTTTGTGTTCATTTTTAAAGTGCCTTTTCCTTTCAGGCAAGCTGCACTCATGGCAGTCATACAAGGGTGGGCTTGTAGACTGAGTTTGGGGAATGTTGTGAATCTATTATGATTGCCTATCACAATCAAGGTTCAATAATTCCAAGTAATGGGAGGCAGTTTTGCCTGACTTCGGTGATGGTTCAGATTCTAGCATAGTTTCTTTGGAAGTGCAGTTCTGTCACTTTTAAAGCTACGTTACAAACGGAATGAGTCTGTGTGAATAAGTAAAGGCAGGTAAGTTGATAAAAGCATTCAGTTTGCAACGAATCTTCAGTGTATCATGGAGTACTTAATACAATTTTTGACTAGTCACATTTATTTATCTGATTTTAATTGGGTAAGAATTGCAGATCCCACCTTTGAATCCTTACAAAATATGAATCCTGTCATCTAGAGTACTGAAATTTACTATGTACCATGCTTGGTACTGATCTGAAGACATTTTAGGTTTGAATTTAAAAAGAGGGGCCAGGCAAGGTGGCTATAATCCCAGCACTTTGTGAAGCCGAGGTGGTTGGATCACCTGAGGTCAGGAGTTCAAGACCTGCCTGACAAACATGGAGAAACCCTGTCTCTACAAGAAATACAAAAAAAATTAGCCGGGCGTGGTGGTGTGTGCCTGTAATCTCAGCTACTTAGGAGGCTGAGGCAGGAGAATCACTTCAACCCGGGAGGTGGAGGTTGCAGTGAGCCGAGATTGCACCATTGCACTCCAGCCTGGGCAATAAGAGCAAAACTCCATCTCACAAAAAAAAAAAAGAAAGAAAGAAAAGAAAAGAAAAGAAAAAAAGGCCCAATATAAAAACAGAGAGAATAAATCTTAAAGCACCATCTATCTTGAATATTCTTATTGTGATAGATCCCACATTGGACAGAAGATTTCAGCTGACATCAAATGAAGCAGGGATTTTCTGAGACTGACGGGTATCTTGGTAAATGCTCCCTCTTTTCAGAGGGTCGTAGATAATTTCAATTCATCCCCTGCTTCCTCTGCTTTCTTCCAACTGACAAAGGTGTAGCTTTGATTTTTTTTTTTTTTCCCCTTCATGCTACATGATCATTTATTCTAACTGGCAACTTTTATTTGCTTATTTATTTGGACTCATTGTTACAAACATCTAAACTGTCTTGGATCTGCAAATGTTTCTGTATTGGTATTTACTGTATTCGTGTTTGAGATACCTGGACTTTTAGAGACGAAGTGGCTCAATCTGTTCATTTTATAGAAGGAATCTTACAGATGCAGGGACGTGAGGGACAGGTGTAGGTTCACAAGAGCTGGGACATGCTGTTCTAACAAAAATCCTCCTTCCCTTTGGTTCAATTTTTAATCTATTTCAGGTCCTTCCTTCTCACATTAATGACATAGTAATCTACCCACTTAATACTGTAATACCTTCACTAGGTTTTTTCCCATTTAAGCAGACACATGAGTCATAGTTTACTATTACTTTCCAAGGTTTTATGCTATATTTTCCTTAACATCTGAGAATCATGTGGAATCTGTGGCACCTGTGCTAATCTGAGACCACTGTGTATTCTGAAACCTCTTGCTCCACATTGGATGCCTGGTGTCAATCAGGAAATGTTGTAATGTGTAACACATCACTCACCACTCTTGACAGTGTTACAGGCTAGGAAGCTGTGGGGGTGCAAGGCTGGCTGTGGACGTAAATAATAGAACCTTCAGAATCATCACTGAGGCCGAGTTTCGCCAGCTTGTATAAATCAGATAAATTTGCTCATGTGAAATACATCTCTTGCACTTCCACCTTCTGTTTCAAGTTGACAATATGTTTGCATTCGACTCTCTTGTTAAAACAGTATGCCTTTCTCAAACGTATCTGTTGCAGTTTCATGATTGCTTAAGACTAATGCTGTCACCGGTATATTCCATTAGCAACGTCCTACAGACCAGAGTACGTTTCTAGACAGGGAACTCCAGATACCCACATGAAGGAGGCATGGGTTGAGTGTGTAGGGTAGAAACTTGGTCTGTGAATTAGAAGGTATTTGCACCCAGCTGAGGGAATCTTGAGGTGTCCTCTTGTTGACATCTGAGGTTTCACATGCTCCTCATTTGTCTGGTACCTGGATGTCTTGCCTGCACCCCACTTTTTTGCAGCTTCCACCTTGGCCAGTAGCTCAGAGCACAAACAATTTGAAGGACATTCCAAGGAGGGTCCAGAAAACTTAATCAGGAAAGATTTAGGAGCCTGCCTAGGTCTTTTCTATTCTAACTCTTGCAGAATAGACAGATTTTTCTGTTGTAGTTTACTTGTTAAAATTGTTTAAGCCACACTGTCAGAATGTAGCCCACAGGCTAGCATCGGCTCTGCTACCTTTGACCCTTTTAAGAGGCACAGTTTTCCTATGATGTTGACTGGAAAGATCTATGTGCAGTCGGGGGTCGACCTTGATTCCCTTTGGATGCCCTGCTTCTAGTGCAGTGCCTGGATGTTTGTGTCATTTCTGAAATAAGTAAGTGAATTTGAGTGCTCAGTGGACTGTAGCTGTGTGTATACATTATTGCTGCATGTTGGTGCAAAAACTAAAAATTATAGACATAAAGGATACAATTCTAGTCATTTATATTACAGATGAAGTAACCAACTCTGGGAAATAGACAGGGACTTGTTGAATGTAAGCAGCTAGTTTAGTGGCTGTGATGAGACTCAATCCCAAGTTGGACAGAAATTGTTTAAAGATTCAAGTTTTAAAAATCATGTACAGGCTGGGCGCGGTGGCTCACACCTCTAATCCCAGCACTTTGGGTGGCTGAGGCGGGCAGATCACCTGAGATCGGGAGTTGAAGACCAGCCTGACGAACAGAAACCCCGTCGATACTAAAAATACAAAATTAGCCGAGTGTGGTGGTGCATGCCTGTAATCCCAGCTAATTGGGAGACTGAGTCAGGAGAATTGCTTGAACAGCGGAGGCAGAGGTTGCGGTGAGCTGAGATTGTGCCCAGGTCCAGCCTAGGCAACAAGAGTGAAACTCTGTCAAAAAAAAAAAAAAAACTATAATGAATGATGTTGGCTCTTTCTAAGGAGAGTGATTTGGGTGTTACTGGGCTTGTGCAGTATGAGATGAGCTCCACTGAGGAATTTAAGTCACGTGTGGGGGAGGTGTTAGCCCTTGGTCAGCAGGCTGAGTACCAGTGCGAGAATTGTGTGGCTGGGAGTGCAAGGCCACATTCCCTGGTGTCTCCTAATTCCAAGAACACTACTCCTGGATTTGGGCAATCTAGTTTTCTTGACTTGCTTTCTCTAAGCCTATAGGAAAAAATAGTGGTGGCTGACTGTGGCCTGAATTGCATGCTAAGGTTGAGGAAGGATCTCCAGTAATTCTTTGCTTTACTTTGTGTTTGAATATAGGATTTTATAGCTGTGGGTGGAAAAAAAATATTCTTAGGGGAAAAGTTTTACTGATAATTTAATCAAACCCCAAACAGGTGAACTGGGTGAAACAGAATATGACACATGGTCCTTTGTCGCAACCTCTCTACCTAACCTAAAGCCAGTAAGATGGAAATAGAGTTTGGAAAAGACACTGTCTGTCCTGAGGTTGCTTTAAATGGGGTCTCTTTGGGGACTTAGAACACATTTTAAGGCTCGTTCTCCCTTTTAGATGGTTTCTTGGCAATGTTTTTCTGTATATACTGGATGCAGGCGTTTGTATTCCTGGTTGGCATTCATGTTTTACCAGCGTGAGCTGGCTGTTTTCATCATTGTGAGATTTAGTAACATTTACTTGCTCTTAGAATCTATAGATTAGGTAACGGATATTGCAGGCTGTAACCTAGAGTTTAAATATTAAAAAGTGTGATTTAAAAAAACAAAAAAAGAGGAGTGATTAGTTTTGTTATAATTGAATCTATTCCTATTGTTTGCCTGTTTTGAATACAGTGGTTGGTCCCACCGATCTTCACTTACTCTGAAATTCAGGGTTACTCTCTAGTCTACATGAACGAAGCTGGAAAATGGTTTTAGGTAAAGGAAGGTAAAATACACTGAATACCTACTGTGTGTCATGAACTGAACTATGTCCTTTATTGCAAATATTACATTTAATGCTACTAACAAACCTCGTCCCCTTCTATTTTCTTCTGCAGGCAAGGTTGAGTTCACTGAGGCTGATTCCCTGCCCCAGGTCACATAGCCAAATGTGGTCTCTCACCCCCTTGCCTATGTGCTTTTTTTGCACAGAGTATATTGGATCGAGATTCAAAACTTACTGGCCAAGCCATCACAGTTCCGTTTGAACTAAAAGAGGAAAACCTGCTTTCTGAAATGTGAACTCTAATTACGTAAAATGGAGGCTTCTGAAAACAGTATTGTCTCACAGCGAGGCTGTAAACCTTGAACAATGGAAGCCTCATGTTGTGTAAGAAGGAGCTTACACAGCCAAACAGCACTGTTCCTGTGTTTCCCCCGCTAGGGACAGGAGTGTCTGGGGTAGCAAAGGGACTGCCCAGGGCCTGATGTAGACATGGGGGGGTTCTCGAAATCGCTCACACTGCTCTTGCTTTTCCATACAGGCTGCTTAGATCTTGCCTTCTCCGGCAGAACTGTGGTACTAACACGAGGGGCTGTAGGAAAGTGGAGGGAGCAGTAGTACAGGGTGGTGATGGCAGTTGGCTGCTGGGGTAATTCTGATAGGGAGAGTAAGTCTGGGTCATTCTATTTATTTGTGGCTCTGGTAGCAAAGAGAACTCAAAGGCAATATATCTCTATAGCTGATGAGATTTCACTGGGGCTGACACCACCTGTTCTGTGCACTCTCACTTCTCAGTTAGACCTGGCTAGGTTTTCTGCCATGTTTGTTTAGCTTTGTAACCAGCAGTAATCACACTGGTCTTTGGGATTTTGATGTTTCAGGTTTTACAGATGATGCAAAAGCATTAGTTGATTCAGTATCTGCACATGCTGTGCATATGTATTTCACACTACAGGTACAGGTATATGGACCCTGTCCTCCTTGTTTGGGCTTTACCTGGTCAACTTGATAGAAAATAGATTCTTAGGACTCATGCTGAGCGCAGTAATTAACCTCTGGAAAGAGATAACACTCTCCTCATCTGTATTTTTAACAGGCTTCTCAG
Organism: Ateles fusciceps; assembly: GCA_036589455.1. Taxonomy (NCBI): domain Eukaryota; kingdom Metazoa; phylum Chordata; class Mammalia; order Primates; family Atelidae; genus Ateles; species Ateles fusciceps. The sequence continues at coordinate 8,244,307 of JAZHEH010000174.1, read as the reverse complement.
ATGATTCCTGTATACACAAATTTCACTACTACTATTAGACACATTATACAAAAATATTGGCAAATAAGAGGCTGAAGTGACTTTGTTCTGAGTCACATCATGAGTAAGGGGCAGTTGGTATTGAATTCTAATTTGTGTTTCATCCCTTGAGTCTAAGGATGAAATGCATCCTCTCAGGAATTCCATGGGTGAGGACAAATACCCTCCATTGTGTTTTTAAATCTCATAGCACTCTGGGATTCACACCTTGGGTGTTACCTCGTGGCTCAGTGCCTGTCTTGTTAGGTAGCTAAAAGGCTCGAATTTGAAGAAGGCAAAAGTGTGGAGCAGAAAGTGATCATGGACAATTTGGCGTGAAGCATTTGCTTAAGAAATCTGGGGAGATACATCTGAATTTATAAGGAGAGGCCGGGTGACAAATGTCATCGAAAGTCACACTATGCTGTTTGAAGTCATCGTGGCAGCAGAGTGTGAAAATGGCACAATGTGTATGTAGTAGCCCGTTTTTCATGCTGCTGATAAAGATATACCTGAAACTGGGCAATTTACAAAAGAAAGAGGTTTATTGGACTTAGAGTTCCACGTGGCTGGGGAGGACTCACAACCATGGTGGAAGGTGAAAGGCAAGGAGGAGCAAGTCATGTCTTAACATGGATGGCGGTAGGCAAAACGAGAACTTCTGCAGGGGAGCTCCCGGTTTTAAAACCATCAGATCTCGTGAGACTCATTCACCATCACAAGAACAGTGCAGGAAAACCCGCCCCCATAATTTAATCACCTCCCACCAGGTTCCTCCTGATACACATGGGAATTATGAGAGTTACAATTCAAGATGAGATTTGGGTGGGGACACAGCATACTATTCACCTTTAGATTGAATACATTCTTTTATTAATTTACCAAACATTTACCGAACCCCTGTTTGTGCTGAATATGACAAAGGAAAAAGCAAACTCTTTGTTTAATGTGTCAAGGACATACATAAAGGATTTAGAATGGTTTTCATTGAAAATCATTAGAATATGAAATAGCTTTAGGACTAGAAATACTACATTTGCTTTTGGTGCCAAAAAAAAGTTGATACATGAAAATGTCAATATGTAAGAATTGTAGGTGGTCATAAAATGTCTGAACCAGCCCTTTATTTTTGGAGACAGGAATTACTGGAAATAAATTGCAGTTATTTCTGGAGTAGCCAGGCCTCCCCTCTTCTCCTTAATCACCAACCTGTCTTTGTCAGGTGCCCACATGACTGAGCCTGGCATGGCTCCAAGCCCATCATGGTCTGTCTAGTCCATTAAGAAGCAGCAGAAATATCTCAACTTTTGTAAGTGTTTTCCTTGTGCCTTATTTTGAGTTCTGTTTGGAGAATTCTAAATTAGTTGTGGTGATATGACATATTAGTTCCCTGGGTCTATGGAATAGAGAAATGGTTCAGAAATGATCTCTACAGTTTGCATTTCCTGAGCTGGTTGTGGTTCACTTACTACCTTTATTGACCAAAAGAGCAGGTGGTTCATGTAAAATCATAATGTTAGGCTGCAGTAACTGGGGCTTTTCAAAGGACCACCCGTTATGTGCAAATAAATAACAATGTGAACACACAGCAGACTCTAAAAAGCGTATCAGACTATTGATGAGAATGAGTAATGCATGTTTTCTGATAGTGTTTGGTACATGTGGCAGGGTGTATTAAAAAAGAAAGCACCCTCTGCATAGTGTTTATATGCAGTCAACCTTGACATTTAAGGAGAAGCGTAACTGTCATCTGCCACCTTTATAGTAGCATTATCAATTCAGGGTCTTATGGTTGCAGAATCAGTTAGGAGATACACCTTTAGAAACTGGTCTCTACAATATGCACATAGTAACAAAGGAAAAAAAAGTCTTGACAATATCGTTGCAGTGATTTCTGCATTCTGGTCTTTGATTATGTGACGGGTTTCAGTGGCAGAGAGTTTGTGGTCATGGATGGTGCCTAGAATTGCCAAGTTTCATTTAATGCAATGGAAATTTCAGTTATAAATTAGCATATTAATTTTTTTTCTACTGCTAGTGAAAGGTAAGTTACATAACCCAACTTACAGTGATGGACTCTTTCATCTTACAAGTTTATAATTTGAAAATTAGATGTTTCAGTCTGTAATGGGTCTGTGATATTTATCAAGTACCCATTGTGCATTAACAGCCATGAAACAAAATCTTTGTTCTGAAGCCATCAGATTTATGTTGAATAAATATTGAAGAAAGGCCCAAGGTCAATATTCAAGTGAAGTCAGGCAGGCCTGTTTTACTGCTAGAACTTCGAACACAATACAACAATATAAAAGGGTTAAGCAGGCCTTGGCTAGTGGCTCACGCTTGTAATCCCAGCACATTGGGAGACCAGGGTGGGAGGATTGCTTGAGCTCAGGAGTTTGAGACCAGCCTAGGAAATATAGTGAGACCCCCATCTCTAAAAATTTGTTAAGAATCTATTTTATAAATAAAATTTCAAAAGGCTTAAGCAATGTTGGTTTAGATAAATGAAGATGGTTTATCTAAAGACCAAACTGCATAATAAAGACAGAATAAGAAGTTCTTAAGAATTAAGGTTCAGTTTTTCTTACATTTATGTAGAGAATACACATCTAGATGCTGACTGCATTTCTTGATCTCAGAAGCTCGTAAAACCATTTATAATACAGCAATCCTGTTTGCTTTACTTTTGCATATCAGTTGTTTCATAATAAGCCCTCTGCAGGTTTAGGGTCACTGTGGCAGTTCTTCAGCATTTTAGTTGTTGAAATGTGTCTGCCCTTTTCCCAGTGCTTAAGAAGTCGTAAGTGTTGTAATACGAGAGTACGAAGAAGGTAAATAAACGGACAATGAAATACTGAAGGTAAAGGATTATTTCAAAGACACATGATCTAACGTTTACTATGTGGAGATCTTGTTGAGCCATTGCTCGGGAATAATTCAGATTTAATCATATTCATTTAAAAGAGAGCATGTTGAGTCAGACTAACCCTCAGATTTAGAATTTATCTCATTGGCTTCTCTCCCTCCCCCATCTGAATAACAAAGTGTTCCGCTTCAACAAACCTCTGGACTTACCTTTCTGAGTCTTCAGAACTGGGCTCTGTCAAGATTCCTCCGTCATCTTTCCACTTTAGTTTTGATTTTTATCCTTTGTCTCATCCTGTCTTCCCACAGATGTTTTCCGTTCTCGCAAATCTTTATAAACAAATAAAAGTCTTGCCAAAATTGCACATTTCTGCTGTTACTTTTGCCTTCAATTTTTACCAACACCCTTTGGTGTTGACCACTGTGGTGGTCTCTCCTGGCTCCTGATGTGCTCTGAGTCCTTTCAAAGAGGCAGGTGTCCTCACTCCTTTATCTAAGTGACTGTAGGGTCTGTTCACAGCCCATCACCGGATCAAGATCTCTGTTCTTATCTTTCTTAGCAGCATATGCCTCCTCTAAGCTGCTTTGTAAAATTTTCTCTTCTTCTGATTTTTGAGACATAATCTTCTCCTTTCTAACTCCTACAGAAGAGCTGCTTTTCTGCTTTCTGTCATCTAAATAGAGAGCTTTTCCCTATTAGGCAACGTTTATAGATTTGGAGTCCATCTTTCCTCACTCCAAGTATATGAGAGTCCTCTCCTTCCTCTTAAACATCAGTAGTGTTTTCTGATCATCTCAACTGGCCATTTCCTCTTTTTTGCACTTCCGCATCCTCATCTGTAGAAAGCTTATCTGTTCTTCATGATGGCTAAGAGACCTTAACCTTAACCTGGTTGAGTGAGCCAGAGTGCCTGCATTCACCTCACATCTCCACAAATAACTGGTTGGTGGATCCTGGGTCAGTTACTCACCTCCTGTGTGTCTTAGTTTCCTCATGCTAAAGTGGGGACAGTCCTCCTAGGACTGATGGGATAGCTAATGAGTCGGTATGTGTAAAGATCAAGTATCAAAACAGACTTAGTCTGAGTGGATATGCGTAAGTATTTTTGATGTTTCTACTATCTCAGAATCTACGAACCTTTCTGATCCTGATCTCAACTAATCGTCATCTCTTCTGGTGAAACTGTTGCTTTTCCTTCGCTTGATAACGCTTGACTTACTCTCATTGTGTTCATATGAAGACACATCTTACACCTAGCACACAGTTCCCTCACTAAGATCTAATCTATTTCTCTAGACTAATTCTGAACATCAGAAGTCCTTGAGATCACTCTGGATGTTGACTTTTAAAAATTATATTGTGACAAAGTGTCATTGTGTATGTTTCTGGGGTACAAAGTAGTATTGCAAGTTTTAAAAAACATTTCTTTCTTTCTTTTTTTTTTTTTTTTTGAGATGGAGTTTTGTTCTTGTTGCCCAGGCTGGAGTGCGATGGCACGATCTTGCCTCACTGCAACCTCCGCCTCCTAGGTTCAAACGCTTCTCCTGCCTCAGCCTCCCGAGTAGCTGGGATTACAGGCGTCTGCCACCACGCCCGGCTAATTTTTTGTATTTTTAGTAGAGACGGGGTTTCTCCATGTTGGTCAGATTGGTCCTGAACTCCTAACCTCAGGTGATCCGCCCACCTCGGCCTCCCCAAGTGCTGGGATTACAGGCGTGAGCCACTGTGCCCGGCTTTCTTTCCTTTTTTAATGGAGACAGGGTCTTACTATTTTTCCCAGGCTGGTCCCAAACTCTTGTGCTCAAGAGCTCCTCCTGCCTCAGCCTCCCAAAGTTCTGGGATTACAGGCATGAGCCAATGCACCCCACCTGCTATTAAATTTTTGAATAAAATGTGGAAAGATCAAATTAATGTAATGAACATCGCTCACCTCAGATGTTTATGCCTTTTGGATTTTTGGTGAGAGATCTCCAAGACCCTGTGCTGGTGTTTCTGCAGGGCTAGAGTGGGCTTCATGAAGACTAATGGAGGGGTTTCTAGTGATTCACCTTCTTTTGTATTTGGGACTTTCTGACTTTGTAGATCCAACTCATCTGAATCACCTCTTTGGGAAAATTTGGTTGCAGAAGTGTGAAAGTGTGCTTCTCTGTGTATGTGTACTTTGTTCTCTCAAATTTGTTGCATATTTTTATCATACTTTTTTACAATGGGGGAACTTTTCTTTTTTTTTTTTGAGACGGAGTTTCATTCTTGTTGCCCAGGCTGGAGTGCAATGGCACAATCTCGGCTCACCGCAGTCTCCACCTCCTGGGTTCAGGCGCTTCTGCCTCAGCCTCCGGAGTAGCTGGGATTGCAAGCATGTGCCACCACACCCGGCTAATTTTGTATTTTTAGTAGAGATGGGGTTTCTCCATGTTGGTCAGACTGGTATCGATCTCCCGATCTCAGGTGATCCACTCTCCTCGGCTTCCCAAAGTGCTGGGATTACAGGTGTGAGCCACCATGCCCAGCCAAGGGGAACATTTTTACTGTGACAAGGTAATAAATTGTGTCGAATGTTTTCTCTGAGTTTTACTCATGATATTTCAAAGGTTTACCTAGAAACTTAGACATGGGTTGGCAGCTCTTCCGATAGTTTCCTCTCCCCCAGAGGACATCTGCATCCTCTAAATGATGGGATGTTATTAGAATTGCTAAATATGAGCCTTGGCTGAATCAGACACTGACAACAATAATTTTGACAATGGAAATTGCCACCGGGCACTGAAGAAACTTGACAAGTCACTGCTACAGAGCACATATTGGTCGGAATACTAAAAATACGCTTGGGCTGCATAACCTTTATTTCATTTTCCTCTTTTAGAATAAAAATTTTGACCCTTTAAAAGAAAAGGGCCAGTCGTTTGTTGAAAATAGAAATTGCTGGACATAGGCCGGGCGTGGTGGCTCACACCTGTAATCCCAGCACTTTGGGAGGCCAAGGCGGGCGGATCATCTGAGGTCGGAAGATCAAGACCGTCCTGGCTAACATGGTTAAACCCCATCTCTACTAAAAATACAAAAAATTAGCCAAGTGTGCCTGTAATCCCAGCTACTCTGGGAGGCTAAGGTAGGAGAATCGCTTGAACTTAAGAGGCAGAGGTTTCAGTGAGCTGAGATCACACCATTTTACTCCATCCAGCCTGGGCAACAAGAGCAAAACTCCATCTCAAAAAAAAAAAATTGCAGGACATATTTTAGGTTTCTTCTAATAGTATTGAAAACATTTTGTATGTGGTATGCTTTTTTATTCTTTGTAAATTCTTCTCCTCATATATAAAATAATTTTTTTCCTCTTATTCCAATATTTGCTTCAGGTAGGTTTGACCACTGGCTTGGATTCTTTCTGCCTGCGTAATTATAAACCCAACTTGTTGGTATGGATTTGCCTGTAGATACAACTCAGTAGTAACTTTATATGTTACTTAAAAAGATCGATAGTGGATTGGGTGTCGTATAATCCTTGTAACCTTTGCAGCTCCGAATTAGTAGATGACAGTGGCTTGTCCCAGGGTACAGAGTTAACATGCTACAGCCACACATTGAACTTTGTCATGCATCTTTGTAAGCAGTTATATTTTTTTCTGATTATAAGGTGGAAACAGAATGAAATGGAGATGACTTGATGTCTTGATCACATGGTGAAGCTGCAGTTAAACCAGAAATAACACTCCAGTCTCTGACACATACTGTGACATATTTATGTTGGGTTTTGCTATAGACTTGGAGCCGTCTTCTCCATTGGCACCTGTCTGATTTCATCCTTAATAACTTTATTCTTGCTGATTCCGGATGAAATGGGTAATAAATCCAAATTTGCATTTTCCAAGGAGAAACTTTGTAGTGGTTAGGACCTTTCTATGATTCCCTATATAGGAAGTGCTTGGATATTACAATAATGCAGGGAAAGAAGATATAAGTAGGAATGGCATGTAAAGTAGTGAGCATAGTAACTTTCAGATCATGTGGATAAATTTGATATCATTTTCTTACTGTTTTATATAGCAGTTAATGTATGCCAGTGATTCTCGTTACATCACAGAACCACGTTGTTGCTCACTGACAGAGGAACGTAAATGTAAAAACGTGTTAATGAAAAATCAAACTGGAGATGTCATGGAGTATGCAGTAATTGTGGGAAAAACACAGTGCATATCACCCCCTTGGCTTGGGGGTGGATATCACCTGCAAACTGTGTCATTGTGCAAGGTTGCATTTTCCGAAGAAAGGCAATGGTATATTTGGGGCTTGCGTTTTTCATACAAAAACTCATTTCATGCAAAGACTTGAATAACACTAAGTAATGGATATGCCCAACAAAGTGCTACTGAAATGAAGGTTTGACAGTCCACGAATGGTGATCACCTGCATTTCAAACCTTCTAAAATCAGTATGTGGGCTGAGAGAAACAATAGCATTTCATTACCAATAATTTTGCTCACCACCAAAATGCAGAAGGGCTCTTGAGAGCTGGAACCTGATGGCATGTCATCACTTAGCTCTGCCACAAAGCACTGAAATCATCTTTAAGGTGATAATGATAAAGCTATTGTTTTTCCTACTCGATCCTCCTTTTGACGCAGCATTTCTCCCTTTCTACCTCTCCTGTATCCAAACAACCTATTAATAAGTGTTTTATTTAGAGGAGTAAGGAAAGGAAGTAATAAATGATAGCTCTCAGAAACCTCACATTTCATGAGAAAGCTATTAGAACAACTTCCAGCTCAAATGTCAATTAGATACCATTCTGATATACAGGGTTGTGCTTTTTTTTTTTTTTTTTTTTTGGAGACAGAGTCTCACTCTGTTGCCCTGGCTGCAGTGCAGTGGTATGATCTCGGCTCACTGCAACCTCCACCCCCCGGGTTCAAGCAATTCTCTTGCCTCAGCCTCCTGAGTAGCTGGGATTACAGGCGCCCGCCACCATGCCTGGGATATTTTGGTATTTTTAGTGGAGATGGGGTTTCACCGTGTTGGTCAGGCTAGTCTCGAACTCCTGACCTTGTGATCTGCCTGCCTCGGCCTCCCAAAGTGCTGGGATTACAGGCGTGAGCCACCACACCCAGCCAGATGTGCCTTTATGTGTCTTTGAATACTGCAGGTGTCTTGACCCAAATCAAAAGAACACCTAGGCAGCACAGCCGAGCCATGTGTTTTCACTTGGTACCATTAAAAGGATTTGAGACCCCTTAGTCACGGCAAGGGGCAGAAGTGTCTTCTATTGAGGACATAGTAAGTACTGCTGAAGACTAGGTCAGCTCAGTGGCTCCACTCACCACAGCAGTTGTTGGTCAAACTGGGTTCCTCTGGTAGCATCAAGAGCAAGGGATGCTACCCCCATGGGCTTCCCAGTGCCTACACCATTGCTGTCACTTTGGGGGCAGAATGGAGGTACGATTTAAACCCTACAGTGCAGGATACTTTCACTCCGGTGTGCCTCTGACAGTGTCCTGCTAGAGAAGCTTAAGGAACAGTAAATGTGGCTTCAATTTCCTTAAGTTAAAAATGCAGAAAAAGATTATGTCTGGTGGAGGAGTAGATTTTCAGAAAAAGCAGTTTTAAGGAGGATGAAAGAGAATTTATTCAAAATGAGAGGCGTTCTCTCTGCTCCGTCCCCCCTCTCCCTCCCTTGCTTGCTTTGTCCTCCCTCCTCCCTCCCTCCTTCCCTCCCTCCTTCCTCCCTCCTTATCTCATTCTCATTCTTGCTCTTGTTCATATAAGAGTAATGAATCTTTGCCTTATTGTGTTTGAATTCACCATGACCTCCTTGTTGATATTCCTAAAGCTGGCATTAAAAGTTATTTCTGGGGCGGGGCATGGTGGCTCACCCCTGTCATCTCTCAGCACTTTGGGTGTTTGAGGCAAGCAGATCACCTGAGGTCAGCAGTTCGAGACCAGCTTGGCCAACATGGTAAAACCCTGTCTCTACTAAAATACTAAAAATAGAAAAATTAGCCAGGCGTGGTGATGCACAGGTAATCCCAGCTACTCAGGAGGCTGAGGCACAAGAATCACTTGAACCTGGAGGTGGAAGCTGCAGTGAGCTGAGATTGCACCACTGCACTCCAGTCTGGGCCACGGAGCAGTGGGATTCTGTCTAAAAAAAAAAAAAAAAGGCTATATTTGACTTGGAACTCTTTTCCCAACATAGGAACTCCAAACATAATCTTTCAGAATGTTGCCTGTGGATAGCTCTGCAAAAATGGTGATTGTTTTGTTTTGTTAAGTGGTTGTTTTACGCTAGAAATTTGGGCCTGAGAACTTTTCCCACTTTCCTCAACGTTTCTACGTAACACTAAACTAAATGTCATGTTAGTTTTCGAGAATTGTGATTAGCCCTTGTGAGACTGATTTAAACTGTATTTGAAAGGATAATTTTAAGGTATCTGTAGGCTGATATTATTTAGCATCGCATAAAGAAAAAGATGATTTGGTTATTTTTAAGAAGCAGCCTTTCTCCAAGAGATTGGGCACAGGCCAGGCCTTGCAAGGCAGGACCACCAGTGGTTGGTAGATGACTCATCAAAAATAGGTAAAGGGGAAACAGCCGAGTGTCTTCCATACCAGGGCACTGTGAACTAGTTCTGCATGAGCGAAGCTGATGAAAGCTGACTTTTGTGACAGTTGTGACGCTATCTGAGATGTCTTCAGTGAGCCGTTCCATCCTGACTCATTCCTTACAGAGTTGACACATTTTTCTGAAAATATTTTCCAAATATAATTGAAAACATTAAAAAACATTCTATGCTTTAATAAATATTTGGATGTCATTTTGTACATTTTTATTTGTACTTTTTTCTTTTTTTTTTTGTTTTGAGATGAAGTCTTGCTCTGTCACTCAGGCTGGAGTGCAGTGGCACGACCTTGGCTCACTGCAACCTCCGCCTCCCAGGTTGAAGCGATTCTCCTGCCTCAGCCTCCTGAGTAGCTGGGACTATAGGCGTGCACCACTACACCCAGCTAATTTTTGTATTTTTAGTAGAGAAAGGGTTTTACCATGTAGGTCAGGATGGTCTCGAACTCCTGACCTCGTGATTCCACCTCGGCCTCCCAAAGTGCTGGGATTTCAGGTGTGCGCCACTGAACCCGGCCCTTTATTTTGCTTTTTAAAATTGTTTTTTATTTCTAATTTTCAGCAAGCTTCACATATTGAAATGATGTATGAAGACATCCGATCGTAGTAACAGCAGCTGGTTGTCAATTTAATCTTTAGGATGTAAGATGGTATGTTTTTATGATAGTGATTAGCAGGTGTATAGAACTCTATTGATAATATGACTTTTTTTTAAAACTTTGTATTGCATTTTATTTAGTGCCAGAAGCATTCATAAAATTATTTTTCCCCCTAGAAAGAGAATGCACTTTATGTATATTCATTTTACTGATTAGGAAGTTGGAGCTCTAGAGTGGGAGGTAACCACTGAGTCTCACGGCACTTTGTTGACGGTGGAGACCAGCCCCCAGCACTCTTACCATTTTTAGCCAACTTCATACTGAGTGCTAGGTGGCTTGTTTTTGACACAAGTCAAACAAAGAAAATATTTTATAATTTATTTATTTTTTTCTTATATGGCATTTTGCTGTCTACTCTACCACCTTTATTTTCTCAAACTGAATGTCTGAATTTTAATTCAGTACACTGTGCTAATGGAGTGGTTTGAGGTAAGAAAATGTAAGTGAGTATTAGGAAAGTTCTGGATGCGTTGGTCATGTCAACAGCCAAATCATGGTATAGTTTGTAAGAACTTGGTTGTTTAGTGAAATTCTTTGCTATTAAGCATGTACAGAGGGGATTTGGGCCCAGGGTATCCTGTGGATTCCGTGTACAAAATAAACACAGCAGATGATTTGAATGGATAAGGAATATCTTTTGTGTTCCCCCACAGACTTTCTGGAGAAAAAGCCACAAGCAATTGGAAAACTTGGTAGAGGAGATTGTCTCTATTACAGAGAGTCTTCATTGTAACATCAGATTTTAAATTATTTCTCACCTTTACTCTCTCAAAGAAATTTTCGTATTAAATTTAAACTCTCAATATAAGAACCAATTTACTGGTTTTTTTTTTAAAGTTTGCTAATATGGCAATACATAAGATCACATTGTTTTTCTCCTGTAAAGTTGAATGTTAATCTTATAAATAGGATTTTCTTCTGTAAAATAAGTAACACTTGTCGGCTCTAAGACTTAACAGAATTGCTCTGATTTGCTTTGGAGGGAGAATTAAAGTCTATTTTTTAGGCCATATGTTCCTTGTTTTTTTTTGTTGTTTTTTTTTTTGTTGTTGTTGTTTTTATAACCAGGCCCTCTGAAGAAACTAAAATATAGTTGTTTCTGAGGACCCTCCCAAAAAAAAAAATCACCTTACCTTGTCTAGCTAGCTAGTAAGTTGCTCTTTTATGTGCTTTCCTAGGCATGAAGAAGTTACAGAAAACTCGTCTTTAGCAATGTCATGAACGTTCATAAATGTGCACCTTCGTCGATTAGGGAACACGATTTGCTGCCAATAAACAAAGATTTGTGTCGGGACTGAGTGTGTAGTCTAGGCTAATATCAGTTATAGGAAGTGAGACTCAGGAGGCGGGAGGTATGTATACGGATGCAGATGCTTTCTGAGTTTCCTGCCAGGTGTAGGCAAAAAGGGTCAGGCTGCTGTGATGAGGAACCCCCTCCAACCCTCCCTCCAACCTTTCCAGGCCTCCCTCTGATTTTCTTTCTTTGTATCCAGGTTGCTCTGATCAACTAGCAGTGCTAGAATAGCACAGTCTCTTCTCTCCTCACCATAAAGCAGAACTTTAACACATTTCTTCCAGAATCTCTCTTTATAGCCAAGTGGGATTAATTAGATAGAGGCTTGGTTTTATAAGGTGGAAGGGAATAAAATTAGTCACAGGATAGTTGTGGGGGATTTTAAAGATGTAAGTTAGTATCTTTATTAAGCCACTTGACATATTATAAAAACAATATTCATCTGTGGGAAGTGGCAAAACAAAATGACATTTGACAACGTTAGCTTCTCTTGTAAACATGGTGTGTTTAGCTTACTAGCCAAGATAAGGTGTAGACCAGGTTTTTACCCTTTACATGTGAAATTTCAGGCGGTAAATGAGTTTTAACTAAAGACTTGGGATTCCTTTTCTATCTTGGTGATCAAAACAGTTTCTCTGGTTTCCTCTGACCAAGTGATGAAGAGGTGGTGAGGGCATAGCAGAAGCTGGAATTGTGTTTCTTCTCTTTTTCTGATCATTCCAATACTAGTTCTGATTGGGAGGAATGGATTTAACTAATCTTTGGGTTTCATCTCTGTGTAGAAACTGATTTCTTGGTAGAATGGACTGTTAATATATTTAAAAAGACTCATGACCTCTTAAAATCTTTTTTCTTTTTTGAAACAGAGTCTCACTCTGTTGCCAGGCTGGAGTGCAGTGGTGTGATCTCGGCTCACTGCAGCCTCTGCCTCTAGGTTCAAGTGAGTCTCCTGCCTCAGTCTCCCAAGTAGCTAGGACTACAGGAGTGTGCTACCACACCTGGCTAATTTTTGTATTTTTAGTAGAGACGTGGTTTCACCATGTTGGCCAGGATGGTCTCGACCTCCTGACCTCGTGATCTGCCTGCGTCGGACACCCCAGAGTGCTGGGATTACAGTCGTGAGCCACTGCACCCAGCCTTAGAATCTTAAGTACATAAAGTATTCAGATTTTATTTTATTCAGCAGTAGAGATTTTACTTTTACAGTATGTTGACAACAGATAACTGTAAAAACTTCTTGTTTCAAGTGGAGCCAGCAGGGGCGTGCATGGAACACATATACCAAACGTCTGTTTGATAGCATTAAACATTTTTTAAAAGATGTTAAATATTCTTTTTATTGTGGTGCTTCAGATGCCTGATTCTAGAACTTGTGTGCGTGGAACCTGTATTCTACTATTCTTTTGGAGTTTACAGGCAAAGATAATGATGGGGAAGGAATTAACATTTTTGCAGGCCCTGGAAATGTAAAATGTACTCATGGCCTCAAATTAAATTCCCATGAAATTGACATTTTTTGTAAATTTAATTTTAAAGGAAACGGAAGGACAATGAAATTAAATAACTTGCCCAAGGATTCTGGGTGGGTGTGCTGTGGAGGTGGGACTTATATCAAAGTCTCCTTGAAATAATTTTTGCCCGATACTCAGTTAAACTCAGTGAAATTCCTCTCTTTGCTGCTGTTTAGGGCTAATTTTATTCTACGCCAACGTCAAGCCATAGGCCTTTCATTTTGGCCTTTGTGGCACAGAATTTTCTTTAAAGGACAGCTTTTTTGTTTGGTTTTGGTTTTTTTGAGACAGAATCTTGCTCTGCTGCCCAGGCCAGATGTGCAGTGGCACCGTCTTGGCTCACTGCAAACTCTGCCTTCCGGGTTCAAGCCTCCCAAATAGCTGGGATTATAGAGTGCGCGCCACCATGCCTGGCTAATTTTTATTTTTTGTAGAGGTAGCGTTTTGCCATGTTGGCCAGGTTGGTCTTGAACTCTTGACCTCAAGTGATCCACCCACCTCAGCCTCCCAAAGTGCTGGGATTACAGGTGTGAGCCACCACACCCGACTTTTAAAGGACAGTTTTAAAGGACAGCTCCAGAATTTGCTTTTTTCTGAGATGTCATAGGAGAGGTCAGTTTTAATGTTTGGTTAACACATAAACACATAGAGCTGAGGTCAGTGTGTTCAGCGTTGGTCTGAATTTTCTTGCTGTGCCACTCAGTTTCTAGTGAATGTCCTAATTGTGAAGAAATGCCAAGTCAGTCTCAGCCGTTTCAGTAGGGCTTTGGTTTAGGTTTAAGTGACTTTCAGAGTGGATTACCTGTTGCTGTCTTTTTTTTAAACTGCTGTATTTTCATCTTAGAAGTTCCAACTTCTAACTTTCTACACCAAATGATTTCTTTCAAAATTAGAAGCAACAAAAATGAATGAAATCAGCTGGGCATGGCGGTTCACACCTGTAATCCCAGCACTTCGGGAGGCCGAGGTGGGTGGATCATCTGAGGTCAGGAGTTCAAGACCAGCCTGGCCAATATGGTGAAACCTTGTCTGTACTAAAAATACAAAAATTAGCCAGGCATGGCGGCAGGCGCCTGTAATCCCAGCTACTTGGGAGGCTGAGACAGGAGAATTGCTTGAACCCTGGAGACAGAGGTTGCCATGAGCCAGCATTGCACCGCTACACTCCAGCCTGGCTGACAGCCTGAGACTCCATCTCAAAAAAAAAAAAAAAAAAAAGAAATGAATGAAATCATTAAAGTATGTACTCATTGCTTTCTCTTGGTAAATAGCTTCTCTGGCAAATAGGAAGATGAAACGTTTAGAGTTGAGAGGCAGAGGATACTCGAAAAACTGAATTTCTTCCTTATTCCCCTCAACACCTGAGTTCTGAGCTACCTACCCCAGGTGGCATCATCCTTGTAACTCAGGTGTGGTAACATTCCTGGGCTGAGAGCTTTGCCCAGTCGCCGGCTTCTTAGTGGAGTTCCTTCTGTTCACTCCGTGGTGCCTTCCTGCCTTATGGAATTTTGCTGGCCTTGGCCTTTGCTTGTAGCACACCTCCATGAACTCAGCTAGTAGAAGTTCCTTATGGGTAAAAGGAGAATGTGAATGGCATAGTACCCCATGGTGCTGTTGAGATTACATATTTTATGTAGTATATTTAGGAGCAGGATTGTGTAGATACCTAGGAAGCAGTTCATAGATGTTGTGGGCAAGGTCTTCACCCATATGGTCTTGGGAAATAATGAGACAGTCCTGCTTTTCCAGGGTTCTGGTGGGTTCTATGAGCCTCCCTCTCATACCTCAGTATAACCAGCAGAGGTAAATTAGCAAAAAGCCAGGGGCGTTTGTTAGCTTTGTTTGAAAAACAAACTGGGTTGAGACAGATATACTTACTTATAACTTGATTATGTGTGTTCATTTTTGACCCAGAAACAAATCGCAGCTGGGCTTAAGACAAAGAACGGAATGTGGCCTTAACTGTGTGTCAGAAAGTCAGTTTTAGTAACTCAGATTTTAGGTTTGTAACCCAACATGACTTTAAAGCTCTGGGATTGCTGTATAGAATTTCATGCTGTGGGTGTCAGAAAGCAGCACCCCATGTTAGACTTATAGTACCCCCTACGTTTGCACTTTATCTTAGCGTCTGTAATTTCTAAGTTAAGCGTATGGGTTTCTATTACTGGATTGAGAGAGGATCCTAAAGGCAGACCTGTCAGGTTTCCTGTTTCTTATTTAGTTCAACCTAAGGGACTCAAATATATCTTGAAATACCAGAGCTGAGATTATATTTGGTATAGGCCATTTGTGCATACTGACTGGTTAAGAATTCGATGGAAGACTTATAAACTACAATTTAAAATACTGATCCAGTTTATTTCTTTATATTTTAATTTGTTGCTATGTGATTGCATATAGGATGAAAGTATATTTAATTATATTTTTTTGCCATATATATTTGTTTCTACTTTTGAGGGAGAAATAATCAAAAGTTAAATCCAATAGAGCCTGTCTGAAGCAAGTTTTGACCGAATGCCACTCCCTTTTCTTAAAAAAAGGACATGTAAGGAATCTAACGTAACATCATAAACACCTTCCTTGAGAATATGAATAGTATTTTAGTCAAATTTCAGTTTATTGCTTTTCTCTCTCCCAGCTACTGAAGTCATTCCAGATAGGGAATTAGCACATAGACTGGTGAGACAAATTTTGACTGAAGAATCATTTTCTTCCAGCCCTAACCCGACTTTTAATAAGATAAATGTAGGTTATTTAATTGTCATGAATCTTGATTCCAAGGAGGTAATAAACAGCAAATCTTTCTCTTCTAAATGAAGGATGTATGTATTTGCAAAGCTGGCGAAGGAGTGCTTACAGTTCTGCCAGTGGACCTGACCAGAGGAAAACCAGGTGGTCCCCCTGCTCTTTCTAACCTCCCTTGGGGTCCAGGGTGAGGCTAACGCCCTCTCCTGGGCTTTTCTCCTTTATGGGACTGGTGAATCTAGTATAATGTGATTTCTGCCATGCTTCATCCAGGAAAAGCATCCGATTGTCCTTACAAAAGCAACATTTCAGTGGGTTCTCACTGATGTGTGGTGACAGAAAAATGGACTTGAAGAAAAAAGAAAAAAAAAAACCAAGAGCCTGTTTAGCTCTGGCCATGTTTCTGGGTGAAATTTATTATTTATAAATTTATAATTTATTATTTATCTGGTTTAATGCTTGATTCCCAGAGGAGAGAAATTCAAGATTCAAATCCTATCAGAGTTTCTTGTGCCAGAATGAAAGCGGCACTGTCAAGACAGTTGTTAATAACCATCGAATGTGCATGTTGTAGTCTGAATTCTAATCAGGAAATTGATCATGAAGAACAATTTCATATTACTATGGAACTATTTTTTTTAACCTGAAAATACCTTGAAAAGCAATGAATTTATGTCAGACACAACCAGCAGGAGACCCTGGCTTTTTCATAACTGCCCCTGCTTGGTAAGAAGATAGACCGAATCCTGCTTGCCTTACATGTTTGAAGATGTGTTTGCTGATATGAAACACACACATATGTAGCAGAGTGAGTTTGCAGTTTCAGATCATTTTCTTGAATTCTGTGATTCGTGCTTTGTTACAGCCGTGCAGTTTCTCCAGAAAGCATTTTAAAATGGCAACGCCTTTCTCTAGCTCTAGCCTGGGTCTAAGATGGCTGCCCCTGCCACGTTGCACATGCCTGTTCCACTCGTGGTGTTTGCGTCAGATATGGGACAGCAGATAAGAAACAGATAGCGCTCCTCCTGTCCAGGGTTGACAAGCTTCGCTTCTAATCACTGATTCTTTGATCTCAGCTTGTTATTCCCTCAGCTGGCTATGATTAGAAGCTCTACAACTGAGCTCCTTCATTTCTTTTCTTGAAGAAATGTTTTAAAAACTCATTTAGAATTATGGCAAAACCCACTTCACTGAGCTCCTTAACGTGTTTGATTCATTGATTTAAAAAATTTTTTTTACTTTTAATTGTGTAATTACTGCATAATATAATAATTTAAGTAGCCGGGCATGGTGGGTGCTCGGGAGGCTGAGGGGGGAGGATCCCCTTAGCCCAGGAGGTGGAGGCTGCAGTGAGCCGAGATCTCGCTACTGCACTCCAGCCTGGGCAACACAGCAAGACCCTGTCTCAAAAATAAATACATGAATAAAAATGCAGCTTTGCGTGGTCCCCACACTTGCCGAGTAAACCCCATTTTGTTCTGTTTTGTGTTTGCTTCCAGAACTCCAAGATGGGCGGCAAGCTCAGCAAGAAGAGAAGGGCTACAATGTGAACGACGAGAAGGCCAAGGAAAAAGACAAGAAGGCTGAGGGCGCCGCTGCGGAGGAGGAGGGGACCCCGAAGGAGAGCGAGCCCCAGGCGGAGCCCGCCGAGGCCAAGGAGGGCAAGGAGAAGCCCGACAAGGACGCCCAGGACGCCGAGGGCAAGGCCGACGAGAAGGAGGGCGAGAAGGACGCGGGCCGCCAAGGAGGAGGCCCCGAAGGCAGAGCCGGAGAAGACGGAGGGGCGCGGCCGAGGCCAAGGCTGAGCCCCCCGAGGCGCCCGAGCAGGAGCAGGCGGCCCCGGCCCCGCTGCGGGCGGCCGAGGCCCCCAAGCTGCCGAGGCCCCCGCGGCCCCGGCCGAGAGTGCGGCCCCTGCCGCCGGGGAAGAGCCCAGCAAGGAGGAAGGGGAACCCAAAAAGACTGAGGCGCCCCGCAGCTCCTGCCGCCCAGGAGACCAAAAGTGACGGGGCCCCAGCTTCAGACTCAAAACCTGGCAGCTCGGAGGCTGCCCCCTCTTCCAAGGAGACCCCCGCAGCCACGGAAGCGCCTAGTTCCACACCCAAGGCCCAGGCCCCCGCAGCCCCCGCGGGAAGAGCCCAAGCCCGTGGAGGCCCCAGCAGCTAATTCCGATCAAACCGTAGCGGTGAAAGAGTGACAAGGACAGCCTATAGGAAAAATAATACCACTTAAAACAATCTCCCCCCACCTCCCCTCCCCTCCCTCCCCCTCCCCCCCTCCCCCTCCTCTCTCTCTCTCCCCCCTCCTCTCTCTCTCTCCCCCCCCTCCTTCTTCTCTCTCTCTCCCCCCACCCCCTCCCTCTCTCTCTCTCTCTCCTCCCTCCTATACTAACTTGTTTCAAATTGGAAGTAATGATATGTATTGCCCAAGGAAAAATAAAGGATGTCCCATCAAGGGAGGGAGGGGGTGGGAGAATCCAAATAGTATTTTTGTGGGGGAAATATCTAATATACCTTCAGTCAACTTTACCAAGAAGTCCTGGATTTCCAAGATCCGCCTCTGAAAGTGCAGTACATCGTTTCTGCCTGAAACTGCCGCCACAATGCACTCCTCCACCGCCGAGAGTTGAATGAAAAGCTTTCCTTCTGCAATGGGAGTTGGGAGTGATGCGTTTGATTCTGCCCACGTGGCCTGTGCCAAGGCAATCAGATCTTTATGAGAGCAGTATTTTCTGTGTTTTCTTTTTAATTTACAGCCTTTCTTATTTTGATATTTTTTTAATGTTGTGGATGAATGCCAGCTTTCAGACAGAGCCCACTTAGCTTGTCCACATGGATCTCAATGCCAATCCTCCATTCTTCCTCTCCAGATATTTTTGGGAGTGACAAACATTCTCTCATCCTACTTAGCCTACCTAGATTTCTCATGACGAGTTAATGCATGTCCGTGGTTGGGTGCACCTGTAGTTCTGTTTATTGGTCAGTGGAAATGAAAAAAAAAAAAAAAAAAAGTCTGCGTTCATTGCAGTTCCAGTTTCTCTTCCATTCTGTGTCACAGACACCAACACACCACTCATTGGAAAATGGAAAAAAAATAAAATAAAAAAACAAAAAAATGTACAATGGATGCATTGAAATTATATGTAATTGTATAAATGGTGCAACAGTAATAAAGTTAAACAATTAAAAAGAAGTGATAAAGACTTGAGTTTTTTGTTTATTTCTCCAGTCCTCCTCAATCACTGCTTTATTTGGGAACAGAGCACTATATTGGGCATTTTTCAGAATATATTTGGATAAAAGTAAAAAACATGCCGGGCACAGTGGATCACACCTGTCATCCCAGCACTTTTGGGAGGCCAAGGTGGGCGGATGGCTTGAGCCCAAGAGTTGAGGGCCAGCCTGAGTAACGTAGTGGGACCCCACCTCTATTTTTAGAAAAAATTGTGAACATTATTTGTTAAAAAAGTAGCTAAACTATCTCAGAAGAAGTTAAATTGAAAACATACTATGTCTATGCATATGCACCCTATAAAAATGTGGGTGTAATTAAGATAAAAGATTTTGAATAAAACACATTAAAAGAAAATAAATAGATTTGGTCTTGAAGGCTGGGAAAAAATGAAAGACAGGATCTTACAGAAACCTGTGTTTGTAAATTGTGGCACCACTAATGCTTATTCTGTTCTCTCCCATCCCCCACGTTTATTATTATCATATTCACTGTAGAGCCAGGAAAGGCCACCTAAGAATTGTGCCATGAGACAGGAGTGATTTGGAAGCCAGCATGGAACTGGCCTTGATTGTGACTGGGTTTCTGTCCTGATTTTGCCACTGGTGACTTGGATGGCTTTTAAGTCACTTCCAACCTTTCCAGACCTCCCTTGCTTTACCTGCAAAAGCGTGTAGCCTTTATCACCTCTGAGGCAAGGTCCCTTTGACTACTGAACCATTAAATGGCGTGGGGGATATACCTGGTGACAATTTAATATCAGTCATGATGCGTAGGTATGCACCAACTGAGGTGATGTCTCTCCCATCTCTTGATTTTCCAAAGCTCACAGAGTAATGAATCATATTTTAGAAGATTCTGGCATAGGAAATACCCTGTGGAATTTGTGAAGGCCAGTGTAATGGAATTGATTCTCAAAGGCACATTAATGATACAATGGAATCAGATGAGCCTGGTTCCATTCTTATGGGTTACATTACACATGGTTAAATAAAAAAAGGAAAAAAATTTTGAGTATTTTGGGAGTAGCCTGTAGTCTGTTTCTCACCTCACTGCGAAAGAAAAAGTGATGAAACTGAGTATTATGTAAATATACCCATTGGGTTCCATTGGTATTTATGGTCACTTTTTGAGTTCTTGTTTCTGTAGTGAGATAAATTTGAATTCTTAATGCTTGAAAGCACAGCATACAAGAAGCTGTAAACACAGTAACCACCATGCAACTGTTTTACATAAGAAAAAAGAAGGGGAATGTCCAGGTTATTACCCATGTGTCCTCAATACACAGAATAGCTTGGGGGACCAAGTGATGGTGGTGGAGTGGTTACAGGTTCAGTGAACCATGGAGGACATTTATATAGCTACTGATTAAATGCCATGCAGTTTTTGCAGGAAAATGTGCTTGGTGGAAGTAATATTTTATGTATTCTGTCCCCACTTCCCCTTCTTGTAATTAAAAAAAATGCTAAGCTTTTTGGTGATTAGAACAATCAAATCAGCCTCCCAGATTAGCATTTATTATGCCATTTTTTAATAAATAAAAGACATTTTTCTGAGTTTAGTTGGTTGTTGAGTAGAATGGGAGAATTAAAATCTGAGCTCTATATA
Source organism: Ateles fusciceps (assembly GCA_036589455.1). Taxonomy (NCBI): domain Eukaryota; kingdom Metazoa; phylum Chordata; class Mammalia; order Primates; family Atelidae; genus Ateles; species Ateles fusciceps. The sequence continues at coordinate 8,223,762 of JAZHEH010000174.1, read as the reverse complement.
TTTATTTTTCTGTTACTTAACTCTATTAGGTGTTGAAGCAATTGAAAAATGTTAGAAATGTAGTCACCAAAATGTTTAAATCAGAATTTTAACCTAGGCCTGGTTCATGACATTTAATTTGACCATCTGAAGAAAAAACCTTGGGATGTAGTTTGAAGTTGTATATGCAGCAGAAAATGTAGTACACGTGGAGTCATTGGCTCAGCCAGGAAGGGAACAGTGTTGAGCACCATGATAATTTTGGATTAACCTAGATTGTTCTCTCCTCATGAATGATTTAAAATGACGAGAAGGGACTGCACAGGCTGTGCTGAACAGGCAAGTCAGAACCATTGGGGACTTACCGCCTATTTGCTTCACTAACTCAGGGATGTCCCTCTCTACGAAGAATGAAGGATTCCAGGGTCTAACATTCATTTACTGGGTGCCTTTGTGCAGCAAGGAGGAAACTAGGAGGAATCCAGAGGAATGTGTACAGGGATGCCAGGCTTGTCCCCTCCAGTTTGAAGATCCTGTTCAGTCACTGGTGCTGCCACTGAATGATGGGAATGGACTCTGGTCCCCCAAGAGCTGGCATGTGCCATGCATCCCAGGGTGGCCCTTCCTGGCTTCAACCCTGAGAGAAGGCCATCTTCAGCCTGTTCCTAGCCATATGGAGGCAGAGGCGACACCGGCAGTCCAGGAACATCACCATTCTTGGAGAATCTCCTTTCTCTCTAGAATCAAAGCGTAGGTCTATTGGACAATAAGGACTTGGTTGTCAATTACTTGTGCCGACAAGATCTAGACGTAACTTTACCTAAGTTGGGTAAATTATTAGGTACCAGCATAGTCAAGGGTACTTACTGCATTGCTAACAGGAAGTTTGTTTTCATAAAGCATACTGGGACTCTAATTTTCGTTAAATGAAACATCATGGTGTAATGAAGCACAGTGTCTTCGTTGAAACATGCACATATTAGTGTCCATGATCAGAGCTAGCTGTAGGACACCGATCTTAAGTGGTTCTTGCATAGATAGAAGGTTAGCACATTTCAGTAAAATTTCTTTATAAAATTTCCTATTTTGATGTTTTCCAGTTCTTGTCTCAAGATTGAAGGGATTATTCTTCATCCTTTTGATTTCTATTCTGCTATTTGAGAAGGTAACTGGAGTTATTTTGAGCTTTGTTTTAGCTAATCTGCAGAATAATGAAAACTGGATGCTCAGGAGGTAATCTTAATGGCAGTACCACTAGCAGTTGTGAGATTAATCAGGTGAGCTTTCATACTCATCCTTATAAAAGGAGGCACAATTTCCTTGATTTGTAACTGACACTGATTGTTTTACTAAGTAGTTAATATTTTAAATATTTAGCTCAGAGGGTGCTATTTGGTCACAGTGTCACATATTTTCTCAACACGATCTCCTAACAGAAGAATTAAAAGGCCAATGTAGGGAGTTTTTCATGAAGCTCTATGTCATTGATTTTTTATAAATGCTATCTCATACCATGATCCTATATGCTTTCCACTGTCTTTTTGTTGTTGTTGTTTGTTTGCTTGTTTTTAAAATTTTTTTTAGAGAGTCTCACTGTCACTCAGGCTAGAGTGAAGTGGTGCCATTATAATTCCCTGTGGCCTCCAACTCCTCAAGAGATCATTTTGCCTTAGCCTTCTGAGTAGGTAGGACTGCAAGCAAGCAGCATCAGGCCCAGCTAAAATTTTTTTTTTGGTAGAGACTGGGGTCTCACTATGTTGTCCAGGCTGGTCTCCAACTCCTGGGTTCAAGTGATCCTTCCCAAAGTGTTGTAATTACAGGCCTGAGCCACCATGCCCAGCCTCAACCTTTTTAAGGACAAAATTTATTAGTAGTGCATAAAATCTCAGAGTCCAGGGAATCATTGATTTGGTACATTTCTCCAAGTTTACCTCAGTCATTTTATTAAAAGCATTATTCATTCTGAAGCTGTATGCTTCCATTCACATACGTATTTAAGGAAATTCCTGAGGGAAATAACTTTGAAAAAGAGCCATGATCATAAAAAAAAAAAAACCTCTGCAACTGCACACACTGAAATAAATAAACCAAGTAAAAATCTCATATCTCCTTATCTCTTTCTATTTTTTAATTATTTATTTATTTATTTTTGAGACAGAGTTTTTCGCTCTTGTTGCCCAGGTTGGAGTGCAATGGCACCATCCTGGCTCACCGCAACCTCTACCTCCTGGATTCAAGCAATTCTCCTGCCTCAGCCTCCTGAGTAGCTGGGATTACAGGCATGTACCACCATGCCTGGCTACTTTTGTATTTTTAATAGAGACAGGGTTTTTCCTTGTTGGTCAGGCTGGTCTCGAACTCCCGACCTCACGTGATTCTCCCACCTTGGCCTCCCAAAGTGCTAGGTTTATAGGTGTGAGTCATCGTGCCCGGCGCCACCACACCTGGCCACTCTTTTTATTTTTAATTTTTATTTATTTATTTAGGATGGAGCCTCACACTTTCACTCAGGTTGGAGTGCAGTGGCATGATCTGGGCTCACTGCAACCTCCTCCCAGGCTCAAGCGATCCTCCAAACTCAGCCTCCCGAGTAACTGGGACTACAGGTGCACACCAATACTCCCAATTAATTTTGTGTATGATATTTTTGGTAGAGACAGGGTTTTGCCATGTTGCTAAGGCAGATTTCAAACTTCTAAGCTCAGGCAATCTGCCCGAGGTGGCCTCCTAAAGTGCTGGGATTATAGGCGTGAGACACCATGCCCAGCCCTTTCTCTTTATCCCATGTGCACTTGACTTCCATTTTTTCCTAAGGTCCATATGTCGCATTTATTCTTCATTTTGTTGTCTTTGAAGGTAGTTTTTATATTTTCCCTGAGTTTCTCTCTGGGTCCAGGAAAATTTGGCATTAATATCATTCATTTATAATTTAATGGCTTTGTATAATGTACCCATTCCTTTTATTACAGCTCCTTTAAGTCAATGTGTTAAAATGTTAAATGCAAAAATGAGGGGTTAATAAGCACTTATTTAGAATCACATAGAGAACACATGTACTTGCTTTCTTTAGTTTTCATTTTTATTGCTTATATAGTCCAGGATTTAAGAGACTAAAAGGGTCTCAATAAAAACCTTGTCTTGGGGAAATCTCATCTTAAATATAATTTTTACATACATTTCAAGAATTCTGAATCAGAGTTTCAGACAATAAAAAACAAAACACCAGTAGTCTACAGGCTTCCCTGAATCCCTGGGTAGAGACACTTACACCAAAGCTTAAAAATAAATATAGTTTGGGCCACATGTGGTGACTTATGACTGTAATCCCAGGACTTTGGGAGGCCAAGGTGGGCAGATCACTTGAGGCCTGGAGTTTGAGACCAGCCTGGCCAATATGGTGAAACCCCATCTCTTTTAAAAATACAAAAATTAGCTGGGCCTGGTGGCACACGCCTGTAACTCCAGCTACACAGGAGGCTGAGGCAGGAGGTTCTTGGGGTGGAGGCTGCAGGGGCTGAGATTGTGCCACTGCACTCCAGACTGGGCAAGAGAACGAGACTGTCAAAAACAAAACAAAACAATATATATATACATACACACTAGAGAGCACTTTACATATATATATATATATGTATAGTTTTACAAACTATACACATGTATTTTGATAAATTAAAAAAAAAAAAAAGATCTTAGAGACTGAGTTCCAAACACTAGAGGCTCCCAATTGGTGATCTCACTGTCTTTTGGCTTTTTAAGCTATGAATTTACTCAAGTAGAAAATAAGTTTGAATAGGCGACAAAGATTCTTGCCTTGTAATTGAGTGAGTTAATCTTTAACGTTGATTTGTCGTATTTAAAAGCCACACACCTAAAAGTCAGGCACATCACATAATTACTCAAAGAAAAACAGGCCCCTGTTTTACCTTGAGGAAGATCTGTTGACTTGTCACACGCTTTTGTGAACAAAAAAAAGTGGGGAAGAAAAATGAAAAAAAAAAAATCCCCCCCCTCTCCTCTCTCTAAAAAGAAAGCAATCCTCAAAGACTGCATTTCAGTACTGCACCAACAGAAACAAACCAGTTTTGAGTTTTGTCATAAAAAGAGATGATACATGTAATTACAAGAGCCTTTTACACAGGTTGGGAGATCTGATTTGACAGTTGAACCCCATTAAAAGAAATGACTGTAAGGTCCTACAGCAGCAGCGAACAATTTCCGTCCCACTCTGCCTCAGCACAGACGGCTAAGAATAGACCAACTCTCAGCCGGAACCGCCCACTGCCAAGGGCACCCTAGTCTGCCTAGTATGCAAATTCCCCAGAGGGTGGGGTTTTTCTTTTCTTTCTGTTTCTTTTCTTTTTTTTTTTTAATTTTAAGAGCTGAGAATAATAGAAGCTATATTTTGCTTGCTATCTATTCAGTTGCCTTCTCTTTCAGGAGCTGAAATTGTCTTAACATTCAGAGCAAAATCTACCTTTACAGAATAAAATACACACACACACACACACACACACACACACACAAAAACACACTATAGTGGAACTGACAAAAAACAAATAGAAGACAAATTTAATTAGAGTGCATCAGAAAGAGTTGCTTACATTTTGGATGCGAATTAGAACTTCATTATAACTTTTTTGTCTTTTATTTCCTCCCTTCTTCTGTTTCCTCTACGTTCTGTCTTTCCCACCAAGCTCCCTACTCTCCTCTTTTGTTGTGTTGTTCAGGTACATAATTTCTATTGTGATAATGTCACTCTTTCCCTCCCTCCCTCCCCCTCCCCCTCCCGTCCTTTCTCCTCCCTTCCTTCCTCTCTCTCTACTTTCCTTCATTCCTTCCTGCCTCTCCTTCCACTGACTGCACACTGAGGCAAATGCTTACACTGGGCCAGAACTATACACACGAAATGTATAGTTCTTACATTTTTAAGCTGGCTGTTTTTTTCTGACTGCATAACCTTCATTCTTCATTTGTTCAGGAAGAGTAAGTATAATTTACTTGGAACTGTACTTTACTCACCTTCCTTTTCCACTTTCCCCTCACCCCCTATTTATTTACAAGAATAATAAAGAATAAGAGAGACCATGTTCAGGATCAAGGTGATGTGAAATAGTCCTTGATGTACAGTGCTTATTAAAAGAGAATCTTGGAGGTTCTACCACTAGCTGTGTTTCAGAAAACAAGGCATCAGTTCCTAAATGTCACACAAAGTGACTACATAAGAATTTTCTTGGATGTCTAAATAAAGAGATCCCAGCCCCTAAGCAGTGATCCTGATTCAGCAGTTTTTGTTGTTGTTGTTGTTTTGTTTTTCAGAAGGGCCGTCTTGCTCTGTTGCCAGGCTGTAGTGCAGTGGTACAATCTTGGCTCACTACAACCTCCGCCTCCTGGGTTCAATCGATTCTCCTGCCTCAGCCTCCCAAGTAGCTGGGACTACAGGCGTGTGCCACCACACCTAGTTAATTTTTGTATTTTTAGTAGAGACGGAGTTTCACCGCATTGGCCAGGCTGGTCTCGAACTCCTGGCCTCAAGTGATCCACTTGCCTTGGCTTTCCAAAGTGCTGGGATTACAGGCATGAGCCACTGTGTCCAGCCTGATTCAGTAGTTCTTAAAAAAGGTAGAGGGGTAGGGTTAGGGCAAGAATGTCGTGAAGCTCCTCTTTGGGAATCTACTGGGATAGTGTGACTCACAGACCTGATAGCCCAAAGACGCTTGGGCTAGAATCAGGGTTTAGTGGATCATTCTTTGATTTTAAGTCTACCTCATCAGAAAAAAAATAGTCATAATAGCAACAGAGTTGCTGTGAAGATTTTCAGTAAAACCTGGAAGTAACTGCTTGTGATATACACACTTAGTGAACCGCAGCTGTTCCAGTGGAGGTGTCAGTTCCAAAAAAAAAAAGTTGGGGTCATAAGCTCTGCCCTGTCTACTTCAATTGGAAAGGAATATGCAATGGGAAGGAATTTCTTTAGGTTTCCTTGGAAACACAGTTACAAAGACCACAGAATTGAGATCCAAATTTTCCTACAGAGAACAACCCCTCTTTGCAGCAGAAAAGAAAACACACAAATGTATGGCAACCTTTTTAGGGGTAGAGAGGGAGGTCAAAATCCAAGATGGTTTTCCTGACAATATTCAAATCAGATTGTGGAGATAACAAAGACAAGAACCAAGGAAAAATAACAAATTGCTTTGTATATGGGAGGCCAGGTTGCTGGCATCCCACCTTCTTAACTTAGCTCTGTAACTGGGGGACAAATTTCTTCTCAGAGCCACGGTGTGTTTACTCAGGAACTGGAGAGGCCAGGCGTGGTGGCTCACATCTGTAATCCCAGCACTTTGGGAGGCCAAGGCGGGGCAGATCACTTGAGGTCAGGAGTTCGAGACCAGCCTGGCCAACGCAGTGAAAACCCATTTCTACTAAGAATACAAACATTAGCTGGGCAGGGTGGCATCGCCTGTAATCCCAGCTACTCAGGAGGCTGAGGCAGAAGAATTGCTTGAACCTCGGAGGCGGAGGTTGCAGTGAGCGGAGATCACACCATTGCACTCCAGCCTAGATGACAGAGCAAGATTCTGTCTCAAAAAAAAAAAAAAAAAAAAAGAACTGGAAAATATATCTGCCTCGGGGGCTGTGGAGAGAACAGAAGGCTGTGTTTAGCACACAGCCTAATACACAAGCATTCGTTAGATGGAGGCAAGGCCATGACGTTCATTTCCTTCTGAAACAAGGGAGCAATCAAGTGAGGCAATCTCGTCTTTTCCCTCACCACATTTATGAGCAATTTCTCTTAAAGGAAAATGTTGATGTTATGGATTGACTCTGACTTGGTCTTTATTCATTCTGTATGTATAAAACACTTCCCCATATGTCAAGTCTCCTAGCGTGTTCTGCATTGCTTCATTCATTCGTTCACCAAATATTTATTAAGCAGCTGCTCTCTTCCAGGCACTGTATTCCCACAAATGCCAGGAATAAGTTGAACAAAAACAGAGCTGGCCGGGCTCAGTGGCTCACGCCTGTAATCCCAGCACTTTGGGAGGCCAAGGTAGGAAAAGCCCATAAGTCTAGGAGTTCAAGACCAGCCTAGGCAACACAGTGAGACCCCCATCTCTATTTTAAAAACCAAAAGCAAAAACAGAGCTCATGAAGGAGATGCAAATTAAAACCACAATGAGATATCACCTCACAGCTGTCAGCGTGGCTATCATTAGAGACATAAAAGATAACAGGTGCTAGTCAGAATGTGGAGAAAGGGAACCCTTGTACATTGCTTGTGGGGATGTAAATACAGTTGAGGGGAAAGTGTTCTCTTTCTGGGTCCACAAGGGGGCGTAGTTTTAAGGGTAAGAACTTCCCAGTGCCAAGCCCCCCCCTCCCATCTCTCTCTATCCGGGAGATTTAACAGTTTATGTTTAAATTTCACAGCCCTGGAAAAAACTAAAAGTCAATCACTCCAGCAGAAGTTCTAAGGAACTCCTTCCATTGGCCTGGGGTCTTAGAGAAGGTGGGGGTTCCTCCCAGGTTAAAAGTCCCCTCTTCCACACCCCTTCAGACTCCATGTTTGGATCCCCTTCCATGAACACTCCCTTCGTGGAAGCCATCTTTCTCTCTCCCGGATTTCCCGTCTGGAGTCCCCTTCCACACTCTCTCGTGGAAGCTCTCTTCCCCTCCTAAACTCCATCTCTCTCTATTCCCTTCCACTCAGTGTGGAAGTTGCTTTCCTCTCCTGGATTCCATCTTTCTGAATTCTCTCACTCAGCATGAGAATTAGCTGTTTCTTTCTCTCTCCTTCTCCTTTTTCTCTTTCTCTCTTTAAATAAATCACTTTCTACAAACACTTTTGAGTCCAGCATTTACTGCACAAGGCGCAGTGGTTCCCTCTCTCATTCTTGAGAGGGCAGGAGACCAAGAACCTGGAGAAACATCCTCTCGAGAGAGCTGAGGGCCCCCTGAACCCCTGAACCCCAATATAACACAGTCATGTAAAACTGCATGAAGGTTTCTCAAAAAACTAAAATTACCATATAATCCAGCAATCCCACTTCAAAATTTGAAATCAACGTGTTGAAGGTATGTCTAATGCTCATGTTCATTGTAGCACTGATCACAATAGTCCAGATATGGAATCAACCCAAGTGTCCATCAGTGGATGAATGAATAATGAAAAAGGGGCAGGCCAGGTGCAGGGGCTCATGCCTGTAATCCTAGCACTTTCAGAGGCCAAGGTGGGCAGATCACTTGAGCTCCAGAGTTTGAGACCAGCCTGGGCAACATGGCAAAACCCCCTCTCTACAAAAGATACAAAAAAAACTGGCATGGTGGTGCATGCCTGTAGTCCCAGCTACTTGGGTTGCTGAGGTGGGAGGCCTCACCATCACGGCAGAAGGCAAGGAGGAGCAAGCCATGTCTTACATGGAGGGCAGCAAGTAAAAGAGAGCTTGTGCAGGGAAACTCCTGTTTTTACAACCGTCAGATCTCATGAGACTTATTCATTACCATGAGACCGGAATCATGGGAAAGACTCGCCCCTAGGATTCAATTACCCCCCCAACCACGTTCCTCCCATGACACGTAGGAACTGTGGGAGTTACAATTCAAGACGAGATTTGGGAGGGGAAACAGCCAACCCCTATCAGTAACCTAGTTCCCAAAAAGACATGACCTCAACCAAGAGCTGGCTGGGGGGCAAGGTGTTACAGGCCGAGGGAACAGCTGCATGTACGGCCTGTGTGCTGAGGAAACAAGGAACACGAGGAGCTGAGAGAGGCCACAGTAGCAGGAAGGCACAGAGAAGAAGCCAAGTTGGAAAAGATGAGTGTGGGCACCTGGCTGAGGTTTGGGCCAGCAGACCCTTGCAAGCCATGCTGTGGATGCCGCCTTTCACCCTAGGGATGATTAGAAGTCACAGGAGGGCTGCAGACAGAAAGGCCGTGTAGAAGAAAAGAAAAGATTATTCTAGGTTCAGTGCAGAGAACATATAGGGGTTCAGGGTGGCCTCAGGGAGAGTGGGGGAGACAGTTATTGGCAGACTGCTAGGTAACAGTTGCTTGGCTGACAGAGGGGGCAGAAAAGATGGAGAAAACCAAGCTGTTGAAGCTTTTATTTAGGTGGTAAAAACCACAGGATTGGCTCATACCTATAATCCCAGCACTTTGGGAGGCCGAGACAGGTGGATCAGCTGAGGTCAGGAGTCCAAGACCAGCTTGGCCACCATGATGAAACCTCGACTCTACTAAAAATACAAAAATTAGCCAGGCACGGTGGCAGGCACCTGTAATCCCAGCTATTTGGGAGGCTGAGGCACGAGAATTTCTTGAACCCGGAGGCAGAGGTTGCAGTGAGCCGAGATTGAACCACTGCACTCCAGCCTGAGTAACAGAGTGAGAATCTGCCTCAGAAAAAAATTATCACAAAATTGGCAATTTCATATTTATTTATTTTTTTAATTTTTATTTTTTTAAGACAAGGTTTGGCTCTGTTTTCCAGGCTGGAGTGCGGTGATATGATCTCAGCTCACTGCAACCTCTGCCTTCCGGGCTCAAGCCATCCTCCTTCCTCATTCTCCAAAGTAGCTGGGACTACAGGCACATACCACCATACCCGGCTCATTTTTGTATTATTAATAGAGACGAGGTTTCACCATGTTGGCCAGGCTGGTCTTGAACTCCTGACCTCAGGTGATCCACTCCCCCTCGGCCTTCCAAAGTGCTGGGGTTACAGGCGTGAGCCATTGCGCCTGGCCCTAGGTCATTTTCCAACAAAGAGCATCCTGTAAAAATCGAGCATCAGGCATAGATGCTGGCAGTTGTGGCAATCATGTTCAAGATGGTGGCTCCATCTTCCCTTCTCTTTGTCAGCCATGTGTACAGTAAGGAGCAAACAAGATGGCCTTGGGCAAGAGGAAAGTTCATTTGCATAATAAGATTAGGGTGGGGCAACCAGGATTTCCCATGAGCTGTGTAAACGTCACACCTGATGAAGCCAATCTGTGAACCCTACCTAAATCAAACACAACCTCTTCAAGCCAGGCTATAAAAACTCCCGGGGCATCTGCCTCCAGCAGGCCTTTCCCTCTTGGAAGTCCCCCTGCCTCTCACTAGAGAGAGAGAGAGAGAGCTGTTTTCCTTTTCTCTTTCTTTCGCCTATTAAATTTCTGCTCCTAGACTCCTCATGTGTGTCCATGGTCTCAATTTTCTTGGCATGAGACAACATACCTTGGGTATTTACCCCAGACAATGCAGCCACTTCACAGATATATAAAGAGGGCATAGTGGGGGGGGGACTCCAGGGTTGGGATTTTTTTAAATGCATGTGGCAGAAGGCTAAAGGAACAAGAGTTGGCAAGGGTTTTGTTGCTATGGTGGCCACAGAATGGACAGAGAGTGGAGTGAAGAACGAAGCCTGATGGATGGGGAGAGAGTGAGGCAGTTCATGGACTCGGGGGGAGCTGAGCACAGTCAGAGGCTGAGCAAGCATGCGGGGAAGATAGAACAGGATGTGAACTGACAACACTGGAGTGGAGAAGTTTGGAAAGGTTACAGTTCTATGGTGATTGAGGAAGAAAGGTGGCAGAGGTGGTGTGCATCCAAGAAGAGGAGGTCCGGTTGCTGAGAGGTCAGGACATGGGAGAAATTGTCTATGTGGAAGGCCATGCCACTCAGGAGGCTGGTGGCCAAGATGGTAGAAAGCGAGGGAGCCCCCAGGGGTTCGCAACAGTCATATGAAGAAGAGTATGATCTGGCCCAAGGTCAGATGCCTCAAAGCCAATGTAGTGTAGTTGCTGCTGGTTTTTTTTTTTTTTTCAAGACAGTGGAAGAACAAACATTTGGAAGCAGAAGTAGAAAGCAAGGAGGTTACCACCCTCATTTGAGAAGGCTGTTGCAGGCTGGCTTATGCCAGTAATCCCAGCACTTTGGGAGGCAGGTAAATCACGGGAGGTCAGGAGTTCGAGACCAGCATGGCCAGCATGGCAAAACCCCATCTCCACTAAAAATATGAAAATTAGCTAGGCGTGGTGGCACTCACCTGTAGTCCCAGCTACTTGGGAGGCTGGGGCAGGAGAATCGCTTGAACCTGGGAGGCAGAGATTACAGTGAGATGAGATCATGCCATTGCACTCCAGCCTGGGTGACAGAGCAAGACTCTGTCAAAAAAAAAGTGAGAGAGAAGGCAGTTGCAAAGTGGTGTCCTCAGAGGCTTCAGTTAGGCCAAGGAGGTGGGGAGGATCCTCCGAAAAGAAGGTTGAGGGTAAAAAGGAGTTTGCACGTGATGAGGCGGTGGTTTTGGGGGGTGCCGTGGCAGCATGCAGGAGGATCGGGGAGAACCCAGCCGAATCTGGGATAAGGAACCATATGATACCTTATGGATTTGCTGGTGTTGCAGCAAGTGTTTGTTCATGGCAGCTTACCCCTGGGTGTTGGCTGATGGTGATGGGAGGTAAGGGACATGGAGATTAGATTTCCTCAGTCCCTTGTGGGATGGTGAGCCCTGGGCCTAATGGCCAAAGGTCTCCAGTCACAAGATCTGGGGTGAGGTCCTTCTAAGCTTTTGTGTAGGAAGATGAATTCCACCCCTGCACAGCTCTGGGTCATAACTTCTTGGAGGTTGATGCTATCTTAATGAGTGCAAAGGAGGAAGCCCTGAATTTTCTCTCTCTCTCTCTATTTCTCTCTCTTTTTTTTTAGACAGAGTCTCGCTATTGTCAACCTGGGCTGGAGTGCAATGGCACGATCTGGGCTCACTGCAACCTCTGCCTCCTGGGTTCCAGCAATTCTCCTGCCTCAGCCTCCCGAGTAGCTGAGATTCCAGGTGCCCGCCATCACGCTCGTCTAATTTTTTTTTTTTTTTTTTTTGTATTTTTAGTAGGGACGGGATTTTACCATGTTGGCCTGGCTGGTCTTGAACTCTTGACCTCATGTGATCCACTTGCCTCGGTTTCCCAAAGTGCTGGGATTACAGGCATGAGCCACTGCGACGGGCCTCTTTTTTTATCTTAGACCTTGACTCCATGTTTTCCCTTGAGGCGGTTTTGGGTTTATGGAGGATTTAGAAGAGAGTCTTGTGTGGTCTTTGAGGACTCAGGAAAGTCAGGGTCCTGAGGTAATCGTTTTTAGACAGGATAGATGCCTGAAAACCAGCAGGGCCCAGAAAGGCGCATACCCCCTAGGGACCAGCAGAACCTGGTAACCCATGTGAGCACTCAGTCAGCAGACAAGGTCAGAAGTCAGAGATCTTTATGATTTGTGAGGCAGAATACCCAACTACAAGTGCATTTGACGTAAGTGCTCAGTGTGTTCCACTTTCCCCCAGTGTTTCTCTGCCTTCAGACTTCTCCCCAGTCCTCCAGGGTTTTTCCTGAACCTGTGGGCTGCCCATGCTGTCTGCACTGTTCTGCATTCCAGCTCTGTTTATCATAATAGGTTTGCCAAATCTAAAGAAACTTTTGACCAGGTGTGGTGGTTCACGCCTGTAATCCCAAGTCTTTGGGAGGCCAAGGCAGGCGGAACACCTGACGTCAGGAGTTTAAGACCAGCCTGGCCAACAGGGCGAAACCCTGTACCTACTAAAAATATAAAAATTAGCTGGGCGTGGTGGCATGCACCTATAATTCCAGCTATTCAGGAGGCTGAGGCAGGAGAATCACTTGAACCTGGGAGGCAGAGGTTTCAGTGAGCTGAGATTGCACCACTGCACTCCAGCCTGGAACACAGCAAGACTCTGTCTCAAAAAAAAAAAAAAAATTCATCTTTTTGAGATAGGAGGGCTGGAAGGTAGATAGAGCGATTAGTGTCTTAAAATATTTACCTTCATTTAACAACTATATTTAAAGGGAACTAATGAGAACTATGGTGGAAAGTTTTCTGCAATAGAAGTAAACGTAATTTCAGAAGTTCTTCATCATGACAGTACACTGAAGAGGGAGACGGACTATTGTATAACTTAGAGTATTTCTCAGACTTGATACGTATACAAATCCCCTGCAGCTCTTGTGAAATTGTAGCTTTCACAGGTGTGCATTAAGCTTTGCTTCTAAAAAGCTTCCAAGGGACATTCATGCTACTGGTCCTTTATCCACACATTGAGTAGCAAGGTTTTAGGGGGACTTCAAATTATTAATATCGTTCTATGTGATTGGAAGTTATCTGCTTCTGAAAATATATGTCATAACTATGTATCTAATTTCTTCCAGCCTGGTAATTAAAAATTACCTCTAGGGCCAGGCGCGGTGGCTCACGCTTGTAATCCCAGCACTTTGAGAGGCTGAGGCGGGTGGATCACTAGGGGCCAGGAATTCAAGACTAGCCTGGCCAACACAGTGAAATATAGTTTCTACTGAAAAATACAAAAGTAAGCTGAGCGTGGTGGTACATGCCTGTAGTTCCAGTTAGTCAGGAGGCTGAGGCAGGAGAATCACTTGAATCCAGGAGGTGGAGGTTGCAGTGAGCCGAGATCACACCACTGCACTCCAGCCTGGGCAACAGAGTGAGAGCCTGTCTCAAAAAAAAAAAAAAAAAAATTCTAGGCTTTACACTTTGCTGCGTTTATTTGAATAATGCTAGGCTTAAGTGGTGAAATGTTGAATGGATATTACTTGGTCCCCCAAAAGAAAGGTAAATGACAGCTTTTGCATCTTGAGGTACTTTTCAAGTTGTTTTCCTTTTTCCCAAAGAATGGTTGATAATTCCCTCTGTCTCCCCTTATTCACATAGGACTGAAATAGAAATAGGCTTAAATTAAGGCTGCACAGCTTTGATTTGCTCATAAGGAGAACTTACAGAATGCTGGGGTACGCACTAATCTTCATCAAACTTTGAAAAGGGTGATCTTTTCAAAGACAATAAATTCTAATATAATCCCTGCCCTTGAAGAATAACCCAGATTTAGGGCAGAACCCACTGATTTAGGTATAGAAGTTTGGATCGCTGGACCTCACAAGGATGGCTCCAGGTAAGAATGGAAAGATGACACTGTCACTGTCATTGCATAGACAGCTCCTGCCGGTTCTCATCCTGTGAATCCTGCTCTGTCTGCCTCTGGGAACACTTTCTTCTCACATAAAGATTCATCTTTGCCCCCGGGATAGAGGACCATTCTTGATGTCAGAGAGTTTGAGGATTTAGGAAGCCCTAGCTCAACATTGAAGTTAATAATGGCATTTTGTGGGCTGGGCGCGGTGGCTCATGCCTGTAATCCCAGCACTTTGGTAGATGGAGGTGGGCAGTTTGCTTGAGCTCAGGAGTTTGAGACTGGTCTGGGCAACATGGCAAAAGCCCGTCTCTACAAAAGATACACTGGGCATGGTGGTATATGCCCGTTGTCCCAGTTACTCGGGAGGCTGAGGCAGGAGAATCTCTGGAACCTAGGAGGCGGAGGTTGCAGGGAGCCAAGATCACGCCACTGCACTCCAGCCTGGGCAACAGAGTGAGACCTTGTCTGAAAAAAAAATTATGAGACTGTGGCTTTAGTCCTGAGGCACAGTCCCACCGTTACAACCCACTTAGGGTAGGATGATCAGAATCGTATTCCAGAACATAAGCTCTCCAAAACCATGCTCCTCCAAAATGCTGGCCTCACTGAGGTCTTACCAGTCTTCTTCTAGATTAGGAAGCCTCAGCCCATTGCCAGTGGTAGGATCCCAGCCAGCAGCCAACACGGGTTTCCCGAAGTCTCTGGCAGAGGCTGCCTCTGTGGAGGAATCTCTGAATTTCCCCTGTTCCTGGATCTCCTGTCCCCTTTACCTGTACAGAGGATTCTGTTATTGTTATTCCATCTTACACATCCTGACATTGGGACCATTTGCTTGGACTGGAAGAAATTTGCCAAATTCTCTGCATGAAGGGTTTCACTGCCAGACTTGACTCTGTCCCTGAGCTGGCAGGAGTCAGGGTGCTCTGAGATGCCACCACCTTAAGGTGTGGGTCTGTTTTAGGGCTCAACTATCCCAGTCTGATCTTCCCACTGTAATGTGTCTGACTCTTCCTGACAGCATCCGGAGATGAGCCCTGGGTGCGGGGGAGCAGATGTTCCTTGATGCTTCTGGGTGTTCAGTGATGCTGTCACTCATCAGAAGAACCGCGTCCTAAGATTTTGAGATGAAGATGTTATTGAAAGTTTTGGGAGGCTAGGTGCAGTGGCTGAAGCCTATAATCCTAGCACTTTGGGAGGCCGGGGAAGGCAGATCACCTGGGATCAGGGGTTCGAGACCAGCCTGGCCAACATGGAGAAACCCAGTCTCTACTAAAAATACAAAAATTCAACATGCGTAGTGGTACACGCCTGTAGTCCCAGCTAATTGGGAGGCTGAGGCATGAGAATAGCTTGAACTCGGGAGACAGAGGTTGCAGTGAGTTGAGACCTCGCCACTGCACTCCAGTCTGGGTGACAGAGTGAGACTGTCTGGGAAAAAAAAAAAGTTCTGGGGAAGAGTTTTTCTTTGTCTAATCTCTGGACACGCTCTGAGACTCATGAGCCATGTACTTCTCATTAGCATGAGGCATAAAGCTTGTCTCCTTCACACACCTTTAAACATCTCCAGAAATGATCAAAGAGTACCTGTGTTTGACCATCGACTAAGTTAACCCTCTGTTAGGACAAAAGCATTCTTCCTTGAAATATAGATATAATCATGAAACTATCATTGGGTATTCACAGTTCATTTTATGAAAATATTTTTGGCATTTTAGACACGCTTTAGTTCCTTAAAAAAAGTTATGACCCCATTCCCGTAACTCTCAGGTGGGAATCCTGCTTCTGTCAACAGTATGAAGAGGAGGTGATTAAAATATCATCTTTGATATGACGTCGCTTTACATCTCGTTATCCTGGTGCCCTTTGCTGTGGAATAGTTGGGATGGGAGAAATCAATTTGAGGGCAAATTTACAATAAACTGTGAACATATGGCTAATTTTTGTATTTTTAGTAGAGACTGGGTTTCTCCATGTTGGCCAGGCTGGTCTCGAACTCCTGATCTCAGGTGATCCGCCCTCCCCTGCCTCCCAAAGTGCTGGGATTACAGACTTGAGCCACTGCACCTAGCCTCCCAAAACTTTCAATAACATCTTCATCTCAAAATCTTAGGACGCGGTTCTTCTGATGAGTGACAGCATCACTGAACACCCAGAAGCATCAAGGAACATCTGCTCCCCCGCACCCAGGGCTCATCTCCGGATGCTGTCAGGAAGAGTCAGACACATTACAGTGGGAAGATCAGACTGGGAGAGTTGAGTCCCAAAACAGACCTGCACCTTAAGATGGGGGCATCTCAGAGCACCCTGACTCCTGCCAGCTCAGTGATAGAGTCAAGCCTGGCAGTGAAACCCTTTATTCAGATTCGGCAAATTTCTTCCAGTCCAAGCAAATGATCCCAATGTCAGGATGTGTAAGATGGAATAACAATAACAGAATCCTCTGTACAGATAAAGGAGACAGGAGATCCAGGAACAGGGGAAATTCAGAGATTCCTTCACAGAGGCAGCCTCTGCCGAGACTTTGGGAAACCCGTGTTGGCTGCTGGCTGGGATCCTGCCACTGACAACCACCTGCTAGGTTCAATTTTCTGGTGGTGAAATTTTAGGCAGTGTAATTGTTGGATGAGAGAGATCTTTTTGGGAAGTGGACATCCTTCAGTCCCATTGCAAGGACGATTGTTTTTTTTGTCTGATAGTAAGGCTTGTCCTAAATACTTACTCCTTGGGCTTATGTCCCAGAGGAGATAAACTGACCTGAACATAAAATATGAAGCCTTGAAGAAAAGGCTGGAAGTGTTTTTAAGAAAATGACCTGAGATGGTTAATTTTATACGTTAACTTGAATGGGCTAAGGGAGGCCCAGATAGCTGGTAGAACATTATTTCTGGGTATTTCTGTGATGGTGTTTCTGGAAGAGGTTAGCATTTGAATTGGTGAGCTAAGCAGAGAAGATGGCCCTCCCCAATGTGGGTGGGCGCCATCCAATCCATTGAGGAACTGGGTAGAGTGAAAAGGCAGAGAGGAAGGATGAGTTTGCTTCTGTTGGGGCTATACCTCCATATTTGCCTGCCTTTGGACTTTGGATCTTCTGGTTCTTAGGCATTTGGACTTGAACTGAACTATGCCACTGGCTTTCTTGGTTCTCTAACTTGCAGACAATGGATCATGGGTCTTCTTGGCCAATTTCTAGAATAAGCTTTCTCTCTTTCTCTGTGTTTTTATATATATATATCTGTATCTGTATGTAAATACAGTCATGAACCACTTAATGATAGAGATACATTCTCAGAATTGCATTTTTAGGCAATTTTGTTGTTGTGTAAGTATATATATATATTTTTATGTATTTATATTTTTACTTAGAAAACCAGATGTCTCAGCACCACTACCAAATATGAGTCAATTCCCCTACTTGAGTTTCGATGCCAATATCAAGTGTCAAATATCAGATTTCTATATGTGCTTTACTATAATCTTATGAGACCACTGTATATGCAGTTAATCATTGTATGTACACAGTTAACTGGAACGCTATGCAGTGCATGACTCTTTATATACATCCTATTAGGTGTGTGTGTATATATACACAATAGGATCTATCTATCTATCATCAATCAGTCATCTATCCTATACATGTTTATATATCTTCTATTAGTTCTGTTTCTTTCATACTGACTAATATAATTCCATGTGCCATATTTTAACATTTCAATTCCTCACAAAAAGCCCCATCATCAGGTAAAAAGTAATGATTTGTTTCTATTACTCATGGGTACTAGGTAAGCAGATGGCATAGTGGTTGATAACAGACTCAGAGAGTTCACTCACTGTGTTTGAAGTCCAGGTCTGAGTCTATCCAGAGCTAAGTCCTAGCTAAGTTACTTATTCCCAGCTCCATTTGTAAAATGAGAACGCTAACAGTGCCTACCCCATGGGGTTCCTGTCAAGATAAACGGGGTTAATCATGCCAGACCCTTGGTAAGTGCTGCTTACATTTTTATTTATTTTATTTTATTTTATTTTTTTTACTACATGGAAATCTCAATCTGAAATGGATATTTGATAGCATCCGAATGTTTTTTATGCTGCTGCTTTCTTTTTTCTTTCTTATTTCTCTCTTTTTTTTTTCCTTTTCTTTTTTCTTTTTTTTTTTTTTTTTGAGACAGAGTCTTGCTGTGTCACCCAGGCTGGAGTGCAGTGGTGCAGTCTTGGCTCACTGCAACCTCCACCTTCTGGGTTCAAGTGATTCTCCTGCCTCAGCCTCCTGAACAACTGGAATTACAGGTGCGTGCCACTACACCAAACCCAGGTAATTTTTGTATTTTTAGTAGAGACAGGGTTTTGCTATGTTGGCCAGGCTGGTCTTGAACTCCTGACCTGAAGTTATCCGCCCACCTCAGCCTCCCAAAGTGTTGTGATTACAGGCATGAGCCACCGCACCCAGCCTATGCTGCTGTTTTCTAATGTCCTGACTTTCTGTGGATTTATGGCTGTACATAAATATGTCTCAGTTTAAATCTGGCTTAAAACTTTTCTTGTTCTTAATTGGGTAGCTGTTTTATTGGAAAGTAATTTTTCTCTTCTTTAGTTTACTTCAAGGGGGAAAGCCATGAGTTCTGGCATAAACGTGCCTGGTGCTCACTCAGCAAGCAGCTGCGAGCGTGAGTGCGATGGTTGGTAAGCCTTCTGACTTAATACTCCTTTGGGATGTTTCCGTGCTAATGCCTAACTCACTTCTGCGTTCATATCTGTGTTCAAGATGGCTTGTGCTTCCAGAATAAGATGCTACCAAATCACTGTCTTGAGGAATGCTTTTGGTCTTCATACATTGGCTACTGTTTGTGTTGGAAATATGGGCTGGAGTTCCATGCCTTGTTTGTCTAGTTAATCAGACCTCTGAGAGGGCAACATTCCTAGAGAAGCACTAACATGGTTTGGGAGGGGTTATTCATAGATAATGGGTTCAGATAAGGGCGTGACTGATATGTGCATATTTGCTAGTGATAAAAAATGGAAAGAGAAATTGGATGGAAACATTACTGTTTTAGACACATACTTTAGATTATGGTTTTTTTTTTTGTGTGTGTGTGTGTGTTTTTTTTTTTTTTTTTTTTTTGAGATGGAGTCACTCTGTCACCAGGCTGGAGTGCAATGGGGTGATCTCGGCTCACTGCAACCTCCACCTCCCAGGTTCAAGTGATTCTCCTGCCTTAGCCTCCTGAGTAGCTGGGACTACAGGCGCACGCCACCACGCCCAGCTAATTTTTGTATTGTTAGTAGAGACAAGATTTCAATATGTTGGCCAGGAATGTCGCAAACTCCTGATGTCAGGTGATCCACCTGCCTCGGTCTCCCAAAGTGCTGGGATTACAGGCTTGAGCCACCATGCTGGACTTTTTTTTTGGTTATTGTTTTTTTTTTTTTTTTGAGGCAGAGTCTTGTTCTGTCACCTATGCTGCAGTGCAGTAGCACCATCTCAGTTCACTGTAATTTCTGCCTCCTGGGTTCAAGCAATTCTCCTGCCTCAGCCTCCTGAGTAGCTGGGACTATAGGCACGTACCACCATGCCCAGCTAATTTTTTGTATTTTTAGTAGAGACGGGGTTTCACCGTGTTAGCCAGGATGGTCTTGATCTCCTGACCTGTGATCTGTCCACCTTGGCCTTCCAAAGTCCTGGGATTACAGGCATGAGCCACCGCACCTGGCTAGATTAAGTTTACATGTGGACCAGCAAGTGACAGTGAGTGGAAAGCATGTGTACATTTGCATGTGGATGTATGTGCATATAACAAGTACTAATAGGTAGAAAGCAAATGAACATACTGGAGATGCAGACAGTTAACATGAGTCAGCAGCAATCCTGTCAGAGTTGATAGTGCAAGGCAGGAAGACAGACATAGCTGCTGTCACTCTCTTCCCCTCCCTTTCCGAGCTGCCAGTCTAAGAAGTATTGGGATGCTCAGGGAGTTTGGGGAAGAACCAGTTCACGTCTTTCCCGTAAAAACAGAGTAGAAGTAAGAATGGATCTAAAATGGAATCTAAGTTGTTTTTATTATAAATTCACCTCGTCCTTAAAGAAAATATGTTTGTTATCTTGGGTCATTCATAAATCAGGGAAGAATCTTTCATAAGCAGATATTTGGAGTTAACATTGTAAGCGCTTATGAACTGAAGCATTTTGGTAGCCATAGCCATCAATGCACATTTCCAACAGTAAAAATTTGCTTTTTAGGTCAGGTATGGTGACTCACGCCTGTAATCCCAGCACTCTGGGAGGCCGAGACAGGAGGATCACTTGAAGTCAGGAGTCTGAGACTAGTTTGGCCAACATGGTGAAACTCCATCTCTATCAAAAATACACAAATTATCCAGGTGTGGTGGTGCACACCTGTAGTCCCAGCTACTTGGGAGGAGAATCGCTTGAACCCGGGAGGCAGAGGTTTCACTGAGCTGAGATCGCGCCACTGCACTCCAGCGTGGGTGACGAGAGCAAAGCTCCGTCTCCAAAAAAAAAAAAAAAAAAAAATTCTTTTTGAAAGAAAATACAAAAAATATATTTTTGTTACCAGTACTATAGAGTAAGTATATTTCTTCAAGATCAAAGAGTACACGTCGTGGATGCACTGTATACCATGTAGTTTCCTTCTTATCTGGGAATGGAGGTTGGGGATGGGGACCAGGTTGATGGAAACTCATGAGATGTGAACCCAGGAACAAGTCAAAGAAAACCAGGTGCAACCAACTAAGAAAACCCCTGCCATGAAGCCTAGAGGTTGCCCTCCAGGGGTTCTCAGACCCTCCTTAAACAAATGTCTGTAAGTGAGGGAGTGGTTGAGAAAGACAGCAAGCTTCTTGCGCAGTGAAGGTTGTCACGGAGAGAGGAGTCAGGGCGGAGTCCGAGTCTGTCAGGCACAGGCGAGGGTGCCGCAGGTCGCCTTAAAAGCATCCTTGAGCTAAGGTGCACAGTAAAATATCTGACATGCATAGAGATGACGGAATTACAAAGAGAAGCTTAAATTATGCTCAAGGTCATTCACAGGTCAGTCTTTTCATTTCACCCACCA
The DNA here is from genome assembly GCA_036589455.1 of Ateles fusciceps. Lineage (NCBI taxonomy): Eukaryota > Metazoa > Chordata > Mammalia > Primates > Atelidae > Ateles > Ateles fusciceps. Next base: position 8,202,745 of record JAZHEH010000174.1, on the reverse strand, counting down.
GACACTCAATGTTCTCTTTGGTCATGTTGCTATGAGTGCCTTTCTCCTCTTCCTTTGATCATCCTTCAGTCCTCAGATACCAGGGCAAAGCCCCGAGCAGTCTTTGACGTTAAGCAGAACCTTCTTGATGGTGCCACATCAAATGGTAACATCACTGTGCTATGCACAGTGGATCCAGGCACAGAACTGTCAGCTGTGACTCTGCCTTCATCTCCAGGTCTCCTCCGTCACTAGCTCTGATTCACCCTCACCCTCCCTCACTGGGGGTGGGGCGTGGAGACTTCAGGTGCCTGCTGGAGCCAGGTGGGGCTGTGTGGGGACTGGGGCAAAGTGCTCTGGGCCAGCTTCGGCTCACTTCCCACGCTGCCTGTCGTTAGTGAATGCAGGACTGGAGTCTCCAGACCTTTTCCCAAAAGAAGTCCCCAGTTTGAATTTTTGTGTGAAATTTCTAAAATATATATATGTATTTTTGAGACAGAGTCTCACTCTGTTGCCCAGGCTGGAGTGCAATGACACAATCTCAGCTCGCTGCAACCTCTGCCTCCCGGGTTCAAGCAATTCTCCTGTCTCGGGCTCCTGAGTAGCTGGAATTACAGGCATCTGCCACCACGCCCGGCTAATTTTTTGGACTTTTAGTAGAGATGGAGTTTCACCATGTTGGCCAGGCTGGTCTTGAAATCCTGACCTCAAGTAATCCAACTGCCTTGACCTCCCAAAGTGCTAGGATTATAGGCATGAGCCACCGCGTCAGGCCTGAGACTTCTAAATTTTTATATGTATGTTAACGTCATACTTAAAAGTATGTGGGCCAAAGTGACACTCTGTAGGACGAATCTGGCCCATAGATTTGAGTCTGTCACATCAGCCTTATCTGTCTTTAAAATTTATGCCATCTCTGAGTCTCTCCCTTCCCTGACCTGTGTCCAATCAAGTATGTATTAAGGACAAAGACGTTTATTAAGACATGACTTCAAGCTTGAGTACAATAATAATATTATACAATAGCATTATAATATATAATAGAATAGTAATATAATCTATAATATAATAATAATATAATAATAGTAGACTAGGACAGCAATGTATTTCTCAAAAGGATTATGTAGTCTTTAGTTATAAATGATATATTAGGGGAAAGAAAGTTTATACATAATTTATTTTTAAAAAGTTGAATTCATGATGAACAAAATAAAGCTCTAGTTAGTATTCTTCAGTGGTCGGAAACCTCTCTAAACTGTTAAGATGTAGCTTGGGGCACAGTTAGGATGGAAGGAAGAGAAATCTGATCAAGTAAAATGTAATTACTATCATGCGCACAGCACAGCAAGCATGCATTTTAATCACATCACGGAAATAGGGGGAGTCAGAATAGATGATGTTAATCACGAGAAATATTTTATAGGCAATTTTATTTGGCCTATCAAGTTTCTTTTTCAAAGACAGTTATTTATTTAAGTTTAAAAATTGTCTGTATTTATGGTGTACAACATGATTTAGTACATCAACAGTTTCTATTGGCAAAAATGAATGCATCAGTCTCAAGGAAGTCCTTTGTGAAGTTCCTGGCTCCAAAGAACACTGGAAGAGTTCCATCGTCATCCTGGCTACTAATAACTTCCTTTTATCCCCTTTGATGTGTACCTGAAGAACCCCAAATTTAGCCTTGGGTAGCCCCAAATTCTCAGGCTGAGATTGTTTTGGGATCTTTCAACAGCTTTGAGCTGGCGTTGTGCCATGAGCTTTATGCCAATCTAGTCTAACTGTACAGAATGAGGGAGGGTGGAGGAACTCAAAATACCTTATTCCTAGATGTCAACCCCAGGCCACCCTGATGACCCTCCCCACCTTAAGTCACTGTGTGGCACTGGGGCGTGCCATCCCAGGAGGCCCTTGCTCACTGCTGTCACACTTTCTTGACTTGTCTGTGGATCCTTCTCAGACTTGGGGCTTCACTTCTTCACCAGCCTTGCAACTCCAGGTATTTCACATAATTCACCATAGGCCTGAGGCAAATTTGCCATACTCTTAGCTTAGCAGCCAGTTATCAGCTTGAGCTACAGGCTTGAGGTCACCATCGGTCCTGCCACTTAAAAACTGAGATCCTTGCTTCTGCTCTGACCCCACGGTTTCTGCCTAGACTTGTGTACGCTTGCTCTTCCCTGCTGCATCTCAAAACCCTGAATTGTTTGTCTGTAACGGGGCTGATAATTCCACTTTTCTTATCATTACCCTACGGTACCTACCTGGAGTAAATTGCTTTATGTAGAAGTTCTGTGTGGAGGGACTCTCGTTCTGGAGACAGAGTCCAGACTGCAGAGAGCTGCTCCAAAAGCAATACTGAGTGATTTTGACAGCCTCGTAGCTTGGCCAAGTGGGAGGGTAGAGCAGAAGAGCTGCTGCCGAATCCAGCTGAGCTTACGGGAGGCAATCCTCCTGTTCTCCCCTGGGAATCTTGGGTGGATACTGAGCAGGCTGTTATGCATCACGCTTATTTTATATTTAACAGTATATCTTGGAGATTGTGCAATATGAGGGCATGTCAAACTGTCTCCTATTTTTGGAGACTACATATTATAATTTATTTAGTCATTTCCTTATTGAGAAATATCAAAACTTTTGCTCATAGACACTGCTACATCAAATGTCCCCGCACACAGGCTATTTCACCTGTGTGCCAATAAAATCTTTCTCAGAAACTTTCAGTTGGCACAATTGAGTAAAATGAAGAAAGAAAGATGCTATAGTATCCGTAGCAGAAAGGCCACAGGACCAGGAATTGGAAGACATGGGTTCAAGTCTCAGCTCTACTAATTTGTGAGATTTGGACCAAACAACTTTTCTGAAGCTCAATTTCCTTATAAGTAAAATGGAAATACAATCCCTTGCTTTCCTTTACTTATGGGGGTTTTATGACCATTAGATCATAAAACCTCTCCTCTTTCACTTCCTTCCTCCCTCCTTTCTTTGTCACCCAGTGTTCTTTCTACTATTCCACAACTTCAGGGGAAATTCAATTTTTTGTCTTCCAGAAACCACTCAGTAGCATCCCCCAAAGGAGCTCTGCTCCCTTCTTGGGGTCTTTGGTGTGGGATGGGCCCACATGCTGTCTCTGTAGCTCTATCCATTCTCAGTAGGCCCAGAGGACTAGATTGCCTTGAGATGGGTCCAATATGCTCACCTGAGAATGGACGAAGGGGTCAGTTGGTATCTGACAACATTTCAGCAGGCAACATTCCTTGCCCCAGAAATTCTAGCAGATCCTCTTGCACTTAAATAAATGTGATTATTATTATTACTTTTATTTTTTGAGATGAAGTCTCACTCTGTCACCAGGCTGGAGTGCAGTGGTGTGATGTCGGCTCACTGAAACCTCTGCCTCCCAGTTTCCAGCGATTCTTCTGCCTCAGCCTCCTGAGTAGCTGGGACTTCAGGTGCCCACCACCATGTCCCGCTAGTTTTTGTATTTTTGGTAGAGACGGGGTTTCACCATGTTGGCCAGGATGGTCTCGATCTCCTGACCTCATGATCTGCCCGTCTCGGCCTCCCAAAGTGCTGGAATTACAGGTGTGAGTCACCACACCTGGCCAAGAAATGTGATTATTTTTATTTCAAGGGTAATCGTTGGAATTCCAATGAGGAACTTTCATACTATTGAAAAACTAACACGGGACATAATGACTCTGAGTTTATATGTCATGGGGACAGGACTTGGGAAAAACTTTCAGTCTTTCTAAATTGGGGTGGCCCAAATCTCCCTGGCCTGCTTCATTTCGCTTACACTGGGAGAGAGTGACTTCAACTAAGGATTCAAAAGGACTAAAGCCCTCTTTGTGCAAAACTCTCAGTTGGGAGGTTATTACTTTTCTTTTTCTTTTTTTTTTTTGAGAGGACTTTTTCTCTCGCCCAGGCTGGAGTGCAGTGGTGCAATCTCGGCTCACTGCAACCTCGTCTCCCAGGTTCAAGCAATTCTCCTGCCTCAGCCTCCCAAGTAGCTGGGACTACAGGAGTGCACCACCACACTTGGCTAATTTTTATATTTTTAGTAGAGATGGCATTTTACCATGTTGGCCAAGTTGGTCTCAAACTCCTGACCTTCAAGTGATCTGCCTCCCAAGGTGCTGGCATTACAGGCGTGAGCCAGCACTCCTGGCCTGGTAATTACTTTTCATAGTAGAGCCCTCATCCCACTTTATTTTATGATTAACTCCTTAAAGGTTTGACTTAACAATGACAGAGCAGTTCTAGAATTTATTACGGAACTAGGTACTTTGCTAGCCAGTACGGTTGTATAAATGGATAAGATGTACAGTAGTTCTCTGTAATCAGCAGGGGATATTCTCCAAGACCCCCAATGGGTGCCTGAAACCACGGATAGTACCAAACCCTATATATACTACGTTTTTCCAATCTGATAACTGAGCTGGCTAAGTGAGGAACCAGTGGATAGCATAGACAGCTTGGAGACGTAGGGCAAACGGATGAGTCATGTCCCTAGTGGGACGGAGTGGAACGGTGTGAGATTTCACGTTACTCAGAACGGTGTGAGTGAAAATTCCAGATATAAAGATATAAACATATCTGGAATTTTCACACACACCATTCTGAGTGGAAGTATTATTTGTATCTGGAAGTTTCCATGTAATATTTTTGGATTGTTGTTAACTGTGAGTAACAAGCAGCAGAAAGTGAAACAATGGATAAGGAAATACTACTGTAGTTTCTTCCTGGAAACAATTTATGGTTCAGTGGAGGAGAAAGACAGACAGTTTTTGTTGTTTCTTTTCCAGAACAAATCTACTTAATACTCACAATAAAACATTAAATTACTCCTGGTAGTCTGGGCGATACTGGTAACTACTTGTTCCTTGAATTTTAAGTTCTAGAAAGGGTAATATACTGAACCTCATTCCTTAGCAGCTAATATGAATTGTGTAACCAATTATTTCCATGTTCATTCAGCATCAAAATATGAATTACCAGGCACCAAAGATACAAATCCTTTGCCTTAAATACTTTCTAATTGCAAGATAGAAATTGTAGCATCACAGACTTGTGTGAAAGACTGCATGTGGCTGGGCCTGGTGGCTCACGCCTATAATACCACCACATTGGGAGGCTGAGGTGGGCGGATCATCTGAGGTCGGGAGCTGGTGAAGAAGTGAAGACCCAGGCTGAGAAAAACCCAAGACCTGACCAACACGGAGAAACTCATCCCTACTAAAAAATACAAAATTAGCTGAGCCTGGTGGTGCATGTCTGTAATCCCAGCTACTCGGGAGGCCGAAGCAGGAGAATTGCTTGAACCCAGGAGGCAGAGGTTGAGGTGCACCAAGATTGTGCCATTGCACTCTAGCCTGGGCAACAAGTCCAGCCTGGGCAGCAAGTCCAGCCTGGGCAACAAGAGTGAAACTCTGTCTCAAAAAAAAAAAAGAAAAAAAAAAGACTGCATACTTGTCTGTATGGTATGGCATCCTGTGTCAAGATCAACAAGGCTGCAAGGTTGGGAAATACTTTTCTTGTAAAGAAATGTTGCTTATAACGATATTTGTTTTGTTTAATGTTTGACCTAAGCTGTGATGATAACTCAGTTGGGTCACTCAACTTTGAGAAAGCAAAGATCTCTTGTTGCTGTGTTTATCTTTTACCATTTGGGAAAGTTTTCTAACAGGTTTCATCTGTTTACAAAATGATACATTGGGAAGGCAGAGCTGTACAGTGACTAAAAACAGCTTGAATTAGGGTTTGACAAGTGGAGGAGCCCCAATGGTAAATACATGAATAAGGATTTTGTTTATTATAAAGAGGAATGTTTTGTTTGTTTAAGGAAGACAACATGTCTTTCTTAAAACTGCCACTTCAGTAAGGGGGATTCAATTGCCATTTGGTAGGAAAAAGAAGTAGCAGAGTTAATCCCGTTGTCACAGTTCTCTCTCACCAACATAATTAATATTGTAATAAATGAAAAACCCCTTCATAGAATTTTTTTAAAAGGCATAGTTGATGTTAGAAACACCTAACATCATCAACCTTAGTTTTGACTAAGTAGTGACTTATACAACTCACAACAATGTGACTGAATTGACAATAATAACATAAATAGATACAGGCTAAATCTTGCAACCTTTGTGGAGGTACATAGAATCAGGAAAAACAGCATCCATATAATGAGAAAGTAGAATGATGCCTGGGGTTTTTCCTCTTGGAAGTCACAAACGAAGTCACAGAAAGATTAGGGATATCTCAAGATTTCCTAAACTCCAGCTCAGTGTATCCCCAATATCCACATACTTTGAATGATCACCAAGTGATTATTTGAGGAGATATTTTGCTCTAGATAGACATGGAATTTTTATTGTCACAATTCATTTAAATGGTGTTGATTTTGGGTGGTGAACAAGCTGGGATCAGGCCAGCTTGATAGTGCTTCAGGCAATGATGTCAGCGGTTGCGTGTTGAACAAATATATTAGAGTTTCCTTTAATGCCAAGTTACACAATCAGAAAGACAACAATCTCTTTCCATTCGCTTTTTACAAGGTTTGTGTAACTTCAGGGCAAAATCCAGGGCAAGTCCACTGGCAAACCTGGGGCAGGGAACTAGTGATTATTTTCTAACATGGCAGATAAATGAGACAAACGCTCCAACCGTAAGCCCCAGAGCCCGGCAGTGGAACAACCCCGAGTCCGGGGCCGCCACCCACAGACCATACTCCGGGTGCGCCTGACTTCTCAGCTGCTCAAGGCTGTGTCCTGGGCAGGCTGCAGTCGGCCCTGGCCTGTCTCTGGAGTGCTGGGCAGCCATACCTGCAGGCCCCCTTATAGCACACAGCCAGCTGGCACAGGTAGGGCTGCCTCCCTCCCTGGCAAGGGGGCCTAGCTGGAGCTCGAGGAGATGCTGGTCCCCAGGAAGATGTCCACCAGCCCCCTGGAGAGCTGTCTTACAGCCCGCTGCCTCTTGCCCGGACTGGATGCCTGGACTCCAGGGACTGCGGCTGCGGCCAATTCTATGAGTGTCTGCCTAGCGCACTGGGGAAAGGGGCCAAGCAGGAGGATGAGAAGGTCTGGGATGCACCTCAGATGCAGTGCAAACACTTGTTGAAGACCCGCGGGCGGAAGATGAACTATCGCAAGTACCGGAAGGGGCGGAGAGGCCGCGGTTCCTGCAGCGGAAGTTCCGGGAAGGATTCCGGAAAGCAGATCACGTTCAAGAGAGATCCGAGGCGCATCTGGTTGAAGGCAGGGCGGAAGGAAACCCCTGGAGGCTGGCAGACCTCCAAGGTCTACCTGAGGGGCAGATGAGTCTGGTGCCTCTCTTCCCGCCCCATTGCTGCTGGTGAGCCATGGTAATAAATGCTATGGTAATTTTAACTCAGCTGTTAAAAAAAAAAAAAAAGAGACAAACGCTGAGAAAAACTTTCAGCCCATTTCTCCAACCACCAGGAAGTGTGTGAGGTGAACAGTTGTAGGGCGAAGGCTGTAAGAAGCTTCATTCTCCGCAAGGGACCAGTTCCCACTGACACCTGCCTTCCAGATTGCAACAATTCTCTATGAAGTGTGCCTTCAGCTGTATGCTATTTAGCGCTGTGTTAATTATAATTGGTAATAATAGCTGTCATCTATTAAGGGCTTCTTTTTTTTAACTTTTAGGTTTAGGGGTACAAGTGAAGGTTTGTTCCATAGGTAAACAGGTGTCACGGAGGTTTGTTGTACAGATTATTTCATCGCCCAGGTATTAAGCCCAGTACCCGTTAGTTATCTTTTCTGCTCCTCTCCCTCCTCCCACCTTTCACACTCAAGTAGACCCCAATGTCTGTCATTTCCTTCTTTGTGTTCATAAGTTCTTATCATTTAGCTCCCACTTATAAGTGAGAACACGAGGTATTTAGTTTTCTGTTCCTGCGTTAGTTTGCTAAGGATAATAGCCTCCAGCTCCATTGATGTTTCCACAAAATACATGAGCTTATTCTTTTTAATGGCTGCATAGTATTCCATGGTGTGTATGTACCACGTTTTCTTTATCCATTTAACCTAAATGCCCATCCATCACTGATGGGCATTTAGGTTGATTCCATGTCTGTGCTATTGTGAATAGCGCTGTAGTGAACATTCATGTGCATGTATCTTTATGGTAGAATGATTTATATTCCTCTGGGTATGTACCTAGTACATACCTGGGTTGAATGTCATTCCTGGGTTCAATAACAGTTCTGCTTTTAGCTCTCTGAGGGACCGCCATACTGCTTATATACCAGGTACTCATTTAGGGGCTTAACTATATTTGATTATTCACCACTGTGGGGTCATCTTTTAAAAAAACACCTTTTAAAATTTCAAATATGACTTATAAACAGATCCAGAAATGGATTAAGTAAGGGGAGTAAGAGGAATAAACTTGAAACCAGGTACTCAGATAAATATTTGTAAATGACTTTTCATAGGAGCATTATTCACAATAGCCAAAAGGTGAAAACAGCCCAATGTCCTTCAATGGATGAATTGATAAACAAATTTTGGTGTATCTATACAATAGAATATTATTTAGCAGTAAAGAAAAGAAGTACTGATACATGCTACAACATGGGATAACTTGGAAAACAGTATACTGAGTTAAAAAAATGCAATACAGAGGGTCTCATATTGCTTGTTTTTCTTTATTGCCAGTGGGTACATGGTTTTCTTTTGGGGCAATGAAAATATTTTAGAACACGAGAGAGGGTGTAGTTGAACAACATTGCGAATGTACCAAATGCCACTGAATTGCACACTTTAAAATTAATTGTGTGTTATATGAATTTTACCTCAATAATAACAAAGAAAGAATAAACGTAGAATAAAATAAAATCCTTCCTTCCCCTCCTCCCTCCCTCCCTCTCTTCCTCCCTTCCTCCCTTCCTCCCTCCCTCCTTTCCTCCTTTCCTTCCCTTCTTTCCCTTCCTTCCCTTTCTCTCCTTTCTCTCTCTCTCTTTCTTTTCTTTTCTTTCTTTCTTGACAGGGTCTCACTCTGTCTCCCAGGCTAGAGTGCAGTGGTGCAATCTTGGCTCCCTGCAACCTCAGGCTTCTGGGCTCAAGTGGTCCTCTCACATCAGCCTCCCTAGTAGTGGGCACTACAGGCTAATTTTTGTTTGTTTGCTTTGTAGAGACAGGGTTTTGTCATGTTGCCCAGGCTGGTCTGAAACTCCTGGACTCAGGTGTTCCTCTCTTTTGACCTCCAAAACTTCTGGGATTACAGAGATGAGCCACTGCACCTGGCCCAGAAATTTTTATAATTTTTATTCACTGCTGTGCTTAAACAATGCCCTGCACAGGGCAGTGTGCAGTACATATGTGGTGAATGAATGTATGGATGAACATCAGTATTGAGTCCTACTTTTTTTCAACATGAGGCATTATGGGTACTATATCAGTCAGGGTTCTCCAGGGAAACAGAGCATATAAAGAGATTTATTATAAGGTTTTAGCTCATGTGACTATGGGGGCTGAGAAGACCTCAGATCTGCTATGTGCAAGCTGGAGACTGAGGAAAGCCAGAGGTGTAGTTCAAAGGCCTGAGGACCAGGAGCACTGCAAGCAGATCCATGCCCCAGCCCAACCAGGAAGGCAGAGAGGGAATCCAGTCTTCCTCCACCCTTTCATTCTATTCAGGTCATCAGTGGACTGGGTGATGCCCACCCATTGCATTGGGGAGAATTACCTGCTTTACTCAGTCCACCAATTTAAATAGTAATCTTCAGGAAACATCCTCACAGATGCACCTAGGAATAATGTCCAATCAGCTATCTGGGCATCCCATGGCCAAGCCAAATTGATGCATAAAACTAACCATCACAGACACCATAAAGGTGTAGAATTTTCTGAAGAAGAGGAGGTGCTTCGTAATCTTTTACTGCCAACTGGAAATGGATGTGCCATTTAGATAGTTTTGGAGTGAAACTAAAGACAATCTAGTTGGCAAGATGAGACAGGTAAACAAAAAGTTAAATGAGAGTGCTGGAGAATAACATGATGATATATTGCAAGAAAAAGCCATCTGGGAATCATCAGATTTCATTTCTGATTCTGGCTCTTTTACTCAGGAGAGGGCCTCTGTGGGCCTCAATTTTCTCATTGGTAAATTTAGAAGGTGAGACCAGATGGTTTCTCTGACCGATTCTAAACTTTGCTTATTATGCACATGTGTTTGGCAAAGGACAAGAACTCTATGCATTTAAATAAGTAGAAAATCCTCCTAGGCCAGGTCAGTTAACTCTTCCTCCACCCTGATCATGTGACAGGTCAAAGAAGAAGAAAGCTGAGAAGATCTCTTCCAAACATGAAATTCTGTTGCTTAGTATAATTTTGTGAAATGTGGGCAAGAATGAATCCTAAGATATATCCCAAGCTTTTTGAGAAAACAACTCTTATTTAGAAAAGTGGTGAGTATGTGAAATTTGACTTACTGATGTAAACTTTTTTTTTTTTTTGAGATGGAGTCTTGCTCTGCCACCCAGGCTGGAGTGCAGTGGCGTGATCTTGGCTCACTGCAACCTATGCCTCCAGGGTTCAAGTGATCCTCCTGCCTCAGGCTCCTGAGTAGCTAGGATTACAGGAATGTGTCAACACACTGGGCTAATTTTTGTATTTTTAGTAGAGATGGGGTTTCACCATGTTGGCTAGGCTGGTCTCAAACTCTTGACCTCAAATGATATGTCCACCTTGGCCTCCCAAAGTGCTGGGATTACAGGTGTGAGCCACCGCACCTGGCTTGATGTAAACTTTTGGAGACACTCAATACTGTATTAAAAAAAAATTCTGAAGGATCGTAAGTGCATCATTAAGCCTACAAATCAGTGAAAGGTCTAATTTTAATGAGTTCTCCAACTGGAGTTCTAAAGAAAGATTTGTTTCTAAAGATGAGTAAGGCATTTGCAAACTACATAAACACAAACACAGAATTGAAGTCCAAGCAAGAACTCTGTTCTTTGTCTGGAGTTTGAAATGAAGCAACAGCAGCATCATACTAACAAAGATCAAGGTTCAGCTGGCTTCTTAAAGAAGCTGGTGGAATTTAAGACACTTGACATATTTGGTGAAGTCTTTGAAATGTGATGGTAGGATTTGGCAGGTCTGTTTCTTTGCAGTGTTAGTGTAGGAGCAGAAAGGGAGCTACAATAGAGAAAAGCAAAACACAATAATCTTGCAAAGAAAAAATCAACTGGGCAGTACTATGAAGACATTTAAGGTAGAAAGGCAGAATAAAAATCCTTTTAATGATTTTTCCCTCTGAGCACTATGAAAAAGAAATAATCTTTCCAAAGTAAAATAATTTAAATTCAATTCAACAAACATTTATTGAGTGTACACTCTGGGACACATACTATTTTTCTGTGAAAACAAAAACAGGGTTGGCTTTTTAAAAAAGTGTAAAAGTTATTGTATAAATGTGACGAATATATGAATAATTTCTCCCTCTTAGTTTTTTCTCCTTTTGGGGAATATTTCTGCCTTATTCTCATAGGCACTTCATTCCACTTTCTGTGTTCTTTTGAAATGTGCACGATTAATTTTATCCATACTTTTTCTTGTGTTGCTTACTAATATTTATAATTATATATCTTCTTTATATATAAAAATATGATTTACAAATATATACACATTTGTAAATTATATATACATGTATATATAATATATATATATATATATTTTTTCCCCCCCCCTCTCTCTTTGGTACCAATATTTACTTCCTACGTCCTCCCACCCACTACCTAGATGAACTGTGGCTGAGTATTGTATATCGTTCTTCACTTGGATCAAATAAACAGAATTGAGAGTGAGAACTGGGTTATAATCTTTGCAATTATCGTTCTGTGTGCAAACTAGTTAAATTCTCTAGGCCTCATTTTTTTTTCTGTAAAACTTACAGGGAATAAAATGTGAAAAAGTAACCTTCTAGATTCATTACTGGAACCCTTGGTTGAGTTTGTAATTCAGAGATGTCAGGAAGAATGATGGCATATGGCACAGATGGCTCATCGGTGGTAGTCTATTAAGTTGACCCTATATTAGCATATATGGAATGTTTATTTAGTTGCTGGGTGGACATGCAAGATATAGCTGCTGAGGCTGGGTGTGGTGGCTTACGCCTGTAATTCCAGCACTCTGGGAGGCCGAGGTGGGCAAATCACTCAAGGCAAGAAATGCGAGACCAGCCTGGCCAACTGGCAAAACCCTGTCTCTACTAAAAATACAAAAATTAGCCAGGTATGGTGGCGCATGCCTATATTACCAGCTACTCAGGAGGCTGAGGCAGGGGAATCGCTTGAACCCGAGAGGAGGAGGTTGCAGTGAGCTGAGATTGCACCATAGTACTCCAGCCTGGGCAACAGAACAACAGAGACTAATATGGTTTGGCTATGTGTCCCACCCAAACCTCATCTTACAGCTCCCATAATTCCCACTGTGTCATGGGAGGGACCTGTGGGAGATGATTGAATCATGGGGTTGGATCTTTTCCATGCTATTCTTGTGATAGTGAATGGGTCTCACATGATCTGATGGTTTTAAAAATGGGAGTTTTGGCCAGGCATGAGTGGCTCACATCTGTGATCCCAGCGCTTTGGGAGGCTGAGGCTGGTGGATCACCTGAGGTCAGGAGTTCGAGACCAGCGTGGCTAACATGGTGAAACCCTGTTCTACTAAAAATACAAAAAATTAGCCAGGTGAGGTGGCACACGCCTGCAGTCCCAGCTACTTTGGAGGCTGACGCAGGAGAATTGCTTGAACCCTGGAGGTGGAGGTTACAGTGAGCTGAGATCACGACATTGCACTCCAGTTTGGGCAACAAGAGTGAAACTCTGTATCAAAGAAAAACAAAAAAACCTGTGAGTTTCTTTGCACAGGATCTCTTTTTTTGCCTGCTATCCATGTAAGATGTGACTTGCTTCTCCTTGCCTTCCACCATGATTGTGAGGGCTCCAGCCATGTGGGACTGTAAGTCCAGTAAACCTCCTTCTTTTGTAAATTGCCCAGTCTCAGGTATGTCTTCATTAGCAGCATGAAAAGGGACTAATACAGAGACTCTGCCTCAAAAAAAAAAAAAAAAAAAAAATATATATATATATATATATAAAACTGCTAAATTCAAAAGGGATCTTGAATTAATAATAATCCTGAGATAGCCTAAGATAAAATATTTAACTGGGAAGTATTTTTATATCTTACCAAGTAATAAGGCATTAAAGATGCCTGCCTGCTAGGTTGACTATTCCCTAACAATCAACTGATGAATTGGATTAATTCAGAAGACTCTGGCACATCTATTGGGAGAATGTTAGAGAGGATGCCTGCTACTAGGGATTGAATTAAAAACCAAATTATACTTGTAAGGATAGGATTAGTATTCCATGTTTTATCATCAATATGACTTCTGAAACGAAACTGCTGCAAACATCATTGAAAGATCCTAGAATAGTAGAGCGTCACCTGGATGACACCACACACGAATCCAGACCGCTGGAAGAAAAACAAAAAGAAGCTGGAAGAAAAACAAAAACAAAAACCCCAAACAAAAACCCCCAAACATAACATACTTAATTGAGGTCATGTTTGTTCTAATCATGCTCATTTGAGCAAGCTTGTAAATGAAAAGACAGGAGACTTCCTACTAGACAACTATTGTGGTTGAATTGAAAAGCTGAGTGGTGACAAGGAACACTCAATTGCTATATGAGATTAATACACAGATTGGGGTAAAACAACCAGAATTAGGGTGGTTCCTTAGGAAAGATGTCAGATTACCTTTGAGTAAAACCAGTTCCCAGGAGAACTTTAAATCTGGTTATGTGGAAAACCTGGTTACTTAAGCAGTCTATACCTACCAGCGCCGGCTCTTCTGGTAGATGAAGTGTCTTCAACACTAAAGAATTTTATTCATTATTTACCCAAATAAATCTTACTCAGATGGAAGAAAAATTAATTTACTTCACCTAGAAATTTACTACTCTGAGATTGAAGATGGGTGCCCCATCCAAAGATGTGTTTGGCTAAATGCTCATGTGTGTCTGTGTAAAAGGCACCATAAATAGGCTTTTTCATATTTCTGTGTCAAAGTGAATCAACTCTGAAGGAAAAGCTATTTATTTATGTTTATACAAGTCAAGCTGTTTTTAATGAAATCTCTCCTGGGGATCATGAAACAGCTCTACCTGGCCCAAACAAATGATTTTTGCTGACTTATCCTGGCCAACGTAGGCACTTTTTTATTTTTCTGTCACCCGGGCCTGAGTGCAGTGGCCCAATCTTGGCTCACTGCAACCTCCACCTCCTGGGTTTAAGTGATTCTCCTCCTCAGCCTCCTGAGTAGCTGGACTACAGGCACATGCCACCATACTCGACTAATTTTTGTATTTTCAGTAGAGCCAGCATTTCACCATGTTGGCCAGGCTTGTCTTGAACTCTTGGCCTCAAGCGATCTGCCCACCTCAGCCTCCCAAAGTGCTGAAATGACAGGCGTGAGCCACTGCGCCCGGTTGTGGGTACTTCTTTCCTCTCTTCTCTGTCCTGTTGCTTTGTTTCTAAACCATAGTTCTCCTTTTGTGGTCTTGGTAGCATGAATATCACCCGGGAACTTGTAAGAAATGCATATGGTTAGGCTCGCCCCAGACCTATGGGATGAGGAACGCTGGGGTGGGGCCCAAGGATTTGTGTTTGATCTCATCCTGTCCATGACTAATGCATGCTCCAGTCTGAGAATCAGTGCTCTAAATCAGGGGTCTGCAACCTATGGCTTATGGGCCAAGCCAGCTTCTTGACTGATGTGGTACAGTTGATGAGCAAGGAATGATTTTTATATTTTTAAACATTAAAAAAAGGTGAATGGTATTTCATGAGACATGAGAATTGTATAAAATTTAAGTTTTAGTGTTTGTCCATAAGTATAGTTTTATTGGAACATGGTTACGCCCGTTCACTTACAGCTTTTGCGTTACAACAGATTACAACAGCTAAGTGGGGTCGTTGCAATGGAGACCATATGGCCCGAAGGCCTAAAATACTTATTATCTGCCTCTTTATAGAAAGAGTTTGCTGACCCAGCTCTAAATCCTTTGGTCCTTTAGCCTCCTCCTCTGTCTCCATCCCCTCCATTCCCATTGAGTCCAGGACCCAGTCTGTGACATTCGTTGTCACTGATAGTCTTCTATCTGCTTGGAACTCAGGGTCAAAGAGACTGTTGACCTTCACTTTAGGATAACGTGCAGGGAAGCAAAGCAGCTCGATTTTCATATGCAAACCGGATTTACTGGTGTCTGTCCAGAGAGAACATTACTCCATGTAGTTTGCATTCACATTTTTGTTTCAGGGTTTAGGGCATATATTTTCTTAGCATTTGATTATGGATCTGTTTTTAGAGGAAAATGCTGCGGGGCAAAGACTGGCCTGCTACTGTTGTTCTTTCTAGAATGCTTTGGCATGTATACGGTAGATCATTGCAAATTATTGAAATGAATATTTGTGGCGTAGGAACTCGTTAGTTGTCATTCTGGATGAGGTTATATGTCTGTCAACTTCGGGTTCTCACTTCCTGAAAAAGATCCTGTCCTAATGTTTCATGAATTCAGGCTCATATGCACACTGCAAACTGAAGCAAAAAGTATGAATGCAATTGTACTGCCCGTGGCAAGACAAGATGCTTCTGCCCTGCAACCATCAGCTTCTTTCTGGGACAGGATGCTTATTTGCTTAATGCTAGCATAATAACCACTGAAACTGTGATCTGTGTTAAAATTAATCTTTTAAATCACTTAATAATGTGCTGCAGGAGCAGCCAATTGTACATGGACTACTTAAGTGAACTACTTTTAACACGAAGAGGAATATTTCATTTTGATTTTAATTTCACATTAATTTAATTATGTGAGTGTCTGAGAATGACACAATTTCACTTTACTTTACCCTGGGGAGATGTCAATGAATTCTCAATTTCCTTCCAAGGAGTCAGTCTTAGAATATTTGTGTGGTCTGTTTATTGCTTTCCTGTTCTTTCTAATAAGGCCAGCTGGGCTTCGAGTCAGTGTAGTTGAGTGGGGGGTGGAGGAGGGGGAACTGAGTGTGTGTGTGTGTGTGTGTGTGTGTGTGGCCCGCGCACGCGCGTGTGTGTGTGCATGGACATGTGTCTTATAAGGAGGGAAGGACTGGCTTGAATTCTGGGTTCAGCAATAAAGGGTGTAGAAGAAACAGCACTCTGGAAATTTCAAATGCCAACAAATGCAAGTGGAGGTCTACATTTCAACAAAAATCATGGTTGATTATTAGTAAAAGTTTTATCTTAGACAACCCAGTTCTCTCTACAAAGAGCAACTTTCTTAACGTGCACAGTGAGAGGTACGAAACTGTTTTACTTCCTTGTTGCCTGGGAAGAGAAGAAGTCAGTATCGGGGAAGAGATGACGGGAAGGCATGAATAGTTTGGGAGGAGGAAAGACTGCAATGCTGTGAAAAAGGTCTTTGTTATGTTTATACCAATGACCTTTTTTTTCTTGCAACTTTTTAATGAAAAATTTTAAAGATACAGAAAGTTGAAAGAATAGTCCAATGAATACCTGTATATCCACCCAACTAGATTTAACAAATGTTTAACATTTTCTTATTTTTACTTTATCTACCCATCAATGTATTCACCTGGCATCAATCCCTTGTCCATCTGGTATGTCTCTCTATCTCTTCATCCGTGCTATTTCATCCATCCAAACTAGGGAGACTGAATAGTGCCCTGCTTAAGGACCAGAACGATGTCTTCTGCTCTTGATCTTCAGAGCAGAAGGATGTTTTTTTTAGGCCCACAGGAGGGGGGATTCCATAAGGGAAATGAAAGATGAAGGTGACTTTTCTGTTGTGATCTTTGTAATAGATTCAATGGGAAGCTAAATGCCTGGCAACTATGATCACTCAGATAAAGGAAGCCAAGGGCTTTCATTTGATTAAGTGACCATTACCACAAACCAGCCTGTCTGTGCTAGCAAGTAGAAGAGTAAAGCAGGTAGATAATTTTATCTTACATTGTTGAATTTTATTACCAGGTAATATAGCAAATATTATCCTTTATCTTTTTTTTTTTTTTTTTTTTTTGAGACAAGGTCTTGCTCTGTTGCCTGGGCTGGCGTGTAGTGCTGTGATCTTGGTTCCCTGCAGCCTCTGCCTCCTAGGTTCAAGCAATTCTTTTGCCTCGGCCTCCTAAGTAGCTGGGATTACAGGCATGCATCACCATGCCCGGCTAATTTTAGTAGAGACGGGGTTTCACCATGTTGGCCAGGTTGGTCTTGAACTCTTGACCTCAAGTGATCTGCCTGCCTTAGCCTCCCAAAGTGTTACACTGCAGGCATGAGTCACTGAGCCCAGCCAGAAAATATTATTATTATCTTTTATGTTTGTTTTCTCAGTTTGGTTTACTAATACAATCCAAACCTCAGGGGTCTTATGTATTCAGGTGAGAAAATGGAATATTAAGACAGATTTCCAAGTATACTTCCCCCAGAGTGATTCCACAGTGGCAATAGGAATACATAAATGGAAAGGTTGCTTAAAAAGATGTTGGAATTATCCCATTTATTTCAGTGTCTTAGGTATTGCTTCCATGCACGTGCAGAAAACGCAGGTCTCAGGATCCTACACAGAACATGGCCTTGTTTCTCCCCCAAGTGGCTGAAGACAATTGTAAGCCACAACACTCTCAAGTTCAAATCACAAGATATGGATTTTGTGGATCTTTTAATTATTGAGTCTTCCTTACAAAATTTCTTAAATATGAATGGAGAGGAAGTCCCTGTTCCAAACAAATGTGATTTTGTTTACCACTTACAATTAATGACATGTCCTTTGATTCTTTCCTCTGCCTCTTTAAAAGTGCTATTGAGAAGCAAGGAAACAGTACAGGACAGGTGAGGCTGCACAGATAAAGAGGATGGAGCATGGCTAGGCACAGGGGCTCATGCCTGTAATACTAGTACTTTGTGAGGCCGAGGTGGGCAGATCGCTTGAGCCCAGGAGTTCAAGACCAGCCTGAGCAACATGGCAAAACCCCGTCTCTACAAAATAAATAAATAAATAAATAAATTAGCTGGGCATTGTGGTGGGTGCCTGTCGTCCTAACTACTCAGAGGCTGAGGTGAGAGGGTCACTTGATTCCAGGAGATTGAAGCTGTGCTGAGCCGTGATGGTGCCACTGCACTCCAGCCTGGGTGACAAAGTGAGACCCTGTCCCCCAAATAAGCAAATAGGTAAATAAATAAATAAGTAAAGAGGACGGAGCAGCTCCTGGCCTTGGGCTGCTTCAAAGCCCTCCAGCACACATTTAGCTTATCCCTGTCCAGTGGAGCATTAGCTTATCTTTGTGCACTTCAGTGGAACATGCCCTCTGTCTGGCCTGGTGCTGGAGAGTTTTTGGCATCAGGATTTATAAACTCCTCCGTCACCATCAACCATCTGTAATTCTTCACTGTCGACTGCTTTCTCTTAGCTTTACTCTTGCTTCTAGTCTCCCTGCTGCTGTCTTGGTCAGGGCCCTCAGTTTCAGCCTGCTCTGGGTTAGTACTCTGCTAAAATTCCAACAAGTTAGAAGACTGCCTCTCCACTCTCCTTACACTTGTCCATGCTGTCTGTGGCACTCCGTCAATCCCCCTGAAAACCATATGGCTCAGATGGCCTTGTACTCAAAAACATAGAATGGCCCCTATGGTGGGTACAGGGAAAAATGCCTAACTCCCTATGTATTTTTTTCTATGGCCCTCAATTCCCCATCCAACTTTATCTGTCTCTTACAACTCAAATAAGAACCCCTCTGGTTTGGTTATATTCATTTATTGTTTGTAACTCCCTGTGTGTATCACATTATAAACATCAAAGCCAAGAGAAATCATTATTTTTGTAATGAAATCTCAGGGAGAAGGGTTAAAGATAAACACCCAATGGATGTAGCAAACTTACTTAAAGTTTTAATAGCTGTTATAACTCCACGTGAACCTGGCACAGCCCTTATTATAATGAACTTTTTGGTCACAATAGCTGGTAAGACAGAGTATGTGGCGAAATCCCTCCCACTGGAAGCAGATCATATTGTGTAGGAAGCTTGATCTTTGTATGATTCCTTCCTTCAGTTTTTCTTTCTCTGTCCTCTTCTTTTGAACTCTGCTTGTTGACATTTATTTTAAAGAGAGTCTGCAGTTCAATGTTCCTGAATGTTTGCCATCCTCAGAACAGCTGGGTTTATTTTGATTGATGTCCATTGCTCATCATGCAAACACAGCATCTCTTTGAACATGATTTTCAATTTGATGAATGTTCTGAGGGTTCATTATACATGGGTGGTCTTGTCTGTGGCATAATCCCCAGTCAATTCTGGTGGCTTCCCACATTCACATGTTTATTACTCTAGAGTTCACTTTGCTCACTAATTTTAAGCCTTACATTCTTTTATTCTTAAAATCCTTGTGATCAAAGCAATACTTTTGAATTCAAATATTATCTATTTGTATGCTTGAAATTAATTTTACTTCTGGGGTCCAGTTTTTGCTATCTATAAGATACTAATATATTAATGTTCCAATTTGTAAAGAAATAAATGCACATACGTATTAAAGATGAACTCTCGCTTTTTTTTTTTTTTTTTGAGATAGAGTCTAATTCACTCTGTTGCCCATGCTGGAGTGAAGTGGTACAGTCTCGGCTCACTGAAACCTCTGGCTCCTGGGTTCAAGTGATTCTCCTGCCTCAGCCTCCTGAGTAGCTAGAATTATAGGCATCCATTCCCACACGTGGCTATTGTATTTTTAGTAGCAAGGGGTTTCACCATGTTGGCCAGGTTGGTCTCAAACTCCTGACCTTAAGTGATCCACCCTCCTTGGCCTCAAAGTGCTGAGATTACAGGTATGAGCCACTGTGCCTGGCCAACCCTTACATTTTTAATGAGGGGTACATGTTAATATGATATAAAAAACTTGGATACCATTAAATTAATTAGTTAATTAATTTTTTGAGATGGCTTCTCACTTCTGTTGCCCAGGCTGTGGTATAGTGATCACAGCTCACTGCAGTCTCGACTTCCTGGGCTTGGGTGATGCTCCTGCCTCAGCCTTCCATGTCACTGAGACTACAGGCATACGAAACCACACCCAGTTAATTTTTTCGTATTCTTTTGTAGAGATGTGGTTTCACCATGTTGCCCAGGCTGGTCATGAACTCCTGGGTTCAAGCAATCTGCCCATCTCAGCCTCCCAAAGTGCTGGGATTACAGGCGTGAGCCACTGCACCCAGCCATTTTAGAATTTTTTCACCATTGGTTTGATATTTATTATGTTTCACAATATGTGATTATCATTTTTATTTTTTATTTTAGTTTTTTTGTGATTATCTTTTTAAAACAGTTTTATTGAGATACAATTTGTATTTCATAAAATTATTTTTATGTATACAATTAAATTATTTTTAGTCAATCTGCAGAGTTATGCAACCTTCAGCACAATCGAATTTGAAAACATTGTTATTATTTCCCAGAGATCCTCTGTGTCCATCTGCAGTCACTCTCTGTTCCCACCCCCAGCCTCAGGCAACTGATGGTCTACTTTCTCTCTCTGTAGATCGATTTGCCTCTTTGAACTTTGCGTGGAGATGGAATTATACAATATGGTTTTGTGACTGCCCTCTTTCACTTGGTATATGTTTTTGAGGTTCTTCCATGTGCTAATGTGTATAAATACTTCATTTGTGTACACTTCTGTACAGAATTCCATTGTATGGATATACCACATTCTGTTCATCTGTTCACCAGTTGCTGGCCTTTGAATTATTTCCAAATGGCTGTATGAATGAATAACATTGCTATGCATATTCATGTGGACATATGTTTTTGTTTCTCTTGGATAAATTCCTATGAGTGGATATAGTTGGGTGATATGGTAACTTCTCTTTAACTTTTTTTTTTTAATTGGAGACAAAGTCTTCCTCTTGTCACCCAGGTTGGAGTGCAGTGGCGTGATCTTGGCTCACTGCAACCTCTGCCTCTGGTTCAAGTGCTTCTCCTGCTTCAGCCTCCTTAGTATCTAGGATTACAGGTACCCACCAGCACTCCCGGCTAATTTCTTGTATTTTTAGTAGAGATGGGGTTTCATCACATTAGCCAAGCTGATCTTGAAATCCTGACCTCAGGTGGTCCACCCACCTTGGCCTTCCAAAGTGTTGGGATTATAGGCGTGAGCCATCACACCTGGCCAATTCATCTTTAATTTTTAAGAAGTGGAAAGCTGTTTTCCAAAGTGGCTTCACCATTTTACATCCTATCAACCATGTGTGAGGGTTCCCATTTCTCCCTATCCTGCTCATCAGCATTTTTCCCTGTGTTTTATTATAGCCATTCTGGTGGGTGTGGAGTGGTATTTCATTGTTGCTTTTATTTGCTTTTCTCTAATGATACACGATACTGAACCTCTTTTCAATGTGTACCTTAACTGGTGAAATGTTCATTCAAATCTTTTGCTAATTATCTTTTTTTATGCCTTTTCCAAAAAAATGTAAACCCTCCATGGGGAAAGGAAGGATGTTTTATACTTCTTTGAACTCCATGTGCCTGGCTGATACATGAAAGGGTTGTTCATGTAATAATGGCCCCAATGCCTGAAAGGATGATGATGATTTCTAGATTAAATGTAAAAAAAAATTAATATCTTATCTCATAGGCTCACACACTCAAATGCCCACAGAGGCCGTGCTGGTGAGATAAATGTGCAACTTGGCTCAACTTCAAAACAACAGAGAGTGATAGAGAGAGCATGCCCTACTTTAAAAAGCCATCTAAGTTCATTGAAAAATCATCACTGTGCAAGCCAAGAAAATGCATTCACCATTGAATTTGACCTGTGGAGATGTCAGATTGATACTCCTTGTTAGATGTTGCCAGACCCATCCTTTGAACTGAATTCGGGAGAAGTCAGGACACTAACCAGGGTGAGTTTCTCACTCTGGTGCCATGAGGATCTTCTAGGAGAGATTCTTCAGTCTTCTCATAGGTCTTCTCTTCTCAAGCTTTGATAGTTCCAAAGCCGTCTTTCTGAGTGCAACCCTCTTGATATCTGTGACACTTAAAATCCTTCAAAGACTCCTGTTGCTCTGTGAATCAACTCCGAATGTTCTAACATGGCCTCTAAGGAGAGCTGACCTGAGCCTTTTTTGGTTGTGTTAATGCCCAGCTCACATTGTCAACACTAGCTCTTTGCTCCTGCGCTTTCAGCTTCCTATAAGATCCACCCCTCCACCCCACATGCTGACAGCTTCAGCTGGTAACTCCCACTTAGCCTTCTGTGCTCTCATATGAGAGCACTAAAAACTCCCATGGGATCTCATATTACTCTTGCCAGAGCACATTTCATGTTTTGTTGTAATTTCATCTTTTCTCGTAGTTTCTCTACTATTTGAGCATGAGGACTACAGGGATATTATCTATTGGTATATTCTCAGCAAACAGAGCTTCTGGCTTCAGAGAGAAAGATCTATAAGGGACTCCATAGCATCATTTTGGGGAATGGCATTATGGTGAAGAGTCACTAAGCCTACGAGCGAGGATACAATAAAACCATCTACTGACCCACCGAGTTGATACATGCTTCTCACTCATATTCTCCTCCGAGTTTGAAGCTTGGGAAATGTTTAGCATTTTTTTCTGGAATGAGGTTTACTAGAGTTGCTCAGTAAGATAATATCTGGAATCCGGAGATGAAGCTCCAAGCTGTGGAGCCATCCAGCATATTGTCTGACAGGACTTTTCACTCTGGTTTATGGCTGTGCCTGGTTATCTATCTACTTCCTCCAACAGAGTTCCCAGGGAGTATGAAATACTTGCCTAACATACTACTTTTTATGATATGCAAAGTGATGATTACCAGATCAGTTCATGGAACTTAATCCCTGCCTAAGGAAACTCAGGGCTGGGAGTGGTGAAGATTTGTATATGCCAAAAATTGACTTCATCTTCTTGTTTTAAAGGCTTAGGTCATCTGTAAACTGGTAGGGTCACATAAATTCACCTTACTTTCATTTAGAAAAGAAGTCTATGCTTAGGGCTAAAGTTTTAATTTATATATATATATATAATGTATATTTAATTATGTATATAAAATATATATTTAATATATATTATATTTTTATTTTATATATTTTATGTTTTAATTTTTCATATATTTTATATTTTATATATTTTTTTATTTATATATATATTTACATATTTTTATGTATAAATGTATACATATTTATATAAAATGAAATATAAAAATATATTTATATAAAAATATATATATTTGTGTTTGTTTGTTTGTTTGCTTATTTTGAGATGGAGTCTCACTATGTTGCCCAGGCTGGAGTGCAGTGTTGCAATCTTGGCTCACTGCAACCTCTGCTTCCCGGTTTCAAATGATTCTCTTGTCTCAGCGTGCTGAGCAGCTGGGATTACAGGTATGTGCCACCACACCTCACTAATTTTTGTATTTTTATAGAGATGGAATTTCATCATGTTGGCCAGGCTGGTCTTGAACTGCTGACCTCAAAGTAATCCACCTGCTTTAGCCACTCAAAGTGCTGGTATTACAGGCGTGAGCCATCATGCCTGGCCTTTAATAGTATTTTAACACTTTATTTGGCATGGTTGAGGGGTGAGAGGCTTCCTATTTTGTAAATCATTAAGTCATCTTACGTCAATAAACAATAAAACATATATTTATCTTTGTTATATAAAGAAACATATTTCTCTGCTTTGTTAAGATTTTGTAAAAACCACAATCTAATGCAATATTGATGACAGGTTTATAATAAAGTACCCCAAATTTTGCATTGATGTGCCCAGATACTCCCACTGAGGTAGGTAGGTCTAGTTGGTCCTTCACTAAATGGCCCCACCGGACTGCTGCCTTATTTATTTTTCTGTTTAAATTCTGAAGTCTGTATTTTAAGAATTCTTCTCCCTCATTCCTGTTGTCAGTTTTGATCTCTCACTTCTTTTTGCTGATACAAGATCTCTTTTAGTAATTCGCTCGCCATCTCCACTTTCTGATCTGTGGCTTCAGATCTATAAGCCCATCATACAATGGGGCTGGACAAATAGATCACTGAGCTCGTTAGAACTTAGTGAGTAGGCACAGAGGTACTCTCTGAGGGGTCAAGTAGAAGAAATTTAGTGAATGGAATGTGTTACATCTAACTTGGCCTGTTGTTACAGTTCTGGATTTTTTTTTTCTGTTGCAGGCAATTGAAAATATTAGGTAACCTCTGCTGAAGTAATGTGTTCTTTTATCGTATCTGAATGCTCAAGGAATACAATTCTAGAATGAATCCCTACTTTTTATGTTTGTTCAGGCTGTGAGGATGATTATGATGAGACAGAGAGAGAGAGAGAGGAAGAGAAAGAGACAGGAGACAGAGAGAATGCCCATAGGGTTTCATCATAACCCCAGGACCCAGTTTCATCTTTCAGAAATTTAATCTTTTAGTTTATCTAAAGATTATCAAATTTTGGAAAATTAAATCATACTAACTGTATTAGTTTCCCATTGCTGCTTTGACAAATTATCATAAACATAGTGGCTTGAAATAAACCCCACACATTTATTATCTTACAGATCTAGAGGTTAAAAGTCCAACATCGGTCTCACTGAGCTAAAGTGAAGGTATTTGCAGGGCTGGCTCCTTCTGGAGGCTCAGGACCCCTTCCTCCATCTTTAAAGCCAGCATTGCAGCATCTTCAGACCCTCTCCAACTATCTGACCTCTGCTTCCATCATCACATCTTCTTCCCTGACTTTGAGGCTCCTGGCTCCCTCTTGTAAATGCCACAGTAACTACTTTGAGCCCAAGTCGATAATCCAGGATAATCTACCCATCTTAACAGCTTTAATTTAATCACACCTGAAAAATCCCCTTTGCCCTATAAGGTAGCATATTCACAGATTCTGGGAGAAGGATGTGTGTGTGTGTGTGTGTGTGTGTGTGTGTGTGTGTGTGTGTGTGGTGGGGCATTATTCAACCTCTCACACTAACAATGTGCTGATTTAAAAACCAGAATGGCAATTTTTAAGTAATAATTTTAAGATATCTGATAGGATAACTGGAATTGCCTTTGTTACTTAGGACACTCTTCTGCCAGGGAAAGTGAGGAGACCAAATAAGAACTTGCTTGGTGAGCATAGAATTATACCAATAGATAGGGACAAGAAACTGTAGTATTAGAGCTTGGCAAATTGTCTTTTGTACTCTACAAATGTTTCTATCCAGATAGGCAGTAATGGCTATTAGAACTGTTTTTCGGAATAGTTTGAGTTCTTGTATCTCATGCCTGTAATCCCAGCACTTTGGGAGGCCGAGGCGGGCGGATCACGAGGTCAAGAGATTGAGACATCGAGATCATACTGGTCAACATGGTGAAACCCCGTCTCTACTAAAAATACAAAAAAATTAGCTGGGCGTGGTGGCGCGTGCCTGTAGTCCCAGCTACTAGGGAGGCTGAGGCAGGAGAATTGCTTGAACCCGGGCGGCGGAGGTTGCAGTGAGCCGAGGTCGCGCCACTGCACTCCAGCCTGGTGCCTGGTGATGGAGTGAGACTCTGTCTCAAAAAAAAAAAAAAAAAAAAAAAAGATACAATATATTAATGATTTGTTCTATCAATTGATACATTGATACACAGATACACTGACTCTTTGGTTTTCCTCTCACTATATCCTATGAAACCATGGCCGGCTGTTACAATGTTTCTTTGTGTACACATAGTGTAATGCCTCTGGTTAAAATTAACTTTATACTTTAAAGGCAGTTGAATCACCATAGTCAGAATCGATTTTCTAGGGTGAATAGTTAGCATTTAAAGTATCACAGTGAGAAACCAACTCTTCATTTACTTACTACTTCATGTCTCTTGCAATTAAGAGATTTATTAATTAGCAACTGGAATGTAGGCAATAATTTTTCAGTGGTGAAGGGAGTGTGTTCCAAAGTCAGTGAATGGTTAGAAACACTGAATGGGTCCCAGTGTCTTTAGTATAGGACCCAGGAAGCCCAGGGGCTGAAATAGTCAGTGTAGCATTTACAGTCTAGAGTCATGTTATTCCCGCATTGCTCTGTTTCATGGAGGGTGCTGACAACTTACCAGGACCTCGTCCTATCTGCAAAATATACTTTAATCTGCCTAAGAGTGCAACTTTTATGCATGGTGTCAGTCAGAATGCCAGAGAGGAGACTTTCCTGAGCTATGAGAAAAGGTCTTATGACTGTTCAGTGCCTGCTTGCTAGTAAATATTTCCACCCTTATCAGGAATTGGACTAAGACTTGCTTTCTTTTTAATCTACCACCTGGTGTTGGCAGAAGGAACAGGTAGCTCCAGAAGGATGGATGAGTAGGTCCTTGGCTCTCCAAGCTTTAGCCACCAGCATCAGTATCACCTGGGGTTGCTGGTTAGCACACAGGTGGCTGGGCCCCAATCCCTGAGTTTCTGAGTCTGTCAGTCTTAACCTCTGAGAGGCTGAGACTTTGCATTGCACAGGCCCAGGTGATGCTGCTGCTGCTGGTTGCGGAGCACTTTTTGAGAACTGCTGAGGTAGGTTTTGCTGTGGGTTAAAGCAACAAAGTGTTATTTCTGGCTCACATAACATGTCTACCATGGGTTTGCTGGAGGCTCTGCTCTGCATCATGGCTGATCTTGCTTTGCAATGCATGCCGGTGGAACAACCACAATCCGGAGCATTTCTATTTGTAGTGCGCATGTGCAGGACTGCTGGCAGCTATGACCTTGGTGATGTAAAAAGATTCCTTGCAACCCAACATGAGCTGGTCACGTAACTCAACCCAGCAAGTGAGTGCCAGGATGTACAGGGTGAACATGTGTCTCAGAGGATGATAACCTGGATATTTATAAATAGCACTAATGATTACCACTGGTATTACCCAACTTTAACCAAAAGAACCTGATAACAGCCTAGCAGCCAAATTGATTTAAGAAAGCTCATAATACTTGGACATGATACAGCGGATGTTACTGTGGCTCCGTCATGGTTATTGCTTGGTCTTCTCAAGCAGAGTCAGAAATTATGACCTCATTGGTGCCATACTTAAAAAACATCTCTAACTTGGTTCCTCTTGGATAAATGGTTAATCTTTCTCTCCTTCCACTCATACCACCTTCACTGCCCCCTTTTCTGATTTTTAGATTCTGTTGCAGATGTAACCTTTTCTGACTTTCTTGTTAAACTCTGGAGATAGACTTGGCTTTGGAGGCTCACTGCCCCAGTGTGCTGGTTACAACCGTGATGAGAACAAAGTCTGAGAATTCTGATTATCAGCAACCCTTATTTTGTGATGCCCTTCCTCCCTCCTTCCCTCCCTCTCTCCCTCCCCCTCCTTCCCTCCCTCCTTTTTTCTTCTTTCCCAATGTAACTTTGCCATCAGTTTAACCATCCAGAAAATTGACAACGTAATGAACGGTTTAACCATAAACATAAATATTTGCTTCAAAATTATATCTCAAGACCTCCAAGTCATCAATTCAACCAGTATTCTTGTTAAACTGTCCTATTATAGGTTCTTACTTTCAAGCAGGAGAGAGAATAGTCACATCTTCACCCAAGGAAACATCCTTGGGGAAACATCAGGGTGAATATAGACTGTTTGTTTTGCATTCTTCAGTTCAATCACTTCAGTTCATCAGGGAAATAAAACTGTCATCACAACATCTCTGAATACAGAGGATGATGGCACCATGTATGATTCAAAGGATTGCCCAAGGCTAAAGCCACTGTGTAAGCTTTAATTAACTAGGACAGTCAGGGGTTGGTGCTGTGGGAGGGGAACACTATCTCTATTAATGTTAATTTTTTATGTGAATATAGAGGAACTCCTAGATGTATTATTTCATAATTAATTTTCTTATAAGTTATGAATGTCCTAGATATTCCCTAAAGAAAGGTTAGAGAGATCAACTCATTTAATGCAGCAAGCTTTTAGAGGCTTTTCTGGCAACCATATATTATGGCTACCATTTTGCTTCACTTTTTTTGTGCGTTTTTTTCCGGAGCCTAAAATAGTTCCGTCTTTAAGATGGAAGTGGTTAATGATTTTTGGAATACTCCAAGTTCCTTGTGTGCATTTTAGGCAATAGGTCAAAGTGAGATGAGCAAAAATGGTGGCTTTGTAGTTCTTGATGTAGTCAGATATTGCAGGAAATACACAGATGTTTTTCAACCAAATAAATGTTTGCTTTTTTTTTTAAAGTTGAGGTTATCCTGGCAATTGGTTTATTGAGTCAAAATAGTTTGCCTTTATGCAAAGTGTTTTATATATTTTAATATTTTATTATCTTAAAAGTTGAGGTTAACTTTTGTTAACATCGATATTTTTATTGTTCTTTATCACAAACTTAAATGGGAACAGGTAGGGCTCAGCTGTTTGTATTTGCTCCAAGGTTTAGAAACAAGGCTGATAAGACAGTGGTTGAAGTGGTTCACATTAGTTAAACCAGATTTTCAGGTAGGACAGAACTGCCAAGATTTGTCAAAAAGCCTGAACTCAACCCTGGGGTTGCGTGGGCTAAAGGGGAGAGCTCAGTGGGGTAGAGAAGAAAATATTTCTTAGAGAACATGCTTCCTTTTGAACACTGGTAGGTTTCTCAAACCACAGCATGCCTGAGATATTTGTTGTGTGGGGGGTCGAAACTCATCAAAACAATTAGCTGTACCAACCTGTAGCTGTTAGGCAGATGGTGCTGAGGCGAATTGTTTGGCTGAGTTCAAATGCTCCACACCTGACTAGCTGCAGGACCAGAACATGGTGGGCATATTCCACCCCCTCTGTGCCTATCCCTCATTTGCAAGATGAAGATAATGAGAATATCTGATCTCATAGAATGTGGAAATTAAGTGATATAATACGCAAATAGTAGCTGAACAATAAGTATCTGACAGGTAAACACTTAGTGATATGGTTTGGTTCTGTGTCCCCACCCAAACCTCATCCTAAATTGTACTTTCATAATTCCCACGTGTTATGGGAGGGACATGGTGGGAGAGAATTTGGATCATATGGGCAGTTTCCCCATACGGTTCTTGTGGTAGTGAATACGTTTTATGAGATGTGATGGTTTTATCTGGGGTTTCCGCTTTTGTATCTTTCTCGTTTTCTCTTGCCACCTCTATGTAAGAAATGCCTTTTGCCTCCCCACCATGATTCTGAGGCCTGCCCAGCCATGCAGAAATGTGAGTCCAATTCCACCTCTTTTTCTTCCCAGTCTCGAGTATTTCTTTATCAGCAGCATGAAAACAGAGTAATACACTCAGTAAATGTTAACTATTATTGTTATTCCTTTTTTTCTCATCCTTTCATAAATTTACAATAATCAAGCAACAAGTTACATTGTCCTCCCATTTATAAGATGTTTCTGGGCTCACAGATAAATATAAGACAGTCTTTTTATTATAGATGGGTTCCACACAGTTGGTAAGATAAATCATAAATAAGTGATGATTTAGAAAATATAAGATAAAATAAATTCTTATCAGTTTCCAAATAAATATTGCAGAGCATGTACATCAAAGAAATTCAGAAGGGGCAGAAGTGACTCTGGAATGATGTGGTCTGGAAGTCTTCACAGAGGAGGAGCAATTGGGATAGGTACAGAAAGTGTAGGTGGGCTGGGCGCGGTGGCTCACGCCTGTAATCCCAGCACTTTGGGAGGCCGAGGTGGGCGGATCACCTGAGGTCGGGAGTTTGAGACCAGCCTGCCAACATGGTGAAGCCTCATCTCTACTAAAAATACAAAAATTAGCCAGGCGTGGTGGTGCATGCCTGCAATCCTAGCTACTTGGGAAGCTGAGGCAGGAGAATCGCTTGAACCCAGGAGGTGAAGTTTGCAGTAAGCAAACTTTGCACTCCAGTCTGGGCAACAGAGCAAAACTCTGTCTCCCCACTTCCCCCCCAAAAAAGTGTAGGTGGAGGTAAAAATGGTGGGGGGAGGGAGGGCGAGGATTAGAATGTCAGCCAGGAAAAGTGATGAGACTGAGAGCGGGGAGCCAAGGAAGTGCCGGGTGTGTATGAGGAACAGGAAATCACAGTTGGTGGGAAAGTACTTCACTGACGAGTGTTTAGTGAGGAAAAAGTGTGTTTAGAGTTATTTTAGGGGGGGAAACTTGTTGACATATGGACATTTTTGTTAGAGCTATCTTACAAGTGAAGTTGAGAAAACATGACTGCTAACATTTTAGTTGTGGATGAGAAAGAAAAATAGCTCAGAGCATTCTGAGGAAGGTGAGATTTGCAAAATTTATCAGGTCTAGAGAGATGCGAGCATGAGACTTCAGTCATTTGCCCCCGTCCCTGCACCCACGTTTAGGGCAATTGTTTCAAGGCACTTTGTTCTTTCTTTTATTCTGGGTGGTTTCCAAACTAGCTGATAAATTACCTAAAATGTCGCTGCAAGTTGCACCATGTGACTGCCATGTACTGTCTTCATGTTCCTGGAATTTGTGAGACAAAGAAAAATGTATAGGCAATCACTAATCAATGTTATTTTTGTCAGCCAATGAGAAACACTGTCAAGCAAGTTTGTAATAGCCACTTCTTGTCGCTTTTCTGCCTTTAAGAACCTGCTTGTAGCAAAGGCTTATATTTAAAGTTACTTGGGTCTGAGTCTTCCAAGCAGCTATTCTCATCTTGGCTCAAGTAAAAAAAAAATTTTTTTTTTTTTTTTTTGGAGGTGGATTCTCACTCTGTGGCTCAGGCTGCAGTGCAATAGTGTGATCTCGGCTCACTGCAACCTCTGCCTCCTAGGCTCAAGTGATTCTCTTGCCTCAGCCTCTGGATTAACTGGGATTACAGGCGTGAGCCACCAGCCTGGCTCAGTTTTGCATTTTTAATAGAGACAGGGTTTTACCATGTTGGCCAGGCTGGTCTCAAACTCCTGGCCTCAAGTGATCCGCCTGCCTCAGCCTCCAAAGTGTTGGGATTACAGGGATGAGCCACTGCGCCTGGCCAAGTAAACTCCTTAAAATTATATTTTGTGCCCCAGCTTCTTCCCTTAGGTTGACAGGGGTATACATTTGATTCTTCTCTGTGCATTGCATGGCCATTGTAATGGTTCATTTTATGTGTTAACTTGACTAGGTTAAAAGATGCCCAAGTAGCTACTAAAACATTATTTTTGGGTATGTCTGTGAGGGTGTTTTTGGAAGACATTAGCCTTGAGTTGGCTGACTGAGTAAGGAAGACTATGCTCACCAGTGTGAGTGGGTATGGTCCAATCCCATGAGGGCCCAGATAGAAACAAAAAGGTAGAGAAAAGGTTGTTTGAAAAAAAGAAAAGAAAACTCAAATTTTAGACAATATTAATTTAACAGTTTATTTGATTAAAGGATAATCCATGAATCAGAAGAGGTACAGAATGCTCTGCTTCAGCAGTGTGGGCAGGGAACTTTACTAGGTGGATATAGGAGTAAGACAAAGAAAATATATTTGAGTGGTTAGAATGGAAAGACCTTACTTCGAGGGCAGCTGCAGTTTTGATTGGTAAAGTCTGTATTTTTGTTTTGCTGTTTCTGTTGGGCTTAGGTAGACTAGAACTGCCCCAATCTAACAACCTCCCTGTTAACAATTTCTTAGCAGGACGAATTCACTCTTCTTGGGCTGGGACATCTGTCTTCTCCTGCCCTTAGACATTGGTGCACTTGATTCCTGCACTTTCACACTTGTAGCAGGATTTCCACCCCTTGGCCCTCCCTGCCATTCTCAGATCTTCAGACTTGGTCTGAGATTTAAACCATTGGCTTCTCTGGTTCTCAGGCTTTTGAGTTTAGCTGGAGTGACACCACCAGCTTGCCTGGGCCTCCTGCTTGTAGAGGGCAGATCACAGGTCTTCTCAGCCTCCATAATCATGTGAGCCAATCCCTCATGCTCAATCTCTTTCTGTATTTCTATACATACCCTATTAGCTCTGTTTCTCTGAAGAACTCTGTCTGATACAGTCATAATATGTTCTTTAACACTGTTAGTTTGTTTCCATGCTGCTGATAAGGATATACTGGAGACTGAGTCATTTATAAAGGAAAAGAGGTTTAATGGACTCACAGTTCAATGTGGCTGGTGAGGCCTCACAATCATGGTGGAAGGTAAAAGGCACATTTTACATGGTGGCAGGCAAGAGGGAATGAGAACCAAGTGAAAGGGGGAAACCCTTTACAAAACTATCTGATCTCGTAAGACTTATTCACTACCATAGGAGCAGTACGGGGCAAACTGTGCCCATGATTCACTTATCTCCCACCAGGTCCCTCCCACAACACATGGCAATTATGGGAGCTACAATTCAAGATGAGATTTGGGTGGGGACACAGCCAAACCACATCAAATATGAATGTAATCAAAATAGTAGAAGGCCATGGGCATATGCCAGACTCTTCACAGTGAACTCCTTTACACCTTCTCTCCCAGCTTTTTAAATAGCACTTCAAGCCAAATAGCTATCATGTGGCATTTATCTGATATCATGCTGTATAAAACTTGCTTTTATAGACTGCTCATTCTTTGCACTGACCATTTTACGCCAATGAGATATACTCGTTGACCTGGCAGAAGAAAATATTCAGCCTTGGATTGATAGATAAGTACTTGTGTTATATTAAATGTAATTACCTATTAAATCATATCTACTATTGTCACAGCTTATCATTTTTTGAGAGGTGATGATGCTAAAATATTATGGAACAACTAGAATAATTTACGTATTCTTTACTTTGGTCACATTTTTCATTGAAGCTGTAAAAATACTTAAAAATAATTTTCACCCTTTAGTATGAAATTATCTTATATAGATTGACTGTTTGAATAAAAGCATCTAAAGCAGCATTTGTAGCCCGAGTGTCAGAGTTGATGTTTTGCAAGATTAAAATATTTTCTTTGTAAAATACCCAACTAAGCTCAGGTCCAAGAAACATATTCTTGATGACAAGTTGTTGTTGTTTCTCCTCTTCTTCCCCTTCCTCCTCTCCTCCTCCTCCTCCTTCTTCTTTTTTCTTTTTTTGAGATGGAGTTTTGCTCTTGTCACCCAGGCTGGAGTGCAATGGTGTGATCTCGGCTCATTGCAACCTCCACTTCCTGGATTTAAGCGATTCTCCTGCTACCCGAGTAGCTGGGACTACAGGTGCTTGCCACCACGCCCGGCTGATTTTTCGTACTCCACCCTCCTCGGCCTCCCAGAGTGCTGGGATTATAGGTGTAAGCCACTGTGTCCAGCCAAGTACTTCTTCTTTTAAGATTATTTTTTAGTGATCACAATCAAGAGTGAGAATGAAAAAGGAAAGAAGGGAAAAAGGAAAGGAAGGAAGAGAACCATCCAGGGAGAACAAATTTAGGTTGCTTTAATGTTCTGGATGCATATGTTGTTTTTTTTTAATTTTATTTCAACATTATATGATAAAAAATTTAAAACATACTGGGAATTTGAAAGAATTTTAAGTCAACACCCATATACCTACCACCTAGATTGTACCACTAACACTTTACTGTGCTTGCTTTACCACATATCCATTCATTTCTCTACCTTGGAGGTATAAGTATTTTAATTCTGACTATGCAATGAATGACTGAATCAATTTTATACAATCAGAGTTCTAGTCGACTAGGTCTGTGCTGTTTTCCTGTTTCTGTAGGATCTACCATCACTTCCAAGTGAGACAAGCGGGACAGATTAGAAGAATCAATTCAGTTTATCAGAAAATGCTTCTTGGGCATTTAATGATGTGCCTAACATGCTTCTGTGGAGCTGGGCTGGCTTAGAGGCTTAGCAGCCATCTGGGGAGCTTCTTAACTTGATATTCTCATGGGCTTTACTCCTCCAAATTCTGAGTCAATAAATCTGACATGGATACTTGAAATCTGCATTCTTTTAAAGGATATTTTAAAAATGCATCAAACATGATTTTGAGGCCCCCCCTCTCACAAAAAACTGATAAGAACAAGTGTCAGAGTGAAAGGATAAGAGCAAAATCTTTGGTGAGACTGGTGACTACCCTCACTAAGACAGGGCAGCTGCTGAACTTGAAAACTAATCTCTAATGACAGCAAGCAAATCAGTGGTTGTCAAGTGGTGTGCTTAGAAGTCTTTCCTCTCAGCCAGGCCCACTTCTGGGAGCTAGAGATACAGAAATAGATAAAACCTGCCTTGCAAGTTAACAATAAGATTTAACAGGTGGTTGGATTTGGAAACCATTGACCTTGACACTATCAAAGAATTGTATGTTACAGTCCTTTTTTTTTTTTTTTTTGACAGGGTATTGCTCTCTGTTGCCTAGGCTGGAGTGCAATGGCATGATCTCTGCTCACTGTAGCCACAACCTCCTGGGCCCAAGTGATCCTCTTGCTTCAGCCTCCTGAGTAGCTAGGACTACGGGAGTATGACCTATAATTTGTATTTATTTTTAGTAGAGATGGGGTCCTGCTATGTTGCCCAGGCTGGTCTCAAACTTCCTGGGCTCAAGTTATCTGCCTGCTTCAGCCTCCAAAAGTATTGGGATTACAGGCATGAGCCACTGCATTTTTATGGTCCTGTGAGAAGGCAAGACATTTTGGAGGAAAAGTCAATAATCCAATATCTAACCAAGTACCCAATTCTGTGGTTTACACTGTAAGTGCTTGTATTAGTCCGTTTTCACCCTCCTGATAAAGACTTACCTGTGACTGGGCAATTTACAAAAGAAGAGGTTTGGTGGACTTGCAGTTCCATGTGGCTGGGGAAGCCTCACAATCGTGGCAGAAGGCAAGGAAGAGCCCGTCACTTCTTACATGGATGGTGGCAGGCAAAAGAGAGAGCTTGTGCAGGGAGACTCCCGTTTTTAAAACCATCAGATCTCGTGAGACTCATTCACTATCACGAGAGCAATACAGGAAGATCTGCCCCCCATAATTCAATCACCTCCCACTGGGTTCCTCCCCATGACACGTGGGAATTGTGGGAGTCACAATTCAAAATGAGATTTGGGTGGGGACACAGCCAGACCATGTTAGTGCTTGAGGTTTCCAGTGGATAGAAAGACTAATGTAGGCTAAAAAGCTGGTCAAAGTTTCATGGAGAACAAAATGGGTAAACTGAGTCAAAGAATCAGTAGTATTTGAAGAAGTGATGAAAGAAGAAATGGACAGTCCAAGAAAACACAAAAAGGAGAGTGTCAGTGAACTGATGGCAGGAAAATGCCTATGCTCAGGAGATGGGGGAGGTTGTAGGCTTTGGGGGGTAGACAGTGCTAGACAGTAGCAAATGTAAATTTCTGAACAAACTTTAAAGAATAGCCTCAAGCCTCCGGCTCCTGCATAGCAGCGAATTTCACACTGATTATATTTTGTAATTCTCTCTTGTGGTTTCTGGTAGACACAGAGTTACATGTACTCAGTAGGAGGTCAGTGGAGTCCAGCGCACGCCATTTTCATCCCAGGAAGAGGCATTCTCCTAAGATTCCAGTTGCTCACTCCTGTTTGTGTATTAGGTACTTGCAGTTTGAACTACTGAGGTCACAGAGGGCTTCTTCTCACTTTGCCATTGAGTTCCTGGTACCAGAAACCTTGTTTAGCTCAAAGAAAAAATGACACTGAGATTTATTTCCATTTGCACTCATTTCCAAGATCTCTGGCTCCCATCAAACTCATATTCATTTGCTGTTGTTGTTATTTCGTTGTTTTTCACTTTCTGGCCCCCAGCGCTAAGCTGACTACTGAGGCCATGGAATATCTAGATGCTGTACTGCCATCTTGGACCCCTCTAGATCTTTGACTTATTTATAGGACCATATAACTTTACTAGTTATTCATTACCCTTCTTATTTCAGTTTCCAGGTGTCGGGAATCTGGGTGTGGCTTGGCTGGGTGGTTCTGGCTCACTATGTCTCATGAAGTTGCAGTTGAGATGTCAGCTGGGGCTGCAGCCATCTCAAGACTTAACTGGGACTGAAGGATTCAGATCCAAGTTCACTCATGTGGTTGTCAGCAGGCCCCAGTTCCTCACTAGCTGCTGTCAGAGGGGATTGGAGTTCCTTCCATGATAGGCTTCTCCACAGGGCAGCTCACAAGGTGGCAGCTGCTTTCCCCAGAGCCAGTGGTGTCCCAGAAAGAAGGCTGAAGAGCTGGAGAGAGCCAAGCTGGGGGTCTCAGTGTTCTGTAACCGAATATCAGAAGTGGCAGTACATTACTGCTGTCATTTGCTGTTTGTCATGAAAACCAAAGGATCAAAGTCCATTCCTGGTACAGAGTAGAAAGGGACCATAAAAGGGACTCTGAAAGTATCAGGAGGCTGAGTTCCTTGGGGGCTGCCTTGAAGGCTGGTCAGCACAGGAGCCCTTACTCCAGTTAGGGTGTCTAAAACTGTCCCAGCTCCATATCCATCTAAAAGCTTCCTTCCTCTGCCTTGTTTGAACAAGAAATGGGACAGACACTGAGTACCTTATCAGGAAAGCATCAGTGCATTGCCGGAGTGCCTTTTGTGTACTAAATGCAACAGTGGGTTTCATAGAGTTCACTGAAACAATAGGAGAACTTTTCCCCCTCAGGACCTTTCGGATATGTTGAGAAAACAGTACAGACACCAGGGTATGGAGAACACCGTTTCTCATGGAACTATACAAATTCAACTCAACCATAGTTTAAGTAGAGAGGGACATTTCCTGGAAGCCTTGTGTGGCTCAGGGAAGGGCAGGGATCTGGGTACAGCTGGACACTAGGCACAAATCCCACCAGGACTCTTCCTGTCCATCTTCATTCCTGTTGCTCTCTCTGTATTAATTGGCCTCATGCATTTCAACTGGCTTCTTTCACATGGCGGCCAACAAAGCTCTGGCAGCTCTTGGTGTACATCTTACAGCTGTGCAGTATGGAAGGTAATGATTGTGTGTAGTTCCAAATTTTAAAGTTGAAGGGGAAGGCTCTGATTGGTCCAGCCTGATTCCTGGACCCATCAGTGTGTCTCTATGGTGTTGTCCAACCTCATTAGGTGTCAACCCTGTGACAGACACTATGGAGGTGCTGGAATTACAAAACCCAAAATAAAACAGAGTTTCTTGCTAAAGAGATGGC
The DNA here is from genome assembly GCA_036589455.1 of Ateles fusciceps. Taxonomy (NCBI): domain Eukaryota; kingdom Metazoa; phylum Chordata; class Mammalia; order Primates; family Atelidae; genus Ateles; species Ateles fusciceps. The sequence continues at coordinate 8,165,652 of JAZHEH010000174.1, read as the reverse complement.
AGTGATCTGGAGACAGGGGGCAGGAGGCTTAAGAAACCCATCTGTAGGCCTGAAACAATTCTAACTGGAAGATCCTGCTTGTGTAACTGCTGCATAACAGGGAAGGCAGTCAGAGGGTGGGTGCGCCTGCAGGTTGTGTGAGGCTATGTATCATTTCCATTCCCTTTTCTTTCTTTCTATTTTTTTTTTTTTTTTTTTGAGATGGAGTCTCACTTTGTCGCCCAGGTTGGAGTACAGTGGCACGATCTCAGTACACTGCAACCTCCGCCTCCCAGGTTCAAGCGATTCTCCTGCCTCAGCTTCCCGAGTAGCTGGGATTACAGGTGCATGCCACCACACCTGGCTTATTTTCATATTTTTGGTAGAGATGGGGTTTCACCATGTTGGCCAGGCTAGTCTTGAACTCCTGCCCTCAGGTAATCCACCCACCTTGGCCTCCCAAAGGCTGAGATTACAAACATGAGCCACCGCACCCAGCCTCCATTCCCATTTTGAGCTTCAGTTCTTTTCCACTAGTCTTGATTTAGCTGGGTCTACAGATTCTCTCTATACTGCTTCATTAGGTTGCCAGTTCTTTGCATAAGAAACCCTTCCTAGGCTGTGTTCTGAGTAGCGTGGAGCTTGCTGAAATGCATAGGATTTCTAACAAGTCATAATAGTTTCTGACAGGAGCTTTCTTTCAGAGGAGAATGTGAGAAAGCAAGTGGGATAGAAATGTCTTTGTTTTCACTGAAGTACAGTCAGGATGAATAATAAAGAAACTAATACTGAACTCAGCTTCATTACCTGATACTGAACTCAGCTTCATTACTTGAGCTGTTAGTCAAAACAAGGTATGTAAGGGTGTGGGTGTGTTGGTGCTTCCAGAAGGTAGGTGGAAGCTCTCGAGTCCTTGAGTCCATGTGTCTGTCAATAGTTCCATCCAAATGGATGATGAGGGCAGATTCCTATTTTCCAGAGTGGCACATTAGTGTGTAGTGTGTAGCTAGCTACTCAAATGGTGTAATTTCAGGAAAGGGATAGCTTTCTAACTCTAAAAGAATGCCCTCTGTAGTGAGCCATGTTTGTGCCACTGCACTGCAGCTTGGGCACCAGAACCAGACCCTGGCCCACTGACTCCCACCAAAAAATAATGCTCTCAACTCCATGCTCAATATCAAAATGCCTCAGTCAGAGACAAAATATTTTGTTTTATGGTTAAAAAGAGACAAATATTTCTGAAAGAGATTTAAGACACTGATGTACATTTATATTAAAATGTTAACAAATCACATCAAGTGCTTTCTTGGATTTTTTTTAATTGAATGAGTCATGTGCACGGTCATGTGTGTGTGTGTGTGAATATGATTAGGGACATGGACATCCAATTCCTAATACCCAGTTTTACCTAGAGCTGATTATAATATTAAATTCTCATTCTGCTTCATACTACATATAATTAATATGTTTGAATGGGAATTCTGTCTGCAAAATAGCAGTGGAGAGCCAGACATCGGACTCTTGTAGAATATTTATGCCTTTGACTGTTTAGCTTAATAATGTGTCTGGATATTTGCATTCTATAAGGTTAGTTCTCTCAAAACTTAATTCTATTAAATAGGAACATACAAGTTAACTATTCCCCCCTCTCAAATGTCTAGTTCAGGAACAGAGAGAAGTCCAACATTCCTTTCCCAATGTGATATCTTTCACTAGCGCCTTATCGCCTTCCAATGACAAGGTTTGGATAGAATTCAAATCAGATAAGGTGTGTTATTTATTTTAAGGCACTTTAAGATCTCAGCCAATTAGAGCCTGTTGAATGAGATGCACATCACTGAGGTTTCCTAGAAAGGGCTTGGTCATGGAGTTTTGAAGCCCTGTTACAAAGCATGGCAGGTTGCCTGTTTTGAAAAAGACATTTATTTTTGGAAACCTGTGATCCTCTTGTTAGCCTCAAACTCCCTTGCTTGTAGGTGTTTCAAAGAAATCTGAGCCCTTGCCAGGCTATTTCTATAAAGTCACCTATTTTTTTTTTCTCCCCTAGAGGTTGCCTGGGAGAAGGAATTAAGTAAAAATAGGTTTAATAAAACTGTTCCATGCTTAATTCAACTGACTTCATATCAATAGTTTATCGAATTTCTATTAATGAATTGCTTCATTAATTCATTTATTTGGCAGATGTTTACTGAGGGCCTAAGATGAACTAAGTATCACAGTTAACACAGTAGATTTTGTCTTTTCTTTTATGGCGATATCCAAATATACAAACATATGTGAACATGAATATACAAATGAACAGCAGATGCAAGTAAGAGCCTGGCTGGGTCAGTGCCTGAACTGAGAGGGCTAGAGATACTCTTTTAGGGGAAGCCATTGATATCAGGTCTGCATGACCAGAAGGAATTAGACCTTTGATGACCCAGGACAAAGCATTCAGAGCAGAGAGAAGACTTGGTCCGAAGGTTCCGACGTGGGACTATACTCAGTATGTTGGAAGAATACAAAGAAGATGTGTGTGACGCGGCCTGGAGAAGTGGGCAGGGCCTAGACCGTGGATGAGGTTGTAGGTTGGGGGAAGGAGTTTAGATATGAGTGCAATGAAAAGCCACTGGAGAGTTTTCAGCAGAGAAATGGCAGGCTGTAATTTAAATTTTCTTCGGGGAAAATTGATTATAGAAAATAAGAGTGGGCTGGGCGCGGTGGCTCATGCCTGTAATCCCAGCACTTTGGGAGGCTGAGGTGGGCGGATCACCTGAGGTCAGGAGTTTGAGACCATACTGGCCAACATGGTGAACCCCCATCTCTACTAAAATACAAAAAGTAGCTGGGTGTGGTGGTGGGCACCTATAATCCCCAGCTACTGAGAAGGCTGAGGCAGAAGGATTGCTTGAGCCTGGGAGATGGAGGTTTCAGTGAGCCGAGATCGCGTCACTACACTCCAGCCTGGGCGACAGAGTGAGACTCTGTCTCTGAACAACAACAACAACAACAACAACAACAACAACAACAACAAAAAGAAATAAGAGTAGAGATAGGGAGATCAATCAAGAAGGAATTATATTAAATAGTAGGCTAGGGCTAGGATATACATAGTACAGAGAGTGTGTGGAAAAATCTCATCGTGTGGAAGAAGAAAATATACACCTGTGTGGGTATATACATTTATACACAGACACACAAGACAACCACACACACACACGTCTTAGTCCATTTGGGATGCCATAACCAAATGCCATGAACTGGGTAGCTTGTATACATCACACGTTTGTTTCCCACAGTTCTGGAGGCTGGAGTTCAAGATCAAGGTGCCGGCAGGTTGTGTGTCTGCTGAGGACTTGTTTCCTGATTTCTAGATAGGTTTTGCGGTTTCCTCACCCAATGGAAGCGGTGAGGCAGCTCTCTGGCGTTTCTTTTATAAGGAATTAGATTTGTGAAGGAAGACTTGGTCCAGAGGCCCCAAGGTGGGAATAAACTCAATATGCTGGAAAAATACAAAGAAGGTCTGTGTGACAGATGTTTACAACATGGTTAAACCCTGTCACACAAAGGCAAACACACATTCATGACTGCTGCACCGTCATGACCTAATCACCTCCTCAAAGTCCCACCTCTTTATAAGTATCATCACATTGGGGGTTAGGCTTCAACAGAAATTTTAATTGTTGTGGGGAACACAAACTTTCAGACCATAGTGGTATATGTTCAAACTTTTTCTTTAAAACATTCCATTTACATTTTATGACACATATAATATATGGATACCATAGTATATACATTATTTATAAATAAATCAGTATATCTAATGGAGAATTGTGTGTGCTCAAAAATAATTTATTGGTGGGGTGTGGCAGTTCACACCTGTAATCCCAGTGTTTTGGGAGGCCAAGGTGGGAAGATAGCTTGAGTCCAGGAGTTTGAGGCCAGTTTAGGCAACACAGTAAGACCTCATTTGTACAAAAAATTAATAGTAATATTTAGGAGGGTGTGGTGGCGTATGCCTATAGTCTCAGCTACTCTGGAGGCTGAGGTGGGAGGAAATTGCTTGAGCCCAGGAGGTTAGGTCTGCAGGAATTGTGCCACTGCACTCTAGTCTGCGTGACAGGGTGAGGCCCTCTCTCTCTTTCTCAAAAAAAATATATATAAATTTACACACACATATCACATATATATGTTTTATTGATGTGTGTGTGATCAAATGGTTTTGGAAGTCATGGTCTAGGTGTAAGATGATGGTGACTCGGATTTGTTGGCAATAATAGAAAGGAGAGAAGCAGATGCATTGGGGATAAGGTTTGAAGGTAAAATTAAAAAGATTTATTGATGGCATGTACCACACGCAGTGTGGGAGCCGTGAGCGCACATATGGCTCAGATGCAGCTCAGCCCTCAGAAAGCCTTGCAGCTCTATAGTATTTTCTTGACTGAAGACTGAGAATGTAGCGGTTCTCAAATTTCATTTACTTTCACTCCCATGATGGCTCACAGTTCCCCTAGGGAAAATAACGTTTCTTCACGTCACATTTCTTTGCACACTTCTAGGGGCCACCATTTTGCATTACATTGTCTGGAATTGACCCAGCAAACAGTTCAGAATGAGATCCTGAAAAGGTGCCCTGTGTGTGTGTGTGTATGTGTGCATGCATGTGTGTCTGTCTTCAAGAGTCTTTTCCAGTAAAGCGACTCTGGCTTAGGACTGTATTCTTTTTCTTTGTTTCCTGGAGGTAGGGGCATCTTTGAGACTGTAGAAACAAAGGAATAATTGGAGATTAACCCTCTCACCACATACTAACAGCTCAGGTCTCAAGGATGAGTAGCAGGTTTCTCCTGGGACTTGGAGCCACGAACTGAGGCTCTCATTTGTATTTATTGAATATGGTTATAATAGAATGTAACCCAACTATGAAGATATAATTTGGATGTGGGTTACAAATCTCATGTTGAACTGTAACCCCAGTATTGGAACTGGGGCCTGGTGGGAGATGACTGAATTATGGGAGTGGTTTCTCATCAATGGTTTAGCATTAACCTTGGTGCTGTCCTTGCAATAGTAAGTGACTTCTTGCATGATCTGGCTGTTTAAAAGTGTGTGGTCCATCCCCACCTCTATCTCTTCCCCCTGCTTTGGCCATGTGAAGTGCCTTCTTCCCCTTCCTCCCTGAGCGTAAGTTTCCTGAGGCTTCCTCAGAAGCTGAGCAAATGCATCATGCTTCTTGTACAGCCTGCAGAGGCATGAGCCAATTAAACCTCTTTTCTTTATTATTTTATTTTATTTTATTTTTTGAGACAGAATCTTGTTCTGTAGCCCTGGCTGTAGTGCAGTGGTGCAATCTTGGCTCACTGCAACCTCTGCCTCCTGGGTTCAAGTGATTCTCCTGCTTTAGCCTCCCACGTAGCTACCTGCCACCACACCCAGCTAATTTTTTGTATTTTTAGTACAGAAAGGGCCTTTCACCATGTTGGCCAGGCTGGTCTTAAACTCTTGACCTTGTAATCCACCCACGTTAGCCTCCCAAAGAGCTAGGATTACAGGCATGAGCCACCACACCTGGGCAAACCTCTTTCCTTTATAAATTACCTAGTCCCAGTTGTTTCTTCATAGCAATGTGAGAACAAGCTAACACATGTGGTGATTTCTACATATAATCTGTTTTAGTCTTTGCTAGGCTTTACGTGTTATGTAATGCCTACATCCTTTCTTCTTAATCCCCGACACACTACAAAAAAACCCACTCACACCAAAGGCACTAGTGAGCACTATTAAACTTGTTGAAAATGTTGACCCCAGAAGGTGTCTGTTTATTCCTGAGTCCACTCTCACTGGCCATCCAGAAGCTCTTTCCCCTCACACAGCCCTGAAACCAGATTCACTTCTCTCAGCTTTCTTTTTCATCGCAAATTGCTGCCTCCTTTGGGGGACACCCCACTATGTGCTCTCAAAATTATCTTCTAGACAAACCTGATCCATCATGGAGATGGAATTCATGCACCAGCTTCTAGAAAGACAGCACTTTCTCTATGTTATAACAATACAATTACAGTGCTCGCTATGTGTGAATAATCATAATAGTACCATGATTAAAAATATTTTTGAGTTCCGTATGACTAACCAACAAATGCGCTTTTGGAATATGATCTGTATTTATCTTAGAGACCATCTTTTATCTATTAAAATTACTAAAATTTTTCTAAGAAACAAAAAACTGGGTGTGAGGGCGATCTGGCTGTGACATCTGTCACCCCATTGATTGCCAGGGTTGATTTGCTGATCTGGCTGGCTAGGCGGGTGGCCCCTTCCTCCCTCGCTTTTCGGTGTGTCCCCTCCTGAAGCTGTGTGCTCAGTCGATGAGGACGACCATAGCCGATAGAGGAGGACTGGTCTTCGGTCAAGGGCATATGAGTAGCTGCGCTCCCCTGGTAGAGCCTCCAAACAAGCTCTGAAGAAATAAAAAACCTATTTCTTATTATGTCAGAGTGTTTTAACTTTTCAGGGAAAAAATATAAACAGATAAAGGCTATGTTGTTATTATTTTTATTCTAGGAAGGAGACTCACGTTCTATTAGGTTAGAACCATTTTAAAGAAAAACATGGCTGGGTGCAGTGGCTCATACCTGTAATCCCAGCACTTTGGGAGGCTGAGGCGGGTGGATCATTTGAGGTTAGGAGTTTGTAACCATCCTGGCCAACATGGTGAAACCCCGTCTTTACTAGAAATACAAAAATTAGTTGGGCATCGTGGTGGGCATCTGTAATCCCAGCTACTTTGGGGATTGAGGCAAGAGAATCACTTGAACCTGGGAGGCAGAGGTTGCAGTGAGCTGAGATAGTGCCACTGCACTCCAGCTTGGGCAATAGAGAGACTCTGTCTCAAAAAAAAAAAAAAAAAAAAAAAAAGAAAAAGAAAAACATAAAGTTACTGTTTTCTAATAAGGAGGCATGAGAGGGACTACTCTGCCATTTTGTGGCTGCTGTTTTTGGGTGGAAACTAAGTCTTGGGGTCTGGGTTTTGGTCTTGAATGTTTGTAAAGCATAGAAGACCCCTGAACTCTAACAAGTGAAAATCAGCGTAAGAAAATTGAACATATGCGCACGATATAACGCAAGACACTCGGTGAATTAATGGTTAGGGGTCAAGCAGTGAGCCAAGGTTGTGCCATTGCAGCCAGAACAGCAACAACAAACTTGTCATTTCACTTGACAAATGCTGTTTTGTCTGTAGCTTGATTGTAAGAACCACGAAAGCATGTCAGTAGCGTAGTTTGAGTGAAAGGATGAAAACATAGGTAGAAAATGTAAAATCATCAGCTTCTGGGCAATGGTCATGTTTTCTAACTGCCTGATACATTTTAAACACTCTTAAGCTATCTGGAGAATTCCACAACTAGGTTTAGTCTTACTGGCTTATTATCTTAGAGTTTTGGAGATCAGAAGTCCAAACAGTTCTCTCTGGGGTAAAGTCAAGGTGACAGCGGGGCTGCCTTCTGGAGGATCTAGAATTGGTCTCTGCTTTTTTCAGCTTCTAGAAACTGCCTGCATGCCTTAGGTCATGGCCCTGTTTATCTTCGAGGTCAGCAGCATATTCTTCCGATCTCTCTGTCCTCTGCTTCTCTGTCTCCTCTCCTCCTCTCCCCCACCTTCCTTCCTCCCGCAAGGGACCCCTGTGATTAGACAAGGCACACCTGGATAATCCAAGATAATTTTCCCACCTCAAGCTCCTCAGTCACGTCTGCAAAGTCCCCTTTGTCATGTAAGGTAGTATATTACCAGTTTCTGGGGTCAGGACGTAGATCTCTTTGGGGACTGTTTTCTGAGTACCACACCCTCCATTCAATTTCATACCCAGAACCTCAGTTTCCCAGCCTCCTTTGCATGGGCTGTGGTCTGTGCGAGTGAGTGACGCACTTCCATCACGGGACAAATTTAAGGGGCACCAAAAAATGCAGTAATCAAGATAAGCAACTTTTTTTTTTTTGAGACAGAGTCTTGCTCTGTTGCCCAGACTGGAGTGCAGTGGCACTATCTCAGCTCACTGCAACCTCTGCCTCCTGGGTTCAAGTGATTCTCATACCTCAGCCTCCTAAGGAGCTAAGATTACAAGCACATGCCATCACACCCAGTTAATTTTTCTATTTTTAGTAGAGACAAAGTTTTGCCATGTTATCCAGGCTGGTCTCAAACTCCTGACATCAGGTGATTCTCTCACCTCAGCCTCCCAAAATGCTAGGATTGCACACCTGAGCCACCATGCCTGGCCTAAGATAAATGACATTTTAATGCAATATTTTAAAAAGTTGAAAAAAATTTTTGATGGTCAACATTTTAAAACAAAGAGAGCATTACAGATTTTCCCTTTTGACTTTGGCATTTTCAATATGGCCAAGCATGGTGGTATCCTTTGCAACTAAACAAAGTATGTGACCCAGACTGCACAATGAGGTGCACTTGTGGCAGGCTTTGACTCAGAGCAAGCAAAAGAGGCAGGGGCCTGACACAGCGTTCATGCCAGCTTGGTTGGGTTGCTCACGGCTGAGAGCAGAAGGGGAAAGCCTGAGGCCTTGGAGACGTGAGCTGCTTGCCAGGGTCCTTGCTCTGGGAAATGTCAGTGGCCTGTGAGCAGTAGGTTGGTGAAACTTAGAGTTTTGTTCCTCGTCACAATGCCTATAAACCCATTCTCTGATCCATCAGGAGATTCTGAGAACTACCTGTTACCCTTTATGAAATCTCTTTACTGCTTAAATAGCCAGTCTACTGCTTTTTGTAACTAACAACCCTGAATAATGTAACTTATCACGGTACAATCTGAATTGGTTGGCACAGGCAAGACAAAGCAACAGGTGCAGGTCAATGTTAAAGGGCATCATATTGGGACAAAGTGAGACCTCATCTCTACAAAAAATAAAAAATACTAAAGGGCATCCTTAATAAAGGAAGTAAAGCACACATGCCTCATGAAAAAACTCACCCAAACTGGGCACGGTGGCTCATACTTGTAATCCCAGCACTTTGGGAAGTTGAGGTGGGTGGATCACTTGAGCTCAGGAGTTCGAGACCAGCCGGGCCAACATGGTGAAACCCCATCTCTACTAAACACACAAAAAATTAGCCAAGCGTTGTGGCACACGCATGTAATCCCAACTACTCCAGAGGCTGAGGCAGGAGAATTGCTTGAGCCTTGCAGGCGGAGGCTGCAGTGAACCAGGATTGTGCCATTGCACTCCAGCCTGGGTGACAGAGCAAGACTTCATCTCAAAAAAACCCAAAACAACAACAACAACGACAACAAAAGTCTCACCCTAATATTCTCTGGAATCTAGAAAGAAATCTTTACTTCTCAGTTCCTCACCTGGATATTTCACCAGTTCTAAATTAGTAGCTTATTCAGGGCTTTATTGGTAATAAGAAGATACTGACTTTATCTTTGTACATTGAATAACAAATCAATTCCTGTTGGAATTATAGGTCCTGGAAGATGTTTCTGATGATGTGAGCCTTGATGCTCTCTCTCTCTCTCTTGAGTATTCTGAGAGGGGAAAAATTGCTTGTGATTCCAAATTTCAGAATTTCTAGGCCTTATATTCTGGTTCTTAATTTAGCTGATTTTTCTGTGGAGGGTCAAAGATGGTAGTTTGCTCCAAAATTCTCACGAGACACCTGGTTTGTATGGCTCCTTTCGTTAAGATACTTCTTGTACAGATCCTTTCTCTGAGAGATTTCTTGTCTTTTTGTCCCAGCCTATTTAATTAAATTGACTATGTATTAGAATCAATTATGCATTTGAGAAATAATTCCCTTAATCTTAGGACACTAATTATTATTATGGAATCACAAATCCATGTCTAGTAGAAAATAACAGATACAAATAAGCAAATGTTTTGATTGGTAATGAAGGGAGCTTAGTGAAGTAGGCTGTCAGCCTAGTTAGGGCAGCATCCTATGACATGCTGGCAAGCTTGAGATCAGTGAAAATCAGCTGAAAATGGCTCTTGGGCTCCAGGTATTAGCAGACTCATTTTTACTGAACGGAAATCACAGATTTTACAGGCAAAACCAAGAGTCCTATAGTAGTTCTTCTGTGCTAATTTTTTCCTACCCCTTATTTCTCTCTAACTTCTTCAACTCTGTTACTAAGGTTTAAAGTGGTTTATGGAAGGTCGACAAGTAGAATGATATAATCAATGACTGTGGCCAAATCAGCGCCCTTCCACACTGATGTGAGAAATACTCTTTTATTCATTTCAAGTGAAACTAACACGTTTATATATTGGGCATTGACAAAATGCTCAATACTGTCATAGGTATTACCAGAGATAAAGAAAAAGGCTCGCCTTCTAGACACGTAAAATATAATTGGAGAGTGCAAATTTATATTTAGGAAAAAAATACAGAGTAAGATATGACAGTGTGAAATTAGGTGAAAATTGTGGGATACTGACTACCATACAGAATTTAGGAATTCAGACAAGAGACAGATGAATGCTGGCCAGAGGGGAGCCATCTAGGACAGCTTTCTTTCTTTCTTTCTTTCTTTTTTTTTTTTTGAGACAAGGTCTCATTCTGTCACCCAGTACAATGGCACAATCTTGGCTTATTGTGCCTTAACTTCCTGGGCTCAAGCTATCCTCCTGCCTCAGCCTCTTATGTAGCTGGGACCACAGGCATGCACCACCATGCCTGACTACCTTTTTTATTTTTTGTAGAGATGGGGTCTCACTTTGTTGCCTAGGCTGGTCTCGAACTCCTGGGCTTCCATGATCCAGAGAGAGCTTTCTTGAGGATGGTTGCCTGTGTAGCCTTCTTCCCCCACCAGGTAAACCTTAGAATTTAGAATATGATTTAAAGAATATAAATTAAAGGCATATTTAACAGAGAATATGAATTAAAGAACGAATATGCTAAGAAGTAGCTGGTTCTCAGCTTAGAATCAGTCAGGAAAATGAAAAGAAAAAGCCCTTAAGGTATTTGCAGCAGAGAGGTATTTAATATGGAGAATTAGATTACAATTTACATTAGATTTAGATTTACATTAGTTAGATTACAGCTGTTAGAAGGGTTGGAGGAGTGGAAAGGAGAATGTGGTTTGCAGAGGTGAGGAGCTACAGAAACCTGCTTCAGCTGCTTAGACACCGCTAAAGCCTCAAAAGGAAAGGTTTGTACTCTCCTTCTACCTTCTCATCTCGCACAACAGCCTCCTTCTGGCAGATTGCTGGAGCCAGGCCGGCATGGGGGTCTGGGAAATGTAGTTTCCAGGCTTCTAGCCCCTGCGAAGAACCAATAGACAATATCTAGCTCAGGACTGGTAGGATCCACGTGACGTTTTAGAAGGATTTTTCTGCCGGTGACCAAAGTCCAGTATCCCTAAGAATGCTTTTTCTTTTCTCTTCTAACCCATTCTGTATCCCGTTGCAGCTGCTTTTGGGTTCGTTTTTGTCTTGTTCGTTTGTATCATATTAACACCATATGCTTGCTTTACATATATTAGTTTTATTTCCATAACTGGATTTTTTTTTCTTTTCTAACTAGATTTTTTAAAGATTGGGAGCAGGCTGGATGCAGCGGCTCACATGTGTAATCCCAGTACTTTGGGAGGCTGACGAGAGAGGGTTGCTTGAGTCCAGGAGTTTGAGAGCAGCCTGGGCAACATAGTAGAACCTCGTCTCATTTTTATTTTTATTTTTTAAATTAAAAATATTAGAAACAGAACTTTATTAATTAGCAAATAACAATCTGTGTGCACAAAAAACAAGACACTGTTCAGGGTGCTGAAGACAGAGCAGTGACCAAAACAATCCTAATTTAACTGGAGCTTCCGTTCCAGCAAGGGAAACTAAGAATAAACAGCAAATGCGTATTTAGTGTCACATGGAGATAAATGCTCTGGAGGAAAAAACAGAGATAAATGCTCTGGAGGAAAAAACTAAGTATTATAAAGTGATAGTCAAGCACAGTGGTGGGTGTGGCAGGGGGCTATGTCATAAATAATGGTCAGGAAAGGGTTCTCTGATAGGAGGGTAGGATATAAGGGAGAGGGAATCATGTGCTTTTCTGGGGAAAGAGGTTTCTAAGCAGACAAACGAGGAAATATGGAGTGAGGTGGGAAGTCGCACAGCACATTTGAGAAGTGGCCAGAAATCCAATGAGGATGGAAAGGAGAGACAAGGGGAAGTGGTAAGAAATAAGATGAGAGAAGGGGAAAGCTCATATGCTACTTGTATCTCGTCTCTTCTGTATCCCTCCTAGAGTCGGCCTTGTTTTGGGAAAGTAGCTATGTTTCACTTGGTCTTCAAAGCCAGCACCCAGCATCTCAAGCGTTATCATTTTCCCTTCTGTATTTTATTTTGTGCCTTCTCTCCGACGTGGCTCTGCAGCTACATTAATTTTTTTCTTTTATTAAATTGCAAAGACTACTTGCTGGAATGATGTATAGAGTGGTTATTCCTGTAGGCAGGTTGCCCTAGCAACAGGGAAAATCTTACCTATTTCAGCAAATTTTATCAATAAAGCAGTCTAACCAGAGACTAATGTTCACATAATTAAATGTCTACTATTCTTTTCCTCTGTTCCTTAAGCATGGCAATTGTCAGATTGTTAATTAGGCGAATGCCAATCGATTGAAGGGCTCCACAGGAGCGGACACTAAGAAAAGGTAATAATAGAATGATCCTAAGAAGTCACAGGTGACAGCCCCAAGTCACCATCTTGCTTTGGTTTCCAAGTTAACCGCAGCAAATCTTTATCCCTTCCAGGAACAGGCATGCAGCTTCCATGTTGAATACCTGGAATCCATTTAGACTGGCAAGTATCCACTACCTAAAAAGCCTTGGGTGCTAAGGAAACAATGTTTGAAAGAACAGAGTGTATCCAGTCGTGCCAACTGCAGTCTAAGAACGATCCGTGATGTGGCTCCCTGAAGGGGCAAACAAAGTAAAATAAATACATACCAGCTGGGCACAGTGGCTCACGCCTGTAATCCCAGCACTTTGGGAGGCCGAGGTGGAAGGATCACTTGAGTCCAGGAGTTCAAGGCCAGCCTAGGAAGCATAGTGAGACTCCATCACTACCAACAAATAAAATAGATAAAATAAAATAAAATAAATTAGCTGGGTGTGGTGGTGCACAACTGTAGTCCCTGCTACTCGGGAGGCTGAGGCAGGAGGACTGCTTGAACCTGGAAGGCTGAGGCCGCAGTGAGCCAAGATTGAGCCACAGCACTCCAGCCTGGGTGGTGGAGTGAGACCCTGTCACACACAAACACAAAATGCAGGCCAATCCTCTCAGGTTAAAACTTCAGGTGACCTCGGATTCAAATGATAATAGTGGCTACACTGAATATGTGGTCAGATATTTGTTAAAAACATAAACTTTAAGTATAACCCCCTCTATAAGATCATATGTTCAATTCATTCATAACAGAGTTGACCTTAAGAGATCAATATGTTCACTTTCTTGTATTCATGAAAGGCGTTGTATTCATTTTTCTAATCTTGTCTGCATTTGTGATTTTTAATAATACTTCAGAAAAGATGATATCATGGTCTGCTATGGCTATAAATGTTGTGAATATAGAATCATCTTCATCTTCTTTTGGGGGGAAATTTTCTTTGAAACACAACCCAAGTCATTTTAGGTTCTATGTCATGCATAGATATCTAATTTGGCACGAAGGATTCTGTTAAATGATTGTTTTGGCTTGCCAATCAATAACAGTGTAACCTCCTTATTCTGAGGGACATCGTTCACTGCAATGGGAAGAGGTATATATAGGTATTGCAGTGAGATTCCTACCTCACCACTTTTGAGCTAAGTTTAGTCAGTCTGTTATCCTCAGTGATACACACTTCCACCACCACTTTCTCCACTGTGAAATGAATAAAAATGCCATCCACCACTCCTGGCTGCTCTGAGAATTAAAAGATAACCTACACAGGGCCTGGCACATAGGAAGCATTCAGTGATTTTTTTCCCCTTTTCCTTCTCCTGTCCTTAAAAATATACAACATGAAATTAAATATGAACTAGCTACACTGTTGAAATAATTTTTTTTCTGTAGCAAATCTTATATGTTTTATTATTTATTTATTTATTTTTTGAGATGGAGTTTCTCTCTTTTTGCCCAGTCTGGAGTGCAATGGCACGATCTCAGCTCACTGCAACCTCCACCTCCGGGATTCAAGCGATTCTCCTGCCTCAGCCTCAGGAGTAGCTGGGATTACAGGCACGCAACACCACACCCGTCTAATTTTTGTATTTTTAGTAGAGACGGGGTTTCACCATATTGGTCAGGCTGGTCTTGAACTCCTGACCTCAGGTGATCCACCTGCCTCGGCCTCCCCAAGTGCTGGGATTACAGGCCTGAGCCACCATGCTTGGCCATATGTTTTATTTTATAAAAAGAAACATAAATGTAAGTGAAATATAAATGTAACAAATAAATGTAAGTTAAAAGAGTAACTAAAAACACAAATATCAAATACAATGCTATAGAAAGACTTTAATTTTCTATCACTTTATCCATAAATGTACCAATATGTATTTCAAAAGATAATTACTCTTTTTTTGGTAAAATAACTGCAAACCATTGATTCATGCAAAAATATTAACACGTTTCTTAGTGTCATCCAATGACTAATCAGTGTCATTATGTTTTACAATTTGCTTTTTATAATCATATTCCAAATAAAAGATACATATATTTGAAAAAATAAACTTAAGTTGATCTCATACCATTGGAATAAGTTATGTGGTTACTGGTAAAACAGGCTCATATGGTTTGGCTGTGTCCCCACCCAAATCTCACCTTAAATTATAGTAATCCCCACGTGTCAGGGGTGAGGCCAGGTGAAGATAATTGAATCATGTGGAACCAGGGTGGGTGAGGGTGTGGCGGGGTGGTTCCTGTGCCGTTCTGGTGATAGTGATTAAGTCTCATGAGATCTGATGGTTTTATAAAAGGGAGTTTCCCAACAAGCTTTCTTACCTGCTCCCATGTAAGACGTCTTTGCTTCTTCTTTGCCTTCCACCATGATTGTTAGGCCTCTCTAGCCATGTGGAACTGTGAGTCCATTAATCCTCTTTCCTTTATAAATTACCCAGTCTAGGGTAATGTCTTTATTAGTAGCATGAAAACAGACTAATACAGCCATATAGAAGATTTTTTTGTTACGATAAGTTGTATCTCTTGTCTAAAATATTTGTAAGCAAACCAAGAAAAAAGTTTGCATTAGTCAGTGTTCCTGGAGAAACAGTATACACACTGTATTAGTCCATTTTCACAGTGCTGAATAAGATCTTGTGAGACTTATTCACTATCACGAGAACAGCAAGGAAAGACCTGCCCCCATGACTCAATTACCTTCCACTGGGTCCCTCCCCACAGCACATGGGAATGTAAGATGAGATTTGAGTGAGGACTCAGCCAAACCATATCACACACACATACACATGCACATACGTGTACATATATACATACATACATACATGCATTTATCTATTAATGATTGATTGGAATTGGCTTACATGATTCTGGAGAGTGGCAACTCCAAAACTGGTAGGGCAGACTGGTAGGAAATTTAGCTAAGAGAAACCTAAGTCTTTGCTTTTAAGGCCTCCAACTGATTGGGTGAGGCCCATCACATCATGAAAGGTATTGTGTTTTACTAAAAGTCTGCTGATTTCCATGTTAATTACATCCATAAATACCTTCACAGCAATATCTAGACTAGTGTTTAACCAAACAACCGGGCACCATAGCCTACCCAAGTTGACATGGAAAATTAACCACCACAAAGCTCAAAACAAGAGATTTAATACTGATACTTCTGGTTTTCTAATGGTAATTTCTTTTTAAAAATGAAATCAGGATGTAAAAGAAGTCTGGTCACTAGAATAAAAGTGATTCTGCTCATAATAGCAACTTCTTTATCCCTCATCTTTTTCATTTCCTTATTGATAGTTCTTTTAATGATAAAGCTTTAGGGAAGCTGGGTAGAATATTCAGTAGGTTGCTTCATAATTGTTTTATGTAATACTGTCAAGTTAAAAGAGTAATCATGGCTGGGCATGGTGACTCATGCCTATAGTTCTAGCACTTTGGGAGGCTGAGTAGGTGGATTACTTGAGGTCAGAAATTTGAGGCCAGCCTGGCCAACATGGTGAAACCCTGTTTCTACCAAAAATACAAAAGTTAGCTGGATGCAGTGGCTCACACCTGTAATCCCAGCTACTTGAGAGGCTGAGGAAGGAGAATTGCTTGAGCCCAGGAGGTGGAGGTTGCAGTGAGCAGAGACCTTGCCACTACACTCCAGCCTGGGTGACAGCAAGAAAAAAAAGGATTTAAAAAGAAAAAAAGTAATTGTGTATCTTGACAACGAGAACTATTACATATCCTGGGTAAAATTAAAATGTGTATAATTTGAGCCCTCTTTACCTAAGATAACATCTTTTTGTTAATGTGGTATGGTTTTCATTTATTTTATTTTAGGTTGAGGGGTGCATGTTCAGGTTTGTTATATAGGTAAATTAATGTCGCAAAGGTTTAATGTACAGATCATTTTGCCACCCATGTAATAAGCATAGTACCCAATAGGTAGGTTTTTGATCCTCACCCTATCCCCCACCCTCCACCATCAAGTAGAGTCTGGTGTTTGCTGTTCCTCTCTTTGTGTCCATATGTATTCAATGTTTAGCTCTCACTTATAAGTGAGAACATGCAGTATTTGGTTTTCTGTTCCTGTGTTAGTTTGCTTAGGAGAATGGCCTATAGCTCTATCCATGTTGCTGCAAAGGACATGATCTCATTCTTTTTTATGGCTGCATAGTATTCCATGGTGTTTGTGTATCACATTTAAAAAATCCAGTCTACCATTGATGAGCATTGAGGTTGATTCTGTGTCTTTGCTATTGTGAGTAGTGCTGCATTGAACATATGTGTGCATGTGTCTTTGTGGTAGAATGATTTCTATTCCTCTGGGTATACACCCAATAATGAGATTGCTGGTGGAATGGTAGCTCTGTTTTAAGTTGTTTGAGAAACCGCCAAACTGGTTTCCATGGTGGCTGAACTAATTTACATTCCCACCCCAGTGCATAAGCATTCTCTTTTCTCCACAACCTGGCCAGCATCTGTTACTTTTTGTCTTTTTAATAATGGTATGGTTTTCTTAAAACAGATGATTTTTGTTTTGATAGCAAAAGTGTACAGAGGACTAAAATCAACAAATTAATGGGTGTTGGGTTTTGGCCTTACAGAGACATCTCTCTTGTGTGGTTATAGTGCGTGTATATTTGTGCAGTTTTACATGGCTGTCAGTTTCTATCATTAGATGATCTTCTCTTGCACAGCAGGAGCTATGCCTTCAATGTCTTGGTAGCCTCCTTCCAATCTGATTTAGACTTGCTGACACTGGAACTATATTCTTTATTCATGAGGACTGCCACACTGTAATAGTCAACTTTGATGTCAAGTTTATATGTCACTTTAGCTAGGCTATAGTACCACGTTATTTAATCAAACATGCATCTAGAGGTTGCTGTGAGAGTATTTTGTAGATGTGGTTAATATCAGCAATCAGTTGACTTTAAGTGAAAGAGATGAGCCTTGATAATATAGTGGGCCTCGATCAATCCGTTGAAGGCCTAAGAGCAAAAACTGAGGCTTCCTGGGGAGAAGAAGAAACTTTGCCTCAAGACTATAGAGTAGAAATTTTGGTAGCATTTCTATCCTGTCCCCTGCCCTATGCATTTCAGTCCTGCCAACTCCCACAGTCATGCAAGGCAATTCCTTGAAGTACTTAACTGAAAAATGTGTATATATACATTTATATATATATATATTTATATTTACATACACACACATATAAATATATATCCTCTTAATTTTGTTTCTCAGAGGAACCCTGAATGATACTAACCCTAATGCTGCTTTTGTTTGACTCATCCATTTGCATTATTGAATTTGAAATATATCTGTTAAAAATCAGCTATCTTTATGAAATTGCTTGGTCCAATGGACATAAGCAATCATTTAGACCTTGCTACTGTGGACATATTTGCATTTCAAACAGTCTAGGAATCGTTAATGGTTTGGAAAACGTCTTGCATGTTACATTAAATGTAAGGTTTATTAAATGAAACAGTACCGTCTTATAAAATTAATTCATTTGGCTGTGGGTTCAACTTTGGAAGTATTAATTGCAAATATTCCTAGTACTGAGCTTCTAGTAATATAATTAGATGAATGAAAGTACTTAAAATCATGACCAACTTCAAATTATGTATATATGTATATGAGATATATATGACAGATATATCTGTATATATATCTGTATACATCTCTATGTCTATCTATCTGTCTATCTATCTATCTATCTATCTATCTGCAAATGAAAGCATCCATGAACACAGGGGTGAGGGATTTGAGAGCATTTAATCATGACTGATGGGTGAAGTCCAAAGCAAGTGGTAAAGATATTGGCACAAAATTTCAGTACCTTAAGCAAGGATGCCAGACGCTCAGCTTGGTTTAAAAACCAACCTAGCTAAGGTGTGTGGTTTAGTTTCTGATAAGGACCCTGAAATGGAGACTAGCATGGATGTTTAGGGTCTGGGCTAACTTGTGCACCTTCTCATCATTGCGGCCAACAGAAATCTGCTTGAGACGAGGCTGGATGTGGAGTTCATTGTTAGCACTTTTCCAGAAAGGCAGCCACAAATATGGAGCCTTTGGAAACTCAACCTGGAGCCACTTTGTGACAGAGAACAGAAAACTGGCAACAAGCATTTCTTGAAACTGAATTTTCTGTGTGCGTGTTAAAACGTGGTTTTACAAATGATCACAAGTATCACCAAGCCCACAGTTTTATTACTCACATAAAGTTTTCTTCTGCTTTCTTGAGTTAACCAATGGAATTGGAGGGGTCTGACATATGAGTATTTTTATAAGAAGTTGGGGCCGGGCGCGGTGGCTCACGCCTGTAATCCCAGCACTTTGGGAGGCCGAGGCGGGCGGATCACAAGGTCAGGAGATCGAGACCATCCTGGCCAACATGGTGAAACCCCATCTCTACTAAAAATACAAAAATTAGCTGGGCGTGGTGGCGCGCCTGTAATCCCAGCTACTCAGGAGGCTGAGGCAGGAGAATTGCTTGAACCCAGGAGGTGGAGGTTGCAGTCAGCCGAGATCGCGCCACTGCACTCCAGTCTGGCACCTGGCGACGGACCGAGACTCTGTCTCAAAAAAAAAAAAAAAAGAAAAAAAGAAGTTGGGAAAGTGATGTCAGGAAGTGCAGGATTAGAGGGGGATGACTTCTGGGTAATTTGCATCGAGCAAAGCATAGCCATTCCTTTCTCCTGATGCTGCTTTTTTGAAGGTCATGATCTCTCTCTTCATTGTCAAGTCCTGTGACTTTGGGTCTCCCCTTGTTCCCCAGGGCTTCTGCTGGAGTTCCTCCTCCAGCACACTGCTTTCTATCACTTTTCTCTAGCCAGTTGTTCTGGTCTATGGATTTCTCCTCTTTCTCCTGGGCTAGCTTGCTTGTGCTTTCCTTTTTATAGAATGAAATTTAAGAGCCCCTAAGAATAAAATCATCTGGGGGAATGATTATTTCATCACTGGGAAAACAAATTTTCTAGTCTCAACTTTTCCTACCCTCTGCTATCCCTCTTTCTTACCCTTTGTAAAGAAGATAGCATTTTTCAATCATAAAAAAGCATGCACGGAATCCTCCAAAATTAACCAGAGAAAGGTATTTGCTTATGTTATAACTACTGCACTAAGAAGGGTCACTAAGAAAGACCCTTGGTATTTCCTGAGAGAGATAGGTGGGTACCCCAGCTCCAAGGAGCTGGCTTCAGCATGGAACCAGGGACACGGGTTCCAGAGACCCCAGCAGCATGTCTTGGGAGAAATAGGGCAGGAGAGACTGGGCATTGGCAAGCATAGAACAGAAGGGAGGAAAGAGGGGGAATGAGATGGGCACAGGTACTCTTCCCACAGCCCAGGAGAGCCTCAGTGTGCAGGTGCTGAAGGTGCCCTTGGGGCAAGTATAAACCTGTTTTCACAGTTCCTTCTTATGTTGCATGTTTGTGAAGTTTGCATGTCTGCCAGATTTTCTCCTAGAGAGAACTGTGCCTGCCTACTCTTCCTGCCATCGTAAGGCTGGCAGAGATCTCCCTCGTGGGACCAGACGGCACAGGATCTGGACTGTGGGATGCCCTTGAGATGCAGCAGTTGCTGTAATCTTTATTCTGTCATTTCACCAAAGCATCACACCCACATCCCTAACTACCTTCTGAAGCGGCATCTTTGTCTGGGGTAAATACCCGGGGTCTGTCATCTTGTGCCAAGATTAAGGACATGCATTGCACCCTAATCTTATGCAAATTGCCTTTCCCACTTGGCCAGTGCCATCTTGTCTGCTTCTCACTGTACACGTGGCCGGCAAAGAGAAGGGAAGATGAAACTGCCATTCGATTATGCCTAGTCACAGATAGTCTTTTCCTGTTGGCACAGCGGCCGGCATTCACCCGTGCAAGCTTCCAGCTTGCTTGTCTATGTCTGCAACTCGATTTTACAGGAGGCCTTTGTTAGAAAAGAAAATCATTTGGGGGCTGCTTTTCATTAGAAGGAAAACCTTACCAAGGACTCCTGTACCCTCACTATCTGGCTAAGTACTTTCTTCGTAACTCCTATATCATTTCTAGAGCTATCACTTAGATCTCTCAATGACTGGACGAACCCAAACTGCCCAAACTTCCTTCTCTCAATATTTTGTCTCATGCACCTCATTCTCAAATATATAATTATTTTCCCAATCAAAAGGTTTGAAAATTGGGAGTTTTCTTCAACTCTTCTTTGCATCTGATAACTCATATTTGGCCTGCTTTAAATTCTGTGGCTTGTTGGCTTGCGGTTCATAGTTTGTATCTGGTCTCTTTACCACTAACTTTGTGAATGTCCTTATTCAAGGCTTGTTCACCTTGTGCGATAGCCTTTCAATTGACTTCTTCCTCTTCCTCTCTATCCCAAACTGAAGACATTATGTAGATTTTTTTTTTTTCTTTTTTTTTGAGAAGGAGTCTCACTCTGTTGCCCAGACTGGAGTGCAGTGGCACAATCTTGGCTCACTGCAACCTCCGCCTTCTGTGATTCTGCTGCCTTAGCCTCCTGAGTAGCTGTGACTACAGGCACGAGCCACCACGCCCTGCTAATGTTTGTATTTTTAGTAGAGATGGGGTTTCGCTATGGTGGCCAAGCTGGTCTTGAACTCCTGACCTCAAGTGATCCACCTGCCTTGGCTTCTCAAAGTGTTGGGATTAGAGGTGTGAGCCACTGTTGCCTGGCCTAGACTTCTTCTTCTTTTTTTTTTTTTAAATAATTCCCCTAAGTCTGCCATTACTATTCAAATATTCTTGGTTTAAATCCATCTGTCTGGTTTCCAGAGCCCTTTAATTTAGCTTCATTCTCCAAGAATTCTTGTTTCTCCATCATAACCTTTTCATGCTTGTTAGAATGACCCTATGGGCAAAAAAAAAAAAAAAAAAAAAAAAAGAATGGCCCTATGGGTACATAGGCTACATGGTTATCTCTGATCACTACACAGACCTGGAAACAAGGTGTCACATTTACTTACAGATACCAAAGAAAGTGTTCTGCAAAGTGTTAGTGAGCAAGGTGGATTTTACCAAAGATTTCCGAGCAGATGCAGTGGAGGGTGTCAATTACACAGTCACTAATTTCACTGCAATCCTATAAGATTAAAAACCAATATATAATTTTTTTGTCTCTGTGTTAAACAATACTGGGATCAGGCATACTTTCCTGTCTCTGTGTTAAACAACATGGGGAACAACCCCTGAAACCCAAACAAAACAGTCAGCTACTCGCTTCAGGGCTCTCTTCAAACTCCTCACCCCACTGCCCCTCAATCCACTCCTGTTATGTCAGAAATTCTGACCAGGCCCAACCATTTCCCCCACCATGTAAGACTCACCTTACAATCACCCAGACCCCCAAACTCTCTAAGTATGTTTTCCCATTTTGAGATACAGTGAAGCCCTGTCAAATGTTGTTTGCATTTATTACAGGAAGTCTAGTACATCTAGCTGTGCTTTCTGGTGGTTTTGGAGAGATCGATGAGATATTTTTGTTCCCCCAAAGTCCTTCATTTTCTAGGTTTCCCTCCCCCATAATTCATGTAGCTCCTAACTACCCCTCTCCCTGCCAACTACCCCATTGGTGGGCAGGACAATTTAGATCTGTTCCTACTTGCAGACCCATCAGCCCTGGAGAGCCAATTGTCAAGTACTCTCACCCAAAGCATTCACCCAGCTGGATGGGTCTCCATTTAGGGAGATTCATATGATTGTTTCCACCCAATATAACCCAGCTGGGTGTGGTGGCTCATTCTGTAATCCCAGCACTTTGGGAGACTAAGGCAGGAGGATCGCTTGAGGCTAGGAGTTCGAGACCAGCCTGGGCAACATAGTGAGACCCCCGTCCTTACTAAAATTTTTTTTTAAAAAGCTTAGCTGTATGTGGTGGTGCATGCCTGTAATCCAAGCTACTCAGAAGGTTAAGGTTGGAGGATCCTTTGAGCACAGGAGGTTGAGGCTGCAGTGAGCTATGATGGCGCCACTACACTCCAGCCTGGGTGACAAAGTGAGACTCTGTGTCTAATTTTTTTTTTTTTTTTTTTTTTTTGAGACACATTCTTACTCTGTAGCCCAGGCTGGAGTGCAATGGCACAATCTTGACTAACTGCAAACTCTACCTCCAGGAGTCAAGCGATTCTCCTCCTTGATCCTCCCTTGTAGCTGGTATTACAGGCATGTGCCACCATGCCTGGTTAATTTTTGTATTTTTAGAGTTTTAGTAGAGATGGGGTTTTGCCATGTGGGCCAGACTGGTCTTGAACTCCTGGTCTCAAGTTATCCTCCTGCCTCAGTCCCTCAAAGTGCTGGGATTACAGGCATGAGCCACTGGGCCTGGCCTAAAATGTTTTTTTTTTTTTTTAAATTAAAAAGTTAATATCAATAAATAGCACAACTCTACCTAAAGTCTGGATGGTGTGGAAGTCTCTGTGGGTTTGTATTCTTTTTTTCTTTCTTTTCTTCTCTACCTATCTCAGGAGGCTGAAACAGCTGCTTAGCAGCCGCTCAAGAAAGAGTTTGAAAGAATAGAATCAGCAGGTGGTAGGAAGAAACATTCAAAACCCTGCTTCTGCCTTACTTCCTTTCTTCCAAGGACAGGAACATTCATTTTTTGGTGTGGATATAGATTTACATGAAGATTACGTTTCTTTCCAACCAACTTCCCCTGCTTTAGACCATGGCATGGCAACATCTCTGATTTCAAAAAAGAAGAAAGGAAAAAAAGGCTTTGAGGAAACCCAGAAATTCTTTGGGATTAACCCGTGTTTGTGTGAACCTGTTGGAAGCATGGTTGAATTCCTTAAAGCACAAGTGTGCTTTCAAAGGTTCCCAATCAAAATAATTTTAATGACTATATAACATACCATCATAGGCATGTTTAGTAATTTTTCTTTACTGTTTCCCTGTTGATGGACATTTAGGTTGGTCATTTATTTTTTTTGGATTTGAACGTCCCTCAGAATAAGTACTTGTCTGCATTTCTTATTGTTTTCTTTCAGCATGAATTTCTGGTTGTGCAATTACTGGATAAAAGGCTATGACCGTTTTAACGGCTTTAAGTATACACTGTGAAAGGGTTTCTTTTTGGAAATTTGAGATGCCCCTTGTGAGATGGATAATTATGGCAGGGAAAAGATATGCAGAATTAGTCATTGGCATTAGCTGCTGGCCGTATTTACATGGAAACCGTACTTTGGGCTATC
Source organism: Ateles fusciceps (assembly GCA_036589455.1). Classification (NCBI taxonomy): domain Eukaryota; kingdom Metazoa; phylum Chordata; class Mammalia; order Primates; family Atelidae; genus Ateles; species Ateles fusciceps. Next base: position 8,141,824 of record JAZHEH010000174.1, on the reverse strand, counting down.
AGTATGCACCAAATTGTATCTTTGTTTTTGAACAGCAAGCTGACCCAACAGATGGTTGTCTGTTTAGGGGAAAAACGTTGCCATTTCAAATGCCAGATTCAAGAAATGCCATGATTCTCTGTTTTCCACTGGGGCAGCTGGGACTCTGGACTCCCTGGAGGACACTGAGGCCATGAGGGTTGAATCCACTTTCTGGTCTCAGATAAAGCGTTCATTTCCACTTAGAGGTCTTCTCCTCTCTTGAAATATTTTTCTGTGTTTTCTTTTTCTCAGAGCTCATTGTACTTTTGAAAAACCAGGACCCCTCCTTTCCCCTTCCCTTGCCATGTTGAAAGTGGTGCATTTTTCTAAATTATCTAACCAGGCAGAGCAATTAGTGCCCAAGGAGGCCGGAGGCTGAGTGCTTTGCAGAATGAATTGTTTTCATGGGAACAGCATTGAGAGGACCTTACTGAGCAAAAGTGCTTGCCAGGAACCTTGCTTGGTGCTGGCCCTCCTGTTTGGATTTCTAGAAGTTGTTTATATTTGCTGATGCCCTAATAAACAGATCCTTTCATAGAGCAAATCCTTGAAATAGTTTCATTCCCGGCCTGAGTCCCTGTCACCAGTCAATGGCACAGCTCAGAACCAGCTGAGAGTAATTGTGGTTTCTGCTGTTTTCTGGTAAATAAATTCAGTCATTGCTAAGTCCTGGGTTTTCACCTCCTGTGTGAAGGCTTTCTTCAACCACCTGGTCTCTAAATATTCATCAGTTGGCTGAGTGTGTCAGGTCCTGTTTTGGACCCTGAGGATTGGAGTGAGAGATGAGACAGATGAGTTCCTGTATCTCATGGAGGTACTACTAGTCCTTGTAGACAGACAATAAACAAATAAATAAACACAAAACGTGGAAGATGCTGATAGGATGTGAAGAGAATTAGACCGGCCCACTGTGCTGGTGGCTCTCTGTCCCTGATTGGTGGTCCCAGAAGGGTATCTCTGAGCTGACTTCTGAGTGACAGCTCAGACCAGCATGTTGAGAAGAGGGTGATGATGTCAAGCTGAGGGAGCAATGAGCAAAATCAAGAAGACTGGTGGATTTAATAAACAAAAAACCAGGAGGAAGGCCAGTATGAAAAGGACTCAGTGAGCAGGTGGGTATGGTTTGAGACAGGAAGGGGCCAGTTCACCTAGAGCCTTGAACGTCAGAATAGGGTTCTGATTGGGTTTTAGTGAGTGTAATAGGAATTGCTGGAGGGTTTTAAGCAGAGGATATACTGTGGCTTGTGTTTTGAACAACCCATTCCGCAGGCTGAGTGTTAGTGGTATCATAAGACCAACAGAGGAAAGCAAGATTAGTAAGGAACCCCGCGATGGCTCACGCCTGTAATCCCAGGCATGAGGGATTACACAATTCTCCACCAATTCTCCATTTCTAACTACCACCAGTTCTCCATTTCTCCAACACTTTGGGAGGCTGAGGGGGGTAGATCACCTGAGGTCAGGAGTTCGAGACCAGCCTTGCCAACATGGTGGAACCCCATTTCTACTGAAAATACAAAAATTAGCCAGGTGTGGTGGTGGGTGCCTATAATCCCAACTACTTGGGAGGCTGAGGCAGGAGAATCGCTTGAACCTGGGAGGCAGAGATTTGCAGTGAGCCGAGATCGCACCATTGCACTTCAGCCTGGGAGACAGAGCGAGACTCGGTCTCAAAAAAAAAAAAAAGAGGTTAGTAAGGATCCCATTATGTATGGCAGTCCAGGAAAGAGATGATGATGGATCGGGACTAAAAGGGTAGCAGTGGAGACAGAAAGTAGTGTCGGAATTGGGATATGTACCTGTGTAATTTTTCTCTACCACCAATTCTCCATTTCTCCAACACCAACTGGGTGTCCAAAAATTCAATTCAATTCTGATACTAACTCCAGAGTGAGCACAGATCCCACAGGTCGAGGGTTCAGTCCCACAAGACTGCCCCTGTTTCAGACATCAGCCATAAATTAGGTCTCCAGGCCACCCGCACTTCTGCCTGGGCTACTACAAATGTAGGGGTTCCCATGACCTCTCCCTACTCAGGTTTGAGAATTTTCTAGAATGACACACAGAATGCAGGCAAGTGCTCGTCTTCCTATTGCAGTTCATGATGAAAAACACAAATGAAGAGTCGGATGAAGAGCACAGAGGGCGGGGTGTGGAACGGTCCATCACGCAGGAGCCTCTGTCCCCCGTGGAGTCAGCATGTACCACCCTTAACATGTTCACCAGCTCAGACACATCCTCAGCCTCTTTCAGGATTGTAGCTGAGGTTTCATTACGCAGGCGTAATGGATTAAATCATTGCCATTGATGATTGAACTCATTCTCTAGCCCTCTTCCATTCCCCCAGCGGTTGGGGGGTGGTGGTGAAAGTTTCTACCCTCTAATCACATGCTTGGTTCCTCCGGCAACCAGACCAGCCCCCATCCTGAAGCAATCCAGGGGCCCTGCCAAGAGCCACCCCATTCACATAATCCCAGGTATAATTGAAAAGGGCTCATTATGAATAACAAAGACACTCCTATCACTCAGGGAATTGCAAGGGTTTTAGGAGGTCTGTGCCAAGAACAGGAACAAAAGCCAAGTGTATATTTTTTAATATGCCACTGTAGAATTCATAGATTTGGATGTGGGGAATTTGGAAAAAGAAAGTGTGGGTAATTCCTGGTTTTCTTGCCCTAGTGTCACCAAATTGCACTGGTTGGTTTAGCTTATTCAGTGGGAAAGACATATGACATAGGTTTCAAAGATTGTTTAGATTAATTTACAACATGTTTTATTCCCCCAGCATTTTCTGGGAGGTTGTGAGAACCAGCTTGGAAGAAGGAGAAGAATTGGAAGCACTAGTTAATGCGTTTAGAAATGTCAAATTGACTGGTAATTCCATGGCCACCATAATATGAAAGAAAGAATGCAAACCGTGTGTGTGTGTGAGTGTGAGTGTGTGTGTGAGCGCGGGGGTGGGGGGCGTGGGGGTGGGGTGCAAAATCCCGCCACGTTGCCAGCCTCGGTCTCAGTTCCAGGTCTTGGAGCGCCTTCCGTTCAGCACTTTCCTTACCCATATGCGGATCTCAGGTATAGGCTCTGTTCTCTTGATCTTAATAGACAGGACATGAGCAACATTTGCAGCAGGGAGGGGTATCCAAAGGTGAACTGGCTGCTGGGAAGCAAAGTCCTTGCAGGGTGAGGAGGTCAAGTAGCACCGTTTCTGTACAAAGGCGGGGCTCATGGGCGTGACGGCTGCAGGGGCTGCAGGACTTAGGTCCTCTGCTCTCCTGAGGCTTTGGGGGCTCAAAGTCCCTGGCCCTCTCCTGCATGGCCTCTCCAGGTCCAGCCCTTTCACAAGGAACCCCCAAGCCTTTTGTTTTCTCTGTATGTGTCCCCATTCTCCTAACCTAGAAGAATTGCTTTCTGGTCTTTGAGGGAGAAATTGCTTCTTCGGGGGATGTTTCTGCCAGCGATTTCTGTCTCTCTCATTTTACACAGCTCTCCGTGTAAATTCTAAAGGACCTTTGCTTCAATTTGGAAATAGGGCTTTGGGAAACTAAAAGCTCTGAGCTTTGAGTTTGTGCAAGCTGAACTCTCTTTGAAACGGGATGAGATGAGGAAAGGTGCTGGGGGATTTGGAAAGGAAAGGGAAAAACATAGAAGGAAAAAAAATGTTTTATATAGTGAAAAGAATTAGCTTGACCCATGAAGAACAGGATTTCAACCCAATAGTTTTCTTTTGTTTTATTTATTTATTTACTTACTTATTTTGAGAGGGAGTCTTGCACTGTCGCCCAGGCTGAAGTGCAGTGGTGTGATCTTGGCTCACAGCAACCTTCGCCTCCTGGGTTCAAGCGATCCTCCCTCAGCCTCCTGAGTAGCTGGGATTAGAGGCACGTGCCGCCATGCCCAGCTAATTTTTTTGTATTTTAGTAGAGACGGGGTTTCACCATGTTGTTTAGGCTGGTCTCCAACTCCCGACCTCAGGTGATCTGCCCACCCCTTCCTCCCTAAGTGCTGGAATTACAAGCGTGAGCCACTGTGCCCGGCCGATATTATGATGTTAACACAATTAACATGGATAGAATATAAAAAGAAATACAACAGCACAATAAAAATGTTCAAGACTCCTGACCTAGAAACTTTACAGGTTCACATTTTCTTTTCTAAGCCTGATTCCCTAAGTCATTAGACCCCGAAAACCAGGGGTTGCTTGTTAATAGTATTTCTCCTCACCCTTCTTTCTGTTTCAGTTGGCGTTGGGCTGGGCCCAGCAGTATGCATTTTAAGAAGATTTCTAAATCGTTCTTTTATTGTTTCTTTTTTCTTTCTTTTTTTTTTTTGAGACAAAGTCTCGCTTTTGTTCCCTAGGCCGGAGTGCAGCGGTGTGATCCTGGCTCACTGCAACCTCTGCCTCCTAGTTTCAAGGGGATTCTCATGTCTCAGCCTCCCCAGTAGCTGGGATTACAGGCGTGTGCCACCATGCCTCGCTAATTTTTTTGTATTTTTTAGTAAAGACGGGGGTTTCACCATGTTGCCTAGGCTGGTCTTGAACTCCTGTGCTCAGTGATCCCCCTGCCTCGGTGTTCCAAAGTGCTGGGATTACAGGCATGAGCCACTGTGCCCAGTCTTTTCTTTTTTTTTTTTAGACAGGGTCTTGCTCTGTTGCCCAGGCTGGAGTGCAGTGATACAATCACAGCTCACTGCAGCCTCCAATTCCTGAGCTCAAGTGAGTCTCCCACTTCAGCCTCCCAAGTAGCTGGGGACTACAGGTGTACACCATCATACCCAGCTAATTTTTTCAATTTTTAGTGGAGGCAAGGTCTTACTATATTGCTTAGGCTAGTCTCAGACTTTTGAACTTCTGAGCTCAAGAGATCCTCCTGCTTTGGCTCCCAAAGTGCTCGGATTCCAGGCGTTAGCCACTGTGCCCGGCCTTCTTTGCAATTCTTGCTACCCCATAGCCTTCCATTACTCATTGCACTGTGAGTGAGTAGTCAGATCTCTGCAGTTGTTCCCTGTAATTAAAAGCAAAGTGACAGTGATTTCCAATGATGTTTTTACTGGCCACCTGCCCTGCAGCGCGGTCCCCCACATCTGGTAGATGGCCTTTGACATCAGAATCTTTATACTTATCTGCAGTTACGCTCCCAGCAACACTGGCAAGGGGCATGCCCATGAATGAACTCAAGATGTGACCTTTTAAATCTCGCTCTTAAGGTCTCAAGCTGTGGGGTGAATACAAGGAAAATGTCACACCAAATGTTATACGGCCTGACCAGTATAATTTCCTCTATTTCCACCATGGAGAAGAACACATTTGTGCTTTAACTGTAGATTCTTTCTTATTTTGATAGTGCATAGAGAAGGAAACACAAAGGAAATAAACGAAGGAGGGGCCAGTTGTGCGTGGCAGAGCAATAACTTCACCTGGCGATACTCAAGCCGGGCGTGCATGCCTCATGCAGCCAGTGCACTTTTTCCAAGTTCTAGGTGGAGCCCTGGAGAATGTTAATGGCTTCAAGTTCTAGATACTCAGTTTCCACATGTGCTCTTTCAGAAGGTGTCCATGACAGTGCACAGTCCTTCTCCTTCCCACCTCTCCTTGCAAAATATCATTTTTGCTGCTTTTTAAAAGACAGCAGGACCCTCCTCTATGTCAGTTTTATTATGTGACCTTATTCGTGATGAATGAACTTCAGGACATTCAAAATGAACTTCAGGGACAACTCAAAACACTACATTGGTGTCAGATAAGTTTTTAAAATCCATGCATCCACACCTTGCCTATCTATTTCATTAAGTATTTCCAATTTTTTTTGCATTTTATTGCTTATTAAGTACCAACATGTATGTATTTATGTTGTTTGGATCAATTTTTTTTTTTAATTTAAATTTTACTTTTTTGAGACAGAGTCTCACTCTGTTGCCCAGGCTTAAGTGCAGTGGCACAATCTCAGCTCACTGCCACCTCTGCCTCCTGGGCTCAAGCAATTCTTGTGCCTCAGCCTCCCAAGTAGCTGGGATTACAGGCACCTACCACCACGCCCAGCTGATTTTTGTATTTTTGTAGGGATGAGTTTCACTGTATTGGCCAGGCTGGTCTCAAACTCCTGAGCTCAAGTGATCTGCCCACCTTGGCCTTCCAAAGTGGTGGGATTACAGGGGGTGAGCCACTGCACCTGGCCTGGATCAACTTTGGACTAATAATATAATTGATTCCTGAAACTCCTGCCCTCCAAATGTTAACACTTAAAATGATATGAGCGCAATGACTTACACATTATATAAACTTAAAATTATCTACCTGTGTTTGATCACTTAGGATGATCAATGGAAGACATTCAAACATAAAAATATATTACATTATGATAAATTATCTGGGAAAATGAGATAAAAATATGATTTTAAGGACAAAAGAAATAATGTAAAATTTCTGACTTTTACAAAAGAGCCTGTATAGATATATGTATATATATGTATTTTTTTTTTTTGAGACAGGGTCTTACTTTGTCACCCAGGCTGGAATGCAGTGGTGTGATAACAGTTTACTATACTCTTGAGCTCCTGGGCTTAAGTGATTCTCCCGCCTCAGCCTCCCAGGTAAGTAGGACTACAGGCATGCACCACCATACCTGGCTGTTTTATTTTTCTTTGTAGAGGTGGGTCATCTAGGCTCTCTCAAACCCCTGATCTAAAGCAATCCTCCTTCCTTGACCTCCCAAAGCACCAGGATTATGGGCATCAGCCACCATGCCCAGCCTTTATTAATATATTTAAAAAATGGATGATGGTAGAGTTCAAATTGCTTTAATATTTCAAATAACAGTCTTGTTTTAAAATATCACAATTTAGATATGTGCCAGAAATTATATCCTTTGCAACTGCAACCATTTAAACCAACATTTAAAACATTTTAGATATCAACTTAAAATGTGTTAGGTAATCAAAAGTTTGAAGGTCTAAACCACTGGCTAACAATGTTCTGAGTTGCTATTGGAGGCGTTATATAATAGGCATTTTTTTTTCCATCCAATGAGTTCTCTGTTTTTAGTTTATGGGTATGTTTAAAATTATTTTCAACAATCTTCAGTCCTATCACAGTGGGGGAACTTGGACACTTTTAGATGCTGAAGGACAAGAGCTGGTAAAGAGGAATCTATGGAAGATACGGATAAGACAGGGAGCACTGATGGCCCAAAGCCCTGGAGGGGAACAGAGAGGCAGGGATGCACCCCCGGGAATTGCAGCTTGCATTGAAGAACGTGAAGAGGCAGGCCGGCCTTTTTCTCTGTCCCTGGTGGAAAGGAAGTGAGAATGAATGTGGATGTTACTAAGTTTGACGGTGATGGCAGAGTGGAGTTTTGTTTAGCTAATCCAAGGCAAATAGCCTCAACATTCTTGCTGAAGGAAGAAATCATTCTTCTTTCTTTTGTTTGAGGGCAAATGAGTAGTCAGCGTGCGGCGTGCAAAGGTTTGGAACTGCCTCCTTTAGAATGGGAGAGGAGTCTTTAACTAAGGTCTACCCAGAGATTGTGCGATGGTGCCCAGGGTCTGGCTGTCTCCTGACTCTGACTATGTCTGTGTGAGTCAAATGTTGGGCTTACTCCTTGACAATGAATTTTTATTTAATTTTGCTTGTGAGACAGAATCCTGCTGATTCGCAGTTCCCCCTCCCCTGCTAAACTGCTGATCTCTAACCATTTTTCTAGAAGTTGATTCTCTCAGGATTTAGACAACTTCACTGTTTGCCTCCTCTTCTTTCTGTTATGACAGGGAGAAGAAAATGCAGAGTCTAGTTTGTGTCCGGGGCTTATTCTCCACCGTGAATCAACCCAAAGCCTTCTGTGGTCCTCAGGGCTCTGCATCAGTCTGTTTAAATTCAAGAACGAGAGGGACCTTGGGAGTCACTCTCCGTGAATTTGTGTTGTGATGTAGGAAGAGGCGGCCAACAGGACCATAGGCAGGTCCCAAGCTAGCATCTTGTGTCTCTGAGAGTTTATTCATGGACTTGAACAATGGATGATGGCAGGAATCAAATTGCACTGCTGTCTAAATTGTCTAATATTTGCAACACCTAGCAGACTATGCCCTGAATATTTGCTACTACCGTTTAGCCTCTTACACGTGACCTTGCAATGCCCTCGTCCTGTTTTCTTTACCTCATTTACCCCTTTCTTCTGAACCACGTTTTATGCCAAGGATTCGCAACAGAAAGTTAGCACCAAAATTAAAGTAATTAACAGCAAAGCTTCCTCATCACTCTGGCGCTCATAAACAAAAACTGTTTCCCAGGTCTTGGCTTAAAAATCTTTATCTGAGGGTTTTTTCTTTAATTAAAAAAATGTGCACCTGGTGTTATTTTTGGTTTAGAGCACAAACATCTAATAAGCACTTTGAATCAGCTGTGTTAGATTCACTGTTTCTCACCCTGTTTTTATTTGTTCACTTCTGTCTCCTATACTTCATTCTTTCCAGTATTTGCTATAATGGGAGCATATCATGGTGTCTAAAAACCATACAATGCAGATCATATTCATTCTGATCAGAATAATCCACTTTTGGAGAACCCTCATGAATCTTATTTCTTTGAACCATAGGCATTTCAGGTGAGGGGGTGGGTTGAGTTTGGTTTAATTTTGTGATGGGCTACCCAATCAGCTTGCAGCTATGAAATGTGGGCTAACCCCAACTCCCAGCTCCCTAAAGGAAGGGAGCCAGGTGTGTGAGCTCCAGCTTGGATATGGCTTTTTGTAGGAATGAAGCTCTTTTACCCCTAGGAACAGACTTCCTGAGAGGAAACTCTCCCCTCACCAGCTCTTCTCCTTCCACCCTTCTTTTGTTGTCTCTGGCTTTGGAAATAAATCTGAACACGCTCTCTCTTTCTCTTCCTTCCCTCCCTTCCTCTCTCTCCCCTGACAAGACCCTGTGAGTGCAAATCAAAAGCCACAGATTCCCGAGTGCAGGAAATGTAACTTAATTTATCTTTCAATAATGGAATTTAATTCCTATTATAAACCTTCATTCTACCAGGCAGCAAAACCTTTATCTAAGTTAATTTAGTCCCTACTCACCCTCCTCATTTTTAATGGAGTCCAGCCTCATTTCCAAGGAGCTTTACCTGGCTCCTCTGCCTGGTGGGGGGATGGGAGGGCGTCTGGCTGTCCCTGTCATCGACCCACAGCACTCATTTCTGCCCGCCTGTTGGTTGTTGGTTCATTTGGATAGTGCTCAGGGGTCCCCTGGCTCTAACAGTGGATGCCTGTAGGGCATGACCTCCAGAAAAATACCTGCTGCCTCCCGCAGGGCTGTGAGATCGACCTCCTGTCTGTGCACCCTATGTGCTCCTCACTCACTCACATTGGGGAGTTGCTTTTTTGTTTTGAGACAGAGTTTTGCTCTGTCGCCCAGGCTGGAGTGCAGTGGCCTGATCTTGGCTCACTGCAACCTCTGCCTCCCGAGTTCAAGCGATTCTCCGGCCTCAGCCTCCTTAGTAGCTGGGATTACAGGTATACATCATCATGTCCGGCTAAGATTTTGGATTTTTGCAGAGACAAGGTTTCAAGATATTATTCAGGCTGGTCTTGAACTCCCAACCTCAGGTGATCCACCTGCCTCAGACTCCCAAAGTGCTGGGATTACAGGTGTGAGCCACCACGCCTGGGGTATTGGGATCTTATGGCTTTCCCAGGACCTGTATGGGCCCTTCCAGGAAGAGGTTGTAGGTTCCAAGCCTATCAGTGCTCTTTTGGGATTGGAAGGAAGAGAGGTTGGGGCTTAGGACTTCTTCTTAGGCATCCATCAGTTCTGAATCCTCCTCATCTCCTCTGAATCTTTCTTTCCCCTCTTTTTCTCACTGAAGCGAACTTCATTTCATGTTCAGGACAGAAAAAGAACCTCTGCCCGATATGGAAATTACTTCCCAGTGTTTTTAGCCTGGGACCCACGTGGGCTTTTTAAACTCAAAAGCTGAGGGTAGCAGCTTGCCTCCTGTCCCTCTGTCTCTTTACCCCATTATCTTTCTTTCTTTTTAGTTTTTATTTTTTGAGATGGACTCTTGCTCTGTCACCCAGGCTAGAGTGCAGTGGTGTGATCTTGGCTCATTGCAACCTCTGCCTCCTGGGTTCAAGCGTTTCTCCTGCCTCAGACTTTTGAGTAGCTGGGATTACAGGCATCCATCACCATGCCTGGCTAATTTTTATATTTTTAGTAGAGACGGGGATTCCTCCATGTTGACCAGGCTGGTCTTGAACTCCTAGCCTTAAGTGATCTGCCCACCTGGGCCTCCCAAAGTGCTGGGATTACAGGCCACTGTGCCTGGCCCCATGATCTGGTCTGATTGTTCTCCACAGCATTTTCATCAACTCGTACTTAAAAATTTTTTTAATTTTCTAGTTATTTGTTCATTGACTTCCCCCTACTAGAAAACAAAAGTCACTAAAGATAAAGACAGGGTCTAATTTGTTCACTGCTTCATTTTCAGCACTTAGGACAGTGTCTTGCACGTAGATGGGGCTCAATAAATGTTTGTTAAAAAAAATGGTGAATGAATGAGTGGAGCTGATCATCTTGAGTTATTCCTTTCTTGAGGCAGTGGAAGTTGCCTGAGCTGGGGAAAGGTCTTTGGAGCCACAGATCCCAGAAAAAAATATGTGGATAATACCTCATGATGTTTCTCATTACATAAAGGCACAAGGTGGTAACTATGCGATTTATAGGCTTATTATGGAAATGGAGTTGTTTTCCTAAAGGTAGAAGCATCTCTGCTGAGTTCCTTCGAGGCAGATATATTTCACTTCTTGATGTGTGTGCTGGAAGGACCTTGGTGATTTGGAATGTAGCACAATCTTTTGTCTCCAGATAGCTCAGTGGAGATCTTTTTTTTTTTTTAAGTTATTTTGTTTTCCATTTTACTTGTTTAGTTATTACAAAATTGACCAAAGTGGCGATCTTTTGTTCTCAGTCATATCCATGTGTTCTAGCTGGAGTCACTGCAAAATGCTTGTTTACATTTTTCTTGGAAACTCTTGATATAACTGGTTGCAAAACCACTGTGGAATGCAATGAAACATGAAAATGAAGATGCTAGTGGGAAATGGACTTGAAGTTCATGATGTTGTTTTCTTCTGACAAAGATATATGTGTAGATAGATTTATTTTTATAAGACGAACATATTTTCTCTAAGCTGCTTTGTTCTAAATAGAACCGTCGCTCCTACATTTTCCCCCCCAAGTCTGAAGTGAGTATGGAAGAACAGAAATATTTTGAAAAGATTTACTGACTCACCGGTGTATCTGCAGTTCAGAGAGCAGACATCAAAGGCATCCTTTGGGGAAAACCAGTGAAAATTCATAAGGTCACAAGTCTTTGTGCAGATTCTCTTGGGTTGCAGAGAGGAGAGATTTGGAATTCTCTTTGAAAGTGCAGCTTTCTCACAGATCATCAGCATCAGCAAGACTAATGTTTTAAATCATATGTTTAGTCTTGATACTGGATGATTACTCTGCAGCTAGGGAATTAATATCTTTGTGGTCATTTAAAAATACTTGACAGTAACAGACCCTTCTCTACCAAATGATCACGAGTTAGATATTGGGGGCGTTGAAAGTATAGCTCATTTTTGCAGATTCTCATGTGTTTGAGGACCTATTTCTAAGAAGAATTACACTTTCCACATAATTCAAGCCCTAGTCAAGCTTTTCCATTCTGATAGCTTCCAGTTCAGATGTTTCTCATTTTAGGCAGTAGCGCTCCTTTGAAAATGCAACTAAGCTAGACCATCTTTTAAATGTACTGAAAGCTCTGGCTGTAATAAATCACGAAAGCGATATCTTCTCCAAACTGAATCACTACCTCTAATGTAGCTGACTTTTAAATTTGAATTCCCTGAGGTTTGGCTTAAAGCTTGGCTTTGGGCCAAGCTGCCATTAGGAGATTGTGTGGGTAACTCCAGTACACTTTGTGTAATTGCCCTCAGGCTTCTGAACGGTCTCAACTAAAGGGTGAGACACATTTTTGTACAGTTTTGTAGACAGCAAAGACATAACATGGAAATTGTGTTACAATTTCCACTTTATATTAGCTGTTGCTGCTTATGTGTGTGTAAGAAAAGTAATAATAGAGGTGTAATTAAATTGGAGAGAGAGAAGGGTGTATTTCCATCCCACTGGTGCTTATCTATTGTAGAGAAAGTGAGAATAAAATCTCATCTGGTCATGTGGCCATGTGGGTCATGACTCTTTGACCATATATACATTATGTGCTTGAGGCCACGTTTCTCATCCATTTTCCCCGTTCACTGTCAAATGGAGCAATTTATGAACCAGACGTCTAAGAGCTGGTGGAAGGCATGTATTTATTACAGGGTCTCTGCATCTTAGTTCCTGCTTTATGGTTTTGTGGCTCATAAAAGAATGCAGACTTGCCCAAAATATCAGCTCACTGTAGATGATGGGTTGTAGGTACTACTGTTAGAACTAAGGGGCTCCCTCCGGTTTCTCTGGAATATGGAATCATGATTCCCACTGAGAGTTAAACTTTGAAATCATCTCATATGAGATTAGAATATTATATGCAGAACTCTTAAAATAGAAAAAAAAAACGGCTTTTAGGACTTTCTAACCCAGTGAAAATATTCTTTCTTTTTTTTGAGATGGAGTTTCTCTCTTGTTGCCCAGGCTAGAGTGCAATGGCACGATTTCAACTCACTGCAACCTCCGCCTCCCAGGTTCAAGTGGTTCTCCTTCCTCAGCCTCCTGTGTAGCTGGGACTACAGGCGCGGGCCACCACACCCAGCTAATTTTCATATTTTTAGTAGAGACGAGGTTTCTCTGTATAGGTCAGGCTTGTCTCAAACTCCCCACCTCAGGTGATCTACCCACCTTGGCCTCCCAAAGTGCTGGGATTACAGAAAACATTCTTTCATTAGCTGTGTTACTACCTTCATTCTGAATGGAGGTTGAGCCCACTCGGAAACCTGACTAAAAGGAGAGTCACAGGCAGACATGGTATTACCCATCTTAGCACGCTCTTGGGGAAGTCAGTTTAGCCAGGAAACCTCAACTGTTAAAGACTCCAACTGATGCCACTGTCTCTATTCTAGAGATTGTAGCTCAATAACATGGCATTTCCAGTTCATCTTAGTCCTTCTGTTCCGATTCCGGTTTCACTAGGCTGCTTACTGAAGCTACTTCTTCCTTTCTTTTTCAGGTATGCATGGCGTTTTGCAGTTTAGTGAGTCAACTGGACCTTGTGGTATGTCAGAGGACGCACATGCACCTTACATCCTTGATTTCTGTGAATTTGCACCTGAAAGACAACAGATCTCATATCAAGCTTACAGAAAAAAACAAACACAAAAATCTTCCCAAACCTTCAAATACCCAGTTTTCTTTGTTCAGCCAATGAGTATTCATTGTGCACCCATGAGGGGCTAATGCCACTTTGCAAGGTGTTTTGAGAGAGGGCGGAGGATGCCTGGCTCAAAGCCACTTTCCACTTAGAAATACCTACAGGCATTTTTTTCTCTGTCCGTCCTCCATTTAAGCCTTTCTCAGTGTTTGATGTGGCACTGTTGTCACCAGATGCTCCCTCAACCTTCCAAAAGCTTTGATAATTTTCACTAGCTTCCTCTGTGGCAAAAAGTGGAAGAAAATTAAGCTCTCCTTTGCAGATGCGGCTTGTGAAAACCGTTCATTGCAGCCATCCTTCATGGTCACTCCTGGGGCTGTCCTTCTTTGGTGGAAGGCGTTTGCGTTCGGAAAAAGCGCTTTAGCACACAGCAGCATTTTCACTAACAATTGGCTGTAAAATATTGGGGTCAGGCTCGAGATGGAAGGAGTCTGAAAGATTATCTGGTGTAGCACTCATGTTTCCAAAAGGAAACTGAGACCAAAAAAGTCAAATCCTTTGGCCAAAAACACACGGCCTAATTTTATTTGCTTTCTGTGATTTGGGGCTACTTTCCAACAGTCTTTAGCAGTGTGTTTTCTTTCTTTTTCTTTTTTTTTGCTCATGGTTATTTCTGACAGTCATTCCAGCCCTCTTCAAGTTATTACGGTTCAATGTAGTTAAATTCAACTGTACTCAGATTACGCTAGATGATATTTCATACAATTTTAAAGAGGTAGATAGGTTGTGGTGCAGGACATGCCGAGATTGTTTAGTTCCGATGAATACTAAAAATCAGGCCGGCGTGGTGGCTCATGCCTGTAATCCCAGCACTTTGGGAGGCCGAGGCGGGCAGATCACTTGAGGTTAGGAGTTTGAGACCAGCCTCGCCAAAATGATGTGAAACCGTCTCTACTAAAAATACAAAAATTAGCCAGGTGTGGTGGCACATGCCTGTAATCCCAGCTACTCAGGAGGCTGAGGCACGAGAATCACTTGAACCTGGGAGGCGGAGCTTACAGTGAGCTGAGATAGTACCACTGCACTCCAGCCTGGGTGACAGAGTAAAACTGTGTCTCAAAAGAAAAAAAAAAATCAGTGATGCAGTTGCCTCAGCAGGAAGACACGTGGCTCTGCCGCTGTAGGTTCTATGACCCTGTGTGTTTGGTAGCATCGGTTTGTCTTCCACTGTTATTTGTTTTATTCATCTTTATTGTAGACAAGTCATGACCAAGATCCTCTAAGAGATGGCTGTGGTAGACAGGCTTCTCAGATGGCCCACGATGACCACCACTGCCTGGTTTGATGGCTTTGTGCTATTCTCTTCCCTTGAACGTGGGCTAAGCCTAGTGACCTGCTTCTAACCAACTAACTCCAGCTAAGCTGAAGGGATGCCACAGTTTTCAAGCTTCAAGGATTAGCTTACAAAAGACTGTGACTTCCATTTTGCTGATGGCCTCTCTTTGTTGCCTTCTTGGCTTGAACACTTTGAGGAAGAAAGCTGCCATGATGAAGAGGCCAACCTGACAAGGAACTTCTGAGGGTGGCTTCTAGCTGACAGCAGCAAGGAACTGAGACCCTAAGTTCAACTGTCTGAGAGGAACTGACTCCTGAAAACAGTCTCATAAGCTTGGAAGCAATTCTTCTCCCCAGTTGAGCCATAAGATGACTGTAGCCCAGCCCACACCTTGATTGCAGCCCGTGGAGAGACCCTGCAGTGGAGGATGCAATTCAACCCTTCCCAGAACCCTGACTTACAGAAGCTATGAGATAATAAATATGTGTTGGTGTAAGCTGCCACATTTGGAGAAATTTGTTATGTAGCAATTGATAACTAATATGATAGGAAGAAAGGTTGGACAAGACTGTAAGCATAAGTTCAAGTGTGTTACCAACCATATTAATTTTTGCATTACACTTGACCTGAATTTGACAATTTCAAAATGTAAAACATTTTGAATGAAAATGCATTCAGACAAGAACATGCAAGAGTCCTCTGTACCTTTTCAATCCACAGAGACAATGAAGCAGCATTTGTGACTTCATATACAATTTGAATGCACCAGACTTTTCAGATTAAATGAATTGTAAAATGTGGAGGGGAAGATGAAGTGATACTTGCCATTTTCCTGTTACTACTTACACAAATCATGACAAAAACTATTTATTGGGCACCCAATGTATACTAGGTAATGTGCTAATTGATTTTGCACGTTCAGGGAATTCTCTCATCAACTCTATGATGAAGGTAGATTATCCCAATGTTTCAGGTGAGAAAAGAAATGCATTGGTGAGTTTCCCAACTCCTAGTTGGTGACAGCGATGATGTTGGGACCCAGTGTGTCTCACTTGAAAGCCAGTGTTCACAGTTTTCAAGCTTAAAAAGTCTGAAGTAGCTGGGCATGGTGGCTCATGCCTGTAATCCCAGCACTTTGGGATGCCATGGCAGGTGGATCACTTGAGGTCAGGAGTTCGAGACCAGCCTGGCCAACATGGTGAAACCTTGCCTCTACCAAAAATACAAAAATTGGCTGGGTGTGGTGGCATGTGCCTGTAGTCCCAGCTACTCAAGAGGCTGAGGCACGAGAATCACTTGAGCCCAGGAGGCAGAGTTGCAGTGAGCCAAGATCGTGCCACTGTACTTTACTCTGAGTGAAACTCTGTCTAAAAAAACAGAAGTTGTCTGAAGTGACAGCTATCCCTCTCCTCTGCTATGTTCAACCAATGGTAGCAGGTCACTACAAAAGCTACCTTTAGTTTGTTAAAAAACAAAACAAAAACAAAATGAATTTTCTGAGTCTAAAAGCCACTCTTTTTCCAGGAATATGTTTGCAATTAATCATATTCTGACTTGTGATTTTTTAAATGCTTGTCCTCTGTGTCAGTTTTATTATTATTTAGGCTTTTTTACCTTACAAATTTTTGTGTTATATTCACAATTAAATTAGTTTTTTGAGGACAGGAATAATTTTTTAATACTTTCATGTCTCCAGCCACATTTGTCACTGTATTTTGCAAATAATAAGCATCTGGTAAATCTTTTTTGATGAATTCAATTCACTCTGAAATGAAAACAGTAATAACATGAGGGATTATTTCTTTCTAGAAAACTGTCAGCTTTGCATAAGGGATCAGAGATGCCAAGAAAGAACCATGACTCTGCACAACCATGGTGTTGTGCAGAGAATCAGGAGAAGTTGCTAAAAGATCAGCCTTAGGAATTCTCTTCCTTGCAGCTTTGCTCCTGGACCACTTCTGAGAGGGATCATGGGTAAATTAGGATGGTTAACCATCTGGGTTTGCCTGGGACTGATGGGTCTTCAGTACAGTCTCAAGAAGATGAGGATGAAATGATCTTCCTAGCAAGCATGTGCATTTGGTGGGAAGGGATGTGCTTTTGCATCTTTATGTGGCTTGTTTTTTCTATGACTTTAAACCTAACCAAGCAACCAACCAACCAATCAATCAATCAACCAACCAACCAACCAACCAACCAATCAACCAACCAACCAACCAACTAACCAACCAATCCAACCAACCAACCAACCAACTAACCAACTAACCAACCAACCAACCCACCAATCAACCAACCAACCAACCAACCAACTAACCAACCAACCAGCCAACCAACCAGTCAACCAACCAACCAACCAACCAACCAACCAACCAATCAATCAACCAATCATCTGACCTCTGGGTATCTTAAAAGGTGTACTAGAGCCTACTGTTTCATAAGCGTTGTATGTTTTCTATCATAAATCTTAGCTAGATTTAAAAAGCAAGAGGTCTTTATCACCAGTATTTAGCTGTAATGTGCAGACAGGACCCCCGGGTCTGTTCCATGTCACAGATCTCCTTTGAAGTCCTGCAGAGTTTTGCCCACTGAGCCACTATACAGGGTACAGAGAGGAATAAAGGCAGGTTATTAGCATGTACTCCAGGTCCAAGACAGCTGTATCAAAAGCTCACACACTAGGCTATTTAATTTACTGACTGCTCAGTAGAAAGAGGCCTGCTGGGCAGGGTGGGTTGGAAGAATTAAATGGAGAGAAATATAAACCAGTATAATTCACACTACTGTTTCTTGGCTGCACTCACATATGGATAAAAAATGTTTCCTACCCTAGAGCTGGAATATTTGTTTTGCCACTTTGTCTGAGCTTGTACCCTGTCAGCTGAAAGTTGATGGAGAAAATCACACAATTGAGCTGATGGATTTTAACTTTTGGTAATTTTGAACTTTCATTTGGCATTGCCTGGTAGTTGGATTGCACTTGTCTAGTAGGTGGTCTTCCCCAAACTTTCTCCTTGCCCCCAAACCACACACATCCTTTCCTTCAGCAGGCAACCTTGCCTCCTTCTTCATGGAGATAAAGCAAATATGTCATCAGCTTTGGTCCTATAACTTGTCACCACCAACTATAACAGTCTACTTCTGCCTTCTGCTGCATGTGCCTCTCCAGCTCAGTTGTGAGGGAAGAACTGCTCCTCCTTTGCCAGGATGAACCATCTTGTGTGTGCTTCATGCACTCCTTGGTTATAGGCAGGCAGCTTCTGAATTGGCCCTCAGCAATCCCTGTCTCCTGGAATTTATGCCCTTGTGCAATCTCCTTACTTAGAGTGTGGACCTACTGACTTGCTTCTAATGAGAAGAATATGGCAAAAATGATGAGCTGTCACTTCCAAGTTCAGATTATGGAAGACTGTCACTTTCTTTTCTTTCTTTTTTTTTTTTTTTTTGAGATGGAGTCTCACTCTGTCATCCAGGCTGGAGTGCAGCGGCACAATCTCGGCTCACTATGGTCTCCACCTCCCGGGTTCAAGCAATTCTCTTGCCTCAGACTCCTGAGTAGCTGGGATTATAGGCGCCTGCCCCAACACCTGGCTAATTTTTTTTTGTGTTTTTAGTAGAGATGGAGTTTCACCACTTTGGTCAGGCTGGTCTTGAACTCTTGACCTTGTGATCTGCCAGCCTCAGCCTCCCAAAGTGCTGGGATTACAGGTGTGAGCCACCACGCCTGGCCAGTGACTTTCGTCTTGCTTGGACTCTGTCACCAGCTGGCTCTTACAATGCACCTGCTATGTTACAAGCTGCCTTATGAAAAGGTCCTAATGGCAAGGAACTCAGAGCAGCCTTAGGCCAACAGGAACAATGCACAGAGGTCCTCAGTTCAACAGCCCATGAGGAGTTTACTTCAACAGCCCATGAGGAGTTGCATCCTGCCAACAACCATCTGGGGTGGCTGGATGTGTACCCTTCCCCAGTTAAGCCTTGAGATGATGGGAGCCTCAGGTGACACCTTGATTTCAGCCTATGAGATACCCTGAGCCCGCAGCCCCACCTAAGTGGCACCCAGACTCCTGACACACAGACCTGGGAGATAATAAATGTTGACTTAAATCAAGTTGTTTTATACATCAATAGATATATAACACATCTGGAAGTTTTCACTCCTGTATTTCACCCTTGATTCAGGATGAATACCTGCAGAAATACAGCTTGCTTTATTTCTAAAATGGTGCTGTCCAATAAAACGTAGAATGAGACACAAATGTGAACCACATATTTTTTAGCAGCCACATTGAAGTAAAAAAAAAAGGTGAAATTAATTTTAATAATATGTTTTATTTAATCCACACATCAAAACTATATTGTATAAATATGTAATTCATATACCACATAATTAAGGAGATAATTTAGATATATACTTTTTGGACTGAATCTTTGAAAACCCATGTTTATATTACACTGGCAGGACATCTCCATTCAGACTAGCCATCCAATGACCACCTGTGGCTAGCAGCTACCATATTGGACCGTTCAGCTTGAAAGTGAAAAACTTTGCAGGGCGCGGTGGCTCACCCCTGTAATCCCAGCAGTTTGGAAGGCTGAGGCAGGCGGATCACCTGAGGTCAGGAGTTCGAGCAGCTTGGCCAACACGGTGAAACTCCTTCTCTACTAAAAATACAAAAATTAGCTGGGCGTGGTGGTTTGACCCTGTAATTCCAGCTACTCTAGGCAGAGGCTATGGCAGGAATAGCGCTTGAACCCAAGAGGTGGAGGTTGCAGTTAGCCAGGACGGCGCCATTGTACTCCAGCCTGGGCGACAAGAACAAAATTCTGTCTCAAAAACAAACAAACAAACAAACAACAAACAAACACTCAGTTTGCTCGAAAAACACATTTCTCTTCAAACATTTTTTGTTTTATTTATTTTCTATTTTTATTTATTTATTTTTTTTTTGAGAAAGAGTCTCGTTCTGTCACCCAGGCTGGAGTTCAATGGTGCGATCTCAGCTCACTGCAGCTCTGCCACCTGGGTTGAAGCGATTGTCCTGTCTCAGTCTTCCAAGTATCTGGGATTACAGGGGCGTGCCACTGTGCCCAGCTAATTTTGTGTTTTTATTACAGACAGGGTTTCATCATGTTGCCCAGGCTGGTCTCAAGCTCCTGACCTCAGGTTATCTCCTGGCCTTGGCCTCTGAAAGTGCTGGAAATGCAGGCGTGAACCACCGCACCTGGCCTTTTTTTTTTCCCCGTTTTAAAAAAGGGCTCTTTTGCCGGGTGCAGTGGCTTACACCTGTAATCCTAGCACTTTCTGGAGGCCAAGGTGGGAGGATCACTTGAGTCCAGGAGTTAGAGACCAATCTGGGCAACACAGTGAGACCCCATCTTTTAAAAACAAAAATAAAAAAGAACGAAAAAGTCTCTTTTGAGAATTTTCCAACCAGTTGTTTGCTTCTGTGGCCTCCCCCGGGTGCCATGTAGCCATGGGGACATAATCCGCATGGCGTGGAGGGGACGCGCTAGTCCCCTATTCCCACATCACCTCCAGATGCTGGCTTCTGAGAAATGCCTTGTTTTGTTGGCGTGTGGGTTTCCCCACCCTGGTCACTGTGCCCAAGCTCCCGACGCCTGCTCTCTCAGCACAGGCTGCCCTGCCGCTGGTTGTCGGGGAGCTCTGCCATTCCCCCCTTCGGTTCCCCCAAGTTCCGCTGATTCCCCGGGACTTGGAAGACTCCTCCACTGGCTCTCAGCTTTGGGTTGTCCATTCTGTGTCTCTGCTACGGGGTCTCCTGGCCCCACACTTTGGTGACCCTTGGCAGGCATACAACTAATTAATTTTCAGTTCTTTTCCTCCTCAGGGCCTATGAGAAAATTTCTGGGTCTTCTACAGGCCTCACTGGAAATGAAGGGTCCTGGGCTTGGGACCTCCCAGCCCTTCAGGGGCTTTTCCATCCTGGTCTGTTGCAGCTGCTCCGTGTGGGGCAGGCAGTCTGGGAAGCTATCTCCCTTTAGGATTCCAAATGGAAACACTTTTCCGCCTTTGGCTTCTCATAGGTATGATGGAGATTTCTCTCCTACCCCTCACACCCATCAGCCTGGATTATCAACCACAGTCTTTCCTTTTCCCCTAACCTGCAGAAACAGTCAACCATATCTGATTTTTCTTCCCTCTTCAGTTTCTTTCTTCTTTTTTTTTTTGAGACAGAGTTTCGCTCTTGTCCCTGGGTCTGGAGTGCAATGGTGCAATCTCAGCTCACCGCAGCCTCCATCTCTGGGGTTCAAGTGATTCTCCTGCCTCATCCTCCCTAGTAGCTGGGATTACAGGCATGCACCACCATGCCCAGCTAATTTTGTATTTTTAGTAGAGACAGGGTTTCACCATGTTGGTCAGGCTGGTCTCGAACTCCCGACCTCAGGTGATCCACCCACCTCAGGCTCCCAAAGTGCTGAGATTACAGGCATGGACCACTGCGCCGGGCCTCTTCAGGCTCTTAACTACAGCAAAATAAGAAACGGAAACAAGCAAATGAAAAGGAGTGGGCAGTGTTAATTCCTGTCCCCAGCGTTAGGAGATATCCTGCAGTCTTCCTTATTCCATTGTTAGCTGAGATAGACTCTTTGCTCTAGGTGTCCAACTCTGTCTTCATCTTCCTATCAAAGCCCTTTTAGTTTTGAGAGCAATACTTTTCCCTCACTAGCTCTAAGCTTTTGCTAGTTCAAAAGCACTTTGGTGTAAGATCACCATGAAAGTTATGTGAAAAAGAAAAATCATCATTCACCACTTCAGTTGATCCCATGTGTTAGTCTGGGCCTGACCTCCCAACGAAAGTCATTGATCTAGTGGGAGAAGAGAAACATATCTCATTAAAAGCATGTAAAATATTATCCTCTCCCTCTGCCACCCTGGCAAAGCCCCCAATGCAGTCTCTCCCTTTCTGCAGGATTTTTTTTTTTAGACAGAGTTTCACTCTTGTCACCCAGGCTGGAGTGCAGTGGCACGATCTCAGCTCACTGCAAACTCCGCCTCCTGGGTTCAAGTGATTCTTCTGCCTCAGCCTCCCAAGTCGCTGGGATTACAGTTGTCTGCCACCATACCTGGTTAATTTTGTAGTTTTAGTAGAGATGGGGTTTCATGATGTTGGCCAGGCTGGTCCGGAACTCCTGACTTCAGGTGATCTGCCTGCCTTGGCCTCCTAAAGTGCTGGGATTACAGGCATGAGCCACCACGTCTGGCCATTTAAAAAATTATTATTATTATTATTGAGAGAGGATCTCACTCTGTCACGTAGGCTGGAGTGCAGTAGCATGATCTCTATTCACTGTAGCCTTAACCTTCTAGAGTCAAGAGATTCTCCCACCTCAGCCTCCCAAGTAGCTGGGATTACAGGCACACACCACCACACTCAGCTAATTTTATATACTTTTTGGTAGAGACAGGGTTTCACCATGTTGGCCAGGCTGGTCTGGAACCCCTGACCTCAAGTGATCCACCCTCCTCAGCCTCCCAAAGTGCTGGGATTATAGGGGTGAGACACTATGCCCGACCCCTGCAGGATTATTTACCACTAGTCTGGAAACAGGCTTCAGCAGGAATGGCCACATTTCTGTAATAACAACTCTCCGCTTTCTCCCTAGATTTCTGGTTTTGTAGAGAGAGGCATGCTCAAGTGCATTTTCTAGCATCCATCCTTTGCAGAAAGATGAGGCTGATGAGAAACAAATCCAAATCACTAGTGCTGCTTCTGGGAACACTATCTTAAAAATGATTACTCAGCTAGTAGCTGTCCTTTGTCCTCTGCCTCCTTTTTCATTTTTCCTTATTTGGAATGTAGAAAGTAATGGCTGGAACTAGCAGCCATCATGTGATCATGAGGCATCCCTGAGAATTGAAGCTTGGTGCTAAAAATGAGGTGACAGGGTAGAAGGAGTACAATATTGATGTCTAGTGTTAGCCTAGATAGCCTAGATTTCTGGAATCTAGGGCCTGCGATATCTACCTCCGCATGTCATATTCTGTGAGAAAAATGAACTCTTGTCTGGTTGAAGCAATATTTCCATTTCTAGCAGTCAAATTCCTATCCTCGGCATGCTTACTTTAACTTCACTTTCACTGTTTCCAACAATTGCAACTTGAAGTTTCCTGCTGTCACTTTTTTGAAACTGCTCTTGTCAAGTTATTTTTAAAATTATTATTTTATTTTTTTGAGACAAGGTCTAGCTATGTCGCCCAGGCTAGTAGTGGCGTGATCTCAGCTCCCTGTAGCCTCCACTTCCTGGGTTTAAGCCATTCTCCTGCCTCAGCCTCCCAAGTAGCTGGGATTACAGGTGCATGCCACCACACCTGGCTAATTTTTGTATATTTATTAAAGATGTGGTTTCACCATGTTGGCCAGGCTCATCTCAAACTCCTGACCTCAAGTGAGCCACCTGCCTCCGCCTTCCAAAGTGCTGAGATTACAGGTGTAAGCTACCACACCCGGCCAACTTTTACTTAAAATAACTAGAAAAAGAAAAGAAAGCAAAGGAATTGCTGAACTTCAAATTAGTTCCTCCCGACCCCGCCCCCTTTTTTTTTCCCTTAAAGACGCCTCTACATTAAGAAAAAAGGATTTGGAGTCAGTTATATAAGTTGAAGTCATTGTTTTTTAAACAGTATCTTTAAATTTTAGGCACTATTAATCATTAATTTCTCCCATGAGTTCTCTCTCATCTTCTGCTTTTTAATGGTTACATTATTATGGGCACACCGTGATTCTATAGCATTGCATTCTGTTCTGTACCTTTCATTCTAAAACTGTTTTGCATTAATTCCAAATTTAAACTCATTCTGAATTCACCCTTATCCTTTTATCATAACTTCTTCAATCCTTAGAGATAAAAGTTTTTATTTCTTTCTTTGGCTGTCATTTTAAAAAATGACATTAGGGTACATTGCCTTCCTTTTTGGTTCCTATGGGTGATTTTTTTTCTTTCTAGTTTCAATATTTTTGTTTTGATTATGTTTGTTTAAGTATTATAACTGATTCTATTTGTCAGATCTCTTTGCTTGCAGATTACAGAAACCCAACTTAAGGTAGCTTAAGCTAAGTAAGGCTTCTTTTTTTTAATGCAAAGGGAAACATTAAGGGGGCATCCAGCTTCAGGCATGGCTGGATCCAGGAGAGCAAACGTTGTCACTAGGACTGTGTCTCTACATGTCTGGGCTCCACTGGTGTTATTCTGAGGTACCTTCTATACTTGTGGTGGCAATGATGTCGACCAGCATCACAAGTTTCCATTGTCATCATAGGCAGAGTAACAGACAACACGGCTTGCAGGACATATTTGGTCTCAGAATTAAATCCTTTTCATTGCATTTGATAAATACAATGTTAGACATATTACTATGCAATTTTCTAGAATTGGCTGTTAGTTATATATGGCCCTTTTCTCCCTATTATTCTCCCATTTTGAATCTTTCAACCTTATTCCAATTCCGTATTACTCATCTAGTTGACACAGATGGGAAATTGATCAGCCGCAAGCCATTTCCTTGGAAGAGAGAAGAGGATTATTTTAGAAACATACGCCGAAGTTTCTTGATGATCTAACATCATGTTTACCTGACAGAAGGGCAGGAGGAGAGAGCTTGTATTCACTTTGACACCTCTCTGTGCCCGATGAGGGGCAGCCTGACTCTGGGTGAATATCATACTCAGGGCTGAAGTAGTTTTTACTTTAATAATTTTCAAAGAAAAACTTCCCAAAGAAATCAGAGATATTTCTCAGGTGCTAGGTCATGCTTCTGATCTGTTCGGTCATGCTTCTGATCTATTCAGCACCCATAAAAGGTGCCACAGGCTCCAATGCAAAGCAGTGTGTGAGTTTTGGATTATGTGAGATCCTTAATGCAAATGGGGAAGTCAGAGGGTGGTGGGAAGCCAGTTCCATGTTGGCAGGAAACTATTCTAGTGTTTTCCTTTCTAGATCTCCAACATGTTCATAGCACGTAATAAGCACTAAATAGATAGGTATTAACTGATTTGAGTAACCAGCTCATATGTAGAACAGTTAGATACAGACATAAAGGTAAAATGGAAAAAAAAAGGCTGGCACTTTGGGAGGCCGAAGCAGGAGGATTGATTGAGCCCAGGAGTTTGAGACCAGCCTAGATGACACAGTGAATACATTACCCAGGTGTGGTGACACCTGCCTGCAGTCCCAGTTACTTGGGAAGCTGAGGGGTGAGGCTCACTGGAGCCCAGATGTCAAAGCTGCAGTGAGCTGTGATCTTCCCACTGTACCCCAGTCTGGGCAATAGAGTGAGACCCTGTCTCAAAAAAAAAAAAAAAAAAAAAAAGTAAAATTAAAAAGTTCTACCTGAATAGCTAACTACCTGCTAAATTTAATCCTTGTACCCTGAAAAGACTCAGTAAATGTTCTTTTATACCATTAACTGATATCCAATTAACTTGTAATAACTATCTTAATAATTCTGGAGCAGTAATTTGAGTCTCCTTAAAAGTTGTCAAGCATTTTCTTTTGTTGTCTGTTCCGGGTAATGAGTCACAAATAGTAATTACTGGGTGAGCATTCATTTTTTTTCTTTCTAAATACAATGATAAACATGTTGCATTAATATGAAATAATTTTAAAGAGTGTTTCAGTAATTTGGAAGTTATTAATAATTGGCGGACAAAAAGATTTTATTCAGTTGTCCAAGCATATGGCAAAAGAAAACTGGCTTAAGTTGTTGAATTTCTGTTTTCATTTTCCATTGAATTGCTGCTTAAAAATAAAAATGGGCCAGGCTCGGTGGCTCAAGCCCGTAATCCTAGCACTTTGGGAGGCTAAGGTGGGTGGATCACTTGAGGTTAGGAGTTTGAGATCAGCCTGGCCAACATAGCGAAAACCCATCTCTGCTAAAAATACACACACACACACACACAAATCAGCCTGGCCAACATAGCGAAAACCCATCTCTACTAAAAATACACACACACACACACACACACACACACACACACACACACACACAACAAATTAGCAGGGCATTGTGGCACATGCCTATAATCCCAGCTACTTAGAAGGCTGAGGAAGGAGAATTGCTTGAACCTGGGAGGTGGAGGTTGCAGTGAGCCGAGATCACGCCACTGCATTCCAGCCTGCACGACGGGAGGGAGATTCCATCTGGAAAAAAAAAAGGGAACTGGAGAACATGTAATTACTCTGACAAAAAATTTGTTGCCCTAGGTGGTTAACTGCATGATTAAGAGACAATAATGGTGTGGGATAAGGTGAAACTTGTTCAGTAGTGATGTCAATTGCATTTTGGTTCTGTAAAGCACAAATAGGTTGACTGAATATCAGAATAGTGAACTGCCTATGATTTGCATCTTTATATGATAGTTAACAATTCAATAAATTGGAATGTAGTATTTATAACAATATATGGCCAAATGTCCCATCAGTTTCCTAGACTTCTGACTGTAGGAAGACAGAAAGGGCCATGTTCTCAACTTATGTAATTGATAACTACTAATTTTCTAACAATTTTCCAATGATTGCTTGCTATAAAAATGTAAAATGGAGCCAGAAGCTTTAGCATATATTATTCACACTGTAATTTTGGTTTATTTCCTTCTAGACTTTTCCCCCATAATTTTTAGAACAGTTGTAATCATGTTGTACATATAATTTACCCTTCTTTTTAAAAATCTACTGTTATAAATATTACTTATGTTTAAATAGCAAAAAAATAAAAAATCTAGAAACAAAGTAAATAGGTACCACACTCAATGGACACATAATACTCTTAGGGATATTGGTTATAAAGATGATGTAATTTATTTTACGATTTCCATATGGCTGGCTATCTAGACTATTTTTTATTATTGCAATGAGACAAATATTGCAATGCATGGATTTTTTGCACACATTTTTTTCCCCCAGGATTTTGATTGTTTTATCTTTTCTTTTTTTCTTTTTTTTTGAGATGGAGTCTTGGTTTGTCACCCAGGCTTGAATGCAGTGGTGTGATCTTGGCTCACTGCAACCTCTGCCTCTCAGGTTCAAGTGATTCTTCTGCCTCAGTCTCCCAAGTAGCTGGGACTACAGGTGTGTGCCACCACGCACAGCTAATTTTTGTATTTTTAGTAGAGATGGGGTTTCACTGTATTGGCCAGGTTGATCTCAATCTCCTGACCTCGTGATCTGCCTGCGGGCCTCCCAAAGTGTTGGGATTACAGGCGTGAGCCATCTCGCCCGGCCGGCTGTTTTCTTAGAACGTTCTACAAGCAAAATTAGTGGGTGGAAATTTATAAACGTATGTATAATGACTCTTGAAGCAAACTGTTATCAGGACCTTTTTTGTTTTTATTTATTTATTTATTTTTGAGACGGTCTCACTCTGTCGCCCAGGCTGGAGTGCAGTGGCATGATCACGGCTGACTGCAAGCTTTGCCTTCCTGGGATCAGGTGATCCTCACACCACAGCTTCCTGAGCTGTGACTACAGGTGTGCACCACCACACTCTGCTAATTTTTGTATTTTTAGTGGAGACAAAGTTTCGCCATGTTGCCCAGGCTGGTCTTGAACTCCTGGCCTTAAGAGATCCACCCACAAGCCATAGCACCTTGCCAGACCTATTTGTTTTCAAGTGACATTAACCAACTTAAAAATAAAGCGGGAATTTATTAGAAGTAAACAACATATCTTATGTAACAGGAGAAACAGAAAGTACATCTAGATGGCTAGAACCAGAGACTTAAGTCTACCAGAACTTTCTCTGACTCTAATTTCTTTACAAGTCTCAGCAGTCAGCCTCATTTCATTCATTTCCTGGCCAGAATTACTGCTCTAGAATTGAGGTAGTTATTCCACACCTGCTGCCTCAGCTGGAATGTCTACAATGTCTGTGGGCTTGCTGGATCGCTGTCTCTCCACATTTTCTCTCATCATTCTGTAGCCCAACTCAAGATTCTTTACATACTAGCTGTCTTCTAAAAATTCAAAACAGCCAGGCGTGGTGGCTTACGCCTGTAGTCCCAGCACTTTGGGAGGCTGAGGCGAGCGGATCATGAGGTCAGGAGATTGAGACCATCCTGGCTAATATGGTGAAACCCCGTCTGTACTAAAAATACAAAAAATTAGCTGGGTGTGGTGGCATGCACCTGTAGTCCCAGCTACTTGGGAGGCTGAGACAGGAGAATCACTTGAACCCAGGAGGCGGAGGTTGCAGTGAGCCAAGATTGCGCCACTGCATTCCAGCCTGGGCAACAGAGTGAGACTCTGTCTCAAAAAAAAATAATAATAATGCAAAACATGGGAGATGCAAGATTCCTTGTCACACAACACCACTTCAATGCTGTTCCATTTGTCAAAGCAAGTCACAGACTAGGCCTGATTCAAGAAGAGGGGGGAATGGGCTTCACATCTGATGGGAGGAATGGCATGGATGATGGCTACTTTTATGTGTTAACTTGACTGGATCACAAGGTGCCCAGATATTTGTCTTTGCATGATTCTGGATATGTCTGTGAGGGATTTCTGGATGAGATTAACATTTGAGTTGGTAGACCACATAAAATGAGTTGTCCTCTCGAATTTGTGTGGACCTCATCCGCTCAGTTGAAGGCCTGAACAGAACAAAGAGGCTGAGGTCAAGAGGGAATTCCTCCTGAACTGTGGGGTCAGGAAAGGCTGGAGTGCCCCTGAAAATTACCTTAAAAGGTTTACCCAAGTTTGATGCTTGGTATGGGTAATACGGTCAATTTTCTGTAGAAGGACTTTTTCTTATCTATATTCCTTGAGCACACTATGTTTCCCCCTGGTCTGGAGCGGGATGCTTTCTTAGTTTATGATGCAATGACTTCACAGTGGATGTCTGCTTTATTTCTTTTTAAAATTCCATGAACTTTGAAATGAATTCTTTTTACTCTGAGTTCTTCATATACACGTAAACAAAATGTTCCACTGAATCCAAACAACCAGAGCTTTAAATTTTGAATAACTGTGAGAAAATTGAGTACTTGAGATTCAAGGAAAAACACAGGCAGACTCTCCGACATTGCTCCCTATCCCAAAGTCGACTTTCGGGATGTCATTCAGCTGAGATTCTCTCAGGATCTGGGGCAGAAAACTGCACTAGGATGTTTTCTGTTTGGTTCAGGTTGGGTAACACTGGCATGTGATAGAGGTTCTCTTTTGAATTATGTCAAGAATAAGAGCTTCACTTTTATGAGCAGGGAGTTTCAGTATGGTTTGTGTCATGAGTAATCCCGCCTGACATGGACCGTGACCCTTGAACATTCTGAGACACAGGAAAATTGTAAGTCTTAATAAGATCAACAAGGAGCAGCATCTTGATACTTTTCTTTCAAATTTAAAGTATTATACTTCTGACTCTATATTGTACATAGAATTTTAAATGTGGGTTTATATTTAGACTTGAATATGGTAGAAAATGAGGCTTGATATGTTCTGCTTCATAATGACACATCTCTCTCTCTCTCTGTCTCTCTCTTTTGTAATAAACTTTATATTTTGGAAAAATTTGGGGTTTACAGAGAAGTTCTAAAGATAGGACAAACATATATATTTCTCACGAGCTTTGGTTTCCCTTCATGTCACCATCTCACATTACTGTGGTGCATTTGTCAAAACTAAGTAACCATTGTTGGCGTATTGCTAGTAGCTAAACTCCAGCCAATATTTAAGTTTCACTAGTTTTTTCCTAATGTCTTTTTCTATCCGAGGATTCCAACCAGGATGCCACATTGCATTTAGTTGTCACGTCTTCTTTGTCTCCTCTGGTCTGTGACAGTTTCTCAGTTTTTTTTTTCTTTTCCTTTTTTTTCTTTTGAGATGGAGTCTCATTCTTTCACTCTGGCTGGGGTGCAGTGGTGCAATCTCAGCTCACTGCAATCTCTGTCCCCCTGGGTTCAAGCAATTCTCCTGCCTCAGCCTTCTAAGTAGCTGGGATTATAGGCATACATCACTACATTTTGTAATTCTTTTTTTTTTTTTTTTTTTTTTTTTTTAAGTAAAGACAGAGTTTCATGAATTTGGCCAGCAGCTTAGTCTGGAACTCCTGACCTCAGGTGATATACCCATCTCGGCTTCTCAAAATGCTGGGGTTACAGGCATGAGCCACCATGCCCAGCCTTTCAGTCTTTCCTTGTGTTTTATCATCTTGAAAATTTTGAGGGTATTGGCCAAGTTTGTTACAGACTATTCTTCAATTTTGGTTTGTCTGATGTTTTTCTTAAGATTAGCGTGGGGTTATAGGTTTTGGGGGTAGAATAACACAGGAGCAAAACACCATGTTCATCACATCTTATCGGAGGTTACGTGACATACACACGATTTATCACTATTGATGTTGTCCTTGATCATCTGGGTAAGATTATGCTTACCAGTTACTATGTTTCACTTTCTTTGAAGTGAGACACTATGTCCTGCTCACCCTCAAGGGAGTGGGAGGGATGAAGCTTTACCCCCTGCTTATTTGGAATGCAAAATAATTTTTTGTGATGTTTTCAATTTCAGTGGACCTGTATTTTGTATGTTTGATGACAGGAAATAAATAAAAGCCTGGTGCAAGCTCTTCCTTTTTGTTTCTGTTCTGAGTAAAGAGCCTGTGTCCAGTGCCTAGCTGACTGTCTTGATTATTTTGTCTAAAACACCCAATGATATTGACCTATGCAGGATTATGATGGAAGTAAGTTGAGAGAGGTTTGCATATTCTTTTGAATGTATTTTCATCTTCAGAAGAGGTAAAGATGAATTCTATACTAGTCTGTTCTCATATTGCTATAAAGAAATACCTGAGACTGGGTAATTCATAAAGAAAAGAGGTTTAATTGGATCATGGTTCTGCAGGCTGTATAGGAAGCATGATGCTGGCATCGGTTTAGCCTCTGGGGAGGCCTCGGGGAAACTTACAGTCATGGAAGAAGTTGAAGGAGAAGCAAGCTTGTCTTACACGGCTGGACCAGGAGGAAGAGAGAAGCGGAAGGTGCCACATATCATTAAAAAAACAGATTTTGTACCCTGGGCACAATGGGTCACGCCTGTAATCCCAGCACTTTGGGAGGCCGAGGAGGGCAGATCACCTGAGATCAGGAGTTTGAGACCAGCCTGACCAACATGGTGAAATCCCATCTCTACTAAAAATACAAAATTGGCTGGGTGTGGTGGCGCATGCCTGTAATACCAGCTACTTGGGAGGCTGAGGCAAGAGCATCACTTGACCCCAGGAGGTGGAGGTTGCAGTGAGCTGAGATTGTGCCATTGCACTCCAGCCTAGGCAACAAGAGTGAAACTTTGTTTCAAACAAACAAACAACTGAAAAAAACAGATCTTGTGATAATTCAGTATTATTACACCACCACCAGTGGGATGGTGCTCAAGCATGAGAAACCATTCCCATGACCCAGTCACCTCCCACCAGGCCCCACCTCCAACACCAGGGATTACAATCGAACATGAGATTTGGGTGGTGACACAGACCAGAACCATATGAAATGCTAAACATGGAATGTAATAAACTCATTGATTTTAATCCAAAGTTAGGGTTTGACAAACTCCATCTAGCCACAGTTCTGTCTCGGTTTTAGCTTTGTCTTCCTATGCATGCTCAGTGATCAGCTGGCAAACAGGTTTCTAGCTGGATGAGCATTCTTGCCTCCTCCCTCAGACCTTAGCATTGAGCCCCCAGGTTAGATGTTAGGGGTTGAGTTGTGTCCTCTCTCCCCCAAATGCATATGTTGAAGCCCTAAACCCCTGTTATACAGAATGTGACCTTATTTGGAAATTGGGTCTTTGCAGGTTACCTAAGATGAGGCCGTTAAGTGGGCTCTAGTCAAATCATTGCTGGGGGCAATCTGTCAGACAACAGTTGAAGAATGAAAGGAGTAAAAATAAGGACACAGGTGACTGTTGTCCTTAACAAAAGTGGCAATTTGGTGACATAGAGGGGCACACAGGAAGAACCCCATGTGAGGATGAAGGGGAGAGATCAGGATGATGTTTCTATGAGGCAGGAGAATCGCTTGAACCCAGCCTCAGATGTTTGGCAGGAGACATTCAGCAGGTTCTGTCTCGCAGTCCTTAGAAGGAACCAACGCTGCCAGTACCTTGATCTTGGACCTCCAGCCTCCAGAACTGTAAGACAATCAATTTCTGTTGTTTAAGCCACGGTGTACCCAGTTTGTGGTACACTGCTACAGCATCACAAGGATAGTAGAAGTTTAACTGAGCAACCCAGCTTCTGTGGCCCCAAACTTGCTTGGTGGTAGGGCTACATCTTGGTCACAGGCTCTAGAAGGAATCTGCAACTTGTCATTGACTCCTGTCAGTAAAAATCCCAGTATATAGGATGTATAGGAATTGGATTCAGCAAACTATGTGCTATACAAACCTGAAAGTTGCCTCTAATTTCCCAGCTGGTAACCTCAGTTCTAGTGATGGGCACTGAGCCCATTCCCCAGTGATCTCAACTCACTTTGGGAGCAGACCGTGACTCTTCTACTCAATGCTTATTCAAGATTTTTTCATGGTGTGAAATTCACAGTATTAGTATTGTAGAACTGCAGATGATGTCTTTACTTTCCAAAACTTCCTTCGATGCCTCACAGCTTTCTATCTACTGACCCAATTGTGATGACAAACCAGTGCTGGCTTTGGTCGTCAAATTCCTGACCGTGTGTTAACGGTTGACTCATTCAGTTTTGCCTGCAGATTTGGTCCTAATAACATAAGCCACACTTTTTTTATCTGATAAAGGAGCATTACCTTCTGGGGAGAGTAAAATGTGGTTGTTCTTTGACAGATGAGTGGGAAAACTTTTTGTGCATTTTCCATCTGAATCAAGCTTAAGCCACTCCCCTAGTCAGCCAGGGCTGCATTAACTGTGGACTACTGGTACCCCAGCAAGGGGATGCTGTGGATACGGATAACTCCACACAGCTGTGCCTGGAGCCTGATGGACTCCTCAATTTTATTCGGGGGACCAGAATATGTTCACTTTGCATGGAGGAGCTGATTAATTAAGTGATGGACTGGAGAGCAAAGAGGTAGCGGGTGATTATATTCATTGAAGGAAATGGAAAAGTAACTCCTTGAAAGGTATTATCTTGTAATATCATATATTCTGCACTTCCCTAGAATAGTTCAGTGTATTTCTTTCATATGTCTGATAATAATCTCAGGAAGCAGGACTGGCTGACTGTCATGACGTCTATTTAGCATTTAAAGGAACTGAAATGTGGAAATGTACATATCTCTTTCCTCCCTACTCTAAAGTTTAATTCAAATGCAATTGCAACCAACATTTCACTAGGAAGGTACCTTGGACATTTGAATAGACAAATGAATATCTGGCATTCTTGTCCATTTTTCAACAAACTGTTGTCAAGTACTATTCTGTTAGCTTGAGGTTTGCAGAAGGTGGAACAGGCGGCTGCCGCCCTCAGCGCTTCCTTCTCTAAAGGAAGCAATACGAGATTGGGAAGATTGCTCTTTAACTGTAGCAGGTAAACACGGTCTGCTCTCAAAGTGAGTTGAGACCATGGGGCAATGGACTCTGCCCATCCCTGTAGAATTGAGGTTACCAGCTGGGAAATTAGAGGCAACTTTCAGGTTCGTATAGCATATAGTTTGCTGAATCCAATTCTTGTATATCCTATATAATAGGATTTTCATTTTTAGAGCAAAAAGTTGAGTTCATCCCTCAAAATACCTATTTCATCTCTTTTGGAGTTAATGTAATGTTAGGGAAAGTTTTAATGTATTTTAGGGAAAGCTGCCAGCTCTGATTTCTCCAACTGTCAATTCCTTATCCCCTATCTGGAAATCACTGCAGAGCCTGGAGCATCTGGAGGCAGTTTTGGGGCCATCTCCCATTCTCAGAATGATATCAAGCCTTAAATTGGAAGGTTGGAAGGCGTCGAGGGAGGGGAAGAAACTATTTCCAGCAGTAAAATGAACTAGGATTAAAAAACCCCCAAACAAAACAAAAACTGAAAAAAATGAGAACTGGAGACCTAAATACCTCAAGGTGGTGGAATCATCACTTATCAGAGCAGAAACAAACAGCACAGCCTTCAGCTAGAGCCAGTCTGAGAGCTGCAAGACCAGAAGGGGAAGGGAAGGAAGCTTTGAGGAGGGAGCAGAAACAGAATAAAATAAGTCAAAATAAATTAAAAGCGGCCTAGCCTAGTGGGAGAGGCACAAGCGTGGTGGCTGATCGGCTGCAGATGGAGGTGTCATTTTCCTAGGCTATCGGTGACTAGCAGGCAGTGACAAGGAGGAGGGACTGTCAGGTCTGCGGGGGAAGAGAACCGGAACCATTTTGCTGTGTAGAAAGTCACCACGCTACACGTCATGGCCCACGAAGGGCTGATTATATTAAAGTATAAAGAAATAGTGGCTCAGAACTGTGATCTTCAGCTATCAAGAAAACTTTGAATAACGTTTGCATATTTTACTAAAGAAGGAAAATAAGTTCATAACATATGAGGTGTTTCATTTGAAAGTGAAAGTTTGGGTTAAAAGGTTAAATTCAGTGATCTGGAAAAGTGTTACGTAGAGCCATGTATTCCTTGAAATACTGAGAAATTAATGTGCACATCACCATTGAGATGAAAAGATTGGAAATTAGATTTCACAGAACAAAAATCATTGCTGGGGGCAATTTGTGAGACAGCAATGTTGAAGCATAAAAGGAGTAATAAGATGAACACACACACAGAGATACACATGCACACACACGCTCACACAGACATACACCAACTCACATATACACTCACACACACAAACATACATGCTCATATTCACACATGCACTCACTCGCACACAATTAATGCTCTCCTGATTCCCTTTATTCTTTTCCCTCCCTTGCCTTTTTCTAGAAAGAGCTGTATTTGCTACCCTTCCTGTTTCAGGAGTGCTAATGTGAAATTTACCCAGGTGGGAGGACCAGGAGGAGAGAGTGTTTGCCGAGTGAAAATTTGTAGCAGAACGTGGGCTCTGAGAAAGCTTTTCTCTCTTCTGTGTCATCAAGGGACTTCTCTCTCCCCCACTCCCCATTTCAACTTGGCCTTAGGCACACATTTCTAGGGCTTTCTGTGCTCATGTATTATTGACAAGTAATCCCTTTCTCCACTCCCATGGGGTGCCGAATGACTCCTGCGGTGAGCTAGCACTTTAGCAACGGGAAGTTGTGAGTAAGAGTCTGTTATTTCATCATCCCAGCAAGCAGAACAACTAACTGCCTCCCTACCTGTTGTTTACTAACTGGATGGACACCAACGAAATGTCATTAGGACAGGAGGTCTGGGATCTGTAGCTTCAAGCCACTGCATCTCCAGCCCCTTCAGAGGAGAGACTGCTGGGCCCCAGGAGATGGCTTTGAAGGAGGAGGGTGGGTTGAAAGGGATCAAGGCTACGGCAGTGGGCTGGATGGAGATCGCCTTGGAGATCCCTGGAATGCGTTATTTGTCTTCTCACTTTCAAAATATAGGGTTCTAAGGCACATGTCTGCGAGGAGAGAAAAATAGAGCATTCTGAGCTATGTGAGGTATGTGAAATTTATCAGGCCCAGAGAGACAGGAGAATAGAACTTCAATCATTCCCTCCCCACCCTGCATCCCTGCCTGGGGGTAATTTTTTAAAGGCATTTTGCTCCAGATTAGCTGCCTAACATATTATCTTCATGTTCCTGGCATCTGTGATACAAAGAACAAGGTATAGCCAATCAATAGCTTATGTTGTTTTAACATAATTTCTTGGTAAACAACTCAGGAACTGCTTTCTTCTTTTCCTTTAAAAATCCATCCGAATACTCTCTAGGGCTGCAATTCTCAAGCTTCGACCAAATCAACTCTCTACTTACGTTAATTTTGCCACAGCATCTTCCTTTTAGTTGACATCTGAGATGCCTGGAACGTTGACGGGACAGGTAAACATTTAGACAGTGAACAGATAAAGTAACAAGAATTAAAAGTCTTGAGTTTAGAGAGAGCTTTGTGTTTGCTCTCTGACATTTGTTTACTGTGTGTGAGGCTTTTACAAGTGAATCCCAGGGTGGAATAACAATAGTGGCCCGTGTGGCACTAGCTGCCGGCTAGGCTTTGGGTGCCGAGGAATTTCTGGACATTTTACAGGCTAATCGATTTTTAAAAACTGCAGTAGTTCTGTGGGAATTCCTCTGCAAATTTTAAAATAAGTTGTAGGAGTAAAAAAGTGAGACTCTCTCTCTCTCTCTCTTTTTCCCAAAGAGCAAAAATAAGCCAAATTTAGAGCTAGTTTTGAAAGCATTTTCTCACTTTGTCTTAGGAACGGAGAGTGAGGAAAATCAAGTGTCATCGGCTCGGGCTCTTTGAATGTGAGTGCGAGGAAACACAAAGCCCTGGCTTGTTTCAATTGAGCAAGACAATGTAAGAGATTCAGAGATTTTAGGTCATAAAGGACACATGAGCGCCTTGGTTACAAAGTTCATCCTATTGCCGTTGAGGCATCTGTTTTCCAGTGACTATAACCCCGGTTTCTTGAATCAAGGCTGCCTGCTGCGGTGGGTCACAGAGGGACGGATCATGGACCAAACTGTGGGTGTTGGGAGCCATGTGGTGGATTAAGAGGAAGATGAAGAGGAGGAAGAGTTTAAATTGGGTTCAAGGATGGGAGCAGGCCGAGGGGTTTTCAGGAAAGTGAAGATGCAGGGCAGAAAGGCAGTCAGAAACACCATTCAAAAAGTCGGCATGGTAACCCGGGAGGTGGGGACAGATTCCTCCAAGGCTATGCCAGGACTAATCTCTCATTCCACTTTCAGACTTAAAACTAGGAAAAACGTGTTCTCTTTCCTTTGAGCTAAGGCAGGCTATCAGCTTAGCAGACCTGCCTTAGTTTCATCCTTTCTTAAAGGCCCACTCAAGGACCTGCTAGGATTTTTGTGGAAGTCTCAAAATATGACCCTCTGAGCTATTTTTCCAACTGTCTTTCCCCAGAACTCTGGGGCATGCCTGGAGGGAGAGAGGAAGGCTGAATCTTCTTCATCCTGCTTTTCAGGTTTCCTATCTCAGGATTCCTGCTAACGTTTTCTTTGGGGAAAAAAAGGGAGTTCTGCTGATTAACAAAACATTTGAAAAATCACCCATCCTTTCTCTTCTCCTCATTTTACAAATGAGGAAACTGAAATCAAAATAGGTTAATAGACTGACCCAGGATTCTGCCATTAATGGCACAGATTGAGTTACAGCTCAATTTTTCAACCACCAGGGCACTGGTGATGATTTTCAAGGATAAGTAAGATAAAGACAAGAAGACTAAATGTTAAATGTGCTAGCTACATTTCTATTTTAAACTATGTACACTTACATGGTGGTAATCCTCCATGTTTCTGTGATATATCTATTTAATAAGGGTACAGTGACCTGTGGACTGGAGGAGTTTAATACATTCTTTTTTTTCTTATAGGGTTATAATACAGTAATTCTAAACACCTGTTTTGCTGGTTTGCTTCTTTTATGAAAGTAGAATCAAACTCAGATTTCTTGTTTTAAATAATTCAGTTGATGACTGAAATTTAATCAAGTGGTGAGTTTCTTCACATTTTTCAGAACAGCCCTTAAGAAACAGAAATAACCTGGGCACGGTGGCTCACACCTGTAATCCCAGCACTTTGGGAGGCCAAGGTGGGCAGATCTCCTGAGGTCGGGAGTTCGAGACCAACCTGACCAACATGGAGAAACCCCATCTCTACTAAAAATACAAATTAGCTGAGTGTGGTGGTGGGCACCTGTAATCCCAGCTACTTGGGAGGCTGAGGCAGAAAATTGCTTAACCCAGGAGGTAGAGGTTGCGATGAGCCGAGATCACGCCATTGCATTCTAGCCTGGGCAACAGAAGCCAAACTCCGTCTCACAAAAATAAAAGAAACAGAAATAATTATGTTTATGACTTAAAAAATTTATAGTAATACTTTCCCCCACTTTCTCCCTTTTTCCCAACTTGAAAGCTTAACCTCATTTGATCATCTTCCATCCAACCTTCAAACATCATCTGTACTGTACTGTTATATAGTAACCATGCAGTGTGTGTCTTTAGTAGGGAATCAAATGCAACCACTATCTAGCGGTGAATAAAAACATCTAATGGTATTAGCAAACCAGTATAAAGTGCATAGTAGAAAAAATTTAAACTTGGAATTACGCCCTCTTTTCCAGTTTCTCTCGTGTTAATATTTTCTGGAAAGCATCCTCAAGGCTTGTCCTAGCTACCATCTTCCTCACCTTGTCCCAGGTGTTGCAGTTACTAATGTGGGCAAGACGTCCTCCTGGCCTTAGCGAGTGTAGCCTAGAGTTATATAAAGGATATTCTGGGAGCCAGGAGCAAATAAAGCAGACTGCACAGATGGCATATGGAAAGGCTTTGAACAGAAATGAACACTTTGAGACCAGTTTTGAAGGACTGAGTAGGAGGAGTAAACCAAAAGAGAAAAAGCAGGACAAAGAAGCAACGTGTTGGAAGCTCAAAGCCGCACTGGAAACAGTCTTCCAGGATGTCTTGAAAGGGGCAAGCCTGTTTGTGTGGGGTAGCAAATGCAGAGAGACAAACGGACAGAGAAGAGACTGCAGAGGGCTCTATGTGCTGAGATGAGGATGCAGACTAGATTTAAAAAACAATTTTTTTTTTTTTTTGTAGAGATGGGGTTTCACCATGTTGGCCAGGATGGTCTCAATCTCCTGAGCTTGTGATCCACCTGCCTCAGCCTCCCAAAGTGCTGGGATTACAGGCATTAGCCACTGCGCCTGGCCAGCAGACTAGATTTTTAAATCGAGAATGCAACAGGGAAGGATTTCAAGCTTGGAGTGAGAGGGAAGACTACGAGCCTGCAGTGATAAAGCAAAGCTGAAGATTTCAGAGCAAAGGCCACGCCCTACAGTTGCCATGGAATGGGGTGGCTCAGTTGGCTTTGGAGGTAGTCTGCAGTTGAGAAGTTCAAGGGTAGTAAGTACTTAATGCCAGGGTATAAGGTCAATCATCCCTTTTAAGACACAGATGCATCTGCAGCATTTTCAGGAACAGAGATAGAGAAGAAAAGCAGGCAGCTACTAGATACTTGAATCTTCCACAAATGTCAGGGAGAGAGTCAAGATGTTGATAGAAGAGATCAGTAAAGCTGAGTACCGTAAGCCTCAACACGGGTGATTTTATTTCAAGGTGGGGGAGCTGTGCTTTGGAAAAGCGATGAGGAGGTAACAGGAAGTCTCTTCCCTTCCTAAATCCTGTGTTCATGGAGGAGGGTGGGCGGCTGAGTTTTCTCCTCTTGAGAGGGAGTTACGTCCAAGTTTAAGGGAAAAGAGTCTGAATTTTCCACCTAAATAATTCTGAAAGAATCAGGTAAGTAGTTGCTTAGAAATAATTACTAAATCTTGCATAAAGAGATACAGCTCCTCTGTGGAGTAACAGATCCTGACTACTCAATAGCTTTTTGCATTTTTCCTGGGCTATGGTGATATTTGCAGGTTTCCTTTACATGTTAATATCTCTAATCTTACCACTGAAAGCTTATTTCTATCAATTTGCCTTCAAGTGAACTGCAGTTTCATATTCGTGATTTCATTTTTACTAAAATGAAATGGCTCATTTTTATAAAAAATATTATTTAAAAATACTATAAAAATAGTAAAAATTATGATTTTACCAAGAATATTATTGTGTGCTGGATGCTGGAGGCATGAAAGGGAACAAATTAGGAATTATGGCTTCTTCATGGGCAGTCGGTGTGGAATTTTAAAGACTTTTGAACACTTAAATTTATATCTTTCTCTTAAGAGTCAATAAAAGAAGAGCAACTCTTTATAGCAGCAATATATTGCATCGTCTTCAAAGATCAATGTGTGTACAACGTTTAAATAAATCAATATCTAGGCATGACATTCATCCTTCATGATCAACCATGGCTTAATCTAACCTGTGTTTACTTTTAATTCTTTCAGAATTTGTTGACATTTTAGAAGCATAGTTTTTGTTCTCCAAGAAATATGTCATTCAAAGTCCCTGAAATTATTTGTCAAGTTAT
Source organism: Ateles fusciceps (assembly GCA_036589455.1). Taxonomy (NCBI): domain Eukaryota; kingdom Metazoa; phylum Chordata; class Mammalia; order Primates; family Atelidae; genus Ateles; species Ateles fusciceps. The sequence continues at coordinate 8,102,077 of JAZHEH010000174.1, read as the reverse complement.
TGGGCTTTTGTTTCATGTATTTCTTAGCTCTTTGAAACAACTAGAGATTTATCTTTACCCATCTTTCTGTTTCATCTTTTTGAGTCTTTTTTTTTTTTCACAATGGTCTGTAGTCAATTTATGCAAATCTCTGCGTGAGTATTCTGTATCTCTGACTCTTAGCAGAGGTGAATAACTTTTCCTTTTTATGAGAGAAATATAATTTTCCTCATTCCCAGTAGACATTAAGCTTATTAGCTACTTATCTTTTTGATAATTTGCATTAATTTTCTTCATAGCAACAAAAGTCTGAGTTGGAAAGAGAAAAAATTAGTTTACACCCCCAAATTACTTTTATAAAATGTTACATACTTCCTCTAACAATTATTTAAAAAGCAAACACTGAAAATAATGTAATAAATCACAAAAATAAAACTAAAAATGCCGTTAATCACAGGTGTAGTCAAACTCCAGTGATTGTTACAAAATCTGTCAAGACTCACATGACTAAAATTGTGATTACTACTTAAATAGTTTTATTATTTTTAAGCACATGTGTAAAGTTTAAGGAATTTTTAAGAGTAATTGTCACTAGCAAATTATTTCTAAAGTAATCTTAAAATGCCTTGTTTATTTATTTGAAAGGGTAGAAATCTCTGGTCACATTTACTTTGTTCTACTCTGCTAAAAGGGCATAAGTATCCCAATTATTTTTTGGTCAAAACATACGTGTGACTGTGTGCATACAAGTATAGACATGAATTAACACACAATTCCATTAATAACGAGGTATATCCTTGATGGGTACTGTTAGCCGAATATCAAGCAGTTGAATCATTTCATTTTCTTTCTGGAAAAGTTGTTTGTCAAGAGTTGATAAATGATTGTCCTTGCAGCTCAGGGTAACCATGTTACCAATGAGATCTAAGGAGAATTCCACTTACGGGCTTCTGGGAGAGATGTTTCTTTCTGTGGAAAGGGTCAGGTGCAAGAAGACAGCTCCCTGGTTCTGCCCCTTGCCCTATTTTCCGGCCATGAATGCAATTCTGCAAGAGAGTGACTCTGGCTCTGTGGCAGCTATCTTGGTTGAGCCCATGAGGCAATTAGCCTGAGGTAAAAAAAATTCCTCGCATATCTCGGATGACAGAGACAGAAAATAGAGAAATGGTATGAAGGATGAAGGGAGGATAAGAAGACTACGCCTCTGATAACGTCAGTTTGTTACTGCACCAAATTTGCAACCATTTACCTAGAGTTTCACTGTGTGTGAGATCATTAAAAGTTAGCTGTGCTAACGCCCCTATCGGCAGCTGAATGCTAACTGATACATTATCACACTCTCTGACTCATTCCTGATGTCACATTTGATGAGTAAGTATAGCAGACATCCAAACCCAGGTTTTTGAATTCAAAGTCCAGGGTTTTCCTGATCTTGCTGTCTCCCTATATTATCATCATCTGGGAAATAAATCCACATACTGTGAAGTAATAACATACTTTACTTATTTTGAAGAATTTCCCTACTCTGATTTAAAGCTCTGTTTCTCTCTTCACCCTCTGGACTTACTCTGTTCATAGTTTTTCCAGGAAATTCTGGGTGTGAATTTCCCTTTATAGTCACTTGTGACTGAATGTCCATTTGCTTTATTATGACTTTGGGCATGTTACCAGACATCACCTTATATTTCCTGATCTTTGTAAGAGGATAATTCATATTAACCTCTTCACATATTTGATACTCTTGTTGGGTAGAGAGGAGGTCATGGGGTGGGGCTTAATTCATTATCAACATTTGGCTTTTTAATTTTATTTATTTATTTATTCATTTATTTATTTACTTTGAGACAGAGTTTTGCTCTTGTCGCCCAGGCTGGAGTGCAATGGTGTGATCTTGGCTCACTGCAACCTCTGCCTCCTGGCCTCAAGTGATTCTGCTGCCTCAGCCTCCTCAGTAGCTGGGATTACAGGTGTGCACCATCACACCCGGCTAATTTTGTATTTTTAGCAGAGATGGGGTTTAGCCATGTTGTCCAGGCTGGTCTCGAACTCCTGACCTCAGGTGATCCGCCTGCGTCGGCCTCCCAAAGTGCTGAGATGACAGGCGTGAGCCATTGCGACTGGCCATTTGGCTTTTCTGAACTAGTGGATGTTCCATAGGTGTTCACATACTTTTGTGTGTCGTAAACATTTCATAATGACTACTAATAGGAACACAGATTAGTTAGTAAAGCTTGCGAAATTGCCCTGCTGATGGAAATTTGGCTTGCAAGCATTCATGCAGGAGAGAAGGTGGAGATTGAAGGAGCTCACGACTGCCTGCCAAAGTTGTCTGCGTCTCAGCTGGAGAGGATTTGAAGCTTATTTTGAGTCTTTAACAAACATTTTAATATAAAAGTACGGTAGATATGAATTTAGCATTTGACTCTCAGTTTATTTTTTTCTAATTTACTGTCTACTATATGACATATGTATAGAAATTACACACTGAATAAAGGCCTATAATGAGATATTACATTTCCACTTGGCTTTATTTGTAAAGAAATGGGTGTGCTCCACATTTTTCTTCAATCTCTTTTAGATATGAAGTGTTGAAGATCTGTAAGCAGATGTTTGCCGTGTATGTGACTGAAATCTAATTACAGAGTTATTTGTATACTCAGAGAAACCATAGTTTCTCCAGTCAGAGCTATGACCAAACTGGGTACTACAATGAGCTCCTTAAGAATGCTGAATTAGGCTGGGCATGGTGGCTCACACCTGTAATCCCAGCACTTTGGGAGGCTGAGGCGGTGGATCACCTGAGGTCAGGAGTTTGGGACCAGCCTGGCCAACATGGTGAAACCGTCTCTGCTAAAAATACAAAAATTAGCCAGGCGTGGTGGCAAGTGCCTGTAATCCCAGCTACTTGCGGGGCTGAGGTGGAAGAATCACTTGAAACCAGAAGGCAGAGGTTGTAATGAGCCGAGATAGTGCCATTGCACTCCAGCCTGAGCAACACAGTGAGACTCTGTCTCACAAATAAATAAATAAATAAATAAATAAATAAAATTTTAAAAAAATGCTGAATTAGGAAACATGAGAAAGCCCTCTGACGGCACTGTGAAACTGAGCTTTAAGGAAACAGAGTGGGGATTCGCAAAGATACTGATTAGGGGAAAAGTGGATCCTAGGACAGTGGGACCTCAACTCTCAGTCAATGAGATGTGTCAGTATATTTAAATAAAAATATGTGTACGACAGATGGGGGATTGAGAAGCCAGAAAAGCAGAAGAAATCACAGAATTGCTTTTTGCTGTTAAACCAAGACTTGTCTGGAGATGATCTCGGAACCAGGGTAGATCTCCAAGGGCAGGCATATTATTATCGGTGTTATTATTATTAGCTTCTCGTATGTATTGGTTGTTTTCTACATCAGATGCTACACATTTTATGTATCATGTAACTTAATCCTCATCAACACTCACGAATGTAGGCACTATTATTTACTTTATAAATCAGGATATTAAGGTGGAAGGAGATCAAGTTGCTTATCTAGGAGCCTAGAGCTAGTAAGTGGCGGTGTTGATATTTGAACTTAGTCTGGAGAGCCTGTACATATAACCACAATTATGAGAACTTACAAGGACAAAAGAGATTCTCTTCTCGATTTTGCAAGGAGGATCAAAATTTGTGACAACCCAATAGTATGTGTCAAAATTAAGACAGTAATTCAGATCTCATGAATCCTAGTTTGAAGTATTTCTAGTATACCTGAATTCTTCTTCTCCATAGGGAAGTCATTAAAGGAAGATCAGTAAAGGGTAGATTGCCTTCACGGTCGGGGCAGCAATGGAGAACAGTATTCTCTGGAAGAAAGTGACTATGCATAGCTCACACTTAAGAAGTGGAGAGTTATTCTCCATCTCCTTGAAGGCAGATTATCTTTATATATTGGAATTCTTCTGCACTGGAAAATTGTCTATGGAATCTAAAATAATGATAAGTGACTGTATGTGTAGAAGTACACACATACACCCATGTCCAGAGGAGGGTGTGTGTGGAGATGTTGAATGCTCACAACAGCCACCCAAGGTAGATACTACTACTATTCCTATTTTAGAAACAGAGAGACAGAAAAGTTAGGTAGCTAGCCAAAAACTATAAAGCTGGCAAAGTATTTAAACTCAGAGATTTAGAAACCAGAGCATGTTTACCTGATAGTTAAGACTTAACCTGATACTCAGTTAAGAGTTAATTCAAAAATTGTCTATTTTTACCCACTTACTTATTTTTTCAATCATTTATATCAGTATCAACTCATGGGTATTCATGGTGTATGTTGGGTTATAATCCAGAAGATTTTATTTATCTTTGTGCTCGAACTGTGTCAGTGTAAGCCACTGGGAGCATGTTCTGTTGGCCCCTTTGTCCTCCTGACAGGCCCATAATTGTGGATTTTTTTTTTTCTTCGCACTTAAAAAAAAACCTTTTCAATTTCAGGGGGTACATGAGCAGGTTGGTTCTGTAGATAAATTGCATGTCCTGAGGGTTTGGTGTACATATTATTTTCTCCCCAGGTAATAAGCATGTACCCAGTAGGTAGTTTTCCGATCCTCTCCCTCCTCCCCACCCTCCTCCCCCCTCTCCCTCCTCTCCCTCCTCTCCCTCCTCCCACCCTCAAGCAGGCCCCAGTGTCCATTGTTCCCTTCTCTGTGTCCATGTGTACTCAATGTTTAGCTGTCACTTGTATGTGAGAACATGCAGTGTTTGGTTTTCTGTTCCTGTGCTAGTTCACTTCGGATAATGGTCTCCAGCTCCGTTGATGTTGCTGCAGAGGTATGATCTTGTTCTTCTTTTATGGCTGTGTAATATTCCACAGTGTGTATGTACCGCATTTTCTTTATCCGGCCTACCATTGATGGGCATTTAGGGTGATTCCATGATTTTGCTACTGTGACTACTACTTAGGACTTCTTTGTTTTCTGGCATTACAGGATGCCCAGGTGTTCCTGCTTCAGTCTTAGAGATAGCTATTTCTCCAAGGAACCCTGGTTCCTTTGACTGAAGAAATGGTATTAGAAACCAAGGTTGAGGCACTAGATGTGAATCTTATTTTAAATAGTAACTAATACTTAGAAGTCAAGACAGTGGTTACCCTTGGAAAGGTGGTGGTGACAGGGAGACATCCTCAAGAGGCTTCAAGGGTAACTGATCTGTTTCTTGATCTCAGTCCTGGTTGCCTGGGCTCCTTCATTCAGTGAAATTCATCAAGTGTACACTTAGGAAATGTGTACTTTCCTGCCTTCATGTTATATTTCAATAGAAACTTGTTTATTTAGAAAATAAAGCAAAAAACAAACAAACAAAAAAAACAAAACAAAAACTAACAGTTAACTCTTAACTGAGTATTAGGTAAACATGCCCTGGATTAGAAATCCCTGGGTTTAAATACTTTGCCAGCTTTATAGCTTTCAGCTAGCTAACTAACTTTTCCTCCCTCCATTTATAAAATAGGAGTGTTATCTGCCTCAGGTGGCTGTTGTGAGCATTCAACATCTCCATACACACCCTCCTCTGGACATGGATATATGTGTGTACTTATACAGTCACTTATCTTTATTTATAGATTCCGTATTTGCAATTTTGCCTACTTGCTCATATTTATTTCAAACCTCCCAGTTAATCAGTCAAGTCTTGTGGCATTTTTGTGGTCATTTGTGGGTACGCACAGCGTAGCAACATTTGAGAATTGCCTGACTCCCATTTCCCAGCGAACTCAAATAGCTAGATGTCTTGCCTTCTTGTTTCAGTTCTCGTGCTGGCAACAAGGGTCCTTTTCTCTCTATATATATATAATGCCACGTTTTCACATTTCTATGCTTTCTGTGGGTGATTTTGATGTCTGAAATGTTCCCCATGTGCAGTGCTCAAGGCCTGTCTAGTGTTCCTAAGGGCAAGAAGTCCATGATGTGCCTTACGGAGAAAATATGTGTGTCAGAGAAGCTTCGTTCAGACATGAGTTACAGTGCTGTTGAGCTTAATGTTAGTGAATCAACCTTACATATTAAGTAAGAAACACAACTAAAACAAATCAATTATGAATTGGTGAGTTGATCAAAATGTTGTGACCAGGTGCTCTTAGAAACCTGTGTAATTCCCAAAGGAGCAGTTGGTCAATATTTGCTAATTTAGTGTTTGTTGCAACTTTACAGAAGATAAGAACTACAAATAATGAAAATCAGTTGTATATATGTGTATACACACATATATCTTTGTATAGAAATATCTGTGTATGTCTATCTACCAATATGAGAACAGTGCCTATTATTATTATTATTTTTGAGACAGTGTCTCACTCTGTCACCAGGCTAGAGTGCAGTGGCTCAGTCTCAGCTCACTGCAACCTCCACCTCCCAGATTCAAGCGATTCTCCGCCTCAGCCTCCCAAGTAGCTGGGACTACAGGCATGCACCACCATGCCTGGCTAATTTTTGTATTTTTAGTTGAGACGGGGTTTCACCATGTTGGCCAGGATGGTCTCAATCTCTTGACCTCATGATCTACCTGCCTTGGCCTCCCAAAGTGCTGGGATTACAGGCATGAGCCACTGCTCCCGGCCGAATAGTACCTATTATTTATTATTAATATAATAAGCCCTTAACAAATGTGTTTAGCTATTATTATCTAGGTATCTGAGTAGAATTGCTCTGCAATCCACAATCACTCCTGGAAAGATAATGATGTTTTTTGGCTTTCAGTAAAACTTCTCCTTCGTGGTATGAAAGGAACAGCAATAAAGGAAGCACATCCCTTATGCTTATGGAATTTACGTTGCAAAATAATTAAGATCTCAGTTTACCGCTGTGTGCACAGCATCTAGCACATGGTACACAGTACTCAGTACAGACTCAATGTTTTTTTGCACTATCTTGAAATCATAAGGAAAAAGTAGGAGTATGATGAAGGAAAGTTCAAAGTGAAGTCACTATATTAGCCTAAAATAAACAAGCATACAGATGAGCCATGTGTAAGGGATTTTTGTAATTACTTGTCTGTATCCTAAACTTAATAGCCTATGGATAGATGCCTTGAGTTTTACAAAAACAATGAGAACCCTGCCTGATGTAGGAAATGAACACATGTTCTAGCTTTCAAGTCCATTAGTGAGCTATTCCTATTTCTTTTCTAGGTTAAGAAGCAAATCTGTTCTGATGTGATGCCAACTTAGTACATGATCTGATTGTTCCAGTTATCCTGTGCCAAAAGAAGCAAAAAATGGGCTTTCCACGGATTATTGAACACAGTGGGTGTCAGTGTGTCTGAGAAACAAGCCACTGTTAAAAGCTTTCTAGGCAATTTGAATCAGGTTGCTGAGGTTTGAAAAACATTCTACAGCCAAGTGTAGGAGACCAAAGAACTTGGAGAACATACATGCTCTGAGCGATTTCAAAAAATGCTGCACTTAAGCTAATTGAATTGTCGTCAGGGCAACATGGACATGAATAACAGGAAGGCAGATTTTAGTCGAAGAGAAGAACAGGCAAGGGATGGAGTCATGTGCATTTGGAACACGGGACAAACATAAGCCCTGCTTATCTCAATAAAGTAAGCACAGTTGGGCCTTCTGTGGGGCAAGATCATTTGTTGGAATTTAGATGAGGCCCAGAACAATCCATGGATATCAAATCCACACATAAGCCTCTGCTAGAATTGTGCCAGAGTAAGGGCAGTCCTGGAATCCTCCAGGCAGTCCTACCATACCACCCAGATATCTGGTTTCCAGGTATGAACTGAAGAAAGATCAAGAAATATATGGTGGGTAAGAGGTAAGAGAGAAAGCCTGTTTAAATTCAATCAGATCTCCTCATACATAAACCAACTCAATGACTTCTAAAGCTTCCTCTTATCTCTAACATACAATAATTGAGTTAAAGAAATATAATATTTCTTGTTTCAGGAATAAGGAATAATTTTCTTTAGCCAAAAAATAAAAGATAAAAGAACTACCAGTGTGCCTATGTCATGTATTGCTAGTGCTATTTTCTTCTTCAGGTGCTGGATTATTGGTTTTTCTGGGGAAAACTCTAGGGTAGAGCTAGCAAAATATCAAGATAGCAGGTATACATGTGGCAGCCAAGTGGTGCCTCGCTCAGCTCTCCCCTTCGAGAGAACTTGCTTCGAGGTGGGAGGTTGGGGAACACTCTCCAGCTGCTCTGTCTTCAGATGCACTGGGGCAGTCATGCAGAAGCTACCTCTTCCCAGGACTGCTCCCAGCCTGTGACTGAGCAAGGCAGAAGTACTAGTACCATGCTATTCTTGCAGAATGTGGCTTTCCTCTAGTGGGTCAGCTTTGCTCCAGGGCTTGCCATCTGCATGGACACGACGCTCTCAGAGGTTGCTGAGGCCCCTCCTACCAAATCATGCAACTTTGTCTCTCCTGTCACAGGTGTCACAACTGCCTCTCAGTCCGAGGATCGTCCTCTACATATTCCTGCTCCCCTCTCCCCTCCACTCCCCTATTCCTTCCCATGTGCCCCACCCCAATCTCTCAAATACCTACTTTCGTCTTCAGATCTGCTTCTTGGAAGTAATGAACAAAAGAGGATTCGCATTTGATAAGATCCAAAGAGAGAAGAAGGGGATAATCCATATATTTCTGACACTGGTCACCAGGTGCTTTTTTTTTGTTTTGACTGAACACCTAATGGAGCTGTTAGAATGAAGTCACATATGAGGTGATACAGACTGGCTTCCCCTTTTGGGGCAGTGCCCAGGAGGAGACAGATGACTCATCATAGTGTGGATGAGGGTGGAGGATCCTGGCTCCATCTTGGAACACAGGCTAATTAGGGGGTGAGAAGGAATAGACAGATCCACACAAACAACTTGCTCCACCTCCAAGTTTCTCAGCTGAGACTGAGGTGAGACATCAGCTCAGCAGAGAAAGACAAAGGTTGTGTGCTCAATTCCCTTTGCACTTTCTATTCAGGTTTCAGGGTGTACTTCTGGGACCCCTCATGTCTTTCAGGGCTGCCCTCAATATTCATTAGTCCAGCATCCTTGGAGGGAGAAGAGGGGGGACTTTGCCTGGTTTCGTACCAGGCAAAGCTTTAGACCATCAGAGCTTCAGACCATTCCCTTGTTAGTAGCTGGGCCAGTGTGAGTGTGAAAAGCAAAGGGAGGTGGGGCAGAGGGACCATGGACAGTACCCAAATGTGAGTCACATCTACACCATCAGGTTTAGAACCTGTGAACTGGAAATCTTAGAAAATAATCATAAAATTATATTGGCTTTTTTGCCCTAAGTACCGTGGAGACAGATTCTTGCAGAAATCTTGCCTTTCCCAGCCCAGCCCATGACTTTCCCCGCCACAAGGAAAGCACTGGTTAAGGAGGTGATTCAGAGTTAAGAGGTGATTCAGAGTTAGGTTCCCAGGTGCGTCCATTGATGAATGACCTCTCCTTGGCAACAAGGACATACTTTCATCATTCAGGGAGAAACACTGAGCTAGGAGGTAGAAGCTCTGGGTTCTGCTTTTGAAGCTTACACAAACTTACTATGTAGCTTTGAGCAAGGCAGCAAGCCTCTCACCCTCAGTGTCCTGTGCAGCCAAACTGATTGACCTGTGAGGCAATGTGTGTACCAGCTCTGCCATTCCCTGTATCACCAGGCATTGTCCTAATAAAAAACTGGCACTGGAACATAACAATGTGATTGCATATTTGAAATTGAGGTTGTCCTTGTAAGTCTGGGTAGCCATCTTTGCAGCACCGGCTCTTTCAAAAGAAAACTATTTTCATAAATATTTCATTTGAAAATCCCCACTTATCTGGAAGAGTTAATAAAGCATCTTCTGTAGACACAGAAGCACATTATCGCCTACTTACTTCAGACTTAGGTTACCAGGCATAGTAAAAAAATAAATAAAGCATATTATTTTAGTCAAACTTTACAGAGAAGATAGATTGCCTACAAAGAGGTCATTGTAATAAAGCTCATAATTTTATCAAGAGTATGCTAAATATATATATAAAATATGTGTGTGTATATATACATACATATATGGCTGTATGTCTATATATACAAATATATGGCTATGTGTATGTGTATATATATATAGACACACACATATATACACATATACACACATATTTATACATGTGTGTGTCTATATATATATACACACATACACATAGCCATATATATGTATGTATAGATACACAGCCATATATGTATGTATATACATATACCCATACAAACACATGCACACATTCATATATTTATTAATGTATTTAACTTCTCCAAAACATTAGCTACCAAAGAGAATATTAGATTAAAATATTTTAAATTGAAAAGTTACTTAGGGAAAAATAATACAACCTCAAATATCTCAAATGGCTTATGCTGACCTTTTCCCTGAACTCTAAACATTAAACTTTATTAAGAGGAAAATAATGTGTATGCAGGATAAGCATGAGAAAGACGGCGACTCAGGAGTGCAGAGTAAACATAGCAGGCTCATTGTTCAAGTTAAATGAGTGTGATTATCTGATAGTCATTTGTAGTTCCCGTAAAATACTCTTTTCCCTCTGTATTTGTTGCTACTAGTGTTGAGAGAGGAGTCTAATGTTTTCTGCTTTTAATCCCTTTGTCAACCATCAGCAGATAGTGGGAAAAAAGAAAACGAAATCACTTAGATTTGGCCTTCATATTATCCCCCTCCCCCAGTTGCACTGAGAGGGGGACAGATGGGTGACCAGCTGTCGTGACACAGGACTAGGGTCACGGTGTCCCCGCACACAAAGCAGCGAACACTGCTGGGTCCTCAAGCTGCCTCTTCCTCTCAACACCCCAGCAAGGCTCTCAGGCCTGCGTCATTCACGCTCACCAGTGAGGCTCTCAATGTTTTGTCTCAGAGCAGGAATGTTAAAGGCTCTGGTTCTCTGCAGCCAGTTAGGAAGCATTTCACCATTGTTTGCTTCTATGCATGCCCTGTTCAGCAGCCACTCTGTGAAGAGGAAACCTCAGTAACAGGAGGGGGAAGGACGCTGCCATGGATGCTGTTCTACCCTCCAGGGAGGTGATGTAAGAAAAAGGACTTGATAAATTGCAATATCCTTCTGGAGGAGCACCCCATCAAGAGAATGAAGAGGACCGCCTTCAGGAATGAAACCGCCTTGCAAAAATTATAACAGTGAGAAAAGTATGAAAGTGGCAAGAAACCTGACCTGATCAACGCGACGCCATCTCACTTCTAACCTCCCAAGCTGCCCTAGTTCATTCCTGGGCGACAGAGGAACTAACTTTGTGAGGAACTCAGTTTATAGTTTAACTTTGAAACAAGCCCATTCCTCTGGCTTGAAGTTTCATACACATAGCCCCTCAATTCTTCTCTTTATTAACAGAAATCTGCAGATTTTATCCAGGTTGATGACCTGAGAGAACTTAACATTTTTTTTGTTTTGTAAGATTTGTAAATGTATTTTTCCTTGACTTCTTAAGACCACTGTACCATCTAAAGACAATTGATGGAATCTCAAGATATTTAAAAGCTTAGTTTGTATTAAGTGGTAAAGATGCTTTTCTTGATGTGAGTCTGTGTTCTTTCATGGACTTAAGAGCTTACAATTCTGATGAATGTTTAAGGTGATATTCAGCTGAATTTTGGATAGCTCACTTGGCTTTCTCTGACTTGCCGTTACAATTTATGAGGCCATTCTAACAACGGATACATATATGCAAACATTTATGCACAATGGAGAAAATTTGAGCTCACAGGTCCAATTTCCATTTTCTCTCCTCAAAAAGTGTAACTTTGGTTGGAATAGAAACAGGGGGAATTGAACTTTCTTTTATTCCCTTGTGGATTATGTTGGAGAGGTAAATCAATATTAAGAACTGCATATAAGAAAAAGGAAATTCCAAAATTTTCAATGGATTATATTGGTATATTGGTAAGGGACAGCATACTTCTAGCCATTTCCAACTCATCTTTCTTTCAATATTCATTACCAGATATTTACTGAGCCCCTACTATGGGTCAAGTATGGTTCCAGGTGATTTGAGATACACACGTGAACCAAATGAACAAAGATAGATGATAAACCAACAGCATACTACAGCAGTAATTTATATAATATCCCAGAAGAGGCTAAATGCTAGGGCAACAGGAAACAGTAGAGTAGGGGTGGGGGAAGAAGAAAGGCTGTGGTTACCATTTAAATAGGGTGGTCTGGGAAAGCCTCACTGAAATGGGATAATTTGAGCAAATATTTGAAGGAAGTGAAGGGAATTAGCTATGCAGATGTGTGGAGAAGAGGTTTCTAGGCAGAGAGGAGCTATAGCCAAGCCATAAGTGAGGACAGCAAGAAGCCATTGTGCTGGGTCAGGGATGACAAGGCGAACGCTGATGGGAGCAGTTCAAGGAGGGCCTGGTGGCCCTTATGGGTGTTGGCTCTTCCTCAGAGGAAACCGGGGGAACCGTTGTAGGGTATTGGGCAGAGCAGTGACATGGTCATTATGTTTTCAAGAGGGTCATGGGTTTGGAACAGACATTTGAGGGGCTACATGGAATCACAACGAGTCTGTGATCTAGGCAAGGGATGATGGCTTGAGCCAGTATGAAAGCAGCAGAAGTAGTGAGCAGTGGCTAGGTACGAGGAAGCCTTTGAAGGTGGAGCCAAGAGCGTTTGTGACATTGGATGTGTGATATGGTGTGTTTTATTTATAAAATAAACACACAGTTTGGTGGACATTTTCCAACTCAGTCTATTGAAGGAATTTCCAGAACTAAGCCAGGTTGTTCAGCTTTCTAATGAAAGGATCAAATTGTAGTGCATGCAATTTTACATTTTACTCATTTACAAATTGTCATTTTATTCATGGTTGTGAATGGCACAAACTCTGATGATATGCGACCTAGAAACGGGTCCGAAGACCCCAACAAAACCTACTCATATTCCACATTGAGATAATCATTTAAATTGAACAGGAGCACATTCTTCATGGTCTTTGGAAGCATCTCAGCCCTTAATGACTGTTACTCAGAGGCAACACAGTTTTCATTTGAAAATATTATTCAGATACAGCAATGATAAAAAAGAAGAGTGAGCTGGAGGTAATTTTTAAGCATTACTTATTTTTCTGATAAGAAGGATATCTGCTTATCATTTAAAGAGACTCAACTTGTTACAGAAACATATAATAGGGAGAGGGAGAATGTCCTGTAATCTTGCCCAACAGTTTTTTGAAGACGTTGAAGGGAGAGAAGATGGCTGGGCTGCAATGTTTCTACCTGCCGACGTTTTGAAACCCCTCTGAGGTTTAATCATGGAGATTGTTGGGATTGCTCTGGCCACACACACACTGTAATTAGTTTGAGCTTCAGCCTTGATTTGTTGGCCCAGGCTGATGCATTTCTGAGCACCCAGGAGAAGCACAGAAACTCAGTTCCTGCCAGGTGAGGAATGCCCCGGCAAGCCCCAGAAAAGTTCTGTTCTGTCTGGCGCAGGGAGCTCAGTGAGGCTTGATCTGACTGCTGCTGGTTCTTCTGAGGCCCACTGCCTCTCTGCCCCTGACCTGGAGGATTTGATGCCCTTTAAAATAGAGAGACTATTGATCTGTTTTCTAGGCAATGAATGCTGAAGCCCCATCCGCTAATGTGACTGCAGAAGGTTAAATATGGACTTGGCGAGAATTATGAGCTGCCCACAAATGTTTTAGAGGTGGTCTGAAATGCAGACATAGAGAAAGGGGCAGCTCGGGGGGTGGGGTTTGTGGGCATGTGTGCATCTCCCGGGGTGAAAGTTATGTCTTTCCTGTTTCAACTGGCTTTGCAATATCCCGGAACTTCATTATACGATGCCTCTACCTGGAAATTTAGTAACAATGGGAGGAACACAGACAACATTAAAGACAAAAAACAAAACAAAACAAAACAATTCTCTTTACACATGTCTTACATATTTTTGGTATTATGCATATATTAATCAGCCACCCTGTCATTCTCCCACTGTACCTGGGAAGGTGGGGTATTGAGAGAGAGAGAAATATAAAATCTTCTGTAGAAGGCAGACTTGTAATATATTGGGACAAAGCAAAAAAGAATTTAGCAATATGGTGCTAAGTGACAGATTTAGAAAGTTCTTTTTCATTTGATCTTCAGGCTTTTTTTTCTCCCTCTTACTTTTTATACAAAGCGTGGGCAATAAAAATAGTTCTGTTGGTTTTCATTTCGAGTCTGGTTTCACGTCTGTCTTTTATGTGGTGGTAGCCGTAGTATGCTTGAATTCATAGGAAATACCTCAGGGAATGCTTACAGTCCATGCTTGGGACATTTTCTAGAATTTTGTTTAATAAAATGTGTGTGCATATGGACTGATTCATATTAAAGTGGATTTCAGCCTCAGAAAACTTAAGTATGAAACTTGACTGTAGTATCTCCCAGCCATGTAACCAGTAATACTATTACATCACCTCTCTTAGCTCACATTTTTTATGTGTAAAATGCTGATAATCACATGTCACTCACATGAGATTTCACAGGGTTGCCTGGTGTGTTACAAGAATGAGGTAGTAAATTGCAAATGATAAAGCCCACTAAAGACTAGTTGTTAATATTGAAATATTTCTGCCTTTATTTGAATATTACCATTAAAAGAATCTGTTTGAGAAAAAGTCCTAAAATAGAGTTTAGAGTTCTCCTTGAATAAAAGAGATGTGGAAATGATGGGATGGCTGAGTCTTCTGGATTTAGGTATTAGCCCTGGAGACAAACTATAAAGGGAGGGGAAATTTTTCTAAACAGGCTTATGGATAAGTAGATACCTCAGAGATATGATGTGTCTTTGATTTTTCAGGTGCTGTAATTGATTTATTGTGCCTGTGTGAAGTTTGTGTGCAAATATGATATTAACCCATAATTATATTCTAAAAGTGTGAATTATATAGGCAATTAAATGTTATGAGACTGAAAGGTGATGCTGTCCCAGAGGTATGGTTTGGTAGGATCAGATTTCCATTGTGTGTGTTGGTTTCCAGAATTAAAAACAGCACCCTACTCCCTCACCAGCTCCACTGTAAAAGTAACATGGGTCCGCATGATTTAGAAAAATTTCTCTTCTGCTGGTTGTAGGGTGGGGCTTAAAATGAAAAATGAAACACTGCTCATCTCAATGATCAGATCTAAAAGTATATGTTGTGACAGCAGACACAGGAACAAAAAGTTCTGCTGGTTTCTCTTTGGCTTTTTAAAGAGGATGAGGTAGAGATAATATTCTTTCCTCTTCTGTGCAGCTCTAAGGACCTTGCAGATTCTCAAAAATTACTCAACTATCCATGACAGTTTCATATCTATTGCACGGAAGAGTCTCTGAATGGTGTAATAGATTTCACCACTTATTTTCTTCCTAAATAAATATTCAGCTTTTGCCAAGTCCAGGAGCACAGAGCACTTTAAAAATCAGGAGACTGAGAAAGCATATTTATTTTGTGGATGAATGACAGTAACTGTAGACGCAGCAAGTAGAATCAAATCGAAAAGTCATTAAGAAATGCTAGTTGATGCTAATTGATTTAATGTGTTGGAATATCCAAGAGTTCAAAAGTAGCTTCGAATAAACTGCTCTGTGGTTGTAACCCAGCTTCATCATTTACAGATGTGAAACTTTGGGAAGGTGGCTTAGTGCCTTTGAGCCTCAGTTTCCTCATCTGCAAAATGAGGGTAGGGCTATTGTTAGGTTTCCATAAATTATTACATTAAGGTACCTGAAAGTATGCCTAGAACATCACACTCACTCATTAAGGCCGGCTGTTATTTAAATATTTTAGCAAAATAATTTAAGCAAGGAAATCTCCTCATATACTGAAATTCCTCAGAAAGTCAGAAAAAAAACAATGTGGCCAAATTCTTTGGTTGGCTTTCTTTTTTTTTTTTGACAGTGCCTTGCTCTGTCACCCAGGCTGGAGTGCAGTCACGAGAGCTCACTGTAGCTTCGAACTCATGGGCTCAAGTGATCTTCCCACTTCAGTCTCCTGAGTAGCTGGAATTACAGGCACACACCACGCTTGGCTAATTTTTTTTTTTTTTTAATTTTTAGTAGAGACAAGGTCTTACTATGCTGTCCATGCTGGTCTTGAACTCCTGAGCTCCTGGAATCCTCCCTTCTCGGCCTCCCAAAGTACTGGGATTACAGGAGCACCCCAAGTCCAGCTGTCTGTTGGCATTTGTATTATGACATGTGGCACAATTGTTATGTAATAGAATTGCTGAGAAAAAGGGTGTGCTGGGTGAATCCAGGCTTCATTTTTCCTGCATCACAGTCCTCACCTGGAAACCGTCATTCTCAGCAAACTGACACAAGAACAGAAAATCATACACCGAATGTTCTCACTCATAGGCGGGTGTTGAACAATGAGAACACATGGACACAGGGAAGGGAGCATCACACACTGGGGTCTTTGGGGGGAACTAGGGGAGGGACAGTGGGGGGGTGGGGAGTTGGGGAGGGATAACATGGGGAGAAATGCCAGATATAGGTGATGGGGAGGAAGGCAGCAAACCACATTGCCATGTATGTACCTATGCAACAATCTTGCATGTTCTTTACATGTACCCCAAAACCTAAAACGCAATAAAAAAAATATGTATATATATAAAGAAAAAAAAGAAAAAAGTATTTTATGTTAGTATACAGGGTAAAATTAACATAAAATTAAAAAAAAGGAAAAAGGTATACTGGGTAAAACTAAAATAAAATTTAAAAAATGTATACAGGGTAAAACTAAAATAAATTTTTTTTTAAAGAGGGACTTTCAAATGTAACAATAAAAGATACTGATGTGTAACAACTGGGCTTAAAATGTTCCTTATACATAGGGTAAGATAGGCATGCAGCAAACTCCCATTAGCCAATTCATTTTTCCAAAACAACTTCTGCTATTGCTACCCAACTTTCATATACAACATATAGGACATCTGGCCCATGACCATATCCGCAGAGTCTCAATATCTAATACACAGGACTAATTCCTTCTCTATCCTACCAGACATATCTCTTTCTTTCATTTGTTCTATTCCCCCCCCTTTCCCTCGAACAGTTTTACCATACTCTTTGTTTTCTTTAATTTTTTGTTCTTTTTCTTTGTCAAGTCAGAAGTTTAAAAAAAAAAAAAGCCGTAGACATCCTCTACCGATTAAGTGACAGAAATTCAGAAATTAGGCTCTCCTTAGCGGAGTATGCTTTACTCAGTAAAGAAAGGATAGCATAATTTGGCCTTTCTAAATGTTAAAGTCACTGCAAATACCTTTTGTTTGAATGAATCATGGTTTCCAGTAATTGTTGAAGTTAGAGTTAACTTATGTATTTCTGTAATTCTTCCTGCCAGCATATGAATACAGCAAATGGTAACTTGATCCAAGCCAAAGACTCCAAAAAAAGGAAGTAGTGGTGGGTTGTGCTTCTGTTGCTCTGGGGTTATACATTTCTTACTGCTCTTTGGAAAAATGAATGGAGATACCAATAGGCATAATTATCACAAAGCGAAGGAGGGAAAGAACAATGAAACTGACATGAGAAGAATTGTGCTATATAGGTTGGCACTTCTGAATGTGGAAGTGTTGCTGTTAGGGAGGAACAGAATATACCACTTTGGGCTGAGCTCTAATCCTGCAGAACGGGAGACCCAGGGGGGAATGGGAAGAAAACGTGGGTGTAGCACAAAAGAAGCAGAAAGAAAATGAAGTGGTTTCCAAGGAACAGGTGACTAGGACTCAACCAGTTGTGAAAACTGATCAGCTTCTCTTCCGAGTTTTGTTTTACTATTGAATAAAGTCACAGTGACTCCCTAGACACTGCCACAGAAGCTTCTTGTCTTGACGCATTGTCCTTCTCCTTAGCTTGCAGTAATGGGATTGTATACTTCCTTCTTTAGCTAGACTGGCAGCCTATCCCCATGTGCTAGTCTTCAAGTTGTGCAATTGCACAGCCATATTTTCTTCTTTGTTCACAGGTTGTGCACGTGGCCTTGGAGACTTCACTGTTTTGGGCTGAAGTCAGTCTCTCTGACTCTGGTTTCAAGTTTCAGTGGATATCTTCCTGTATGCCAGAAAAATTTTCCAGTTGTAATTTTTCTACTTTCTACAGTGTTTAAAAGTCAATGGGAATTGATCAAGGTGTAAGAAGAACTCAGAGTTGTGTTTGGAATGCTTTCACGCTTTGTGATGCCCTTCTGAGAATTAGGACATGGAGAACATGTCTACCCTACCTCTTGCCTTAGGGCCCTCACTAGGTTGTCTGTGACTCTGGGTAAGTTTTTATTTTTTTTGAGATGGAATTTTGCTCTTGTTGCCCAGGCTAAGTGCAACGGCGCAATCTTGGCTCACCTCAACCTCCACCTCCTGGGTTTAAGCAATCCTCTGCCTCAGCCTCCCGAGTAGCTGGGATTACAGGTGCCCGCCACCACGCCTGGCTAATTTTGCATTTTTAGTAGAGACAGGGTTTCACCATATTGGCCAGGCTGGTCTTGAACTTCTGACTTTGTGCTCCACCCGCCTCCCAAAGTGCTGGGATTACAGATGTGAGCCACTGTGCCCAGCCAGGCAAGTATTTTTTTTTTGCCCCCCATTTATACAAGCAATTCATTTAAAAAATGCTCTGCCAAATTTTAAATGTATTTGAGGGTTAGTGATTGATCACTGAGGATTTAGAATGATGGGTAAAGAGGTACTGATGTGTTTATTTATTGTCCAGACTACTTGATAATTCTTTGCAGTATCCGGACACCACCTCTTTCCTTCCAGATCCAGGAATTATCTCTTCATGTTTGTTACTGTCAAATGTGCTGGTCCTGGGTAATTTCAAATCTCCCATTGTGAGAAAAAAGTAGCAATCTTGTTATTATTCAAGCCCTATGGCTTGTCAGAACCTGTCTATGTTGGAACATTTTGACTCTTCCTCGCCTCTAAAGTCCTCAATGCTATTTGTTTCATGCTGGTTACATTATTAGTCATGATGCTGCACCATCCTTCCTGCTGCCTGTGAATACTGGCTTCCGATGGCTTTTCCAGAGGTTGTGCCTGTGCTCCTTTGAAGACGATCACAAATGCACAGAGTATGCAGGAAAATGTGCACAGTCATTTATTTTATGGTCATGTTAAATTTATCCTTTGGAACTTTATGGTATAAATATAGAACAACACATTTTCCAGCCATGCCTTCTCTGGAACCTTTGAGGCTGTAATCACAGCATTCCTAAAATGTGATTTCTTTTGATGTTGACTGCACCTTTGGTTTCCTCACACTATTTCTAGTGGTGGAGCAAGAAGAATGATCCCATTTATGCATGGAATCCCTGACCCTTATCTGGCTCAGCTTAACCTGGGAAGGCACAGTCACCACATCAGCTAGAGGAAAGAATGAACATGGATGGGAAGAGCCTGCCGGTGTTGCAGAACAATCTGGAAAGCCCTTGGAGGAGATGGGTGAAACCACCCTCAAACACTGCGATGCAGCCTGCAGAGGGATGGGGGGGATGACCCTGGGTTTCAGCAACAGGGGTGCACAGCATAAACGTTGCCTTCCACCGCGGAAGCAGCACCACAGTAGCAGCAGGGGGATAACTGAGGAGGCAGGAGCCTCACATGCAGCTCGAACTCAAGGGCTGGCTGACTCTGTTGGGTGTTCAGAGTCCTGAACTCATCCTGTGACCAAATGAGTGAGAATCAGTCAAAATCAGGGTGTCAGCACCATTCTGGCAGCCCAATCGCACACCGTCCCATGACAGCAATCCCGTGCCAGTCAGCAGAATCAATCCACTCACCAGGCTGCTTTTCTGGAACTGGAGGTCAGCCCCAGGGCCCCAGGATGACCTTGCAGGCATGAGTTCTGGAGCTCTTTGGAATGTCAAATCCGCCTCGTGCTTTAGAGAGTGTATGGGAAAGAACTCTAAAGAGGAGAAAGGGGACTGGGTACAAGCAAATCCCCATTTGGGCTCAGGAAACCTGCCCAGACAACACTACCAACTCCAGCCAGGCCCAGAAACCAGAGGGTTGGGGGTGGGAGGGAGTCTCATCATGAAAGACATTTACATGGGCACCTGAATCATGAGAACTGAGGGAGGATCCCAGTTCACCTGAGTCTAACATGAGCCCTGCTGTTTGTTGCTTTCTGCGACAAAAAGGGAGTGGAAAGGATACAACAGAGGGAAGGCATGGAAGAGATGAGGTCAAGTATGAACTACCCTTGGAAACCTGAGTCCTGATAAGGGCTGCCCATGGGTTGACCCCTACTCAGGGGCTAAAAGTTTTCCATCAGATAACTGAATTAACATATAAACAGTCACAGCAGCAGCAACAGCAGTAACAAACAGCTTTTATAATGAAGCTCTACCAATTCTGCACTGGAAGGAGCAAATGCAAGAAAGGACATTATTAGGTCAATGGACAAAACTAGACTATGATTGCTAGATTAGAAAAAAATTATTGTGTCAATGCAAATCGATAAAGTTGGTAAGTCTGGTGGTTGTAGAAAAGAATATCCTTTAGGATACACTCTGAAGTATGTTGGGGTAAAGAACAATGTTCAGAAAAAAATTATCTATTTATCTATTTATCTATCAATCATCTGTCTGCCAATCAATCTGTTGATCTATTGATCATCTATCATCTATCACAAATCACAAAGCAAATGGGAATAAACTGTTAACAGCAGCAAAATCTGGATAAAGGCTAAATGAATGGAGGGTCTTTATACTACTTTTATTTTTGCAGCTTTTTGTAGCATTAAACATTATTTCCAAATAGCAAGTTAAAAAGGTTATCCCAACACAGTGTATCAATTCTGGTAAAATTAGTTATAACAATGTTTTCTTTCCTTCCCTTCCCTCTTCTTTGCTGTCTTATCCCCCACCCCCTTTCCTTTCTTCTTCTTTCCATTTTTTCTGGGACGTCATATACATGAATACAGTTAGAAAACTTTTGGCATACTGGCATGTTCCACAGATTAAAATAATTTAAAATTAAAGAATTAAAGGGAAGTATTGGCTAGATCCAGGATGGTCGAGATGGCAACAGAGTTGCAAGCAGAGGCAGGAAGATCCCTAGAACTTGACTTTGTGTTTCCATAGCTAATAGGAAAGTTGTATAGAGAACTTGAGTAAAAGAATCACAATAATGCCTATATTTTAAAAATATGACAGAAAAGCCCTGCTTTATTTTCCTTTCTTGCCTCCTTCCGTCCCTCACTCCCTCCCTCTCCCCCTCCCCCTCCTCTCCTGTCTCTATTGCCCAGGTCGGAGTACAGTGGTGCAGTCTTGGCTCTCTGCAACCTCTGCCTCCCAAGACTCAAGCAATTCTCCTGCCTCAGCCTCCTAAGTAACTGGGATTACAGGCATGCACCACCATGCCTGGCTACTCTTTGTGTGCATTTTTAGTAGAGACGGGGTTTCACTATGTTGTCCAGGCTGGCCTCAAACTCGTGAGCTCAAGTGATCTGCCCTCGTGGGCCTCCCAAAGTGCTGGGATTAAAGGTGTGAGCCACTGGGCCAGCCTAGAATGTCCATATTTATAATCTAATGGTTGCCAGGGGGCATCACAGCATGCATAGTGGCTAGTAATGTGGGTGCTGGGAAAAAAGAGTTTGGGTTTAAGCTAAGCTTTTGCACTTCCCACCTGGGTGATCATGGGCAGATGGCTTCATTTGATCATGTCTCAGCTTCCTCACCTGTAAATGGCATGTGAAAGGAATATCTTTGCCTGAAAGTACCAGAAACTATACCTTACAGTAGCTTAAACAAAGAGAAACCCAAAGAGCAGGTACTGCTGATCAATAGTGTCAGAGAAATGAGGTTTTTTGTCTCTGCCATACTTTGTGTGCAGTTCTACTTTTCATACAAAAAAAAAAGAGAGACATGAGAGAATTTTAGCTGAGTTGGCCCTTTTATCAGAAAATCAAAACTTTTCTCAAAGTTTCAATAAGCAGAAACTCACGTATGGGCCTGATTTGTGTCTCCTGATCACCTTTGCTTGAATTTGGGAGAGAAAAGGGATTGTAGCATGTGGCTTAAGTCAGACAATCAAGAGTATGGGTTATAGTGTGTTACAGGATCCTGAATATTAAATGAGCTAACAGTTTTAATGTCCTTAGAAAAATTCACAAGTGCTCAAATGTTAGCTTATCATTATTGGTAATATTAATAGAAGTAGTATTTTTGTGTACATATTGAAAATATCATCAGAAATAATTTTGAAAAAAACCTGTGGAAACAGGGGAAAAAGGATGAAGTTAACAGCTCCCTCCTTAGTTTCACCCCTGGAGAAGGCTTAGAAGGAACGGAAGCATTAATGTGTAAACCACCTACATGCCTTTCAAACACCTGCGATTGATTTCCTCTGTAGGCCAGGCAGGACTGTCAGACACGCTGCTATAGAGAAGGGCTTGTAGATTTCAAAGAGGATGCTGGGATTCCAGAGTATCCCAAGTGGCTGCACTTATTCGCTTATTTTGATTATAATAATATATTCGGTCATCGGTCTCTCTCTTATTTTCCATGTGGATGGGCTGTATTTATTTTGTTGGGGTTGGCTCAGAGTAGGCACAACAATCTTTGCCTTGCACATTTTCAGTGAGCCATGTTGCCCCTTCTGGAAGTGGGGGTGCTTCTGTCCACTGGGGCTCCATGTACACAAGTGCACCCCACATTTTATTGGTGGCTCTTTTCCAAGTTGCTAGCTTGGCGCTTTTCAAAATGTGCTGAAGGACTGTTTGGAACTTGTCTCTGCTGACTCCACTGGGCTCGATTTCAAATCTCTTCTAATCCACTAATGAACCTTTATTAAAGTGGGAGAGGGAGGTTGAATCAGTCTTTGGACGCATTATTAAAATAAAGTAGGAGCAGTGAAATGATCAAAAGAGAACAGTAATAAAGGAAGACTCAATCTCTCCACCACCCTCTATTTAGTTCTTTAAAGCTGATATTTTGGGGAAAGAAATGTCAATATTATTAGATTAGTTTTTAGTAGTCTTTAATTTTGTTTTATTTTAACTTTAATTTTGTTTTATTTTTCAGGGAAGCTCATGAAGAGACTGTTATTCACCAGCAAACCCTTTTTCTGTTTTGTAATTGAAAGTGTAGGTTGAACTGCTCTGTAGTTATTCACCCACTTCTGCTGGTCAAAGGCCCATGAAGATTTAAATGACTAAATAGGCCATAAAATGCTAACCTTTTAGAAGTCTAAAAACTGTCTGCTGGATCAAACACTGACCACGAACCACCCTTAGATTCCTCTGCCACCCACGTTGCTCCTTATGTCTGGGACACCCTGAATCCACAGTGACTCTGTGCCGAACTATAAAGAAACCATCATGTACCTTTTCAAAAAGGTCCGCTCATCCTTAAAGTCATGAATCAAGGAAGAGATGGTTTCCAGATATGCAGCTCAACTTCCGACAGCCGTCATCCTTTAAGATTTCCTTGTGCTTTGACTGGTTATTCACCCACGTCTGCTGGTTCCTGGTTCACATAAACACTGAGCAAGTAACTTTCTATTAGCCCCAGAGGACAGACTAGAATAGACTTCTGAATGTCTGAAAATTCCTGATCCCCAAGAAACCTGTGTTCTGCCAAATAATTTATTTCATAAGAAGTTATAATAAGTCTAGTTATTAAATCAAAAGAGAAAAACCTTAAGAATAATATTGCTCGGTACTTGCTTTTGTCCATTCCGTTTCTTTATTAACTTTTTGATTGGGAAAATAAAGATCATTACTCAAATCTATTCTCAAATTTAGCCATGGATGATTTGATTTCTCTTCTCTCTCTGTGTGTGTATATATACATATATACACACACACACAGAACAGAGCTGTCTCTCTATACATACACAGAGCATATATGTGTGTGTGTATATATATGTATGTATATGTGTGTGTATATATATATATAGAGAGAGAGAGAGAGAGAGAGCACGCTAGAGAAAGGAGAAAGAGAGAAATAGAGAGAGAAAGACACTCCTCAACTTATGATGGAGCTATGTTCTGATAAACCCACTGTAAGCTGAAAATACTCCAAGTCAAAAATGCACTGAATGCACCCGAACTTTTGAACATCACAGCTTAGCCTAGCCCACTGTAAATGTGCTTCTTCACTTAACATGTCAATGTGCAACAGTTGCATCGGCCTACAGTTGGACAGAATCATCTATCACAAAGTCTATTTCATAACAAAGGGTTGAGTATTTCATGTGGTTTATTGAGTTCTGTACTGAAAGTGAAAAGCAGAGTGGTTGTACAGGTACTTGAAGTACAGGTTCTACTGAATGGGTTTCACTTTCACACCGTTGTAAAGTTGAAACCATCGTGAAGTTTACACATATATACCTTATTCACATATATCTGGTATATATATATATATACACAAAATGTATATTGTGTACATATATATGAGATATGTGTAAATAAGATATATATGTAAACAATGTATCTGTAAGCTAGATATATAAAAACATATAAATAACACATAGATCTCCTTGTTGAATCCTACTGTGTATAAGACATGATTTTTTATGCTGGGATTCAGCAGCGAAGAAAAGAGAGGAAAGCTCTTTAGCTTCACAGAGCTTACACTCTGATGAGGGAGACAAAAATACGTAGAATTATAATAAGGGTGAGGGCCGAGCGCAGTGGCTCATGCCTGTAATCCCAACACTTTGGGAAGCCAAGGTGGATGGATTACTTGAGGTCAGGAGTTCAAGACTAGCCTGGCTAACATGGTGAAACCTTGACTCTACTAAAAATACAAAAATTAACCAGCAGCTTCCTTTCTGAGGCCTGACATATCCCAGCAGTCACAGTGATGTCTTCTTTAGATATATTCAATAATGGGGGAAGAAAAGATGAAAAGTGGTGAAAGTTGCTAACTGCTGTGCTCCTCTGCTTGCTTTTCATGCTGTGTGCCAGGAATCAAAGCTAGGCCTGTATTCTCAGCTACTCAGGAGACTGAGGCATGAGAATCGCTTGAACTCAGGAGGTGGAAGCTGCAGTGAGTTGAGATCGTGCCACTGCACTCCAGCCTGGGCAACAGAACGAGACTCCATCTCAAAGAAAAAAAAAAAAGAAGGTGGTAAGTACTGTATGCAAAAGCAGAGCCAGGTGGGGGACAGGAGTCTTGAAGAGTTGTCATTTACACATTTAGAGGATATGGTCAGAGAGGCCTCCCTGGGAAGGTGATGTCTGAACAGAGAGAACAGGATGAAAAGATCTCTGTGGGAGGAGTAGGAAGCGCAAAGGCATGGAGGCAGAGATGAGTCCCATGTGGTTGGGACAGAGTGAAAAAGGGGTTCAGCTGGAAGGGCCTGAGAGGTGAGGGTGGCAGGGCGGGTGGAGGTGCAAGCTCAGCAGATGGTGGACACCCTGGAGGCCACTGTGCGGCTCTAGTTCTCCCCTCTGCGTGATTTCAAGGTCCATTGCATGGTTGCAGCAGAGAAGAGAACAAGCCTTATGATCTGGTTTCTCTTGAAGAGGATCATTCTGGTAGGCGCCTTGAGAAAACAACTGTTTGAGGGCCTGGGATGATGTAGAAAGTCCTATTTGTAAGGGTTTGTGATCTGGGTGTATGTCCACTGAGCAGTGAACTCACTGTCTCAAGTTCTGCATTCTAGTTGGGACTCTTCTGCTAACTGCTGGAGGGTATTGGCACAATCACTTAATGTTTTATTCAGAAGGGAAATAGAAGTGAACACTTAGTATTTAAGTTGGAGCGAGTTTTTCTTAATCTCTATGACCTGTAGCCTGCTAGGATCTCCAAGTTTGTTTTTCTTTTCTCCAACACCAGAACATGTGCCTTTGCTCACCCCACCTCTGTCCTCGTGGTTTCTTTACTAACAGCTCTGACTTCCCTTCCCAGCCTCTCTCAGCACATGCAGAAGACAAGAGGCAGAGGACAATGGCTTTGCTAAGCCCTGGATCGTTCTGAAGTTCGAAGTTCTAACCCAGGAGCTATCTCTTTCATGAAAGCAGTCAAAACTGGATAGTAGAAATACTTTGGAGGTTAAAGGAAGAGCGACTTGAGCCTCCCTACTACTGAACTGTTTAATATTCTAGAATTTATGTTACACAATAAAAGATAGACAACTCTGTCTGCAGTTTTGGGACTGAGATATGCCTGTGCATACATGCATCTGCTCTGTTTTGGTTTCACTTCACTTTAGTTATTTGACTTGGTGTCGGCAAAGCCCTGTGTGCACATTTTTATGAGCCTTGGGACAATTTACTGCCAAGCTTGCTTGAACTCTAAAATATGCCTCCAGTTTCGGAAAACCACAAATTATTTACCAAGGAGGCAAGGAAATGGAGGTCACTGGGCTCATTTCTTACATAATTTTCAACTTCCTTTCTGAGGCCTGACATCTCCCAGCAGTCCCAGTGATATCTTCTTTAGATAACTTCAATAAGGGGTTTAGAAAAGATGAAAAGTGGTGAAAGTTGCTAACTGCTGTGTTCGTCTGCTTGCTTTTCATGCTGTGTGCCAGGAATCAAAGCTGGAGTAGGGGAAGGTAGATATAAAGTAACCCCCTTTTCCTAGGTTGTTGTGTTTATAAAGAGTTAAGTAGGAACTGCTAAAAATAAACAAACAACAAAAACCCTCTACTTTGTGGGAAGCAAAGTTATTTAAGGTATCAAAACAACAGTATTAACCTAAAACAATAGAAAGACGATCACCAAAATGAAAGTACAGAACAGGTATAGAAAGTCGATCTCTGAAACACCAGCGGGTGTCAGTTTCTTCCAAGATAATTCAAGGGTTACTAACATGTAACTAGCAAATACATTAAACATATGAGAGAAAAAGAGTGAGGATAAAGGGGGGCTGTAAAATAAATAGGGGAAGAAGTGATGACCGTAGATCAAATGGGAAGGATAAGGAGGGAGGAAAAGATAGCTCCTATGTGTCTAACTTGGAAAGATAATGACTCAGTTGAGTGAATAGGAGAGACACATTGAGGGTTTGAAAGCTAGGAACTCAGGAGTTTTTAAAGACATGGCAAAGTTCTTGTTGTATAGGTTTACTTACGACACATGGGTACATAGGTCTGTCCAAAGGGGCTGGGACACTTTGTTAGGTTTGAGGAATTTTTTTCTGCTATATTCTCTTTTCCTTTCCTCCAAGAAGGCAGGGTAAGGAGAGGAACCAGGTGCTAGTTGATAGTTTACCTTGGAGATTGCCACCTCGAGGAGGAAATAGCTGGTAGAGTCAGCAGAGACCTCTTCTGGTGGGCCTCAGAGTTGTGAGTTAAGCACTTGGACCAGGGAAGCATCGGATGTTTTCATGACATCAGCAGGATTTAATTCAATCAACAAATAGAACCCAGAAATAAATTGGCTGAGACAGTGGGAGAAGAGGGGCAGATCCCAACTGTGCTTAGTTATAATTTCAGATGTAGAATAAAGAGTGCTCCAGGAAGCATGGCTCCAGGCAAATGATGAGTTTTTGAATTTCTTCATGTTTATGATTTTATTTTTTTCCTTCATGCTTATGATTGTAATTATCTGTTTCCCAAAGTGATTAGTGAAAACAGTTTAAGAGGAAATGAATATATGTGCTGGAAGGGGAGGTAAAAGTAGGGTGACATTCCATTTCATAGCCAGGCTTGTGGGTGGGTAGAGGATGCTGAGAGTGAAGAGATAGAGGGTCGGTAGTTTCTGAGAGGAGGAAGGAGAGAGGAACACAAGCTTAGTTCCTGAAGAAAGAAACTGATGGGACCCCAGGCTGATTCCACTCAGATCTGCAACACTCCAGAGAAATCCAGAAGCCGGCAGCTAGAATGAATGTTTATTTCTCAATAGAAGGGAAAAAGAGCTGAGATGGAGTTGAAAATATTGAACTGTCTGAAATGAGTTACCTTATGGGGGTTCAGGCTAATGAATGAGTTTTTTTCCACATCCATGTGTGATCTATGTGAAGTTCATTTCATATCTGCAACGATCTCTGTGAGAGTCCAATGCCTGGCACTGTTAAGGGCTCAGTAAATGCTGTTTCTTTACTTCTGATTCTACCCACAGTTATACCTGATTCTCTGTTATTCTGGTATGTGAGCAACCTCAGTCAAGCTTTCTACAGTGTATAGCTGTGCTTTCTAAAGTCAACATACAAAGTAAGAGTTAAGGCCAGGTGTGGTGGCTCACGTCTGTAGTCCCAGCACTTTGGGAGGCTGAGGCAGGCGGGTGACCTGAGGTCAGGAGTTTGAGACCAGCCTGATCAACATGGTGAAAACTCACCTTCAGTAAGAATACAAAAATTAGCTGGGTGTGGTGGTGCATACCTGTAATCCCAGTTACTCAGGAGGTTGAGGCATGAGAATCACCTGAACCTGGGAGGCGGAGGTTGCGGTGAGCCGAGATGGCACCATTGCAATCCAGCCTGGGCAACAAGAGTGAAATTTTGTCTCAAAAAACCC
Source organism: Ateles fusciceps (assembly GCA_036589455.1). NCBI lineage: Eukaryota > Metazoa > Chordata > Mammalia > Primates > Atelidae > Ateles > Ateles fusciceps. The sequence goes on along the minus strand of JAZHEH010000174.1, from coordinate 8,073,668 downwards.
AAAAACCAAAGCAAAACAAAGTAAGAGTTAAAATGTGATGTTCTAAACTCTACTGCTTTTGAATTATTTTCTCAAGGCTCCAATTGACTCATACTTGTCAGGCATAAAGTTTCTCCTTAAAATTGGTTTTATTTATCTCAGTTATAAGACAAATTAGAAACAAATGGTTTTTATTTGTTTTGAAAAGCAGCTATAACCTTTGAATGATAAACACAATTTATCCATCTTTCATTTGTTCTTTGTTTTGACTTTGTTGAAATGAATTTCCTTTTTAGACTAGGAATGTTCAGATAATTTGTGAAATATTTTATTTGGGTTTAAAATAAGGACTGTGGCACATTGATCATCTAGCCCATTAGAATCAGCAAGTCTTCTGTTTTCAGCAGTTTAGTTGTGAAATGCCTAGTTGTGGTTTTCTTTATAGCTGTCCTGAGTTGGCTGAGATTCTTGAATGTGAAGATTGCTAGCTTTAAGAGTTTTGGGAAATTCTTTTTTTTTTTTTTGAGTCGGAGTTTCTCTCTTGTTGCCCAGGCTGGAGTGCAATGGCGTGATCTCGGCTCACTGCAAACTCCGCCTCCCAGGTTCAAGCAATTCTCCTGCCTCAGCCTCCTGAGTAGCTGGGATTAGAGACATGCACCACCATACCCAGCTAATTTTGTATTTGTAGTAGAGATGGAGTTTCTCCATGTTGACCAGGCTGGTCTCAAACTCCCAACCACCTCAGCCTCCCAAAGTGCTGGGATTACAGACATGAGCCACCATGTCCAGCCCAGTTTTGAGAAATTCTTGACTATGTTTTCTTTACATATTTATCCCATCCTATTCTTTCTTTTTTCTTTAGTAAGTCTAATAATGGGAATGAAGGTGTTTGCACTATGACTTGCATGTAACTGATATGTGTATTCTTTTATATTATCTGTGCTTTAGTCAAATATTTTATGCTGATCTGTCTTTGGGATCATCGAGCCAATCTTCGGCTATACTGTTTAACTCATCCAATGAAGTCTTCATTTCAAGTATTGTGTTTTTCAGTCTTAGAATGATTACTTTTTACAGATTTTGATCTTTTCCATCATTTGTTCATATTGTCTTTCAATCTTATTAATATATTGATCATTGTATCTCAGTGTAATCTTAAGATGCTAAATAAAATATATTTTTATTTTCATCTGCTTATATTTTTTTGTTTGTTTCACCTGGTAATTGATCACAATCTCTTGCTTCTTTTTATGTTAGTAATTTGTGACTGTATGCCAGATATTGTGGACAAAACACATGTCAAAGCTCTGTATGATGCTACTTCAACCAGATAGGAGTTTGTGTTTTCTCTGTGGGGCAGATGAAGTGAGGAGGTCATCATCCCAATCCAAGAGGCTGAGCTAGATCAAGACTAGGTGGATATTTTAATAAGATCCCCTCCACCTCTAGTTCTGTTTTTATTTGTCAGGCCCGTCTCTTCCATACTGTCGACTGAGAGCTCTAAAAGACAGTGGAAGGTTCAGGCTGTTCAGTATCCTGCCATACGCTCCATCCAAATTTGATGAGCATCTTGGGCTGACCAGCCATGTTCTGTGCCAGACTCCTTTCCTCAAGTGGAACTTTTTCTCCCAATTATTATGGGACTTCTGGTGATTTTAACTTACTTTGCAGAAACTTCTAACCTTTTACTCAGCCTCAATTTAGCAAGGGTGCTCTGAGGAAAATTGGCAAGGCATTTGGGGATACTTTTGTTTCCAAATTGTTGTGGTTGCTTCTATCAAGGCCACAAGCTTTGCTGGCTTCTCTTTCCTTCTTACGGTGCTTCGGCATGAACCAGGTCTGAGCTGTTTCAAATCAGCAGATATCCCAGGAGAGAAAATAGCCTGTGACAGGTAGCTAACCTTGGTAAAACACTCTGCTCTCTGGAATTTTCACTCTAATTCTTTTTGTTTCTGTAATTCACTGATCTCTTTCAACTGGATTTTTTGCATTTAATTTGTGTTTTTTTAGTTAGTCTAACAGGACTGTGTTCTCCTGCAACCCGTGGCGTTCTATTCATAACCAGAAGTCCCCTTAGGGTCAACTTTTAAGAAGTCTTGGGCAGCTATGTCCTTCCAACATAACAGTCCACTAGATCTTCGCCATTTTTTCAGAAGCTGCAGATGAGATGATCACAAAGAAAAGTATGTGTGATGAAGAAAGATTAAAAATTGAATTTGTACTGTCACGTGAAAAACTTGACTTTCTTTTTTTCTGTGTGTCCAGATACAGGGAGTCCATGGAGCCTCCCCTGCAAGCATCAGTAGAGAAGTCGATGGTAACCTGGATGCAAGCCCAGGACTGTGTTGGACCTGGGGGAGGAGTCTGCTGACTCAGAAGACCTGTATCTAAGGAATTGGCTGTCCTTATCCTGAAGTATGATGACGGTGTTTGCAATTCCAGTAGACTCCTTGATGTGTTCTGATTAAATATGCCTTTTGGAAGTGACTTTCTAGAGCCCTTAACTTTGACCCACTCTAGTTTCCTCTGTGTGTGTGTGTGTTTTTTTTAATAATTTTTTTTTTTTTTGTAAAGACAAGGTCTTGCTTTGTTGCCCAGGCTGGTCTCAAATTCCTGGACTTAAGCGATCCACCTGTATTGGCCTCCCAAAGTGCTGGGATGATAGGTGTGAACCACTGTGTCCAGCTGCTTTCTGGTTTTTCTGCCATTATGCTATTCCAACTCTGCTCTCTACGTACATTTCCCTGATCACATGGTTGTGTCTTGGCATTTCAAAATACTTAACAGATTTTGTTTCGTTTGAATTCTACAATGAACTTATATGACTAGGCATGGCCCCCAAGTTCAATTTTATAGACAAGAATTCTGTAGGTCAAGAACACAATCAATAACAGCAGGTGACAGGATTTAAACCTGGGTCACTTTACTTATTTTTTTTCCCCTACTCTATCATTATATGAATCTATCCTACCTCTGCAATGACAGATGGCCCGAGAGCAAGAACACTTCCTTACATCTGGTATACAGTTGAAAAGTGAAAATTCCACATAAATAAATATGGAAAGAATTTTTACCTGCTCCTGTAGCTTCCTTTCAGGGACCTAGCACTCACAAAGGTTGAGTAACCGAAAGGGGACTTATGTAACTTAACTCAAAGCAGAGAAGGTTACAGAGACTCTCTTAGCATAATATAGCATGGAGTGATCATGCTTGGATGTGCAAAACGTCTGATGGTCTTGGATGTGGCTTGACTCTGAATTACACTAGTGAGGCAAGGGGAAGAGGGACTTGGGGGAGTGGGGATTCTAGGGGAGATGTCTGATGAAGTAGAAGAAAGACAGCTACATGGGAGAACTAAGAGGTCACTGAAAGACTTCCCAGCTTTCCTTGGAAGAAGGATCAATTGCCCAGGGCAAAGCAAACTTGTTGGACCCAAAGCTCTCATTTGAGAATTTTGTTGCTTAAAAATTTTAAAATATCAGCAATTTCATATGGTTCAACATGATATTTTATACCTCTTCCTTTTTCTATTCTAAAATAATAATTTTTAATAATGTAAGCTATACGCATACATGCTTTAAACATCTGACTATCATATAGTGGATATTTCAAGAAGTAAATGTTCAGCTTGTCTTCACCCTCACTTGAAGACATAATGTGTGTATTAGGCTGTCCTTGCATTGCTATAAAGAAATACCTGAGACTGTGTAATTTATAAGAAAAGAGGTTTAATTGGCTCAGGGTTCTGCAGGCTGTGCAGGAAGCATCTGCTTCCACGGAGGCCTCAGGGAGATTTGACTCATTGTGGAAGGTGAGATGGTAGCAGGCACCTTGTGTGACTGAAGCAGGAGCAAGGAAGAGAGAGGGAGTGAGGTGTCACACTTTTTTTTTTTTTTTTTTTTGAGATGGAGTCTTGCTCTGTTGCCCAGGCTGGAGTGCAGTGGCAGGATCCTGGCTCACCGCAACCTCTGCCTCCCGAATTCAAGTGATTCTCCTACCTCAGCCTCCGGAGTAGTTGGGATTACAGGCGCCCACCACCAAGCCCAGCTAATTTTTTTAGTATTTTTAGTAGAGATGGGGTTTCTCCATGTTGGGCAGGTAGGACTCGAACTCCTGACCTCATGATCTGCCCACCTCGACCTCCCAAAGTGCTGGAATTACAGGCGTGAGCCACCGTGCCCACCTGATGCCACACACTTTTAAACAACCAGATCTTTCTCTTGAGAATCACTCACTGTCTCACAGACAGACACCAAAGGTATGGTTTAAACCATTCATGAGAAATCCACCCCCATGATCTAATCACCTCCCATGAGGCTCTATTCCCAACACTGGGAATACAATTCAACATGAGATTTGAGCCAGGACACAGATCCAAATCATGTCAGTGTATTAGCCAGATGCTTGCTGCTATATGAAGAATATCGGGTATCTGGCAAGGGCTCCGCCCCTGGGCCTATGCTCACAGACCTAGGTGAGGGCAGGCACTCCTGCCTTTGTGCCCAAATGTTGCATTTCCCAAGACTGCACTGGCCTGCCATGGCCCCATCCTGTGCCTATAGAAATCCAGAGACCCTAGTGACACTCATACGAGTGGCTGGACATCCAGAGGATGTCAAGAATAGCACACAGACAGGCACCAGCAGAGGCTGGCAGGCCACTGACTGGCAGACGAACATGGAGTTTGGCTGGGCAGTCGGAGGAGAGCTGGGCCGCTAAGTGGTCTGATTCCAGGGAAAAACCACCTTTCCAGTCCATCTGCCTTCTGGTTCCCCCATCTGCTGAGAGCTACTTCCACTCAATAAAACCTTGCACTCATTCTCCAAGCCCACGTGTGATCTGATTCTTCCATACATCAAGACAAGAATCCTGGGATACAGAAAGTCCTCTGTTCTCGCCATAGGGCAGGGGGTCTAACTGAGCTAACACCAGTCGCCTGCAGATGGCAAAACTAAAAGACCACCCTGTAACTCACACCCACTGGGGCTTCAGCTGTAAACATTCACCCCTAGACACTCCTGTGGGGTCCGAGCCCCACAACCCACCCATCTGCATGCTCCCCTAGAGGTTTGAGCAGTGGGGCACTGAAGAAGCCAGGCACTTCTCCTGTCACACACCTTGCGAGGGGGCAAGGGAACATTTCCTGTTTCTTCATCGGGGTATTGTATTGGTGTCTTAAATAGCACTAGCATTTTGCCATATTTGAGCTGCTACTGGGCCAGCTCTGCTTCCTGGCCTGCCTTTCAATCTTTTCCTTGCTTCTGGCATGAGTTCCCTTCTCTCTTGAGAAACCAATTATGCATTTGAAAATACATGTAGCTATACATATTTTAAAGATATCATTTAGCAATGATGCTCCTTATTGGATGGCCTTTCATGTTGTGGGGACAGAGAACAGGACAGCTCCAGGTGAGGGAAGTAAAGCAATCTCATACGCCGTGAAAGCTAAGCAGGCAGAGCCTTTCTAGAAGTAAGATTTTCAAAACGTATTTGTAGAAATGCAGTAAAAAAATAAGATGCAAATCAAGCTATTTTTAAAACATCGTTTTTAGGGCCAAGGAAGAAATTATGAGAATGAATTCTTTAAAAAAAAACATCGTAAGGCCTTTGCTGTTGTTTTTAGTTGAAGTAATTTAGAGATGATTAGGTATTGTTATTTTTAATTAGATTTTTTTAGAATAAAAGCTCACAGAAATAGAAAGCTTTGCCATTTCTTTTCCCCCACAACTTTAAAAAGTAAACCGTGAGTGTTGGGTCACAATAATCTTTCATTTTTAGTCTCCTTTTTGCGCAAATTCATCCACCATCAAATTACATTGTACTCCTTCCTCCCCTGACTACCTGTGGAAGAATGTTTATATAAATAAACCCAAAGCCCTGTCTTTTTGTCTGTTGCTTTGAGTAAATGGTAAAAAATAGATGCCTTAGTCCAGTGATTTGATTTAATACAAACGGATCTTGTTAGAACACCTCTTTACGCGGAGATATTGGGAGATTTACTTGTAACCTTCCTTGCTAAGTGAACAGTAGTAGTATTTGCTGTTTCTAAGATATGTTGTAGTTTGAAAGATTTTGTTTGTATCATGCCAAAGTGACTGCATCAAAAAGTACCTAGTTGGCCGGGCGTGGTGGCTCACACCTGTAATCCCAGCACTTTGGGAGGCTGAGGCGGGCAGATTAACTGAGGTCAGGAGTTTGAGACCAGCCTGGCCAACACAGTGAAACCCTGTCTCTACTAAAAAATACAAAAATTAGCCAGGCGTGGTGGTGCAAGCCTGTAATCCCAGCTACTTGGGAGGCTGAGGCAAGAGAATTGCTTGAACATGGAGACAGAGGTTGCAGTGAGCTGAGATTGTGCCACTTCATTCTAGACTGGCTGACAGAGCAAGACTCTATCTCAAAAAAAAAAAAAAAAAAAGAAGTACCTAGTTGATGACAAAACTCCTTTAAATCATTCAGCTGTTTGACTTATACCAGTGTATAGGTGCTATACATAATTGTATATTTTGATGCTGTTTTATTATGTGGCAGTGTATAGTCCCAGTATTTATGCTAATTATACAGTTCTTAGGACTCCAGTTTTTCTATTTGTAAATATGGATAGATGTCTATCATGGCTCCTTTCAAAGACGGCACTATATGTAAATGGAGGGTACTTTGATACCATTAGAGGGATGGGGCTGAGATCTCGAAGAAATAGGCAACACTCCCTCTGGGGTGCATGGGTCCTATGACGTGTAGGGCTGCAGAGTAGGACACATGACTCTGGGGCTAAAGCTCAGGACATTGGCCATGCAGTTGAACATTTCTGCCAGTTCCTTCCTGGTCCCGCCTTTGCAATTTCCAGCTCCTTCTCTAAATAAATGTTGAAGATATGTACACACAGCAAAGGTGCGCCAAAGTATACAGTTGCCCAGATTATTTGCACACCTTCGTTTGGCCCTGGCCAGTTGAAGGAGTTATGAGGAAATGACTGCTGCAATGATTTCTGTCATTCATTTCTCTATGTATATTGGCGTTAATTGATTTTTTGGCAGAGCTTAAACTACTTTTGAACTTTTCCACTTTCTTCTCTCTTCTGCTTCTTTTTCCAGACCGCTTCCAGGATTGGATGAAGATAATCTATTGACAATGCTGTGAAGAGAGGGATTTGGAGCATGCTGGCGGACACACGTGTTGTTGACTTCCCTGTGCAATCTAGGATTGAGTGAGGGATGTAGTTGGAAGGGAAGAGAAGATGCCTCCATCTTTCTGGTCTAGAGAAATTATGCTGAAGCCCCCGACCCAAATGAAAAGGAGATGTTTGTGTTTCCACCATCTTTGAGATCTGACTGCTAATGTAGCTACCTTTAAGGAATTCTGCTATTTACGATAAAAGTGAGAGCTCCCCTCCTCCATCCTGTGTTACACACCCTGAGATTGCACCCTTGTTCCTGGCACCTTTCATTACAGGAGCCTGCCTTTGACTTTCTTCTATCCCTGCTGCTTCTCTTTACAGAAAGTGCTGAGCTTCTTGGTAAGTGTCCCTCCCAACGGATGACTATTCAGCAGAGAATGGAGAGCTTTCTACCGTAAGAATCAGGATGTGGCTGTTCATAAAGTTACTGCATTGTTTGAAGAGTGGCTGCAATTAGTTTTGGTGTTAGGCAGCAAAAACCCCAAAACGTTCTTTTTGATTTCACATTGCTTGCACAATACAGATACCCATTTACTGGCAGAAAACTTTGTGGGTAAATGTATGAGTGTGTATGCATGTGTGTGTGTGTGTGTGTGTGTCTGTGTGTGACTCCACATATACTTCTGGAATGCCTTCTATGTGCCAGGCATGGTATTAGTTGACATATATAATCGAGAGTCATGATCTCTGCCCTTAACCAATTCACAATCTAGGATAAAATAGACCTTCCGTGTTCAAATCCACAATGACATTAATTGCAATATGATCATTGTTGTGTTTGAAGAACAGTTAGGAAAAGCACAAAGAACTTACAAGATGGCTTAACAGAAGGACGTCATCTAGCTTAGAAGTCTGGGTAGCCTCTTTTTAAGAAAGTGGTATGAGTAAGATTGAATAGGAGTAGGCCAGATAAAATACGAAGCCAGGAGTTGGAGGTGGACATCGGGGAGGGAGGTGACCTTGTACTGATAGAGAGGTGTCAAGAGCTGAGGTGGCTGATGAATGTGGAGAAAGTGGAAGTGTCCTGGATTGCAGTTCTCGACAGGTAGAAGTGTTGTATGAGGGGGACGAAAACAAGGCCATTGGAAAGGGAAGAAGTTGAAGGTGGGGGTGTTGGTGAAGGTTTTAATATCATTGCAGAATTATCTGAAGTGCACTTTCCAACGCTGACCAAATTCACGCTGTGACTGTGGAAATTGGTGCTCGAGGTGAGTGATGCCCTATCAGTGGGTATCAGGGTAAGGAACTGCTGGGCAAGGTGTTGATGGTAAATCCAAGGGATGTTAAATCTGCCTAGCACCATGGTAGGGTTGGGTGAAAAGAAGACTATGAGTTGGGTGCTAAATTCTTTAAGGAGTGACCAAATGATTAAGTGAGGCCTAGCGGGAGAAAAGGCTCTTATTGTCAGCTGCTCAAAGGAGCAACTTACAAAAGAAAGCGCAGTCATTTGTTTGCAAGTGGCATTGGGTAGTCAGGAGGACATTGCATTGGTTTTGATACTGGGTTATTTGGAGTTTGACAGAAAACATCTCCCCAGCCCCCACTTGAGAGGTGAAGCAGTATCCTTAGGGGACAGTGGGTTTCAGTGAAGTTGAGAAAGAGTGTGTGTGTGTGTGTGTGTGTGTGTGTGTGGAGAGAGAGAGAGAGATAATGTTGAGATAATTACGGGTTAGAAACATGTGGATTAAGGTAAAAAGAGACTACCCTCAGGCATTCATCCAAACTTTGAATTTCTTCTAGAAACCTCCTCTCAAGCCACAGTCAAGTGATCCAGCAATTGTGAAATCACTCTTTTCTAATGCGTACCATTTCACTTTTGGTAGCTCTTTCTGTTGAATAAATGATGATAATGGACACTCGACCATTCTAGTATTTTCTATGCAAATGTTTAGAAAAAAGGGCTTGAGCGTATGAAATCAGGGTAGGTAGACTGAAAGATTACTTTATTTATATTTTTCAGGATGAGAATTTTTTCCTGTAATGCTTGTATGATTTAAAATATAAAAATTAGACATATATGTTGGAAAAGTGCATCAAAACCTGAAAAATTAATTTGCAAACATTTTGTGTTATAGTTGGAGTTATGAATGTAACTTGTCTGAAGATGCTTCTTGATCATTACCAATTCTACTTGTGCGTCATTTTCTTCTTATTTGAACTAAACATTGTACAGTTTATATTTGACAGATGAACATTTACACTGAGGAAGCAAATTGAATAAAATATAGATATTTAAGTTAATTTAAAACATAAATTTTATTTTGTTTTTGAATGGGGTCTTGACTGGATCCTGTAAACCATAGCTTGTGTTTTGACTGCCTTGGTGTAAGCTGTGTAGTCAAAAGAACAGTGGGAATGGTCACTGTGTGTGGATAATTGTTGTTTCTGAGGTTAATTCCGTCCTAGGCAGCTACTAACCAAAGGATCTTCTGGAAATGCTCTCCCAAACCACTGCCCATTGGATATCAAACGCAGTATCTATTTTAGAGAAAATCATTGTGTCAGATTAAAAAATGGTTAAATTGTTTTAACATGCCTGGATCTTATCTTTTCATGAAAACATTTTTTATTAATTTTTTTTTTTTTTAAGGAGGACAACTGCTCTTCAGATTTTTCCCATGAGAACTGGAGATTAAACTTTGATTTTTATCCTTTTATCCTCCCTGACAGAAGCTGTATGTTTTGATGATAACCACTGGTTGAAAGCAAAATAGCCCTAAATAAACACACATACCTTAGAATGAATGAGCGTTTCTGTTATAGTCTTAGATTTCACAGCGTCAGACTGACTAGTTGAGAAAGCCACCAGAATCCCATAGCGCAAAGTTCAGGTTTTATACAGGATTTATATGTCCTGTAGAATATTTTGTTTGCTGCAGTTTGAAATGAGTATCTTCTCTAGGAAACTAATGTTTAACAGATAAGTGCAACCAGATTGTCTAACAGGAGCTGGAGGGGAAATTTTCACCATTTTGAATGGGGTTTGTGTTTAGCAGTACACAAAATGTATGATTATATTATCGATTATGTGAAAAGATCTATAATTGTTAGAAAGGTAAAACCCATGTTTGCCAAGAAAATCAATTTTTTCCATATCTCTGTTTGTGCATTTCCTTTTCATTTTTAATGGTATTTTCTGTTTAAAAAGCTTATTTTAAAAAATTAAACAAAATTGTATACATTTATTGCATGCAATGTAATGTTTTAAAATATGCATACACTTGGAATGGCTAAATCTAGCTAAGTTTTTTTTTTTTTTTTTTTTTTTTTTTTAGAGACGGGGTCTCGCTATGTTGCCCAGGCTGGAGTGCAGTGGCTATTCACAGGCGCGATCCCACTACTGATCAGCACGGGAGTTTTGACCTGCTCCGTTTCCGACCTGGGCCGGTTCACCCCTCCTTAGGCAACCTGGTGGTCCCCCCGCTCCCGGGAGGTCACCATATTGATGCCGAACTTAGTGCGGACACCCGATCGGCATAGCACACTACAGCCCAGAACTCCTGGGCTCAAGCGATCCTCCCACCTCAGCCTCCCGAGTAGCTGGGACTACAGGCACGCGCCACCGCGCCCGGCCTAGCTAAGTTTTATATGCATATTTATGATTTTTCTGGTGAGGCCACTTAACATCTACTCTCTTAGAAATTTTCCAGAATACAATACTGTACGTTGTTATTAACTGTAGTCATCATGTTGTACAATAGATCTCTTGAACTTACTACTCCTGTCCAGTTGAAGTTTTGTATAGTTTGACAAACATCTTCCCCAACCTCCACCTCTCCGCCCACCAGTTCCTTGTAACCACCATTCTACTTGCTGCTTCTATGAGTTCAACTTTTTTAGATTCCACATGTAAGTGAGATCATGTGATGTGTGTCTTTCTGTGCCTGGCTTATTTTACTTAACATGATGTCCTCCAGGTTCACCCATGTTTCACGAATGACAGGGTTTCTTCTTTAAGACTGAATACTATTCCATTGTGCATATATATCACATTTCCTTTATCCATCCATCCATTGTTGGACACTTGGGCTGATCCCATCTTTTGGCTATTATAAATAATGCTGCAATGAATATGGGAGTATAGATATCTCTTTAACATATGGATTTTGTTTCCATTGGATATATGCAGTATACTCAGAGGTGAGATTGGTGGATCATATGGTAGTTCTTTTTAAGTTTTTTTGAAGAATCTCCATATGGGTTTGTATAATGGACGTACTAATGTGCATTCTTATGTGCATTGTTTTCTGACATTGATGAAACGGTAGATCTATTCATTTCACAGACCTTTATTATGTGCTTACTATGCATCAGCATAATGGAAGGTACAGCTGATACAAATAAAAGGCACAACCTTGCTCAGAAGCAGATATGATAAGTATTTATTAAACAAAGGTGGCAGGGGTGGGCAACTCACCACAGGTGAGAACAGTAACAAGGAGAGTGGAATCTAGGATGATGTATAGATTTCGGCTTGGGCTATTGAGCTGGTGAGGAATATACATTTTTTGAAGTGGAATATAGTGTCACCTTCTTTCTAAATAGGGTCAAGTTGGAAGCCAAATAAAACTTTCCAATATTGGCTCTTATAGCTTGTTAATGAAACATACTTGGTTGCTATGAGCAGCTGGTTTGAAGATTAATTTATTTCTACTCTTGTTACCTTGATAAATAAGAAACAAATTTCATTGACAGGAACTCAGCATTTTAAATAGCCATCTAACAGTTGGATTGTCATTGATTACATGAGGTGATTTACCAGAAAGTTCAGCACATGCATGTGGTGTGCTAATCCTTGCCATGTCTGTTTTCTGTTAATTAATACAAATTTTGTTGTGTAGTTTTTTGGCACTCTGACTCAAATTGAGAAAATGTATACATTTTTATATACATGTATTAATGTAAAACTTGGACCTGGAGAAGCAGATGTTTCTAATAAATTAGCCAAGATTTTCTTTGAAGAATTCAAGATACCCTGAAGTACTTTCTCTAATGATTGAATTGTTATTGTTGGAGGTGAATTCTCCACGGACTTTTTGTATTTCTGCATCTCTTGTGAGTGAGCAACTAACTGTCCTTCATTCTGAAGTATCTTTTCAGGTATATTTGTGTTGTGAGCAGTCTTGGAACATAGAGATAGTGTCTCTCTCTGGAGCAAAGACCATGCATGCTCACTGCCCATTATAAAAGATTCAGGTTCCCTACATTCAAGATTCCTCTTCTATAGCACAATTACTGAACATGCAGGTACCATCTGGTTCTCTTTACATCATCTTGCAAAATGGAGGCCTGGTTAACTGGTACAAAAAATGTTAATACTTTGGCCACCGTTATTGTCATGATCACTAAACTGTTCTTTGTTTGTGACCCAGGGAGTCTTGCATCTTCTACTAGCATTCACGAAACTTTCGTCAGGCTAACTGGTTAGTTTACCAGAAGGGTGAACTCTCGGATCCTTCGCAGTTTTCAATGGTTAATGGACTTCAGCGTCTTATCTTCCAATCTGTAGACTATATTCTACCATAAAATATGAAACATTTTAACTTTTCCAGCATTAAGAGGGTGGAACTCTAAGTTGTAGATTGATATGGTTTGGCTGTGTCTCCACTGAAATCTCGACTTGAATTTATCTTCCGGAATTCCCACGTGTTGTAGGAGGGACCTAAGAGGAGGTAATGGAATCATGGGAACCGGTCTTTCCTGTGTTATTCTCATAATGTTGAATAAGTCTCACAAGAGCTGATGGGTTTATCAGGGGTTTCTGCTTTTGCTTCTTCCTCATTTTCTCTTGCTGCTGTCACGTAAGAAGTGCGTTTTGCCTCCTGCCACGATTGTAAGGTCTCCCCAGCCATGTGGAACTCTAAGTCCAATTAAACCTCTTTTTCTTACCAGTCTCAGGTATGTCTTTATCAGCAGTATGAAAACAGACTGATACACAGATGAAATAACAAAAAGTAAAAAATGATTGCATCTGCTTTTCCTTGTGATTGCAAATGAATATGGCGCCTGTGATACCTCACATTTATTATATATCATGATTTTTAAAACCTGTCAGTGAGAAATACTGGAATGTAAGTGTACATTTAAAGAAATGGCTTTTGTGAAATGTGAATGTTTACTATCACTCACAGTTCAATAATTTTCAGTGTATTTAACTTTTATCTAAGCACCATAAAGAAGTGTTTTGCTTTCTTATTGTAATCAAGTTTATTGAGGTATAATTTATGTGTAGTAAACTGCATCCAGTGTACAGTTTGATGAATATTGACAGCTGAATATGCCTGTAAGATCACCATCACCATTAAGATGAACACCTCCATCACCCCCAAAGGCTTCCATGTACTCTTTGACTAAATGGTATTTGATAATGTGTGTAAGTCCTTGATATTGAGCAATTCGGGATTAATTTCTACTGAGGAGTTTTTGCTAGTTTCCTATTTTATTTACTTTTTAAAAATTATCATAAGCATTAATATTTTATTTTTTTTCCCTTGGTTATATGCTTTGATTTCTGTTTTCCTTTTAAGAGTCCTCTTTCTAGTCTTTCCTTCTCTTTCATATTTGTTGGAACAGAAAGACCAAATAATATTTTCATGAGCTCACATAAATGAGACAAATAGAATAAATCTGAAAAACATCAAGATTAAGTTGCCCTGAAGGAAAAAAAGTCACATAAAAAAGAAGGTGGGAATTCGTGTACTTGACTATGGAACTTGAGTATCTAAGCAATAAAAATATAGTGATAATTATTTTTGTAATTCAGTTATGAATTATGCTTAAAATGTGTGCTTTATTCACTTTAATTATGATGTTTGATTTTAGGGATTTTTCCTTCTCTCAATTATTGATACATTTTCTAGGGAAGGCTTTCTCAAGTATTTGTTTTCCTCTGACTTTTTATAATCATGTCTCTCAAAATCTAAGGATGGATTTTGAATAGCCTATTTCTCCCGGCAGTGTAAAATGAGTCACATGGGTCACATTTGTCTTGAGTCCCCTTCAAAGACTGGAATCGCAGAGCAATTTTCCCACGGCACTAATTGCATGTGAAGGACAAGACACTTACATATTGTAATACCAAATATAAAATAGTGCAAAAAAAGTATTTGATTAGAACTATTCCATCTGTCATATGACTTCTAATTTATAAAACAAGTATTTTCTCTCTTTTCTCACCCGGTTGAAGGATAAGCTTTATTTTCCAAATTTGGATGGAAATCAGTCTTCACTCTGCTCCATCTGAAAGAGAGAAATGCTTGCAACACTCTGAAACACTATAAATTGGAATACTTGAAGTCAGTTATCTAGGATTTTTATACCACTCCTTTTCCGACCTCCTACTTCTCACTGATGAGGGTTTCTTTCTCACTTTGAGGGGAAGAATACATAGCAACTGTAAAAATGTAAAATAAAGTGAGTTCATCTGATTAGTTCGCAATCTCTCTCTTTTCATTTGCGTCTGGAAATTCTTAAGCAGACACACGGGAACTTGCAGCATGCACATTTTCTCCCTGTATATCTGCCTGCATCTTCCACACCATTTTCCAGCTATGCTTGTCTTTTGTTAGGAATTAGTTGGTCAGAATGAGAATAATTTAAAAAATGTTTTAAAGACTTTATTATTTTAAGAACAGTTTTAGGTTCATAGCAAAATTAAGAGGAAGAAACAGAGATTTCCCGTATATCTCTCCTGTCCCCATCACTCAGCCTCCCCCATTATCAACACCTCTGACTGGAGTGGTACACTTGCTACAGTTGATAAGCCTATGTTGACACAGGATTATCACCCAAAGCCCAGAGTCTGCATTAGGGTTCCCTTGGAGTCGTATATCCTAGGGGTTTAGACAAATACGTAATGACGTGTACACAGAAAACTAAAAGTTTTAGGCCAATATCTCACTTTTCCTGTTCAGTATTAAGTATGAAGCAATTGTTGTGCCTTTTCCAAAGATAGTCTGTCACAAGGAGCAATATGTAATCAGAATTTAAGGGGGAGGAAAACGGAAACTCAAGAGTCCTGCTTTACATGCACACACAAACATTTTATAACTTCTGTTATGCTTCAGAACATTATGCCACTGGATTCTGGATTTCTGGATACCACACGAAAGTTCAACTGTAAAAGGAAGTACTTAGCTTAGGGTGAGGCAGGGTAGCCTGGGCTCTGTTTGCTAGAATTGGCTCAACTTGTGATGTATCAAACACTCAGAGTGAGTATTTTTGGGAATCATCCACCTGAACAGAGAAATTTTCCAATTTGCACTAAAGTGCAGCACAAGCCCTCAGAACATGGTGTTGAAGGTAATCACACCCCCCTCTTGTGCAGCAAAAGCATTTTTTACACTGGAGAGCTCTGTTGAATTATCTATGGAGGTTGTAAGTATGAGCTGTTTTAATCTAAGAAAGAAAGCATTTCTTCTCTCTCTCTTTTTTTTGTTTGTTTTCACTACTGTGCCAGTCCACGAATTGCTGGCCAAAAAGAAGGACAAAGTTGTAATTGGGAAATAAAGGAGGCTGGCAGGAACTGGAAAGACCTGAATGCGCAGTTCATTAAACTGAGAAAACAAAGCTCAGGGAAAGCAAAGCTCAGGACTGAGAAAGCAAAGTTCACTACTGAGAAATTGCAGTGAGGGTTGGAATGGGATTGAAAGAGATGCAACTCTTTTGTAGATAAGAGAAAGGCCAGTTCAGGCACTAACTCATAAAAACAGTGCATCTGCCCTGGTTTTCCTGTCAGGAACAGCTAAAATACTAGGTGGCATTGGATATGGCAAAAGCACTTAATAGGATAAGGAGGTTGGTTTTGAAATTTGGACTAGGTCAAGATGTCTGGCTCAGAGAAGTCAGTTAATCGTGGAGCAGTCAATGTGCACGGCAGGTCTCGGCAGCTAAGGCAGGCAATGGGGAAGTCAGGCAACAGGGATCCGAAACCGAGAGGAGAGGTGTGGTGAACTCAGAGTCTAGACCTATAGGTCTGGGAAGAAAAGATCAATAACCCTGGTCAAAGATTCCAGGAAGGAAAGATTAGGATCTCAGCACAGGTCCTGAGTTGTGGGGTGTCAGGTACAAGAATGAAGCCTGATTCCAAGCTCAGTGCCACAGGATCTTCTCTTTCTGTGTATGCACAGAACTAATGTGCACTTTTGACAAGGCCTGAGCATGCGGTTTACAGAACGTAAGTTCTGCCTGACCTAGGTGTGGTGTTTGAACAAATGGAGAGAAGCAAACTTCTGATGCATAATTGAAACTGAAATATATTTATAATTATAAAGGAAAACAAGAGGGGCACTGCCGAAGTAGATGGTTATGCTCAGGTAAGAAAAAGGAATCCTCCTCAAAGTGTCATTTCTTTATATTAAAGCTTAGAAATATTTTCTCATTCATTATTTCATTAGTTCATTTATTCATTTGTGAAATATTTATTAAATATCTACTGCATGCCAATATGTTTAACATCTTACAAACTAACTTTAATTAATAACTTTCATTATTTGTCTTCAGTAATGAAGTCCATCCTCTAATAATGTTAGCAATTAAAAATGGAGCCACTGCTGAGGTAACTTCAAGCTCTGGGGAATGATGAAATTTACCAGAAAACATGGATGGCAATAGAGAGAAACAGGATAAAATTATAAGAGCCTGAGGTGGTGGTTTACGACTAAAATATTGATTTGAGAATGAATTAACTGAACCACTTAGCTATGATAATGGCGATGCTGGACATCCATATGGGAGTCGTGATTGATTGTACAGTCATATAGAAGTTGGTCAAAATCCCCAAACTGAATGAGAAGAAATCAATTGGTGGCTTCCTTTACATTTATTATTTGAAATAATTTTAGCAGGGAATTCTGGACTAAAAAATGTAATGGCATTTTCTTCTGGGCTCTGGCTCAAGTGGTTTGCCAGAAATAAAGTCTAAAAGGCTCTCCTTACTTTCATATTTGTGACTTGTGGTTTCAGAGCCAGCCATTGCATTCTCCTGAAAGAATGACTGCTTTTATTTAGTTTTGCTTTTACCACAATGTGTATGTGTGAGTGTACATGAAAACAGCATAGGATGTATTGGGGTCGCAAGTAATAAACCTAGAACTGAGGCATGCTCCTCTATAAGCAAAGACTATTTTGAGTAGCAAATTATTTTAAATTACAAATTCTATCCAGGTGGTATTGTAGTTTTTTTCTTGGCCAAACTAAATGTGAATTATTTTCATCAGATAAAAATTCTATTAAAAGGAGATAAGGTAGGGATTTAGAAAGAGAAGTGTTGTCTGTTTTTGTTTTGTTCTGGTAAAGATGAGGACTTTGGACAGCAAGTGGACAAGACGATGATATTGGCAATGGGAAGAACTACTGAGAAGAGGGAAGGCAAGTGGACTGTTTCAGAAGGGGAAGTGAGAAGATTCATGTTTGCCTTGGAACTGAGGTGCAGCTACACACCGACCCCTCTTCCCACGTTAAATTATGAGGAGAATTTGTATTTATACATTTTGGTGTCCTTCAATTTGATCCTTTATACTATAACCATGTTAATTCAGCCCTGTCTTTTTTCTGATGGGTTACTCCCTATCTTCTCCTCCCTTTAGTGGGAGGAGAAGAGGAAAAGATAAAAGGAAAAATAAACTAAAAATAAAGGTACTGTGAGAAATTTATGGCTGGGCTTGGTGACTCACACCTTTAATCCCAGCATTTTGGGGGGGGCCAAGGTGGATGGAATGCTTGAGTCCAGGAGTTTGAGATTAACTTGGACAGCATGGTGAAACCTCATCTCTACCAAAAATGCTAAACTTTAGCCAGCATGGTGGTGCAAGCTTGTAGTCCCAGCTACTTGGGAGGCTGAGTTTGGAGGATCATTTGAGCCCCAAGAACGTTGAGGCTGCAGTGAGCTGTGATCACACCATTGCACTGCAGCCTGGGTGACAGAGTAAGAACTGTCTCAAAACAAAACAAAAAAAGGAAATTTATGGTTAGGCGTGGTGGCTTATGCCTGTAATTCTAGCACTTTGGGAGGCCAAGGTGTGTGGATCACCTGAGGTCAGGAGTTTGAGACCAGTCTGCCCAACATGGTGAAACCCTGTCTCTACTAAAAATACAAAAATTAGTCAGCGTGCCTGTAGTCCCAGCTACTCAGAAGGCTGAGGCAGGAGAATCACTTGAACCTGGAAGGCAGAGGCTGCAGTGACCTGAGATTGTGGCACTGCACTTTAGCCTGGGCAACAGAGTGAGACACTGTCAAAAAAAAAAAAAAAAAAAAAAAGAAATTCATAAGAAATATTTATCTTTATTTTTGTTGTTGTTAATGTCCTTAACCATTAATACATGGATCTTTTTCTGATTTCTAGGATTCAGTGAATGCTAAAGTTATGCTGTCAAGAATGAACTCTGTTGACAGAATGTATTCATGTTATATGCACACATGCAAATTCTACTATAGCTTGACAAGAAATAAGAATTTACATATAGAAAATGACTGTGTCTTTCACGTCACCCAATGAGCATGTGCTCTGGCATGAGAATGAGATGGGTGATGTAAAGCTGTAATCTTAGCCTCAGTCTCTGGATGTTATTCATGGCATGAGCATCTCAGAGTGCTGAGATTCTGGTAGTATTATTTAGCTAGCCAGGTAATGGATTGGCCAACCAACTGACCTTTAAAAACTGACCTTTATTTGGTCTTTGTTGCCCAAATACCATTTCCTGTGCTCTTTTTTTTTTTTTTTTTTGACAGAGTTTCAGTCTGTGGCCCAGGCTGGAGTGTATTGGTGCGATCTTGGCTCATTATAACCTCCACTTCCTGGGCCCAAGAAATTCTTATGCCTCAGCCTCCCGAGTAGCTGGGATTACAGACATGCACCACCACACTCGGCTAATTTTTGTATTTGCATTTTATTTATTTTTAATTATTTATTTTTCTTTATTTCTTCTTTAAAAAAAATGGGATACATGTGCAGAACATGCAGGTGTGTTACATAAGTATATGTGTGTCATGGTTTGCTGCACCTATTGACCCATCCTATAAGTTCCCTCTCCTCACTCCCTACTCCCCAACAGGCCCTGGTATGTGTTGTTCCCCCTCTCCGTGTCCATGTGTCCTCATTGTTCAACTCCCACTTATGAGTGAGAACATATGATGTTTGGTTTTCTGTTCCTGTATTAGTTTGCTGAGGATAATGGCCTCCAGTTTCATCCATGTCCCTGCAAAGGAATGATCTTATTCTTTTTTTAGGGACGCATAGTATTTCAAGGTACATATGTACCACATTTTGTTTATCCAGTCTATCATTGATGGGCATTTGGGTTGGTTTCATGTCTTTGCTATTGCAAATAGTGCTGCAATAAACATATGTGTGCATGTGTCTTTACAGGAGAATAATTTATATTCCTTTGGGTATATACCCAGTAATGGGATTGCTGGGTCAAATGGTATTTCTGGTTCTAGATCCTTGAGGAATCACCACACTGTCTTCCACAATGGTTAAACTAATTTACATTCCCACCAACAGTGTAAAGGCATTCCTATTTCTCCACAGCTTCACCATCATCTATTGTTTCCTGACTTTTCAATAATCACCATTCTGACTGGCATGACAAGGTATCTCATTGTGGTTTTGATCTGCATTTCTCTGATGATCATGTTTGTTGGCCATGTAAATGTCTTCTTTTGAGAAGTGTCTGTTCATATTCTTTGCCCACTTTTTGATGTTTTTTTCCCTTGTAAATTTGTTTACATTCCTTGTAAATTCTGAATATTAGACCATTGTCAGATGGGTAGATTGCAAAAATTTTCTCCCATTCTGTAGTTTGCCTATTCACTCTGATGATAGTTTCTTTTGTTGTGTAGAAGCTCCTTAGTTTAATTAGATCCAATTTGTCAATTTCACCTTTGGTTGCCATTGCTTTTGGCATTTTTGTCATGAAGTCTTTGCCCATGCCTATGTCCTGAATGATACTGCTTAGGTTTTCTTCTAGGGTATTTATGGTTTTGAGTTTTACATTTAAATCTTTAATACATCTTGAGTGAATTTTTGTATAGGGGTCCAATTTCAGTTTTCTGCATATGGCTAGCCAGTTTTCCCAGCACCATTTACTGAATAGAAGTTCCTTTCCCCATTGCTTGTTTTTGTCAGGTGTGTCAAATATGAGATGGTTGTAGATATATGGTATTATTTCTGAGGTCTCTGTTCTGCTCCATTGATCTATATGTCTGTTTTGTTACCTGTATCATGCTGTTTTGGTTACTATAGCCTTGTAGTATAGTTTGAAGTCAGATAGCGTGATGCCTCCAGCTTTGTTCTTTTTGCTTAAGAATGTCTTGGCTATACAAGGTATTTTTTGATTCCATATGAAATTTAAAATAGCTTTTTTCTAATTCTGTGAAGAATGTCAATGGTAGTTTGATAGGAATAGCGTTGAACCTATAAATTACTTTGGGCAGTATGGCCATTTTAATGATATTGATTCTTTCCATCCATGAGGATGAAATGTTTTTCCATTTGTTTGTGTCCTCTCTTATTTCCTTGAGCACTGGTTTGTAGTTATTCTTGAAGAGTTCCCTCACATCTCTTGTTAGCTGTATTCTTAGATATTTTACTCTCTTTGTAGCAATTGTGAATGGGAGTTCATTCATGATTTGGCTCTCTATGTGTCTATTGTTGGTGTAAAAATTGCTTGTGATTTATGTACATTGATTTTGTATCCTGAGACTGCTGAAGTTGCTTATCAGTTTAAGGAGTTTTTGGGCTGAGATAGATGATGGTGTTTTCTAAATATAAAATCATGTCGTCTGCACACACAGACAACCTGACTTCCTCTTGTTCTATTTGAATACTCTTTATTTCTTTCTCTTGCCTGATTGCCCTGGCCAGAACTTCCATTTCTAGGTTGAATAGGAGTGGTGAGAGAGGGAATCCTTGTCTTGTACTGGTTTTCAAAGGGAATGCTTCCAGTTTTTGCACATTCAATATGATATTGGCTGTTGGTTTGTCATAAATAGCTCTTGTTATTTTGAGGTATGTTCCATCAATACCTAGTTTATTGAGAGTTTTTAACATGTAGGGATACTGAATGTTATGAAAGCCTTTTCTGCATCTGTTGAGAAAATCATGTGGTTTTTGTCTTTGGTTCTGTTTATGTGATGGATTATGTTCATTGATTTGTGTATGTTGAATGAGCCTTGCATCCCAGGAATGAAGCTGACTTGATCCTGGTGGATAAGTTTTTTGATGTGCTGCTGGATTTGGTTTGCCAGTATTTTATTGAAGATTTTTGCATCGATGTTAATCAGGGATATTGGCCTGAACTTTTCTTTTGTTGCTGTGTCTCTTTCTGGTTTTGGTATCAGCATGATGCTGGCTTTATAAAATGAATTAGGGAGTAGTCCCTCCTTTCAGTTGTTTGGAATAGTTTCAGAAGGAATGGCACCAGATCCTCTTTGTATTTCTGGTAGAATTCAGCTGTGAAACTATTTGGTCCTGGGCTTGTTTTGGTTGGTAGGCTATTAAGTACTGCCTCAATTTCAGAGCTTGTTGTTCGTCTATTCAGGGATTTGACTTCTTCCTCGTTTAGTCTTGGTGGGGTGTATGTGTCCAGGAATTTATCCATTTCTTCTAGATTTTCTAGTTTATTTGCATAGAGGTGTTTATAGTATTCTCTGATGGTAGTTTATATTTCTGTGGGGTCAGTGGTGATATCCCCTATGCCATTTTTTATTGTGTCTATTTGATTCTTCTCTCTCTTCTTCTTTACTAGTCTAGCTAGCAGTCTATCTATTTTATTATTATTTTTTTCCAGAAAAACTAGCTCCTGAATTCATTGATTATTTGGGTGGTTTTTTGTATCTCTCTCTCCTTCAATTCCTCTCTGATCTTAGTTATTTCTTGTCTTCTGCTAGCTTTTGGATTAGTTTTCTCTTGTCTCTCTGCCTCTTTTAATTGTGATGTTAGTATGTCGATTTGAGATCTTTCTAGCTTTCTGATGTGGCAATTTAGTGCTATAAATTTCCCTTTTAACACTGCATTAGCTGTGTCCCAGAGAGTCTGGTATGTTGTCTCTTTGTTCTCACTGGTTTCAAAGAAGTTCCTGATTTCTGCCTTAATTTTATTGTTTACCCAGGAGTCATTCAGGAGCATGTTGTTCAATTTCCATGTAATTGTGTGGTTTTGGGTGAGTTTCTTAATCTTGAGTTCTAAATTGATTGCAGTGTGGTCCGAGAGACTGTTTGTTATTATTTCAGTTTTTTTTGCATTTCCTGAGGAGTGTTTTACTTCCAATTATGTGGTTGATTTTAGAGTAAATGCCAAGTGGCACTGAGAGGAATGTATATTCTGTTGATTTGGGGTAGAGAGTTCCGTGGACATCTACTAGGTCCACTTGATCTAGAGCTGAGTTCAAGTCCTGAAGATTCTTGTTAATTTTCTGCCTTTTTAATCTAATACTGACAGTGGGGTGTTAAAGTGTCTTACCATTATTGTGTGGGAGTCTAAGTGTCTTTGTAGGTCTCTAAGAACTTGTTTCATGAATCTGGGTGCTTCTGTATAGTGTGTATATATATTTAGAATAGTTAGTTCTTCTTGTTGAATTGTTCCCTTTACCATTATGTAATGCCCTTCTTTGTTTTTTTTTTTTTTTTTTTTTTTTTTTTTTAATCTTTGTTTGTTAATGTCTGTTTTGTCAGAGACTAGGATTACAACCCTTGATTTTTTGTTTTCTATTTGCTTGGTAAATCTTTCTCCATCCCTTTATTTTGAGCCCATGTGTGTCTTTGCACATGAGATGGGTCTCCTGAATACAGTACACTGATGAGTCTTGACATGTAATCTAATTGCCAGTCTGTATCTTTTAATTGGGGCATTTATCCCATTTACATTTAAGGTTAGAATTGTTATGTGTGAATTTGATCCTGTCATCATGATGCCATTTGGTTATTTTGCACATTTTTCCTTATAGGGTCATTGGTCTTTATTAGTGTGTTTTTGTAGGGATTGGTGCCAATTTTTCCTTTCCGTATTTAGTGCTTCCTTCAGGAGCTCTTGCAGGGTGGCCTGGTGGTAATGAAGTCCCTCAGCATTTGCTTGTCTGTAAAGGATTTTATTTCTCCTTCCCTTATGAAGCTTAGCTTGGCTGGATATGAAATTCTGGGATGAAATTTCTTTTCTTTAAGAATGTTGAATATAGGCCCTTAATCTCCTCTGGCTTATAGAGTTTCTGCTGAACTATCCACTATTAGTCTAATGGGCTTCTCTTTGTAGGTGCCCTGACCTTTCTCTCTGGCTGCCCTTAACAGTTTTTCCTTCATTTTGACCTCGGTGAATCTGATGATTATGTATCTTGTGGTTGATCTTCTCATGGAGTAATTTAATTGTGTTCCTGAATTTGCGTGTTGGCCTGTCTTGCTAGGTTGGGCAAGTTCTCCTGAATAATATCCTGAAGTGTCCAGCTTGTTTCCATTCTCTCCATCTCCTTCTGGTACTACAATCAATTGTAGGTTCACTCTTTTTATGAAGTCCCATATTTCTTGGAGGCTTCGTTCTTTCCTTTCCACCTTTTTCTTGAGTCTTGTCTGCATGCCTTATTTCAGCAAGGTGGTCTTCAAACTCTGATATCCTTTCTTCTGCTTTGCCCATTCGGCTATTGATACTTGTGTATGCTTCATGAAGTTCTCATGCTGTGTTTCTCAGCTCCATTAATGTGTTTATGTTCCTGTGTAGGCCGGTTATTCTAGTTAGCAATTCCTCTAACCTTTTATCAAGGTTCTTAGCTTCTTTGCATTGGGTTAAAACATGCTCCTTTAGCTCAGCATAGTTTTTTATTACCCATTTTCTGAACCCTACTTCTATCAATTCATCAATTCGTTCATCTGATCCTCTGTCTGGTCCTGTGCCCTTGATAGAGAGACGTTGCAATCATTTGGAGGAGAAGAGGCCCTCTGGCCTTTTGGGTTTTCAGCATTTCTTCATTGATTTTTTTCTCATCTTCATGAGTTTGTCTAGTTTCAGTCTTTGAGGCTGCTGACCTCAGATGGGGTTTTTGTGGGGGCTTTTTGTTGTTGTCGCTGTTGATGCTGTTGTTTTTTGCTTGTTTGTTTTTCTTTCAATGGTCAGGTCCCTCTTCTGTAGGGTTGCTGCAGTCTGATGGAATTTCACTTCAGGCCCTATTCATCTGATTCACTCCTGTGCCTGGAGATGTCACTTAAGGAGGCTGGAGAACAGCAAAGATGTGTGTGTACTCCCTCTTCTGGGACCTCTGACCTCAAGGGACACCAACCTGATGCCAGTAGGACCACTTCTGACAACCCCTGTTGGAAGATCTCATCCAGTTTGGTGGCACAAAGAACAGGACCCATTTAACAAAGCACTTTGTCCCTTGGTAGAGGGGGGTGTACTTCGCTGGGGGAAAACCCACTCGTCTGGGCTGCGTGGATTCCTCAGAACTACTGGGAGGAAAGGCTACGTCTGTTGGCTCACAGACTGCAGCCACTCCTTTCCCTAGGGGTTCAGGCCCAGGGAAATTCAGGTTATTTCCCTGAGCCTCTGGCTGGAGTTATTGGAGTTCCTGCAAGGAAGCCCCGTCCAGTGGGGGAAGAATGGGTCAGTGTCAGGCCTGAAGAGGCACTCTGGCCCACAGCCTGTGTGTTGGGCTGTGGATACAAGTCTTGGGAGCAAGTCGTCCAACCTCCCTGGCTCTAGTAGGGGAAAAGCCAGCCTGGAGCTATAGAGATGGATGCCACCCTTCCCCAACCCAAGGAGCTTAGCAGATCCCAGTGCTGGCTGCTGCCCCTCCCCTAAGGGGCTCAAAGGGCTTATACAGCAGGCAGCCTCAGCTGTGGTGCTGGTTGCTTCTGCCCCAAGGAGTTCAATAGGCTTAAGCAGATTCCAGCTGTGAAGATGTTGAGAATCTGCGTGTTCTGGGGTTGGGATGCTAGGCGCCAGTGGCATGTGTTTGCAAGTGGAATCTTCCGATCCATGGGTTGCACCGTTCTACGGAAAAAGCATGGTTTCCCTGTCTGGGTAGCATGCTCACTCCCCTGCCCCTTGTGGCTGC
The DNA here is from genome assembly GCA_036589455.1 of Ateles fusciceps. NCBI lineage: Eukaryota > Metazoa > Chordata > Mammalia > Primates > Atelidae > Ateles > Ateles fusciceps. The sequence goes on along the minus strand of JAZHEH010000174.1, from coordinate 8,048,473 downwards.
TGCACCACACTGTTGTTCCTCCTCTCCGTGGGTCACACCAGCCTCCTAGTCAGTTCTGATGAGAGAACCTGGATACTTTGGCTGCCGGTGAAGGATTCACACGCTTATTATGTTTTTTTTTGTTATGAGAGCCACCAAATGCCCCTGTTTCTAGTTGGCCATCTTGGTCCCACCAATGTTTGTAATTTTTAGCAGAGATGGGGTTTTGCCATGTTGGCCAGGCAGGTCTTGAACCCCTGGCTTCAAATGATCTGCTCACATTGGCCTCCCATACAGGCATGAGCCACTGCACCCAGGTACTCTTGTATTCTCTTCCACAGATTGGGCTTTTCATCTGGCGTCATTTCCTTCAGCCTGAGGAACTTGCTTTACCATTTCTGGTAGTGAGGTTTTGCTTACAATAAAATTCTCTCAGCTATTGTCTGAAAATGGCTTTAATTCACCTTCATTTTTGAAAAATGAACAGTTAACATTTTTTAGTTAGCATTTTAAAGATATCATTTCATTATCTTCTTTCTTTTTCTCATGAGAAGTCAACCGTCATAATTATTGCTGTTACCCTGAATGTAATGCATAATTTTTTCCTTTAACTGTTTTTTAAGATATTTTATTTTAATTATTAGTTTTCACCAGTTTGCCCAAAAGGTTCCTAGATGGGTTTATCTTTGTGTTTGTCCTGCTTTCAGTTTGCAAATGTTTTGGATCTACTGATGTATTTTTATCAGTTTTAGAATAGGTTTTAGCCATTTTCTCTTCAAGTATTTCTTCTGTTTCATTCTAATCTCTTTCTGGGACCTCAATTACACATATGTTAGATGAAAAATATTGCCCCAAAGGTCTTGTATGCTCTGTTACTATGTGTGAATTTCTTTTTTTCTGTATTTCTGTTTTTAAGTGAATTTGCTTATTCTTTTTTCTGTCAGTCTAGCCTGCAAGTAAACTGATTTAACAAACTTTTAATTTATGATTATGTATTTTCAGTTTTATAATTTTTACAATTTTTTTTCTTTTAAATTTCTATGTCTGTGCTGAGATTCCACATCTGTTAATCTATTTTGTCCACCTTTTTCCCTAAATTTTAAATCAGAATTCTATTAACTGTTTTATAGCCTTTGTTAATTTTAACGTCAAAGTCAACATCTCAATATCACCAGTCTGAGGGTTTGTTCTGATTTACTGTTTTTGTTTGTTTTTTTTCTGTTAGTTGTGGGTCATATTTCCATGTGTTTGTGTATACCTAGTAATTTTTGATTGGATGTTAAACATTTAAGATGATAAACCAACCTTCTGTTATCTTTTTATAAAGAGTGTTACATTTTGCTTGGAAGGATACTAAGTTACTAGCATACTCCCTTGATCTTTTGGAGGCTTAGTTTTAGAGTTTTTGAATGGGCATCTGTTTTAGTTTTCCCCTTAGCTCTGTGCCATAGACTTTAGTCACAATATGTGTTTCTTACTCCTAATGTGTTGTCCTTGTAGAGACTTAATGAACAGCAAAGATATTTATCAAGCCCCTCTAACCTCATCAGACTTGAGCTGTAGACTGGAGAGTCACTAGGTAGCTGCTGAAATAGTTTCTCAGTTCTTTATCCTTTCAGGTCCTGCTTTCTTCCGGATTGCTTAGATTCTCATCATAAAAATAGTTTAGGCAAAAACCAAGGATTTGAGGAGAGTTTGTATGCAGATTTGGCGGTATCCCCTCTGTGTTTCCCTTTCTTCTGATTTTTTTTCTTCCAATTTCATATTCTGCTAGAATCTCTGAACTTCAGTCTTCATGTTCTTTTCCCAGTAGGATGATGTTTCTTCGTCGATTTTCATTTTCTCCTTGCAGTGCAGTGAACCTGATCGTATTACCAGGGGAAAAGCCAGCTCATTACGGAGCTCACCTACTGTGCTCCTTGTTTCTGCCTGCTTTGGATTGTACACCAGTGCCTTCAAACAATTTAAAAAAAATATTTGTCTGGAGTTTACAATTGTTATTATAGGAGATTTAGTCTGATACGTCCTATGCTACCACAAATGGAAACAGAATTTCTGCATAAACTGGTATCTAACGTTAGCTGCCTGCCAGTCTTTTGTCATGCACTGTATAAGAGATTTATGTACCTTAACAATGATCCACATAAAAACACTACAAGGTAAGTATCATCATTGTCATCATCATCGTCGGTCATCACCATCTTATTACTGAATAAAAAAGTGACGCACAGAGTCATAATAAACTTGCCCAAGTTTATAAAGTAAGGGACAGATGCAGGATTCAATGTTGTATATATTTTATGTAAAGCTTGTAGTTATGCCAGTGATTATCAGACTTGGCTGCCGATTGAATTTCTTGGGGAGTTTTGAAACTACTGATGGTTTGATCCTGACTCTATAGAATAAAAAAGCAAAATAAAACCAGTTTTAACTATCACTTGGCTATGGAGATTTTAAAAGTTCCTCAGGTGTTTCAAATGTGCAGCTGAGACTGAGAACCATGGTGCTATGCCATGCTTCCCATGATACCAGCTAAATCCTGTAACCAGATCAGTCAATGCTAATTTAACTTTTTTCTTTCTAAATTACAGAATAAAAAGATGTTTAATATATATACTATTCTGGTATCATAATGCTTATCAATGAAAGAAATACTTTTTTAATATCTTATATTAGTTTTTTTTTAAAAGCCAATCTGTGGCTAAGGGTTCTGGTTGCTGTTATTGATACATGAGCACTAATGTTTATGAATGTAATCAGTATTTCTATGTACCCTGTAATAAGAGCTTTATACTTGCTCACTTGTTTTGTGAATAAGAATAGGAAATAGAACTTCCAAGGATTATTGGATTACTTCTTATCTTTGTTACTTAATATAAAGAAATAAACAGCTGATAATGAGAATAAAAGCCAGCACCTCATGTGAGTGACGTGCTGATGGCAGATGACCGGTGATTGACAGCGGCTGCTTCATGTGAATAGTGCAAGAAGAGGCAGCATATTGTGTGAGATGAAAAAGACTCTTCTACAGAAGTCTGGGGGCCTCAGTTTCAGTTTGAGATGTTAGTCTGGTTTTCTAGTGTGACCTGAAAGTGTCTCCACTTCTCTGCACCTCAGTTTTCTGTTCTATAAGACAGAAGTTGGAATTGAGGCTCTTCTGGCTTCAAAGTTTTATCATTATCAATTTATTTCCTCCTTGAAATACTCTTTCTCTGCTTTCTCTCAAGACAGTAGAACAGTTACTAGAATAAGGCATCTATGCAGACATAAAAAATATACCATTTGAATATGTTTTTAACTGCACCTATTTTGGTGAATAAACCCTGTAATAAACTGATGATTTGGAAGTACAGTGGTTGCTGCTAAAAGCTCAGTTCATCTGAGAAAATTCCAGATAGAGGAAGCTTGATGTAGGCAGAGAAAGTGAGGAACTGTGGTACCATTTAATGAATAGCTGATGAATCCCACCTGACCCTGTGTGTCAGGAGGTAACCAAACGTGTCTTTGTTGAGAAGTCCTGTGACACAGTGCTGTGCTTCCACCTGGCAGGAGATAACGGTTCTGGTGGCTGCCTGCATTTAAGCCCCTCTTTCCAGAATGGTAACATTGTGATTTGCCTTAGTCAGGGTTTCTATTCTTGCTGGGGGAGGTATGGCTGTGATAGAAAGGTAACACACCCACCAGGAAAGGCTGATTTGCGTTAGCTAGCTACAGCATTGAACTGGGAACAATAGACGGGATAATAATGGAGTGGTTGGAGGCAGTTTTGCTTTGATCTGCATATCATTCATAGGTTGAACACAAAGCTTTTTTTACTGGCAGTTAAACATTTGGCAATTGCTGATCAGTAACAATGTACTAGATGTCCTACTGGAGTAGCATGGTTCAGTGGGCAGAACATGGGTTGAGTTAGAATGTAAAAATATTTGTACTTAAGTGTGTCTGTTTTGCTATTGATTGGTCTTGTGAATTTGGATTCATCCTTTGTCATCTTGGAGCGTGTGTGTGTGTGTGTGTGTGGGGGGGGGTGTGTGTGTATTCATTTGCTTTGAGATGTGGAATCAGGGGAGAGGGTACCTTCAGTAAGATGAGTTTGAAATAGTTAAAGGAATGAACCAAAATGAAGGTCAAAATAAAAGAAGTTAAGAGAATAAATGATCAAGGGTATGAAAAAGCTGAATGATAGTATATTTTTATGTAAAGATTTTCTAGACAGAATATTTGAAATATTGAAGCCTCAAAGCTCCAATGGTTAAGGCCCCCAAACACTAATGGTTAAGAACACCAATGTAATAAAAAGACAAAGGATTGTTGACTCATAGATTTACTAATTACATTAGATATTGCTTTACCTTTTTTTTGAGATGGAGTTTTGCTCTGTTGCCCAGGCTGGAGTGCAAGGGTGCAATCTTGGCTTACTGCAACCTCCCTCTCCTGGGTTCAAGTGATTCTCCTGCCTCAGCCTCCTGAGTAGCTGAGATTACAGGCATGTACCACCTTGCCCAGCTAATTTTTGTATTTTTAGTAGAGACAGAGTTTCATCACATTGGTCAGGCTGGTCTTGAACTCCTGACCTCATGATCTGCCCTCCTCGGCCTCCTAAAGTGATGGGATTACAGGCTTGAGTCACCACGCCCGGCCTACTGTTTACAGTCTTTGGGTAGTGTTAGTTACCAGTAACATACTTACCCTGTTTTCTTGTTTGTGAATCAAGGTTGCCAGTTTACAGGTGGAATTTGAGGCCATATTCCATTCTTTGAATAATTCCTCCAACATATCAGAACTCCACACATTTTACTCTCTTTTTGCTAACTCTTATTTGGCATAAGTACATGCATTCTAGAAGGAATCTTGTGTGTGTATGTGTGTATGTTGATCATTTATACTTGAGCAGCATTTTTATATGTCTTCATTTTAACAAGAAAACAAACAGACATGATAAAGGTAACTTAGGTGATGTTGATAACAACATGAGTAGACAGTATTAATTCTAGGATTCTTCAGACCAAAAGTATTTAAAGGCATGATATGGGTGTTACGCTGTTGATGTTCTACAGAATAGGGGAATTTATGTTCAGCTTGGACTAAATGAGTAATTCCTCTCTTGATTACCTGCCACAGGAGTTCAAGGGTTCAAAGTTTTAGAATGGTGGTTTATAGCACCTGGAATGGGGAGAACCATGGGGGAATGGAGAGGATGTAGCCTCAAAGGCCGGAAGTCAGAACCAAGCACTCTACCAAGAATAAGGAAGGTGCGGGATTATGTGAACAGAACTCTCATCCACAATCCACTCCCAGGAAAATGCTGCATATGAGCTGAAGCAATTCTTTCATTGGGAAAGTGTCAATGCTGTGAGTAAACCTTGGGTAAGTACATAATCAGTAATCAAATTTTCTATTAAAAAAAAACCAACCCTACAACATAGTGAAAGGGCAATCTAAATATTGAGGCCATGTTGTACGAGATGGGAATTACATAAGATACATAAAAGGGAGAATAGGGAAGCATTGAAAGATGCTGTATCCAGAATGTAAGCACTGATAATTTACTGCACTTGGGGCCTGGTTCTAAGCAGTAATTCTCACTCTGGCACATGTGTTATGATGTTTTACCTACTGGGAGTGCAACTGCTCTCCCTAATCCAGAGACAGTACAAGAGACAGAATAAGAGTTCAAGCTGTGCACAGTCCCAAATGCTGACTCCTCCACCTATTACTCGTGATGTGGACAAATTTCCTAAACTCCCTGGAATTCAATTTATTCAATTGTAAAATGCAAACATTAAAGCACTTCCCTTGTGCATTTTTATAAGTACTAAATGAGATAATTCATGCCAGGAATTAGAAGAGTGCTCAATCAGTGTTAGCTATTAGTAAGATGGTGATTTCCTCTGAGAGACTGAGAGGCAAAAGGATTTCGATTATTGAAAATGTAACTGGGCTCTGGTGAGCCAGGAGAAGGCTCATGATGAAAATGTGTCACTATATAAACAGACAAAAGAATGCAGGGAAGTGACAGTGCTTGGATTGGAATGAGAAAACTGACAATTTTGAGAGTTTCAAGAAGTATTGAGATTATTTATTTGAGCTTCTAAATTTCAGCCTCCATGGGAATTTACCACTTTTCTTACAGATATAAATACAGGTAAATATATAGATATAGAAGTATCTATATTGGTTTTGGTTCCTGGAGTGGAAGCTCTCTGAGGCAAGGTCATTGTTTGACCCTTCATTCTATCCTCCCCTGTGTTTGGTGAAATACAGTGCCAAGATAGAAATACACTTTCAGTTGTGATAACATTCTGTAAAGGGCTCTTGTTTCCTGGAGTTGCTTATTATGGAATGTTAGATTTTGATGGCAGAATTTATACAGCAATCTGCATTGCTCTCTGTAACTGTGATTACACATTTAAAAAAAATCTCATGGCATTTTGAGATGACTAAAAGTTTGATTGAGCATAACTGAATTATACTATGTAATATAAATTCATTCACTTTACTAGAAAGTTAATGAAAACTTAAATTGCTGTAAAACTTTAAAATATTATTGGATATGATAATAAGCTCATTTGCTTTCTAATTAAATAATTAGTGAAAACTCTAGGTTGGATATGATACAGAAACATTTCTATTCAGATTTGTCCTAGAATCCACTTCTTGTATTCTACAAGTTCTTTAGAACTTATTTCTTTACTACTTATTTCTCTCATTGTTTGTGTTTTTGAGCCATGATAAAATCCACTGGCTTAAGACTAGAAAACCCAGAAACAAATCCATACATCTGTAGTGAACTCATTTTCGACAAATGTGCCAAGAACACATATTGGGGAAAGGACTTGTTTCTTCAGTAAGTGGTGCTGGGAAAACTGGATAGTGGTATGCAGAAAAACGAAACTAGATCCCTATGTCTGGCCATATACAAGAATCAAATAAAAATATATTAAAGACTTAAATCTGAGGCCTCAAACTATGAAACTACTAAATAAAACATTGGGGGGAAACTCTTCAGGACACTGATCTGAGCAAAGATTTCTTGAGTAATAACCTACAAGCATAGGCAACCAAAGTGAAAATGGACAAATGAGGTCATATCAAGTAAAAAGCCCTCTGCAAAGCAAAGGAAACAAATAACAAAGAGACAACCCACTGAATGGAAGAAAATAATTGCAAACTGTCCATCTGACCAGGGATTAATAATCAGAATACCTAAAGAGCTCAAACAATTCAATAAGAAAAAAATCTAATAATCCAATTAAAAGATGTGCAAAAGATTTGAATAAACATTTCCCAAAGAAGACATACAAATGGCAAACAGGTATATAAAAACCTGCTCAATATCATTGATCATCAGAGAAATGCAAATCAAAACTACAATGAGATATCACCCCAGTTAAAATGGCTTATATCCAAAAGACAGGCAATAATGAATGCTGATAAGGATGTGGAGAAAAGGGGACCCTTGCACACTGTTGGTGGGAATGTAAATCGGTACAACCACTATGGAGAACAGTTTGGAGGTTTCTCAAAAAACTAAAAAAAGAACTACCATATGATCCCGCAATCCCACTACTAGATATGTACCCAAAAGAAAGGAAATCAGTATATTAAAGAAAGGTCTACAGTGCCATGTTCATTGAGGCACTATTCACAATAGCCAAGATCTGAGAGCAACCTAAGTGTTTATCAACAGATGAATAGATAAGGAAATCTGGTAATATCCACAATGGAGTGCTATTCAGCCATAAAAAAGAATAAGATTCTGTCATTTGCAAGGACACAGATGGAACTGGATGTCATTATTTTAACTGAAATAAGCCAGGAACACAAACTTTGCATGTTCTTACTCATTTTTGGGAGCTAAAACTTAAAATAATTGAACTCATGGAGACAGAGAACAGAAGGATGGTTACGGGAGGCTGGGAAGAATAGTGGGGGTGGAGTTGGGGGAAGTGGGGGATGGTTAATGGATACAAAAATATAACTAGACAGAATGAATAAGATCTTGCATTTTGTGGTAGAACAGGGTGACTACAGTCAACAGTAATTTATTGTACATTTAAAAATAAGAGTATAATTGCATTGTCTGTAACACAGGAAGGATAAATACTTGAGGTGATGGATCCCTCATTTACTCTGATGTCATCATTATGCATTGTATGCCTGTGTCAAAATATCTCATGTACCCTATAAATATATACACCTATTATGGACCCATACAAATTAAAAATAAATTATTTTTAGGCTAGGTGCAATAGCTCACGCTTGTAACCTCAGGACTTTGGGAGGACAAGGTGGGAAGATTGCTTGAGTTCAAGAGTTCAAGACCAGCTTGGGCCACGTAATAAGCTCCGTCTCTACAAAAAATAAAATAAAATAAAAATTAGCCAGGTGTGGTGGTGCACGCCTATAGTCCTAGCCACTTGAGAGGCTGAGGTGGGAAGGTTGTTTGAGCCAGGGAGGTGGAGGCTGCAGTGAGCTGTGATTGTGCCACTGCAGTCATCCTGGGGACAGAACAAGATCCTGCCTCAAAAAACATTTTTTTTTTAAATCTGTTGGTTTGAACACTTCCTTCAGTGTTTCTATCATGACCGTCCTTAGCATCCTATACATATAACATAGAATTACATATAAGATACAAAAGCTGGAAAACTTAGAAGAGATGGCTAAATTCCTAAACACATACACTCTCTCAAGACTGAGCCAGGAAGAAATTCATTCCCTGAACAGACAGGACCAGACAGATTCACAGTTGAATTCTATCAGATGTACAAAAAAGAGCTGGTACCATTCCTACAGAAACTATTCCAAAAAACTGAGGAGGGGGGGGACTCCTTCCCAACTCGTTTTATGAGGCCAGCATCATCTTCATACCAAAACCTGGCAGAGTCATAACAAAAAAAGAAAATTTCAGGCCAATATCCTTGATGAACACTGATGCAAAAATCCTCAGTAAAATACTGGCAATCCAAATCCAGCAGCACATCAAAAAGCTTATCCACTAGTATCAAGTAGGCCTCATCTTCAGGATGCAAGTCTGGTTCAACATATGCAAATCAATACATGTGATTCTTTACATTAACAGAATGAAAGACAAAAACCACATGATTATCTCAATAGACGTAGAAAAGGCTATTGATAAAATTCAACACTGCTTCATGTTAAAAACTCTCCATAAACATAATGCAGAACTAGATAGTGAAAGAACATACCTCAACATAATAAGAGTCATCTATGACAAACCAAAAGCCAGCATTATACTGAATGGGTAAAAGCTGGAAGCATTCCCCTTGAAAACCAGCACAAGACAAGGATGCCCTCTCTCACCACTTCTATTCAACATAGTATTGGAAGTCCTAGCCAGAGTAATCAGGCAAGAGAAAGAAATAAAGGGCGTTCAAAAAGGAAGAGAGGATGTGAAAGTATATGTTTGTAGATGACATGATTCTGTATCTAGAAAACATCATAGTCCTGGCCCAAAAGCTCCTCCAGCTGATAAACAACTTCAACAAAGTCTGAGGGTACAAAATCAGTGTACAAAAATCATTATCATTCCTATATACAAGCAACAGCCAAATCTAGAGCTAAATCAGAAAGACAATCCCATTTACAATTACCACAAAAGGAATACAATACATAGGAATACAGCTAACTAGGGAGGTGAAAGAATTGCAAAATACTGTTCAATTACAAATTACAAAGAGAATTACAAAACACTGCTCAAAGAAATCAGAGAAGACACAAACAAATGGAAAAAACATACCATGCTAGTGGATACAAAGAATCAATAGCATTAAAATGAGTATTCTCTCCAAAGCAATTTACAGATTCAATGCTATTTGTATCAAACTACCAATGACATTCTTCAGAGAACTAGAAAAAACTATTTTAAAATTGATATGAAACTGAAAAAGAGCCTAAATAGCCAGGGCAGTCCTAAGATAAAAGATCAAAGCTGGAGGCATGTTACCCAACTTCAAACTATACTGCAAAGGCTGCAGTAACCAAAACAGCATGATACTGGTATAAAAACAGGCACATACAGAACAGAATAGAGAGCCCAGAAATAAGGCTGCACATCTATGACTCTCTGATCTTCAACAAAGCTGACAAAAACAAGCAATGGGAAAAAGACTTACTATTGAATAGATGGTGTTGAGATAACTGGCTAGCCTTATGCAGAAGATTGAAGCTGGACCCCTTCCTTAGACCATATATAAAATCAACTCAAGATAGATTAAAGACTTAAATGTAAAACTCAAAACTATCAAAACCCTAGAAGACAAGCTAGGCAGTACCATCCTGGACATAAGAACAAGCAAAGATTTCATGACAAAGACACCAAAAGCAATTGCAACTAAAAGCAAAAATTGACAAGTGGGATCTAATTAAACTTGCAAACTATACATCTGACAAATGTCTAATATCCAGCATCTATAAGGAACTTAAACAAATTTACAACAGAAAAACTAACAACCCCATGAAAAAGTGGGCAAAGGACATGAATGTACACTTCTCAAAAGAAGACACACATGCAGCAAACAAGCACATGAATAAAAGTTCAATATCATTTATCATTAAAGAGATGCAAATCAAAACTACAATGAGATATCATCCCAACCCAGTTAGAATGGCTATTATGAAAAAATAAAAAACATCACAGATGCTGGAAAGGTTGTGGAGAAAACAGAACACATATACACTGTTGGTGGAAGGGTAAATTAGTTCAACCATTGTGGAAAGCAGTATGGCGATTCCTCAAAGATCTGAAAACAGAACTACCTTCTGACCCAGCAATCATATTACTGGATATATACCCAGAGAAATAAAATTCATTCTACCATAAAGACACAGGCACACGAATGTTCATTGCAGCACTATTCACAATAGCAAAGACATGAAATCAACCTAAATGCCCATCAGTGGCAGATTGGATAAAGAAAAATATGGTATATAGACATATATATACCATAAAATACTATACAGCCATAAAAAATGAAATCATGTCTTTAGAGAGAACATGGGTGGAGCTGAAGTCTATTACCCTTAGCAAACTAAGGTAGGAACAGATAACCAACTACTGCATGTTCTCACTTATAAGTGGGAGCTAAATGGTGAGAACTTATAAACACAGAGGGAAAAATGGCTGGGCACAGTGGCTCATGCCTGTAATCCCAGCACTTTGAGGGGCTGAGGCAGGTAGATACGAGGTCAGGATATCGAGACCATCCTGGTTAACATGGTGAAAACCTGTCTCTACTAAAAATACAAAAATTAGCCAGGCAGGTGGTGGATGCATGCTTGTAATCCCAGCTACTCAGGAGAGTGAGGTGCAAGGATCACTTAAACCTGGGAGGCGGAGGTTGCAGTGAGCCAAAATCATGCCATTGCATTCCAGCCTGGGTGACAGAGTAAAACTGTGTCTCAAAAAAAAAGAAAAAAAAAAGAGAGAGAGAAACCAAAAAACAAAGAAAGAAACAACAGACACTGGGGATTACCTGAGGGTGGAGGGTGGGAGGAGGGAGAGGAGCAGCAAAGATCACTATTGAGTACTGGGCTTAGCACCCAGGTAATGAAATAATCTGTACAACAAACCCCTATGACAGGTTTTTACCTGAGTAACAAACCTTCACTTGTACCCCCAAACCTAAGATATAAATTAAAAAAAAATGCATTGGTCTAAATGCTTCCTTCAGTGCTTCTATGAGGTCTCTCCATAGTATAAAATACACGTGTATTACATACATAATCATATATTGTATAAGAAAATTTATATATAATTTTATAAAGTATTAAATCTATTACATAAATAGTATTATATACTAATATATATGAAATAGTAGTATATACATGTAATATATAATATTTGGCAGTATTTAAATGCTTTAGGATAAAGACAGTAAGGAGAAAATGGCTAGTAGATATACATGTATATGTACATAAATTTCAATATGTTAGCATATACATACTAATGTGTTTGCTATTGTTACTGTGTACTAATATCTACATTTAGCTTGTTAATATGCTTGCTCAAGGCTAGATTAGAGCCTTTGTTAATTACGTTGCTAAGGCGCTCTTCTTTCCTCTGATACCCATCACCAGGCTGAGTTTCAGCTTCATTTATTTCCCATCGCCGTCTCTAATTATTTGGGAGATGTACTGTGGCTTGTTGCCTCTCATTCTGCTCTGAGAGGTTCTGTCTTCCATCAGCTGCCAGAGTATTCTGCCCCCTGCGTCTCTGCCACACTGATATAGGGGAAGCTTGCTCCACTCCACACCCCCATCTTTTTTTTTTTTTTTTTTTGCTGGAAGAGTTATCTCTGAAGGTTTTTCCCTGAACTGGATATGTCTCTCCTTGAACTGAATATGTCCAAACACAACAGGTCCTATGGACATCTTATCTATTCAGTTGCACAGGGTCCCATTCTCAGAAGAGCCCCGTACTTGACTTAACTCTGCTGTTTTATATTCTGGATAATTTTTGAACAAGAAGCCCTACCTTTTTATTTTTCACAGGTCCCTGCAAATGATAGAGGCAGTCCTTCTGAGCTGCGGACAGTCATCGGACCAGTCTTCAGCCCTGCCCATGACAGCAGCAGTGACAGCACACCACTTTGCTCATGATACGGATCAGTAAGTGTTTAAGTGAGCCCTGCTCTATCTGCAGATGTTAAGCACTCACTCCACACTCCTCCCACACTGAGGCTCATGCAGTGAATAGTAAGGGACCTTTGCATAGTGTCATGTGATGAATACTGAAAACTTTAAAACTGAATCTTTACTTCATGCAAGTAAGATCTTGAAGAAATCCTCTTAAAGTCTGTCATCATGTTATTAGAGACACAAATTCTCTTCAACTCTAAGGTAGTGGCCAGTAGCATGTTGTATAGCTGAGTAGCTTTAACAGAAGGAAGGAAACATAGCACTGTGTTAGTTTCCCAGGGCTGCCAGAACACATCAGCACACACTAGGTCACTTAAAACAGCAGAAATTACATCTCTCCTCCAATTCTGGAGACCAGAAGTCTGAAATCAAAGTGTCAGCAGAGCCTTACTCCCCCAGAGGCTCTCAGGATGAATGTGATCCTTTCTTTTTCCAGCTTCTGGTGGCTGCAGCTGTTCCTTGGCACGTGGCTGTGTCTCTCTCTGCTACATCTTCGGGTCACCTACTCCTCTTATGTGTGTCTCTCCTTTGTGTGTCTGTCTCCAGACTCAGACTCTTTCCTAAAAGGATACAGGTGGTTGCATTGAGAGCCCAGAACATGTGATTGCACTGAGAACCCAGACAGAGAATACTGGATGCGTATCTTTTTGGTTGCCACCATTCAGGCCACTACAGGCACCGATGTTGATACGAATGTTTAAGATACTCAAGCAGGCAACATTTGGGAAGGTGTTCAGTGCACATGCCAGCACCTTCATTTTTAAACGAGGTATTCCTCAAAGCACAAAACCCAAAGCTGTCACCTTTTCAAAGCCAATTCAGAGATATATGTTTTCAGGCGTGGAAGGCTTTTGTGGTGTGCTTCTTTCTCTGCTATTTTTATGGCGAATCTTAAAGATGTCTGCCCTGCATGTTCTACATTATTCTAGCTTGTTCACTGGCTCAAAGGCTATAGTATAAATTTTGCACAAATGGTTCATCTCAACTCTCTTGACCCTTGGAAAGGGCTCAATACACAGTCAGCTCTGTTTGAATTTCATATATAATACATGGGTCTACATGCTGTCATCTTCATCAATATTTTTGTGTAGAAACTAGGAAATATGAAAAAGTCACTTCGTTTCTCTAGTCCCATGGGAAGGTGATGGGATTAGGTTAATTTTTGGTTCAATTCCCTGGAATTGAGAATTTTGTGATTATTTTGTAAAGTAGCATGTAAGCACTATGAGGGTAGAAGTGAAAAAGAAACTTTTTATTACGGAAAACTGAAACTTATGCTAGATAACGTGTCCCTACACACTCGTTACCCAGATTCCACATTTAATAATTCAACTCAAAGTTAACATTAGCCAAGCCCCCTTGTTATATTACTAAACACATAAGTAGTTTGTTGAGAATTTAATCTCCAGTTTAAAAACAGATTCTGTTCAGATAATTCTGCTTTTATGAAGATCTTCACAACCAAAGCCTGTAATGCAACGTTTAGATGCATAAATGCTACAAAGTTTTGGGGAAATAAAATAACTTCAAAGTTGGCACAAAACCTACGGTGTGAGAAATAATTTTTTTATTCCTCTTTCCATTGTGTCTTTTCGATTTTTGAAATTCAAAATTTTTGAGCTGCAAATAAAGGGAGAAAATGGGAGGTGATGACATACTTCTAAGTCTCCTACTGAGCTCTAGAACCATTAGCATAGAGATGGTTCAAAAAGGCAAGGATGAATGAGGTTCTCAGGAGAACCAGGAAAAAGCATAAAGCAAGAAGCTGAGAGACGGACCCTGAGAACTCGCGCCCATTCAGGTAACTAGAAAAAGATGAGCTCAGTAGGAGACTTAGCAGTATTTACCACATAATAACATGATGACAGACTTTAAGAGGATTTCTTCAAGATCTTACTTGCATGAAGTAAAGATTCAGTTTTAAAGTTTTCAATATTCATCACATGACACTATGCAAAGGTCCCTTACTATTCACTGCATGAGCCTCAGTGTGGGAGGAGTGTGGAGTGAGTGCTTAACATCTGCAGATAGAGCAGGGCTCACTTAAACACTTACTGATCCGTATCATGAGCAAAGTGGTGTGCTGTCACTGCTGCTGTCATGGGCAGGGCTGAAGACTGGTCCGATGACTGTCCGCAGCTCAGAAGGACTGCCTCTATCATTTGCAGGGACCTGTGAAAAATAAAAAGGTAGGGCTTCTTGTTCAAAACTTATCCAGAATATAAAACAGCAGAGAGTTAAGTCAAGTATGGGGCTCTTCTGAGAATGGGACCCTGTGCAACTGAATAGATCCCAAAGTGCTGAGATTACAGGCGTGAGCCACCGCTCTTGGCTGAAGGGGATTTTTTTTTTAAAAGGAAGTGAGTGGTGAACATTGTCAAATCCTGCATTTGACATGTGAGAGGAGTGTCAGTGGCATGATGAAGGCAGAAGCCGGACTGTCAACAGATTGACAGCTCTTAGAAGGAGCCCAGTTCTTAGGTGGGAGGAGAATAAGCAATAGCTAGTGAGTATATGAGGAGGGTGAAGTTAAGCATTTTCAACGCAGGAGACATTTGATAATATTTAAATGCTTCTGGGATAAAGGCAGTAGAGAGGAAAGACAGAAATAAATGAGTAAGTTACAATTTCAGAGAGGTTACCGTGGGACTTAGACCACAGGCAGAGAATAATTTATAGGTGGGGGAGGAATCATTGTGATGAAAGAGAAGAGAGAAAGCTGAAAAATCTGATCTGGATACAGATGTAGGTACAGCTTTAAGGGTAAGAACTGATGAGTTTTCATCTAATATATGTGTGCTTTACACACACACACACACACACACACACACACACACACACACATAGAGATACCTGTAGATAGTTTCAGTTTCCCATGATAATCATTTATTTTTATGGAGAAAAAATAGAATAAAATCAACCAACTAACCAAAGTGTTAAATCTAACTGGTCTTACTATATTCAAGGCAGTGGTAATACAATTCTTACACAACACACACATGTCCACATGCACACACACACACACCCCCAAAAATCAAATAATCCAAGGTAAATGCACCCTGCAGTCAATCTGAGGGCCCGTAGGAATAAAAATATACACCTATATATGGTGTATATATATCTATATAGGTATATATATATATGTATAATTATATATAAAAATATAAATTTTCTATATATATAAACATACATATATTTTATATTTAATAGTATAGGTACTATATTTATATATGTTATATAGATTATACATACATATCTATACTTTTTTGAGGGAGGTGACAATGTGTCTGAGAAGCAGGGGACTATTGCTATAATCTCAGTGAACATTAAATACAGAATAAATGCTAATAAGAAATGTTAAAAAAAGATGTATTCTGAACAATGTGTTGATAATCACCTTTTTCTCCTTTTATTTTTAGCTAGCAAATTTTTTTAATAACAGTCAGTGATGGTATCTAAACAGAAATTATAAAATAAAATACTCATTTGTTTTTATGGAGAAAAAAATGGAATAAAATCAACCAACTAACCAAAGTGTTACGTCTAAATTGGTCTTACTATATTCCAGAGAGTTTTAGTGGTAATACAATTCTTACACAACACACGCATGTCCACACACATCCCCCCGCAAAATCAAATCATCCAAGGTAAGTGCACCTTACAGTCAATCTGAGAGCCCGTAAGAATAAATGTGTGTTCTTACTATGCTCTGTTATTGCCACCCCCTTCGATCTCATGCCCAATGCTAAAACCGAGTGAAGCATATAAGTCTCTAAGACACAGAGTTTGTCAGCTGATTCTCATTATTCAAGGATGGGAGGAGAGCCATAAGAGGAACAAGGCCGGGGAAAGCGGGCACAGCACTGTTGGAGATCTCAGTACATGGCTCAGAGGAGGCAGTTTGCTTCGAAAGGGAAGGGTTAGGGGCAGGAGGGGGCACGGTTGTGTTTGAATTTTGTTGTTCCACTTCTAAGGAAATGTCAGTTCCTACAGAGCATGCCTGTCTTTCTTTTCTGTCTCCTTGTCACTTATTTTCTTTCTATTTTGTTTTCTTCTGTCTTCATCTTTCCATACCCCAAAGTTAAAGGGTGGAGGTGACCTCTGGAGAGCAGAATCGATTCAGATCTGGTAGAATGAAGAGTTGGAATGAATCTTCCAGGGCCGTCAGCTTCTGTGTTCTGCCATGCAAGGAACTCATCTTTCTTTTCCAGCTCCCTTTTATATTGTTCAGCTAAACAGGAAGCATCAAAATAGCTCGTAAGCAGTGTTGGTTTTTTTTTTAAACTTGAGATTCATTTTAGAGTCATTACAGAGCTAACTTCTGTTTAGACCTATTTGATACCCAACGAGAAATTTTGTGAAATAAAATGAAACACTTATGATCTCTGAATGTCAGAAACATTTTCAATTATGTGTTTAAATTCAGTATCTGGGCAATAATGAAAGAAGTTACAACCAGACAAATCAAGTTGGAAATAAATGCCTGGAACTATGCTTGACAGGTTTAGGGCATCTAAGCCATTGACTATCTTTCTGAAAGACCATGACAGTTAAGAAATTCCCCTGCCATGGATAAAATTAAAAAAATTATAAAATACTTAAAAATATCAGATCTTTCATATCTAGAGAGGAAGAGTTTAAATTTTGTACATATTTATGCCATTTCCTCCAGGGTACATAGCATATAGAAAAATGTTCTCCCAGCACTTTGGGAGGCTGAGGTGGGTGGATCACGAGGTCATTAGTTCAAGACCAGCCTGACTAACATGGCAAAACCCTGCCTCTATTAGAAATACAAAAATTAGCTGGGCATGGTGGTGCTTGCCTATCATCCCAGCTGCTAGAAAGGCTGAGGCAGGAGAATCGCTTGAACCTGGGAGGTGGAGGTTACAGTGAGCCAAGATTGTGCCACTGCACTCCAGCCTGGGCGACAGACCAGGACTCTGTCTCAGGGAAAAAAAAAAAAGAAAGACGAAGAAAACAATGTTCAATAGATGTTTGCTGAAAATAGTTTTTTAGTATCTATTTGAAAAACAGGATACATCTAAAACGAGTCTGTCAAGGATCTGAAAAAACAGCCACCTAATTGATATGTTTCTTTCTTCTTTTTTTCAAGACAGAGTCTTGCTCTTGTTGCTAGGCTGGAGTGCAATGGCACAATCTCAGCTCACAGCAACCTCTGCTTCCTGGGTCCAAGCAGTTCTCCTGCTTCAGCCTCTTGAGTAGCTGGGATTACAGGTGCCCGTCACCAAGTCCAGATAATTTTTATATTTTTAGTAGAGATGGGGTTTTGCCATGTTGGCCAGGCTGGTCTGGAACGCCTGACTTCCTGATTCACCTGCCTTGGCCTCCCAAAGTGCTAGGATTACAGGCGTGAGCCACTGTGCCCAGCCTCTTTCTTATTTTTAATTTGAAAACCACAGCCTTGTCATTGCTCTGGGGGAATAACAGTTTTACCACTATCCTCTGCCAGTACCTTTATGGATGTATCCAGAAAGGCTCTGATTGGAAACATTCTGCAAAACAATGATGGCAGTTCTGACATTTAAAAAAAAAATTTAACTGGGCATAGGACAGAAATGGAGGAAATGCTTTAAAAACATTACAGGGCATTTCGGAGCAAGAATAATGCTCTGAAATAAGCATAATGGGATAAAGAATGATGACACTTTTTAGTGGGAAAAATTTTAAGTGCTTTTATCCTTTAAAAAGCAATTCAAAAATTATCCTGACACTAATGCTTAGAAAGTGTCTGTAATTTTTCTCTGGAGCACTATAAAATATGAGCTGGTTCTCTCCCATCTGTGATAGTTGACATGGAAAGTTACCTAATATGTGCAGGAGATCATGTACTTTTTTTTTTTTTTGAGACAGAGTCTTGCTCTATCACGCAGGCTGGAGTGCAGTGGCGTGATCTCCGCTCACTGAAACGTCTGCCTCCTGGGCTCAAGCCATTTTCCCACCTCAGCCTCCCAAGTAGCTGGGACTACAGGCATGGGCCACCACACCCGGATAATTTCAGTATTTTTTTGTATTAGCTTGGTGCGAAAGCAATTGAGGTTTTTGCAATAAATACAGGTTTTCATTATCTTGCCCAGATTGGTCTCCAAATCCTGGGCTCAAGTGATCTTCCTGCCTTAGCCTCCCAAAGTTCTGGGAATATAGGAGTGGGACAGTAAAACATTTTTGAGTAACTCAACATATATCTTGTTATTTATAAACTTCATTTATGTGCTGTAGTCATTGTGTATACTAAATATTAGAAATTTAATTCTTGCTTTGTAGATAAAAATAAAGACAAATGGACTTTATTTTTTTCTTTATTGCTCAATTATCTTGCATATTTCTTGGGGTATATAGTCTTTTCATCCTCACTTCATTTTAGAAGTCATTAATGTAGGCCTTTCTCTAGCCTGTAGGTAAAGAACCACATAATCTTTAAGAGAAAAATGGAGGATATAAAAAGCTTAGATATATTCCGTCTCTCCTTAGAGTATAATGAGAGATAACTGTATGCAGTAGTTGATTTTTATTAAAAGATTACGTATCTCTGTTTGTTTTATTTCAGGGGTTAATTTTCAAGTTTGGGATGGTTCTCCCTCTTTGAGTTGTCATTTGTTTCTGCTTATAACCTACTGATGATGCCTTTAGTACTCATAAATATTGAAAAGGGGAAGGCTTCAGGTGACTTACAAAGGCTCTGATGTAAATATGTGTTTCTGGAGAGGGTGAAGTGAAGGTGTTGGATTACGCATGACTATCACAGATGTTCTTGTACCACATCTATGCCCCCTTAGGTGAGTTAGGTAGAACTGGTTACTGAGTATCAAAGTATAATAAGGTCTCAGAACTTTGAGTCACTTTTTTAATTGACTGTCATAGATTCCATTTTAAGCTTGTTTATTGAAGACTATCACAGTGTTATTCTCATTGCTAATTTTATTCCCGAAGCACCAGTAATCCATGTGATTAGATTATCCTTGATTTTACAGCAAGAAAAAATTTTCAACAATGTTAATATTAAATGAACTTGTATTAAATATCATTGTTACATAAGTTCTAGGTCTTGCTATCGTGTTCTGCATTCAATAAAATACCAGAACACAAGTCAAAAACGCCCATGTCAAACACTGACCAGTTTTTACTTTGAAGTATTAAAATCTAGTTTCTGTAATACTTAATAGAATGTTAATCAGAGGACAACACAACAAAAAATAAAGAAACCCATCAAAAGAATGTTTCAACTACTTGATTCATGTACAGACTAATATCTTCATATGCAGTGAAGTGCTGTCAAGTTCTGATTCTTTTAGAATCTTTGATTATGCAACAGCAAAATCAGAATTAGGAAAGAAATGTTGAGAAGGCAAGTTGCTTAGAATTTGGATAACTCTAAGTTTAACATTTATATTAATTTATTGAACTGAGAAGTTGAGTAATTCTCAGTTTTATAATTAACGGCTTAAGTAAAGCGTGGGGGGTGTTGGTCTTCGATCTTTAAAAATTTTTAAATATTTATAGTCCTCATATTTTTATGTAGACATCTAAGTTTTCATTACAAGTTTAAATAGTTGCAAAAGATGTTTGACATATTGTAAATTTTGTTATTTAAAAATAAAATAACTAGATCACTCTTTTAAATATGTTCAGTGTAGTGACAATAATAATTTCATATCTTCTGCCAAACATTTAAAAATATATGAAAGCTATTTAAAAGTCAGGTATTTTACTGTCTACTTTTTCTTCTGAACTAATTTTATGCTTTTTACCCAATATAATTTTCTCCAACTGTGATATATATTTTTGCGCTTGAAATAATTTTATCTCTTTTGTGCTTTCTGCAACCTCTGTCTACATACATGTACATAATATAAAAATGGAAATAAATATCCACATTCCCCTTACCAGCCCAGTTTATCCTCAGAGTACCTGATAAACGAATTGTTGCTGAATCAGTTGGGGATTTTTGCTCAGACGTTTAAGTTGTGGAACATGCAACTTCATAAAATGTCAGATTTTCACTGAAATATGTTATTTATTATTGTGAAATGCCAAAGGCCAGAGAAAAATGTCTGTTTGTGCAGGAAGAGTACTGCACCCGTCTTCTTATGACAGGACCATTTGCTGGAGCTTCTCCATCTCAGTCTACCCTGGATTTACCCATGATCTTAACATTGTTTTCAAACTATGACATTGTTTCATAAGCACCTTGACTAAATATTTGGGCCTCCTAGGACATATTGAGGCATTTTTCTGTGTCTTTCTAGTTGGAAGATAAAGTTACATGGGCCTTGATCATCCTGTAGACAGATAGCTGCTTTCAGAGAGCAAAATCCCTTCCAAGAGACTTGTGTGGTTTCATACTGAAGCCTGGAGTTGCTGTGTCTTAGCTTTAATGCTTATATCTTGGTTTCAATAAGTGAAGCCTCCAAAAGCTTTTCCCTTGTGATATTCTGCCCTGAAGGCTGTGTCTTGAGCAGAGGCACTGGAATTGTTGTCCTTGTCTGGAGTTTAAATTCTCATATGGATTTTGGTGAGTCATCATTAAAAACAGTTAAACTATTTTCCAGCCTGCAGACATAAAGATAAAATCACAAAGCATTATTCTCTCTTATCTGAGTATTCTCATATTCCTACCTACTGTGCTTCATGTCAGCAAGTGATCCTTTACATTATTATAAAGTAGCATCTTAGGAGCGTCTTATAACACTAGAGAGACAGAAACAATCCAAAAACCACCTTTCTGCAAGCAGCCATTTGTAATGATCAACTAAGCAGTTTAAAAGACACAGATAGAGCCTATTGATAGTTCAGGTTTGCTATGGTGATATGATATTACCAGTACTTCTATAGGTACCCAAATTTAGTTCAAAACATTGCTTTAGCATATTCTCGATTTTATTCATTCTACCAGTGATCTGCTCAGAAAATCAAATCCAAGTACAGCAACAGAGGAAAAGAAGTTATTAAAATATCAGACAAAGTAGGTTCATCAGGAGTTACAAAGTTATTTCATATTCTACTGTATCTTTATTGTGGAAAAGGGTACTTCTTCATAATAGAATAAAGACCTGAGATTGATTATGGAATCACTGTGGATATTTTCAGCACAGCTCACACACACCCACGTGGCTATTTCAGTCTGGTTACCTTTGCCATGTGCCCCCTGAATCACAGAGTGTGAGCAAAAGGGTCTAAAAGCCCCCACAGTTCAGCTCTAATACTCAGTGGAGAATAACATCTATTCTTTCTTCCTCGATCCAAAGATACTCCCACAAAATGTTGTTTATTCCTTCATACACTCAGCTTTAGCTCTTAAAATGGGACTTCTTGTACATGGAATCTATCTTTGGGTGGGTATTACATAAATTTCTACACTTTCCCAAATATGGGGGGGATTCTGTCTCATATTCTAACATTGTTTACCTTTCATTTTATTTTATCAACTTCTTTGTAAAGAAATACAACAAATTAGACCAGTGTGTCTTAGAGAGACACAAGGAAGTTACAGGATCTTGGAAGAACTGATGGAGATGGGAGGGGTCTCTCAGGAATTAAAGTGCTTGAGCAACCAAAAGAAGTGCGATCCAAGACTCAAAATCTCCCAGTCTTTAGATTGCTTTCAGCTCATTTCTTTCCCATGGCATTGAGGAGTCTTGGAAGCTGTGTTCTGGCAGATGTGGCAGGCCTAGCAGTCTCTGAACACTGGAGGTAAAGAAAACCTGGCTCAAGCAGCCTGAAGTGGGGCTGAGCCACTGCGGAGAGCTGTGACAGTGGTGATGGCACACACAAGCTTTGAACGTTTTTCTGGCCTCTCATGGCACTCAATGCTTTGAGTGGGGTTTGAGTAAAGCTAACGGCTGAAGACACAGAAACAAGTTCCCATCAAGGTCTCAGAGGTGAGCTCAGAAGCAGGAGCACTGTGTTGTTTCTCAAAGAGGGAAAATGAATTAGCTGAGAAGGTTCAGTGTCCTTATGTGTTCAAACATCTCAATATGTAATATCATATAGCCACAGCTCTCAAGAGAGAAAGGAATCTGTAGAAAGTGGTATCTTTCCAGGATAAATCTTTGACAGCTTTCATGGCTGGTTGTATTACATGTTAATGACAATGAAGTTTCTCCTGGAGCTTCATTCGCATTCTTAAAGTCTATCTCATAATGTACATTTGGAGACTGCCTAGAAAAATGTGGTATCTGATTGGTGTTGATAAGGTGGTGATGAAATTCCTAACAAGTAAAGACTGTACTTGACTATTTTCAATAATTTAGTATTCTGGGATAAGCTTAACGTCCTCACTGGCTGCCTTTGTCCCCCACAAGTACTTAGCATATGCCCAAATAAAGTTTAAGCAAGCTAGCTCCACTATTCCCAAACACATATTATCTAGGGTCTAGTCTTTAAAAGTACAAAGGAAAAAGTTTAAAAATACAGCTCACAAAATGTTGTACCCAAACTAAAAAAGCTGAAATGATAAATTGATGGATTTGTGTTTTCTACGGAAGAGGGTACAAAGCAGAGGGCTAACATACATATATAGGGGAGAAGAGGACAGGGTTTTTATAAAATGAATGCAGTCAAATCTTTTGTAACAGTTTCTTAAGTAACATGAATAGTAGAGAGATGATTCATGAAAGTTCAAGCTATTGCCTTATCTAGGAATATCAAGACATAGCCAGTATATTTTAAAAAATATTTTTTAAACAAACCTATTAATGAGATAAATATAATGTTTCTTTTTTCCCCTAATTACTTCATTTTTCTTAGTCACGTATTCAAGGGAACATACTAATGTTTGGTAAAATGGTGTTTGTGAAATTCTACTTCTCACTCTTTCACCTACCATGCTACGTTCAACTATTATACTTGTAAATATTGGAAATTCAAGTACTGTTAATTTTAATATACTTTCACCAAATTAGTATTTTTTGTGGAGAAAGCCATAATCTCGTCAGTAATCCCTTTCTAAAAAAATCCAACAGAAAATACGAACTAGTAACTGATGATGATAAGAAAATAAAACCCAGAAAAAAATCCTGAGGCAGAGCAGCTTCAGGCTTCAGTGTGAAACCATCGTAGTCACTTAGGAGGTGTTTCTCTATCAAAGCAGCTGTCTGTTCAAAAGGTGCTCAGGGGACCATGCACTTTTCTTATTCCAACTAAGAAGATGTAGAAAAATGACTCAATTCCCTCAAGGAGGAACAAATATTTAGTTAAGTTTATTATGAAAAAGGCTGCTTCCATGATCTGGGTGAGACCATATCAGAGTTTGAGGAAGATGTTAAAATCGAGGGTGAATCCAGGGCAGTTCCAGCACACAGAATCTTCTGTCATGGGAAGATGGAAGCAGTATTTCTTCCCCCCATGAACAGGATTACTTTTCTAGTCTTGGGCTGGAAATCACATGATTATTTGGTACTTGTTAAAAATGTGGCCCTTAACCTTAACGTGCGGACAGCCTTTCTCAAATGCTTGGGCTGCAGCAGGGCAACTCTTTCCACATCTCACACATGTCCAGAGCCTCTTCTTACAACCTGCCTGACCAAGGCCTTGGCCATCCCAACCGTGACAATGGCCGCACTCCGGGATATAGATCACCAGGGATGGACTGCATCAGACACCCAGTGGGGTCCTCTGACTCCCTTCAATACACAGATACACCCCACAGGATTCTACCCACACTGCTTCCACAATGTGCAGTAACTTGTAAATAGAAGAGTCCATTCAAATTTAAGAAAATAAAGTTCAATGTATTTTCACAGCAAACAAGCAGAAACAGCACAGGAGACAGGGAATACAGAAAACATCTAGTTGCATACATAAAACCTCCAAGTACACCTGGAGTCTATTGTCCATAAAATGCAATAAGCGCCTTTTAGCTTTCATTAATAAATTTATTTTGTTTACAGAACCCACAGGCAGACATACTAAAGAAAAAAAACCAGATTACTTTATGGTTTTATAGAGTTGAACCGAAACTAGCCACAGAGACATTTCCACTTGACACTGGTGCCTTAGGAGCCTCGAAGCAGATGAGACGTTTACTAACAGAAGCGCACACAAACACAGCCGCGACCTGATGTCTGCCTACGTTTCCACTGGCATTCCTACGCTTAGCTGGCTTTGGACCCAGGAGGGAAAAGAAACCAAAACAGAACAAAACTTCTCACATCAGAACTACCAGTTACAGGGAGAGGAGAAAAACAAAACACAACCAAACAGAAAAGAAGTCCCCTAGAGTGCAACGTTTCCCAGGAGTGTGGGCTCTTAATCGCCCCTCTCCGCGGAGGCGGCGGGCCAGCTACGTGTCTCTGGGCATAATTGTGACCCGCCTGGCATGGATGGCACACAGGTTGTTGTCTTCAAAGAGGCGCACCAGGTAGTCCTACTGGCCTCCTGTAGGGCGCCAATGGCCGCTCCAGGCTGATGTCCTGGGCGATTTCACGCACCAAGCGCCGGAAGGGCAGCTTGCGCAGGAGCGGCTCCGTGGGCTTCTGGTACTTTTTGATTTCACGCAGGGCTAGGGTGCCAGGCCTGTAGTGGTGAGGCTGCTTGATCCCTCCTGCAGGCGGCAACCTCTTGCCTGGGACTTCGTGGCCACTGGCTTCCTGGGGGCCCCCTGCCAGGCGGTGGCTTTGTGGGCTCTCTGCTTGGTGCGCGCCATGGTGCAGGGCCGAGGCCTCTCCGTCCTTGCGTTGAGTCTGATCTGCTGCAGGCAGCGCTGATGTCTGAGAGCAAGGGCGGTGGGGCTGTGGGGCTGTGGACAGGATCCAGAGAGCCTGTGAGTCGAGATTCAAGCAGAAGACGCTCCCGCACCCTTAGTCCCTTCCAACCCAGCCCCAGTCTTACCAGCTCTCAGGTCTGTGGGTCAGAGGTTGGGCTGCTCAGTCTCCCCCGGAGGGTCCTGGGTTTCCTTGGTCTACACAGCAGCAGCCAGGAGTCTCCCTTCCAGGCCGTCTCTTCTGAGCGGAGATCTCTGTGGTCTCAGTAAAGTCCGGCCTCTTATAAGCGGTTCTGATGATTGCATTAGCCCCATCCAGATACCTTCCATTGTACTCACTGCTTCACCAGACTCTCAACGTTATCAGGGCTGTGAAAAGCCAATCAAGTCTGCGAGTTCTGCACACACCCAGGGGGAGAGACAAACCTCTGGAGTGTGCATCATGCGAGGGATGGGAGGTGCGAGTTAGCTAAAATTCTGGGTGCCCAAGAGATTCTAACGTTTACATTTCATGACCATCATGGCAGTCATTACAATGAAAAAGACGTAGTGAAAGTTTTATACTCATGCATGCTATGCACATAGCATACACAGAACAGGAAATTCCAGGATAATCTCTACTCACAAAATAAGTTTACATTCCTGTTTTAAAAATAGAGCTCATTGCATAGAAAACCTTTAGGTTCACACCAAAATTGCACTGAAGGAACAAAGGTTACAGATATCCTCTCCCACAACATATGCACAGGCCCCTTCACTACAAACTTTCTGTCCTAGATTGGGACCTTGGGTCTACAATCATTTAGCCTACATTGACACGTCACCCTGACTCCAAGGCCACAGCTCTCCTTAGGATTCACTTGGGTGTTGTATATTTCATGGACTTGAGCAAAGGCATAATTACATGTATCCACCGTTATTGTACACTATGGACTAGTTTCACGTCCGTACAAATGAACTGTGTCCAGTCCCTGCGCTTCTCCTTCACCCTCGGTCCCTTGCAACCACTCAAGTATTGATTTATTTATTCATATTTAAAATGGATGCATCTCATTGTATATATTTCTTATGTACAAAATACTGCTTTAAAGTATGTACACATAGTCTAATGTCTAACTCTAGGTAACTGACATCCGTTACCTCACATATATATTACTGTGATGAGAACACTCCACATCCATGTTAATAGTGTTTTTCAAGAATTCAATCTCATAGTCACCATGTTGTACGATAATTCTTGAGCTTATTACCCCATGTGACTGAAATGTTGTGTATTTTGACCAATGTCTCCTCAAGTTGGAGGGATTTCTGGGCTCTCCGCTCTTTTCCATCAGCTTTGATTTTTGTTTTTATGGCATTGTTATTCTAGTTTTGTTCCTACAGCTTGATAGCACACTTTAAAGTGAGGAAAGCATGAATTTTTAAAATTTTCTCTGTGGTTTTCCCTGTGACAGCACCACTCAGACACATGACAAAGAGGTTTGATTCTTCACTATTTCAGGTTTTTACTGATTGTTAAGACAGAGTAATGACATGGAATCTTTTTTGTGGGCCGCCCTGAAAACTGAAACTCCAATTACTGTTGCTATACATTTTGTTACAGTTTATGTTACATTCAGGATATTTGATGAATTACCTGTTTGTATAATGACAAATAGGGTTCAATTACACAAAACATTTATTGGTCAAATCCTACAGTGAGAGAAAATTTTATTTTTAATCTCTGTGTTTCCTATATAATAATTTGAAAAATATAGTAAAAATAGAATATGATCTAGTATAAAACTATATTATTATTATGTGCATTTCTGTTTTAGAGAAGGACAAAACAGAGATCAACATGTTATTTTAGGCATAAACATAGGTTACATTGGGACTAGTGTTTTAGAGGCGAAGGCATGGAAATGAATGCAGAGATTAGACAACGTTTCTGGGGTCCATGTTTCTCTGTCTAGTTTTCCATGCGGTGCCTAGAGTGTGTTACCATTCTAACATTATAAAGATCACTCCTTGACATTAAACAATTTTGGCAGGAATGTGAAAAAATTCATTTTAGAGGAAAATCTGGTTTTTAATTTAATTTTTATTTTTGCAAGCTCAAAGACAGTTGGTTGCTTCCCCAGGGAAAGTTATGAAAAGTATAAATGTTTACAAGGACAGCTATTCTAATGCTCTTAGAAAGCCAGGGCCTTCAGGAAAAAGTATTGTAAGGGGAGACTCTGTTTTATCTCCTAAAAATCGTACAGGAGCAAAAACATCCTAAGTCATAGAAACTTCAGAATTCAGTGTGATTTCATCACAGTCTCTTAAAAAATTTCTTTTTTCTTTGTAAAAACAGTTCCCCATTCATAGGATGCTCAAGGCCCATGCACCTATCTTGTTCCAGCCAGGAAGCCCAGAACAATGTCTGCACATGCATGGACCTCAGAGCTCCAAATATGATGATGATGATTGTTACCATTTTTGAGACAGGATCTCACCCTGTTGGCCAGGTATGAGGGCATTGGTGCCATCTCTGCTCACTGCAACCTTCACCTCTGGAGTGCAAACGATTCTTCTACATCAGTCTTTAGAGTGAGTAGGTGATACAGCAGGCACTAGCGACCACACCCAGATAATTTTTGTTTTTTAAATTAAGACAGGGTGTCTGGAACTCCTGAGTTCATGTGATCCACCAGCCTCGGCCTCCCAAATTGCTGGGATAACAGGAATGAGCCACTGTGCACTATCTGAAATACAAATATGATTGAAAGGGATGCTCAGACAGGCTGCTGCCTTCATCTGGGTGTAACCAATGTAAGACGTAAGAAAGACGTTAAATCCTGGGTAAGTCCAGGGTGGGCTGAGATACTGAAGCTCCAGCATAGAGAGGGTCCTGTCATAGAAAGACTGGAACCAGTACTTTCTCCTCTAAGATGAGACCTTTCTATCTGGGCTGGACCTGGAGGAAGATGAGTTTATTTTATTTTATATTTTAAACTCAGTGTTGGGGAAGTGGGCCTGGGCTGTCCCCTGTGAAAGGCCTCCTTCCAATGCTTGGGCTGCAGCAGGGGCGGGTCTCCCCACATCTCTCACACATCCAGGGCCTCTCCTACCAGCTCCCGGAACAAGACGTGGGTTATCCCAGCCATGGCTACGGCCGTGACCACGTTGTAGGACACTGAACTGCTGGTGATGGACGGCATTGGACTCCTAAAGCCTTACTCTCTCCCTTTCCACCCACAAACACACCCACACTGATTTTTCTCCCTCCTGTAATGTGAAGCGACTTGTGAATAGAGTATTTTCACATTTTAGAAAGTGGAGATCACTGTATGTTCATAGCAAACTAGCAGGAACTGCCCTGGAGACAGGGGACATTGCAAACACGGAGCTGCACTTAGAAAAAGCCGAAGTGTGGATCCATCTACTGTTTGATCAAATGCAGGAGACATTATCTATATGGCACCTATCCGTTTATTTGGTTTTCAATAACATTCAAGAACACATTTTTTTTCACAACTGTTTTTGGTTTGAAATGCTGAAACCTGTTCACTGAGACTTTTCCACTAATGCCTTAGACCCTCAATGTAGATTGAAAGTTTATAAACAAAACAAAATAGAAACACAGTCACTGCCTGTGATTTCTGCTTCTGGTTTTACTCCCAATCATAGGTTTAGCTACTTTTTGATCCTGTGCGGGAAATGATACCAACACTGAACAAAACTTCTAATATCATATCTATCATTAACAGAGAGAAGAAGAAAAACACAACAGAGCACAAGAAACCCATCTACAATGCAAGGTTTCCCAGGAGCACGGACTCTTAAGCACCCTCTCTGAGCCCCAGACTTACCAGCAGAGGAAGATGGAAAACCGAAATGGACACTTCTCTATCAGGGCTGCTCCCGGGATATTTTTCTCTCAAAGTGACATTCATGGAAATTGGTGGGTAGCCTTCGGGGAAGCTGAGGCTATTTGATGAAGTGGCCATATGTGCCTGTCACTGAGACCCCCACTGGCTCCTTTTTTACCTTGATATGGGGCTGAGCCTTCCTTCCATTTGCCATGAAGCCCAGCGAAGGCCTTGGGTTCACTGTGCTGCTGAACCAAAGTCTCAGCAGCTACCTTCATGCTGCTGGCTTCATGAGAAAAAAGTGAAGCGGAGCAAAGCAAAACAAACAACACACAAACCAAGGGCCCCTATTTTATTCAGCACACTGTTAACAGGCTTCTCTGAATACTTGCTGTAGAAATTTAATGCCAGTGCATGCAATGTATGTACCATACACTGAACAGGAATTTCCAGGATAATCAATACTCACAAAATAAGTTCACATTCCTCTTTTAAAAATAGAGTTCATTTTCTAAAAAAACTTTAGGTTCATGCCAAAATTGGGCAGAAGGACAGAGGTCCCCAATATCCTCTCCCCCCCCCCTCTGCAGATGCGTAGCCCCCTTCACTATCAACTTGCTGCCCCAGAGTGGAATGTTGGCTACAACCATTCAGCCTACATTGACACATCACTCTGACTCCAAGACCATCGCTCTCCTTAGGATTCACCTTGGTATTGTACATTCCATGGACTCTAGCAAAGGAATAACGACATGCATCCACCGTTATTGTATACTATGGAATAGTTTCACTTCACTATGAATGTAGTATGTCCAGTCTCTGCACTTCTGCTTCACCCTCCGTCCTTTGCAACCACTCAACAAATGATTTATTTATTCATATTTGAAATGGACACATCTCATTGTATATATTTCTTATGAACAAAATGCTGTTTTAAAGTATGTACACATGGTCTAATGTCTAAATGTAGGTAACTGACATCCATTACCTCACATATGCATTACCGTGGTGAGAACACTGCACATCCATGTTAACAGCATTTTTTAAGAATACTATCTAGTAACTATAGTCACCATGTTGTACAGTGATTCTTGAGCTTATTCCCCGCTATGTATCTGAAATGTTGTGTATTTTGACCAACGTCTCCTCAAGTTCCCCACCCCTGGCCACCACAGCCCCAGACAACCACCTTTCTTCTCTTTTACATCTGTCAGATTAACTTTGTGGGGATTCCACATATCATTGAGATTATGTGGTATTTGTGATTCTACCTATCCCTGACTTATTTCAGTTAGCATGATGTTCTCCCAGGTGCACCCATGTGTCACAAATGACAAGATTTCCTTCTTTAAGGCTGCATAGTATTCTCTTTTGACCATAGCTATTCTAATGAGTGTGAGGTGATATCTTCCTTTAGTTTTTATTTGCATTTCTCTGAAGATTAGTGACGTTGAGCATATATATATATATATGTATATGTTGAACATAAATATAAATATATATAAGTTAAAATTTATATGTAAATTTTTATGTATAAAATATATAAAAATATATTTTATATATAACACTGTATATAAATATTTTACAAAAATATATAATAAATACATAAATACATGTATAAATATATCTAGACATATATACTGTAATATATATGTTGAGAATATATACATTTATATTTATATGTAACTATATAAAATAAATATATGTAAAAGATATATAAAATGTGTATTTATATAAATAAATATATAAATATAAATAAATAAATATATATAGATAAAACTAGTAACAGCAAGTATATATGGATATATACCTGCTGGCCGCTTTCATGTCTTCTCTTCAGATATGTCTATTATTTAGTTCCTTTGCCCAGTTTTTAAGTTGTATTGTTTCTTGGTTTCGAGTCCTTTGAGTTCCAAGCACATTTTGGACAGTAAGTAATTAATTCCTTGTTGAATGTAGGCTTTGCAAATATTTTCTCTCATTATGATTTTGGCTCTTGGTAGTGTTGGTTATCAGTATAATTACAAACAAGATTCAATTACACAAAATATTTAATGGTCAAATCCTACACTGAGAGGGATTTTTTTTAAATATTTGTATTCTTATAGAATAATTTGGAAAATAAAGTAACAATTGAATATTGTCTATGTGAAAACACATTGTTATCATATCTGTTTTTGTATTAAAGAAGCACAAAACAGAAATAAATATGTTATTTCAGCCATAAACCAAGTTTACACTGGGGCCATTCCTCGGAGGTGAAGGCACGGGAAGGAGTGCAGGGATTAGACAGGGTATCTGGGGTCTGCGCTTCTCTTAGTTTTCTATGCGGCTCCTAGAGTGTGTTACCATTTTAACATCATCAACATCGTTCCCTGACATGAAACAGTCTTAGTAGGAAAGTAAAAAGAGTCATTTTAGAGAAGAAGATTGTTGATTTCATTTTTATTTTTACAAGCTGGAAAAGAGTTGCTTGATTTCCCAGGACAGGTTATGGTAAAGAATTAACTGTTTACAAGGGCAACTACTCCAGTACTTAGAGAGCTCACGGCCTTCAGGATAGAGTACTGTAAGGGAAGGCTTTGTTGTTGCTCTTTAAAATCACGTGTGAGCAAAAATCCTAAGTTATAGCAACTTCAGGATTCAGTGTGAATCCACCATAGTCTCTTAAAAGGGTTTCTTTTTCTTTCTGAAAACAGCTCCCCATCCGCAGGATGCTCAAGGCCCATGTAGCTTTCTTCTTCCAACTAGGAAACCCTAGAACAATGCCTGCTCATGCATGGACCTCAGACACCCAAATATGATGATGATAATTGATATTTTCTTGAGCCAGGGTCTTACTGTGTCAGCCAGGTAGGAGCACCGTGGCTTCATCTTGGCTCACTGTAATCTCCACTTCCAACACTCAAGAGATCCTCCTTTCTCAGCCTCTGGAGTAGCTGAAACAGCAGGCGCTGTTTAGCTATTTTTTTTTTTTTCACTTTAATTGTAGAGAGGAGGTTTCGCCATGTTGCCCAGGCTGGTCTGGAACTCCTGAGCTCAAGTGAACTGCCCACACCAGTCTCCCAAAACTCTCTGATCATAGGAAAAAGCCATTGTGCCTGGTCTGAGATACAAATATGATTGGATGGGATTATTAAACAGGCTGCTGCTTTCATCTGGGTTTGACCAAGGTTAGATGTAAGAAAGACATTAAGTCATGAGTAGGTCTAGGATGGGCTGAGATACTGAAGCTCCAGACTACAGAGGGTCGTGTCATAGAAAGACTGGAACCAGTCCTTTCTCCTCTAAGAGCAGGCCTTTTTCGGCTGGCGTGCAGAGGAAGACAAATTTTTTAGTAGGTGTTTGGGAAATGACCACTGGGCTGTCCCCTGAAAAAGGCCTCCCTTCAATGCTTGGGCTGCAGTGGGGCATGTCTCCCCCACATCTCACATATCCACAGCCTCTCCTACCACCTCCCCCAACTTGTGTCATGGCCTGTGTCATTCCAGCCATGGCCACGGCTGTGATCACATTCTAGGACACCCAGCTGCCGGTGATGGACTGCATGGGACTTCTAATGGGTGCCTCTCTCCCTTTCCCACCCACAAACACACACACTGGTTTTTGCCTCCCATCATGTGAAATGACTTGTGAATGGTGACTCTATCCACATTTAGAAAGTAGGGTGTAATGTTATGTTCATAGAAACTAGCAGTAACAGCCCAGGAGATGGGGGTATGAGAACACCGACTGCATATAGGAAAAGTCCAAGTGTGAGTCCCATCTGCTGTTTGATCGAATGCAGGAGACGTTATCTACTTGCCACCAATAAGAAATTTATTTGTTTTCAATCACATTAATGAACAAATTTTTCTCAACTGTTCTTGATTTGAACTGTTGAAAGGCATTCAGTGAGAAATTCCCAGTTGACGTGAATGCATTAGACCCTCAATGTAGATTGAAAGTTTAGGAACAAAAGAAAACAGAAATACAGTCACACCTGTGACTTCTGCCTCTGTTGCTACTCCCAGTGATATGCAGGGCTACTTTAGGACGCGGTGAGGGAAACAGAACCAAAACTCAAGAGAACTGCTAATAGCAGATCTACAATAAACGCAAGGAAGAGCAAAAACACAATCAAACGGACGCGAAGCCTTGCATAGTGCTGCGTTTTCCAGGAGAATGGAAATTTCCGCACCCTGTCCGCGGAGGCAGCAGGCCAGCTGCGTGTCTCTGGGCATAATTGTGACACGCCTGGCATGGATACCACATGGTTTGGTGTGTTTAAAGAGGCGCAGCCGGTGGGCCTCGTTGTTCCCCCTGAATTCGCGGATGGCCACTCTCTGGAAGCGCAGGTTGGGCCTGACGATCTCGGCGATCTCGAGCACCAGGCGCTGGAAGCGCAGCTTGCGCAGGAGCAGCTGCGTGGACTTCTGATACTTTCCGATTTTGCGCAGCGCCAGGGTGCCAGGCCTGTGGCGGTGAGGCTTCCTGATCCCAGCTGTAGTCAGTACCCTCTTACTGACGACGTTGGTGGCCAGGGTCTTCTTGGGAGCCCGCCAGATGGTGGCTTTGCGGGCGGTCTGCTTGGTGCCAGCCATGGTGTGGGGCTGTGGCCTCTCCCTTGTCCTTGGGCCGAGCCTGGTGAACTGGAGGCAGCGCTGGTACCAGACAGCAGTAGGGGTCGGGCTGTGGGCAGGATTCAGAGAGCCTGTGTTTTGGGATCTATGCAGAGGACGCTCCCACACACTTACCCCCTTCCCACGCAGCCCCAGACTCACCACCTCACTGATTAAGTGGGTCCGAGGTTCCTGTATTCGGTCTCCTTGAGTGGCCTTGGGTTTCCTAGGTCTACACACAGCAGTGGAGAATCCTTCTCCTAGGCAGTCTTACTCCGACTGGAGATCTCTGTGCTCTCAGCCAAATTCAGTCTTTTATAGGAGGCTTGGATGATTGGATTAGACCCACCCAGCTACCTTCCACTGCATTCTGTGCTTCAGCAGATGCAGAACCTAATCAGGGCTGTGACGCCCAAGAAGTCCCTGGGCGTCTTCCTCACCCAAGGGAGGGACAGACCTCTGGATTGTGCATTGTGGGAGGGATGGTAAATAAGAGGTGTCCCTTAACGTTTTGGGTACCAAATGGATTCTAAAAGTTTACATTTTATTTACATCACGGAAATAGTTACTTGAAGTTGCACGTTTGGCAGCTTACACGTCTGCAGAAAAACACCAACCCTTGAGATCATGAGGTATTTGTCAGATCCCATGAGGATGAAGTGAACTGGGAAGGGGAATATGGAAACCTGAAATGGCCACTCCTCTATGAGGGATTCTCCTGGGGCATTTTTCTCTCCCAAAGTGATGCTCCCCACAAATCTGCTGGTAACCTCCTGGGGAAGGCAAAACTTTTCTGAGAAAACGGTGACATGTGACTGTCACTGATGCCTCCTTGGCTCCTTTTCCACCTGGAATGTGGATTTGATGCCTGAACTGAGCTATCCTATTGTTGCCCAGGATGGAAACACCATGAGATCCTGAGAAGGCAGCCCTGACCTCACTGAGTTGGTAAACGGAGGTCACAGCTTAGCTAAGAAAATATTGAAAAAGTTGTGTTATTTGAATAGCTTTGGCAGTACCAAGTGGTTTTGGGTACCGTAGATGAAGTGTACAGTGGTGAAGTCTATTTCATTTTAATCTTAATGAACTTTTGTGATACCTGTAATAGAAATTATTGTTCAATTCAATGCAGACTTCATGCACAAAATAAATTTCATGATATCAATACCTACAAAATACATTCCTGCCAACCTTTTTTTTTTTTTTTTTTTTTTTTTGAGACAGAGTTTCACTTTGTTGCCCAGGCTGAAGTGCATGGTCTCGGCTCAAGGCAACTTCTGCCTCCCAGATTCAAGCAATTCTTGTGCCTCAGCCTCCCAAGTAGCTGAGATTTCTAGCGCCTGCCACGTCTGGCTGATTTTTTTTTTTTTTTGTATTTTAGTAGAGATGGGGTTTCATCATTTTGTCCAGGCTGGTCTTGAACTCCTGAGCTCAGGCAATCTGCCCATCTCAGCCTCCCAAAGTGCTAGGATTAAAGGCGTGAGCCTGCCTCATATTTTTTTATTTTATTTTTATTGCATTTTAGGTTTGGGGGTACATGTGAAGAACATGGAAGATTGTTGCATAGGTACACACATGGCAGTGTGATTTGCTGCCTTCCTCCCCATCACCTATATCTGGCATTTCTCCCCATGCTATCCCTCCCCAACTCCCCACCCCCCACTATCCGTCCCCTTTTTCCCCCTACAGACCCCAGTGTGTGATACTCCCCCTCCCTGTGTCCATGTGTTCGCATTGTTCAACACCCGCCTATGAGTGAGAACATGCGGTGTTTGATTTTCTGTTCTTGTGTCAGTTTGCTGAGAATGATGGTTTCCAGGTTCATCCATGTCCCTACAAAGGACACGAACTCATCGTTTTTGATGGCTGCATAATATTCCATGGTGTATATGTGCCACATTTTCCCTGTCCAGTCTATCATCGATGGGCATTTGGGTTGGCTCCAGGTCTTTGCTATTGTAAACTGTGCTGCAATGAACATTCGTGTGCATGT
This sequence comes from Ateles fusciceps, assembly GCA_036589455.1. Classification (NCBI taxonomy): domain Eukaryota; kingdom Metazoa; phylum Chordata; class Mammalia; order Primates; family Atelidae; genus Ateles; species Ateles fusciceps. Next base: position 8,012,683 of record JAZHEH010000174.1, on the reverse strand, counting down.
GCCTGGCTCATTTTTAAAATTAGAGCTTAGTATTATTATTTTCTAGTTGTCTAGTTTTAAAAAAAAGTTATGTTTCATTAGCTCATAAAAACCGCTCATGTTTTCTATTCCACACATGAATTATATAGTGTTGGAGTGAAGAATTTCAGTGCACTCATCACCTGGCTATCCTACAAGGCACCAAATAGGCAGTTTTTCATCCCTATCCTGTCCATTTTACCACTCTGTATGCCTTTCCTACCCATAGCTTAGCTGCCACTTCTAATGAGAATGTGCACAATTTGGCTGTAGATTCCTGAATTTCTTCACTGAGAAGAATGGCCTGCAGTTTCATACAAGCTGCTGTAAAACACATGATTTCATCGTTGTTTATGGCTGAGCAGTATTCCGTGGCATATGTGCACCCATTTACCTTTACTCACTCATCAGCGGGTGGGCACTTAGATTCATTTTATATCTTTGTAATCATGAATTGTGCTCGGATATGTACACAGATCTTTTTGGTATAGTGACTTCTTTTTCTTTTGTGTGTGTACCTGGTATTTGGATGACTGGATCGAATGGGGAAAAGTACTTTGAGTTCTTTGAGCTATCTCCACGCTGTTCCCCACAGAGATGACACTCATTTGCATTCCCCCAGCAGTGCCTAAGCATTCCCTCTCACCACCTCCACCCAGCATCTATTGTTTTTGACTATTGAATGGTGGTCATTCTGGTAGGGTAAGGGGACATTACATTGTGGTTTTACTTTGCATTTCTCTGATGATTAGTGATGTGGGGCATCTTTTCCCCCTCTTATTTTTGGTCATTTTTGTATCTTCTTTTGAGAAATTTCTATGCACATCACTTGCCTACATTTTTGTGGGATTCTATTTTTTTTTTCTTGTTTATTTGTTTGAATTGCTTGTAGATTCTGGATCTATTAGTCCTCTGTCAGATGCATAGTTTGCAAATAGTTTGTCCCATGCTGTAGGTTGTTTGTTTACTGAGAGGATTATTTCTTTTGCTGTGCAGACGTGTTTTCTACTCAATCAGAAATTCTGTGATAATAAAATGAAAAACTTACGGTATCTGAATATCGAAGGCACTCTCAATTTTGTGTCCACATTCAGTATTTGTGTAATAATTAAAGCAGTAACGCCATGACAAACCAAGTAAGAAATAAAAGCCTGGAACTATACTGGATAGACTTAGAGCCTCTGAGATATTGACTGGTTTTCTGAAAGACCAAAACAGTTAAGAATTCCCAGCCGTGGCTAATGAAAAAAAAAATCAGAATAATACTTGAAAATATCAGATTTTTGCTCCAGGCGTGGTGGCTCATGCCTGTAATCCCAGCACTTTGGGAGGCCAAGGCAGGCGGATCACGAGGTCAAGAGATCGAGACCATCCTGGCCAACATGGTGAAACCCTGTCTCTACTAAAAAATGCAAAAATTAGCTGGGTGTGGTGGCACGCGCCTGTAGTCCCAGCTGCTTGGGAGGCTGAGGCAGGAGAATTGCTTGAACCCAGGAGGCGGAGGTTGTAGTGAGCCAAGATCGCGCCACTGTACTCCAGCCTGGCACCTGGAGACAAAACGAGACTGTCTCAAAAAAAAAAAAAAAAAAAAAAAAAGAAAAGAAAAAGAAAATATTAGATTTTTAAATGTCTAGGGTGGGAGAGTTTAAACTTCACAAATACAGCATTTCCTCCAGGATACATAGCATGTAGAAAACTGTTCAATAAATACATGTTGAAAAATAGTTTTTTGAGTCTGTTGTCTACAAAGGGGAGGTCGAGGATCAAGAAAACAGCCATCTAATTAACATGTTTCTTATTTTTAAGTTAAAAATTTGAGCCACATCATGGTTTTGGGGTGTGACAATTTTACCACTTTCCTCTGCCAGCATCTGTATGGGTGCATCCAGAAAGGCTCTGCTTGTTATGAATGCTTTTATATACATTCTGCAAAATAATAGTGGTGGTTCTGACATAATTTTTTAAAAATTTTAATTGGGCATAGACAGAAATGGAAGAAATGCTTAAGAAAATTGGAAGAGATTTCAGAGCAAGAATTGCAGTAATGGGATGAAGAATGATCCCCATTTTCATGGGAAAAACTTTAAATACTTTCGTATTTTTAAAAGGAATTAAAAAAAAATGTTCCTAACATTGATGCTTAGAAAGCAGCTAAATTATAGGATACAAAGCTAAATTACAGGATTAAAAAAAGGCAGTAAGTTTTCTCTGGAGCATTATAAAATATGACCTGTATCTGTCCCACAGGTTTCTATGGAAGTCTATCTAATCCATTCAGAGGAGAGTGAATGGCTGAAGGTTTATGTTTTTGAAGAGTTTCTAGGACCCTCTTCTTGTTTTTTCCACTTACATCTTATCAATGAGAGCTTTTTTTAAAAAATGAGACAGGTTCTTGCTCTATCACCTAGGCTGGAGTGCAGTAGCAAGATCTCTGCTCACTGCAACCTCTGCCTCCTGGGCTTGAGGGATCCTACCACCTTAGCCTCCCAAGTAGCTGACACCACTGGCATACCTGGCTAATTTTTGTATTTTTTGTAGAGAAGGGATTTCACTATGTTGTCCAGGCTGATCTTGAACTCCTGGGCTCAAGTGATCTGCCTGCCTCAACCTCCCAAAGTGCTGAGATTACAGGTCTGAGCCACCGTGCCCAGAAAGTAAAACATTTTGAATAGACCAATATATATCTTGTTATTTATAAGCTTTATTTACGTGCTATAGTTATTTTTCATATACATATTAGTTAATTTAATTATTTGTCCTTAGATGAAAATAAAGTAAATTGACATTAAAGTGTTTTCCTTGATGCCTCCATTATCTTGCATATTTGGGGGGGAGGTATATGGCCTTCTTCCTCGCTCCTCATTTAAGAAATCATTAATTTAGGCCTCGCTCTGGAAACTTTATCTGTCTAGGTAAAGACCCACTAGATTTTAAGAGAAAAATGAGGAGTATATAAAGCTTAGATAAATTCAGTGTCTTTTTAGAGTATAGTGAGAAATGACTGTATCTGGTAATTCATTTTTAAGAGAAGTAATTTTTTAGTTTATGTTTTACTTGACTTTTTGACTTTATGTTTCTGTGTTTGTTTCAGGGGTTAATTTTCAAGTTTTGCATGGTTCTCCTCTTTGAGTTGCCATTTGTTTCTACCGATCGTGCCTTTAGTACTAGTAAATTTTGAAAAGGGGAGGCCCTATGTGACTTACAAAGGTTCTGATGTGGATATGTGTTGCTGTAAAAGGGGAAGTGAAGGTGTTGGATTAGGCATGACTTTCACAGGTGTTCTTGTACCACAGCAATGCCCCCTCAGGTGAGTTAAGAAAATTGGTTAGTTGGTATCAAAGCAGGATAAATTCTTAGAACTTTGAATATTTCAATGAACGATCATAGATTCCATCTTAAGCTCTATTTTTTGAAGACTATCCCAATGTTATTCTCACGGTTAATTCTATTACAAAAGCTCCAGCAATCCAAATGATTAGATTAGCCTGTATATCATGGGAAGGGACATTTTCAGCAATGTTAATATTAAATGAACTTGTGCTAAATATCATTGTCCCATGAGTTCCGGGTCTTGCTATTGTGTCCTGCATTCACTCAAATACTGGGAGGCAAGTCGAAGAAGCTCATGTCAAACATTGACCAATTTCCACTTTGAACTGTTAAAATCTAGTTTCTTCAATGCATAATATTATGTTAATTGAAGGCCAATATAATAAAATAACGAAAACGCCTAATAAAACAGGGCTTCAACCATTTGATTCAAGTACAGACCAATAACTTTATATGCAGAGAAGGGCTGTCAACTGTTTAGGTTCTTTTAGGACCTTTGATTTTGCATCAGCACAATCAGAATTAGGGAAGAGGTGTTGAGAAGGTCCATTGCTTAGGGTTTGAATAATTCTAAGTTTAACAGTTATATTAATTTATGGAACTGAGAAGTTGAGTAATTCTAAGTTTCATAATTAATGGCCTAAAGTATAGAAGGCATTGGTCTTCAATCTTTAAAAATTGTTAAATTTTTATATCACTCACATATTTTTATGAAGACACGTAATTTTTTGTTACAAGTTTAAACAGTTTGTTTGTCATGTTGTAAATTTTGTGACTGAAACATAAAATAGTTCATTGTTTTCAATATCTTCAGTGTAGGACGGGTGCGGTGGCTCACGCCTCTAATCCCAGCACTTTGGGAGGCTGAGGCATGCAGATCTTTTGAGGTCAGGAATTTGAGAGCAGCCTGGCCAACATAGTAAAACCCCATCTCTACTAAAAATATAAAAAGGCTGGGTGTGGTGGTGGATGCCTGTAATTCCAGCTACTCAGGAGGCTGAGGCAGGAGAATCACTTGAAGCCAGGAGGCGGAGGTTGCAGTGAGCCGAAATTGTGCCATGGCACTCCGGCCTGGGCGACAGAGCAAGACTCTGTCTCAAACAAACAAAAAAGTGTAATACCAATTATAAAGTAATTTCATTTCTTCTTCTTTCCCTTCCTCCCTTCCTCCCTCCCTGCCTGCCTCCCTCCCTCCCTCCCTTCCTTCCTTCCTTCCTCTCTCTCTCTTCTTTCTTTCTTTTTCTTTCACAGAGGTTTGTTCTTGTTGCCCAGGCTGGAGTATACTGTTGAGATAACAGCTCACCTCAACCTCCGCCTCCCAGGTTCAAGTGATTCTCCTGCCTCAGCCTCCAGGGAGCTAGGATAACAGGAGCTTGCCACCACCCAGCTAATTTTTTGTATTAGCTGTTGGTGGCAAGTAGAGACAGGGTTTCACCGTGTTGGCCAGGCTGGTCTCAAATTCCTGACCTCATGATCCACCCACCTCAGCCTCCCAAAGTGCTGAGATTACAGGCATAAGCTCCGCGCCTAGCCAGTAATTTTATATCTTCTACCAAATATTTTAAAATATACAAAAGCTCTTTAAAAGTCAGACATGGCCGGGAGTGGTGGCTGACGCCTGTAATCCCAGCAGTTTGGGAGGCCAAGGCAGGCAGATCACGAGGTCAGGAGATCCAGACCATCCTGGCCAATATAGTGAAACCCGTCTCTACTAAAACAGGAAAATCAGCTGGGCATAGTGGTGTGCACCTGTAGTCCCAGCTGCTAGGGAGCCTGAGGCAGGAGAATTGCTTGAATCTAGGAGGCAGAGGTTGCAGTGAGCCAAGATCATGCCACTGCACTCCAGCCCAGTGCTTGGCGACAGAGCAAGACTCTGTCAAAAAAAAAAAAAAAAAAAAAGAAAAAGGGCAGACATTTTAGTGTCTGCTTTATCTTCTGAAGTACTTTTTATGCCATTTCTCAACATAACTTTTCCTAAATGTGATCTATATCTTTGAGCATGACATAATTTCATGTCTTTTTGGTGCTCCTCTGCAACCCATGTATACATATGTATGTAATATATGAATTGAAATCTGGGCGTTGTGGCTCACGCCTGTAATCCCTTGCGTTTGGGAAGCCAAGGTGAGCAGGTCACTTGAAGTCAGCGGTTCAAGACCAGCCTGCCAAAATGGTAAAACCTCATCTCTATTTTTAAAAATACAAAAATTAGTCCCAGTGTGGTGGGGTGTGCATTTAGTCCCAGCTACTCTGCAGGCTGAGGCAGGAGAAGTGCTTGAGTTCAGGAGGTGGAGGTTGCAGTGAGCCAAGGTCAGGCCACTGCACTCCAGCCTGGGGGACAGAGCGAGACTCTGTCTAAAAAAAAAAAAATTGAAACAATATTTCCCATATTCCCCTCACCCAGCCCAGTTTATTTTCAGAGTACCTGATAAACCACTTGTTTCCTTACGAGTTGGAGATTTTTTTTCAGACATCTGTTTTCGAACGTGCAACTTCACAAAATGTCTCATTTTTACTGTTAAATTTTTCTTTATTTTTGTGAAATGTGAACTTTGCGATTCCGTGAGGAAGCCAGAATTCTGAAATGCCCCTGCATTTCCCGCCCCTCAGAGACACGCCCTGCATCTGCCCCTCCCTTGAGTGTGGGTGGAACCGGCAACTCATGAGCCGCACAAATCCCTCATTAGGTTAGGGATACCCTGAACCAATAGCTGTTAAGTGCTGGGTCTAACTCAATCATCTGAGCTCTTTATATGGAACTGAACCTCCCTGAGGTTACAGAGATCTCCAGCCAGAGAGACATTCACCGGCGGGAGATTCCTCAGCGCCGACTCTGCAGACCCAGGGAGCCCCACAGCCCAGACCCCAGCAACCTGTAGGAGTTGAGAGCATTCTCACAGCAGCAGGCACAGCAGACAAGCGGGCCTGGGTCTCACAACCCTCAGTCATCAAATTCTGCCACCAACCCGAATCAGATCATAGCCAGACCTTTCCCAGGTCAAGGCAACATCCAGGCAGCCAGGCCGTGGAGGTCCCTTGTGCGACTTTGAGTAGGAGGCAATCACTCGGCCTAGTGGAACTTCTGACCTGTGAGCTGGGGTTTGTTTTAAAGTCCCCCAAATTTGTGAGAATTTATTCTGCATTGTTCTAAAACTAATATACTCTCCATTCACAAGTTTCTTCACATTGTGAAAGTGAGAAAACCAGCGTGTGTGTTTGTGTGTGGGAGGGGGAGGCAGGGAGTTCTGTGCGGTTGGGGCTGAACTATGGCTCAGCAGAAACACAGCAGCTAAAATCTTTGAAACTTTCTCATTGCAGTTCCATAGTCTAATCACCCCCGCTGGATATTTGGCCTCTACAGTGCTGCCATCTCACCCATGGAGACAGGCAGGCAAACAGGTGTGTCTGCTGAGATGTTCACCATGCCTCGAGGTCTGGAGGCCAGCAACAAGGATGGAATCCCAGAGGACCTAGATGGGAACTTGGAAGAACCCATGGATCAGGAAAGTAAGCTCAGGAGTCAGGACGTTATGGACCTCACAGCAGGTGACAAGGAAGCCTCAGCCTCAGCTCCTCCTGCATCCAAAAGACTGAAAACAGATACCAAAGGAAAGAAGGAGAGGAAGCCCACCGTGGATGAAGAGGAGGCTCAGAGGATGACAACCCTGCTGTCTGCCATGTCTGAGGAGCAGCTGGCCCGCTATGAAGTGTGTCGCCGGTCAGCTTTCCCAAAAGCATGCATTGCCAATCTGATGAAATCTATCACTGGCAGGTCGGTGTCTGAGAATGTGGCCATTGCCATGGCTGGAATAGCCAAGGTTTTGGTGGGAGAGGTGGTGGAAGAGGCCCTGGAAGTGTGTGAGATGTGGGGAGAACGCCCCACTGCAGCCCAAGCATTTAAGGGAGGCTGTTCGCAGGTTAAAGTCCAAGGGCCTCTTCCCCCAACACCAAGTACAAGAAAATCATGTTCTTCTAGGCCCAAGGCCAGAGGGAAATGTCTCTTTGTGCAGGAGGAAGTACTGCATCTGTCTTCCTATGACAGGACTGTGTTTGCTGGAGCTTCTGGATCTCAAGCCTACCCTGGATTTACCCATGGTTTTCACGTCTTTCTCAAACTCTGACATTGGCCTTCCCTAGATGAAGACAGTGGCTTGTTTTATAATCACTTTGACTAAATGTTTGGGCTTCCTAGGGCATATAGAGGCATTTTTCTGTGTCTTCCTAGTTGGAAGAAGATAGGTGCATGGCCTGGAGTTTTCTCTGGGCAGGGAGATGCTTTCAGAGAGGGGGACTTGCATGGTTTTACACTGAAGCCTGCAGTTGCTGTGTCTTAGCTTTTGTCATTATATCTGGTTTCAGTAAGTGAAGCCTGCAGAGAGTTTTTTCATGTGTTATTCTACCCTGAAGGCTGTGTCCTGAGCAGGAGCACTGCAATGGTTGTCTTTGTGTGTATTTAAAATTCTTATATGTTTTTTTTTTGAGTCATCATTGAACTGTTTCCAACCTGAGGAAATAAAAACAAAATCATGAAGCGTTATTTTTCTCTTATTTGATTGTTCTCATATTCCTCCCTACTTTGCTTTATGTTAGCAAGTGATCTTCTACATTATCGGAAATTAACATAGCATACGAGAATCCTATAAGACTAGAGAGAGAGAATGTCCTCACACATTCAAAATCTTCTCAATATTTAATTTCATAGAGCCACAGTTCTCTAGAAGGAAATTTGCAGTAAGTGGTATCTTTCCAGGAAAAATCTTTGACAGCTTTCATGGCTGGTTGTATTACATGTTTATAATAATGTAAGTTTTCCTGGAGCTGCATTGCCATTCTTAAAGCCTGTCTCATAATGTGCATTTGGCGACTGCCTAGACAAATGTGGTCTCTGGTTGGAGCTGGTGAGGTAGTGAGGAGATGACTAACAAATGGAAGAACTGCACTTTACAGTGATTTTTTTCTTCCTTTCTTTCTTCCTTTTTCTTTCTTTCTTTCTTTTTCTTTCTTTCTTTCCCTCTTTTCTTTTTTTCTCTTTCTTTCTTTCCGTCCCTCCCTCCCTCCCTCCCTCCCTTTCTTTCTTTCTTTTTTTTTTTTTTTTAGATGGAGTCTTGCTCTGTCACCCAGGCTGGTGTACAGTGGCACGATCTTGGCTCACTGCAACCTCTGCCTCCCAGGTTAAAATGATTCTCCTACCTCAGTCTCCAGAGTAGCTGGGATTACAGCTTGCTTCAGAAAACCACCTGTCTGTGAGCACCCATTTGCAATGATTATCTGCACTTTAAAAGACACAGAGAGAGAGCCTATTGATAGTGCAGGTTTGCTTCATGTGGTGATATTACCAGTGCTTCTATAGCCCCCAAATTTAGTTTAAAACACTGTTTTAGAGTATTCTTGATTTTATTCTTTCTAGAGGTGATCTGCTCAGAAAATCAAACCTGAATACAGCAACATAGAAAAGAAAGTATTAAGATGTGAAAGAAAGTGGGTTCATCAGGAGTTAGAAAGTTATTCTGTAGTCTCCTTGTACATACTCTACTTTATTACGGGAATAAAGACCTGAGATTCATCATTAAATAAAGACCTGAGATTGATTATGGAATCACTGTGAACCTTCCCAGCACAGCTCGCAGATACCCACAGTGCTATTTCAGTCTTTTTCCCTTTGCCATGTACCCCCCCAAATCACAGAGTATGAGCAAAAAGGATCTAAAAGCCCCCACAGTTCAGCTCTAATATTGAATAGAGAATAACATCAAGTATTTTTTCCTGAAGCCAAATATACCCCTCAAACGTGTTGCTTTATTTCTTTTTAAACTTAGCTTTTGCTCTTAAAATAGTACTTATGGTACATAGAACCTATCATTGATTGGGTGAGTATTACAGAAATTTTTAAACTTTACCAAAAATGGGGAAACTCTATTTCACACCACCATAATATGATAATATAAATAATATGCTTTCATTTTATTTTACCAACTTCCTTGTTAGGAAGTTAGACTAGTGGGTCTGAGGGAGGGACATGGAGCGACAAAGTGCTTGAGCAACCAAAGTAAGTAAGGTCTCAATATCTCCCCGTCTTTGTATTGCTCTCAGCTCATTCCTTTCTCATGGCACTGGGGAGTCTTGGAAGCTGTGTTCCGGCAGATGCGACAGGCCTAGCACTCTCTGAACACTACAAGTACAGAGAACCTTTCCCAAGCAAGCTGAGGTGGCAACAAGCACCTACGGAGAGCAGCGAAGGTAGTGATTGGACACACAAGGCTAGAACGTTTATCTGATGCCCCCGCCCCCTACTCCCCGCCCCCTGCCACAGAACTCAATGCTTTTCAAGGAGTCTGAGTAAAGTTGAACTGCTGAAGACAGAAATGAGTTCCCATCAAGGTCTCAGAGGTCAATTCAGTGCTGTTTTTGTCAGAGAGGAAAAAATGGATTGGCTGAGAAGATTTAGTGTCTTTACACATTCTAAATCTTCTCAATATTCAATAGCCACAGTTCTCTAGAAGAAAATTTGTAGAAAGTGGTATCTTTCCAGGAAAAACCTTTGACAGTTTTCGTCAAAGGCATAGTATGTAAGGTCTGGTCTACTTAGCAGGTGGCATTGGTGGAACATATGGCAGCTCTAGTTTTAGGTTTGGAGGAACCACTGTAGTGTTTTCTATAGTGGTTGTACTAATTTACATTCTCACCAACAGTGCAAGGGGTTTCCCTTTCTTCATATCCTCATCTACAATTGTTATCCTTTGACTCTTTGATAACAGCTATTCTGATAGGTGTGAGGTAGTATTTTATTTTAGTTTTAATTTGCATTCTGTGACGATTAGTGATGTTGAGTATTTTTCCATATACTTCCTGGGCATACTTTCTTCTTCTTTTTCACAAATGTTATTTAGGTCTTTGATATTTTTATTTTGGATTTTTGTTTTTGGCTATTAAATTGTTTGATTTTCTCATGCACTTTGGGAACGTATTCCTTATCAGATGTATGGTGTACAGATGCTTTGTTCCATTCCGCTGGTTGTCTCTTCACTTGATGATGCTTTGCTGTGTAGAAGCTTGTGAGTTAGATGTAATTACTTTGTCCACTTTTGCTTTTGTTGTCTGTGCTCTTGGGATCCTAAATAAAAGTCCTGGACTAATGCCGTTGATGTTTTCTCTACATTTCTTGTAGCAGGTTTATACTTGAGGCCCCTGCTCTAAAGCTTGTAATAGATTTTGGTGTATTTTTGTATATGGTAAATGATAAGGGTGTAAGTTATTCTTTCACATGTGAATATGTAGTTTTCCTGTCACCATTGATTGAAATGAGTATCATTTCTTTTTTTTTTTTTTTGAGACAGAGTTTCGCTCTGTCACTGGGCAACAGGCTGGAGTGCAGTGGCACGATCTCAGCTCACTGCAACCTCTCTGCCTCCCAGGGTCAAGCAATTCTCCTGCCTCAGCCTCCCGAGTAGCTGGGAATACAGGTGTGAGCCACCATGCCCAGCTAATTTTTGTATTTTTTGTTTTAGTAGAGATGGGGTTTCACCGTGTTGGCCAGGATGGTCTCGATCTCTTGACCTCGTGATCCGCCCACCTCCGCCTCCCAAAGTGCTTCGATTACAGGCGTGAGCCACCCCGCCCAGCCTAAATGACTGCCATTTCTTAGTTGTTTTTGTTGTCACCTTTGTATAAACTCAATTGGCTGCACATGTCTGGATTGACTTCTGTGGTCTTTCTCTGTTCCAATGGTCCGAGTGTCTGTTTTTAAGCCAGTGTTATTTGCTTGGGTTACTATCACTTTATAGCATACTTTGAAGTGAGGAAAGCACAGATCTTTTTATTTACTCCACTTTGCCCTATGACCTCAGTACTCAGAGAGATGTAAAAAAGATGTTGATCTTCATTTTTTAATTGTGTACTTGTTAGAACAGAGTGATGACGACTAAGTCCCATCCATTCCACCCTAAACATCGGAAGTTCATCTGATGTTTTACTGAACATTTGTTACCATTTCTCTTATATTCAGAGTATTATGAATACAGGTCAATCTAATTAGAAAGAGTGTTTTATTTTAATGAAAATACGTAGTGCTTAAATCTTACAATCATAGGAATTTTCTCTTATTTTTGCATTTAACACCATAATATATAAAATAAAATAAAATAATGTTATAATCTTATCTACTTAGATTGTATATAGATGTATTCTTCTCAGAAATACAAAAGAGAGTTTAAGCTTAAAAATAGTTTACGTCAAGACCAATTCTCGGAGGTGAAGGCCTGGAAGTGAATGCAGAGACTAGACTGTGTTTCTGGAGTCTGTTTTTCTGTCTTGAGTTTTCCCAGCAGCTCTATAGTCTGTTACCATTTTAACGTTATCGAAGAAGCTTCCTGGTCTTCAAAAGTACAAGTTCAAGAGTACCAACTAAACAAAATGTTATACCCCAATTAGACAAGTTTAAAGAATTATTAATAATAATAATTTAATGGAATTATGTTTGCTATGAAGAAGGATACAAAGTAGAGTGATAACTTTCATATTTAGCAAAGAAGGGGGCCAGGCTCTCATAAAATGAATGTAATAGTTTCATAACTATCATGAATATTGGAGAGACACGTTATACAATTTCAAGTTAGTGCCACGTTTAGGAATATCTAGCAGTCTATTTGATAAAGAAACATTTTCTTTTATACAAACCTGATAATGAGATAGATGAAGTTTTTTCCTTTTTTTTTTTTTTGAGACGGAGTCTTGCTCTGTCGCCAGGCTGGAGTGCAGTGATACAATCTCGGCTCACTGCAACCTCCACCTCCTGGGTTCAAGCAATTCTTCCGCCTCAGCCTCCTGAGTAGCTGGGACCACAGGCATGTGCCACCACACCCGGCTAATTTTTGTATTTTTAGTAGAGATGGGGTTTCACCATGTTGGCCAGGATGGTCTCGATCTCTTGACCTCATGATCTGCCCGCCTCGGCCTCCCCAAAATGCTGGGATTACAGGCGTGAGCCACGGCACTCCATCCTCAATGATTCTCTTACTACCTCCTGGACCAAGACCTGGGTCATTCCAGTCATAGACATGGACATGACCATATTCCAGGACACTGAACTGCCAGAGATGGATGGCAGCAGACTCTAAAGGGCACCTCTCTCCCTTTCTACCCACAAACACACCCACACTGGTTTTTCTGCCTCCCCCTGATGTGAAGTGACTTATGGATTGAGTCTATTCACATTTTAGGAAGTGGTGTTGAACGCATGTTAGTAGTAAACTAGCAGGAACAGCCCAGGACACAGGGAACATTGCAAACACAGAGCTGCATACAGGAAAAGAGAAAGTGTGGATCTCATCTACTGTTTGATCGAGTTAAACAAACATCACCGAGTTGCCTTCGAGAAGAGATTTATTTGGTTTGAAGTATTCTACACACAGGCGTAGTCCAGTGAAAATAACAGATTTCTTGGACACTGATACAGAGTGGAAGTGCTGAAACGCGCTCGCTGAAACAATTCCACTTGACACTGCTGGCTTATGACCCGCAAGGTCGATTAGACATTTACAAACCAAAGCACCCAGAACCACCACCGAGGCCTGATTTCTGCCTGTTTCCACCCCCAAATCTACGGGCTCCTAATGAGCTTCTCCGCGGAGGCGGAGAGCCAGCTGCATGTCTTTGGGCATAATTGTGACCCGCCTGGCATGGATGGCACACAGGTTGGTGTCTTCAAAGAGGCCGATCAGGTAGGCCTCGCTGGCCTCCTGCAGGGCGCCAATGGCCGCGCTCTGGAAGCGCAGTTCCAGGCTGATGGCCTGGGCGATCTCGCGCACCAGGCGCTGGAAGGGCAGCTTGCGCAGGAGCAGCTCCGTGGACTTCTGGTACTTTCTGATTTCGCGCAGCGCCTGGGGTGCCAGGCCTGTAGCGGTGAGGCTTCTTGATCCCTCCTGTAGGCGGCAACCTCTTGCCTGAGGCTTTGGTGGCTACCGGCTTCCTGGGGGCCTGCACAGTGGTGGCTTTGCGGGCGGTCTGCTTGGTGCGCGCCATGGTGTGGGACCTCGGCCTTTCTCCGGTCCTTGCGCTGAGCCTGGTGAACCGGAGGCAGCGGTGGTTTCAGACAGCAGCAATGGTGGGGCTGTGGACAAAATTCAGAAAGCCTGTGAGTTGAGATCCACGGGCAAGACGCCCCCCACACACGTAGCCCCTGAAACCCAGCCCCAGTCTTACCAGCTCGTTGGTCTGCAGGTCAGAGGCCCTGCTGCTCAGTCTCCTGGGAATCCTGAGCTTCCTAGGTCTGCACACCAGCGGTGGGGAATCTCCCTCCTAGGCAGTCAGTCTTGCACTGGCTGGAGATCTCTGTGGGCTCAGCTAAGTCCAGCCTCTTATAAGGGGCTCAGATGATTGCGTTAGACCCACCCAGCTACGTTTCGTTGCACTCACTGCTTCACCAGATTCTCAACCTCATCAGGGCTGTGAAAACTCCATCAAGTCCCCGGGGACTCCCCTCCCAAGGGAGGGAGGAACAAGTCCAGCCTCTCAGAAGGGGCTCAGATGATTGCATTAGACTCACCCAGCTAAGCTTCACCAGACCCTCTACCTCACCGGGGCTGTGAAGACTCAATCAAGTCTGGAACGTGCCTTGTAGGAGGGATGGTAGGTGGGTGGGTCACCTAAAGTTCTGGGTGCAAAAGAGAATCTGAAAGTTACATTTGTCGATCATCATGGAAATATTGACAGTGAAAAACCAATTTTAATGAAGTCGGCAGTTAGCCAAATTACATGTCTGCTCCAAGACACCAAGGCATGAGAACATGAGGTTTTATCAGTTTCTTTGAGAATGAAGTGTACTGGTGGGGGGGTTGGGGGTGGAGGGGTATATGGAAATGTGAAATGGTCACTTCTCTGTCAGGGATTCTCCTGTGGTATTTTCTCCCCAAAAGTGACACTCATGAAAATCTTCTGGGAGCCTCCAGCAGATTTGGCTCCGGATAAGCCAACGCTTTCCTGAGAAAGGAATCACATGTGACTGTCACAGATGTTCCCCCCTCAGCCCCCTGAAGCTCCTTTTCCCTTTTGAAGGTGGACTGGATTCCTGAGCTGAGCTATCCTGCCATTGGCCATGATGAGAATTCCACGAGCTCCTGAGAAGCTAGCTTTGACCCCACTTAGCAGCTGACCCGAGGTCACAGATGAGCTAGGAAAACATTGAAAATACTTTGTTATTTTAATATTTTTAGGGGTAACTATGGCTTTAGTTTCCATAGATAAATTGTATAGTTGTGAATTCTATTCAAATATACTGTTAACAGCCTTTTGTGATACCTGTAGTCGAAATTAATGCCCAATTCAATGCAGGTATGGCACGCAGAACAATAGATTCCATGGTGTCAGTACTTAGAAAATAAGTTCACATTCGCATTTTAAAATTAGAGCTTATTATTATTTATTTTGTTGTTGAATTTTTAAAAACTGTGTTTCAATAGCTTTAGGAGTACAGGTTGTTTTGGTTCCATAGATGAACTGTGTAGTGTTGAAGTCTGGCATTTTAGTGCGCTCATCACCCAGTTAGTTTACATTGTACTCGACAGGCAGTTTCTCCTCTGTCACCCTCTCTCAGCCTTCCTACTTCTGAGTCTCTAATGTTTAGTATACTACACTGCATGCCTCTGTGGACCCAAAGCTTAGCTCTCACTTCTAGGTGAGATCCTGCACTATTTACTTGTAGATTCCTGAGTTACTTTACAAAGAATAATGGCCTCCAGTTCCATCCAAGTTGCTGACATGGACATAATTTCATTGTTAATGGCTGGGTAGCAATGCATGCTGTA
Source organism: Ateles fusciceps (assembly GCA_036589455.1). NCBI lineage: Eukaryota > Metazoa > Chordata > Mammalia > Primates > Atelidae > Ateles > Ateles fusciceps. Next base: position 7,997,537 of record JAZHEH010000174.1, on the reverse strand, counting down.
TATGTACCCATTTTCTTTTCCTTGGTTTTGTTTTGTTTTATTATTATATCAATAGTTTTTGGGAACAGGTAGGTGTTTGGTTACATAGATAAGTTAGTTACTGGTCATTTCTGAAATTTTGGTGTATCCATCACCTGAGCAATGTACACTGTACCCAATGTGTAGTCTTTTATCCCCCACCCCCTTCCATCTTTCTCCTGGAGTCCACAAGGTCCATTGTAACATTCTTATGGTTTTTCTTCCTCATAGCTTAGCTCCCACTTGTAAGTGAGAACATAGGATATTTGGTTTTCCATTCCTGAGTTACTTCACTTAGAATAATGGTCTCCAACTCCATCCAGGTTGCTGTGAATGCCATTATTTCAATCCTGTTTTTGGCTGAGTGGTATTCTATGGTGTGTGTGCATAGTGTATATGTATAGGTATATATATGTGTGTGTGTACATGTATATGTGTGCATATATTTGTGCATGTGTGTATATACATATATGACCAGGGAAATGAAATGTGTGTGTATGTGTGTATATATATATATATACACACACACATATATACACATACACATATATATAAATGTGATTGTGTGTGTATATGTATATGTGTACATACATTTGTACATGTGTGTATATATACATAATATATGACCAGGGAAATGAAATGTATGTATATGTACCATTTATATATGTACATATATATGTGTATAGATAAATATATGTTTGTGTGTATATATATGTACCCATATATATATACACACACATATATTTATCTATGTGTGTGTATATATAAATATGTGTGTGTATATATATATATACACAAGTATATAGATAAATATATGTGTATATATATATGCACACACACACACACACACACACACACACATATATATATATAAAACATTTTCTTTATCCATTCCATTGATGGGCATTTGGGCTGGTTCCATATTTTTGCAATTGTGAATTGTGCTGCTATAAACATGCACGTGCAAGTGTCTTTTTCATATAATGACTTATTTTCCTCTGGGCAGATACTCAGTAGGGGACTGGTGGATCAAGTGGTAGATCTCTTTTTAGTTCTTTAAGGAATCTCCACACTGTTTTCCATAGTGGCTGTGCTAGTTTACATTTCCACCGGCAGTGTAAAAGTGTCCCTTTTCCCCCACATTCATGATAACATCTATTATTTTTTGATTTTTAAGTTATGGCCGTTCTTTGCAGGAGTAAGGTGCCATTGCATTGTGGTTTTGATTTTCATTTCCCTGGTTATTAGTGGTGTTGAGCATTTTTTCATATGCTTGTCGACCATTTGTATGTCTTCTTTTGATAATTGTCTATTCATGTCTTTAGCCCACTTTTTGATGGGATTTTTTTTCTTGCTGGTTTGTTTGAGTTCTTTGTAGATTCCGAATATTAGTCCTTTATAAGATGCATAGCCTGTGAATATTTTCGCCCACTCTATGGGTTTTCTCTTTACTCTCCTGATTATTATTATATTTTTTGCTGTGCAGAAGGTTTTTAGTTTAATTAAATTCCATCTATTTATCTTTGTTTTCCTTGCATTTGCTTTTGGGCTCTTGGTCATTAACTCTTTGCTTAAGCTAATGTCTAGAAGAGTTTTTCTGATGTTATCTCCCAGAATTTTCATGGTTTCAGGACTCAAATTTAAGTCTTTGGTATCCATCTTAAGTTGATTTTTTGTATAAGGTGAGACTTGAGGATCCACTTTCATCCTTTTACATGTGACTTGCCAATTATCCCAGCACCATTTTGTTGAATAGGGTGTTCTTTTTCTCTTTTATGTTTTTGTTTGCTTTGTTGAAGATGAGTTGACTGTAAGTATTTTGCTTTCTTTCTGGGTTATCTACTTGGTTTCATTGGTCTGTATGCCTATTTTTTATGCCAGTAACTATAGGCTGTAGAATAATTTGAAGTCAGGTAATGGGATGCCTCCAGATTTCTTCTTTATGATTAGTCTTATGTTGGCTGCAGGCTCTTTTATAGTTCCATAGGAATTTTAGAATTGTTTTTCCTAGTACTGTGAAAAATGATGATGAAATATTGATAGAAATTGCAGTGAATTTGTAGATCACTCTTGGCAGTATGGTCATTTAAAAAAATATTGATGCTACCCATGCATGAGCATGGGAAATTTTTAAATGTGTTTTTGTCATCTATGATTTCTTTCACCAGTGTTTTGTACTTTTCCTTTAGAGGTCTTTCACCTCCTTGGATAGATATATTCCTAAGTATTTTAATTTTTTGCAGCTATTATAAAAGGGGTTGAGTTCCTGATTTAATTCTCAGCTTTGTCACTGTTGGTGTCCAGCAGTGCTACTGATTTGTATGCATTGATTTTGTATCCTTAAACTTTACTGAATTGGTTTAGTAAACTTTATAACAGATCTAAAGTTTAGTAAAAACTTTACTAACAGATCTAGAAGCATTGTATATGAGTCTTTAGGATTTTCTAGGTATACAATCATATTCTTGGCCAACAGTGACAGTTTGACTTCCTCTTTACCAATTTGGATGCCCTTTGTTTCTTTCTCTTGTCTGATTACTCTGGCTAGGAATTCCAGTACTGTGTTGAATAGGAGTGGTGAGAAAGGGCAACCTTGTGTTGTGCCCCTTTGCAAGGGAAATGCTTCTAGCCTTTGTCCATTTAGTATGACATTGGCCGTGAATTTATCACATACGGCTCTTATTATTTTGAGGTTTGTTCCTTCAACACCTAGTTTGGCCTGAAGTTTTCTTTTTTTGTTTTTCTGTGCCAGGTTTTGGTATCAGAATGATGCTGGTCTAATATTTTGGGATAGTTTCAGTAGGAATGGTACCAGCTCTTTTTGTGCCTCTGGTAGAATTCAGCTATAAATCCTCTGGTCCTGGACTTTTTTGGTTTATAGGCTATTTGTTACTGTGTAGAAGTTTGTGAGTTAGATGTAATTACTTCGTCCACTTTTGCTTTTGTTGTCTGTGCTTCTGGGTCATAACTAAAAGATACTTGGGTGACTAGTGCCGTTGATGTTTTTCTCTACATTTCTTGTAGTAGGTTTATACGTGAGGCCCCTGCTCTAAAGTTTGTAACTGATTTTAGTGTATTTTTGTATATGGTAAATGATAAGGGTATAAGTTGATTCTTTCACATGTGAATATCTAGTTTTCCTGTCATCATTGATTGAAATGACTGTCATTTCTTTCTTATTTTTTTTTTTGAGACAGAGTTTCGCTCTGTCTCCGGGCACCAGGCTGGAGTGCAGTGGCGTGATCTCGGCTCACTGCAACCTCTGCCTCCCAGGTTCAAGCAATTAGTCTGCCTCAGCCTCCTGAGTAGCTGGGACTACAGGCATGCACCACGATGCCCAGCTAATTTTTGTATTTTTTTTTTTTTTTAGTAGAGACGGGGTTTCACATGTTGGCCAGGATGGTCTCGATCATTTGACTCGTGATCCACTGACCTCCGCCTCCCAAATTGCTTCGATTGCAGGCGTGAGCCACTGTGCCCAGCCTAAATGACTGTCATTTCTTAGTTGTTTTCGTTGTTACCTTTGTATAAATTAGTTGGCTGCACATGTCTGGGTTGACTTCTGTGGTCTCTTCTCTGTTCCAATGGTCCGAGTGTCTGTTTTTAAGCCAGTGTTATTCTGCTTGGGTTACTATCACTTTATAGCATACTTTGAAGTGAGGAAAGCACAGATCTTTTTATTTACTCCACTTTGCCCTATGACCTCACTACTCAGAGAGATGTCAAAAAAAATGTTGATCTTTCATTTTTTAAATTGTGTACTTGTTAGGACAGAGTGATGACGACTAAGCTCCATCCATGCCACCCTAAACATTGGAAGTTCATCTGATGTTTTACTAAACATTTACTACCTTTTCTCTTATATTCAGAGTATTTGATTAATTGTAGGTCAGTCTAATTAGAAAGAGTGTTTTATTTTAATGAAAATATGTAATGCTTAAATCTTACAATCATAGGAATTTTCTTTTAATTTTTGCATTTAACACCATAATATAAAAAAGAAAATAAAATATGTTATAATCTTATCTACTATTAGATTATATGTCAGATGTATTTTTCTTTCTCAGAAATACAAAAGAGAGTTCTAAGCTATAAAAATAGTTTACGTTAAGACCAGTTCTCGGAGGTGAAGGCCTGGAATTGAGTGCAGAGAGTAGACTGTGTTTCTGGAGTCTGTTTTTCTGTCTTGAGTTTTCCCAGTAGCTCCTATAGTATGTTACCATTTTAACATTATCAAAGAACCTTCCTTGAAATAAAACAATCATGGTAGGAATGTGAAAGAAGTCATTTTAGACAACAATTTGGAGTGTAATTTTATTTTCATTCTTGCAAAAGTTTGTGGGTAACACCCCCCATGGGCACTGAAGAAGGAGAACTGTCCAGGCCCAGGCACAACTAGTGCCTGAAGAGTATCTTAGTTTATAATGTTATTGCTCAGCTGTTTCCTTTATATCATCCTTCATATATAATCATATATTAGTTTATAGAATTAGTGCTTGAAGTGTAACTTACTGCTTACATATATCTAGCATACTTAGTTCTTATAATCTTTCTATATAATCATATAGGTATTGTAGTCGGAGCTGTACTGACACATTTAGTGCTGATTTATATAATCCTTTTATAACCATATAGTAGTTTGTAGTAGGAGGGATGCCTAGAGCAGTCACAGAACAGAAGCAGTACATGGGAAAATAGCCAGACCAGGACGAGAACCAAACATCCAGGCGGTGGCATCTGTGCCTGAAAGGGCATACGCTGTATGGCAGGCTTGGAGCAAGTGCCGCTCCTCCTGATAAAGGAGTTGTGATACCTTGCATCCAGTTCCTGTGGAAAGTAGGCCTCAGACCTGAGATCCTGGAAGTAACCGAGGGAGAAGAACCCCTCTGGTGTGACTAGTCACGGCGGCTGTATACCCTGTCAGTCTTTTCTCGCTTCCGTGCTAGCTCAAAGAATCTTCCCATAAATATCTTAAGAGAAGAGCACAAGTCTGTCAGCTCCCACTGCATTAAGCTTACATTATCCTTCTATTTGAAATCCTTTGAAGTCTCCAGCCCCCAGATAAAAAGTGTTGCACATGACACCTGTTGCACATAGCCCAACTCCTTGCCTCGGTGACCTAATGGGGCTGGACCCCTTTTCTGTACACAACTCTCTACTACTGCACATGGCACAGCCCCCTGCTGTGCATGGCCCACCTCTCTACCCAGGTGACATAATCACTCACATGATTATGTATGCCTTATTACTAAGCCTATAGATGATGACCTCACTCATGACCCTGGCCCCTGCTTGTACCTAATAAATACAGATGCTCTTGGGCATTTGGGGGCCGCCGCTGATCTCTGCTCACAGGTGGTGTGGCCCCCCCGAGTCCAGATACTCTTCACCAGTTCTTCAGTGTCCTGTCTCTTTACCTCTTGGATCCTGCACCTCAACACAGCATAAGGGACGCCCCATGACCCTGTGGGACCTCCACAATCCTACAAAGTTGAAAAATAGTTCAGTCGATCACAAATGAAAATCTGTAGAAGAATAAAAATATATATGTGAGGACAACAATTCCAGTCTCCTGCCCAGGGCACAGCCTTCAGGATAGACTGCTACAAGGAAATAGTTTCTGGAGGCTTCACCTATTGAAACCAAGCCATAAGCATAAAAGCTAAGACATGGCTACTCCAGGCTTCCGTATGAAAACTCACAAGTCTCTTGGAAGAGATTTTCCTTTCTGCAAGCAGCTTCCTATCCCCATGATGCTTGAGACCCACACACATTTTTTCTTCCAGGTAGAAAGACACAGAAAAATATTCCTATATGCTGTCAGGAGCCCAGATATTTAGTCAAAGCATTATGAAAGAAGCTGCTGCCTTCATCTAGATGAGATCAATGAAACAGGTGGGGGGAAAGACTTTAAAACTGTGGGTCTATTCAGCCTAGACTGAAATACAGAAAGTGCTGGACACAAGCAGTTCTGTCATAGAAACCCTGGATTCAGTCCTTTGTCCTTTGAGAACAGGCCTTTCTATCTAGACTGGGGCCTGGAGGAAGATAACATTTTTTGTCTTAGGTGTTGGGGAAGCAGCCCTTGGCCTTCGGCTTTAACTTGTGAACAGCTTCCCTCCAATGCTTGGGCCACAGCTGGGGCATTGGATTCCCCACCTCACACATGCACAGGGCTTCTTCTACCACCTCCCTGAATAAGACCTGGGTCATTCCAGCTATGGGCATGGCCATGACCATGTTCTGGAACACTGACCTACCAGTGATGAACTGCATCAGACTTCTAGTAAGCGTCTCTCTTTTCCTACCCACAAACAGACCCACACTGGCTGTTCTGCCTCCTGTAATGTGAAGTGACTTGTACATAGAGTCTATTCACATTTTAGAGAGTAGAGTTGGATGTATTTTCATAGCAAACTAGCAGAAACAGCCCAGGAGATAGGGAACGTTGAAAACATATAGTTGCATGTAGAAAACTTCAAAATGTAGATCTCATCAACTGTTTGATCAAGTCTGACAAGTATCATTGAGTTTCCACCAAGAAGAAATTTATTTGGTTGTAAATGGTCTAAATGCAGGCATTTTCCAAACAAAGAACAAATGTATTGACCGTGATGTAGAGTTGTGCTGAAACTCGCTCATGGAAACATTTCCACTCAACATTAATGCACTAGACCCTCAATGCAGAATAAAAGTCTACAAATAAAAGCAAATGGAAACATAGTCACTATCCATGATTTTTGCTTATGTTTCCACTCCCAATCATATTCTCAGCTACTTTTGGACCCCATAGGGGAAAAGAAACCAGAACAGAATAAAACTTCTAACATCAGAACTACCAGTAACTGAAAGAAGAGAGAAAACACAACAAAACAGAAGCGAAGCTGCCTAGAGTGCAACATTTCTCAGGAGCGTGTGCTCTTAAGCTCCCTCTCCATGGAAGCAGCAGGCCAGCTGCATGTCTCTGGGCATAACTGTGACAAGCCTGGCATGGGTGGCACACAGGATGGTGTCTTCAAAGACGTGCACCAGGTAGGCCTCACTGGGCTCCTGTAGGGCACCAGTGTCCATGCTCTGAAAGCTCAGGACCAGGCTGATGGCCTGGGGATCTCACACACCAGGTGCTAGAAGGGCAGCTTGTGCAGGAGCAGCTGTGTGGACTGCTGGTCCTTTCTGATTTCACACAGCACCAGGGTGTCAGGCCTGTAGCGGTGAGGCTTCTTGATCCCTCCTGTAGGCAGTACCTTCTTCCCGGCAGCTTTGGTGGTCAGTGGCTTCCTGGGGGCCTCCCAGGTGGTGGCTTTGTGGGTGTTCTGCTTGATGGGAGCCATGGTGCAGGGCTGTGGCCTCTCGCCTGTTCCTGGGCTAAGTCAGGCCAGCTGCAGGTGGTTCTGGAATCAGAGAGCGAGGGTGGTGGGTTTGTGGACAGGATTCAGAGAGCCTGTGAGTTGAGATCTGTGCAGAAGACACACTCACACACTTAGCCCCTTTCAACCTAGCCCTAGATTTACCAGCTCATGGGTCTGTGGGTCAGAGGTCTGGCTGCTCAGTTACCCTATGGGGTCCTGGGCTTCCTAAGTCTGCACATCTGCGGTTGGGAATCTTCCTGCAGCTAATCTTGCTCTGGCTGGAGATCTCTGTGGTCTCAACCAAGTTTAGAGTCTTATAATTTGCTCTGATGATTACATTAGACCCACCTGGCTAATTTGCATTGCACTCACTGCTTCATGAGATTCTTAACCTAATGAGGGCTGTGAAAGCTTGTCAAGTCTACGGGTTTGGCACACCTAAGGGTGGTGTTACCTTCCATTGTATTTATGGGTTCACAGATGTGCGACCTTATTAAGGTATGAAAAACTGCCAAGTTCCTGGGTTCCTCTTGCACCAAAAGAGGGGCAGATATCTGGAGCACATATTATGGGATGGATCATAGGTGGTGGTTGATACGGTTTTACTGTCACCACCCAGAATCTCATCTTGAATTATAATCCCTGTAATCCCCATAATCCCCATGTCAAGGGAGAGACCAGGTGGAGGTAATTGAATCATAGGAGGAGTTTTCCTCATGCTGTTCTTGGGATACAGTGAGTTCTCACAAGATCTGATTGTTTTATAAGGGGCTCTTCCCCCTTCACACCTCTCACTTCTCTTTCCTGCCACCTTGTGAAGAAGGACTTGTTTGCTTCCCCTTCTGCCATTATTGTAAGTTTCCTGAGGCCTCCCCAGCCATGCAGAACAGTGAGTCAATTAAACCTCTTTTCTTAATAAATTATCTAATCTTGCGTATTTCTTTATAGCAGTGTGACAACAGACTAATACAGTGCCCATCCAGAATTCTGCTTGCAACAGTGATTCTGACAATTCACATTTTATAATAATGGAAATATTTTAATATTTTAATAAAGTTGTATCTCAGGCAGCTGACGAGGCATGAAGTTGTTTATCAGGTGCTCTGATGGTACACAGTGCCAGGAAAGAGAATATGGAAAATCTAAATGACCACCCCTCTAGCTGACTTTTCTCTCTGGCAGGGAGGTTCCTGGGGCATTAATCTCTGCTAAGAAACACATATTGGAAACTGCAGAGAGGCTCATGGGAAAGCTGAAGCTTTTCTGATAAAATGTTCCTGTGTGAATATCACTGATGCTCTTCCTGGATCCTCCTCCATCTTGGACTTGGATGTGATGTCTGGGTTGAGCCATCTTTCCATTGCCCAGGATGGAAATGACAGAGAAGAAAGCCCTGACCTTACTGAGCCATTTATGTGAGGTCACAGGTGATACCTCCAGATGAGTTCATGAGAAAAAAATTCCTGTTTCAATCCACCTTACGCTTTTCTGACACTTGTAGCAGAAAGCAATGCTCATCCATATAATGCATGCCATTCACAGACAAGAAGTTTTATGAGATCTATAGTAACAAAATAAGTAACACTATTACTTTTTATATGTGTATTGTGTCTTCTAATAATAATTTAATTGAAAAGAATATATTACTAAAAATAAATCCCATGGCATTAGCTCCAACTGCTTTGGTAGCTGGAACTGTAATTTTTGATCAATATTTAATATCAAAGAAGGTTTAGATTTTTTTTTTTTTTCTCAGAACCCATCCTTCACTGTTCACATCCCTCAGGGTCCTTTCTGGTGGTCATGGGCACCTTGGAGTCCCACTAGGATGAAGGGATTCAAATTGGTTCTTTTTTTTTTTTTTAATGCCCCCTTTTTTTTTTTTTTAGAAAAAAGAGAAAGAGAAAGAAGGAAGAAAAAAGAATGAAATAAAGAGAAAAGAAAAAAAAAAGGGAGAAAGAACAGGAATCTTTTTCTATTGCCCAGGCTAGAATGCATTCTACAAATGGATATTAAAAGCTTTTTTTATACTAATAATTGTGTTATACAATGGAGACAGGAAGGAATAAGGGAGGAAAATAACAAACAAACAAACAGCCAACCAATATTTCATTTAAACCTATGAAATGCTATGCAATTGCTAGGGAGTGATTTACTCCCCAACCATGTGGTCACTTTTAGAATAAATGCGATGTGTTACTGAAAAAAAAAATGTGTATTTTATGAATTTGGAGTAGAGAGTTCTGTAAATGTTTATTAAGTTTACTTGTCTGAGGTTTAAGTTCAAGTCCCGGGTATCCTTCTTAACCTTCTGTCTCATTAATTTGTCCAATACTGACAATGTAATGTTAAAGTCTCCCACTATTATTGTGTGGGAGTCCAAGTCTCTTTGTAAGTCACCAAGAAGTTGCCCTATGTATCTGGGTGCTCCTATATTGGGTGCGCATAGACTTAGGGTCGTTAGCTCTTCCCGTTACATTGATCCCTCTACCATTATACAATGTCCTTCTTATCTCTTTCGGTTTCTATTACTTTAAAGTCTATTTTATCAGAGATGAGAATTGCAACTATTGCTTTTTTTTTGCTCTCCATTTGGTTGGCAAATCTTCCTCCATCCCTTTGTTTTGAGTCTCTGTATATCCTTGCATGTAAGATGGATCTGGTTGCAGCTTACTGATGGGTCCTTTGAAGTGGCTGATACTGGTTGTTCCCCCTCTATACATAGTGCCTCCTTCAGAAGCTCTTGTAAAGCAGGCCTGGTGGTAATGAAATCTCTGAGTACTTGCTTGTTTGCAAAAAATTTTATTTTTCCTTCACTTATGAAACTTAGTTTGGCTGGATATGAAATTCTGGGTTGAAAGTTCTTTTCTGTAAGGATGTTGAATATTGGCCCCCACTCTCTTCTGGCTTGTAGGGTTTCTGCTGAGAGATCAGCTGTGAGTCTGATAGGCTTCCCCCTTGTGGGTAACCTGACCTTCTCTCTGGCCGCCCGTAGTATTTTCTCCTTTGTTTCAACCCTGATGAATCTAATGATTATGTGCCTTGGGGTTGCTCTTTTTGAGGAATATCTTTGCAGTGTTCTCTGTATCACCTGGAGTTGGGTATTGTCTTGCCTTGCTAGGTTAGGAAAGTTTTCCTGGATAATATCCTGAAAAATATTTTCCAGCTTGGATTCATTCTCTTCGTCACATTCAGGTACACCTATCAAACGTAGATTAGGTCTTTTCACATAGTCCCATATTTCTTGGAGACTTTGCTCATTCCTTTTTACCCTTTTTTCTCTAATCTTGTCTTCTTGTTTTATTTCGTTAAGTTGGTCTTCGACCTCTGAAATCCTTTCTTCTGCTTGATCAATTCGACTGTTAAAACTTGTGCATACTTCTCGAAGTTCTTGTATTGTGTTTTTCAGCTCCATTAATTCACTTATATTCCTCTTTAAATTGTCCATTCTCATGAACATTTCGTGAAACCTTTTTTCAAGGTTCTTAGTTTCCTTGCATTGGGCTAGAACATGTTCTTTTAACTCACAGAAGTTTCTCATTATCCACCTTCTGAAGCCTGATTCTGTTGATTCCTCACATTCATTTTGTATCAGGCCTTGTTCAATTGGTGATGAGGCACTGCAATCCTCTGTAGGAGGAGAGGCATTCTAATTTCGGGTGTTTTCAGCCTTTTTGCGCTGGTTTCTTCCCATCTTTGTGGATTTATCCACCTGTCGTCTGTATAATTGCTGACTTTCAGATTAGGTCGCTGAGTGGACGTCCAGCTTGTTGGTGATAAAGTTTTTTCTATTTCTTAATTTTCCTTCGGCGGATGCCCCCTCCCCCCACAGAGCTGGACCTTCCCGGGTTCAGCTGTACTTGCTATGAGACTCTCAATCTTCAGCAGTTCCAACTGCTGTTTTTATTTTTATTTTTTTTGTGGAGGGGGGTACCAGCCTTCCCCTGCGGCGACCCACTACGCCGGCTGAAACAGCGGTGTTAAGATTCGTGGCGCTTTTCTGCCCAGGAATCTCCCGGTCTGGTTCCTCACTTCAGTCCGCTTTTTAATCAGCTGAATGGGAGACTCTGCTTTCCCGGAGCTCCAAACGCCAACCAAAAGGGCACTCAGTCCCGTATACTCCGGACTGAGAACCGCCGCATCGGGGGCGCCTGCAAAACGGCCGCGCCCTCCAAAAGGGTCGCGCTGGTGACCGACCCGTGGGGCTCCTCCGCCAAGAATCTCTTGGTCCGTGGGCTATGAAAATTCGTCTGAAAATGTGGCGTCCACTCACTCTCTGCACTTTCAGTGGGAGCTACAATCCTGAGCTGCTGCTAATCGGCCATCTTGGATCTCTCCTCTAGATTTTATAAATAAACATATAGAAAGGTAATTGAATATGTCTACAGAGAGGGTGAGTATAGATAAATTGTTAGAAATAAAAGTAACTGAATTTATGTAGTGGTATAATGAGTACTAATGATTTGATTATTAGATATAAGTTTATGAGTATTGAATTGTGTAACCTAGGGGACTGAAAGTTTAGCACCAAGAAATGATAACTCTTGAAAATAACCCTGGAGAATCCAAAGAGATTAGATTCTGATTGTCAGGGAGTCAAAGGAAAGGCTCCCCAATGACACATGCAATGGATACCATTACAAGGGCCATAGCGTGGAGTATTGAGTTTAAAAGACATTACTACTTCACAAAACAATTATTTTTGTTACTTGTTGTCCAGAATTCTGCCAGAACAAACTGAAAGCACCAAATGGATATGAATAAACTCATTTAATCCAGCAAAATATTTCTTACCTCTTTTTTCCCCTGTAAGTTGATTCAAGTACAGAATTAATGAGGTCAAGATTATATCTTAGATCTCTGGATAGCCTAATTAATTTGCACAAAGAAAATTATATTTAATGACTATGGACTCTATGACTAACTTGGTCAGGTCACTTAGGAAATATGTGTCACTGATCGCAAGTGCAATTAGGTAAAAATGCACAGATGTTTTAGAGAAAAATCTGCATCATTACTAAGAAACTAAATATCTGAAAATATAGAATGGCAGAATGTATGTTATTCATTTTGTAGCTTAGTGGTTTTGATATATATTTCTAATTGCAGAATTCTTTATTCAGATACTTCCTTGAATGCCCAGTGTAAAACAGAGTTAAACAGAGTTGCACTGGTTGATGAGGGGAAAAAATTGGGGTGTGTAAACCAATATTGTAAGGATTTTTATGCCTTCCTATTTTATTAACTCATGTCCTTTCATCTACCACCAAAACTACCCTCTGAAATAATTTTAAAAATGTGAGAATCGAGGTTCTGTGAGACACTGCTGTCAAAGTATTGATGTGTCCGGACACTCTTGAGGGACTATGTTAACTTCTCTTCCCGGGTCCACAAGGGGCGTGGTTTCAAAGGCAAAAACTTCCCACCGTCATGCCTCCGTCCACCTCCCAATCTGGGGAACCTAGAGTTCTTTGTCTAACTTTCCTGCCCTGGGTAGGTAAAATTCCAGGTGAGCTTCCTTTGTTCAGAAAGCCCGCCAAAAGCCCTGAAAGAAGGGGCTCTGGTGTGGGCCCAAGCAACCAATCTGGAATCAGAGTTAAAGATCAGTCACTCCAGAGGAAGTTTAAAAGAACGCCTCTCATTGGATAAAAACATGAATGGGGCGGGAATAACTTCAAAGTTAAAACCCCACTGCCCCTTACGTGGGCGGATTTCACTCTCTGAAATTCCCTCCCACAACAGCGTGGAAGCTCTCTTCACTTCTCTCTTTCTCTCTCTGCCTAATTGCTCTCTGCAAAACTCTCAGTCCGACATTTACTTGACCGGTAAGCTACCCGCGCCGCCAGGGCCTCTTCCCCATTCCTGGGGCCAGGGAGCACAAAAACCTCAGGGCACATCCCATCCGGGAGAGAGCTGTGTCCTGTCCCACGACCTGGTTACACTCTCATTGTAGAAATTAGGAAATGACAGGTTGTCTGAGACCACACAGTCAGGCAGTGGCAAATACGAGATTTAAACTCAGGTAGTGAAATTATTTCTGTGTACTATAATTCAATAATTCACATTTATTTATCTCCTGCTTAACAGACTGAGTTGTTTTCCAGACTGATGAGTAGCTCTGCTCCACACTGTTATTTATTCAGGGATCCGGATTTGTTGCATTTCAATTATTCCATTGGTCTCTTGTCATTATTTTCATGAGGAAAATTTGTCTGCAAAACACTCTAGTTGACACTGAGAAGAGAGTCTGGGAGAGGACTGCCCATAGAATTGTGAACCGAGCCTGAGAGTGGAACTTGGCGTGAGAGTAGCCACGTGTCTGAAGTTAACATCAGATGAGGCTGGGCAGCCATGTGTCCAGAAGATAGGAAGACAGATTTTGATGAATAATTGGGAATATCTGTCATTGAACCCTGTTAATTCCTAGAACTTGTGGAAGCATTATCTTCAGTTTTAATAATAAACTTACTAAATAGGTTTAAGAATTCGTCAGGGTTCTTTCATATCAGTTTTTCTCCTGTGTGTTAGCCCCTTTGCACTGCTATAACAAAACATCTTAGACTGGGTAACTTATAATGAACAGAAATGTATTTCTGTTCTGGAGGCTGGAAGTTCAAGATCGAGGTGCCAACAATGGTATCTGATGAGGGCTACCCTCAGGTTTCAAAATACCACCTTGTGACTCTGTCCTTATGTGGTGGAAGCGGGAGGGCAAGAAAGTGCTCCTTCAACCTGGGACCCTTTCGTAAGAAGCTAATCTGTTCATGAGGCGAGAGCCCTTCTGGCTTAATCACCAACCTAAAGGCCCCTTCTCTTAATACCAATACAAGGGGAATTAAGTGTCAACATGAATTTTGGAGAGCACATATTTAAATCACAGTATGAAAACCCAGTCAAGTTCAAAGAAAGGAGTATTCTGACAATCTTAAAAGTAAGCTTTAGGAAGGACAGCAATAAAGGCCTTTCAAATCAAATGTTTGTCCGGCCTCCAACAATGGCTGCTTATTAGCAGAAATTATTTCTTTGGCCAGGTTACAAAATCTCTCTCCTTTCTTTTCATTTTTATTCCCTTACACATATTTTAGACGCTATAGATTTTCTGATTCCCTTCGTAGAGGAAAGCATAAGGTATTCTCTGTTTTAGTATTCATATGGCCCATTCAGATCTCCTTAAACGTAGATATTGAGTAAATCTCAGCTAAGTTTTAATATTGATTAAAGTGGTAATGTTGGGGTGGTAATGATTGAACCAGAGTAGTATTCTGTTGGAGTCTTAGGTGATTTATTTTTGGGGCTTTTTAATTACTTGAATATGTTAAGACTGGCCAACACTTGTAACATAGTGAAAGGACATAAAATAGACATTAACATAAAAATAGCTTCAGACAGATTAGTTTTTGAATAATAGGAAACTCACAGATGAAAACCAAATATTGTGATACTGTGGGTCAAGAACTGACTTATGTAAGTAAACTTATTTTAAAAAACATAAATGAAATACATGGCTGAGTTCATAAAATCCTTTTCTGGTATTAATATCTTATGTGTGATAAAATATCAAATTTGAGAACATTATTTAGTGAACTGAAAACAAATAAGCAAAACCTCTCTGTATCTCTGTATTCATCTCTCTCTTGTTCCAGAGGGAATTCATGGCAGTTTTGAAGGTTAAGAAAAGTTATATTGTAGGTAAGTGGCTCCTAGATTCTGCTGTGTGAAATCTTTTTTTTCTTTTCTTGCACAGTGTTTAATAGGCATGGAAAAAAGTTCTCTCTAGTCAAAAAAAGTTGGAAAATAATGCATACTTTAGTCTCTTTGGAGATTTGCAGTAAACATCAACATAGTAAATTATATGAGGTGAAGTGACTAAGAATATTCTGTTTAACTTTAATGCTGTGTCTTCTGCACTGGTTTGATTATGAAGCACATGTTTCTCCTCTCAAAACATCTATTGTCATTCTACAAACTATGGATTCATATTTGCTCTTATTTTTTAACCATTGATAAGACTAATCTCAGACTTTTGAAAACAAGATAAATGGCATATATAAAATCTCACAAATATTTGACTTTTATTTAATTTTTGTTTAATTATTTGATTTGATTCTTATTTGATTATTGAAATATAAAAAATGAGTGCAATTATAGAAATCTATAATATTGCCTGGGAATTTCAAATTTCATTTTGAGAAATAGCATTACCAAAGTTTCAAAAAGCAAAAGTACAGTTATTCTTGGGAATAAATTTGTCATGTTCTTTGCTTGAGTTTCAGTGTTTCCTCTTACACGTATGACATTACGTAAATGCACAAATATGGCTATGCCGTTTATGCTTTTGGTTCTCTTCTTTTTTCCCTGCTCCCCACCTGGCATTTCTTTTTCCTTTCAGCCGCCTTGGCACTTTTGTCTCTACTCCAGAGAATGCACATCAGCCTGTTACATATTATTCCATATATTTCATCTGGAATCATATATAAAAAGACACAAACACACACACACATTTAAGGACAAGCTTCTGGAGGTCAACTTCTTGGATTTGCATCTTGGCACTGACACTTACTGTGTGACCTTGAAGAAGCTTTCTAACCTCTCAGTTACTCAGCTGGTTTATTTGAAAACTGAGCTAACAAGGATGTTGTGAAGGTTAAGTGCATTCTTTCATGTTACATGCTTAGAAAGGTACCTGGTGTGAAATGGGTGTTCAATAATGTCAGTGACTAGCCTGTTTATTATATTATTTCATTTAGTAATATTATTTCATTGGTAGCTTGCTTTTCAAAAGGTGATCATATATACACCATTTTCTTCATCTTATTTTACTGATTTATAATAGTTTTACTTTGTGGAAATTATTCCAAATCAACTAATTTACCTTAAGTTAATGTCTTCATATTATTAGGTGGCGAATTATTCAGCCATTTTCCTCATCATGACACTCGCTTATTTCTAGTGTTCATTGTAAATGATGCTACAATAAACACCTAGCTATGTATGTCCTTCTGCATTGGTTTATTTTCTGCTTTAAAATTTAAAAAATTGTGGTAAAATACACATAACATGAAGTTTTTACCACCTTAACAGTTTGTAAGTGTACAGTTCAGTAGTGTTAACTGCATATACATATTGTGCAACACAGTATTCAAACTTTCTTCATCTTGCAGGACTGAAATTCTATATCCATTAAATATCACCTCATTTTTTTCACCCTTACACACAGTCCCTGGAAACCACCCTTCTACTTTCTGTCTCTATCAATATGACTAGTCTGGGTGCCTTGTGTAAGTGTAATCATAAAGTATCTTTCTTTCTGTGACTGGTTTATTTCATTTAGAATGATGTCCTCAAGTTTCATCCATGTTGTAGCAGATGGCAGAATTTTCTTCCTTGTAAAGCCGAATCATATTTTATTGTGTTCATATATTATAATACCTTATCTTCTTTATCCATTCATCCCTTGGTTGTTGGTTGTTGGACACTTGGGTTGCTTTTATCTTTTGGCTGTTGTAAATAATGCTGTTAAGACCGTGGGTGTTCAAATAACTCTTCAAAACTGCTTTCAGTTCTGAGTATATACTCAGAAGTGGAATTGCTAAATCATATGGTAATTCTATTTTTCATATTTTGAGGTGCGCCGTACTGTTTTCCATAGTGGCTGTGCCATTCTACTCTATTGGGTTTTATTTCTGTTGATTTTCTGTTAACATTTTGATCCTAGTGTAAATTAATGTCTTTTAGAGATTATTTAGATAGAAATAAGAATAAAATGATTTAAGTAGTGAAATCTACTAAAACCTACGGAATCATCTAGGAAGGAGTCTAGGACTGGATTTAGAATGGATGTGGTTACTGTCTAACACACCATAAAGACTTTTTGATAATTATGTAATCACTGCTGTAGAAACTAAAAGGTTAATCTTTTGACATTTAAGTGTATAATAATTATATTGTCATATGTTCATGGATGTCTTCAAGAGTTGAAAATTCACCTTTCTATCTGAAAATGTCAGCACCTTTGCTATTAACAGCTGTAGTTTCTTATCAAGATCCAGAAATTATTTTTGAAATAGATGTTTCTTTTTCCTATTGTCAATTCTCTAGGTTTTAAATATACAAGTTCTCTAATACATGACCTTCATTAGTGCCCATGGTCTACTTTTATATCTCAGTTCCATAGAAATTGTGTGATTTTAATGATATTTCTAAATTATATTGTGGAAATAATTTCTATTCAGTGGCTACCAGTAATCAACAATGTAATAGATTCCAGTTTTCCAAATACTTATTTTGATCTGGCAGGTGTGGAGTGGAGCCTAGGATTCCTCATTTCCTTTTTTTTTCCTTTGAGACAGAGTCTGGCTTTGTTGCCCAGGCTGCAGTGGGATTTCTCATTTCTAATGAGCTTCCATGGTGTAGGTCACACCTTGTGCAGCAGGGGACTAGAGGACCAACAAAGGTCTGGCTCCTGTGGCACAAAACAAGCCAATTTTTAAAGGTAGCTTTTAATCTATGGTATTATCTTTGTTGAGAATGCATTTTTCCTAAGGTCAAAAAATTTATTCAGTTTTAACTTGCTGAATTGATTCTTTTGATTTTGTATCTCTTTGCTCACACCATAACCACTGCATTCTGTAAGTACAATCAACAATTATCCTTCTTTGCATCTTTTGATTTTTCCTGTTTGTCACGGAAGAACTGTGTTTTTCTGAGCCCCTAGACTGAAAATATCCAGTTACCAAATCTTTAACTTTTAACAGACTTGACATATTGAAGTAATATATACATATGCATACTATAATTATATGTAGACTATTTAGTATTATAATATACATTGTTATAGTAATTAGAATTCTTATATTTCTAAACACAGGAGACCACATAGAAATGATGAGAAACTAATGACTATTGCATTATCATTTATATTATGGAAATACTGTATTCCATCAAAGATACATGTAATATGTGTCCAACATATAATTATTGCATTTGGAGAAATATTATGTCACCATTGATACACATGAAAACAAATACACTTTCTTTTAACTAAGATGAGATGCCTTGAATGGAAGGAGTATAAGTTTACTAGAGCATAGAGCTGGCTATCAGGAATCAGAATTATATGACCTAGACCAGGGGTTTCCAATTTCCGGGGCCATGGACCAGTACTAATTCCATGTCCTGCTAATAACCAGGCTGTACAGCAGGACATAAGCAGTAGGCAAGTGAGCAAAGCTTCATCTCTATTTATAGCCACTCCCCATCACTCGCTTTAATGCCTGAGCTCTGCCTCCTGTCAGATCATCAACAGCATTAGATTTTCATAAGAGTGCACACCCTATTGTAAACTATGCATGTGAGGGATCTAGGTTGTGTGCTCCTTATGAGACTTTATTGCTTGATTATCTGAGGTGGAGCTGAGGCAGTGATGCTAGTGCTGGGGGAGCGGCTGCATATAAGATGAACATTAACTGAGAGGTTTGATTGCACAGAGACCGTAATAAATCCATTGCTTACAGACTCATATCAAAACCCTTTCAGTGAGAGGCAAGTGACAAGCTGCATCTGGTGACTGTGTTTAAGTCAGAATGTGACACTCATATTAGTCCACATGTAGCCCTCATTATTTTATTTACCGCTTCTGTCCATGCCTCTTTCTTGCATTGCACACTTTTCTCAGTCAAGTTTTGATAAGCCCACGAGCTTACCCTAGCCAAAAAGAGTAAAAAGCAAACATCACCAGAGAGCTTCTTTGAAAAGCAGGAAAGACCCAATGATGAGACAGAAGACTCTAAGACTGCCAACAAAAAGAAAGCTGCATTTAAAAGAAAATGCCAAGAGTCCTAGTAAAATTATGGGTTCATTGCAAGAGGTGATTCACATTCTCCAAAGCCACTTTGTATAATATGTGGTGATCACCTATCCAACGAAGCCATGGAAACCTCAAAACTGCTTTGTGTCATGGAGACCAATGAACCTGCATTAAAAGACAAGGCTTTGGAGTTTTTCAAATGTGAACAAATGTGAACACAAAGAAGAGAAGAAATTATTGAAGGCCACCACTTCATCAAATGTGTCTGCACTGATAGCATCATTCTTGTGCTAACCACATTGCTAAGCTAAGAAGCCCTTTACTCCTGGTGAAGAGGTGATCCTGCCTGCTGCTAAGGACATTTGTTGTAAACTTGTAGGAGAGGCTACAGTTCGAAAGGTGGTACATGTTCGTCTTTCAGTCAGCACCATAACTAAATGAATTGATAAAATAGAAGATATTGAGACACCATTGTTAGAGAGGATTGATGAGTCACTGAGGTGTGCAATCCAGGTTGACAAGTCTGCTGATGTTGACAACAATGTAACAAGGCTTGTTTTTGTGCAATGTATTTTCAGGAGGATGTGCATGAGGAAATGTTGGGTGTACTTTTCTTGCCAACCAACACCATAGCTGCAGCCCTATCAAGCCTTTGAATGATTACATATCAGGAAAACTGAATTGGTCATTTTGTGTTGGTATATGCATGGGCAGAGTGGCCATGACTAGACAGCTCTCTGGTTTCACTACTTGGGTCAAAGAGGTTGGCTCTGAATGTGAGTCTATGCACTGTGTCATCCATAAAGAAATGCTGGCTATCCAAAAAAGATCACCTGAACTTAACATCATTTGGGAGGATGTAATTAAAATTATCAACCACATTAAAGTATATGCCCTTAACTTATGTCTGTTCACTAAGCTCTGTGAGGAGGTGGATGCAGAGCACACCTGTCTTCTCTCATACATACAACTGAGATGGCTTTCTAAAGGTGAATCACTGGCCAGAGTTTCTGAGTTATAAAAGCCACTCCAGAGATTTCTTTTAGAAAAAGTCACCACTGACAGCACATTGCAGTGACACAGACTGGGTCGAAAAACTTGTTCACTCATGTGACATATTCAACCTGCTCAACAAACTCCATCTGTCACTTCAGGGAAGAATGACAACTGTGCTCAAGTCAGCAGATAAAGTAGGTGCATTCATTCATTTTTTTTTTTTTTTTTTTTTTTTGGTGAGATGGAGTCTCACTCTGTTGCCCAGGCTGGAGTGCAGTGGCGCGATCTCAGCTCACTGTAACCTCTGCCTCCCGAGTTCAAGTGATTCTCCTGCCTCAGCTTCCTCGGTAGCTGGGACTACAGGTGTGTGCCACCATGCCCAACTAATTTTTTGTATTTTTAGTAAATATGGGGTTTCACCATGTTAGCCAGGATGGTCTCCATCTCCTGACTTCATAATCTGCCCTCCTTGGCCTCCCAAAGTGCTAGGATTACAGATGTGAGCCACCGCTCCCAGCCAAAGTGGGTGCATTCAAAGCCAAATTGGAATTATGAGGGTGACGAGTGAACATTGAGTTTTTTTTTTTTTACATATTTCAAACATTAGCAGAGATTTTGAAAGAGATTGAGCCAGAGCCTTCTTTCTCCTAATCTTTCTCTTTTGATTACCTACTCCAGGTTTCAAAAGAGTTTGAGTATTACTTCCCAAGCATAAAAGACCCCTGAACTGGGAAGGAATGGATTCGCTTCCCATGTGCAAATAAACCAGGTGAATCCACTTTGTCCATGCTAGAAGAGGATTAACTGCTTGAAATCGCAAATGACAGTGGCCTTGAAAACATGTTTGAGACAACTTCAAATCTCCATATGTTCTGGGTCAAAGTCAAGGTGGAATACCCTGAAATGGACACAAAAACACTGAAAAGCCTGCTTCTGTTTCCAACATCTAACTTTGTGAAGGAGGGCTTTCTGTGGTGACAGCAACCAAAACAAGATTTCAGAGTAGACTGGACATAAACAACACACTTGGGGTACCACTGTCTTCCATCACACACTAGATAAAACCATCTAGTCACAAGCTCAGGGCTCCCATTGATTCTACATTATGGTGAGCTGTAAAATTATTTCATTATATATTACAATGTAATAATAATAGAAATAAAGTACACAATAAATGTAATGTGCTTTAATCATTCTGAAACCATCCCCCACCACGGTCCATGGAAAAATTGTCTTCCATGAAACCGATCCCTGGTGCCAAAAGACGTTGGGGACCGCTAACCGAGACCCTTACAAAAACCTGGAGGAGTCCAGGTATTGAATCATGGATTAGGAACTTGTTTTCCTTACAACTGGGGACTACAGAAAATTAGATGGTGTGTAATTGAAAGGAAATAAGACATAAGACTGTCATTGACCTCAGGAGTGAATTAGAGGCACCAGAGGTGGAGTTGATCATCTTACTAAAAAGTGGGTAGGAGTTCAACTCACCGACAGAAGAAAAGCCAAAGAAAGACTTAGAGTGACTGCCTTCTCAGTCCTGAGCATCCGCTTCCCCTGTGCAGATGGGTCTCTCTGTTATTCTTTCCCCTCTCCTTTTTTTCCCTGTGACTCTTGATTTTTCTCATTCTGTTCTTCTTTTTATTTGTTCTCTTCACTCCAGTAGGCATCATTGAGATCTCCATATGCTTCTCATTATTACAAAGAAAATCACAGTTCTGGAATTAGATGCGAGTCTGATGGAAGTAATTTTGATTAATTGATTCTAGCAACATAAATATGTTCCACATAGATCTCAGCTTGAAATGCCTTGATTTGGAAGTTAACATTAGGTAAGGAAATGCTTATAAATGTTTACCTGGGGATTCAGAACTCAGAAGTATAGCTGTGGTAGTGTCAGCATTTTACAAAACATTTCTATGGAGAAAAAAGGTAGAGATAAAAGACCCCTAGCTTAAGCGAAGTATTTCTATTAGCTTAAGCGAAGTATTTCTATTTCTGTAGGCTGCGTACAGTGGTACACACCTGTAATTCCAGCACTTTGGGAGGCTGAGGCGGGTGGATGGCTTGAGCCCAGGAGTTCCAGACCAGTCTAGGCAACATGGTGAGACCCTGTCTCTACAAAAAAATAAACAAATTAGCCTGGCATGGTGGCACATGCCTGTAGCTCTAGTTATATTTGGGGGGCTGAGGTTAGAGGATTGCTTGAACTTAGGAGGTCAAGGCTGCAGCAAGCACTCCAGCCTGGGCAACAGATTGAGACCCTGTCTCTAAAACACATTCACACACACACACACGTGTGTGTGTGTGTGTGTGTGTGTGTGTGTGTGTGTATAAAGATGACAAGAATCCCACTTGGTGAGTATGAATATAAACTACCATAGTTAATATTTTTATATTGCTATTATAGCTGGAAAATGTTTAGAAGCCAACCATTTCCTAACTCCTAATTACACCATTTACAGGAGAAGATATTAAAGTCATTTAAAAACTACATGAACATTAATCCTACTCTTTATTTTCAATATAAGATTTTTTGTTTATTTCCCAATGTGTTTAGATAATAATAATCAAAACAACTATAAAATCAGAATTAGATACACATACATACATGCACATTATATTTTAATTCAGAGTGATTTAGGTCACTAGGTTTGCTAAAATAGTCTCAAGAAGTATGTATATATGTGCTTATGTATGTATATATATTTGTACTTATATTCATTTCTAAATATTTAAATGTTTGTGGAAGAGTCATGAGACTTTAGAATAAAAATAACTAAAGCAAATATCAATGTATTCATTGTAAAGTCTGCAAGTCATAAAATAGATCCATTTTCGTGAGTTTTGCTGTGCATACCTGTGGAAAACAAAATATGAGCAAAGCTTAACTTCTGCAGTTATAATTAATCTTTCTAAATTTAACATCATTCTACAAGAATACAATTTTTATCTACTCCATATTAAGTATGTAAGTAAATTTAATGCAAAGTAATGTTTGAAAATTTTTGGCTGTTTCTTTTCTAAATTTATCTAAGGCATTTTCATTTTGGTCTCAGTTCATAAGTTCTTCCCTGATCTCCTTTTTAAAAATAGCCCTGCCATTCTCTGTTAAGTCAGTTTATTCTCATTCCTGCAGAGCACTTGTTAGTACCTGGACGTATCTTGTTTATTTATGTTTTAGTTGTTCATTATAATCTAATCCAAGAGCAAATCCAGGTTTTGCGGGGTCTAAAGATTCCATGATTCTGGTGATCCTTTTAAAGAAAATAATTTGAAATTATGAGTACAGTAAGTCCTTGAATAATGTTGTTTTGTTCAACATCATTTCATAATAACATTGATGAGCAATAACACAGACTTCCAGAGGGACCACTGTCAGTGTGGAGCCTTCTCTCCGGATCTGATGGGCTTTCTCTGGTTTTCCGGTTTCCTTCCACATTCCAGAGATGTGGGCATCAGGTGAACTGGCGCATCGACATTGTCCCAGTGAGTGTGAGTGTGAGTGTGAGTGAACCACTTGATGGTTTATTGTCCTGTCTGTCTTCTGTCTCTCCCATCTTGCACCCTGAGCTGCTGGGATAGGCTCTGGCTAATCACGACCCTGAACTGGAATAATTCAGTAAATAATTATCTTATATTTACTAAATATATGTATGTCTATTAAATATATGCATAGCTAACATTTATTTGGTTAATAGTAGGAGTGTTTTGGTTTTCATTTAGTAGTTTAGTGATGGTTTTGTGGTTAGAAATATGCAGTAGAAACTTAACTCTTGTTGACATCAGTTTGTCAATGTAAAGTTGGATTTGTGATATGTTGTTCAGCTTAAAGTTGCTGTTTTCAAGAAATTATTGACTTACTGTACAAAATGAAGTACAAAACGTTACAGAAAGCACTGTGCAAGGGAGTGGACCCAAAGCTTTTCTGCATTGGTTTCAGAGTAAATCCAACCCTGGTCTTATCAGCTTGTGAGATCTCTGAGAGTAGAGACTTTGTTTCTTGGTCACTGCTGTATCTCCAGCACTTCACAGACACGCAATACATATATTTTTGAGTGAATTAATGAAGGTGCATGCCACAATCATACTTCCTTTATTGCCCATAATTGCTTTTCTCAGAGCAAATACAAATTTCTGCTGTTATAAATAATGAGGCATGGTGATCTCATTATTTTATTGTTCCATTTGAGTTCCTGTATTTGTTTGCTACGGTGCTTTATGGAAAAGTAATTTTATTGTAACAAGGATTGCATTTTTTTTGGTTTAAATTGCTATCCAGCATGATGTCTCTCAGGATATAGTTTTATATTTCACTATTATATTTCATGTAATTGTGAAAGACTTAGCAAGATAATTTTTTACTTTCCCTTTTTAGAATTTTATGGGTACTTACATTTATTTGGTTTTGACTTCATTTTGTTTTCTGAATTTTGATGAGCATATATCGATTTTTACAATAAAAATAATGAAACAAATTTTGAAAACCAACAGAGTAAGTTTTGTTTTTACCAATTGCCTGAAGTCTATCACCACTTTGCGGAATGCTTTTGCCACATCAAATTACTGTTCATCCCTACTCACCTTATTCAATATTTTTCCTTTCATAGTGGTGGTAGTTTAACTTACAGGCAGATGTCTGCTAAGAGTTGAAGTGTTTCTCAATGCATAGCTTTCAGGCCTGAAATTTTGTAAATATGCACACTTCTTTTGTTTACTTGAGACATCCTGAAATTGCAAGTGAATTATAATACTATTCTTACTTGTTTGAATATTAGTAACTACAGGGAATAATTACTATGTGGGCCAACAGCTATTCTTCTTTCATTTTTTTCTCTGAAATTCCTACATTTTAAGGGCTTAATTCAAACAGCCTGGATATATTTGATTGTAATTAATTAATTACATTCAAATAATTAATTTGGGACAATGTGGTGTGATTGTCTGATCAAAGAGTTTCAATGTACTTTCATTTATGCAAACAAAATACATTATTTAGGAAATGTCTCAGGTGAAGAGTTATGCATCTGGCATGAACGTGTAGTTGGATCAAAGCCAGCCCCTGGGTGATTTCCCAGGATAGGACACTGACTGGCTAGAGTGAAACTACAAAAAACTTAGCTTAGCCTTAGTTTTCAGTAATGGTTTATACATTTTAGGAGTCAATAGTTAATTGTAACTAGTTTTAGGACTCTCTTTTCTTGTTAGTATGTCTCAGAACGTTCCAGGTTAACTAGTCCCATTCTAGCACTGTCAACTCATGCTAATATTAGCCTAAGAAAGGATCAAGAAGCAAATCTACTGTCCTTAGAATAAACAAATGAAAGATCATGTGCTTGTCTGCAGGTCAAATAGAAAGGACTCTGAGATTATGTATTCGATTTGAATTACCCATATCAGAGTACTCCGTTACTCATGGAAATTAGCAGGTTTTCTTTAGAAGTTCTAGCGTTAAACAGGGAAGTATGGAAAAGTATAATCAATGAATATTTACTGAGGGAATTATAAGGTAAGGATGTAAAAAAGTAACCCTAATCGTAAAGTCAATTATTTTCAGACACTAGTTGAACAAAATCATAACGGATGTCAAAGAATCAGACTTTGTCTATATTAAATATTCTTGATGGAATTCCTAGGAATTGTTCTAAAATTAGGAATCGGAGTTCTACGACCTGGCAGGAGGGGCTTGAGTCTTCAGGAATTATAAAAAATTCACATATTTTGGAGGCACAACAGAGAGGTCCCTTCAGCACAGATTAAAATTGCATGTCTGTTTGTAGTGCTTTCTCTTTTAGTGTGAACGTTGCCAGATATCTTACGGCAATGATGGTGTAGAGCATTGGTTTTCAAATCTTAATGTCCATCAAAATGATCTGGAGGATTTTTGTTAAACATAGCCTGCCCTTCCCCAGTCCACCAGGAGTAGGTCTGGGAGGCACAGAGAATTCGTTTTTCTAACAAGTTCCCTAATACAAGTGGTTGGGGAGCTACACTTAGAGAAATAATGACGCAGGGTGTGGATGGACTAAAAAAATCACTTATACATATAGTTTTAGGGTTACAAATCTATCAGAGTCATCATTTTATATACCTTCATGACAAAAATGAGAAAAGATTAATTCTAAAACTTTTCTGTTGACAAAATGACAAAGCTGTTCGTATAGCTTCTGATGCTGGAAAAATTAAATATAGCAACTTATGACTACTAATTAGCAAAAGTAAAATCCTACTTATTAGGATTTAGAATTAGTTCTCATGTATTCTTGATCCAATCACCCTCAGTGGTAATCTCTCACATCCTATATAGTATAATGTCAAAACCAGAAAATTGATGTTAGTCCAATCCAAAGAATTTATTCATATTCCACTAGTTTTTTCTCTTTTTTTTTTTTTTTTTTTTGAGACAGAGTCTCACTCTGTCGCCAGGCTGGAGTGTAGTGGTACAATCTCAGCTCACTGCAATCTTCACCTCCCATTTCAAGTGATTCTCCTGCCTCAGCCTCCCGAGTAGCTGGGATTACAGGCACGTGCCACCACACCCAGCTAATAGATTTTTTTTGTATTGTTAGTAGAGATGGGGTTTCACCATGTTGGCCAGGATGGCCTGGATCTCCTGACCTAATGATCTGCCCACCTTGTCCTCCCAAAGTGCTGGGATTACAGGCAGAGCCACCATGCCCGGCCCCATATTCCACTAGTTTTACAGGCACTCACTGTGTGTATGTAAAGTTCCATGCAATTTTATCACATGTGGAGCTTTATGTAACCACGACCACAATCAAGATACAGATAGTTCCATCTAATGAAGATCTCTCTACCCTTTTATTAAAACATCTACCTTCCTTGTCCCTGTTCCTCAACCATTAGCCAGTCCTATTTGGGAATGCGCATATTTGTTGCTATTCAGAGCTCACCGTCTTCCTATGCTGGCTAAGGTGGAATTTACAGCTGTGGGGATTGTGGGAAACCATATTCCTAATGGGCACTAGATGAGCAGCTTTTAGTGCCTTTTAAGGTAAAGTAAAAGCTCTAGTTTTTACAAGATGGATCTTTGTTTACATAGCACAATAAAGCAGCAGTGATTGCTAAATGTAGGCCATGCATTTCCCCATTTTGCCACTAATATGGAAAGAGGTAATTTCAGTTTTGAAAGGTTTGGCCAATACTTTAGCTGTAATTTCTAGAAAGGTTTTACCTCGAACTTTTCTGCTCATCCAAAACTTTCCAGATAAATGGCACCAGAGCACTCTATA
This sequence comes from Ateles fusciceps, assembly GCA_036589455.1. Taxonomy (NCBI): domain Eukaryota; kingdom Metazoa; phylum Chordata; class Mammalia; order Primates; family Atelidae; genus Ateles; species Ateles fusciceps. The sequence continues at coordinate 7,970,115 of JAZHEH010000174.1, read as the reverse complement.
GGTCTTATGTGTCAGATGGTTGTAATTAGAGAAAAATGCCTGCTAGCCATGTCCACGTTGTGAGGAGAGCCTTATAAGCTGTCACCATGGTCTGGCACATAAGTGAGAAATGAGTTATTGGTATCTGAGTTCAAAAGAGAGTAAGATCTTAAGAGTAAGAAGTCATTGAATGATTGGCGCCAATGTTTTTGTGTAGTGAGAGGTGTAGCCCAGTTAAGGTGTTGCAGTGGTATCTCCTGATATTTCTGGTTACAGCAGAACACAAAAGTTGAGATACTAGTTTATTTCATTTTTACAACCAAAACAAATGTATTAATATTATAGTGGCTTAACATGAACTGAACTGAACTGAACTTGATAGGCAAAAGAGAGCATTTAAAATTCTCTGCCCATTTTTTAGCCATTCCCTAGGATTTGGTAGCCTTCTTAAGTATGCTAATTCCTAATTTTGGTCACAGACAATGCACGGAAGTCCCTTAATACTGACTTGACTCTCCACGTGAACCTCAAGGTTGGTCTGCATCTCCAAGGACACACCAACCTCCTCCAGGGTCAAATCCCACCCAAATTTCTTTCATAGCCCTGGTCAGCATGCTCTCACCTCATCTCATAGCAAGTTGGACTCTTGAGAACTTTTCTATTCCCTTTCCAATGCATTGTTATAATATAAATTCTGTATCCTGCCTCCTTCAAGGATCTTCCCTTTTGTTCTCCCCACTTCCTGAATAAGCATTTCTCAAAATGCTTTGAATGCCTGAAAATACTCATGTAGATTTCTCTTTTGTTCTGTCCATCTAGCTCAGTGGTTCTTAACATTTAGTTTGCCTCAGAATGACAGTATAGGTTTTAGGCACAAAACCTCGTATGTTATTTTTATTGACAATTTAAGAATCTTAATCTTTTTTAGCCATATACAATTTTTACCTTGTTCTTTGGGAACCAAATCCCTGCCTAATTTGAGACTCCAATTACATATGTACACACAAATTATTTTAGATTATTATTTTTAACTTCAATAGTTTTTGGGGAACAGGTGGTTTTATTGTTACATGGATAAGTTCTTTAGTGGTAATTTCCGAGATTTTGGTGCACCTCTGCCTCATGTGTGGTCTTTTATCCCTCACCCCCTCCCACTATTCCCCCCCCAAGTCCGCAGAGTCCATTACATTGTTCTTATGACTTTGCTTCCTCATAGCTTATCTCTCACTTGTAAGTGAGAACATATGATATTTGTTTTTCTATTTCTGAGTTACTTCACTTAGAATAATGTTCTCCAACTCTATCCAGGTTGCTGCGACTGCCATTATTTCATTCCTTTTTATGGCTGAGTAGTATTCCATGGTGTATATATGCCACATTTTCTTGATCTACTTGATGGTCAATAGGCATATAGGCCGGTTCCATATTTTTACAATTGCGAATTGTGCCACTATAAATATGCACGTGAAAGTGTCTTCTTCATATAATCCCTTCCTCTGGGTAGATACCCAGTAATGGGATTGCTGGATGAAATGGCAGTTCTACTTTTATTTTTTAAGGAATATCTATACTGTTTTCCATAGTGGTTGTACTCATTTTCATTCCCACTAGCAGTGTAAAAGAAGTGTTTTCTTTTCCCCCTCATTCATGCCAACATCTGTCACTTTTTCATTTTTTAATATATTTTTATGTATTATCTCTTGTGACTGTTGCAACAATCCCATGATGCAGAAAAGGTAGATATTTCAATTTTCAAGATGGATAAATAAGGCTGGGAACTTACGTGCAAAGAAAGATAGTCTTTGAAATGTTGTCTGATTATTAATGTGCTTTTCTCTTCAGGACTTCTTTGTACATCACTTTACCTTGAGATAAATTGTGATTGTTGTATCAGAAATTCAAGAGAAAGAATCCATCAATGTCTACAAGAGCCTGATTTTACTGAGAAGAAATGCTCTTGAGAATAAAAAGGGAAGGAGGCACAATAAAGAATTTATATTATAACATTGGAAAGGGAATAGAAAAGTTCTCAGGAGTCCAACTTTCTAAGAGATGAGGTGAGAGCATGCTGGTCGGGGCAAGAAGGGAGATTTGGGTGGGATTTGACTTTGGACGAGGTTGGTGTGTCCTTGGAGGTATAGACCAACCTTGAGGCTCACTTGGAGGGTCAAGTCAGTATTAAGGGACTTCCCTGCATTGTCTGTGACCAAAAATAGGAAGTGAGTGTACGAATACCCAGTCAATGATTGTGATGCCCTATAACCATCCAAAAGAAGCCTACATGTTAGCTGTGTAAGGACCTACAAAATTCTTCTTTCATGGCTGCCTGACATGACCTTTTCAAGAGAATCATTGGCTTGTGCCCTCTTATTTTTCTGACTTCCATCCAAAATGACCTATGTGTATACTCCCCTTTTCAATGGCCGGGACACCTGATAGCTCTGTAACCCCCAGAAGGATAGTGTGATACGAAAGGAAAAATGTTCCCTAGTACTACTATTTAAGTGGAATTAGATGGTAGTGGAAGCCATTGCTTTTTTGCACAGTTTGTCAAGAACAGAGGAGGCAATCAAACTGGTCTCTATAGCCTCTGTTCTGTACCACACCAGCTCTCCCCAGTTCCTGAATAGTACCCAAATAATGAAGGAGCAGATCATGAATGTGAGATGGGAAACAGAAAGCAGGAATCAAAGGGAGCAAAATAAGACACTTATGCTAATATTTCACTCAGATGAGCTTAAGAAGCCATTAGCTCTCTTTGAACAATGGCTAAAGAAAAGCACAAAATTCTTTCAGGTCAGAAAATACAAATTATGTCAGCCCTTATTGCAGCGATTTTAAAACATTCTAGATTGTCACCATTTTTTTTGATGTAATTCATACAGTATACATCTGCCTAAACAAATAATTTTTAGCCCATTAATAATAATCTCTTGCCTACAAATCTGTCCAGTCTTCAAGGAATCTTTATTGATGACTTGCCAAGACTAGGCACTGAGGACATGAAGATAAATAAGGTGTGGTTAAAAAAGAACTAGTGGATATCATATTTTAGTACTCTCTAAAAGGTCAACTACATATCTAGTGCAGCAAGCATAAATATAGAAGTCTAAACAAATGTTATACTACAGATACCAGAGGATACAGTAACCATCTCTGCTTGCTATTTGAGTAAATGCTTGAAAGATAAGAGAGAGATTGAAAGGTAGAGAAAGCAGAGATAAGAGAAGAAGGCATTCCAGCAACAGGAAAGAAGAGCTACAGCAGGGGGTGTATTGAGGAGCGGTAGATTAACCCACAGAGAAAGATGGAGGCAGGTGGTGAAGGGCCACCTAGGCCAAGCTGTGAGTGGGCTTCCAGGTGATGGTGAGCTGGGAAGACCCTCATGACCTCATTCCCGCTACCTTTCCAGCCTCACTGTATGCCACATATTCTCTCTCTCACATGCACTTTTTCTGTCTTTCAAGCTTACCCTGATATTTCTCACCTTGGTGGTTGCATCTATGCTGCATTTCTGTCTGAAATAGTTTTCTTTTTCACCTGATTCTTTCTTCTTGCCCTTGTCTAAACATATTATTACCCTTGGAAATGTGCTCCTTCTCCTGTCAGATTCAACCTAATTTCAAAAAGACCTTGAATGGCCTTCTAAGCAACTAAAAAAAAAGTAGGTTTTCACTTGTTGTTTTCTCATCTTTTCATTCTTCTCAGAATACTTATCATGGTTTAGAAATATGCAAATGATCATTTATAATGCACATAATCTATAATTGTTATTTTTGGTAGCTGGGTTTTTATTTGCCACTTTGACTTCAAATTCCACAACACATTGCTAGAATGCTCTCTCTTTCTTAGTGTGTTTCAAAACACTACCACTCCCTCCAGATCCAGGTGCCCTCAGGAGAAATGAGCCTGGAGTCTGAAATGTAGGACTATATGAAGACACAGTTTAAAACCAGAGAAAAGGAAGAGATCACCTAGGAAGAAAGTGTAAGTGACAAGAGAATTCATGCCATTGCTGAGGGTCATAGAGATTCTGGCTCTGGTGGAAGAAGGTGAGTCCCGGCTTGGGTATGACTAGCCTAAGTCATAAAAACTCCTGATATGATCTCCCCTGTGCACCTCAGACCAGGACATCAAACCTCTTATCTGGTCATCCCATTTACTTGTCATGAAGACACCTCAACCTCCACATGTCCAAGCCTCAATTCCTGACCTTGCCCATCCAGTCTCTTCCCTCTTCTGAGTTCTTTCTACCATTTGCTTACTATGCCAGGCAGAAATATTGGGATTGTTTTTTACTCCTCCTTCTCTGCCATCCTCTTCATTCCTTATTCAATTTGAACTGTGATAATATTTATGAATATAATATAACAGTATATAACCTGGAGAATTAATCTAGTCTGGGTAGTCAGGTAGAACTTCCCTGAAGAAATGGCTTTTGACTTGAAGTTTGAAGAATTGGGTTCCTGTGTTATGTGGGATGATGGGGGAAAGGAGGAAAGCGTTCCTGGCAAAGGCAGCAGCTGCCTTGAGTTAGGTGGCATAGCTGAGGAACTAAAAGAACTCCAGTTTGCCTAAAGCAGAAAGAACAAGAGAAAGTGTGATACGAAAAGAGGTAGAGAGGAAGAAGGATCAGATCGAGGGAAACCGTCACAGGGTGTGTTAAGGATTCTGGTGTTAAATGCAATAGGGGACCAGCAAAACATTTCAAGCAGAGGGATGACTGGACTGAGTTAAAAATTTAGAAGATCAGCCAGTCATGGTGGCTCATGTCTGTAATCCCAGCATTTTGGGTGGCCGAGGCGGGCAGATCATGAGGTCAAGAGATTGAGACCATCCTGGCCAACATGGCGAAACCCCGTGTCTACCAAAAATACAAAAATTAGCTGGGCATGGTGGCGTGCACCTGTAGTCAAGAAGCTGAGGCAGGAGAATTGCTTGAACCTGGGAGGCGGAGGTTGCAGTGAGCTGAGATTGTGCTACTGCACGCCAGCCTGGCGACAGAGCAGGACTTTGTCTCAAACAACAACAACAACAACAACAAATCAACAACAGCAACAAAGTTTAGAAGATCATGCTGGTTGTTTTGTGGAACAGAATGTTGATGGCACCAAAGAGAAGCTGTGGGAAAACTAGTTAGAAATATAATGTGATAGCTCATGGTACTTTGGGTGAGGTCTCAGAATGTGGGGAGAGGGAAGCGGATAGATTCAGATGTGAGTGGTCAACATTTTGCTCGGTCTAATGCATTTGTTTGGGCTTCCTGTCACTTCCACTGTCTCATTCTCCTAGATTACCAGATTTCTTGCTGTTGCCTCTGCACATTGCATGAGCTTAACATCCATCACTTGGTTTATACTTTGAGTCTCTCCTTAATGTACACTCTCTTTTCCCAATCACTACTATTTCTGTCACCTTCTTTACTCATTGACTTGGGCTATTCTTTATTCCTGGACATTGTTTTTTTTAGTCTCGGACTCTGTAACTTTTTTCATTTTCTTTCTGTCTTACCATATCATCCCATTTTTTCCATATGTTTCTAAAATGCTATTCAAGACTTACATCAAAGACCATCTTCACCAAAAAGTCACTTCTATCTTAGCATAAAATGACTTTTTCTTTCTGCTACTCCTAGGTGCTATAATGTTTCTTTTTCACTTTTAATGAAATTGGGCTATTTCATTCATCCAATTTTAATAAAATTTCCTGTTCATGCAGAGATTCATGTTCCACTCTTTCTCTGCTGTGTTCTGTGTCTCAGAGGACTCGGCTTTGCAAACTGTTTTTGCTAGATTACCTTGGCAAATGGCTTTCCTTTATGTTACGCCAATGGGAGGTGTTGGAGGGAGGCTGGAGAGGGAGAGGAAGTGAAGAGCCGGTGGCGACACATTCTCATATGGTTGTCTAGCCTGCTGACATTGAAGAATATGTTACTTCTATGAGAAATCAGTTGTAGCACTGTCATTCTGAATCTCACATTCACAGTGACCACAAATGGGGCACCATAACCACAATGTTGAGTGTACAAAAAAGAGTCCTTCTTGCAAAGACCACAATGGCCAGGCCAGAGCTTATACAATTGCTAATCAATTAGTCCAGACATCGCCATCCAATCCATAGCCCTTGGAGATTTTGATTTCCTAATCTGGACAGAAATTGTTTATTTTCCAGTGATAAAGAAGGGATTTCTATTTTTCTTCCCAAGACTCAGCCCTGGAATGTTACGTCTGTGTTGAATTAAGTTTACCTCTTGATACTTCTACTAAGTACTCATTCTACGGTCCCAGCGTCTTACTTAAAAAAAAATTCCCTCTAAGCTCTCTTCCTTCTGACTCAGGTAATAACTACTATGGGGTTCCAGCTTCCTGCAGGCAGCTTATCTCATGATCTCAGTCCTACCAAGCATCTTCCACTATAGCACCTGATTCCCTCCAGTGGGCCCCAGGCAACACCATCATGCCATCCCCATTTCCTTCCAGACCTGGAGGTGATATTGGCTGTTGCCTCACCTTTCCCTGTTGGCCATTATGCTCTTGCAACACCTTTGTAATTAGTTTTGCCAGTCAAATTCCTTCTATGAACTTTCTTGGCATGTATTTTCCTGATTAGACTTTCTGTAGAGTAATATAATAGGGGGAACAAACCCCTATATTTGGCACTGAAAGAACTTAAAAAGCAATTCTAGCTTTGCTGTTTATTAGCTATGTCTTTGAACAACTAACTTCACCTCTCTGAATCTTAGTCATTTCTTTTGTAATATAAAGTCGTCTATCTTATGAGGTTAATGTGTAAGAATTCGATGTAGTGATGGGTGTGGGAATACTCTGGAAAGTGCTAAGTAAATGCAAGACTTGATACCCTTCATTTGGCATTCATGTTGTTTATCTTTTCATGAATTAGTTTCTTATCCTCGTACATGAATAATCAACTTTATAGAGCACAGATCTTATCTTGTATTTTTTTTTGCTTAATCTCCCAATGACTTATACATTGTTATTGTTGCTCAATGCATAATGGTTGTTTGATAAATACATACTGAGTCATCTGTTAAGAACATAATGATGTTATCATCTACACAATGCAGTGTTTCCCAAAGAAAGCAAGTGAATATGTTATCCATACATTGTGAATTTGAAATTTTGAGATGCCACCATCCTACTCCAGCCACTGTGTGACTTGCGATAGAATGCAACAAGAGATCATTGGAAAAGACATCTTCCATGTTGCCTCCAAAATACATTATTATTATTATTTTTTTCTGATGTTAAAATTATGAAAAAATATAGAATGTTTTCTCTGACAATCATAGCAGAAGGCATTTGTAAAACACATTTCCATTCCACAGAAATTACTCAGGATTGTCACACCTCCTGTGGTTCCAGCATTGCATAGATTTTCTAATTGTTGTAATTAAAAATGACAGCAAAAAGCAGTATCAAAAGAAGCAGAAATAGAAAACGAGAGCTATTGGAGGGTGAGGAAGAAAGCATATACTTAAGCATTGGACTTAGAACAATTTCAGACAAATGATAGCATGTTGGCTCAATACAAGGAAGTGGATAATTGGGTTTGGAGGAACTAGGCATGAAGAAGGAAACAATGAGAGACACAGATCAGACAGACTCTTGCTGTAGAAAGGAGAGGATCATGCTGAGATGTTACCTTCTCATTCCAGGAGAAGACTCTGACTGGTGAGCTTGGGCTAGAGGAACTGGTCGTTAACCCCAGAACCTCACTGTAATTATTCTCATGTATTACTTATTATTAAAAATAGCAGTATATGTATATATATATTCTTTTCTTTCTTTTTTTTCTTCTTGAGATAGGGTCTCAGTCTGTTGCCCAACTAGGAATGCAGTGGCAGGTTCACGCTCACTGCAGCCTTGACATCCTTGACTCAAATGACTCTCCCAACTCAGCCACCTGAGTAGCTGGGACTACAGGTGTGCACCACCACATCCAGCTAAGTTTTTGACTTTTTGTAGAGACAGGGTCTTGCTGTGTTACCCAGGCTGGTCTTGAACTCCTGGGCTCAAGGAATACTCCCATTGGGATTACAGGTGTGAGCCACTGCACCTGGCTTCAGCATATTTTAGTGACGTGTACATATTACACTCAACAGTCTTCATTCAGCTCTCAAGCAATCATCCTGCTCTGCTACACAATTTCACATTAAACAACCAGTTCAGGAGCTGTTTTGATTAGGATCCCAGCATGATAAATCCAACTAATGTTACATTTTTGGCTATTTCAGTTTTGCAAGACTTCTTTAAAATTCTGAGTATGTGGTTTAGTGCCTATTTGTGTGGTTTTTGTATGTCTATGTATGAATGCATATATTTCCTTAGATATTTTCTGAATTTTTTTCCCCCTGAGTTCATGGCATTTAAGCATGTAGTGGCTGCTAACTCAGCCCCTTAGGAGATGTTTTCTTAACCAGACAAAATTCAATGGCGATTTTGTTAACTTTAACATTTTCTGGTTTAATCCTGGGTTAGGATTAACATATGTTCCTGGAATTAGGCAGAAAACTTGAGTAGAATTTTAGCTTGCCTTCTTTAGCACCAATGATTTAATAAAGGGTTTTTTTTTTTTAATTTGTAGATAGCAGAAACGAAGTTTATAACTCAAAAGTGCTGACAGAGCACTTGGCTTATTTTGTGATTTATGAACATAAGCAGCTGTGGCTACTGTTAAAAATAGGTCAGTTGAAGCTTGAAGTATAATTAATTGAATACAAAAATAAATCATTTTCCACAACTAAATGTATCTTACTGGGTATCAGTAAAATCATCAGTTGGAGACTTGCAAAATTAAAGTGTTTCCTGGTTTCTGAGAAATCTTCATAATTCTTTCAGGCTTTGATTTCTCTTTTGTTAAAGTCCATCTGCCCAATTGTTATTTCCTATATAATTTTTTTTCCCCTATTAGGTCCAAAAAACATTGCCCTTTTGAGATGGAGATTTTTTTTCAGCATATTATAATAAACTACCATATTAGCTTCTGCATAGTAATATATTTAAAATATTATTTGCAACCATTGTTTTGAATAGAATGTTCAATTTAATAGCGGCATGGCTAAAGCAGAAATTCAGAGGTAATCTTAATTTGGATTTGGCTGTATTTCCAATATCAGCCTGAGCTTGAAGAGTTTCCTTAAGCCTCTTTTCCAGCTGAAGGTAAAACAAAAATTTGAATAACAAAAACTGTCACAGCACCAGCTGCCCCATTGACTTGGTGCTAATTGATTTAATTCATTAGTACTTAACTAATTTTTTGGTTCTGCTGACTTCATATGCAGTTTGTATTGATATAGTATAGGAACAGCCTCTTTCTCTGCTTATCCTAATTCGAGCATGCACACATGTTATTTTGTCTATCTTGTAATAGCCAAGTGGTATAATTTAAGAAATTTACTTTTTTTTTCGTTTCACACATTAATATTCTCTCTGCTGAAGTGTGTGGAACCACTCAGAGACAGTTATTCTCATTAGCTGCAAACTAATTTGAATCGAGCCATATCAATCGATGCCCATTATTATTTCTGCTTTTTACAGCTACCACAGTTTTTTAATCCCCGAAAGTCTCATAGAGATCTCTTATTGAATCTAGGGCAGTTCTGATCCTGGTGTTCCGCTGCTCCAAGGCCTTTGAAGGTTTCCAGTTGCTATGGCAACGAGACATACATTTCTGTCAGGAATATGTGACTGTGGTTCAGAGGAAGACTTCATCTGAATCTTGCTGCCCCATCTCCCCCAACTTTCCTGTGCTCTGTGGGGGTCAGAGGACCCCACTTCTCCCAAATGCACCTTCCGCATTCCCTTGATCCAGCTCTCGTTAAGTAGTTTTACTTCAGCTTCATGGGTTCCTTTAAATTCAAGGTCTTCTTATAAGTCTTTTCTAAGCTCTACAATGAGATGCAGTTATAGTCACCTTTGAATTACAAGAACGTGTTGATAATACTTTTGGAGATGCTATTCTGCTTGGAATTAAGAGCAAATTATGTATAAACTCCTGGCAATCTTGAGGGCAGGGATTGTGTCCCATCCTGGTTCTCCTTTTGCATCTAGCCCAGTGCCTTGTACCTAATAAAAGGAAAGACCTTCAGCTCTGAACGTCAGAATATGTGGAGGCCAATTTCAATTCTGTCATGAATTAGATGCGATGATATTATGTATAGCTTTGGTAAGTTGCTCTTTCAATGTCCATTTTTCTCAACTGGGTTATTAGATTACATAAACAGTGTAAGCACAGTCTGGTGGTTAATGCATTAATTAACCATCAAAGTGGATTTTAAAGCCACTGGTGTGTAATCTAATGTTAGCTTCTTACTTGCCAATTGTTAGAGCTTAGGGTTTCTAGTGAGTATCTAGTGCCTCAGTTTACCCATCTGTAAAATGAGGATGATAGTAATAGCATCTGCCTTACCAGGGCAACTATGATGATTACATGAGTTAATTGTTGTAAAATGCTTAGAACAGTAGTGGGCACATAGGAAGTATTGTGTAAGTGTTGGTTAAAAGGAGATTTTAAAAAGTAAACAATATCTCTTTATTTCTAAGTGATACTTTATGAACCACTATAAATTCAAACGCATTTTAATCTACTGCTAGTACAGTTTCAACGTACTGTAAGAGCTTCTGTTCTTAACTAGAAAACACTTTGGCTTTCACAGAGGATCCGTGCTCTATGAATAGGTGAGCACGCTAGTGTGGGGGGCTGGGATACTCTCCACCCCCTCAGACATGCATCTTTCTCCTTATGGATCTCACTTCTCATTCATTCATTGACTCATTTATACTCTACAAACATTTATTGGATTCTTATTTGGGAAAAAAATGAGTAAGAAGTCCTGTCTCTAAGGATCTTTCTGTGGAAAGGAAGACAAGGATATATAAGGGGTTATCTAGAAACAGGATTTGATGAATGCTATAGAAGGATACTGTTGGGGGTGGGGAGGGAGAGTGTAGCCATTTTTGCTTAGAGGAGTTGTGGAGGGCCCATAAAAGTTGTGACCTTTAGCAAAGTTGCAAAGAAAGAGCACACATTTTGCAAGGAGCAAAAAGGTAATTTTATTACTGGTAGAGACAATAGACTGTACAGACAGGTCATAAATGGAAGGCAGGGTCATTTTGGTTAGATCTCAGGTTTTGTAAAAAATATGTTAATCGTGGAAGGTGAGATTAAAATGGCAAGTTTGGGCCAACTGTGAAGGATTGTGTTCTTTGCATTAGGTTTGGAGTTCATCCTTAAGGCAATAGGAAGGAGGTGAGGGGTTTATAAAGTGAGTATGTGATGCCATCAGATTTGCTTCTTGGGGAGATCGGAACTCTGGAAGCAGTGTGGGAAGAAAACCAGTGTCTATGGGGTTGGCTCCCAAATCAGGATCTACAGTTCACGTTTTTATCCAATCTACATTGCTAGCATGCAGCAGCATAACAGCTAATTAAATTAGCACCATAATCACCTGGAAAGACACACCCTTTGACTATGAGAGTCTAGAAGACGTTCGTGGAAGGACAAAGTGCATTATCTGAGAATGACGGGTGTAGATTGACACATTACCCTTAATATAATTTTATATTTCAAAAAGCAGAAATATCTATATTTTATACAATTCTGTATTAAATGAAAATGTGGGATTTTATTTTTTATATTTGTTAGAAAAACCACTTCACTGAAGTATAATTGACATATAAAAAGCTGTACATATTTAATGTATACAATTTAATAAATTTGGAGATAAATATACACCTGTGAAACAATTACCATAATCTATACCATAAACAGAGGAAATGAGCTTTTGTTGCTTGTAGAAAGGGAGTGTGCCTCTTGAAAGCCTGAAAAAGCTGCTTCAGGCTCTGTGGGACTTGTTTCAGATCACTTACAGAGCCCTCAGGATGGATGCAGAAGCAAGGTCTCTGTTCTTCAATCAACTTCATCTCCACTAGGCCAGTTCAATGTTCTGTTTATCTAGATAATGTGAATTTTTGGTTTTGTCCTCTAACTCTGCTGCCTCAATATGCCACCAGCCTCTGATGCCACTTCTCCTTTCTTCTGTCAACACTGATCATTTTTCAGCTCCTTAGTTCTTAAAATATATGGACTACATACATTTCCAGTTGAAGAGGATGGTTTTCTCCCCCTTGAAAAGTGGTATAGCCATTTCTTGGCAGTCAGAATGGTGATTATTGAAAAGTCAAGAAACAGCAGATGCTGGCAAGGCTGTGGAAGAATTGGAACACTTCTACACTGTTGGAATGTAAATTAGTTCAACCATTGTGGAAGAGAGTATGGTGATTCCTCAAGGATCTAGAACCAGAACACCATTTGACCCAGCAATCCCATTACTGGGTATATACCTAAAGGAATACAAATCATTCTATAAATAGAATGCAACACTATTCACAATAGCAAAGATGTGGAATCAACCCAAATGCCCATAAATGATAGACTGGATAAAGAAAATGTGGTACATATACACCATGGAATACTATGCAGCCATAAAAAGGAATGAGATCGTGTCCTTTGCAGGGACATGGATGGAGCTGGAGGCCATTATCCTCAGCAAACTAACACAGGAACAGAAAATCAAACACAGCATGTTCTCACATATATGTGGGAGCTGAACACATGGACACAGGGAGGGAAACAGCACACACTAGGGCCTGTTGTGAGGGAGTGGGGAGAAGGGGAATATCAGGATAAATAGCTAATGCATGTGGGGCTTAATACCTAGGTGACAGGTTGATAGGTGCAGCAAACCACCATAACACGTTTATCTATGTAACAAACCTGCGTGTCCTGCACATGTATCCTGGAGCTTAAATAAAATTAAATTAAAAAACCAAAAGTTGTATAGTTCTTTATTATTTCTGAGTTATAACTTCTTTCAGCCAAGGAGCCCCTACAAGTTGCATGACTGGTCAGTTGTTTGAACTGGTTTTCATCTTGGTAAAATGGTTGTAAAGATTATTACCACCATGGAGACTGCAAAGCTGATAGGATGCAGGGGAGGGCAGTGGCTTCCTCTGTGTGAGATGATAGTTGTGGTGATGGATTCTGGACCAATAAAAGGTTTCTTTATGATCCTCAAGGTCTTCCTTGGGTCCACTAGCTGAACTGTCTTTAAGTTTCTCTGACAACTTACTTATAAAATGGCTGAGCTCACATTACTAGTGAGGGGTTTTGCTCCAGATTATAATGAGGACTTTAAATGTCTCTCCTCTATTTTTTGACTGCAATAGCCATTCTGATTGGTGAGAGATGGTATCTCATTGTGGTTTTGATTTGCATTTCTCTAATGATCAGAGATGCTGAGCATTGTTTTTATATGCTTGTGGCCTCATGTATATCTTCTTTTGAAAACTGTCTGTTCATGTTCTTTGCCCATTTTTAAATGTGGTTGTTTGTGTTTTGCTTGTTGATTTGTGTAAGTTCCTTATAGATGCTGAGTGGGTATTAGACCTTTGTGGAATGCATAGTTTGCAAACATTTTCTCCCATTCTGTAGACTGTCTGTTTATTCCATTGATTGTTTCTTTTGCTGCCCAGAAGCTCTTTAGTTGAATTAGGTCCCACTTGTCTATTTTTGTTGCAATTGCTTTCGGAGACTGTCATAAAGTCTTTGAGGTTGCAGAAAAAAGGGAATGTTTATACACTGCTGGTGGGAATAAATGTAAGTTCAGCCATTGTGGAAAGCAGTTTAGAGATTTCTCAAAGAACTTAAAACGGAATGACTATTCCACCCAGTAATCCCATTACTCAGTATATACCCAAAGGAATATAAATCATGCTACCAAAAATACACAAGCATCTGTATGTTCACAAAGAAGATGTGGTACATATACACTATGGAATATTACACAGCCATAAAAAATGAAATCATGCCCTTTGTAGCAACATAGATAGAGCTGGAGGCCATTATCCTAAGTGAATTAATGCAGGAACAGAAAACCAAATACCCCATGTTCTCACTTATAAGTGGGAGCTAACCACTGAGTACTCATAGACACAAAGAAGGGAACAACAGACATTGAGGCTTACTTGAAGGCAGAGTCGGAGGGCAGAGGATGAGGATAAAAAAATCTACCTATTGAGTACTATGCTCACTACCTGGGTGATGACATCATTTGTACACCAAACTCTAGGGACACACAATGTACCCATGTAACTAACCTGCACATGTACTTCCTGAACTTCAAATAAAAGTTGAGAGAAGAAAAATAAAAAAATAAATAAATGTCTCTCATTTAAAGATGAAAAAGCCCAGCTCAAGGCTGCCTAATAGAGAGGAGGAAAGGAGCTAGCTCAATTTCAGGCTCATATAGAAAGAGATGACATTTTGTTACTTTCTCTGTGGGAAAATTTTTATTTATAGCTGTACCTTCCAGTGAAAATTTGTCCTGTCTGAACCTCTACATCACTGCCAAGCGAACAGGATTCAGATATTGCTTCAAGCCTTTAGTTTCTATATTTATAACAAAATCTGCCCATAGCTGCCTGTTTACATTACTTTCATCCTATCTGGGCTTGGCAAACACTGTAAAATAGGATAAAAAAGGGAGATAAGGGGTAAGGATAGGAAAACTGAAGTATGTCTATAAATTCTAGGTGTGTGAAGAATTTCTTAGGATCTATGTTTTAAAAGACTAGAAGAGTTTTCAGAACTCCAGGCCTGCGTTCTAAAATAAATTTCTCTTTATATGATTTTAAAAGTCCACCTTTTCTAAGTAATGCTTAGTTTTTATTAAAACATAAATCAACATAGTTCTATATATGGGGATTATTTCATGTGACTTTTATTAACTTCAAATTTTATAAGCACTTTGAACAGTTTGGTTGCATGATCACATTGGAATTTTATGTTTTTTAATCCAAGAGTCAGTGCTTTGATCTGCAGGAATTTGTGATTTTGAGGATATAAAAAGTTATCCTAGTCACAATGACTAGGTGCTTTTTCTGCTGTGTAGTAATCCTTAGACTACAAGTAAAGGTCAAGTGACAGTAATGGAAAAGAATTTGTGTTGGGTGGCAATTTTTACGGTGAGAGAAAATATATTCTTTATGTTATGGAGAATTCAGTTGTTACTATGCCGAGCGTCTTAGGGATTAAATTAATAACTTGGCAACTCCTGAGTCAATAGCTTGTATTGTTTTCATTTCTGGTTAGTTTATTTTCTCCCAATAATCAAGAAAAATTGCACACACACAAACACATACACACATACTCTCTCTCTCTCTCTTTCTTTCTCTCTCTCTTTCTCTCTGCTTTCACCATGAAAATCCCAAGCAAGTAAACCACATGTGTGTGGAAATCTTTGTCAACTAGAGCTTAGAAGATAGTGCTTAAAAATGGTTTCCAGGAACCAGTAGCTAGGAAACCAGGGCCACTTATTCTTGTCCTCAAACTTATGTAACTGTGATCTCTTTTCTGATCATGAAGATGTGAATTTCTAATATTTTCTTTAATATTCTATTTTGATACCTTGGCATAATCTGTATTTCAAATTGTTGTATCTGGGTTCATGGCATTACCATTAGATTTCAGATCCCTCACCTTAATGGCTGCAATAAACTCATAACTGGTCTAGGTATCTTAATTTTAATTTAAGGTATCCTAATTTAATTTTCATATTCTTTCAAACCATACTTAGTTATTCTCTAAAAACACAATTTGGAGAGGAAGGATCTCCACAATGCTGTTCGATGCTTCTTGCATAAAGTAAAACTTCTAAGTAATTCTAGGAACTCCTCGATGTGGCCTTAAAATATGTTTGCCGTATTTTGAACTGTGTTTCTGTGCAGCTATCCTTGAGCACATCTGTTTCTCAGCTCTTTCTAAAGGGAAAATATGGGATTTCAAGGTTGCATGCCCTTCACTTCATTGTCAAGCCATTAGCTTCATCTTTAAATGCTATCTCCAGTGCTTCATGATATTTTACTTGTTCCTTTAAATTAGAATTAATGCTAAAAATTGCTATGGATATTTAAAAAGGTAAAGCTATGTGAAACAGAAAGAATGAATCCTATTTTTGTAAGAGAAAAACACTGTTCAAGTCCAATTTTACTGTTATCTTTCCTACTTAGAAAAATGATCTTCATGCTAGAAAAAATAGCATAGATAGATCAGGAGAGAAGTGACGTACAACATGTCAATAATAGAGATAATTTGAATCCTTTTTCATGAGAGTATCTTCTTACCTAGATAAATCACCTTTGTCATGATAGAAGAATTCAAGATATTATTGAAGACCTATTGTTTAATCTTTATGTTGGATTATATGAATAGGATATTTCCAATGACTTACCAGATCATTCCCCCTCATTAAAAATCATTCCATGGTTTTTTATACATTATCATTACAATAAAGTCTTTCCTCATCTGCCTCCTTATTTCTCAAACCTGGTCTTTTGCCACGCTTCATATTCTTCTGTGCCAAAATCTACTCCCATAGATCCAATGTCTATCTTAATTGTAGTAATTATTATACCACAATTTTTACTCAGTTTACTTGTCCTCCTCTATATGGTCCCTAGAGTAGGGACTCCTATCTTCTGCAGACATGATGGAGAGAACATATGTTCTAGAGTTATATAGCTCTATGTTCCAGTCCTGGATTTTCCTTTTACTACTAGCCTTGGCAGAGATGGTCAGCCAAGTTGGTTTTGTTGAAAAAGAGGGAGAGAATGATGGAATGGTCATCCAGTCAGTGACTCAGAAGATTTGCTGGCCTGCACACATCTAGGTGTGGTTATATGATTACTGATTATGACTGTCTGTGGAATTAATGTACATCACTTCCTCAGAGGCTTTAAGAAGTGAGTGCCTTCTCTATGGTTTCCTTCCCTTCCCTTGCTAGATGAAAATGATTATGAGCCTGTAAATTGTGGAAAGGACCTTGTCTTTGAATCACTGCATAGAGGAGAGCTGATGACCAAGACTCCCTTGCCTTAGACTGTCATATATAAATGACAAATACTTCGTTTTGTGTTTATTTCTTGCTTATATTTATAATAATTTATTATGATATTTTCTCCAAAGATGGTAACCAGTAATTTCTTCACTTTTGTATACACTTGTTTCACATCTTGATGTTTCACATAAAAGGGTAGAGCTTATTTCTCTGTTCTTGAATCTGTGCTGGCTGGCTTTGATTGGCTTTGACTAATAGGATAAGGCAGAAAAAAATGTTCTTGGTCAGGACACAAATAGTCTGGTACCTTTCACTTCCTGTTTCTTGTAACCGAGATGTCATACTGTGAGAAGCCCATGCCACATGGAAAGACCACATGGAGAAGAAGTGAGGCTCTCTGGTTGAGAACTCTAGCTGACTTCCTAGACTACAGCCAGGGAAATTTTCTAGTATGTGAAAGGGTCAGCCTAGTCAAACCCTCAGAAAACTGCAGCCGATCAGGGATCACAGGGAACAGTAGAACCTACCAGTCTACCCACAGAATCATTAGATAATATAAAGTAGCTGTTAATATGTACCAAAGATAGCTGAAATAGCTAGCAATTTTGCATATTTTGTATATGATAGCCAGTTACCATTTGTGCCCAGGTTTTGAGTAGTGAGCATGACTCTGGGTAGTACACTTGCTTTGCGACATTGATACAGTGACTTAACTGCCCTTAGCTCTCATTTTATCATCTATAAAATGGAAGGAAAATACCCTACTGAATTCATGTTGTTGTTGTTACTGAATGAGACAATGATGGAGGGTTCCTTACCCAGTGCCTGGCATGTAGGAATTCAATTGAAGCTTATTTGAGTTAATATTAGTCTTTGCTAAGTCATCAAAGAAGTGCTGAATTAGACAGAAAACCATTAATCTCATTTGTATTCTGAAAATTCAAAATGATGGGATAGAATACATCTCAATTCTGTAACTTATTTCTTGAAAGTAGACTTAAATTTTGTGACTGTATTTTGGGCTTCTTCAGCCAGCTCCTTTTTCATCTTTACATTACTCTCATCATATTTTCTTTTATGAATCCCAAGGTTTTTTTTATAACACACATATTCTTGCATCTTAGTGAAAACACTGAGGAGATATTACTATTTTTTGCTTTTAATGTATATATTTTTTCAAACGCATTCTTCTTTTATGTTGGGTGTGGGATTATTCACAGATCTCATACGTAACTTCCCTATTTATTAATTCAACAAACATTTAGTGTGCACCCACTATGTGCTAGGCAATGAATGAAATTTGTTTTCTTCTATACATACATAATCCCTCACTAGTCATTAGTTCTGTTTTTCAGATGAAGGTAAATTATAGTGAGACTATAATTTATAACAAACTATAGCCCGGGGCCCAAATCTGGCCCACTGTCTGTTTTTGTAATTAAAGTTTTATTGGGACATAGCCACATGCATTTGTTTTCATATCGTCTAGGGTATTTTTATGCTACAATGCCAGAGTTGAATGGTTATGACAGAGTTGACCTAGTCCACAAAGCCTAAAATATTTACTTCTGGACCTTTATAGAAACAACGTTCCAGCTCTTAATTTGTAGTAATATGAACAGTTTTGGTTGGCATATTTAAGAAATATTAATAAACTAGAGTTAGCTACTGTGACAATGAAAAGTCTGAAAACTATGCCACACAGTAAAGAAATAGTGTACAGAGAATTTTTAGTCTGGAAAAAGAACTTTTAAGGAGCTTATAAAATTAAAAACAAAAAACAGATTAGGTCGATGCATACTACTTCCACTGACAACTCACTTATTAAAGGTTGGAGAACAAACTAGGAAGATATTTAGAAAAACGCCTTGGTGTTCATTGGAAATATGAACACTTTTGGACTCAGTAATTACACTGTGAAATTAATCCAGGAGGGATATTTCTGTACGTGTAGAAAGAAACACAGTCGAGGATGTTGAATTGGACTTTTGTTTATGATAACCAGAGAGGTAAAACAAGCTTAACAAAAAGAGAGGGTTAACTAAAATATGCTGTATACACTGTCTATATATGGTGTTTCAATTGGACAGATGTGGCCATTTAAAAGAACGAAGTAGCTCTATACATTCAGTCCTAGAAAGATTGTCAAGATATATTATTATTCTCTAGGTCAATATATTGTGATACTACATTTGTATTTAAAAATATGTAAACATTTGCATATGTAGTTAAGACTAAATTAAACTACACATAACAGCAAAATCTCAAATTATAGTGGCATAAGCAAGATAGGAATTTATTGTTCTGTCAAAGTCCAGTCAGGGAACCCAGGGCTGGGGTAGTGAGAGCATGATGGTGTGAGGGTGCCAAGCTCCTTATTTCTTGTTGCTTGGCCTTGGTTGGCATCTGTGTTCCAGGTGGCACAATGAGGAGCTGGGTAGTGTTCAAGGAGAAGGTTGATTATAAGTCACTTGGGGATTTAAATGTTCCCATTGTGCAGAAGAAAAGCGTAACTTGGTCACTGTGGAAGCTAAAAGATGAAGGCAAGATAAGAAGGTCATTTGTTAAGAAGTGTTTTCTAGCAGGAGGTGGTGGGTCACATAATTTGAAAAATAATAAGTAAAGAAGGCTATTAGAGATTCATAGACTAAAGACTACAGCTAGAAGGAATGCCAGAGATTATCCAATTTGAGTCAGTCATTTTATCTTTTATTAGAATCTTCAAAGACTTATAAGAAAAAAACAAAAAAAGTTAATATTCTAGAACTTTTTGAAAGATAATCTTTTATGTCCAAAGCATCTTTACAAAGTATGCAAGTTCCTAAGTTTTTTTATTTACTTATTTTTAGATTATCTAATATATTATTTATACTAATATACTGTATACATTAGAAACTGTTTGCCAAAAAGAATTAATTAGGATTAACTTGAGTTGAATAAACAATATAAAAATATTGTTAATTATGACTTTATATTATCTCAAGAAAAAATTATAATTAGGACAAGGTTCACTAATGTGCATATGCGTATGTGTATGTGCATAGTATATGTATGTACCTATGCTATATCTCAAATAGTCTTGTTGGTATTTAAATTGTTTTCCCCTCCAATTCCTCATGAAATCTGTTTGGTCATCACTTTTCTTACCTGGATTTGTGGCTGAAGATGAACCTTTATCAAGAGTGGAAGAATTGATTTTATCCCTTTACATGGTTCATTTGTGCTTGAATTATTGATTTTTTTTTTTTGAGACGGAGTTTTGCTCTTGTCACACAGGCTGGAGTGCAATGGCATGATCTTGGCTTAACTGCAACCTCCTTCTCCCAGGTTCAAGTGATTCTACTGCCTTAATCTCCCAAGTAGCTGGGATTACAAACACCCGCCACCATGCCCGGCTAATTTTTTAATATTTTTAATAGAGGTGCATACTTTTTAAACATGCTTTGACTATGTTGGCAAGGCTGGTCTCAAACGCCTGACCTCAGGTGATCCACCCACCTTGGCCTCCCAAAGTGCTGGGATTACAGGCATGAGCCACCTCACCTGGCCAAATTATTGATATTTACTCAACTCAATTTATTTGCTACAGTCTTTTAAACTAGGTGTCTATTAAAAAAATTTTAAGGTAGTTAACATGATGTATTTCATAAATCTATGCATTTGTAATAATGGTTACTCTATAATCTATGGAAACAGTGTGTTATAATTTGCGGCTAGTGAATGAAGAGGGTTCTGCTGTCATTCCCTGCATATCATGGAATTTCTGTAGTTTTTCCTAGGACACTTCATGTATTGGGTGGAACAAGTCACTCTCTGACATGGGGGCTGAGTGAGGGCATGAAATTTAATGTGTTACAAATATTATTCAAGCTTAATTTCTTACTCTATCTCTCTTCGTGAGATAAAAATAAATAGAAGTAGTCTAATCCTCTACTCCCCATATTCCATAAGCCAACTCGTTCTATCTCTAGAATGTATGTACCCAAGGATGCAACAGTTTTTCCAACTGTAAACTTCAAATTACAGCTATACTCTACATATCAGTTGGAGTTCATCCACGAAGCAAAACCAGTAGATACATATTTTAAGGGGATTATGATGAGGAATTGGCTTATGTAACTGTGCGGCTGGCTAAGCATGCCCAAAGACCACAAGACAGGCAGTCAGGAAGGGAAGAACCCATTGGGCCTGGGTGAACGTTTAACAGGCAGGCAGTCAGGAAGGAAGATTCGAGGGAAATCGGGAGCAACTGCAGCTTCCTGTTGGGGTCTTGGGTTTGGGGAAGATCTAAGCCGTCTGTTGAGGGACTCCCCAGCTGATTAAATTAGGACCACTCATTTAGGGACTATTATCTTAAAATCCCTAATTGAGGGATCCTGACTTAATCAGAATAATCTCTTATTAATGAACTTAAAGTCACTCTATTGGGACTTTAAGTACATCTGCAGAATCCATTCACAGTGGTACCTGGATTAGTGTTTGGTTGAATACCTGGGAGAAGGTGTGCTACTAAAATGCTGCTGCTTCCTCTTCGGTCCTCCAACTCTTGTGAGAGAACAACTCTTGTAGTTCATTCCAACCAGAAACATACCAGAAAGGGAATTCTGGGGCCTGTAGTTTAGCTTAGCTAAGTCTATGCCTCATAAAGCTATCACATTCCATTACTTCTAACAGATAGTTATCTACCAGGCCAGTGCCATCTTACCTTGGAGTTGTATATTAGCTGTGAGGTCATGCAAACTTTCTCTTGTGCTCACTGTTCAATGAACCAGTTTTTGCTATTGCAGTTATTAAAAAGCTATATTATTTTTCATACAACTTTTATTTTGTCAGCATATGACTTTTTCCTCCAAAGTTCTTTAAATAACTATGCTACAAGCAGTGTATACTCCAACAGTATATTCCAAGCAAAGACACACTCACCTGCTGCTCATCACAAGCACTAGTTATAAAATAGTATATGAAATGCATTTGAAATATGCCTCTAATATGTTTTCCTTTGTATATGTGACCAAATGAGGAAGATGAAGCAAACATGTCCTCTCTGACTATTCAGTCTGCTGTAAACATGCGGTTTTAAGTGTTTTTAAAGACTATATTTAGCTTTTCTTTTTTCTTTTTTTTTTCTGTGATGTAACTTTGAGTGAATGTTGAATGCAAGCTATAATAATGAGCCTCCATCCCCCAAGTTGAAAACTTTGGTGACTAAAATGGTGCATAAGAAAGAATTGACCTTTGAAGTATGCCACCTCATTCTTCCTCTCCATTAGCCATCAGTCACATTCTGCTTTCTTTCTTTTTTTTTTTTTTTGAAACAGAATTTTGCTCAGTCACCAGGCTGGAGTGCAGTGGCACAACCTCAGCTCACTGCAGTCTCTGCCTCCCAGGTTCAAGCGCTTCTCCTGCCTCAGCCTCCTAAGTAGCTGGGACTACAGGCATGCACCACCACGCCCAGCTAAGTTTTGTATTTTTTAGTAGAGATGGGGTTTCACCACGTTGACCAGGATGGTCTTGATTTCTTGACCTCGTGATCCACCCGACCTCGGCCTCCCAAACTGCTGGGATTACAGGGGTGAGCCACTGCGCCCAGCCACATCCTGCTTTCTTGATTGCAGTAAACCTTTATGACAGGTACTATCAGTATTAGTATTTTATGTACATACTAAATTTATTATAATATGTACATCAAATTTAGTATTTTATGTATATACTAAATGTATTTTCTTCCAACTTGCTTTCTTTAATACTTACATACACTTGTTTTCATTGTTCAATTATCAGAGTATTTGAATATCTTATGTTGGATGACATATATTATGATTCTTCCCATTAAAATAAATGGAAATAGTCTTACATAACTTTTTCACTTTGTGCAGGGTTTTCAGGAATAAATTGAGCTTGGTTAGTGAGGGATAATTGTATTGCATTTTCTATTCAGAAATTCTATTTCCTGGGTCAAATCAGTTATCCTTTCTCTGCTTCATTGTTTCACCTATTTTAAAAAAGGAGCACTACCTCCTAAGGGTATTACAACAGATAAGACCACACACAAAGCATTGGCAAGATTTGATAAATAGTAATCTCTCAATCAATATTACTTTGAAAATAATTCATCTAGGTGAAAACATACCCTTGGTAAAAAAACAAAAACAAAAACACAATTGAATTTATAAGCCAGAATAATGAAATATTTTGTTTTTTAGAAATGGAAGCATTCAGTGCTGAGGGTGGCTGTTTTTTTCTTACAGAGGCATGCAATGGAGATCAGAATTCTGATGGCATTTTCTAACTCTGGCTGTACATTTTACATTAGAAATCCTACAAAGAAACCAGGTTTGCACTGGAAGAAATCTTAGAGATGACTTAGCTCACAGTCCTTATTTTATAGGTAGGGAAGTAAAGACTCAGTGGTCAATGACTGATCTGAAATCGCAGAGGTAGTTGGTATCAGAATGTGGATAAAAAGGTAGGTCTTTCACCTTCCTAACTCTAACTCTAAACGTTAGTTGTCATACAAAAGGGAGAAAGGTATGTAACAGGGTTTTCAACACTTTAGACCAAAAAAAATAAACCTGAGGTTTTACTGGAAATAAATGTCCGTAGGACATTTTTAAAGACATTGATTTATATTAATTTATTTTCTTCTCTTTAAAAACTAGCTGTGGTTTGTCTCTTTTGAATGGATAAAGTGGCCAATTTCTTTTTCTTTCTTTCTTTTTTGTGTACAACCTTTGCTCGTTTGGTTTGTGTTGCTTGCTTTGTTAGGCATGGCAATTAATAGAAGATGTGGGTTCTACTTTTAGTAGAAAATTATCTTTGGCATAAGGACTGGAAATTTGGTTCTTAGGAAGCCGAGTTTTAATCAGATAGGAAAATCAAAACATTTGAATTTAACACTGTCTGAATTTTCTGCCTTACTGATTTAAGTTTAAGAAATTTGATGAGCTGAAGAGAGAACATGCATGGTTTATTGGATTTGGTTTGAACTACTTTTACTTACTGTCTGAGACAATTTATTTTTCATTTAAATTGTTTTTATCTTTTAGAAAAATACACACAGGAAAGAAAGAGGTTGGATATGGAGCATCATTGAAACTAATCTACAAATTAACACCTTTATCTCTCATGGTGTTCACTGCAAATAATAATTTCCACCCTAGCTAGTTGCAGCAGAAAGGGATTTGTTATGGGACATTGGCTGCTTATGTAATTTCCTGGAGTGTCAGATAACCAAGCATGTATCCTGTACTATGACATGGGACTCTTCCAGTGGAATCCGCTGCTGCCACTGTACCTGCTTCTTGACAACCAGAAAACTAGGGACTGAACCTTAAAAACCTTCTCTGCCACCACCATCACAGGAGACCACAGAAGAGCCTGAAGCATGTGGTGCTGACTTTCATCTTCCAAGTCTCAGCGGCTGTATCTTCTTAGTAGATGTTAGTTCACATCCCCAGAATCCTTCCTTCAGGGAGACAATAAAATGCAGTTTGAATTTTTCTGGGCTCTAATCTTAAAAGGCATACTATGTTGGAATGGTGTTGACCTCAGCTTGGCTATTAAGGGGTTATACAATACCACACGCATGCTGTCAGGGAGAGAGAATGGGCCTCAGGAACTGTTTTTTCTTTCTTTATGATATATTAGTATGGATAAGTTTATTAGAATATTAATATTATTTTGGAAAGGGAAAGAGATGAGGAACCAAGAAAGTATATTTTGTATAAAATATGTTTTGAATAGTAATAGGAGAAAAATCTGCTAATTCAATTACATAATGTATATTCAGTCAATTCTATTTTAATGCTAGAAGTATTAAGAGATTAGAATGTAGGCAGTTTTCATTTTGCATAGTTCCAATATGCATGAATTTCAGTTACCATAGTCTAGTTAAGTAACACTCACAATATGGCTCAAACTTCAGTTACCAGAATATGTTGACTGTGCATAATCCTATAAAGTACACACTTTACTGCTAGCTCTTTAGTCCATGAATCACTATGCAAATAAAAGATAATCAATTGGCCAATCACATCTCTTCTTTTGAAATCTGCTTGTGATTGGTCACCATGCATCAGTTAAAAGGGCTAAGCATGTGGTTGTGTTGCTTCCACGTCTTCAGTGATAAACCCACGTGACATTTCGCAAAACTGGATAACAGGAAGTGGAAACTGACCAACAAAGATGAAAGTCCAGAGGAGAATAAAAAGTGATAAGGTAAAGAGGAAAATTTGCATCAGAAGTAAATGGAATTTTAGAAGGAATAGATGTGGCCATCTCCACCATTTATCCACCATGTGGACACTGCAATCAGGGGAACTTAGTGGCTGAGAACTCACTGGCATAAATGAGGAAAGTGGTCGACAAAAAGGATGACAATGTCCCAGAGGAAATGATGCTGGCTAAAAGAACTTTACATTAGAGGAACTCTTGGAGATATTTCATGACATTAGAAGCATGAAGGATAAAGTGTTCAATGCCCATCCAAATTTAGAAAAGATTATGATAATGCACCAAGACATAGCAAAGATACTCCATATTGTAAATTATCAGATAAGAAGAAGGCAAGCACTGTTTAAACTACTCTTGGTAAGTTTTGTTTTTTCTTTTCTTAATGGTGGGGTGATTACAAGTAGGTTTTTAATTTCCTTTTAAAATGATATATATATGTATATATATATATTTAAGTGTACAACTAATGTTTAGATAAAATTGTATATATACAACATGTTTTGATACACATAGTGAAATGGTTACTACAGTCAAGCAAATCAACATATCATCTTACTTATTTACCCTTTTTTGTGATGAAAGTGCCTAAAATCTACTTTCTTAGGAAATTTGCAGTGTACTATATTATCATTATCCTCATGCTGGACGTGAGATATCTAGACTTATTCATCCTACACAGCTACAAGTTTGTATCCTGTGATGTGCCACCCCCATTACATCTCCGCCAGCTACCATTCTACTCTACTTCTAGGTATGCAACATTTTTAGATTCTATATATAAGTTAGATCATGTGATATTTTTCTTTCTGTGTCTGGGTTATTTCACTTAGAATAATGTCCTCCTCCTGGTTCATCCATTTTGTGACAAATGGCAAGATTTTTCTTTTTTGAAGCTGAATAATATTACATTATATATACCATAATTTCTTTATTCACCTATCAATGGAGGCTTAGGTTGTTTCCATATTTTGGCTATGGGGAATAGTGCTGGAATAGACATGGGAGTGCAGATTTAGCTCTATGTGGTGTTGACTTAATTTCCTTTGGGAATATACCCAGAAAAGAAATTGTTGAAGTTGTTTTTTGTTTTTGTTTTTGTTAAGAAATAACATTCTCCATGTTTCTGTTTCAAATAAAGAGTAGCTTAACTAACGTTTTATTTCGATATACATTTGTAATCAACAGTAAGAAACTTTTAAATATTTTATTTATTTATTTATTATACTTTAAGTTCTGGGCTACATGTGAAGAACGTGCAGGTTTGTTACATAGGTATACATGTGCCATGGTGGTTTGCTGCACCCATCAACCTGTCATCTAGGTTTTAAGCCCTGCCTGGATTAGGTATTTGTCCTAATGCTCTCCCTTCCCTTGCTCCCCATCCCCTGACAGGCCCTGGTGTATGATGTTCCCCCTCCCTGTGTCCACGTGTTCTCATTGTGCAACACTCACTTATGAGTGAGAACATGTGGTGTTTGGTTTTCTTTTCTGTGTTAGTTTGCTGAGAATGACGGCTTCCAGTTTCATCCATGTCCCTGCAAAGGACATGAACTCTTTCTTTTCCATGGCTGCGTAGTATTCCATGGTGTGTATGTGCCACATTTTCTTTATCCAGTGTATCATTGATGGGCATGTGGGTTGGTTCTAAGTCTTTGCTATTGTAAATAGTGCTGCAATAAACATGTGTGTGCATGCATCTTTATAGTAGAATGATTTATAATTCTTTGCATATAAACCCAGTAATAGGCTTGCTGGGTCAAATAGTATTTCCGGTTCTAGATCCTTGAGGAATCATCACACTGTCTTCCAGAGTAGTTCAACTAATTTACAGTCCCATCAACAGTGTAAAAGCATTCCTATTTCTTCACAACCTCTCCAGCATTTGTTGTTTCCTGACTTTTAATGATCGCCATTCTAACTTGCATGAGATGGTATCTCACTGCGATTTGCATTTTTCTAATGACCAGTGATGATGAGCTTTTTTTTCATGTTTGTTGGCTGCATAAATGTCTTCTTTTGAAAAGTATCTGTTCATACCCTTCACCCAAAAGTTTTAAAAGTCATGGAACAGTCATAAATTTTCACATTGATTATTAAGATTATATTGCATGGTTTCATATTGCATGTCCATACCAATATGCAGAAAAAGCATTGTCTGTTTTTAAAATAAGAGCAACCAAACGTTCCATATTTCTACCTTAAAAGACAGAACTTCCTGGCTAAGGTGTTAGCTGTGTGTTAGAATATAAGACACAATCTTCGACGTCATGGAGTCATTGCTTGTCCATAGAGCATTTTAATGTAAATTAGAAAAAAATCTCTTTATGAAGACATTTTATTTCTATTGGTCAGAAAATTGCATCTATGATGGGTTGCAAAAGAAATGATGCGTTTTTAGATATGGCCCTGCTGCACCTTCTGCAGCCCGATGAGGGTGGTAGCTGTGGGCTGATTTCAGGGTGTCTCTGTCCAGCTTACAAAGGTAATTATGCACAGCCACTGAACCACAGGAGCTGAGGAGTGGTATATCACTGTTACTGAGCCGACAGGTAAAGCTTCAGAATGACACAGGTGTTCATCAGTGTCTCAAAGGTTAACCATGGCTGGGATTAAGGTGAGGCAAGTGAGGAGCAGTCATGCAAATACTAGGGCAGATCCTATTTTGATTCCAGTTTTTATGTTTTGTTCATCAGGAAATTTTTTGCCTTAATTTTGATTTTTAAAAATACATTTGGTATTTACCCAAAGGAACTGAAAACTTACAACTGCACAAAAACCTGTACGTGAATGTTGATTGCAGCTTTATCCGTAATTGCCAAAACTTGGAAGCCTGCAAGATGTCCTTCAGTAGATAAATGTGTACATTAATTGTAATACATCCAGACAATGAAATAGTATTCAGTCCTAAAAGAAATGAGCTATCCAGCTATGGAAAGACATGGAGGAAACTTACATGCATGTTACTGAGTGAAAGAAGCTAAACCAAAAAGGCTATATGCCATAATTTCAACTATATTACATTCTGGAAAAGGCAAAACTATGGACACAGTAAAAGAATCAGTGGTTTCCAAGGGTTATAGGAGAGGGAGGAATCAATAGGTGGAATATAGGGGATTTTTAGGGCAGTTAAACTACTCTGTGTGATACTATAAGGGTGGATGCATGTCATTACACATTTGTCTAGACACAGAGAATGAACAACACCAAGAGTGAGCCCTCGTATAAATTCTGAACTGTGAGTGCTCATGAGGTATCAGTTGTAACCCTTGTACCATTCCAGTGCGGGGACATTGTTAATGGAGGAGGTTGTGCATCTGTGGGCTATCTCTGTACCTGCAACACTGCTTCAATTCAATATTGCTGTGAACCTAAAACTCCTCTAAAGAATCAAGTTTATTAACAGTATTACATTACAATGTTATTGATTTCAATCACTGCATTTCTGGGTATCCTCTTCTAAATTTTGTACACAATGTGGCCCACTCACTTTATCCGATTTACTCCCCGGAACTTCATGAGGCAACTTTACCCTTGGAACTGCTGATTCACTATAAAAAACAAGAGATAGAGCATAGCCGGGACTCAAGCACTGGAGGGGAGAATTGTGATTATTTTTTTCCTAATGTGCCTTGTTACCATCACTTTAAAATACAGAGAGCAGCTGTGGTTCAATTTTTGGTATAAATGGCAGAAAACAGTGTATTAGCATCTGAACAGCTGTCAGGGCATGGACATTTGAGTGTGATTTTATGACAAGCTGAATGATACTTTTGTATGTGTTTAGAAATTCAGATATGGATGGATACCCAGGTAGGATTGCTGGATTTAGCAAGTAAAATTCAGGATATCCAGTTAAATCTAAATTTTAGATAAACAACAAAGCACATTCTAGGAGAAGCATATCTCATGAAATATTTGGGAGAGACTTAGACTAAAAAAGTCATTGTTTTCCTGAAATTGAAATTTAACTGTTTTATCTGACAATCCTACACCTTGCAGAATTGCAGTTGTTTGGGGCTAAGTCTTATCTTTTGCTCTCATTATTGCTGCAATGTATACACCTCAACGTGTTAACGCCTGAAATGTGAAGTGATTTTTTTTTTTTCTAGCAGTAAATTTCTTTATATGCTAACTTCTATGTCTTTGAACAAAATAGCTTCTTTCAATTGGGTGTGCTCCTCTTTTTCTGTTTTCTTATTATTGTGATTTCTCTCTCTCTTTGGACTTTGAGCACCTAAAGGTTAGGCTACCAGGGGTCAACTTTTATGTTTTCATCCCATTTCTTTGACAGTTAAGAACTGAAAGGGAAGCCACATGAGGCCAACATATGAAATGAAGTGCCCACATCACATTCAAAGTTGTTTGCTTCCTTGCACAGGAGATCATCAGTATGGAATTACTTGACTTCAAGCAGCTTTTCTTTTTTAGTTCATAGTAGTATATTGATCCCACTATTGTTTTGAAGTTAAGGCAGATCATCTGTCTATCCATCTACTCTTACATATATCATATTTAATATGTATAGTATAATTAACTGGATGGCTACTCACTAATCCAGTATTCAAATAGTGGCAGAGTCAGGAAAATTGCCTTATGTTAACCACAGTGATTTATCCTTTCTGCTTACATCAGGAAAATCCTACATTTTAAAAACATATTTGCTACCTTCTCTTTTGTTTTTGAAATTGGTTATTTCCTTTGCTTTTAAATTTTCTTAATTCGAGAACCAGTGCAAGACAGGGTGTGAATTTGGGGAAGCTTGTCTTGCCGACATTCCTTCTGTGGCTGACCCTGCTGCCCAAGTTACCAGGCATCTTCCCTGACTGGCAGGAGACTCACACCCTTTCTAATCTTTGTGGGCTTACAGTTGCCACTTAAATACAGAATATGGGAAATAGCCAACCCTCTGTCCTGTACATCTTCTCTGATATTTAAATCATGGGAGAGAAGTCACTCTTTTCCTGCTCTGGATGGATCCATAGCCTGAATTTCATATCCTTTGGGCCTGGGGAGTTACTGGGCAACTTTGGTGGACCGATAACTTATCTTTCACAGAGAAGAATCAGCACACAGTATTTAAAGACCCCTGGATCCCAAAATTCTGGCAACCTGCCAGGCACAGTGATAGGTGCTAAGAATACAATTACAAATTTTTTGGCTTTAAAGGGTCTGCATGATTGTGGAAGAGAAGCATGCACAACTAATTTTACTTCAATGTTGTTATTTAATGCTAGTGTTATTCATGGAGAATTATCTGAGTTGAAGTAGTTGTTAAAGGTAATCTTTTCGAGCAAGGTTTGAAAGAAGCTCATGGCAGTACAGGCCAGTGGTGTGGTTAAAGATTCGCCTCGCACCATTGGGTGTTCCTTGGCTCATGTCTAAGCTTCAGGCACTGGGAATGTTGATATGAGATCGAATTGCTTTGGCTGCTAAGTACCAAGAGGATGGAGTGAATTCCGAATATGAGAACTAAAGAAGCTTCTGTCTCTAACTATGGCCCTTCTCAGTATTTAGGTATGAGAAATAGATCTCCAGCTAAGAGGAGGTTGTGAGATAGATTAGATCTGGGGGTTGGCAGGCTTCCCAGCAGTTGCAGAGTTTGGGAGCCGAGCAGAAATGTCCCACCAAGCTAAATACTAAGGACATGCCAGATTTCGCTATTGTCTGCCAGCAGTAAAAGTCAATGAGCTTAGCAGGGAGGTTGCTCCAGATTCCTGGACATCCTTACAACAGCAGCTATCAAATGTGAATAATTTTTCTCTCTTCAAAAACCATATATATATTTCTTTTTCTGAGCAGAACTCTGGCAATTTTCAAAACCTTTTTTTCCTCTAAGGAGCAGATTAAAAAAAATAAAGCAGATAAAATATATGGCACATGAAGGCTTATGATCCTAACGTGTTTAATGGCTTTTTCTAAAACTGAAATCTTACTTAAAAGAAAGTTGGAGTTTTGGGGTAAGGGCTGCCTTCACAGTCCCCGCAGGGGTAATTTAACTCCTATACGAACCTGACTTTGGGGTCCTGGGGCCTTGGTAGTGATGGTTTTCACACTAAATCAGGCTCCACTGTGGTGCTGGCTGCTCTGGAGTTGGAGCCTACAGAAGTGTGAGAAGATCGTGCTCTTTCTGGGTCAATTCAATTCAGTTCAAGAAATGTTTATTGGTTATTCCTATGTGCATTTACAATAATTGGAGTGGTGAATTTTTTGAGGGAAGGGGACTGATTCAGTGACCGTTAATTTGCATCTTACAAGCTGTATCTTTGAAAATGACTATCTTGATTGTGATGTGTTTTGAAGTACTTTGGCATAATCAGTTGAATACACACATACTCCCCCGACACAAACACACGCAGAGAGTATACTGTATGCCCTAGGAGCAGTTAATGAACACGTGTAGTGCTCTAATCAGGAATACACACCTTAGAAGTGTTTGGTTAACATTTGAAAACCTATTAAAGCCCAGGAAATCTCTAGAGGTGGTTCATAAAAGGGTGCCAGCTAACTATCTCTGATCAATCCCAGAAGGTTAAAAATTTTGCATAGCGGATGTTGGTGAAATAACTCTCTTTTAAGAAATGTGATTTGTCTGGAAATATTCTGCAACCGTGATCTGCCTTGTGTGAGCAGGGCGTAAGACTCTCACAAGCTTAATACCTTCTCTGGATAACGCTGTGGACTCGGATTTGGATTTGTTCTGTAGACAAATACATGGATTTTGCTGTTTGGTTCTGACTACCCTGTTAGCTGAATTTCACTGCTAAAGTATTGTCTGATTTGCTTCAAAAGAACCTATTAGGCAAAGTAGAGTCTGCGTGCTCCACACTCAAAATAAAGACTCGACTTGGTTTTCAAAACAGTTATATGACTATCCATAGATATATTTTGTGCCTCTTTGAGTGGATGGCTGAATTCATGTCTTGAATTCATTCTTTTATTGTAAACCCTCCTGTGGTTGCAGCATGTCAGAGAAAACCCCAATAGCCCTCATCTGACCCTGTTGGTGACCAGCAATGTCTACCAATAAAAGAATTTGATATTCATAAATGCCTCTGTCAGTACCCACCAGTGTGTTTGCTGTGGCAACAAATTCTTAATGAAATTTTCTCCTTCAGTAGCACCAGAAAGGGAGGACTTTGCTAATTAGGAGAAAGATGACTGGAGAATATGATGAGGTATATCTCTAATTATTTTTTCTTTACCTTTAGCTATAACTTCTAAAAGGTATTTAGCGTTTGAAGCATTTTCAAAAGAGTTTTCCCTTTTTATGCTTCATCTACCATGACCCCTTTTTTTCCAGGAGCAATGTCAAAGAAGGGTATCTTGAAAGAAAATTCTGTTGCAGTGATTAAAAGAAGCACTCACTGCTTACAAAAGTGGTTATTTGTGGAAAAGGCCTAGTGCTTAAAGGGAGGTCAAACAGAGGATGAAAAATAGATCCCCAAACTTATGGAAAGGATACGTTCAAAAACGTTAACCACAATCTAAATATACATAGTAGACATTTATTTAGGGATGAAATCAAATGAAATTTTGCAGACTTATGTGAAAATCTGAACATTTGCTTGTAGTTTCTCCAAAATCAGTGCTATCGTAACACTAAAGAAGCACTTGTTAGTCAAGGAATTAAGCCACTGAAAAAAGAATGGAAGAAAATTGTTTGGTTGAAAATATATTTGTCTTTCCAGAGCTCTCCCCTGTTTGGCTTACATTCTGTTTTGCTGGGGAGCACTGTGAGTTTCCAGGAAACAACTGGCCTTACAATCTTCTCTCCTCTTGCTTAAGTATGCTGCTCATGCTCTAGGACCAGTAAAGATGAAATGACTTATTATGTGTGCTTTCATGCCTTCCAGAAAATAAGCTTTATTGGCAAGTATAGCTTGCATATAACACATTTGCAGCCACTTCATTTGCTGGAACCAGGTAATAAAAGTGAGATTTCCTTTAACAAATGATATTCTGACATTCATAAAAATGAAGTAATGGAGATCAGTCAGCCAGCTTAGGAGAACACCACGTGCCAAATGATATAAGTTTCAATAACAGAAAGTGCAGTGTCAAAGTAGTTGAAGTAGTAATATGTAAATTTCCACTCAAAAGGTAGGAAGAGGAAGAATTTCCTTTTTACTGTGAAGTAACTGAAGGAACCCAGGTTCTACATGACTAGACTAGCTTGAATATGGCCAATAAAAACCAGCAGTTGGTACAATCTAAATTGCATTGAATAATTTGTATCAAATTGAGACTCAGGGAAAATGTAATTCTACAGGCACCATTATGAAAGAGGAAAAACTATCCTTTGTTCTTTAAATGGTGCCAGTTTTCTATAACCTCAGGATAGAAGATAGCTAGACTAATAAAATATTGGTTAAATAATAAGTTAAATTCAAATAAATGCATCTGGTTCTGCAATTCTCTTCTACCTACATTGATGTTATTTTTGCCTTTACTTTATGATCTTGAAGTTGTATCATTAGAATGAAATAGCGGAAAGTAGAAAATATTATATGTTGCTTTTTATACAAAGTTGTTTATCAATTTTCTTTATTTCCTCTTTCTGCTAATACAGTGGTAAAGGCAGGATGCTTCCAAAAACAATGGCTCACTCATAATTGAATGAATTTTTTTTTACAGTTCTTTTTTTTAATATATATTATATTGTACTTTAGGTTCTGGGGTACATGTGAAGAACATGCAGGATTGTTGCATAGGTACACATATGGCAATGTGGTTTGCTGCCTCCATCCCCATCACCTATATCTGGCATTTCTCCCCCATGTTATCCCCTCCCCAACTCCCCCACCTCATGCTATCCCTCCCCTAGATCCCCCGACAGACCTCAGTGTGTGATGCTGCCCTCCCTGTGTCCTTGTGTTCTTATTGCTCAACACCCGCCTGTGAGTGAGAACATAAGGTGTTTGATTTTCTTTTCTTGGAATTTTTTTTTTTAATCAACACAGAATGGACAACTGAAGGTCAATAACTCTAGAGAGAATGCAGCTCATAATTTATGGATCTCTGTAATGCCCCATGAGATGGTTGTGATGCAAACACAGGTTTGTTTATTCTTTTTAGTTTCTCTTACTGCTTTCTCTCTGGGTCACCTTCTATCTTTTAAAATCAAGCACCAAATTAAAGTTATTAATTTAAAAAATAGCATAATCAGAACATAATATGAAGTTACTGCCATAAACTCTCCACATCATGACAGTCAAAGCTCATTAGAGATGATTTTTAATATTTGTGTTTTGACACTTCCCTTTATGAGCCAATATAGTTGATAGTTTTCAAGTGCAAATGAGTAAAAGGAGGTGATTTGTGTATAATAATTAAATTTTAGAACTAAAAAGAGATTTACAGTTCATCTACTCCAATTTTTTTACTTCATATTTGAAAGTGAAGTAAAAGAGTGAGGGTTGTGCAGGTGACATGACTTGTTTATGGGAAGATGGGTCTCTGGCTTTTAATGGGTTGCTCCTTCCCTTAAAGTGTCCAGGTAGCTTCTTGTGTCCAATAAACCTAAAAGCCCTTTAAATACATTGGTCCCTGGCTGTCCTCTATTCCTCCATCTGTGTGGGCATCTGTTCTACATGTTTTGTGCTCTTTCCCAGGGATCTGAATCCTGATTTCCCATCTGACTCACTATCTCTAAGCTGGCCAATCCACTCACTCCCCCCAAGGGTTGGAGTTCTAAGAGTCACTTGGCTCAGGGGAAGAGCAGACGGTTAGCAGTGGCCATGATTTCTGCAAGCAGTATTAATTATGCATGCCCCACCTACTCTCTCAACAGGTGGATTCTTTTTTTTTCTTTTTTTTAAATTTATTTTACTTTTGGTGCATACTATATCTGGCATTTCTCCCCATG
This sequence comes from Ateles fusciceps, assembly GCA_036589455.1. NCBI lineage: Eukaryota > Metazoa > Chordata > Mammalia > Primates > Atelidae > Ateles > Ateles fusciceps. The sequence continues at coordinate 7,935,124 of JAZHEH010000174.1, read as the reverse complement.
TTATCCCCTCCCCACCCCCCCACTGTCTCTCCCCTACCCCCCCCCCAACTGTCCCCTGTGTGTGATGCTCCTCTCCCTGAGTTTGCATGTTCTCAATGTTCAACACCCACCTATGAGTGAGAACATACAGTGCTTGGCTTTCTGTTCTTGGGTCAGTTTGCTGAGAATGATGGTTTCCAGATTCATCCAAGTCCCTACAAAGGACATGAGCTCATTGTTTTTTATGGCTGCGTAGTATTCCATGGTGTATATGTACCACATTTTCTTTGTCCAGTCTATCATTGATGGGCATTTGGGTTGGTTCCAGGTCTTTGCTATTGTACACAGGGCTGCAATGAACATACGTGTGCATGTGTCTCTATAGTAGAATGATTTATAGTTCTTTGGGTATATACCCAATAGTGGGATTGCTGGGTCAAATGGAATTTCTATTTCTAGATCCTTGAGAAATTGCCACACTGTCTTCCACAATGGTTGAACTAATTTACACTCCCACCAACTGTGTAAGAGTGTTCCTATTTCTCCACATCCTCTCCAGCATCTGTTGTCTCCAGATTTTTTAATGATTGCCATACTAACTGGCATGAGATGATAACTCAGTGTGGTTGTGTTTTGCATTTCTCTAATGCCCAGTGATCATGAGCATTTTTTCATATGTTTGTTGGCCTCATATATGTCCTCTTTTGAAAAGTGTCTGTTCATACCCTTTGCCCACTTTTGAATGGGGTTGTTTTTTTCTTGCATATCTGTTTTAGTTCTTTGTAGATTCTGGATATTAGCCCTTTGTCAGATGGGTAGATTTCAAAAATTTTTTCCCATTCTGTTGGTTGCCGATTCACTCTAATGATGGTTTCTTTTGCTGTACAGAAGTCAGCTCAGGGGAGAGCAGAGGGTTTGCAGTGGCCATGGTTTCTACCAGCAGTACTAATTATGCATGCCCCACCCACTTGCTCAGGGGGTGGAGTACTAAGAGTCACTTGGCTCAGGAGAGAGCAGAGGGTTTGTAGTGGCCATGATTGCTGCCACTGGCACTACTAATTATGGTTGCCCCCATGGCCCATGCTCACGTGAATACACCTTTGTTCTATTATTTAATCGTTGAAAAACATTATTTTAAAAATTATTTGAGTGGTATGGATTTTTGCTAGTCTCAGATACAAGGGGCTTTTCCATATTTATTTGTAGATCAATGCATTTTTGTAATTATATTGAAAAAAATTCAAAACAATGCATAAATCCAAACCTTAATTTTGAAAGAGCCTGATTAAAGATACAATCTGAAAAATAAAATTAGCTAAACAGAGATTTTTAATTAAGAATATTTTGGCCTCAGATGTATGATGAGTTTGTAATCTTTATCCTCTTACAAGAAATAACTTTTGGAAGAATAGGAGCATATATTATGAGATATCATATTTGATTATCTTTAGCTTTTTATTTGCAGGGAAATAGCAATAAAAAATTATGTTTGCCTAACTATCCTATTTTTTTCATATTTTTCTCCCCCCCCTTTTTTTTAGTATGCTCTCTTTTCCAGGTTTTGATATTGGAGTGTGCCAGCTTTATGGAATAAATTTGTATTTCTTCACTTGTACCTTAATGAGGAGACTACAGAAAGAGAAAAATCCAGATTCTAGGAAATACACCAACTTTGAACTCTCTTATATACATTTATTCCCTGCTATTCATATCTGTTCAGTTTCTAAGTTGACATAGTGAGGATTCCAATAGTAATTGAGACAGCAGGGAGTATTCTGATCCAGCTATTCGGGGCCCAAATTTTAGATACCAAGTAGTAAGAGTTTGGAAATTGATGTATACCTTTCCTCCAAACCAGTTTTATCTGAATCTCTTCTGTTCCTGTTTCTAAGTTTGGGGAGTGAGAGTTTTAACAGGAAATAGACGTGTATTTTTGAGGCTATGAGGTTAGACAATTCCACTATTGGGTTTCCCCTGAACACCAGGTGTTTTTGTCCTCAATCTTCTTGAAAGACAGATTTGGGAAAAGGACATCGACAGGAGTAGTGTAAAAAAAGTTTCCTTGCTCTGAGGTGATTTGCTTCTAGACTTTAAGCATGAAGTGGACCCAGGAAAGAGGGTGTTGGGCATGGGAACAATGACATGGCTTTGTTCAAGTGGAGGTGGCTGCCGGGTGTAAAAGAGAAGAGAGAGAAAGAGAGAGAGAGGAAATAGAAAGAGAGAGAGAGAGGAAAAGAGAGAGTGAGAAAGAGAGGAAAGAAAGAGAAAGAGACAGAAAGAGAGGAAAGAAGAGAGAGAAAGAGAGAGGAAAGAGAGAGCGAGAGAGAGGAAAGAAAGAAAGAGAAAGAGAGAAAGAAAGAGAGCAAAGAGAGTGAGAAAGAGAGAGAGGAAGGAGAGCGAGAAGAGAGAGAGGAAAGAGAGAGAAAGAAAGGAAAGAAGAGAGAGAAAGAGAAAGGAAAGAGAGAGTGAGAAAGAGAGGAAAGAAAGAGAGAGAAAGAGAGAAAGAAAGAAAGAGAGAGGAAAGAGAGTGAGAAAGAGAGAGAGGAAAGAGAGAGAGAAAGAAAGAAAGAGAGGAAATAGTGGTATCCATAAAATATGAGAGGGGTCTGGTCATGTGCAGCGGTCACAAGTTATCTTCTCTGCTCGCTAACCATCCATGGCCTCTTCCCTCCAGCACAGCCTATTAAAGATTTTGCTTTAGTGTAAGGAATTAAAGAGATTGAAACCAACACAGAAAATGTCCCATTCCCAGACTGGGGGTAGGGATTCCTATAGCAATTACTGGGCATAAACACGAGTGTCCAAAGAGCATGATGTTATGAGGTGTATCAGTAGCAGAGGCAAAGGTCTGCATGGAGACCAGATGCTCTGAATGGAAAACAGTGATGCCAGTGTGAATGCCAATCATCGTGATGAGAATAGCAATGGTGACTGAATGCAGTGCTTAAGGGCGACATGCCTGGTATTTTCCTAAGCACTTTCATAAATGAACTCATTAGAGCCTCACAACAACCTCATGAGTTACTATTATTATCCCTACTTTTCAGAAGAACTAAGATGCAGAGGACTGAGGAATGTCTAAGATTACATAGCTAGGAGATGGCAGAGCTGGGCCTGAAAGAATCTGGACAGTCTGGATGCAGAGCCCGTGTTCCTAAACACCATATCATTCCACAAAACAATTTCACAGAGCTGGGAGATAGTTAGTAGACAGCTAATATCTGCCGGTAAAGCTGGCAGAGTGGTGTGTGTGTCTGTGTGTGTGTGTGTGTGTGTGAAGTGGTCATCTATATGTTCTTGAAAAAAAAAAATTATGAAATGGTCATATATATATTCTACCTATATTTATGAATAGAAGATATATGTGTGTGTGTGTATATATATATATATATATGCCATATTATATATATAAAATGGTCTTATATATACAAGAAATGGTCTTGTTTTGCAGTCTTATTTTAAAGCAAGTAATGTTTGAAATTGTTGCATTTTACTGTATTTTTCTTACTATGAATTTTGTTGGTGTTAGTATTTAATTCCTTCAAGAGAATATGTTTTCCTCTCAAGGAGGTTTTCAGACTATTTCACTCAACCCATTTTATAGGAATAAAATCTATTACCATATAGAAGGATAAAAAGAAAGTTACTTTTGTAACTTTTGTCTTTGACATAGCTTCTAAATTATGCTGATACTTACCTTGACACACAATACAGTTACGGATCTTAAGGCGCTAGAAGAATTATTTTATCCTGGTTTGTTTCCAGTGGAGGTATGTGCACCTAAGTGAACTGTGAGCTCATTCTATCTGTATTCAGATTTCTATGAGAGCTCAGCCTTAGGTGGTACCAGCTGATGGTGTAAATAGTTGAAGGTATTAACATAGCATCGAGGCTGTTTAGGGCTAAAAGAGGCCTTGGGACCAACTCTGTCATTGGGAATGAGGCAGGTGAAACTGAGGCTCAGAACCAGAGAACAGTGAAATCATGGGTACCTCCAGCGCCAGTTATATATTGAATGTGAGGGCAGAAAATAGGAAACTGATGTCATGCCCAGTCTCTTAGATCTACTGTCACAAAATTGGCCTTTTGGAATTTATGTACTGGAGAATAAATTGGAAGTGTGAATAAAGAAGGCTACTTTTGGGCTGGGAGGGGAATCTTGTTTTTGACTGAGCTTAAATGTCCTGTAATTTGCTTTTTAGGACTAAGAGTAGAAACTATATTCCTTCCTCTCTTTTTATCTTACTTTCCCCCTCCGTCTTGGAGTTATGAAATGTTTTGATGTTTGTTCTCATGCTTGATAAAGTACAATAATTTTCCCCTTTGACTTTCCTTTCAATTTTGCATAATTGAAATTTGATATCATGTATGGAGTGATTCATCTGCTGCATTTATATCTGGTCACTTAGGCAAGAAGCCTTGAAAAGCAATTATGTTGGGTCATTCCCAATTATCCACACGCGGCCTAAGCAGATCTCAGTCCTCTCAACCCTCCAGATGCCGTTTCAGGAAAAAGCACAAAGCCCAACAGAAATGTACTGCTCTCAGCCAAAAGCCTCTTTGGGAACAAAGTTCTAGATAACAGTGACGCAAGGGCTCAACCGGGGGTTTCTCAGTCTCAGCACTCTTGCCGTTTTGGGCTGGATAATTCTTTGTGGGAATGGCTATCTGTTGCATTCTAGAATAATTAGCAGCTTCCCTGGCCCCTTGCTGCTAAAAGCCACTCAAACTGCCTTAGTCGTGATAACCAAAAAAGTTCCAGATATTGACAGATATTCCCTGTGAGGCAAAGTCACCCCCAGTTGAGAATGCCTAATCTCAACCTACCTTATGTACCTCATGTTACTCTTTGGGGTTTGTATTTGGAAGCACTCTCTGGAAACATATTACAGACATGTTGGGGGAAAGGTAACCAGTGGTCTAGCTGTCTAAAATACACTCAGTAATGTTTGATAAATGGGTCACCTCCTTGTACACGTTGCTTTTAGGCACCCCATCCTGAAGACAATCAATAGTCTGGCAAAGCTTTCCACATTTGAAAAAATACAGGTGAAAAAATTTTAAAATGACTGCTCACATGATCAGCAGTTTTCAAAGCACTTTGAAATTAGGTCTCATTTTTGCCTCATAAAAGCCTCCTAAGGTTTGTTACATGTCTGTTAATATTATTACCATCTTATAGATGAACACACTAAGTCACAATGAAAGTCGCACAGCCGGTTTATGCAAGAGATAGACTTAGAGCTCAGATCACTTGTAATCTCGCAGCTGTCATCAGAGGCCATAGTGGACAGAGGGGAGTGTGTGGCTCAGGACGGCGGGCTTTCACTTTTAAGTCCTGTGATGACGAGCTGCCGGAAATGGGGCCAGTCATTTAATCTCATTTTTCAGTTTCCTTTTACCATTTTTGTTTAAAATTAAGCTTTTATTTATTTATTTTTCACCTTGTATTTTAGTTTCTGGGGGTACATGTCCAGCTTCGTTACACGGGTAAACTGTGTGTCACTGGATTTTAGTGTTTCTTGTCACCCAGGTAGTGAGCGGAGTATCCAATAGGTAGTTTTTCATCCCTTCCCCTCTCCCACTCTACCTGCTCTGGTATTTCCCAGTGTCCATTTTTCTCATTTTTATCTCCATGTGTACTCAATGATTATTTAGCTCCTATGAAGCGCTTGGGTGTCTATTCCTGCATAAATTCACTTAGGATAATGGCCTCTAGCTGCATCCATGTTGCTGCAAAGAACATGATTTTTTCATTTTTATGGCTGCATAGTATTCTATGGTGTGCATGTACCATTCGGTTTTCTTATCTGCAAAGACTATACTTCATAAGTTTATAAGGCACTTTATGAGGTATATAAAATTGTGAATAATAAATGATCAGTGCTTGGTGTATAGAAAGAACACAAGTATTAGGTATTATGTTGTTAATAAGAATGATTACACCAGTATTGTTATTTATTTGGGGAGTGAAGAAAAGAAAGATGGACTGCCTACGTCTGGAGCTAAGATCCACCACTTATGCAGCCATGTGGCGACACATCCCTGATTCATCCTCTCTCTGCCTCCGTTTTCTCGTCCACAGCGTGAGGATGATGGTATCTGACTCACCTTTTGAGGTTGTGTGAGGATTAAATGCCAGATAGTGAAGGATCACTGTGTGTCAACAGTGAAAATAATAACAACAACACTGATACTGATGATGATAATTATTCAATAAGTACATTGATATTTTTTCCAGATTCAGCTAAATTTGAGCTTAGCCTCAACAGTCTTGTCTGGTCCAACCTTTATCAGCTAGGATTTTGTTTGTAAGATAGAGAAAACAATACTCATCGTCTTAGAAAGGAATTGATTAGAACAATAACACTGGAGAATCAGAGCCAGGCTGGAGGTCTGGGTCTGGAAAGTGAGCAGACGCCCAGGGAAGCCAGAAGCCTGGGCTCAGGAACTGTGCTGGGAGTCACCAGCAGGAGCAGCCTGGACTGCAGCACTGTCCCTGAGGGGGAGAACTCTCATCAGGTCCCTGCATCCTTTGCTGCTTCTGGGAGAGTCAAGGGCCCAGAAGAGGGGTCTCCTCGGCTTCTCCTGGCTACAGGGGCCTAGGAGAGAGGCTCGGTCTCTTGTCCTCTGGGATGGCCCAAGCACAACTTCTCCCCAGAACTGTACAACACAGGGCTGGGCGTGGTGGCTCACACCTGTAATCCCAGCACTTTGGGAGGCCGATGCTTGTGGATCACCTGAGGTCAGTAGTTCGAGACCAGCCTAGCCAACATGGTGAAACCCCGTCTCTACTAAAAATACAAAAATTAGCTGGGCGTGTTGATGGGTGCCTGCAATCCTAGCTACTGGGGAGGCCAAGGCAGGGAATCGCTTGAACCTGAGAGGTGGATGTTGCAGTGAACTGAGATTGAGCCATTGCACTCCAGCCTGGACAACAAAAGTGAAACTCCATTTCCAAAAAAAAAAAAAAAAAACAACCAGCAAACAAAAAGAACTGTTCAACACAGGAGAAAGACAGGCCCCTAAACAGAACTGGGGAGTATCATGAGGAGGCTTGCATGGTGGGAAGTCATGGCGCTATGGATGTCTCTTAAACTTTCCTATGTATTTACTAGGAGAGAGAGAGAGAGGGATTTCAGCTCTTAAAATTAATCACTATGGTACTACAAGCAACATTTTAATTTTCAAATGATACATTATGTAATTGACATAGATAAGTTTATTTTTGTATTTTATGGCCAAATATTTGTTTTGAATATAGTCACAATCACTATGCTACTAGTGGGAATGAAAATGAAAAGTAATTGACTTTTAAAGATAATTTAAATGGTAAAACAGAGAGAAGTGAGTTCACTTTAACTTATGTTTATTGAGCACTTACTATGCCCTGGATACTGGGCTGGGGCTGAAGACTAAAGATGCAAAGAACATGGGTTCTTCATCTGGAAAGCTAGTCATCCATCTAAAGATGCACATATGTTACAAAAAAAAAACACAAAAACTCAATGTAACACAATGGGACAAGTGTTTTAATAAAGGCATTATGCAAACTGCCTTGGAATAATAGAGGAAATACATAATTATGGTACTGATGTGAGCTTAGACTTGAAGTAACAATAAGCCAGGAAAGAAAGAGAAGAGGGGATTCCAGGAAGAGAAAAAGGAAAGATGGAAGAAAAATCAGAAGAAAGAGAAGAGGCTCAAATCCACAGCCTGTTCTAACTACTTGTCCTATCACGTCTAATTCTTTATCACCTTCATGATTTTTTTAAGAGTTAAAAGTGCTGTGTAATAGCTCTCCCATGAGACCCTGCTGAATGTGAAGAGCCATGTTTCTGGAATAACTTCCTACTGATCATATTTCTGAAAAGTCCCTCCATCTAGACTTGCCATGGAGAAAGCCATTAGGCGGATATTATTCAGGAAAGGGGAGGCGTCAGCATTCAGAGCGGGCACAAAATGTCTCCTCTGCCAATCTAATTCCATTTTATCATGTCCTTAAGCTCATTTTGATAAGACTTAAATGAGCAGGTCTGGCTCAGAGTCAACTGTGGCTGTATCTGTTCTGAGAAAGCGCTGGAGAGGGCGGTACAATTGTGAAATGGATTAGCAGCCTTAATTACCTGCGAAAATTAATTAAGGTAAAGACAGGCAGTAGAACAAATGATCCATGCAGACAATGAGAATACTTCTAGATATGTTAGATAAATCTGCCTTTCTTTTCCTGCCTAATCACAGTGAAACCACTCCGAATTTATCTCCTTTGAAAAATTACAAAAATAAAATAGATTTTAAAAAGGCAAGTGTAGTCTGATCTTAAAAGTGAGAAATGGCAATCCCGGACTTTGGTCCATTTAGATCAGGGATCAGGAAACTTCTTCTGTAAAGGTCCAAATAGTAAATATTTTTGGTGTTGGGTGCCATCCTGCTGTATTACAACTCTGCGTTGTCGCGTGAAAGCAGACATAGAGAATGCTAAGAGAGTGGGCATGATTGTGTTTCAATGGAACTTTATTTATGAACAATGAAGTTTGAATTTCATATAACTTTCATGTATCACAACATATTATTTATTCTTTGGATTTTTTTCCAACCATTTAAAAATATAAAGAAACATTCTTAGCTCAAGGGCCATACAAAAGTAGGTGGCAGGCCAGATTTGGTCCATGAGCTGTATAGTTTGCTAACCCCTGGTTTAAGTGATAAATAAATGATGAAATGATGAAAATGACTTAAATGATAAACGTGGCCCAAATATGACAGAAATAAATAATATGTACACTACCATAGCATCACAGAGTAAAGAATGACATAGTGGCACAACATTCATTTTTAAAATCATATTTCATCAATTTATGTGAGTGTTCTCCAAGAAGTGAGTCAATCACATATTAATGGGCCATTTTCAGAAGTTATTCATCAAAAGTGCCACTTATCTTGTCCATACAAGAACGTGACTTCAAATATCACTTGGGGCCAACTGGTTGCAGTGTCTTTTAAATTGCACTTGAAATTTCTTCTAAATTAGTCAACATCTTTTTTTTTTTTTTTTTTTAAATAACAACTGATATTCACTAGAAAATGAGATGCAGATGATGGCCCTAACCACACCAACATGGACCCCGAAAGAGTGTCAGGGCGAACTCTGCGTGAGTTGGATCTCACCAACAATATTATTAGGTCAGCATGAAGTATCCCTGAAATGAATGGCTAGCTTATAATTTTTGTAGTGATTTTGGCCTCAGTTCTTTTTTGTTTGTTTTGCTTGTTTGAATCACCTGCTGGTATACTCTGGCCATCTCTGTGTCTTAGACTAGTCTAGTAGTTTCCTGGCAGTATTATTTATGTTGATAGCAACATATTCTTTCTCTGGTTATGACATAAGGGTTGTTTTCTCCCCCTTACCGAGTTTCAAGGTCTCTCCCTTATTTACAAAGTTGTTCATGAACTGCTTTTATACTGACATGACCCATTTTTGTTTTTGTTTTTCAACTCAAAATTCTGTGGAAACCTTGGAGTGTTATTCTTCCTTAATGTGAAATATTTACCCCTAGAATTGCTCTAAAAACAGCAATTAATGCAGACTATATCTCCCCAGGTATATATAAATATCTTCAGAATTGTGGTGGGAAGGGTTTGTAGATGATTTTAATGTTGACAGGAAAAGAATTGGGGTTTAAGCCTTCTTGGAAGATTTCTATCCTTGTATCAAAGTCTTATTCTATTAGGTATGGATCCTAAAATCTTGCCAGCATACATATTTATAGTCTTATATGTATGTGTTATGTGTATACCACATAACTATGTAGTTATAGTTATAACAACTACAACTACATGTAGTTATATATATTTATAAATTGCATGCATTATAACAACTATAATTACATATAGTTATATATTTATAAATTATCTATGTGCATTACAACTATAACTATGGGTAGTTATACACGTATTTATAAATTATCTACATGCATTACTAATGTACATTAAAAACACAGCTAACAGAGTTTTAAAAGGCTAAAATACAAATACAAATAGAAGTTCTGGTGTTTTCTCTCCAGTCCTGTAAATTGATTTGTGCACTCCTGGCATAGACATTCCCCCTCTCTGGAGATCAACATTCTACTGGCTCTCAAAGCTGGGATTATAGGTCATCTGTTTTTTCTGCTTCACTAAGGTTTTGTTGTTTATGGCTTCACACTTACAGTAGTGCACAGAACACTGAGTCACATTGTTGTGCTTTTGGGCGTAATAATACAGAACTAAGCATAGAGAATATTCTTTCCAGGTTGCAACGTGTGATGAGCTTGATGAATCTGGCAATTTCCATAATAAAGCAGGTTGTGCCTGGGGCACAATTGGGCTGATGCAGCATGCGTGTGATGAACAGGCTCACAGCTCTGTCTCACAGGGCAAACACCACGGCACCATATCCATTTATTTTGGGACAAACTGAACCTTATGTTTATTTTGAGGGCTGAATTTAGGTAAAATTGAGGTAAAATTGGCCAGCTTTGAGGGAGTTGAAGATGTTTCTTACTGAACCAAAAGCACCACTTAGCCCTTTTGCAGTGGGTGCATTTTATGCCACAGGAGAGAAGCCAGCACCATGCAAAGTATCTAATCTACAGTGTGAATTGCAGACACTGTGATATTCCTTTCTGGGGTAGTTGAATGTAAACCCTTTCTAAATGTTGAGTAAAGGCTTTTCCTTTTATTGAGAGAATTTTAAACATTAATGATTAGGCAGAGACAGAAGATGAGGTTAGAAAGCGTCTTGGTTCCTCTGAAAACACCCTTGTTGACATGCTCTTCTGTTCTCAGCCTCTAAGTATTTTCCTGGTCATTTGAAAAGGAGAGAGAGTCAGCAAACCTGATTTTATTCCTGAGAAAGTACTGTCACAAACAATAACATTGTGAAGAAAACCAAAGTAGCGTCTGACTTGTTTAGAGGTGCTAAGCGCGTATGACAAGCAAAAGAGGAAGGATAATATTGGAGGAGGAAGAATGTCTCCGGCATTGGTGGACAAAGAACGTGTAATTTGAAGAAAATAATCTGCTGAATTTCTTTTTTTAATCCAGATCTTGAACGTCACATCTACATTTATTTTAAAACTCACCCTATAGAAGTAGCTAGAATTAATTAGAACATTGGAAACGGTACCAAAATAGATAATATTTTAAAATCAAATAAATAATAGAATGAACAGAAATGGGTGTAAATGAGTGAGTAAAGCAGTTAGCTCATTAGAAATATACAAATAATAAATGGTACACAGATGGCCTGATATTTAATACTGAACTGAAGGTCTAGATTGAACACAGAGGTTTTTTTTTTTTCAAATTGAAAATGACATTTCACTGGTGCACAGAAAAAATAATTGATTCTTTGGGACATTTCCTAATTGAGGGCTTAATAGACTACAGGTACTCTAGCACTTTTGAGGTTTGATTTAAGATTATGTACAACAGTAATGAATTCTGTTAGTGATAAAATATTTCAAGTAAAACTTGGTGGTGATTTCTGAAACAGCGATGAAACATACTAACAGTCAGTAGTCTAAACAATATATTTCTAGTTGTGAGTATATTTAGAGACCAACAAAATAGGGGGATATGAGAATTTGATTAAACTGTCAGTGTAGGAGCCATGTGTTTACACTTGAGCTTCTATTTGAGTTCTGCCATCAATGGTGTATTTAACATGGCCAGAAAACTTCCTTTGAAGTGAGTAGCGAAGACAGGGAAGGAGCCACATAACTTGATATTCATCATGGTTTAATGGGACACATGGCTCCAATCCACAGACCAAATTCAATATCTACTCTACTATAAATTTTTGCCAAACATATATCCATATTTATTATTTCCCTCAAAGCATTTTGGACATTAACAAGGATTCTAGGAGAAATGGATCCTTTGCCAGCCTCAAGGCCAGTTGAAATAGAAAGCCCTGAAGTTAAGTTTAGACTGCAGATCTGCTGTGTTTACCGATTTAGCACCACGCTGTTTCTTGACTTCTGATGATAAATGGTCTATAAAGAGGCTCACACATGTTCTTTAGCATCAAATATCTCTTCATAAGTAATATTTTAGTGAGTTGAATGTAAATGAGCCAAAACCACAAATAATAGACTCCTTTGGACTTATGAATGAAGGGGGAAAGTAGTTGGTAAAATGTGACCAGAAACTGTAGCCGTAGTTTTTGCTAAATGTTTGAAGAAGGCACCATTTGATTCAAGAAATCATCTAGTGACAGTGCCTCTTTTCTGCTGGACACTTTTGGGTTGGGCCAGTTACTTTGTAGGCCAGATTTGCTCCTGTCACCAACCTTTATTTCCTTGTGGACAAATTCATCCTCCTGCTTTTCTGTGGACCTTGCTTCCTTACTTCTCAAATTCCATATGTTTTCAAATGACTGTCTATATCTTTTGCGATATCTCCCACACTTAGTTTTTTCTTCTGGAAGAATATACTCTAGTATTATTAGACAAGTCCCCCAGTGAAGGCTTCTTTACCTGTAAGGAAAGCAAACCTCAGAAAATTGACATTGGTCATAGAGAAATTTTGGTCTAGAAGCCACGTCTTCTGACTCTTACCCTTATACTTTGATTGCTACTCTGCATGGCTTCACCTAATACCGGGGACATCTGCAAGAAGCCTCTGGATTCTGATATCTTCCCTTTGCAATTTTCTCTTCAAAATTTATTTTTAAACATGATTGTACCACATGCTTTGCTAGGAGCTAAGTACCAGTCTGCCCCTGTAGGACCAGTTACATAATTTGAGGGACCTATTGCAAAATAAAGATGCAGGATGCCTTGTTCAAATAATATTAAGAATTTCAAGGTGGTGAGAGCAGAGCATTAAACCATGTGTAGGGCTCTTCTGAGCCCAGGTCCCTGTGTGATTACATAGGTCACAAGCCCAAGAAGTTGACCTTGGCACCTGGATGTTCACGTAACACTCTTTTTAATGTCACTCCTTTGCTTATGACTTATTAAGTGGTCCTCAGAAGTGTTTAAACTCTAAGAACCCTCCTCCTTTTGGCTGAAATCAGACTTTCCATTTTGACTTCTCATGGTTCTCCTAAGCAGACTCTCTTCCTGCTTAACTAATGGAATAATAAGATGAAAAAATTCAATTTTCTTAGCAGCTGGTAGCAAAATGGTAGACGCATGAAGCTCAAGAGGAGAAGTGACCTTCAGGAAGATACTTGGATAGCAAGAGGAAGAAGTATGTTCTTCCAGATAACAAAGGAAGTAGAGAGGAAGGAGAGCGCAGTCTTGGGAAGAGAGGCTGGATTTCTCTGGCAGCAAATATTTCCCAGAGAAGCCATCAGTGGAGGGAAGGGTTCTATTTGTGTCAAAATCGCCTACTAACTCTACCTTGCTCAGAAGGCATTTGGCATGGAAATTCTGAGTCTTTGTTTGGGTTGACAGTGACTTCAGGTTGGGCATGGTTGCTCATGCCTGTAATCCCAGAACTTTGAGATGCAGAGGTGGGCAGATCACTGAGGTCAGGGGTTCTAGACAAGCCTGGCCAACATGGCAATATCTTGTCTCTACTAAAAATATAAAAATTGACTGGGTGTGGTGGTGCATGCCTGTAATCCTAGCTACTCAAGAGGCTGAGACAGGAGAATCACTTGAATCTCAGAGGCAGAGGTTGCAGTGAGCCTAGATCATGCCATTGCACTCCAGCCTGGGTGACAGCAAGACCCTGTCTCAAAAAACAACAACAGCAACAAACAAACAAACTCAGTGACTTCATGAGACAAATTCCAACAAATAGGATTGTTCTTGTATTTCACCATATCCTGAACATGCCTGGCATATACCATTTTCCCCACCACCCTTCTCAATCTACCCTTTTCCCAGCTATTCTTTCCTCTTTGTCCTTTGCTTATATAAAATCTGTTCATCCTATCAGGCCCAATTCAAACTTTTCTTTCTTTGAGAAATCTTAAGAACCATCCTGATTCAAAATGATCTTTTCTGCTACAGATGCATTTAACCTGTCACAAATCACTTGGCACTGGCTTATTTCTCTTTCTAGATAGAATTGCTTTATGACTGTGCGTAATCTCTCCACTGAGGGGAAAGGCTTCTCTTTCACCGTTTTACCTCACACCTAGCCCAGCACTGTGTCTTTATAGCGTAAAGGACAGTGATCCTAAAGAGGAGAGTTGATCAAGCTATAGAAAACCTTAATGTCAAAGAGAATAATTTAAAAAAAGGAGTAGAAAATATTTAGCTTTTAGAGACAGGTTCTTGCAGATTGGCAAAGACTTCCATACAAATCTGTTGATATATAGTCTCTTCTGAAAAGTGTTATTTTGATCAGATGTATTAGTAAGTCAAAAAATTTTTAATAAGCTTTTTGAAGAAGTGGCCAATATTCTAACCTTCCAGCAAGTGGTCATGGGACAAGTGCAATTGGGGGATCACACTGGAAATATCCAGCTGTTCCAGAACATTGCTGTTACTCATTCAGTTTGAGAGTAATCACCAGGTCTTTGGAAATAATTTGAGTCTCATATATTTACTTAGAACATATTCTATTACCATAATCACATAATAAACTCTGTTTTTTATAGATATAATAGTCTGTAGTGTCATAATAGTGTATGGTTCTAGTCTTTCCGTCTAAATTATTTGTCACAATCATAATGTTCTATAGATACCATTTATGCAGATAGCTGGTGGGGTACAAACTATGATTACTAAAGTCAGTGTTTCGATGCCTAGAATGAGCTAGGCAGGTAAGCACAACTTGGAGACTTTTGTCTTTAAGATATTTATTTCTGTGTGAACATCCTTGATATGGTTTGGCTGTGTCTCCACCCAAATCTCATCTTGAATTGTAGCTCCTATAATTCCCACATGTTGTAGGAGGGACCCAGTGGGAGATAATTGAATCATGGGGGCTGTTTCTCCCATACTGTTCTCGTGGTAGTGGATAAGTCTCACAAGATCTGATGGTTTTATAAGGGGAAACCCCTTTCACATGGTTCTCATTTTCTCTTGCCTGCCGCCATGTAAGATGTGCCTTTCACCTTCTGCCCTGATTGTGAGGCCTCCCCCAGCCACGTGGAACCTCTTTTTCTTTAAACCTCTTTTTCTTTATAAATTACCCAGTCTTGAGTATATCGTTATCAGCAGCATGAGAATGGACTAATACAATCCTATGTAGAGTTTTGTTGAAAGGGGAGAGAGTTGGTATCAGGTGACAAAAGAAAAAACCAACCCTGTTGAAGGAGTAACCCTCAAGTAGGAATATATTTTTGTTATATCTATGAATATGATAAATTTATATTTCATTTCAGAAGATACTGATATCAGAGAGGTCAAACATGTGTCTGTGATAGTGATAGTGAGTAGGTGTTACCACCATAGAAAACTCAAATGGCCTTTCCTGTATGAAGTCAGGTGGGTCAGGAGCAAAATGGACCTGGCAAATGAATTGGTTGGGAATTTAGAAATTTCAGTAATAAGTGCTTCACTTATTTACACAACATGTCATGCTATCTTCTCCTGCACCCCAGATGCCCCACCACCAAAGATACCTTTCAGTTGGCAGCTCTTTTCCCCACCTGCTTCAGTGGCATTACCTTAGAGAGTTATTGAGGTGTTTATGTTTACAGACTTGGAAGCCTGACTGTGTGAAGCAATTGAGAATCATCTGTCTCTAAGATGCAGATTCATATTAGTTGAGCTTATGGTTGACATACAAATGTAGAATGCAAATTTACTTATTCATAGTGAAAGCTCTGTCTTAGGAATCAGAATACTCAAGTCCTCAGCACCAGCACGTTCTCTCCCTATAGGTCCTCCCATATGGGGGACCTCATCAGAAGACTTTCCAGGGTGGCATGAGATCATACTGTTAGCTTGATGAACTTTAGTGTTTCTTGGCGACAGGCTAAATTAGCTTGTTGTTTTCACTGCCGCAAAAAGAAAGATCTTGACAATGGACTGCAGTATTCTGGGTCTGGCTAGGCCTGTTCAAAATGCTTTGATGAGCAGCTTGCATGTAACTTTCTGACTCTCTTTTTAAATCTTCCATAACTTACTAGGCATACTTTGTATCAACATATTATTTCTTTTTTTTTCCAAGATGGAGTCTCTCCTGTCCCCTGGGCTGGAGTGCAGTGGCATGATCTCGGCTCACTGCAACCTCTGCCTCCTGGGTTCAAGTGATTCTCCTGTCTCAACCTCCAGAGTAGCTGGGATTACAGGCGCCCATCACTATGACCAGTTAATTTTTTGTATTTTTAGTAGATATGGGGTTTCACCATTTTGGCCAGGCTGATCTCGAACTCCTGACCTCATGATTTGCCTGCCTCAGCCTCCCAAAGTGCTGGGATTACAGGCATGAAACCACTGTGCCCAGCCTTATATTATTTGTTTAGATGTGTTAATGAACTCCATTTGATCCCAGTCAGATTTTGCAGGCTTAGTTCTTGAAGTGACCTTGCAAAATGGGATGACTTTAATAGAATAAATCATATTTTCTTTTTCAGCTTCATTCATGATTAGTTAATTTTACCCTGCAGAAAAAAGGAGAAAATTTTAGTCATTGCTTGGTAGTAGGAGTGTGGCGGTATTATTGAGGAGTTTAGCTGGGAATGACAAGTTCTTCAGTAAAAACATTGAGAATTGGGAGAGAGACTTCCATTTGTGGGAGAGATTTCCAGTTGCAGGTGAAATCAGCTTGAGTTTGGAGTGGGAAAACTTGGAGATCACTTGTGCCAGTTCAGCTGGGATGGTGGTGAGATGTTGACCTACTGTTGCAAAGATCATATCTCTATACACAGTAGTGCCAAAACCCATGGCAGTGGACATGCAAATGAGTCCAGTGGCAAAACCAAATTGATGAGGGTTTTTCTCTGGTCAGGACAAGGTGGTAAAGTCTAGACCTAATGTAGACTAACAAAGTGGATGCCCAAGGCTCAGAGAAAAAGGCAGGATGCAGGAAATAAACCTTGTGATTCATCTGGAAAACACAGTCCTACCCTGGCTGATGGAGCAAGCAGAGAAAGTAAAATTTTTATCTTTCTTCTTGTTGTCTAGTCTACCCTTCTTTCTGATAGAAAGTAAAAAAAAAAAAATAGAGCATGGAAATATATATTTTTAAAGGCTTAACAGCTTAACCAGTAGTCATGCTCACATTTTTATTTTCTCTTTATTGTCTTACCCTGATTGAGCATTAGAACAAAAAATAATTTATTTTACAAGGTGGCATATGCCACCACCACCCCCAACCCCAAAGCAACAACATAAACAAAACTTTTTCATGGAATTGTGCCACTGGTTTTGAATAGAGTTCATTAGCAAATCTAAATTTTGTCTTACAGTCATATTTAACCATTGCCTTGTAAATTAAAATCAAGACATTATTAAATTCTTAGAAAAGGAATAAAGCAGTTGCATAGTTAATAGTTCTCCCTTTCCTTCCCAAGACAAAAAACAAAAACCAAACATTTATTTATATGTTACTTTAATTTGCACCAGCAAATATCCCTTTGATGGTGTTGTGTTGCATAATATGTAACTACAGAAACTAATTTTGCAAACATAAAAGAATGGGATATTGCAAATAGCTCTGTTCTGGATATTAAGCACAAAGTGAATTGTTATTGAATTCCATTTAAACAGCATTAACCTTGTTTTAAGCCTTTTACTTTCATGAGTCCACCCTTTTCTTCTCACTTGGCTGTTTATAGTACATGTTGATTCTCAAGGTGGTACTTTAGAAAAGTAAGAGATGGTGGTGGAATTACCTGGATAATGAAAAACACAATGACATTTAAGGCTGCATTAGAGTCTTTTTGTAATATAAGTCAGGCTCATGCTGTAGATCTAAACTGTGGATCTAATTTTAAAATATTAATTTTATAAAAGACTCTCGTTTAAACAAATGAATGGCGTTTGATGTGCTCCAAGAATGGATTTTCCTGTGTTATATAGAATTGTATAATATGCTGTCAGGCTGTGTGTTGTTTTTATTTTGATGTACCTTCTTGAAATATGAAAAGTATAAGTACTGTCACTTCTGTTATAACATGACAAATGTGTTCTTATAAGTCACACTGTTATGGAAAATAACGTAACATAAAAGGGCTTGTGAGAAAAATGAGGTTATGGGTATAATACCCTCAAACTAAGTCATTGACACATAAATAAGAACCTACTAAAACAGGTAGCACAGTCTTATATATGTTAAGTGGTTAAGAAATAAATACTAGAATAAATGTAGCCCTTTATCTTGCAAAAGACTTGAAGTTTGGTTGTAGAAGAGTTGCAGCTTGGGAGTTATTGTGAAGTAGAGGAAGGACAGTTATTCAAGTCATGGGAAAGTTGTAACACCAGAAAGGTATGGCTTATAACGCATGAGTTATCTGAGATAATTGCTAAATTCTCGGTGTTTGTATGTTTTGCATATTCCTTTGAGGCTCAATTTTAGCAGAGTGCCATTTTCTGCATTCACCTGATGTTCCTTGTAGAAGAAATAACTATACATAACTGTGAAATATAAAATTCTTGTTATGCTCACAGTTTTTGCTAATACATTGATGGTGTAGGAACAAATTTTCATATCAAAATATGCATTCATAACAAAACCGACTACATCTAGTTCCAGGTCATTACTGGCATCATCATCAGCATCTTCATCATTTAACATTTTCATAAGTTGATTTTATAATAACTTCTTGGATATAAATTTTACCTGTAAGAATGTTTTATTGAAACAAATTTTAATAACAATTCTGGGAAATAATTACCTTTCAGAAAAATGTGAAAATCTATTATCACAATTAGAGTATAAATCCGTAAGATGATATCTGGCACCTACGAAGCTTTTGTTTTTGGCTTGCAGACTGTCCTTCAGAAAGGGGGAATGCTCCTGTTATTTCTCTCAGGTCTAGGTAAACAAAAGGTGCCTAATACAAGCATGTTAACCTGACTTGACTTAACTCAGATGAAATGAAGAGTCCCAGACAAGTAAGGTTAACTCAGACAAAACTCAGTTACCCTTTTTGAAGTCCTTTCCAAACTCAATGGTGATTTATTTCGGGGACCTCTTTTACAGAGTACCTGTGTCTCCCCGAGAATCAGTGTATTAATCTGTCCTCATGCTACTATGAAGAAATATCTGAGACTGGGTAATTTATAAAGAAAAGAAGTTTAATTGACTCACAGTTTTGCATGGCTGGAGAGGCCTCAGGAAACTTACAATCATGGCAGAAGGTACCTCTTCACAGGGCTGCAGGAGAGAGAAAGAGTACTGAGCAAAGGGGGAAGCCCTTATAAAACCATTGGCTCTTATGAGAACTTACTGTCACAAAAATAGCATGGGGGAAACTGCCCCCATGATTCAATGGTCTCCACCTGATCCCTCCCTCGACATGTGGGTGAGATCTCTGCAATTCGAGGTGAGATCTCTGTGGGGACACAGAGCCAAACCATATCAATCAGGGATAGCATCCATGTATGAGGGCAGTAGACAGAATCTAAGGAGCAAATAGATTCTGTGCATTAAGAAAAGATTAATACCTTTGGCTGTTGATCTGGGTTTTGCTGGTAGGTCTCTTTTTTTCTGCAGCAGTAAAACCATCATCCCAAGCTCTGAGGAATAGTACTGCCACACCCACTCCATTTGTGGTCCCTGAATGCTCTTTGATCCTTTGGAGGAACCAGGAGTTACTTAGTTTCTAAAATACAATTTGAGAACATCCACTCTCAAACCACAATTTATTATATTATCTGTAAAACTAATTGATTTCATTCTAATGATGACTCTCTCAGAACCTTACTGCGGAGGGGAGCCTGGATATTTTAAGTTCATTTCCTTTTCTCCCCCACTCCGATTTCTTAAGAAAAAAATAATAGGGTGACTACCGCAGAGCAATTTCTTTGGGAATAGTAACAAATCTGCATTACTTATCACTAGAAATTATAGGTGGATGATAATGATTTGAATGATTTGCAGGTTTCTTGATGGTTTTCTGCAAAATTAGACCAGGGAGGACTGAGTATATAGGAAGTGGATGTTGGTGGAGGCCATGAACGATAAACATGAGACGCATACTGCTTGACTTAACTTACATGAATATAATTTTTTGTACGACTATGATTATCAGTACCTATTATTTGGAATGCAGAAATTCAAGAATACTACTAAATTAGTTCAACACCAATATCCAAAGGTCCTATTGGCTTAAATTCAACCTGAGACTCATCAGCAAAAAAGGAAACCAACTCATGGATATTGTATCAACTCTGTTTTACTGTTGAAAACATAAACTAAAAAACTGATTTTATGCACCATTTAGCTGCTGTTAAATATATCTTCAATGATTTATCAATTTGTAATGACACTGGAAAAAAGAGATTACACAGTATGGAATCTTATGTTCTCTAAATAAGCCCTTCAGTTAAAAAACAAACACACATTTTATAATCACATAAAATTAAAATACAATATTATGGAAAGATAAATAGTAAGCTATTATTTTAATTTATATGCAAAGTTAACAAAATTAAAAGAATTAAACTTACAATCGAACATTGGATACTACAAAATGTTGTGCTTTTTTTCTCAAAAGGAAAAAAGGCATAAAACATGAGTAAAAATTAATATATAAGAATGCTTCTGTTCTTGAATTAACTAACCCAGTGCCAAATAGAGGCAATGGTATAAAGTGTGTTGCAATGCTTGCACCAGGAATGTGATGCCAGGAGAATGTTCTGTGAGACCTCCCAACCAGACTTCGTAAAGCACCTTTTATTATTCAGGATTGGCATTCGAGGTCTATTACTTAAACTTGTGTTGAGCGCTCAGGAGAAAGGAGTTGCAAAAATGAGCTGTCAGGGCTGTAGCTCTCACTGTATGGAAATGGGTTGTGGAGAGGGAGAATGAAGCTGATATGCATAGAGATGCAGAAATAAGGAGGAGGGAGAATCCCATGGAGTCCAAGCCCACACAAGTCCCACCTGTACCCCTAATCCCACTCCAGGCTTGTTGCATGTGCTCCATTAATTCCATGGATCAACGTATTTCTCTTTTTGCTCAAGCTGCCTAGAATTCTAGAACTTTCTTTCTTTTCTTTTCTTTTTTTGCCAGTGGCAATCATACCACTCTTAAGTATCTTTCTGTTCATCCCATACTGAGGGCTTTTTGTGGATCTACAGCCCTGATCCTCCTTCCCAAACTCTCACGTGTTCTTTCAGCACACATCTGAGTGATTCATCTGATGCCACTACTTTAAATTGGGCTGCATCCCGGTTTAAAGTAGAGTCACCATGTCATAGAAAACACTGCATACTTGAGTGGCAGCAATTAAAATTGCTAGCTAATGAGCAAAAATGAATACTAATTCTACCTGCTCCTGAGTCCAGGGAGGGGCACACTCCATCTCAGTGAAGTAGCTTCCTCTGAAATTCCTCATCCATGGGGCTTTTCAGTTAACCAAGAGTATGTCCAGACTTGTCTACTTAGGCAAGGTTGAGGCAAGAGGAAGCTAAATGGCTCTGCCTGAAAAGAGAAGACAGGAATTTTTAAGGTGGATAAGTCACACTAAGGCCACAGGGGTTCAACAGCTCATCTATGTGCAACAGAACAACTAACTGTGCAACTATGCAGAGAAAAAGCTCCCTTCTTTCTAGAGTTTCTTCCTGGTTTCTGAGTAACTGAACTTTCTGGTTAATAGGAACCTCTGTTCAGAGTTGGAACATTAAGCTCTTTTATGTTAGTTTTGGCACTTCCATGAGATTCAGGAGTCAAGCGTTTCTGGGTAACATGGAAAAGATTTTGCACTGACTCATCTTGGCTGAGGCCTATCCTGGACTCCAAGATAATACAGCAGGACCATCACTCCTTCAGGGATTTAACTTATGTTTTGAAAATGGTTTCTGCCCATATTTATTACCTATCTTATTGCTAACCAACCTCGTAAGCTGGTTGGTTATTCTTAGCAAACTTCAATTTATTTCACTTCTGCTTTCATATTAGAATTTTAGGTTTGTAACTTTTATGAATTTAAGAAACTTAAATTTTAAACTAAGGAAACTAGTACATAGTTCCAGGATGTACTTATAGTTAGTTCCTTCTAACAATAAGTGACATTTATTTAATTTTTAAACAGTGGATTAAGTTTTTGGCTGAGGGGCCATTATGTCTTCTTCTTTTTTTTTTCTTCCTATGATGGGTTTTTCCTAAAGATAAATTTGTGCTTTAATTCTTCATTAGTCACAGACTCTTTGCCTGTGACTAATGCCATTTTAGTGAATTTTACATTAGTAAAAAAAAATCCTGATGATGGTCTCTAAATCCAGGTTTCAGGGGGAAAAAGTTTATTATCATAATAAGGGAGGGAGAAGAGCAGGAAGTGGGTGCAGTGTTTTATAGGACAAGGACAGACAGTGGCTGGGGATGGAAAAAAGAGATGTTTAGATGGAGATTTTTGTGTGGAATCCTAGGGATCTGTTGAAGCGAACCTTTAATACTCTTACACAAATCATCAGATCTCCATGCAATTGAATTTCTTCCTGAGGCTGGTGGAGGGGCTAAATTCTGACTTAAGGTTGCACAGAGGTTAACAAAGAATGAAACTTAGCAGCAAGGATTATTTTAAATTTCTTTTAATGAGAAAAACTATACTTTCAATACACAAAAGTAAACTATTCAAATTATATTTTATTTAATTCAGAAACCTGGCTCTACTAAGTAGTATGATGTCTGAATAGATAACATTAATAGAAACATAGTCGGGTCATAAAAATTAATTAAAAGCAATCACATTGATATTGTTAAGCAAGTTGGAGGGAAAGTAACTTTTACACTGTAGTAGCATCTAAAAATCCTCTTCTCACTTTCTTTCTCCCGTCCTCTGACTGCTAAGAAACCATTCTCCCTATCCTTCCATCTGTAACCCCAGACAAACCTCATTCCAATCCCAAACTCCAAACCCAACCCAAACCTTCTCCAGACTCAATAAATAGCAACATATATTTATTGAACATGTACAATTCGTGAACACTCATTTTGATTGATGAGGATACATCTGTGGATAAACAGAGAAGAGTTCTAGTTCTCATGATCTTCTGCCCTTCACTCTGTGGAAGAAATAGACAATAAAAACGCAGATAAGTAAAATATGTAATATGTCAGTTGCTTACAAATGATAAGAACCAACGAAGAGTCTATGATGTCTGTTGGAGCTGCTGGTGGCTAGTGAAGTCTTCCCCGAGGAGGAGATTTTTAATAGAAACGTTGAGAAAGCAAAGAAGCAAGCCATGCAAGCATACAAGGAAGAACATTCCAGGCTGAGGGAATGGCAAGACATACAACTTGTGTTTGGAGAAATTCTGGCATCTCCAAGGATCACAAAGGGGGCTTGTGTGATTGAAGGACAAGATACAAGGAAGAAGTTAGTAGGGGAAAGGGCCAGAGAATGTGTATGACTTTATACATAATAGAAAGATTTCTCCCTTTATTCAGCATAAGATGGAGGCCTTGAGAATTTCTGAGTGAAACAGTACCCGTGGTCAGATCGTGTTCTCCAAGCTCCGAGTTGAGAAGAGACTGAAGGGAGGCAAGTGCAGAGGCAGAAAACTCCATGAGGAGACTTGTATGATAATTCAGAGAGAATCAATGATATTTTGGATCAGAGAGTTATGGTAATGGAAAGGATGTGAAATAAAAGAATCCTGTTTATATTTTGAAGGTAGTATCAGTGGGATTTTTTTAAGACATGGTACTGCTCTTCTGCCCAGGCAGGAGTGCAGTGGCATGATCATGGCTCACTGCAGCTTTCACCAGCTGGGCTTAAGCAATCCTCCCACCTCTGCCTTGAGAGTAGCTGGGACTACAGGTGCATGTGTTATCACGTCCAGCTAATTAAAAAAATTTTTTTCTTTGTAGAGATGAGGTCTCACTATGTGGTGCAGGCTGATCTCAAACTCCTGAGCTCAAGTGATCCTCCCACCTCTGCCTCCGAAAGTGCTAAGATGGTAGACGTGAGCTACTGTACCCAGCTGGGATTGCTTTATGATAAACCATGTGAAATAAAAAAGAAACAGTGGAATAGCTATTGTTAATGAGAGCAAAGGCTGACGGTGAGTTGGTTTGAGAATGAAAACCAAGAGATCAGCTACGCATATATTGAGTATGACATGCCCCCTATATAGTCAAATGGATAGGTCAGGTAAGCAGATGGGTATATAAGTTTGGGTCTGGATTTTGGAGACAAGTCTGAGCAGGAGATTTTAACATGGGATACATCAGAATGTAGGTGGTGCTTTATGCCATGTGGCCGGCTGAGCTCCCCGAGGGAATGAGTGAGGACAGCATAGGGAAGAGATACAAAGACTGAGGCTCTGGAATGCCAACATTTAAGGAGCACAAAGGATACAAGAAGGAGCAACCAGAGAGATGGAAAGCAATGTAAGTTTACTTATCTGGAGGCCCAGGGAGGAAAGTATTTCCAGGACCCAAGTGTAATCAGCTGGGTGGATGCTTTTGATAAGCAGAGTCTGATGAGGACTGAAAAATGATAATTGGAGTTAGTGATATGGAGACCATTAGTAACCTTGAGAAGAGCAGTTTCAATGAGTGATAGAGACAAATTATGACTGGAGAGATTTTGTTAGAAACGAAGGACAAAAATTGGAGACAGTGAGTTATGAAAGGTTGTTTTCAAGGGGTTTTGCTATTGAGGAAAAGAGAGAAAGGGAGCGATAGCTAGAAAGGAAAACAGAGCCAAGAGAGTTTTTTTGCTTTATTCATTCGCTCATATCTAGGAGAAATGTTCATAGGCTAACAGGATTCATCCAGTAAAGTGAGGGAAATGATGACTCCAAAGACAGAGGGTAGAATTTCCAGAGCAATGACCTTGAGTGACCTTGAGTGGGCATGAAAGGCTGGGGAACAAGAGCACAGGCAAAGAAGAGCTGGAGCTCAGTGATGAAGACAAGGGGCAGTGTTTGGACTCGGATGAAGGTCAGTGGGCATCCACCTGTCCTGAAAGCTTGACAAACTGTCGCTCATCCTGCTTACATTTCTCAGAGAGGTAGGAAGCAAAGTTATTGGCTGACGGTGAGGATTGTTCAGGAGTTTTGGAGGTGTAATAAAAGAAAAGCCAGAATGAAATGGTCACTCAGGTTAGTGGGGGAGTTTGTTCTAGAGAGACATAGCTCTGTGAAGCTTTTCTTGGAGTTCGCCAAGGCTTCTGGAGCAGGGAGGTCCCCTTTAACCATGAGATCTTGCAGGAGGCCTATTCTCTGTATTGCTGTCTCCTGTGCTCAGCATAGACAAGTTCAAGACATTCGAGATCAATGTGATCATGTGAGGTTCATGGCCTGTCTGCATCATCCCCAGAAGCATGCAATGCCATGGAGCCATTCATGAACAGGGTGAATGTCCTCTACAGTGGGCAAGGCATCCGGAGGCCAATGCAGCAGCCCTTCTGCTGGTGATGGGGCACTTGAAGGGAGGTGCCCCAGATCATACGACTGTCCCAAAGAGGAGGGGTACTACACTCCTTTTAGAGAAACCTCTATGTCATTCATAAATGGGGAGAAGCTCCTTAGAACCCCTTTAAAAATTCAGCATTAAAGGATCACTTGCTGGTGAGTGATTGCACACTTAAGTCGAGACCAGCTAGAACAGTATGTTTTATTTTTTTATTATTGATTGATTGATTGTACTTTAGGTTCTGGGGTACATGTGCAGATCATGCAGGGTTGTTGCATAGGTACATATATGGCAATGTGGTTTGCTGCCTCCATCCCCCCTATCATCTATATCTGGCATATCTCCCCCACATTATCCCTCCCACCCTCCCCTCCCTCCATTGCCCTCCTGTAGCCCCTCCCCTCAACTGATCCCAGTGTGTGATCTTTCCCCTCCCTGTGTCCATGTGTTCTCACTGTTCAACACCCTCCTATGAGTGAGAACATGTGGTGTTTGATTTTCTGTTTTTGTGTCAGTTTGCTGAGAATGGTGGTTTCTAGATTCATCCATGTCCCTACAAAAGACATGAACACTTCATTTTTTATGGCTGTATAGTATTCCATGGTGTATATGTGCCACATTTTTTTTTGTCCGGTCTATCATTGTTAGTTCCAGGTCTTTGCTGTTATAAACAGTGCCACAATGAACATACGTGTTGTGCATGTGTCTTTATAATAGAACAATTTATAATCCTTTGGGTATTTACCCAGTAATGGGATTGCTGGGTCAAATGGAATTTCTATTTCTAGATCCTTGAGGAATCACCACACTTTCACAATGATTGAATTAATTTACACTCCCACCAACAGTGTAAAAGTGTTCCTTTTTCTCCAGATCCTCTCTAGCATCTATTGTCTCCAGATTTTTTAATGATTGCCTTTCTAACTGGCGTGAGATGACATGTCAATGTAGTTTTAATTTGCATTTCTCTAATGACCAGTGATGATGAGCATTTTTTCATGTTTGTTGGCCTTATATATGTCTTCTTTTGAAAAGTGTCTGTTCATATCCTTTGCCCACTTTTGAATGGGTTTGTTTGTTTTTTTCTTGTAAATCTGTTTTTGTTCTTTGTAGATTCTGGATATTCGCCCTTTGTCAGATGGGTAGACTGCAAAAATTTTTTCCGATTCTGTTGGTTGCCAGTTCACTCTAATAATTGTTTCTTTTGCTGTACAGAAGCTCTGAAGTTTAATTAGATTCCATTTTTCTATTTTGGCTTTTGTTACCATTGCTTTTGGTGTTTTAGTCATGAAGTCCTTGCCTATGGTTTTGCCTAGGTTTTCTTCTAGGGTTTTTATGGTGGTAGGTCTTATGTTTAAATCTTTAATCTATCGGGAGTTAATTTTAGTGTAAGGTGTCAGGAAGGGGTCCAGTTTCTGCTTTCTGCACATTGCTAGCCAGTTTTCCCAACACCATTTATTAAACAAGGAATCCTTTCCCCATTACTTGTTTTTGTCAGGTTTGTCAAAGATCAGATGGTTGTAGATGTGTGGTGTTGCTTCCAAGGCCTCTGTTCTGTTCCATTGGTCTATGTCTGTGTTTTGGTACCAGTACCATGCTGTTTTGATTACTGCAGCCTTGTAGTATAGTTTGAAGTGAGGCAGCATAATGCGTCCAGCTTTGTTCTTTTTGCTTAGGATTGTCTTTGCTATGTGGGCTCTCTTTTGGTTTGATAAAAAGTTTGACGTAGTTTTTTCCAGTTCTGTGAAGAAGGTCGTTGGTAGCTTGATGGGGATAGCACTGAATCTATAAATTGCTTTGGGCAGTATGGTCATTTTCACGATATTTGTTCTTCCTAACCATGAGCATGGAATGTTTCTCCATCTGTTTGCGTCCTCTCTTATTTTGTTGAGCAGTGGTTGTAGTTCTCCTTTAAGAGGTCCTTTATGTTCCTTGTTAGTTGTATTCCTAAGTATTTTATTCTCTTTGTTGCAATTGTGAATGGGAGTTTGCTCTTGAGTTGGCTCTCTGTTTGTCTGTTATTGGTGTATAGCAATGCTTGTGATTTCTGCACACTGATTTTTGTATCCTGAGACTTCAGTGAAGTTGCTTAACAGTTTCAGGAGATTTTGGGCTGAGACGATGGGGTCTTCTAAATATACAATCATGCCTGCAAATAGAGACAATTTGACTTCCTCCTTTCTGAATTGAATACCCTTTATTTCTTTTTTTGCCTGATCGCTCTGGCCTATTGAATAGGAGTGGTGAGAGAGGGCATCCTTGTCTAGTGCCAGATTTCAAAAGAAATGCTTCCAGTTTTTGCCCATTCTGTATGATATTGGCTGTAGATCTGTCATAAATACCTTTTATTATTTTGTGATACATTCCATCGATACCTAGTTTACTGAAGGTTTTTAGCATAAAGGACTGTTGAATTTTGTCAAAGGCCTTCTCTGCATCTATTGAGATAATCATCTGGTTTTTGTCTTTGGTTCTGTTTATGTGATGGATTACGTTTATAAACTTGCATATGTTGAACCAGCTTTGCATCCCCAGGATGAAGACTACTTGATCGTGATGAATAAGCTTTTTGATGTGTGTTGAATTCAGTTTGCCAGTATTTTATTAAAGATTTTTGTTTCCATGTGCATCATGAATATTGGCCTGAAGTTTTTTTTTGGAGTTGAGTCTCTGCCAGGTTTTGGTATCATAATGATGTTGGTCTCATAAAATGAGTTAGGGAGGATTCCCTCTATTTATATTATTTGGTTGGTAGGCTATTAATTGCTGCCTCAACTTCAGTCCTTGTTACTGGTCTATTCAGGGTTTCAACTTCTTTCTGATTTAGTCTTGGAAGAGTGCAAGTGTACAGGAATTTATCAATTTCTTCCAGATTTACTGGTTTGTGTGCGTAGAGTTATTTGTAGTAATCTCTGATGGTAGTATGTATTTCTGTGGAATCAGTGGTGATATCCCCTTTATTCTTTTTTATTTCATCTATTGATTCTTCTCTCTTTTCCTTTTTGTTCATCTGGCTAGTGGTCTGTCTATTTTGTTGATCTTTTCAAAAAACCAGCTCCTGGATTTATTGATTTTTTTGAAGGGTGTTTTTTTGTCTCTATCTTGTTCAGTTCTGCTCTGATCTTAGTTATTTCTTGTCTTCTGCTAGCCTTTGAGTTTTTTGATCTTGTTCCTCTAGCTCTTTCAATTTTGATGATAGGGTGTCGATTTTAGATCTTTCCTCACTTCTCATGTGGGCATTTATTGCTATAAATGTCCCTCTAAACACTGCTTTAAATGTGTCTCAGAGATTCTGGCACGTTGTGTCTTTGTTGTCATTGGTTTCGAAGAACATCTTTATTTCTGCCTTCATTTCAGTATTTATCCAGTTGACATTGTGGAGCCAGTTGTCCAGTTTCCATGAAGTTGTGCAGTTTGAGTTAGTTTCTTAATCTTGAGTTCTAGTTTGCACTGTGGTCTGAGAGACTGTTATGATTTCCGTTCTTTTGCATTTGCTGAGGAGTGATTTACTTCCAATTATGTGATTGATTTTAGAGTAAGTGTGATGTGGTGCTGAGAAGAATGCATATTCTGTGGATTTGGGGTGGAGAGTTCTGTAAATGTCTATTAGGTTCACTTGGTCCAGATCTGTGTTCAAGTGCTGGATATCCTTGTTGATTTTCTGTCACATTGATCAGTCTAATATTGACAGTGGAGTGTTAAAATCTCCCACTATTATGTGCAGGAGGCTAAGTCTCTTTGTATGTTGTTAATAACTTGCTTTATGTATCTGGGTGCTCCTGTATTGGGTGCATATATATTTAGGATAGTTAGCTCTTCTAACTATATAAACGGATAGTTGTATTGATCCTTTTATCATCATGTAATGCCCTTCTTTTCTCTTTTGATCTTTGTTGGTTTAAAGTCCATTTTTTCAGAGACTGTGATTGCAACCCCTGCTTTTCTTTGGTCTCTATTTTCTTGGTAAATCTTCTTCCATCCCTTTACTTTGAGTCTATGTATGTCTTTGCATGTTAGATGGGTCTTCTGAATACAGCACACTTATGGTTCTTGACTTTTTATCCAGTTTTCCAGTCTGTGTCTTTTGATTGGGGCATTTAATTCATTTACATTTAATGTTATTATTGTTATGTCTAAATTTGATTCTGCCATTTTGTTACTGGTGGAATGTTTTGCCCTTTGGTTGGTGCAGTTTCTTCATCGTGTTGTTGGTCTTTACCATTTGGTTCTCTTTTGCAGTGGCTGGTAGTGGTTGTTTCTTTCTGTGTTTAGTGCTTCCTTCAGGAACTCTTGTAAGGCAGGTCTGGTGGTGATGAAATCTCTTAGAAATTGCTTGTCCATGAAGGATTTTATTTCTCCTTCACTTATGAAGCTTAGTTTGGCTGGATATGAAATTCTAGGTTGAAAGTTCTTTTCTTCAAAGATGTTTAATATTGGCCCCCACTCTCTTCTGGGTTATAGGGTTTCTGCCAAAAGATCCACTGTGAATCTGATGGGCTTCCCTTTGTGGGTGACCCGACCTTTCTTTCTGGCTGCCCTTAGCATTTTTTTCCTTTGTTTAAACCCTGGTGAATCTCATTATTATGTGCCTTTGGGTTGCTCTTATTGAGGAGTATCTTTGTGGTGTTCTCTGTATTTCCTGTATTTGGATGTTGGCCTGCCTTGCTAGGTTGGGGAAGTTCTCCTGGATAATATCTTGAAAAGCATTTTCCAGCTTGGATTCATTCTCCCTGTCATCTTCTGGTACACCAATCAAGTGTAGATTAGGTCTTTTTGCATAATTCCTTATTTCTTGGAGGATTTGTTTATT
Source organism: Ateles fusciceps (assembly GCA_036589455.1). Taxonomy (NCBI): domain Eukaryota; kingdom Metazoa; phylum Chordata; class Mammalia; order Primates; family Atelidae; genus Ateles; species Ateles fusciceps. Next base: position 7,904,853 of record JAZHEH010000174.1, on the reverse strand, counting down.
TCTTTTCACTCTTTTTTCTCTTTCTTGCCTTCTTGTTTTATTTCATTGAGTTGATCTTCAATCTCTGATATCCTTTCTTCTGCTTCATCGATTCGGCTATTGAAACTTGTGTATACTTTGGAAAGTTCTTGTGCTGTGTTTTTCAGCTCCATCAAGTCATTTATGTTCTCTAAGCTTGTTATTCTAGTTAGCATTTTGTCTAACCTTTTTTTCAGGGTTTTTAGTTTCTTTGCATTGGATTAGAACATGTTCCTTTAGCTCAGAGAAGTTTGTTATTATCCACCTTCTGAAGCCTGCTGCTGTCAATTCATCAAATTCGTTCTTCATCATGTTTGGTCCCTTGCTGATGAGGAGTTGTGATCCCTCGGTGGGAGCAAGGCTTTCTGGTCTTTGATGGTTTCATCCTTTTTGTGCTGGCTTCTTCCTGTCTTCTTGGATTTATCTAGCTTTGATTTCACATAGCTGCTTGGGGAGGTGGCCTTTCCTTTGTCTGCCTGCAGAGGTGCTGCTGGGCTGCCATGAATCCACTGGAGCTGCTGCCTAGATTTCCTACGTCTTTTGTTTACTTAGGAAGATTAGGACTGCCTCTGCAATGGTGGCTGCCTTTCCCCTCCCTGAGCTCCATCGTTCCTGGTCGCACTCTAACTGATGTGTTGGCTGTGATACTTTCAAGTGAGAGGGCTTCAGCCTGCTTGTCTTTTTGGGGGGGGGATTCTCCCAGCTATATTGTCTGATTCCCTGTGTTCAGTTCCCTTTCTTTCTGGGGAGCAGGTAACTCTGTCCTGCAGGCTTTCTCAGAGTCAGGCAGTGCTTCTGCCTAGATCTGTGCTCACAACTCCCGCACCGCCGGAGTTGCTGCTCAGCCCTGTTTGGGCAGCTCGTGTGGGCTTTTCAGCCCAGTGAAGATCTCCAGTTCTGTGGGTTGTGGAGGGCTTGAGTGAAGCACAGTATCTGAACCAAAGTCCCAGAGGGGGGAGAGCCCCTGATTCTCCGGTCAGCTGCACTCATCTCCTGGCTGGGGAATTGCCCCGCCCTGCCTCAACTTGCCCTTTTTAGTTTATATTCACTGTCCAACCAGACCCACTGAATGAACCTGGCATCTTGTTTGGAACTGTGGAGACCACTCGGCTTCTGTGTCTCTCTTGCTGGGAACTGTATTCTAGAGCTGCCTCTATTCAGTCATCTTGGAAAAAACCCCAGTTGTATTTTTTTTAACCACATTTAGCTGCACAGGGGCAGCCATGGAATAAGAGGGTGTGGTTTGCTAAGACAAATATCACAAAGAAAGGGGCATGGGAATGAAGAAATGCCCATGCAGGAGAGGGGTGATGATGGTTGGCCAGGGTTAAAGCTGTGGAGGGAAAGAAAGGGTGAAGTCAGGGGAATGAGGAAGAATGAATAATAATTGGCAGGATGACATAATCACTGAAGCTCCAGAGAGAGAGTGAGATAGAAAGTTAGCAGATGGCACTCAGAGACTGAAAGGTTAGAAATTGACACCATAGAGGGTTTACAGTTACTTGACTAGCAAGTTCAGGAGTTTGAATCCTGCTTTATATTCTACTTTTCACTTATCTCTTTCTACACGGCTCCACTTTCTAAATGTAAAGTGTCCTTTCTGAGTCGATAAATGCAGAATCTTACCTAAAAGACTGGTGTGGGGGAAGGAAGAGGTGTGGGTTTATTGGAAACCTGCAAAGAATGTTGATAGAACATAGGGTGGTGGGGATGTTGAACACGTTCCCTTGATTATCTTTTTTAAGCCTTGAAAGTCATCTGTATTTGTAAAGAGAATGATTGATGATTATAGTTCAATAAAATAATCTTATGTCTCTCTATTTGTCTGCAGTACCATTAACCAGTTGAAAACTGAGAAAAATCTGTATAATCACCAATGATTTAGATAATGCAGTGCTCATGAGTAACTTCGCTCTTTTCCACTACTGAATTGTCTGATTGTTTTCCCTGTTGGGAGGGCATATATGAACTTGATGGCTCAGGCTCCCAGATAGTCTGGTACCATAGCAAGGGGCCCATTTGTTCTGCATTAAACATTTGTTTGAAAGTTTCTGAGAAGGCCATTATTAAATAGGAAAGAAGTTTGGTAGGAAAAGGAGTGGGGTGGGGAGGAAAGGAGAACTTTAGATTCTTTGGGGAAAGGTAAGGATGAAGTTATAAATGCTGTCAAGGAGTTAGGAGAGCCTTAAAATTTATCAACTCATATGATGAACAGGAACATAATTTTGAAAGTAATTGCATGCTAAATGTTCTAGAGTGGGATTATTATTGGTTATTGGTGACAAATGATTTGATTGACAATGTCTAACCACTAAATGAAGACAGCTTAACAAGTTAAGCTAATAAATTTGTGTTTAAGAGCCACAGTTATTTAAAAATTTTATATAATACATATACAATTATACACTCATATGGTACATGTTATATATAATATATATGTGTGTATAAAATGTATACATTAAAATATATATATATATCTCCCAATACTAAGTGACTATAGCCTATTGGTAATTAGGTTTTTAGTAAAATGTTTTCCTCTATAGCAATGTTATTTCTAAGCCAGAATCCTTGCAATGAAAGGCAATGAAGTGGGAAAACAGAGTCTCACTCCCTGACCTGGGAGAATGTTTCAGGGCTCCCCACTTGCATGGGGCTCTTCCAAGGCTCTGTTCCTACTTTTAAAATCACAGTTTCATGTTTTTTATATTGAAGAGAGTCCCCAAAGTGATGAACTCAGGACTAAAAATCCCAAGTCTACCCCTGCCTCAGAATGCTTTCAGCACAAAAGCATTTAGTCTGTATGATAATTGCATAATCCCAGTGTAGTCTGGTGTAATATCAAACCCCAAACTCATTCTGTATTCTCTTGCAGCTGAGGTCCAAATAAAGTGATGAAAGTTTCCAGGGGCCACTGTCGGCTTCTGTTGTCTTTGCTCCCTTCCTCCTCCCGATGGCTTCTGTCCTTGGTGTGTATAAGGCTGAGCTCAGGGGACAGTCACAAGTGGCAGGTGTAAGCAATCTGGTGTGGGTGCTTGCTGGGCACAGCAAATAGTCCCACATGGCCTCCTTTTCTCTTAGACAAGGCTTTGGTGGATTCCTTGGTGCCACTGGTTCCTGGAGACTGTTCGGCTGCTTCCCATCTGATGAGGACAGTATCTTTCCTGAACTGGCCACTCGTGACTCTGACACTTCTGCGCCTGGGTTCCCATGGCCACTCTTTTGTTGGAGTCCATTTGCCTCTCCAGGTAGACATCTTCGTGGGATCTGTTTTAAGGGTTCCCCATAATAGAGCTCATGTTTGGACTTTGAGAAACCTCCCTCGGGGTAAAAATGCAGCTTGACTTAGTGCATCCCCTTTTCTCTGGATCTCAAATTCCTTAAGTCTCTCTAAGTCACTTTCTCTTGGCTTCAGGTTAAGAGGAAGTGCCATCTCCCCCTTCCTCCGGGATGTGTGTGGGTGGCAGTATGGCTCACTGACAACTCATGCTACAGAAGACTTAGTTCTTCAGTCTTTTTTTTCAGGCTGAGATAAGCAACTGGCTAATGCTGGAAAGACCAACTTGGCAACTTGGGACTACTTTTCCCTGCAACCTTTTTTTTTTTTTTTTGAGACGGAGTCTTGCTCTTGTCACCTGGCCTGGAGTGCAGTGGCATGATCTCGGCTCACTGCAATCTTGCCTCCCGGGTTCAAGTGATTCAACTGCCTTAGCCTCCTGAGTAGCTGGGATTACAGGTGCTCACCGCCACGCCCGGCTAATTTTTGTACTTCTAGTAGAGATTGGGTTTAGTAGCCATGTTAGCCAGGCTGGTCTCGAACTCCTGACCTCAGGTGATCCACCCACTTTGGCCTCCTAAAGTGCTGTGATTACAGGTGTGAGCCACTGTGCCTGGCCCCTGCAATCTTTTTGAAAATCTTGAAGGAATGGTTTAGACTAGCATCTCTCTTCAAATAGAAGTGGCCTTGGAGCTCACTGTTTTGTGCTTCACTTTAGAGCAATTACACTGAAGCACGAAGAATGGCATTTATTAACCTATTAAACCCCCAAATTGGAGAATCCAGGAAAATGGAGATAAAACAAGTCTAGAAGAATAGTTTGGCAAATTGAACCACAGATAAAAGTGGTAGGAAAATCCTGTGGCATGAGATACTGGCTACTCATGGGGGGACAGCTTGGGGCAATGTACTCAGAATAAGATCATTCCATTTCTGACTTGGCGGATCAGGCACATCTTTCTTTAAAGTGTTCTATAATTTCCTTTTCTCAACTAGGTTTTGACCTGTAGGTGTAACACTTAAAGAGAAAGAGGGTATGGAAATGCAAAATCTAAGAACCAGTGAACACTTTTTTCACATTTGCAAACGGGTCCACAAGAAGAAGCATCTACCCCGGTTCCCTGCAGTTTTATACTCTGATATTTCCTTGGTCCCGTGGATCCAATTCTACCATAAAATCCTCAGGCCTCTGTCATAGCCTGGAAAAATTTACAATTCAAACACCCAGTGGGTAAAGTTCCAGCCTAAGCTGGCTCTCATGAAGAAATACAATTTTATTCCTTTCTGTATATTGTGCTTGAAATGGAAATGAAAATTCTTAGTTCAAAAGATTCTACGGGGTCTTCAGGATAAAATGATTACAATGGCAAACTTTTGTAAAACATATGATCCCTGGTTATCTGTATCATACTGGTGGCATTTAGTTGGGAATTCTCTTGGATTTCAGGTATGGACTTGTTTGGGAAGGAGGACAACAAAGCCCTCATATTCGTTAACCATGGTCTGTACTCCTAAACTCATCTGCCAGAAAACCTGCATTAAAATTAATAATTTGCTAGAAACTTTTCAGGTTGGCCTGGCTTGACATGGAGTCATTAAATTTTCATACACGCATAAAAAACATAGGTAAAAACTATCAAAAACGATTTAAAAGAGCATAATTTTATAATTTGTATCAAGGATGGAAAATAGGATAATTAAAAACATTTAGTTCCTCAGGGTGTCTTAAATTTTCTTCAGGATATTAACCTTTCACATTTGGCCTCAATATGTATGCAGTTTTCATATCTGCAGAAATTTCAATGCATTCCCATTAGCCATTATTTGATTGGAGTGAACATGAATTAAGTCATTTATACTTCTCTTAATGTTTAGTTGTCATCAGTTCATGCCCAAGAGGGCAGAGCAGTTGAAAAGTGTACATGGTCATGGCAAAAAAAAAAAAAAATTCTTTGGTTGGAGGTCACTTGTCCCCTTCTTTTCCTATGCATTAAGTGGCTGTGTAAATGCAATAGACTTGATTACTTTATAGCATGTGGTCTTGTGGCATCTTAGTATGGCTAATTGGGGCAGAATTTTAAGAGACTGCTTTTTTAGCTTTGTCTTTGTATATATTGTATATATTAAAAACCTATTTAAATGGAGGAACCATGCAACATGAAATGCTTTTCACCTGAGAGTGGTAATTGTTCAACTATACCTAGTATTTTCTGTATCTGCAGCTGCCTCTGTGTGACTGTATAAGGTAGGAGTTAGCTAACAGGTTATCATTAAATATGACCTTCTTTTCCAGGAATTCAGATCATTCTCACCCTTCAGTGATTGTTAATGTTAGCGAAGCTTTTCTCACTTGTTATGGCCAATTTCAACTCACCTCAAACTTCTAGACACTCCACTGATAATGCAAAGGACTAAATGCTCTCAGTATAATCTGGTATTTATGTTAGAATTTTCTGTTTCATAGGAGCCTTGCAATAAACTCTTACAACACACAGAAGACTTCTTTCTTGGATAACATAATCAATAGTCATGAAATCTATTATTTAGGTTAACATATAGTTTTATTTCCGTAAAGATGCATTTACAAATCATTATTTGTTTTATTTATTTATTTATTAATATTATTTTTTCTAAATGGAATCTCACTCTGTCACCCAGACTGGAGTGCAGTGGTATGATACTGGCTCACTGCAACCTCTACCTCCTGGGTTCCACCTCAGGTTCAAGCAATTCTCTTGCCTCAGCCACCTGAGTAGTTGGGACTACAGGTGTATCCTACCATACCCAGCTAATTTTTGTAGTTTTAGTAGAGACGAGGTTTCCCCATGTTGGCCAGGCTGGTCTTGAACTCCTGACCTCAAGTGGTTTGTCCGCTTCAATCTCCTAAAGTGCTGGGATTACAGGCAGAAGCCACCGTGCCTGGCCTACAAATCACAATTTTAGACTTGAGATAGTGTTATTAAATCAATTGTCAATACTAGTGTAATTGATCATCTGTTATACCAGCTAATGTCGTGCTCTAGTTTTAAAATTTCAGTAGTTAGACCAGCCTGACCAACATGCAGAAATCCTGTCTCTACTAAAAATACAGGAAATTAGCTGGTTGTGGTGGTGCGTGCCTGTAATCCCAGCTACTCGAGAGGCTGAGGCAGGAGAATTGCTTGAACCTGGGAGGCGGAGGTTACTTGAGCCGAGATCATACCATTGCACCCCAGACTGAGCAACAAGAGCAAAACTCTGTCTCAAAAAAAAAAAAAAAAAAAAAATTTCAGTAGTTCTCACAACATGCTTCCTTTGGTAAGAGGTTGTATTAGAATGTATACGTTGAAATGCATTACAGGACATTGATATGCATTACACAATCTTGAGGGCTGCCGCATGCTGAGGTCTCCACAGAACAGACCCTGAGGTGAAGTTCTGTGTACATCAGTTGATTGAGGAGTTAAAGAAGCAGAACTAGGCAGAGGGAGAAATTACAGGGCAGTGCAGTTATACTGGAAACCTTAGCAGAGCCCTCAGGGAGTGCTGGGGCTGGGATGTCCAAGCAGAGTTGTCCCAAATGGAAGCAAGAGGGCTGGGTCCACATGCCCCTGCAGTGAACAGTCATTTCTTACAGGCTTTCCCTGGGTAAGGGCTGTGCTCTTGGACCGGGTACCTCTGTTCAGACAATGGCAGTTCCTGGAAAGAGACTCAGTTGAGAACCTTTGTCTACCAATGCCCTAAGGAGCTGGCAGAATGACTGCTTCAGTTCCTGAAGAGGGTGGATCTGGGCAGACCACCTCTGCAGCTACTATAAGGGTTTACCAAGAGCAGGTGGATCCCAAAAATAACAAGTGTGAGAAACTTTCACTAGCTTACTCTCTGCTGGGGGTCTATACTGTCTTAATATGCCATTCCGAGGTTATCAGAAAGTGCCTCATTCATATTTATATGAGCTTCCTCTAATGTGAATTAATTCCAGAGAGTAGCCTTGGTTAAGCTGAGTCAGTGGTGAAATGAAAATAGGAAGTAAAGACTGCTAAATGTTTGCGACAGGATTTTTCCCAGGTCTCAGGCTGGAAAAGGGCAATTGTTCAGTGTTTCATGTATTCATTCCAAGCATCCACTGAGTTTCTATAAGGTTCCAGACACTGCAAGAACTATGACACAGAAACATCTGTCTCCACTTCTATGAACTTCTTCAGGAGAAAAAAGACAAGTAAATAGTCATTACCCAGCATGATACTTGGGACAAGCAGTAGGAGAAAGGACAGATGATCCAGGAAGAAGGACCCACTGGTGTGCTAGTGCCGGCTCCTGCTGGTTCACCAGAGCCAGTTTGATTTTCAGAAATGTTGTCACCTTGTTTCTATTAAAAATCAAATGATATGAACTTATCATTAAATATTATTAAGAACAAGGTTAACGCATACTAAAAACTCATTACTTCCTAATTATTTCACTATTATTTATGCTCTTAAGCTTTGTTCTATTGTGCCTTTCTGGTAGTAATATCATATAATGGTGTGCAGCTGTGCATAGATTCCCATTTCTGTGTTCAGTGATGTTACCTTGGAGGCTTGGAATTGATCACTATGGGAGCATTTATACCATGGAATGGGCAAATGCTTCCTCTCTCACTTCACTCCTGAAGGGTTTGATTTATTGTTTTGTTGACTGTCTAGACTTAAGAAAGTGATGGAGAAAATGCCAATAGCATGGGTGAAACTTACACATGTAATTTCTATAGTATGTTGTGAATGGCACAAAAAATCGAGGAAATATTCTGCCGCTATTTGCAAATCATCTTATTCAGCAAGAGTTCCTCATGTCATTGACATATGAATAAACTTTGCATAGACATTCATTTTTTCTCTTTACTCATTAATGTAAATGAGAATATTAATATTAATTAGTCATGTCAGAGCTATAGGATTTTGTCAATGATATGGGAAACTTCTGAATTGGAAAATAATCAAATGTTTATTCAGTCTAACTTCATGAAATTATAGCTGACTTGCAATCATTGTTTGGCTAAAGATACCAGAGTTCAGAAAATCAAGGTAAGTATTTTGTGAGGATCAATTGGCTACTTATAATGAAGAGTAGTATATATTTTATTATTTTTGTGAATTGCTTGCTACGCATTCCATTTTCATCAGTTAAAATTATAATAAAATAAAAATAAAATTTTGTGCATATGTACACCCATGCATTTTTTCCCGCTAAAAAGCAGGTTGTTAAAACGTTATCAGCATACAACTGGATAAAGCAGAGCTAATACAGAACTTTGCACAGTTACCTTATGAGCAACGGAGGGGTGGGGGTCACAACTCATTCTGAAAAGATTGAGTGACGGGAAGCAGGAAGAGAAAAGGGAAGGCTGAGCTTACATCATCAGTAGACTTCTGGTTCCTCCTTTTTCTCTTACATTGCATTCTGCTTTACAGCAGACCAAGAAGAACACAAAATTCCTAGGCTCTCTTCATTCTGGCATTAGTATTTCTGACTACAAATGTAGCAAATATTTTCTGGACTAAATGAAGGTACCTAAATGCAGCACTTCTTATAGCTATTTGCATTTCTGCCACAAACACATTTTTGTGACAACTCATTAGCGCTGTTGAAATTATTTGTGCTTTCCCTCACGAGATACTACTGGGCAGTTTGGCTCTGTGTGGATTCACTCTGTAGCGCTCACTATAGGACCATTTCCCTGAGCTTTTTTTGGGACACTCAGATCTTCCCCTCACCATTGGGAAGTACCATCCATCCATTATCCCAAAATGGCAAGGCCACTTCCTCTAGGTCCTGGTGTCCATATTGGGCGTGATGGTGCTCACCTCCTTCCAGAGAGCATGATGGAATGCTTTGCTTGGTTCACCACAGGAAAGCATCTATTTAGGTGAGTTTCTGTTCTCAACCCTCCTCAAGTCATTTTTTCCCAGGTCCTGGGTCTCAGACCTGATTTCTCCATGTCTATTTTGCTATTTTCCTCATATGGATATATTCATAAGCCTGAATATATGACAGATTAGAAATATGTTTGACTTTAAAGTATTATTTTTCCATTCACAACCATTTTTAAAATTCTTTGGGTCTTTTTAAGGGCAATTTTCAAAAATGATTTTTCAAAGACAACACAACAGTGGTGGCTCATGCCTGTAATCCCAGCACTTTGAGAGGCTGAGGAGGTCGGATCACAAAGTCAGGAGTTTGAGACCAGCCTGACCAACATGGTGAAACCCTGTCTCTACTAAAAATACAAAAAGTAGCCGGGTGTGGTGGCAGGCGCCTGTAATCCCAGCTACTTGGGAGGCTGAGGCAGGAGAATGGCTTGAATCTGGGAGGTTGAGGTTGCATTGAGCTGAGATCGTGCCATGGCACTCCAGCCTGGGCAACAAGAGCGAAACTCCATCTCAAAAAAAAAAAAAAAAAAAGTTGATAGTTGATTGCATAGTATACTCCTCTCCCTAGACTTTAAACTCCTTAAGGGAAGAAAGTAAATTTCATCTCATTATTCTGTAGTACTAGTCCAGTGTCTGTCATATACCTGGATGAATACACAAATGAGTATTTCAAAATCATTTCTTTAAAACCTGGTTATATACATGAAATTCTAAACATTTTTCTTTGTGTGTGATGAATGTGTCCTGAATCAAATTATTGTAAACAGAAGTCAATGAATGGTTTTTAAGATGTGTTGATGCTAGCAAGTCCACTGTAAGTCCAGTCTTCTCTGCCTTTCTCTCTCCATAGCCATCCTAACTCCACACATTTAAAAAAACTATTCATTCATTTATTCGTCTATTATCTATCTATCTATCCATCTATCTTTCCACCCAGTTAGTCAACCAGTCACTTATTCTGCAGATATTCAGTTGTATCCTTGTTATATAATGGTGAGCAAGGTAGACATGGCCCTGCTTTCATGTGGAGAAGAGAATATTAAGCCCATCACTTACAGTGCAATAAGTACTGTGATAGAAAAAATACATCTCTCATGCATCTCAGCATTGACTCTCTCAGGTAAGAAATGAAGATCTAGAAAAGCATGGGTGAGAAATGAAAATTATCTTGAGACTTCACAGGTATGGAAAGGGTTAACCAAGAAATGAGGAGAGGGGGATGGTGTTTAGGCTAGCCAGAGTACAATGTCTGCAGATCTACACCAGAGAACGTGGTGTGTTCTAAGAGCAGAAAGAATGCAGTATTTCTAAAGCTTGGATTACCAAGTAGGGAGTAAGGAATGATGAGAATGCCAGTACCAATAGGGGTTAGAATTTGCAAGGTTCCATGAATTGGTGAGAGTCTGAAGTTCTCATCTTGGCTGAAGAATAGAGAATGGGTGGCCAGGTGAGAATCTGGGGCAAGAGTAGAGACTGAGAAGCCAGTTAAGAAGATGATGCAGGGAAGAGGAAGAGGGTGATCACCTGACCTCAGGTAGTGGCTGTGAGGTTGTGAAAAATGGCATCATTCAAGTCAGCTCTCTTAGTTACAAGGAACTGGCAGAACATGAAAGGATCAAAATGAATAAATCCTGGCAATCGGAAGATACAGGCAAATCATCTGTCTCTAAGTCTGTCTGTTGCATCACCTTTGAGAAAGTGGTAATTTCTGATCATTTGATTTTGAGAGCTATTGTTTAGTCTTCCCTTTTAGCAAAACGGATTAACCTTTGCTATAGGTAAGGAGATAGAAGAAACAGAGAAGAGAATTTAAATAGAGGACATACTTATTCTGGCATCTTGTAAATTTGTTATTTAACTTCAGGGCAAAATCAAAATAAGATGTCAAGTTGGGCTTAAGGTACATGCCTATTTCTGAGGCTATAATAAACATAGCATGACTGAGCGAACCACATGTGGTGACAGAGTCTTCTGTGGTCTTTCTTGAAGGGAATAAAGACTATGAATAAGGACAGGAAACCTGGAAGGATATATCAAGTCTGAAGATTCTGTCCCCTTGACTGAAAAAGGCATTAGGGACATTAATTTAGAAGAAGACAAATATAGTAAAGAGTAATTGTTGCATAAAGACATGACTCTCCTGGTTTTTAAAATCCCATTCAAAGTTTTAAAAATCATAGGTATATTCGTGTAATTTCTTTTTAGTGTCACATAGTGTGATGTTTTAAGGATCTCTATGAGTAAATGTCATTTTTATTCAATATTTGAGCATAATTAGTGAAGTTTTTTGATGTGGATCATTTGCTCATGTTATCACTGTTGGTTACTGTTTTTATAAATTTCAAATCGTCCAGTTTTAAAGATAATTTTATTTACTTAAAGATGAAGAGGAACTTCGATTGTAGGAGATTGCCTGCAGCGGCCTTAATAGTCAAAGAGATGGTTTAGTTCTTTTGGAAAAGGAAATGTGACCCTAGGATTATGCCCTTGAGAGATGATACTTCAACTCAAATTGTGATTTTCACAGAGTAATTGCAGCCTGTGGTAATGCATCTTCAACATCTTAAAATAGCTGTTAGACGGTAGAGCTTTCCCCTTGAGGAAGGCAGTGTTCAGTAGGAGATGTCTTTCATCTCTTTCAAACCAGCAGAGCAGACTTTGAACAATGAAAAGAAATAATATATAATATTTTCTGGAGTGATTTCAAAATTAACTGAGAACAAAAATATCCTCACCTGTTTTGTACTGTGCTACAAATAAAAAATAAATAAAACAAATAAATAGAATAATATCTGGAAGGTCTCTATGCCTGGGTTAATTTCAAGGCTTCTACAGGGAATATAAAATTTAGACCTGGAGCTCTTAGTGTACAAGCAAGCAACTGAAGAAATTCTTAATGTCCTGGGTCATTAAATCCATTGTACTCTTTACAGAGAAACATGCAAATGATAAAACTATATTACTATCTTTTTCTATCTTTGTAGGTAAATAGTGGCTGATAGCAAACAGTGAGATATTTCTTTATTCTTAATTGCATAAATCAAATTGATGGTTTTCTTAAATATACAGTGAATGGGGCTATTTGACTTTTTTTTTCTTTGTCAGGATTTTGGCAGCAAGTAACCAATATGATTTATTTTTTAAAGAAGTCATCGGAAGAGCCTTTGAGTCACATTGAAGGTTGTAAAGCACAGAAACATGTCAACATGAAGTGGATCATGGCAGGTGGGATAAGGCAGACTCTCCCTGGAATAGCTAACAGATAAGAGGCTGCAGGGGACAGCGCAAAAGGTGCACAGGTTCCTTTTTCATGTCCAGAACTGATGGTTGGCTGCGCCCAGCGAAGACTGTAGGGAGAGGAGGACAGAGGTTGAGTTGAGAAAACCTGGCTGTGAGGGTGACTATGAAAATGCAAACCCCAGAGGGAAAGACAAAAGTCAGGTTAAGAAAGAAAATGAGATGGCTGAGAATAACAAGAGAATGGATTTTAAGTCAAACAGAACAAAATAAGAATGTAAATGACAGACAAGTAGCAAGGTTGGGTGATCAGGAAGGTGGGACAATGTGAAAAGGAACAAGGTGTGCTGCAGATTGAGCTGATCGATTCGGGAACTAAATCCATAAGTGCTGAGAGGCAGCTTGGCAGTTGATCTAAAAATTCTTAAACACAAGGGGGGGTTGCTTAAAGAAAAACCTTGGGGTCTAACAGACTACAGACAGGGACTTGGCATCAAGACTCAGATATCAAGGATTTCAGCTAGATGGGCTGTCCAGAGTTTATAAAAGTAGAGACTGAGAGACCTGCAGATGCTGTGGCAACACTGGTGTAAGCCAGGCAATGTCAATGTCAGCATAGCTCTAGCAACTGAGGAGTAGGATAGATTCATTCAAAAACCAGGCAAAGAGCACTCATCATGTGGTGAGTACAATAGATATGTTACAAGGAGCTATCAGGGCTGATTCCTGTCCTCAGGAATATGACAATCTGGTAGCGATACCACCAGCAACAACTCCTTCCCCCAACCCCACCCAACCAAACCAATGAAACATCTTGTAGCACTCGGTAATACATTACTACATTTATTTTGCTATATGGCAGGTGGTCTTCAGGCCCCAGTCAGCCTGACATGTAGGCTGGTATGTAGCAAGGCCTGCAACAGTTCTGGGAGAAGTCAGTGTTGAGAGATGAGAACATAGGCTGAGATATTTTCTTGGCATCCTTCCTTATTAATCTCGAAGGCTTGTACCCATCAGGTGCTCAGCAGCACAGTAGTTCTTGAACCCTCCCCTTAGCCACAGCAAGCACTAGACCCAAGATGAAATTGCAGGACAGGTTTTTGGTGTGGTTTTATTGATAGAAGAAACAGGGTTTAAATTGCTAGGAAGATATGAGTTTTACTTTTTGAAGGAATCTTCTTCAAAAATAAGGATGCATATACTTTGAAGAGTCCTTCCTGGCCCTGAGGTGACAGCAACTGACTTTGAAGCAGACTGTTTACTGTGGCTCTACGTCTTTGTGGGTCACCTGGAAACACAAGTCTGGTAGGCAGGAGGCCTGTGTTATGCATATTTTTTCCTAACTCTGACTTTAGGCACATCATCCCACCTCTTTGTGCTTGAGTTCTGTTGTCTGAATGTGTCCTTCAAAGTACATGTACTGAAGTTTAATCCCTCATGAAACAGTATTGGGAGGTAGGGCACAATAACAGGTGATTAAGTAAGTCATGAGGGCTCTGTCCTCATGCACAGTTACATGTTATTATTGTGGAGTGGATTAGTTATTTTGAGAATGGGCTTGTTCTAAAAGTGAGTTCTGTCCTTTGCTTGCTCTCTTTCTCTTTCTCCCACTCTCTTTTCATCCATTTTCTATCATGGGATGATGCAGCAAGAAGGCCCTCACCAGATGCCAGACCCTCAGCCTTGGACTTGGACTTCTCAACTCCCAGAACTGCAAGAAGTAAATTTCTCTTTTCCGTCTATCTCTTCTTTCTTTCTTTCTTTTTTTTTCTTTCTTTCATTTCTTTTTTCTGTCTCCTTCCTTCCTCTCTCTCTTTCTCCTTTTCTTCTGTCTCCTTCCTTCCTTTCACTCTTTCTCTGTCTCTCTCTATAAATTACCCAGTTGGTGGTGTTTTGTTATACAACACAACATGGACTAAGACAACCTCCTTGTTCATAGCCATATTCTGGGAACAAACATATATGGATATAGCTCCTGGGTTGGCAAATTTTTGACTGAATAGTCAGGTCTCACCATGAGCCCTTTAAGGCTGAACCTGAAGTCACTTTCCCATCTCCACTTCAGTGTTCCCAACTTGTTCATTCATACGCTTTTCTTCCTCTCTTTCTAAGGAAATGCAGACATATTCTTGAAATCATCAGAAATTTTTATGAGAAGCAGTCTGATTTTTTTGAAGAGATATGAGAATTAGGAAAAATGTACTTCCTTAAAACTAAAAAAATGTGACTTTTGGTAGACTAAACATAGGCGTTATCACAGATTGAGTGAGTGCTCATGTCGATCCTTACAAAATGGAGTGTGTCATGCTTCTAGTACGTGCAGAGGTTACCTATAGCGTGTAACATCAAGGATGCTCTATGAGATATCCCTGTGAATCTTGACTGTACCTAGGAGATCCTGTTCCCAGTGAGAAACACACACTAAAGATAGAAATTTGTGTTTAAGGAGTGGGTAGGAGAGATCAAAGAAAGGGGCGTGAGGTGAAAGTAAGTGAACTCGAAAGAGAAATCATATGTTGCTTAGGGCAAAGATGGCATCGGTTGCTTTAGTCATGAAGCAGTCTGGGTTCATTATTCAAACTTGAGAAGAAAAACTGCATTGTTTAGTATTAACTGTGACCTATTTGAGTTTTCTTTGTTTGGTATTTGGCTACACACAGATTTAGCCTCAGACAATACCTGGAGTAAATAAAAAAGGCCCATAAAACATGTACACTACCCTGTTTATCCTGTTGTGCTCTTAGTGGTTTCAGAGGACATATGTACAATAAGTCAGACTCTCCCTGGAATGGCTAATATCATATCCATGCTGTGAATTCAGAGTACAGCAATTTGTTATTGATGCCCAGACATTAGAAATGTACAGCCAACCTCCTAATGGTCTGCTAAAATCAATTCCTTTTCTTTCTTATTAGCATTTTTTTTGTTTAACAGAATAAAAGTATTTTCATTTTTACATGAAAGGAACAAAGAGCACATGTTAAATACACTGGTGAGTATAAAAAACTGGGATACAAATTTTAAAAAACAATATTATACTTTGGGTAATAAAGAATAATGAGACTATTTTTTGTATCCCTCTTTCCCTACAGTTTAGCACCGTGAGTTCCTGTTCCAGCATATTAAAAGTGTGGAAATTCTAGATTTTCCTAAGCATCAACAATATAAAATGACTTGTGAAGATATCAGAGAAATGTCAGAAGAGATGCAGGGCGAAAGACAGCACAAGGAAACACGAGGTCTCTTTCTTGGAAGATTTTCAGGGAAGGCTTTCTGTAGAGATTGATTCAGCTGGTTCAGCTTTTTTGTTAGGGTCCCCCGTCTTTTCTCTCACCTCCATATCCAGCTCACAAGGAAACACTATAGGTTCTACTTTTAGAATAGATCTGAAATTTGACAGCATCTCACTGTTTTCTTAGCTCCATCACATATCACAGGGGCAAATTGCAGTAGCTTCTTGTTGTCTTCCTATTTCCACAGCGACCCTCTGCATCTGTCTCTTCTCCATATAACCACTAGGTCCCAAGTTGAAGATCAGATCATGTCAGTTCCCTGATTGAAGCTTCCAATGTGTCCTAATCACTGGGTTGTTGGTGGTGGTGTTTGTTTGTTTGTTTTTGGCCATGTTTGAGACATGGTCTCACTGTGTTGCTCATGGTGGAGTACACTGATGTCATCATGGCTCACTGCAGCCCTAACCTCCCAGGCTCCAGTGATCCTTCAACTTCAGCTCTTCAAGTAGTTAGGACTGCAGGGGTATGCCATCATACCTGGCTAATTTTTTTGTGGAAATGGGATTTCATTATGTTGCCCAGGCTGGTCTCAAACTTCTAGACTCAAGTGATCCTCCTGCCTTGACTTCCTAAAGCGCTGGGATTACAGACTTGTGCCACCACACCTGACCTCCCAATCACTCTTAAGGTAAAAGTCCAACTTTCCATGGGCCATGTGACCTTTATTGGGTACACCTAAGATGTACCCCAATGATCGCTACCTCGTCTTACTCATGTTCCTGTGTATTTCCCTCCTGCAGTGTTTGGGTTAGACCTCCTCATGTGCTCTAACAGGTAGAATAAGGAAGAAGTGATGGCACTTCACTACGATGATTAGGATACAAAAGGCCACAACTTCTCTCTTGCTAGAGGCCTCTGTACTTCTTCGTTGGCTCACTCTGATGAAGTAAGTTGTCACATTGGAGAGGCCCGCAAGACAAGGAACCGAGGGTCTCCTCCGGGAAAAAAGAACTGAAACCCTTAGTCTAACAGCCCCCAGGAATTTCAATCTTGGTAACAAAACTTGAAAGCGGATCCTCTGGAGTTGAGTTGAGCCTTTGGATAATCCAGCCCTGGCCATTACCTTGATTGCAGGGATAGAAGGAGGGGCCAAGGGCAGAAAAACAGAGGAGGCAGCAGATCCATGAAGCAAGATCCAGCCCAGCTGTACCAGATTTGCGAACCATAGCAACTGTGAGAGAATTAATGGTGTTTCAAGCCACGTGGGGGTAATTTGTTTTGTAGCAATAGGTAACTAATCCATGGCCTTATAAGAACTGACCCTTGGCTACTTCTCAGACCTCACCTCCCTTCACCTCCCACTGTCTACTTTTCTCCAGCATCTCTGCCCTTATTTCCCCTTCTTGGACATACCAAGCTTGGTCTGGCTCCGTGGAATTTTGCTTGCTGTTTAGAATGCGCTTGAATGCTCTTACCTGAGATCTTTGCATGGCTGGTTCTTTCCCATATCCAGGACTTCTTTTGATTCTCACTTTTGCAGAGAAGCTTCCTCCCTCCATGGAGAAGTTACAACGACTGCTTCCAGCGACTTCTTTTTTGCACTCATCTTTTTCTCTGTCTCATTGTCCTGCATTATTTTTCTTCCTACCCTTATGCCTTTCTTGTTTCTGCTTTATTCCCTGTTCCTGTATTCCGTTTTAAGCTCCATGAGGGTTGGGGTTTGGTCAGTTCTCAGTTTCTAGAATACATAGGTGCTAACTACATATTGATTGAACAAATGGGTACGTTTTACTGTAATAGGTTGGCACTTCCTCATTTGCAAGATAATGGTATTAGAACAAATGTCATTAAATTTGCCTCTATATCTAAACTTATTGTTCTATGACTAATACGGCAAAGAGATTAAAGACAGGAAATCAAAATTAGAACAGAATAAGAATCGGGCAACGGGGATTTTGGAGTGGAAAACATGGTGTATGTAAGATACTATGGATGGATGGAGAGGAGGTTCTGTCATTTGACAAGAACCGTCTGGTCCAGGGTTGTCCCATAGAACTCTATGATGATAGGAATGTTCTAACCTGCAGTGCCCAACACAGGAGCCATAGCCTCCTGTGGCTATTGAGCCCTTAAAATGTGGCTAGTGAGACCGGATAAATTTCAAATTTTATTTTTATTTTATTATAGAGACAGAGTCTCGCTCTGTCATCCAGGCTGGAGTGCAGTGGTATGATCTTAGCTCACTGAAGCCTCAACCTTCTGAGCTCAAGCCATCATCCCACCTTAGCCTTCTGAGCAGCTGGTACAGGTGCAAACCACTATGCCCAGATAATTTTTTTATTTTTTATTTTTAGAGATGGCATCTTGCTATGCTGCCCAGGCTAGTCTTGAATTCCTGGCCTCATATAATCCTCCCACCTTGGCCTCCTCAAGTGCTGGGATGATGGTTACAGGCATGAGCTACTGCTCCCCTGTCTCCAATTTTATTAATTTAAATTTAAAGAGCCCTTTTAGATTCTAAATGATGTAATTCTTCATTGGCACTGTGATTGTAGTTTCACAATCTTATCCACCATGAAAGATCAGGGAATATTAGGCTGGCACAGCCATACAGTTAGTTTTACTTCAGAGACAGCTGATGGACAGGAGAGGGGACATTATGTTCTCACCATAGATTTATGACTAAAATCCAAACTAGAAAAATTTTTTTTGCATAGAACCAAAAATATGCTATGGAATACACCGCTCAGTACTAATTAAGTGCTTTGCTGTAATAATGACAGTTTTCTTTGTGGTTGATTTTTTTGCCTCTTCCCCCTCATTTTATTTTATTTTATTTTTCAGCTTTTCATTTCCATCTAGGTGGTTTTGAAAGTAAACAGAAAAGACAAAAAAAAAAAAAAAAAAAACAAAAAGTCAGTGCTCGATAATTTTGCCACTTTTAGCAGAAGTGTTGATTACCACCTAAAGACATCTCTGTTGATGATTATGAACGTGAAATAAACCAATTGGTTGCCATTTTCTTTGGGTCTATGACGTCTCTCTCGTCATCTGGAATTTAAGCATCTGAGCTTCCCAATTTCTTCTTCACTCTTCTTAATTATTATCCCTTTTGCTTCCACAGACAGAATCTGAGCTATCTTTTAACACGGGCAAATGCAATGTATTTTCAACCATCGCAGCTGTTCTTCATAATGAAGAGAATTCCCCCTCTGCCCAGGCCCTTGGCTATAATACCTGGTATTGGAAAGAACCAAAATGCCTTTTTTTCCTCTATTTTTCATGTTAAATGACATGTTTATTTTCCTGGATAATAAAAATAATGACTCAAGGAAGTCCTACAAATGTTTCTGTTTTTCCTTAACACATGAATGCCTTGGCATCTGTGAAAGTTTATGCGTTGCATAGGATTTGAGACAAGACCCAGGTTTAATGTGCTAAGTATTTATATGTGACACTGAGAAAATTGCTAAACATCTCTGTTTTGCTTCCTTTCTCTCACAGGCAGAACAGACATGATAATAGGCATGTCTCAAGGTTGCTGTGTGGACCAGCTGAAACCCTATGTGTAAAAGCACTTCATACAAAGAAGGGGGTAATGTGAGATTTAATTTTTTAAAAAATAATGGAAGTTCATTCTAGTTTTGGGGCATGGCTTTGTATTTGTTCTGCCTTGGGATGTTAATCAGCTCTTTCTCCATTATAACTGCCCCCACCCCCACCTTAACAAATGGGCTTACCTCAGATGTCACTTTTCAGAGATGATCTCCTTGACCTCTCTCTGCCCATATAAAATTTTCCTACTTTAAGTATAGCTCTTATTAGTGTCTAAAATGATCAGATCTATTGGTTTCTATGTATATTAGCTGCCCCTTTCCTGGCACCGATGAGAACATGAATTTTGTAAGGATAGGTACACTCGCTACTTTGTTTACTTCTATATCCCCCAGTGCTGAGAACGTCGTCTGAGCATAGTAAATGCTCCATAAATGATTGTTGACTGATAACCCCCAGGGACACTCAAACTAGTCAGAAGCCAGCTGCATTCTTCCATAACAGATCATATTTCCTGAATTTATGAGCCTTCTCACTTGTCAATTACAGGAGCGTGGCTGCTATGGAAGCCATATTTCCTTCTAGAGCCATTAGGGGTGGCTGTGGGAAATACAGATAGTTTGTCACCCTGAATCCAGGTTAAATATTTTGACAACGATTTCTGCAGCTCACCACAAGGCTGCTAAATTCCTCACTGGCAGTCCTCAGAGTCTACAGTTTGTTAAGATAGATTTAGATGCATTTTTATATCCAAAGAAGAAATTTAGATTTTTATTAGTGTCTATATGCTAAACTTTTATAACATACTCCTAAGTGGTGTTATTTGGCTGCACAGTGTGTAAAATTCATAAAGTAATTTTGAATTGCATTTAACTAATACACACACACACACACACACACATATTTTCACTTTTATTTTTTGAGATGGTGTCTCACTTGTTCTGTTGCCCAGGCTAGAGTGCAGTGGCACAATCATGGCTCACTGCAACCTCCACCTTCGGGTTCAAGTGATTCTCCTGCCTCAGCCTTCTGAGTAGCTGAGATTACAGGCATGCGCCATCATGCCCAGCTAATTTTTTGATTTTTTAGTAGAGATGGGGTTTTACCATGTTAGCCAGGATGGTCTTGATCTCCTGACCTTGTGATCACCCTGCCTCAGCCTCCCAAAATGCTGGGATTACAGGCGTGAGTCACTGTGCTTGGCTAATATTTTTATTATGTGATCTCTGCTGGCATGAGTTGAAATACTGGCTCATAAGCAAAATTTTCTGGAAGTTTCCTTTACCCTTTGCTAGTGCCCCAGCCAGAGAAGACTCTTTGCTGAGATGGGCAACTCGGGGAAGAGTCTTCTGGCTGGGGCACTAGCAAAGGGCAAAAGCAACTCAGGGATCTCTTGGTGTCCCTAATATGTTACTTTGGTAGAAAGTGTCTACAATTTGCTGCTTAAAATACTAAGTGCACAAATAAACAGATATTCAAATAATGTAGTAACTTGATAACAGAAGAATTACCAGAATTTTTCCCCCTATTTGAGGCCAGACTGCTGATGTCATGACATTAACTGATGAATTCAGAGTTTCCTCATGACAGAAATATTTATTATTCCTAGAAGACCTTGAGGCTATCCAAATTCCTCCAAGTCACATGTCACATTAATTTTAGAGAAAACACAAGGATTTTTTTTACTCTAAAAATCTGAAGGGAGAAGTCATAAACCTTCCTATACATAAATTAGCTGAGAGTGTTAATTACACTGCTTTGGAAGTTCATTTTTGGGGGCCCTCTGATGGCTAATTCATGAACCACCAGGTTAAATAAGAATCAGAAATGATTTTTTTTGCCACATGTCTGCAAGTGACAGTGGCATCCTGCAGCAGGCACATCTATTTTGAATTATTTGTATTTAAGAAAGAATTAAAATAGAGGAGTGGTATTTTTATGGCATATTTATAACAGTTTCTATAAAAGTTGGACTAAAATTGTCTTGGTGAATGATGTCATCAGCTAATAAAAAATCTTAGATGTGTAGTGAAGACAGTCCTGAATGCAAAGTTAGATTCACTGGTTGTGAATCAAAAACTTACCAATTATATATAGCATTAGAGAAGTCATACTTTCTTTAAGTTTCAGTTTCTTTTTTTTATATATATATAGAAGGAAGGGAGGTGAGGAGTGACACATAGTTTTTAATGTAAAGGATCCTATTTACTGTGTAGTGAGAAGCTAACACTATGAGAAAGGGAAGTACATGTCACACAAATGCCTGGTGGCCTTGTGGCCTAATACTTAGCAGCACATCAGGCTGATTGACGCCTCCTTTCGTATAGGTTGTCTTGAGATATTTGGGGGACTTGATTTATACACTTGTAGGTAGTCTGCATGGCAAAGTCTGCTTGATAGGAAAAAAGTTATATACTTGAGATAGGGATTTATTTCATCACACACCAGGATGGGACCTAATTTTTAATTTAATCAAATAGTTCCTCTCCTTTTCCATAAAGATTGGTTTAGAAAACCCAGGCTAAATCAATCAGCATAAGGCACTTTCTTAGCCCTGGGATTGCTTTAGAAATGGGCATAGAACCAAATTTGGCCCAATAAAATACAGCAGAAGGTTTATTTGTAGATTTTGGGAAATAAGTGTTCTCAATTCTAAAATAAAACCGTCGAGAGAAGTTCTATTTATTTCTCTTAAGATTGATACATTTGGGAGACCCAGAAATGTGGATTCTATCTTTCTATGAGCCCAAGGATAAGGGAGAACAAAAGATCAATAGCAGAAAAATGCAGCTGGACCACAGATGGTGCAGTCTGACCTCTGCTCTGCCTCTCCCTTTGTCTGTAATTTTCAGAAGTTTGACCATGGTGTATCTTGGTGTGAATTTCTTTGGGTTTCTCCTGTTTGTGCTTCCCTCAGCTTCTTGAATCTATATACTTACGTCTTTTGCCAAACTGGTAAGATTTCAGCCACTGTATTTTTGAATACTTTCTCTGTTTTTCTTCAACAACTCAGATAATATGAATTTAGATCTTTTGTTATTTAGTCCCATAGGTCCCTGAGACTATGTTTATTTATTTTCTAATCTACTTGGAAGATAGATTTTCTCTTTTTCAGATTCAGTAATTTGTAGCAAATTAGCAAATTGCTTTATCTTTCAGTTCATTATCTCTTTCCCCTATCCCTTTCATTCTTCCCTGAAGCTCATCCCCTGAGATTTTTATTTCAGTTACAGCATTGTATATTTTTGTTCTAAAATTCCCATTTGGTTCTTCTTCTTTATATATTTTATATCTTTGTTAATATTTTCTCATTTGTTGTAAACATGTTTGTAAACAGCCTTCTCAGCTAGTTGCATCATGGCTGTCACACTGGTGCTGGGGCTCTTTGTCTCTGCTGGGTGATGCTTGGGTTCTAGTTCCCCCAGTAGCTCTCCACTCATACCTCCCTGACTGGGAGGGGGTAGAAATAACTCATGACTGCTGCCCACATGACTTCCACTGACACCACAGAGTGAGGAGGTGGCTTCATTACCACTGGTAGTGCTGGAAGCCCGGGTCCTCCACTGGGTCTCCTCCCACACCACCCTGGTACAGATGGAGAGTGGTGGCTTGCTATTGCCAGCTGTGTATGGAAGGCCAGTCTTCCCAGGAGCCTGATTTGTAGTCTTCCATTCCTCACCCCCTTTACACCCTTTCCCCCTGAGTCCCCCAAAGTCCATTGTATCATTCTTATGCCTTTGCATCCTCATAGCTTAGCTCCCACTTATAAGTGAGAACATATGATATTTGGTTTTCCATTCCTGAGTTACTTCACTTCAAGTAATACTCTCCAATGTTTATGTTTTCAGTATAAACTTACTGACAACAAAGAAAATGCAGGCTGGACAAAGAGAATAAAGGGTGAGAATGAGGGTGCTGCATGGATGGATCTGGAACACCCCTGTGTGTCGTCAGAGAGGATGGTTATTGGTGATGAAGTGAGGGGCTCTGAGAGGCATTCTCTCTACTTCTACCCAGCCCTGGGCCCATCCTGCACACCTCCACCTCAAGATGATAGTTCCATCATCCGTTTGTTTTTCCCAGTCACACTCACTTCAGTTCAACTCAACCCAGGCCCAGAGAATCACCGAGTGTCAACTTTGGTGACACTTTAATATTCAGTAAGCTATATTATTTACTGAATATTAATTAGTGCCATTCCCTACATCTAAAAAGTTTTCTTAATTGTTTTTACAAATTATTTAAATGTCTCCGGTCAAGATATCCATGATCAATCTAACTAGACATGCTCCGTCCTGTAGTTCATGGCACTACTGTTGCCTTCATGCTGGGTAATGCTTTATTTGGGTTTTCTTGTACCCACTAGTCAGTTTTTTTTTTTTTTAAATTAGAGGGCTTAAATAAATGTTTATCACAATATATCCTCAGTTGTGATAATGACTAAAGTCTTGCTGATTGAGCAAAGGATTAAAACAATTTAAAATGTTTTCTTGAGTTTTGCTCTTCCTTCCTTGACTGTAAACATACCTGTATCTGTGTCCTTACCTTCCTACTTTGCTCTGGATCCACAGATGGAAACTTCACTCCTCTGAAGCTCAGTGTTGGCCTTTGCTATACACT
This sequence comes from Ateles fusciceps, assembly GCA_036589455.1. Lineage (NCBI taxonomy): Eukaryota > Metazoa > Chordata > Mammalia > Primates > Atelidae > Ateles > Ateles fusciceps. The sequence goes on along the minus strand of JAZHEH010000174.1, from coordinate 7,881,028 downwards.
TCCACCTTTGGGTCCCCTTTTCTAGAATTATCAGTCTTTTAATTTTTTTTTTTTTTTTTTTTACTAATTTTTGAATTTTTCTCTCAGCACCTTACCTTCTCAACATTCTCTTATCTTGAAAAACAAAACCAGAGAAAGAAACACAAACAGACCTTCCCCTTCAGCCTGTTTAATGGATTAGAGGGGGATGGAAAACCATTATAGTAACCCTGGTCCCAAAAGAGGAAACCTGAACTAATCGCAGCATTGTGGCTGGGGAAAAGGGAATGGTTTCAAGACGTATTAAGCAGTTTCCCTTCTAGCTGACAAGTCATCTAGGAGTCTGCAATCTTACTGTTTCATATATATATGTATATAAATATATATATAAATTGTACTTTAGGTTCTGGTGTACATGTGCAGATCATGCAGGATTGTTGCATAGGTACATACATGGCAATGTGGTTTGCTGCCTCCATCCCCACCGTCACCCATATCTGGCATTTCTCCCCATGTTATCCCCTCCCTGACCTCCCCCATCCCCCCCTGCTGTCCCTCCCTTGGCCCCCCCAACAGACCCCAGTGTGTGATGCTCCCCTCCCTGTGTCCATGTGTTCTCATTGTTCAACACCCGCCTATGAGTGAGAGCATGTGGTGTTTGTTTTTCTGTTCTTGTGTCAGTGTGCTGAGAATGGTGGTTTCTAGATTCATCCATGTTCCTACAAAGGACATGAACTCATCATTTTATATGGATGCATAGTATTCCATGGTGTATATGTGCCACATTTTCCTTGTCCAGTCTATCATCAATGGGCATTTGGGTTGGTTCCAGATCTTTGCTATTGTAAACAATGCCGCTTATGAACATACATGTGTGTGTGTCTTTATAATAGAATGATTTATAATCGTTAGGGTATATATCCAGTCCATTTCCCTCACTGCTCTGTCTGTCTCCTTTGTCTTCTTCTTCACATCCAAGTTAGTGAGAAAGTTTACCACTGTCTGCCTTATTAGTTCCATTTCCCTTGTCCTCTTATTCTCTGCATGTAGTGAACACTTGCCCTGTCCACTACTCTGTTTGCTTCCATTTCTTCTTTGTAACCTGACTGCTGGACATTTTGCAGTATCTTCTCTGCTGCATTTGACCCTATTTTTGAACCAAACATGTCGAGAATGTTTTTTTGGTTTCCAGATCCTTTCTCTCTGCAGTGTCTCTTTCTGCTGTTTCTTATCAGTCTCCTGTGGACATTTCTTCCTCTACTCTCTCTTTAAATGGCGGAATTCCTCATGGGTGTGCCCATGTTCTTCTTACCATGCTGAAACACTTGGGAGATCGTTTACCCTCCTTTACTCTGATGACTCTCAAGTTTATGTTTCTAGCTTTTATCTTTCCCTACATGAGACCGTGTATGTAACACCCCTCACAGTCACTAAACTGTAACACATGCAAACAGAATTCACCTCCACCTCTATCCTGCCTTTCTTCCAGGACTTCCCCATCTTGAGGAATCAAGATGACTGAGACATCAACATCAGGATCCCTCTGGATTTATTTCTTTCTCTTACCCTGAAATTTGGTCTCTTATCAAGTCCTCAGTGTGTTGCTGTCTCAAGCTCTGTCTCTCCATCCTCACTGCTACCATCTTTGTTCAGGATTTTTATGATTTTATCCTGAATTATTGCTAGTGTCTAATCTAACTCATTTTCCATAGTACATGAGCATGGCCTTTCTAGAATGTATTTCTGCCTTGAGAAAAGCCCTTGCTTCCTAGAAGAAAGAGAAGCACTGGGAACTCTTTGAGGATTTGGTCCCTGCCAGCTTCTCTCCCTCATGTCTACCATCTCTTCTGACCTCTGGATTCTGTGCATTTGTCCCTGTCTGTCACTGGTTGGGCTTCCTATCCACTTCCAACAGCATTCATTCCGTACAGCCATCTTTTGTTGTGGATAATTTTTATTTGTTCTTTAAGACTTTAATCAGATCTCATGATTTTTGTGAAATCCTCCCTGTATCTTTTCCCTACCCATTTCACCCCAGACTACTTGAAGGGCTGCCTGTATGTGCTCCTCTGCTCACTGGGAATGTGTGTTTCTATCCCAGTTCTTACCAAACTACATTGTAAATGCCTGTTTATTCATATTTTTTTAAAAAACGTGCAAAGACCTTTAAGTGCTCTGATGAAAGTAACTGTTTCTTGCCTTTTCTTTGTATTCTTTAAACTTAGCACGTGGCTTTTTAAAATGAATGAATAAACTTCAGCAGAGGTTTGGTGATAGAGCTAGATTAGGGTATCTTATCCAATCTAATCTAATCTAATCTAAACATCAAATATTTTAGTCTAATTGTTTTAATCTGAATTTTCTTCCAATCATTGTTCCTATGAAAACATTTTATAGTGTTTCATTTATCTTAACCTTATGTAATATGGATTCATAGTCTTCATATTTATTATTTTTTCATTATACTTTTAGTTCCGGGGTACATGTGCAGAGTGTGCAGGTTCATTACAAAGGTATACATATGCCATGGTGGTTTGCTGCACCCATCAACCCGTCATCTATGTTAGATATTTCTCCTAATGCTATCCTTCCCCTAACCCCCACCCCCCAGCTGGTCCCGGTGTGTGATGTTCCCCTCCCTGTGTCCATGTGTTCTCATTGTTCAACTCCCACTTATGAGTGAGAACATGTGGTATTTGGTTTTCTGTTCTTGTGTTAGTTTGTGGAGAATGATGGTTTCCAGCTTCATCCACAGTCTTCATATTTATTTTAAGTGTAGGGATGATATTCTGCTAAGTTTCTGTGTTGCCATTTGTTTTTATTTTCCTCTTTTGCTAGCCACTTTCGTTGTAAGCCTTTCTTTTTATTTATAAAGGAACTGATTTTACAGTTCTTACAGGGCACTTTTCCCTATTTTCTATTAAGTGGGTGCTTAGTGGAAAATCAGGATCTTGCATAAGAGGATGCCATGCTCAAACACAGTCTTCATTTATCATTTAAATTTCTCTGTTTATAATTTTAGAAGTTTAAATTTTCTTTTTAGAATTACTAAGATCAAAGTTACACCAGAAACAAGGAATTAATGCTGGCACGTCATCTGGACACTATTGAGGGAGTGCATGGCTATTAAGCTTGGACTGGGAGATCCTGTTTCTTGTCGAAATCTGCACCAGATTTTATCTTGGAAGAAAGTGACACTCAAGTTCTACATTCATAACTCAAGCAAATACCTGTGATGGATTGCTCTGTTCTCTGCTGCTCTGAGTTTTCTCCCATTGAAGTAATTGCTAAGGGAAGGATGGATGTTGGCTGAGATGAGTTTTTACCAAGAGAGGCGCTATAAAACCACAAAAGGTGGAAGAAGATAGTGCCAGGCATTTTAAGCATAGAAGATACTTTGCTATTTTCCAAAATTTGAATACATATTGGAAAGTCAACAATATCAAAAATATTAATTAATGGACAAACAGGAAATAAACATTTCATTATCAACTGGGTATATATTTGCTACAGGGTGATACTCAAGACTTTTCTCTAATATTTTTTGTAGTATATATTCCCACAATTCCATCTTTCTGGTTATTCATCTTTCAATAAGCTTTGGTATATTGACAACTCTCTGAAAACGGAGCTCCTAAAGTATGTTATTCTAGATGTGGCTTGTTCAGCCCTCAGAAGTGAGCTTACGGTTTTCCTAACTCTGACATACATGCCTGTTAGTATAGTCAAAACTTGCATTTCCTTTTAGAAACCTCATCATTACTCAAAAATGCAATTCACCAATCATTCATGACAATGTTAACTCTGTTCTTTTCAAGGTCATGCCCTGAGATTTTAAATTTGGGATGACAGGAACAAATCTGCTGGTTGGGGGTGAGAATTTCAGGCCCTGTAGGAATTTCAGGAAGGTGCCATAACTGGGCAGCGAGGGAGTTACTTTTGAATAAACAGGATTTCACCTCTCACCTCACTCCATATGTTTCATTTACTCAGCCCAGGCAAGTGGCCAACCTTGATTAGCACAACTTGACCTCATGTTGGTCTTCCTAGTCTTTGCTGGAGAAAATCTCATCTCCCTGTAGTAGTTACATGCCCAGTTGGCAACGAATTTTTTATTATTTGTTAATTCATTCATTATTTCTGGTATTATTGCATTTCCAATATGAATCCAAAATTTTTGGAAAGTATCAAGAAGCATTTAATATATTCCTTTATAATTAGACTGCACATCATAAAATACTAGACTGAATATAATCTAATGTCAAAATGTCTTTGGGGGTGTCTAGATAGGTTTGAGTATCATGGCAGACATTTCTGTCACTTACTGATATTTCTCATTCTCTTTTCCTTCCTGGATCCTTAGACGGTTATATGCCTCTGTCATTTAAAATTAGGGATGGTCAAACTCCTTCCTTTACCAAGAAAATATGAACAGAGACTCACTTTCTGAGAAACAAAATGTTTAAGAGTAGTGTGATTCTCATGGCCTGAACCCCGCCTCAGGAAATTGAAAGTTTCTTGTTGAAAGGTCAGCATTATGGGTAGGCAGACTCCACAGCCTCCCGTGTCCTTGAAAGATTGCAATGAGCAGAGCCCCAGTGCGACCATGGCTGAACAAGTAGTCCTCATGAGACTCATAGTAGGTATGAACTGAATATTTGGGCAAAACTATGCATACGTGAATGAATGTCCCCTAAGAAAATGATGTAATTTTTTTTATTTTATTTTTTTTTTTTGGTGGGAAGAGCGTATTGGAATCTTGGCCCCCATATTAGCAGAGTCTATATTTCTTTTCTGCAGGGCTAACATTCTAACACTTTCAAGACCTTTCTCTATGCCTTCCCTGTGAAAAATAAGCAGAAGTTTGAGAAAATTGTAATTTGTCTTAAAAAAAACTATAAATTTTCAGTGTTCACGACCTTTTTGCTTATGTAGATTTTCCCTGAATGAGATGGATGTGAACTGATCCAATTTTGCTTCAAATTATTTTAGAGCAAGTGTTTATTCTTTACAACTTATTTTTGAGAATAAAATAAGACTTTTTTCTATTTAAATATGTGTTGTCCTGCTAACAATTTTATGTGATGCATTGATTAAAACTTTGCCTGAAATATGTGTTTTAATACATTTTGAATAAATAAGGATGAATTTCGCTGTAAAGAAATCACAGAATCTGAGAGCTGGAAGAGAACCTGGGCATGGTGCACTTTCTTCGTTCCTTGTATAAAGTGGAGAATTTAAGACGCTTAGCCAAAGTGTCAGAAAGTTCCTAGTTTTCAGGAGAATGCTGAAAATTTAATTGGTAGAATTTTTTTTTTTTTTTTTTTTTTTTTTTTTTTTTTAGACAGAGTCTCACCCCGTCACCAGGCGCCAGGCTGGAGTGCGGTGGCACGACCTCGGCTCACTGCAACCTCTGCCGCCCGGGTTCAAGCAATTCTCCTGCCTCAGCCTCCCGAGTAGCTGGTTGGTAGAATTTTTGACTCAAAAATTATTAACATGAAATATTTAATTGGTTAAATTTTTTGACATGAAAATTATTAACATGAAAGACCTTACAATTTTACGAAAAATTTTTAGCATGTTGAAGTGATATCCTCCATTACAGATTTTACTGATGAGGAGTCCTTTTAATTGCCACGTTCATATTTACTACCTCCAACAATAGAGAAAAAAAGTGAAGAGAGCTGCTGCCTCATTCATTATTTCTTCATCAATGTTTATCAGAGAAATAAATGAATTTTAAATGACTAACATGGGCTTTCTAGCTAAGCATGAAAAAGGAGCAAACGTGATTTCTCTTTTGAATTTTCTGCCATGTTAGTAAATGAAAGCGAGTGATGCATCTATTCTGATTCTATTAATGTCACCTTATTCTCACCACGTCACTAACTGCAGCTGTGACTGGCATCTGGTGCTCCCTGGGACCATTCCAGTCAGAGGTGTAGTCCAAAGAAAACTTCCTGGCGAGAAATATCAGAATATTGTTTGAACAAATAATTACTAAGAGTCTGCTCTATGCCTGCCTCAAATAGTGCCAGGCATATAGCAGACTCTCAGTAATTGTTTGTTAAAATGACACTTGAGTGTATCTTTAAAACTTGTCATATAGAAAAGCAATGGTCTATGGAGTATTAATTTATTTGCAAAGATACAAGCTATGGAAGGCAAATAATTATACTTCAAGAACATGTAGATTGTAAAGGGAAGCAGATTCTTGTACCCTGAAGGAAGGGCACAGTGGAATAGAAGCAAGAGTGGTAGTTGAAGACATTTCTTGTTATATTTTATAAATTAGCTTAGTTCTGCAATTAGCAGTTGAGTGGGTGATCCTTCCTTTTTCTCTTAGTTTGATTGACAAGTTTGTACTTGAGCATAGCTGAGTTAGCATTATTTCCAAATGTGTATTAAAAAAAAAAAGTAAAACTTTTCCCCCCCTTTCGTTAGTGTCAGTAAAAACCTATTTTGAAAATCCCAAGAAACTAAACCACTTGAGCAAAATGAAGATTGTGTAAAGAGCCCTTTGATAAACTAAGCAGCACCTATTCTCTCTTCTTCCACATTGCAAATCCATTCTTCCATCATTTTATCATGTGTACTGAAATGAGATATGAATAGAAAGCTCTGTTTCATTTTGTTTTCTGTTGTTTCAATAGGACACTATGAAGTTAGTGCTTACGTAGCATCTATTTATCTAAGCATTCACCATGGACTCTCCCAGCATCTTTGATAAAGCGTTGTCAAGAGGCTGACATTTGGTGTGCTCAGTGGGCATGCATTTCTGCAGTTAACTTGCATTCATGAAAGAAAACAAAGCATAAAGCTTTCAAAAACCTATATCTGAAATAAGAAATCTTCAAAAGAAAGGAATATTTTGATTTTTATTAAAATTACAAAAATTCACAGCCAGGTCAGTTCCATGCAAGAAGACATTCCTGTGCCATGTAAAGGTCACTGCACAGATATGCTTATAAAATATGGAGGTGGTGTATAGCAGCTACAAGTTCCGTGTTAGGCGAAGTGGCAGGCTGAAAGAAGTGGATATTGACGGAGGCCATCGACTCCAATGTTACATGAAGAATTGTAGAGGCCTTCCATATCTCTTCTGCCATGTTTAGACACAAAATAGACACTGCTCTAGGAAACAGCTCTCCAATTTTACAGATAGAGAATTGTAAGTGTGCTGACAATTATTTCATTATATTAGAAACTAGTTTTATGTTACCTGATGTTGCATCTTTATGCTATTTTTAATAAACGAAAATATTTTATATAGCCAAAGTGAATCATTAGATCCCATTATCATTATGTATATCTTTTAATATTTAACAAATTCTCACAAAGAAAGATACATGCAGACATAATTAAGACTTTCAAAAATTATAGGGCAAATTTGTTAGTATGGAAACTATTTAGCACTTATGGGTTTAATAAAATATAATTCTAAATTTTAAATAATCAGAGGGTGAAATAAATTGGAGTAGGAAGTAATATATCTATAGTAAATTAAAAAATTTTAAATTGTTGTTATCTATGTTTGAATAAAAATATTCATATTTGTTACATTTTATAACAAATATTCATCTTTTTAGGGCATATAAATTTGAGAACTATTCCAGCATATTCTGATGGGTTCACCTTCTCTCTGGTCATCCACCCCCTGGTTACCTTTGGGTGACATCTCACGGAAGGTGACCATTGTTGTCAGGACCTGCCAGGAAGCTCCTGGGTCTAAACCATGTCCTTATGCTCCCCAAAGGATAAGGCCTGAGTTTTAAATTTTGTGATGACCTCTTGGAGTCTTCACTGAGCCAAACTCACTCCAGCCCTTACATAAAGGAAATCCACTCTCTCTGTCCTCAGGCGGTCACAGCTTGTGCTGTGTCCTCAGCTGTGCTACAAATACCTTCCACCTTAAGCAGTCCTTCCAGAAAACAGAGATGTCACACAAAGGTGACCAATGGTAGATGATCAGAAAGAAGGTGAACCCACCAGCATATGTTGGAATAGTTCTCAAATTTGTAGGCCCTAAAAAGATAAATATTTATTATACTTTCTACCTGATGTGTTCTTCAGAGGCCTCAGGCAGGGGCACTTGCACATACAATGGAACTTTTCTGGTTTTTATTCTCATCTTCTCTGGGGTTAGCTCCCACTCAAATCCAAACCAATCAAATAGAATACAACACATCACCCTGCCAGGTACAGACTGCTGGCTCTTCCTTCAGTTTCTCTGACAAGCCCCGTTTCATCCAAATGGCAGTTTCAGTTTGAACTGAATGCCTTGCTATTCTAACCCTTCTACTGTATGCATGTGAAGGTACAAAGAGAAAACAAACTTTGCTTTTTCTGCCACTCACCTTTTAAACCTGTATTGTGGAATAGGCAGTTCTTTCCTTGCTCCTGGGTGAACTCTCAGATTCCTACCAGAGTTTTATTCAGTTACAGTTGGATAATAAAGAGCTCAAATAAAAGTCCAGAGAACAGTCTTACTTCAGTCATTAAAATGTCCAGACCAGAATCAGAATCACACTCAGACCCTGAAAATTCATGCTCCTTGCTGCTGGGCTCCAGCTTGAAAGTGCTGCTCATTCCAGATTTACATCCCTCTCTCTCTCTTCCCCTCTTCCTCCCTCTCCCTATCTCTGCTGCTGGCTCAAGCTGATAGCACCAGAGTCTCTCCAGATCTTCGCTTTTGCTTGTGTGAATCAGGTCTTAGTCAAGACTGACCTACTGTAAGTGGCAGAACCTTACAGATTGTAAAAACATAAAAATACTTCTTTAAGTTTGATAAACAAGTGACCCCGAGTTACCCAGTCAAGTGGGCACTCCTTTCCCCTTTCACTTCCTTCATGATTCTCACTTTTCCACAGTTCAGCAATGAAGAAACCTCTAGCCCCTCAGGGCTCCAGGATCCTGTTCAGCCATTGGCAAGCTCTGTGCAAGAGCCAGTTGTTAAATATTTTGAATCTCACCATGGAACCGATCCACAGCCCTAAACCTTCCAGGGACATGGGTTAAGCTCTTTGGTGGTACCTTGAAGCCCTTTGTGTCTGGCTGCCCTCACCCTTCACCCTTCACAGGCAACTCTGTCTAAACTGATGTCCCTAATCTCCACTATAGGGGTGGGCGCCCAAGAGCTGGCAGAACTATGCTGAACTCTACCCTGTCAAGTAACGCACAGATGACCCGGCAGCTTGCTTTCAAAAGTGAAGGATAATTTGCAGCTACTTTTTTTTCTAGACTGTTGGTGTTTTGCTGAATCAGTGAAAGTTTACTTTTTAACCATCGGTCACATTCTATTTGGTATGAGCACAATCCACCAAGGAAAATCATGTCCGTAATAATCACATTTTTGACTGAAATCTAATATTTAGCTGCCACTATATAGGACTACTACGAAGATATGGAAGGGATTTCTTCAGGGTCAGATAAATTATTGTGTGACTAAGTTATACTTTGTCAACAATTTAGATATTATTTTGGCATCCATGAGAATGTCTGTTTCTACACTAATTATATACATATACATGTATATAAATATACAAATGTATTTATGCAGGTGTGTGTGCATGCTTATGCATAAAGAACTCTTGGCAATCTACTTGTCACATTAAAATGCGCAGAGAATTTACGGTTTATATTGTGAAGAACACAAACATTAAAAAGAGTAATCCGTGAGTGCTAGAAGGAAATAGAAAAATAATTTATCAGAAAATTATCTGAAGGTAAAAGGGGTGAAGATAATGCAAATTGTAGACTTCAGTTTTTCAACTGTTAAAAAATGGTTTAAAAATTGCTCTATTTAATAGGCTGAATAGGCTGAAAATGACATTCTTCTGAACCATCAACATTCTCCTGATTTAAAATGTCTTCCCTCTGTCTTCTCGTTTTTTCATCTCTATTCCCATCACCATCTCGCTGAAGCTGTACAGCATCATTCAGTCATTTATATTCACCTATTTAGAATAAAAACCTCACCATACCAAGTAGAAGAAAAATGAGTCTTATTATGCTTTTAAGAGAGTGCCAAATGCCTGATCAGCATCAAAAGAGGAGCAGGGTAAGATTTAATTGTTACCTTAGTGCATTTTGAAATATTAGCAGGTCAAAGATGAAGACAGGGAGATAATTCAGGACAGAGAAACTACTAAGTTGCTAATGTATTTCAAAGAGCACCAAGAGGAGTGTGATGTGTTTTGAAAATACCGATGAGGTTTTACTGTGGGTCCCCACATGTCTGTGCCGCATTTTCATTCCTAATGACAGAGAAGTGTACTTAATGTCACACATATTCTTGCTGTTCAGAAAATGAAGAACTACCTTTAGATGTCACTAAGTTACTCAGCTGCTCATACATTTTAGTTACTTTAGGCATGCGTGCTTTTATGTCTCTCACATCAGCGGTAACTTTGAACACCTTTTGAATATGAAACTCATGGATTATAAATAAAAAAATGGTGGTAGGTTCACATTCAAATATATTAGGGATATATTACAAGACAGGCATTACAAAAGGACCTGAGTTCTACTTTTCCCCCACATTTGTGTATTTCGGTAATCCTAGAGTGCGGTGATGGAGGTAGAGGTGTAGTTTAAAAAGAGATTTTTAACTTATTCTTATAAATGATTGTTGCTGTTAAGTAGAAGATTCTAAGTGAACTGAGCTCATATTTTCTCCATGCCAGAATAATGAATTTTCTCAATTACACACGTTTTGCGGTTTATAATTTTAGTTCTTTTTATTTTAGAGCTCTGAAGAAATACTAATGAAAAATAAGAATTATCATATTAAGAGATGGTAAGTCAAAACAGAAATCAAGCTTCTTGAGAATGTTGTAAAAGTTTCTAAGGGAAATATCATGAATTTTAGAAATAAAACATACTTGATCATGCATCTGTTATGGATCTCCCAATTTGGCCTCTCGAGTAGCAGGACACCTTGAGAGGCAAATAGTTCTACAATTGTATCAGAGATCCGAAGGTGCCAGCCAAGAGATTCCCTCATAGAGTGTGAAGTAAAGGAATGAAGCAAGGTCTAGGGAAGCGTGCTTTCTCTGTGTGTGATGGTTATAGCAATGATATAGCAATTTGTGGGTGAAGTGTTTCCTGATCCTATTTACTTCCGTATGATTATTTGATTATTTCAGTAACCACACACTCCGTCACCATTCATTCACATGCTCCTAGAAGAAACATCTCAGGAGCCACACCAAATTACATTTTAAACATTTTATTTCTGCATTAAAGATTGGATTACTATGTAGCATCTCTAGACTCTTCATTTTTATGACATTTATAACTTTTGTAACGTGCCTCTACATATGCCATGAGGGTGGAGTGCGAGGAGAAGCAGAGAGCAGTCGAATTGTTCAACATTCCTCCAAAAAGCACACCATCAAAAGGGGTGAAGGACCAGGTCTTGAATATGATCACTGAAGACTCTTGTCAATCAAAAAAATCGGGATTGCTGAGAGGCTTATTCTCGAGGACATGGGTCACCCCCAAAGCTGCATCCTTCTGGTGATTCCAGACTGCATTGCCCAATCTTGATGTGCCTCCAGCTCAAAAGGCTCGTGGTTTCCTCAGCCCCGCTGCTTATTTCTCTCCCTTGTTACCTGCTTTGTATCTCTACTCTCTCAAACTTCTTTTCCTCCTCACGACTGATTTTTAATAGACTCTCTATTTCTCCTTTCTAGGCTGCATGTGAGTGACCAAATTCAGGTACGAAACATATTTCTTCCATTGCCGACTTCTGTTTCCTTAAATCCTCCTTTCATGTTTACAACTTAGCTGAAATTTCCTGTCTCCATTCCCTTTTCTTGCCTTCGAACACTTCTCCACTGCACCCCTCCCCAATAGAATCCAGCTTTGAAATGCTACCCTACAGTCATCTTTGAACTAATTTTCTCCCAATTTTCATATGGTTTACTAGAGAGCCTTTGTTGAGTGGTGACAAAAATGTATAAAGCACATTATGCTAAAAGACAATCTGCATAACTTGGTATCCATCAATAATTCAAAGGTTGATATAAAGCTAAACATAGGCTTACCACATGACCTAACATTTGTGCTTCTAGGTATTCACCCAGCGGATTTGAAATTATGCTCACACAAAAGCCTGCACATGAATGTTCATTTACCAAAAGCTGTGAGGAATCAAGAAGTCCTTCAAAAGGTGAGTGGAGAAACAATTGTGGTACATCCATACCATGAAATACTATTCAACAATAGAAAGAAGTGCACTATCAAGCCATGTAAAGATACGAATGAATCTTAAATGAGTATTGCTAAGTGCAAGAACTTGGTCTTATAAAGCTGCATACCATATAGTTCCATTTATATTACATTCTGGAAAAGAAAAACAAACTAGAAGCCAAATCAGTGATTGGCAGAATTTTGGGGAGGAAGATGGGTTGATTAGATAAAGCACAGGGAATTTTTTTTCAAGTCCATAAAAGCATTCTGTACAAGACGTAGTGGTGGATACATGACATTATTATTTTTTTTTCAAGTTCATAAAACCATTCTGTACAGGACTGTAGTGTTGGATACATGACATTATTAATCTGTGAAATCCCATATAACTTTATAGTGCAAAGAATTAACTGTAATATAGGCACATTAAAAAAAATCAACCAGAAGGTCAGGAAATCTCAGAATGGGATGCAGACTATGACTAAAGAATCTGATCATATTACAAATATAGGAAATAACCTCACTGAAGAGGGTAAGGATAAAGAAATGCTGATGTAATTAACTTCAGTTATTGGGTACAACATACACTGCTTGGGTGGCAGGTGCACCAACATCTCAGAAATTACCACTAAGGAACTTATCCATGTAACAAAAAACCAACTGTTCCCCAAAAACTATTGAAATTTTTAAAAAATTAAAGAAAAAATACTATGTATTAAAAAAATAACTTTGGAATGACTGTAAGACTAATGAAAAACTATTAAGCTAGGTAATTATTATACTTTAATTGATAAAGTTATTTATTATAGGTATATGACTTCACAATTATGAAAGCTCTGTACATGTCTACTAAGATTAAACAAATAAATGGATGGTGGATGATGGGAGCTAGGCTTTTTACTGTTGGAATGGGGTTAGCACATGTTAAATAAAATAGGGCAGAAAGCCATTGGCTTTGTACATTGAGTTCCAAATAATAAACCACAACCTAACTTAGGAGTATGCATTTTGTAACAGATAGCTAGGTCTCAGCCAATCAAAAATAGTCAAGCTTCAGCCAATCACAGGTGGCCAACTGACCAGACCATGTCCAAATAAGACAAATGCAACCAATCAAGCTGTCTCTGTGCTTTACTTCTGTGTTTAGCCTATGACAGCTCATTGCCCAAACTGCAGAGGAGTGCTCTCTGAATTCTCTTCTGAAAACTACCTGTTCCCCCAAAACTACTGAAATTAAAAAAGAAAAGAAAAAAATTATTATGAATTGATATGGTTTGGCTTTGTCTTCACCCAAAATCTCATCCTGAATTGTAATCCCCATAATCCCAATGTGTTAAAGGAAGGACCAGGTGGAAGTAGTTGGATCATGAGGATGGGTTCCTTCATGCCATTCTTGTGGTAGTGACTGAGTCTCAGGAGATCTGATGGTTTCATAAGTGTCTGGCATTTCCTCTGCTTGAACTCACTCCATCCTCCTGCCCTGTGGAGAAGGTACCTCCGTCTCCTTTGCCTTCCATCATGATTGTAAGTTTCCTGTGGCCTCCCCAGCCATGTGGAACTGGTGAGTCAATTAAGCCTCTTTCTGTTATAAATTACCCAATCTCAGGTATTTCTTCAAAGCAGTGCAAGAATGGCCTAATACACATATTTTTAAAAAATTAACTTTGAAGATGAGTGTAAGACTAATGACAAATTAAGCTATTAAATTGTATATGAGTATTATACTCTAGAGTGCTGCCCAATTCATGAATTATTCTTTGCTCAGATAAACTCTTTTACATTTAATTTGTCTAAAGCTTTTACGTTAACACACCTAAGCATGAGGAGAAAGCTAGAATGAGCCTCATTATTCTGGATTAAGTTGGAAACATCAGTATGAATTCATATTTAGCTTAATGTAGATAGTGATGGATATGTGGATAAATAATTCTAAATAATGCGTGTGCAAAGGTTGACAGACACACATCTATTTCCTAGGTATATTCACCCAGTAGCCTAAGAACAATGGCATCCCACAAGCCATGAGTACAGCCAGCACCCAGATAGTAGTTTTTAATGCCATTCATCAGTAAAAGGAACCAGAGATTGCAAAAATCGCTAATTTTAGGGCTGGTTCTGAAATACATGTGATGAGCCAGGAGCATATTCTAATGTCAGAAACTACAGAAGTGCTTTAAAAGATGTCATGGTATGTCAGAGATGCATGAGACAACTGAAAAAGTTTCCAATTGCCAAAGCTTATAATGTTATGTTAAATAATATAGTCATAGATTACAATACAAAGTATAAATATGTGCCTGTAATCCCAGCTACTCGGAAGCTAGGCAGGAGAACCACTTGAACCTGGGAGGTGGAGGCTGCAGTGAGCTGAGATGGTGCCACTGCACTCCAGTCTGGGCAACAGAGTGAGACTCTGTCTCAAAAACAAAAACAAAACAAAACAAAAACAAAGTATAAATAAATATCCGTGACTGTATGCTGACACAAATAAATAATTGAATAAGAAATGTAGAATAGATAAATCTAGTATACAAAGAAATCCAAATAATCTACATAGCTGCTCCCTCCTCAAGGTGATGGAATATAACTTTGTGTTCCTTATGTGTTTGTGGGGCTACACTTAGTGACGTGCTTCCAAAGAGTACAGAATGGAAATGGGGCAGTAACAAAGTAACTTTACAGTGGAGAAGGCTGTCAGTCTTGTCAGGTGATAAAGTTTATAGTATCAGTGATAAGTTATTAGCATAAACCCTTGATGTGTTGCATTGAGAATGGCACTTTGGCTTGTGATTTTCCTCCTCAAAACCCATAACTGTATGTTAGCTGTGAGAAAAACTTCAGCCAAATTCAAATTGAGGGACACTGTACAAAACACCCAACCAGTAAACCCCAAAGCTCAAGGTCATATAAAACAAGAAAAGTGTAAGAAACTGTCACAGCTAAGAGAAGCCATAGGAGACATGATGACTCAATGTAGTGTGGGACCCTGGTAAAGAAAGGGACGTTAGAGAAAATTTAGGAAATCTGATACTGCATATAGGAATCTGATTTAGGAAAAAAATAGGAAATCTGATAATGCATATAGGAGTAATAATATATATTACTATATATAGAGTTACTCAGAAAGCAGGACTTGACTGATTAACAGCCCCAAACTAAGACATACCCTTGGTGAGACTAAAGCCTCTGTGGGCAGTGAGATGTGTGGTAGACTGGAGTGGTCTGGATACCTGGACTGGGAGAAGAAAGGCCGGAGGAACGAAAGTAGAACTCTGTTATGGTACATAGACTTTGCTCCAGCTGTGTGCTGTAAAATCTTGAGAATCAATCAGCTGCAAGGATGCAAAGCCAGAGTGCGATGCAAAGCCTCTTTATTGGTGAGTGACTAAGAGATAGCCATACAGCTGTGTAGGATTCGTCAGAGTCTTCCTTTCTGTTACTTTGGAATCCTGGGAAAACTAGAATCGCTATAGCTCAAAGCTAGTCTGGAAAATTTGGGTAATGGAAACATGCTTTACATTGAGTTCTGAAGGTTAGAATGTGTATGGATTGTTGAAGTTAAGCTATATGGGGTCCTCACAAATGAGAATTAGGCACAGGTAAACTGGCAGCAATCAACTGGCTTGTTTGGCTAAAATAGAGCAGACAAGTCTGGCTGTGACACTAGGAGAGAAATCAATTAGATTTGAATGTTGGGGAAATCAATAGAGAGAAATTGTAAAATGGCCAGTGGTGTCTTTATATAAAGCAGATGAACTTATATTCTATATCAGAGAAATCATAAGCGGTTTTTCCCTGGTGAATACATGTCTAACTCTTTTTGTGTATTTTTCTGTTACGTAAGGTGTTTTAATTTGTTACAATGTGATTGTGATCTTGTGAAATATTTTATTTGGCTTTCATCACTGTTTCCTGACATACAGCTCCTAAAATTTTTGTCATTTCCAGTGGTATGTGTCTTTTATAAGCTAAGGAGGTGGCTTGTAGCTAGGATGGGGGCTAGTCACCCAAGACCTGGAAAAGGTCTAAGTTCCAATCTTCTATGGTTAGAAGATTGGAACTTTCAGCCCCATCACTCAATTTCCCCTGACCTTTAGGGAGGGGGAGAGGGGTTGAAAGTTGTGGCCAATGATGTAATCAGTTATGCTTATGTAATGAAGGCTCCATATAAAGCCCCAAAGAGCAGGGTTTGGAGAGCTCTGGATTGCTGAGCACATGGAGCTTTCTAAAGGATGGTGTGTCCAGAGAGGGCATGGAAGCTCCAAGCTACTTACATACCTTGCCCTTTGCATTTCTTTCCTCTGGTTGTTCATTGATATACTTTGTGATATTCTTTATTAATAAACCAGTAAAATGGAAGTAAGTGTTTCTGTGAATTCTATGGGCCATCGTGGGGAATGAATCAATTCAAGGAAAGGAGTTGTGGAAACCCTCAATTTATAGTCAGTCTTCAGGTGTTCCACAGGCCTAAACTTACAACTGGTGACTCTAGTGTGGGCAGTCTCAGTGTTATGGGCCTGAACCCTTAACTTGTGGGATCTGACACTAGCTCCAGGTAGTGTCAGAATTGGATTGAATTAGAGGACACCCAGTTGGGGTCTGCCTTCCACCCCCACATTTTGGTGACCAGAGATGAAGCATTCTGTGTAAGACAGGAGGGTAAGAAACTCATTTTTTTGTTTTTCCTATAACCTCACTCACAGTGTTCATTTCATGGTTGACGTGGATCAGTTCATTTGTGTCAGTCTATTAGGAGGTCATAGACACAACGCCAGATTTAGCCAGATGGTTAGGTTATTAGTTGGCCAAGTAACTAATCAAATATGGTGAATGAATAACAGGTAAAATTTTGGGAAGATAATAAATATATCTCCTTGTGATCTCCAAATTTAAATTGTTAAAGATACCTAATTTAAATAAAATTTGCATAATTTTCAATTAGTTAAGGACTGTTTTTGTCATTTTGAATGGCAGGCTCTTAAGTGGTCCCCAATGATCCTGCATCTTGGTATTCTCACCTTTGTATAATTCTCTTCCCTTAAGTGTGTGTTGTACATAGTAACTGATCATGAATGAATAGAATATGGCAAAACAGATGCAATGTCACTTTCATGACTGGGTTACAGAATACTGTGACTCATTTCTGTCTCTGTCTCTGTTACTCACCTCTTGCTCTGGAGTATAATACAGCTACCTGCTGTATTGTGAGTAGTTTGCAGAGAGGCTTATGTGACCTGGAGCTAATGTTACCAGCCCACAGCCAACCAGGGCTGGAGGGCTGCTGAGAGCTATGTGGTTGAGTTTGGAATTAGGCCTTCCCCTCCATCATGTCTTGACATGATTGCAGCCATTGTTGACAGCTGGATGGCAGTCTTGTAAGAGATGGTGAGCCAGAGGTCACAGTGAAGCCATGCCAGGAGGCCTGACCCTCAGAAACTGTGAAATAAAAACCTTTGTTTCTAGGTGGTAATTAGTTATGCAGCATTGCATGACTAATCCAGTTATATACATTTTATATTACATTAAAATCAAGTCACCAGATGAGCTTTTGCCTTTAAGTAAGGAAGGTAACATTAACATTTTGTGAAAATATCTTTCACCTGGTTGAATACATGTTAACAGAGTTACTTCTGTAAATAGGACCACCTGAAACTAGACAAGAAGATTGCTATTTCTGGCGGGACACTGTGGCTCACGTCTGTAATCCCAGCACTTTGGGGGGCCGAGTTGTGTGGGTCACTTGAGGTCAGGAGTTCAAGACCACTCTGGCCAATATGGTGAAACCCCCGTCTCTACTAAAAATACAAAAATTAGTCAGGCGTGATGGTGCATGCCTGCAGTCACAGATACTTGGGAGACTGAGGCAGGAGAATTGCTTGAACCCAGAAGGCAGAGGTTGCAGTGAGCCAAGGTTGGGCTACTACACTCCAGCCTGGGCGATACAGCAAGGCTCTGTCTCAGCGGGGGGTGGGGAGGGATAACATGGGGAGAAATGCCAGATATCGTATGCACCTAAAGTAAAATAAATAAATTAAAAAAAAAAAAGAAAAAAAAATTGCTATTTCTTTTACCTTTTCAGAATAATCACCAGCATGTAGTATATTTCAAAGACAGTTCCTTAACGGTTTCTTAAACAAACATGCATGAGTCATTCTATTGTGTTTTCATTAAATTTTCCCCTCCCCAGTTAGTGTGGACTCATCAATCATTAAGAGGAAAAGAAAAAACTTGACTTTAGGCATGAAATGGAAGAAAAAGAAATATTTGGTCTTGCTTTCTGACTCCTCCTAAACGTGTCTACATTTTAGCTCTTCAAGGGGAATAGTCTTCTTTTCCATGTTTTTGTTAATGAAATGAAAAGGAGGAAAGCAATGGTCCTAGATAAGTAAAAGTCCTCTGTTGAAGCTCGGGACGGGGGTTGGGGGGATAAAAACAAAATGGAATCTAAGATAGTTTGTCCCACTGTAATTTCTCTGGTTCTTCATTCTTACCATGTTCAAAATTGCTCCCTACACTTCTCTGTACAAATGTGGCCCATTTGCTATACAGATATTTTCTTTTATATTCTCTCTGCTAATGTTCCTTTTATGCACAGATCCAGCTTCACACCTTCTCACACTCACGTTACTTCTTTTGGCATGTGCTCTGTTTGGCTGCCATATGTAACTATACTTGCAACATTTCCAGACCCAGTTTAAAGTCTGAAATATCTTCTTCCCTACACTTTGTGTTTTTGCACCTTTGTATCTTGGCATAACTTCTTTCCATTAGAATCTGATTGATCTTCTTAATTTTTTCTTTAGTTAGTTAATTTCAAAGAAGCATTGCCTCTACTTTTATCGCTTTTGGCCCAACTCTGAGTGCAGAGAACATAAAAATGTAGCAGTGTATCAGAAAAATGTCTTTGTAGCACTGTGGGGGCAATCCTAATAGACAGGTGATTATGTTCATAGGCTAATTGAATTAGATCAGAAAGTATTCATTTAAGTTTTTCAGCTGACTTTTTGTGTGTTGAACCTTCCTCTGCTAAGGTAAGATACTGAATCAAGTGACCTTTTACTAATATAAGAATGAAGGTTTGTCAAATGGGAGATACGATTTATATTGTAATTCATAGAAGTATTATAGTTGGAGATATTGTTCCAAAACTAAAGTCATGCTTCCTAATTTATCTGATGACTCTTTATGAACACAGGAAACTATTCCATAATAATTTATATTGACCACTAAGTCACAGATAGACAAGTGCTTATACAATTGTTCCAAATTGAATCTTCTTCTTCTGCTGGATACCTCCATTTTCTTCTTTTTATTTTTATTTTTTATTTCTATTATACTTTAAGTTCTGGGGTACATGTGCAGAACGTGCAGGTTTTTACATAGGTGTGCACGTGCCATGGTGGTGTGCTGCATCCATCACCCTATCATCTACATTAGGTATTTCTCCTAATGCTATCCCTCCCCTAGCCCCCCAAATCCCTGCTATTCCTCCCCTAGCCCCCCATCCCCCCGACAGGCCCCAGTGTGCGATGTTTCCTTTCCTGTGTCCATGTGTTCTCATTGCTCAACACTTACTTATGAGTGCGGACAGCTCCGTTTTCTAAGATCTGGGTCAAGTTTTACTCCCTTCACAAATCCTTCTCTGATTATACCCACATTGATCTTAACTTAAGGCATTAATTGTCTTTCTTACTTTACCTCTTAACTACATATTCTTAAGTAGCTTGGAATACTCTTCCTTCTTTCCATTGCTTGACAAACACATATTTGTTATTCAGGACTCATGGAGAACATCACCTCCTCTTTGAAGTCATCCCTGACCACTCTCACCCAAGAGAGCAGGTATTCCCTTGACACTGTTCCCATAGCATCACCTGTGTGGAAGAATATAGATGCATCCCTCCATTTGATAACGTACCTCCATCTACCTTCTCTCTCTCCATTGCAGAGTGAGTTCCTCTCCAGTAGGAGGTTCATCATGTTCAGTTCTGTCTCACTATTACCTATCCCTGTCTGGAAAATTAAAGAAACTCAATATATATTTGTGCTTTTAAAATTCAACATATATTTGAGCTTAATAAATAAATGAACAAAAAAGAATAAACAAATGGACATGTAAAGGAATGGATTATTGCAATATATATGTATCAAGTAATGACAGATGCATATAAATTAATTCATTACATGTGTCAATACATCAAGTAGGTGTATGAATTAATCATCATGTATATCAATGTAGAAGCATCAAATTAATTACTCATAAATATCAATTAATGGTTATATACATATTTATTTCTTGCTGAATAAGTAGGAAAAAATAAGCACATAAGATACATGAGCTCTTCTATTTAATTGAGGGAAGAGATTTTGTTTTATTCATATATGACATATTTTAACAAAATGTTTTTATTAGAAATACAATTTACTCAACTTAAAAAAGTTAGAATTTAGGGAAGAAAATAAGGAAGAAGCTACTTGGAGAACAAACACCAATAAACCCAGTGTTTTAGCCATAGCACTTGATATATTTTCTTTACATATTTTTCATGTAAAGAAGAAAATATAAGAATATAAGAATCAAGGTTTGTCAAATGTGAGATCTGATTTATATTGTAATTCATAGAAGTAGATATTCACTGTAGATATTGTCATGTCTTATACTTTTGCATGCTATCATTAGAATGGTTGGATAATAATATATAATACAGGGTCACAGCTCAACCTATTGAAATCCACCAGCTGAAGCTTATAAAAACACAAATGAATGAAACAAAATGAGGTTTATTTCGCTTGCTGCTGCAAAGGAGAACATTCACTAGCGGAACCGTGGAGATTCCAGTAGAAGGATTTGGGGAAAGGCTTATGAATGGATTTAGCCTCATGCAGCGTGATTCTAACAGGGCTTGAAGAGGAGGGGGCTCATTTCTGACTTGGATGCTGTCAGAAAGCAGGGGCAATTTAGAGACTGGTTATATTGTCAATTACTCTGTAGAAGGTGGGAGGATCAAAACAACACTGTGTTGTATTGGTAAATCAGCAGAAGCCACTAGGTTTAGTACAGAGAGAGGGCTGTTTAGTTGTTTTGCGGCTGCAGAATGTCCTTGTTGCTGTCTCGTTTCAGGCATAGTCCCAAACACATCATGCTTAGGGCATCATTGACATTTAGTGTATGTTTTTTACAGCCTTCTCTTACTTCCCATTGCCCAGGCAAGTTTTCGCTTTCTGAAACTACTTCTTATTGGATATTTAATTTTTTTCCTATTTTCAATTTTGTGATGTAATGTCTTGAGCCCCATTGTAAATATAGTTTCCTTCTAAAAAATGGAATCTCAGAGATGGCTATTAGTATCAAATATGTGGTCATTTTCCTTTGTTCTCCTTTATGGCCGTATTTTCATGACAAATTGCCATGCATCACTATTAACAGTAATATATAATACCGTACCTCCATCATTACTGTGAGTTGCACATTTTAGAAATGGATTATTTTAATAGGTAAAGATGGAGTCTAATTTTTAACTTAAGTTTCTATAATTATTTGTGAGGTTGAATTTTTTTTTTTTTAACTCTGCATTTACTCTTTTTGGAGTATCTCTTTATGTTGTTTGTCAGTTAGTCAGTTGGGGCCTTGTGTTTCTTATTCAATCCATGTTAACCCTTCAAGTAATTAAAAATACTTTTACAGTCTAGTCAAAAATATGTTTTTTCCATTAAAATTTTATGTAGTTCCATAGGTCCATTTTTTTCCCTTTTTGCTTTCTACCATGCCTTTCTTATTTTAATACATCCTTCCAATGGCCCAAACTTGATTCTACTGTTAAGTTTAACTCTTTAATACATCTGAAATTATTTAGGGGTATGGTGAGAAATGCAACTTAAAAGTATTACTGTGAAATACATGATCATATTCAGTTTCTCAATAACTACCTTATTCATTTTCTTATACTCAGTAGCATCTTTGGACAGATGAATATATTTGTTGACGCTGAAAGTAAATATTGGCTATTTTTTAAAATGGTGTTTGACTAGACAAAATATAAAGTAATTTCTTCAGGGCAGAAATGTCAACTATTGGCAGAAATCACAACGGATATTGTGAATAAATGAACGGATAAAGAAGAAAGAAATAAATGATAATGAGTATGCGGCAAAATGTTATGACAACATATTTGTGCTGCATGATCTTCTATAAATTAAAATTTCAAAATGAGTGCATTTAAAATTTCAAAATGAGATAATTGTGTTTTGCTTTAAGTTGCTAAATTTGGGATGTTACTCAAGACTACTCATGTATTTACCATTTTCCCAAATAAATTTGGTTGGAAGTTTATTTGAGAAACAAAGGCTACTTCCTGAAAGAAAATGTGTCAGTCAATAATGTTTGAATATGAATTTTTGTTGTATGTAATCTTGGTTTTAAGTCAGAGTGATAAAGTTCTATAAACTCAGTATAACCTTATAAATATGTATCGGAGGCTGGGTGCAGGGGCTCACTCCTGTAATCTCAGCACTTTGGGAGGTAGAGGTGGGTGGATCACCTAAGTCAGGAGTTTGAGACCAGCTTGGCCAACCTAGTGAAACCCCCATCTCTACTAAAAATATAAAAAATTAGCCAGGCCTGGTGGTGGGTGCCTGTTATCCCAGCTACTGGGGAGGCTGAGGCAGGAGAATCACTTGAACTCAGGAAGTGGAGGTTGCAGTGAGCCGAGATCATGCCACTGCACTCCTGGGTGACAAGAGCGAGACTCCATCTCAAAAACAAACAAAAATACCTATTGGATGACAAAATCCATAGGTAAATGAGAATTTCTGAATGTTAATCTTTCAGTTCTATAGAATTTTCTAGATTGATTTATGAAAATAGGTGACTATTAATAAAACACTCATAAAATAACTTCAAATATATTCCTTTGTTCAGGTATTGTGTACAAACAAACTTTTATATCTGATTAGAGCTTTGAGGTAAGAAGGAAATGTACTCAATAATAAAATATATATTTTAAATGGTTGTTGTTTGAGTTTAAATATTTTAATAACTGCTCTGAGTTTGAACACTAGTAAATATTGAAGCCAAATGCCATGAAGTATCTACACCAACACACGTGTATATTTTATAAGTATAAACACGATTTCCTATATTAAACATATATAACTTTAAAAGCTACGATACTTTCAGAAATGTAAACAACAGCTTTTCTTTGTTGCAGACTCAACCCCACTAGGACTCTTGGCTCTGAATACGACATGCTTTCTTCATGTATGACAGTCTTATAGCATCAGTCATGTCCCACAGCCATTGTGTTGCTCGGTGCTCTCCCTGTAATTATTTTCCAGAGTACTTCGTAAAACATTTTAATGTCACTATATGGAAACAGATATAAATTGATTTCATTTCCAAGGGCTTTTAAGAAATGTAGCTTTATTTTAGGTTGCAGCTAATTTTGAATTGTTCCTTTTAGCAGAAGTTTAAAACATAGCTGTTTTAAAAAATTAAAGATCAGAGTTTCAATGTTGCAATCTAGGGAAAAATTGCAGTGTAACAGTGAAGCATTTTCCCTTTTTCTTTTTCTTTACTTTTTTTTTTTTTTTTTTGGTCATGGGGAGTGGGGGAAATGCAATCAACACTTCCTCTGCCATATGCTTCAACTTTCATGTCTGTTTTGCCATCATCTATTCCATTAACATTATGATTAATGAAACTCACTAGAATTTCAAATATATTGAAAAGTAGCCAATGCCAGCTCTTTGGAGGCTACATTGAAAATAAATAACGATAAACACAGGGTGACTCAGGCTGTTGAAGTCTTTAAAGAAACCATCACTATGATCTTTACTACTGCTGCAGAAAAGGAGGACAACACTCCACATTTCTGGCATTGTAAATGACAACACTGCAACTGAAAGAAAGCTTGAATTTCTGCGAGTAGCTTTAGGATACAGGACTCCCGCTGAGCTCACCAGTTCCTTGCTCTACACAGCTGCTTTCTCAGCTGGGGTTTTGAAATTAGCACTGTGAGAAAAGACAGAAATGACCAGGATGCATCTTCCTCACTATGAGAAAAAGGTAATGTTTAATTAATGTGTCAGCCTTCTGGTTTCCAACCTATTCCTGTGTGTGTTTGTATGTTTTCTTGGGATCTTTTTTGATGTTCTTGTTCCTTTTCATTTCATGGAATACAATGCCTAACCAAAAATGTCTTTGTGCTTGTACTTATGTGAGAAGGATTCTGTACTTCTGGTTTCACTGAAATTAATGAGAGCAATCTGCATGTTTATACTCACAAGATATTAACATGGCTCATGGTAACTTAGCTAAGCTTGTGTGTAACATAGTAAAAATGCCACAAGTGAGAGAGCCTGTTTTAAAAATATTTCAACAAATATAGCATCTGACTTGTTGAAAATTCATATCTTTACTTTATCTGTTGCTCTGCTGTAAAATTGTACCATGATGTGAATGATGAGTTCTACTTTAAGGCTGACTGAGTAGTAAGTTAAAAAGTAGTCACTTTGAATAAATAATGCTTTAAATCTTCCAGCCATAAAAAATCATATTATCTCCATTTTAACTTGTTACAAATTGTACTCGGGTTGCATAGATAAAAATTAATAAAAAAAACATGATTTTAAAGAATTCTATTCTCCATAGCTTTATTTGGTTCTGCTTCTTAGAGAAAAACCCAGTGGGGTTCTTAATAGTATCATTTTCATCCCTTTGATAACAGAATTGACTCTTGAACAACACAGGGGTTAAGGGCTCCAACCTCTATGTAGTTAAAAATCTGCATGTAACTTTTTACTTCCCCAAAACTTAACTACTAATTGCCTACTGTTGAGTGGAAGCCCTATCAATAACATAAACAGTCAATTAACCCATATTTTATATGTGTTATGTACCATATTCTTACAATAAAGCAAGCTAGTGAAAAGAAAATGTTAAGAAAATCGTAAGGAAGAAAAAACGTTTTTTATTGATTAAATGGAAGTAGATAATTATAAAGATTTCATCTTCATTGTCTTCATGTTGAGTAAGGTGAGAAGGAGGAGGAAGAGGAGGGGCTGGTCTTGTCTGAGGGTGCAGAGGTGGAAAAAAGTGGACATTCACAGTGTGAATTTGTATTGTTTAAGGACAATGGTTATTTATTTTACTAACTCAGAATGATCTGCATAAAAAGTGCTCCATGTTGTATGCATGTATGTATGCATGTATAAGTGTATGCTTCACTCTGTCTTTGCTATTATGAATTACTTCTGTGATTTTCACTAGTTTTCTGGCTGGAACGTTGAATGCTTTAGAACTTGAATAATGTTCTTAGGAGTAAAGTTTAGAGGTTGGATGTTTATTGGAAACATGTCGACTTGGTTTTATTTTAGTGGTTTGAACTAAAATGTTGATTGCCAACACGTCAGTAATCACTCAGTATAAAAACTGGTCAGCAATTGATTTTATAAACATTTATTATGTGTCAGGCTTTGGGCTTGGCAAGGAAGACAGAAGATAAGTATGTGGCTCTCACTCTCAAGATCCTGCTAGTTTCATCCTTTGGCTCGATAAGCTGTTTTTTCAGGAAGGATCTGATGTTTAACTCTATTGCTGTACAACCTATGTTGCAGGGGAGTTCTGCAGAATTTATTGAATTCCACCTCCAAGTAAAATAATATTTGCCTAGTAGACAATTGGTCTTAACTGGATTAAGTTTTACCTACTCATGCTATAACTATTTATTGAATAACTATGTTGTATCAAGTACTGTTGTAAACACTACAGATATAGTAGAAATCAAGACAAACAGAACTTCCAACTTCATGGAGCTTACATCCTAGCAGGGACTGGGGAGGAGGAGGTAGCATGCATTTTCACACTTTTATATTTAGTAGGACAATGAGGCAAAGGTGCCCTAGAAATTGAAGCTTCTGACTTGATACTAAGCAGTTAATATGGCCCACTTGCTTTCTATATTGTATGGTACTGACCCAATGGAAAAGGAAGAGCTTCTACAATACTTGTAAGTAATTTCCTAATAGTTGCAAGTGATTTTAAAGTTAAACAGCAAAAAACTTGAAATAATATAGTCCTTCCAAATCATGTGTTAAGAATAGTATACAAAAACCATTTACAATATTCATACAAGGTAGTGATTTTAAGTTTTGGACATTCAGAAGTGGTTAAAATTTCTTAGTAATAGTTTACCTGGAGCTTTCCCTTGACTGATAATTGGCAAAACTCACAGGTTCTTAATGCCTGCTGAAATTGCTGTACACTCTCTGTGGGTCTGCTTTGGTTACTAGTGACAATGTCCACCACAAAAGGAACTTGAAAAACAATTATATGTGGCTTCATATCGCCTCTCTTTTCATTTTTAATAATTCATTTTTCCTGTTTTCAGATTGCAGTAGAATACATGTTTTCTATTTTCTTTCTTGATCTCTTATTTGGTTTCTTTCTTGATTTGTTTCTGTTTACTCTGTCTATTTTCACATAAGCATCTAATATTTTTGGCTCACACTAAAGTATTTTAAATCCATTTCTCCATTATCATTTCTGCCGTAACAGTTGAAAAAACCTAAGTTCTTTTCTTTCTTTTTTTTTTTAATAGAGACTGAGTTTCACCATGTTGGCCAGGCTGGTTTTTGAACTCCTGACCTCGTGATCCACCCATCTCGGCCTCCCAAAGTGCTGGGATTACAGGCGGGAGCCACCGTGCCCAGCAGTAAAAACCTAAGTTCTTATGTCCTCAGTCTCTGTTGCAGTGAGAGCAGCCATATGCTTTAGTTCTAGAAACTAAGACATGGCATGAACTTGCTAAGAGCTCTAGAAAGGATTTTGCATCTCCTTATGTAAGGGCATGTTATAAGGCATTACCTGATATAATCCCTGGCATGGCTCCTTCTCCCTTCTTTCTTGAAGTCAGACTGGAATGCTGAAAGCTACTGCAGTCATCTTATAACCAGGAAGCAAACATGAGAAATCCCAAGAGAATTTCAGAAACTGTCAAACCATGGAACCAATGCTAGCTGCTTCCCTCAAGACTACTTGTTATGCCAGAAAAATTATCCAATATTTATTAAGCCACCCACTATATATAGTGTTTCCTGTTATTTTCAGCTGGAAGCATTCCTAATGGATGATGCCACACACATAACATGCATAAACAATTGTTAGTAATTACTGAAAGTTGAGCATTGAGGTATAAATTAAAACATGACAATGAAGGCAAAATGCAATTTTTATCTCGAAGAAACTTATGGTGAACATTTTTTTATGTTAAGCCAATACAAATCAAAAGCTCTTCTGATATTAGTTGAAGGTCTGCAACTAATCTGGACTGATGTTTCTGATTGATTCTTGGCATTTGTTTTCTCATATATAAAACAAGGGATTGCATTATTTCCAAGGTCTATTGCAGATGTAAATTACCAAGTTTGTTAGGATAAAATGTATTTTAAATCCATGGATTTATAACATTACCTGCCGAATGGTATTTTAACTTTTGTATTCCATGGGAACTTTGGATATTAAAGAAACTTTTGCACGTTTCCTGTTTATGCTCAGGATTCTGTGCATACTACATTGAAACAACTCAGCTATGAGTTTGAGCATTTTGATATGCCATTGTAAAATTTAATTTACTTAGCATTCTAAAAGTCTAACTTATTTTTTACCTACTGAACTCAGTATAAATAGAATACCTGGGAATATTTTTTAGAAGAATTTTTCCCAAGAAAATCCCATACAACTTCAGTAATTTTCTTCCTTTTTATGAGCACACAATTCAGACAAAAATAATTTCATTAATACAGAGGTAAGGCTGATGCACTAGGGTTTCCAGCCCTTTTATGATATGGCTGCACCATTGTATGACATCACCAGAAAGAATAAACAAGATAAATTTCAGTCTATTATATGTTCCCATCTCCTTTTGCAATAGCAAGGGGTTATGTGTACTGACCAAGTGACAGTTGCTCCAACTAAGCCTTGTTTTTTTCTGATCATGATATGTTGATGCCTAATTCTAACTGGTAATTTGATTGATATTGGAAACTGAGGTATACAAAGAAGCCATCAATACTAGAAATAGAAATGTAGTAAAATATAAAAGAGAGAATTGATAGCAGCACAAAAATTTAAGACAGAAATTGAAAAAAAAGCCAAAAAGAAGAAAGAATGGGTGTGTGTGTGTGTGTGTGTGTGTGTGTGTGTAGGCAGACATGTGGAGTAATTAGGCAGGGAGTATAAACGTACATCAGTGTAGAGGTTGTGTCCTTTTTGTGGAAGGAGGAAGTTATTTCTGGACAATTATCATTACTTCTTGTTTTCCAGAGTAATATGCAGTCCACAAGCTGGAGAGCCAATCTGGTACTTTAAAAGGAGATTCTTGCTTTCTTGAAGCAACATAGCGTCTCAGGGTGGTGCTTGAGTACCACAAAAACAGAGATGCATGCTCTCTGCATGCTGGAAGCAGTCATCCTGTTGCTAAGGAAACAGCCTCACTCAGCAAGGGTCACCTTTGGAAACAACTGCAAGACTTCAAAGCAAATCAATAGAGAAATACCAAGACTTGAACTTCCTAGCTAATGTTGTCTTCTATTTTAAATGTCCTTTTCAACAAAGGTTTGCTTATGTGATTTCTGTTTAGTGGGCAGTAGCAAGGCAAAATTGAATGTGTAATAAGTTGAACCCAGTATCTTTCAAGCTCTGGCTCTTGGAGATCTGTGGCTTTTGGTAGATGCTTTGAGTGTGGGATTGTGCGGGAACAGCAGGATGGAGACGGACTGACATCAGGTTTACAAAGAGGTGGTGCATTTATGACTTCGTTTGAGGGAAAGATTCCACTCATTAAAAAATGTAGATTCTTTACTCATACAAGCGTATGTCATTACTCATTTGTCTACGTTAGTGAGATTTTCTAATTTGTGAAAGTGTCTTGTCATATCTTAGGTTTATGCACATTTTTGTGTCATTGAAGCAAATTTCATTCATGCATCCATTTATTCATTCATTTGTGATATATCTTTGATTTCCTACTGTTTCAGGTACTCTGGGGATAAGAAGTGAATAGAACATATTTAAGGTCTGAGGGGACTCAATCTGAAGAAGAAAGCAGATATGGAAACAAAACAGTGGAGTAACTTGCAGAAGGGACACAAGGAGATGCTTATAATTTTGTCCTGGGGAGGTGAGGGAAGGCATTTGGGGGAAAGAAAATGCCTGATCTTATCCTTGAAGGATGGGTTAGAATTGAACAGGGAATCTGGTCCTAGAAGTCCCAAGACAGAGACAACAGCAAATACTAAGTGCAGAGATGTGAGGAAGAGATTTCATTGGGCTTCTGTTGAAGTTTAGGATATATTACGAAATGTGTTTGGACAGGAGACCAGAAAATGAAACTGGGACTGGATCATAAAAGCTCTTACTTAATATAAAAATAAGTATATACTTTACTTCTAGTTTTTCAGATTTTTTTTTTTAAGTTTAATGTTACAATAAATAGAGCCTATCTTGGTAGTATTCCTCCCTGACGCCTTTGACAATATAAAATTTGTTACAAATGCCTAACTCCATTCAGATGGCTTAAAGAACTGGAATTTCAGTGGCTATTTATCATCTAAAGCAAGAACTGTAAAATTTAGTGATAAATTCTTGCTCTAATACTCATTCAGATATTTGATTTATTAAAAGATGAATAATGGATTTTTATAACTGAGGTTAGGACAATTTCTACTTTCATGATAACTAGTAAAATTAAGTTGTTGGTTTCAACCATTTCTTGAAATCATATACCTTTTTATTGGTAGAAAATTAAAGTGACAAATACAGATAACTGTTCTGTCTCCTAAAGTGTTATGAGCCACACTGAAATGTACCTGGTTAACTCCTCCTTTATAAGGGACAAGAATGAAACCTGTGTACAAGAAAATGTGGCAGGCGCCCATGTTTGGGAGCTAGAGCTTGTTGGCATCATCTAAGTTAGCCACCTGTTCTAGCCTGCATTTGCTGAATAAATTAGATGCTCTTGGGAGAGTGTGTGCAGCTGACTGGGTTGCCTTGTTACCAAGGCAACCGTTTTTCTTCTGCTCTATGACTCTGAAAGGTTTCATAACTCATTAGTGCTCCTCTGGGCATCAACATGACAAAATTCCTTTCTTTTTCTTTTCTTTATTAAGTTCCTGGTCATGATGATGAGGTTAGTGACAACTAATAAATACTCTTACCGTATTTGCTTACTCATATGAATATTTTCCAAACGTTTGAAAAACTTAGATCTAAACTTTAAAGGCACAAATGTGACAATTCAATGGAGGGATGTGCACAATAATGAATAAAAAATGGAAAATATTTTCAATCTCAGGTATTTTCAGAAATCGAAAATATTTTCAAAGTGGAGTTTATCTAAGGCAAAATATGTAAAAACATAGATTCTCTAAGACAGTGGATGAAAGCTTGTTTTTATAGTTATTCCAGCTGTTATTGCTATCAGGCCTTTTTACTCAGTCTGATATGGCACAAGAAGGAGCACAATTTAGCAAAGCTGTCATCAGATCCATAAAACCAGAAATTCAGGGGCTAAGTGATCATTTTCAGAATGCCACAGGGCCCAAGGAGTTGTGGAGGGATGGCCAAACCTCATGATGGGAACACCATCAGAAACCCATGCAGGTTTTTAATCCCCAGGTGACATTTAGACTCCAGGATATTTGTTTTCTTCTAGTTTGTGATCTATGTTTGTTGTCTTTCCTCTTCTCCTTTACATGTTGTCCTTTTTTTTTTTTTTTTTTTTGAGACAGAGTCTCACTCTGTCGCCGGGCGCCAGGCTGGAGTGCAGTGGCGCAATCTCGGCTCACTGCAACCTCCACCTCCCGGGTTCAGGCAATTCTCCTGCCTCAGCCTCCTGAGTAGCTGGGACTACCTACAGGCGCACGTCACCACACCCAGCTAATTTTTGTATTTTTAGTAGAGACGGGGTTTCACCATGTTGGCCAGGATGGTCTCGATCTCTTGACCTTGTGATCTGCCCGCCTCGACCTCCCAAAGTGCTGGGATTACAGGCTTGAGCCACTGTGCCCAGCCATATGTTTCCTTTTTTGATTTCACATCTTCATGCTTTAGAAGAAATCAGGAAGCCTCCCCACGCTGGTAAATTTCTTAAATAGTTACCTTATATTAGGAATTCTACATGTTATCTCACTTCCTTCATTTCTCATATCAACTTGACGAGGTGGATATAGTTTATCTCATTTTACAAGTGAGAGGACTGAGGCTGAAGGTAGCAGAGTTGGTGTTTAGATTGAGTTATAGCTCATTCCAAAGCTGTATTTTCCCATTATGCTGTGGTATCTCTAAAGTTCTGTAATAATGATGTATATCCTTTCAGAACATTTGAGTATTAGAAAAGAAAACAGATGATATTTTGAAACATTAAAACTAAGCCTCTAAGAGGGCTCTTGTTCTACAAGAAGAATGCAACTCTAAGGCTCTGCCAACTTCACTGCAGTGCTGAAGCTTTTGTACAGATTTATTATGGGAATAGCTTTATCATGCATAGCAATTTCTTTGACACTGCTCTTTATTATCCTTCTATAAGTACTAGAGAAACTGATTGAAATTGAACCTTAAACTCCCATTTTGTACCAATCTTACTTGTTGTTTGCAATTGAAGAATAACATCCTGCTGATATCCACTGCAGGACTGCTAGGACCTCTGTTAGAGATTAAGCTCACGTTTTGATTGTAGAGAAACCTTAGTGCAATTAGATTTACTCTAATTTCTTATTTTCTACTGATTTTACAACCTGAGATTTCAAAGATGGAATTGATATTTTCAAATAAATAGTTCATTGATAGATACGGGGACATTTTAAAATATGACCACACCATGAATAGACAGTTTTTAAAAAGTACAGTTAGCAGTGTCGAATAAAGCAGTGCAAATATTTTACATGGTGTGAAGGCAGGGGGATTATGTTTTTTTTTTTTGTTAAGTACATTGTGATTGATCCCTGCTGTAGTTAAAGATTAACACTTCACTAGACATCATAAACATGCAGGAGGAGCACAAAGACGTCATTCTCCTAGAATGCAGGGATTTGACAAAAAAAGAAAACACATACTTGTATTTGCTACAAGCATGATGAATTTGCTTTTATTCTCTCCTATTTCCAGAATCAATGTAATGTCTGAAAGTCATTCAGAAGAATATGGCAATTATTTGCAATCTGAAAAATAATGCTATGCAAAGGCATTCTATTTGCATTTTGAGAAACACCTTTATTTTCATTATTTGCTTCTGCCATTCTCTTCCATATTTACCTAGATTAGTTTAAAATACTACTTTTGTGCTCCAAATAGTGTTCTGATGCCCTCGTTTATTCAATGTGCTTTCAGCCTCTATTTATGGTCTCCCTTGTATGAGGTACTCTGCTAAGTGCTGGGCACCCAGAGATGGACATGCAGTCTCTCTGTACCATGAGCTCAGCTTTGTGGGGGGAGACCTACAAGGCAGTCAGTGGTCTCCGCAGGTTAAGTCCTGTCATGGAGCATAATGCTCTTGCAGGTTGAAGGATCTATTAGAAAGTATTTTCAATGGAGAGATTCTTCCAGCATCTACTCACACTCAGTTTCAATCGCCCTCAGTGCTTTGTATTACAGACCATGGTCCTTATCACTTGCCCAAACATGCCCTGCCCCCAAATAATGGCACTCGTCCTGGATGTCTGCTCATCTCTACTGAGTATTTCTGCAATACCTATGATTAAGTTGCATGATGACCACCAGAGGCCACAGCAGCAACCAGGAGAGCAGCCGGTTTACAGGCATGGAGTCTGCGGGCACTTCCCACCAACATTGGAAGGTCACATATTGTTCAGGCCAGGATTTATTCTGTTGTTTTAAATCTAGATTTTAAGCACTTCTCTGTTTTCACAGAAATCATATTAAACATATTGATCTCTAACTTGACTTGTTCTCAAATAATTTGAAGACCTTTTGTTGTACTCAAGTCACAAAGGATATTTGGTGGTGGATCTTGGACCACTCAAACCGATCCTCCAGAGGGAAGGCAACCAAGGCTGTTCTGGGGAGGCCAGAGCAGCAAATCATTAAATTATTTCCATGATGGACTCTACTCAGACTGCCTCTTGTCTCTGGTTGTCCCTGCTCTACTTAATACATTCCTAAGAGGGAGAATTTTTATCTAGCTTGGGTCACATGTCTCTACACTAGACTCAGTCAACCGTGGCCCAAGAGACTGGTAGAAGTGACCACTGGAAGAGTCTCTATGAGCTTTCCAGCGCCCCCCCCCCCCCCAGCTTGTGTTCTACAATTATACTGCCCTTTCCCTCATTTCCTTGAAAGGAGCCAATTTCTAAATAAAAGCAACTTGCCAGCATTGACTTTCAATTTATTGTCTCAAGTTTGAACTACTAGGCAAGACCTCTTTTTTGAACTTTATTTCTTCTTGCTTCATGTTATCAGGATCACTCTTTATTTGGTGTGTATATATTTTATATATGTGTATATATATACACACACCCACACATATACATATTTTTGTGTATATACGTGTGTGTATATATATATACACACACATATGTATAGTGATCCTGATAACATGAAGGATATATGTATAAAATATATATAAATAGAGGCAGGATCTCACTCTCACTATATTGCCCAGCTGGTTTTGAACTCATGAGCTCAAGCAATCCTCCTGCCTATTTGTATATCTATTTATATATTTTATATATATATTTATAAATATGTTATCTACCTATTTATAAATATTTACATATTATGTATAATATATATCTATAAATATATAATATATATTTATAAATATATATAATATTTATGTATCTATTTTGTTATATATTTAGTATATAGAGACAGGATCTCACTCTCACTATGTTGCCCAGCCTGGTTTTGAACTCTTGAGCTCACGCAGTCCTCCTGCCATGGCTTCTCAAAGCACTGGGATTACAGGCATGAGCTACCAGGCACAGCTCCAGGACCACCATTAACTTCTATCATTTTTTTTCTTTATGAGTAATATGTTTGGCCATAAACTTCCATGTGGCTTCACTGATCTTGATTTTACTCGAAAATGATTCCTGTCCTCCACATGATTACATGCCCTCCAGCTTCCTATATAGTGACTCTCCTACCACGGAGTTGTCTTCTGTGTGAGGAATTCTTAGCTGATTTTCCATTGGCTCTGGAGTGGGTCTTTACTAAGCTGAATATTGACAGCAGAAGGATGAACAAATGAATGGAGGCGAAAGGAAGTACAAGCCCTTTAGAAGACATAGGAGTGCAGTCTATGTGTGGATGTAAGGATAGCTGAGTCTGGAACGGTAAGAACAGGCCATGAAGAATTTGAAAGCAATGAAAATCTCATGAAGAATTTTAAACAGAGGCATGATGTGATTAGATATGCATATTGGAAGGGAGGTTAGTTTGATATAAGACTTGGTGGCCATTAAAGGTCTAGTGAAATAACCTAAAGAAATGTAGATAAACTTGAAACCAAGGTAGTGGCAGTCAGGGAAGGTGGAAGGTGGAGAACAAATATGTGAAATGTTTAGGAGGCAGAATTTATAGTACTGGTGGAGTAATAGGGGAGAGAGTTGAGGCTGACCCTGAAGGCTTGGGGGATGTTGATGCTGTGACTTTGGAATGACTAAATCGAGCAAATTAACATATGCTTTACCTTACGTACTTATTTTTTTTTGTGGTAAAATCTACTCTCTTGGCAAGTTTTAAATTTACAATGTATTGTTATTAACTATAGTTACCATGTTGTACAATAACTCTCCTGAAATACTCCTCTCATCCAATTGAAATTTTGTATCATTTGCCCCAAATTTTCCTAATCTCCATCTTGCACTCCTAGCCCCTGGAAGCCATCAATCTAATTTCTACTTCTATAAGTTTCATTTTTCAGAGTAAACATATAAGTGAGATCATGTAGTACTTGTCTTTTTGTACCTGGCTTAGTTTACTTAGCATAATGTCCACCAGGTTCATCCATGTTCCTGCAAAAAGGATGTTCTCCTTTTTCAAGGCTGAATAATATTCCATTGTGTACATACATTACATTTTCTTTAACCATTCATCAATTGATGAACACTTAAGTGGATTGCATATTGTGACTATTGTGAATAATGCTGCAATAAACATAAGAGTGTGGATCTGTCTTCAACAATATGCCCAGAAGTAGAATTGCCAGATCATATGGTAGTTTTATTTTTTTGAGGAATTCTGTACTATTTTCCATAATGGCTGTACTAATTTACATTCCCACCAACAGTGTACAAAAGCTCCCTTTCCTCCACATCCTTGCTAATACTTGTTATCTTTTTCACAATAACTATTCTAATAGGTGTCAGGTGATATCTCATTGTGATTTTAATTGGCATTTATCTGATGATTAGTGAGACTCAACTTTTTTTATATATCTGTAGACCATTTATATGTATTCTTTTGAAAAATGTCTTCAGGTTCTTTGCCCATTTTTAAATTGGGTTATTTTGTTTCATTGTTATTGAGTTGTTTGAGTTTCTTAGATATTTTGAATATTAACCCATTATCACTCATGTGGTTTACAAATTTTCCCTCCTATTCACAGGTTGTGTCTTCATTCCGTTTGTTTCCATTGCTGTGCCGTAGCCTTTTAGTTTAATCCAATCCTGTTTTTCTTTTTTACTTTAGTTGCCTGTGTTTGTGAAGTTCTGTGAAATTCTTAACCTCACAATCTGATTACTGATTCCTAACTGATGGGGCACTCAGGATTTCTGAACTTTTCCTTGTTTCTGACCTTTGCTAATCACTGATAAATTAATATAGCCATTATGAAAATATCTGAAATTTCAGCCTGTTAAGAGTTAACAAAATAGGAATAGTCATTTCATTTTTTAGTGACAATATGTTATATTTTATTAAAAATTTTAAGAAAATATAGAAATATAAAATGAAGAAAAGAAATATAGAAATACATATTGAAAGATATAAAGTATCTGAAGATTATATGCCCTACCCAGTGATAATTATTACTAATCTTTCATTATACATCTTTTACTTTTCCTTTCTTTCTTCTCCCTCACTGGATTTTTTTTTTTTTTTTTTTTAGACATAGTCTTGCTCTGTCACAGTGGTACCATTATAGCTCACTGCAGCCTTGATCTCCTGGGCTCAAGTGATCCTCCCACTTCCGCCTCCCAAGTAGCTGGGACTACTGGTGCTCTCCACCACACCTGGCCAATTTAAAAAACTTTTAGTAGAGACCAGGTCTTGCTAGGTTGCCCAGGCTGTTCTCAAACTCCTGGCCTAAAGCGATCCTCCTGACTTTACCTCCCAAAGTGTTGGATTACAGGTGTGAGCCACCACACTCAGTCTATTATATATTCTTTAATATTTAAATTGATGCCTTCTGGAGATTTTTCTGTTTACTGTTCATACTATCTAGTACCAGAATTTTTACTTGACTGCAAAAATCTACATCTTTTCATGTACACAATAGGTTAAGATTTTCATCATAATCTTTGATGGTCACCTGGTTTTCTCCTGGCTCTTCCATAATTTATGTAACTAATCTTCTCCTTATGGTCATTGAGTTATTTACAGTTTTAAAAATTATATATAACATTAAGATGGGTACATTTCTGCAAGTATCTTTGCACGTTTGCTGATTATTTCCTTAGCATGCATTCTCAGACGTGAACTTTATGGTCAAAAATAGGAATGTTAACATTTGAATGTATGTTGCCATGTTTCTGCCATTAGTTTACTAGATTATTACTTTTCCTCTGTACTGTTGCCAAAAATCCCTTTAAAGTGTCTGCTAATTTGATAGGCAATCAGAGTCCTACCGTCGCCTGGCTATCCAGGTCCTTATCCATATCTTGGGACCACGTGCTGCAGCTGCCATGAAAAATGAAGACTTCAGAAATCTATCATCTCTCTAAAGGGGGTTTTCTGAGTATTGAAAAAAATTTGAGTTTTCCTGCTTGGGTTAATTATTTGGTAGTCACTCTTTTATCACTGCTAGATGAACCCCTTCTTTAAGTGATACCTCTACTACTAAAATGCTTAGCAAGAATCTCTTTGAGGACATGAATTTTCCTGCAAGAACCAATTTCCTCTTTCACTCTTGCCTTAGATATGCTTTTCAAAAAAAAATGTCCTCTTCTTTCAAATATATCAACAATATTTGTTTGTATTAGCTTTTTTTTTTTTCATAGGCAAATCGTTCATGCTTGGCCAGAACTGCATGGATAATACATTCTACAATTTGGGCAACCACAGCAAAACACCCTCCCCCAATGATGATAATGGTGCAAAGTGATTCAAAAGCAGACTTCTTGGACAAGGCATGTGACCAGATTCTGTGGCTTCACTTCTGACCTCCAAAGGTTTACTCACACTTGGGACTTTCTTCCTGTATGAATCACACTGACCAGCATTTTGTTGAGGGGAACACACACAATATGGGTAGGGTTTCTGTCCCGTCTTTAGTTTTTGATATAGAGACTTGTTTGTTATAAAACTGAACTGTATAACATTGATTAAGATCACTCAGGGGCACACTATATCACAACAAATGGTTAAGGCAATTCCAACACTACTGTATTTCATGGTTCCTGCCTCCTCATTCCGCCGGGGCTGACACCTGGCAACCTCTAGTTCCACTTCTCTATCAAAGGTTTAATCATGCAGATACTTTCACGATCAATTTTTTTTCTCACTTCTTCACCAGAATGAGAGTTATTTAAGGTCACAGAATCTTTGTAAATGATCTCAGTATTCCCCACACACCTATCTTGCCAAAGGATTTAGTTAGGATTCAAGAGATACTGAATGAATTAACTTTTAACTATGAGTCATGCTTCTAAGGAGGAATGCAGACATCTCAAAGGCATAATAAATTCCGAAGCTTTTTCCCGTTTTACTGCTACCAAGTTGATTCAGGCTACCTCTATTCACTCACATCTCAAAGCTTTCCCAAGCAACATAGAAGAGATAAAGGGCTAATCTTGGCAGTGATTACTCATGGTATTAATCTATTTCACATTCGAAGAATTTAGTACTGCTAAGAATGCATCTGGTGTCTAGTGATTCAAAGGTTGTCACTCTGTCTTTTATCTTGGGAGTGTTCTCATTCTTTGCTCATGGTCCCACCATGCCCTGATGCTGATTTGTTTGAAAGATTTGGTCTCTCCCATCTTTTGGAGGCAAATCTATAATGGCACTATGTGATGGAGTGCTCTTTGGAATATTGTCTGGGAATATTGTCATTAAAAGGCACTGTTTACATTACTTGGAAAGTAATGTACCCAGCACTTCCTTAAATCATCTGTGTTTACAATCATTTTCAAAAAAAGTGGGTCAAGATGAACTCTATCCTTACGACTATGCCGTCGCTTTTGAACCAGGATGACAAATCCATTTGAAGGGGTATATTCATGTTGGGATCCAGTACTATGAGCAAACAAAAAAAATGAAGTTTGGGTTTATTTTTATTTTCCTGCATCTGATGGTATAGTTTTCATTGGAATACTTATATTTCTAATGATTTCCTTGTTTTGGGTCATATAACAGTTATGGACAGATCTAGTCTTCATCTTGAGCATCTGGAATTCTTGGCAAAGAGAAAAGATAAGCAATTAATGACATTTGATCTACAGGAAACCTGTTATTTAGGAAAGATGAGAGAAAGATAAATGGAGGAAAATATTTTTCTGGACCAAATGCAGCATTTTTGAATTTTTAATCTGGCTGTTGGTCCAAGTCAGTGTTTCCCAAACTTTACTGCACATTAGAAATCCCCGGGGCATTTTAATAATAATAACAACAATATTAATAAATGATAAATAAAGGCAAAGGTCTTATCTCGAGTACTCAGATTCACATTTGGGGTTTGTGTCTGATGGTTTTGATTTGTAAAGCCCTTAAGTTATTCTAATGTGCAGCCTCAGTGAAAACCACTGATCTGTGTAGAAACACCCCATGATATTCTGATATTGCCCTTTAATATTTTCTTAACAATTTTTTTCATAGTTTTCTTAGTTGCTCACAGTGTTTGCAATATTCTTCTGGCATCTCTCAAATATCCTTCATATTAAAATAAGAAAAAAATATGCTTTTTATAAGGAAGAGACTTCATTGTTGATGTATAATTTCTCTCACAATGTGTTTTCATGACATGGAATGAGCATGACTCAAATATTCAGGGATGGGAATGATTTCTTTGGCTTTGGCTTCTCTGGTCTTATCAGGACTTTGTACCATGGCCCTCATGTGTGGTGGAACTTCTCATCGATCTGCTAATAAATCCACATTGTTCTGTACCAGAAAATTCTGAATGATTTGCTTTCAGTCAGTTAGAAACAAAATTTATGCCTCGTTGACATGAGATCCTCCTAACCAGATGCTTGTCAAAGTAAATCACCTCTTGTGTGACCCAATCACTATTTCCTTCTCTGTCACTATTGGCCGCAGGTCTACAGGAAGGCTGCATGACACTTTTGCTGTGTAAAAATAAATGAGATAATAAATGACAAGGGCTCCCAAAGACATCTTTTCAACCTTCAGGGTCAATGAACTATGATTTAAATAAACACTTTAGCGGACCACCAAAAGTCATTTAGATACAACAGCAAGAATAATAGCCTTAATTTCTTCTGTAATTTTATTTGTCGAGCTAATTATAGCCAAATAAAATTGTTATGAGGGGACATGGCCTCCTAGCATGTTCAGATACATACAGTATTCCATTAAAAATATTCTACTGAGGTCTAAGGCCTGGCGCTGGCTGTCATAGGGGCTATACACTTTTATCAGACATAATCACTAAAGAAATTTACTATCTATCATCAGAGAGCTAAGATAGGTACACAAGGATGTAAAATACAAGGTTACAAGTGACAAGGGCTATGAGACTGGTATACATGAAATCCTAGTATTTAGAGAGAGAGTCTTTTCCCCAGCAAGAGATGTGAAGAAGATCAGTTTTGAATGAGATCCTAGGCAAAATCATGAAGATGAGAAAACTTTGAATGCTATGTTTCAAGAAATTAGGGCAGCTCTGGATAATTCCCTTTCATTCTGGCTTCCAAATTTCTAAATCAAATACATTTTTCATCCTAAATTATGACTGAATGTATTAATTTGTCCCTATTTCTTCCGCCTCCTGGTCTAAGCTATCCCTATTTTTCCACTGAACAACTGAAAAATCCCCTTGACTCTTCTCCTAATATCCATTCTTGGTCATTGCAATTACTGTAATCAGATGAAAAATATATACTTTTTAAATAATTGTAGGTTTACACACAGTTGTAAGAAATACTGCAGAGATCCTTTGTACTCTTTAGCCAGTTTCATCCAATAGTAATATCTTGCAAAACTATGACACAATTTCAGAAGCAAGATATTGACATTGATACAATCTACCAATCCGTTTTAGATTTTTCCAGTTTGACTTCCGCTCCTGTGTGTGTGTGCACACGTGTTTGTGTGTATGTGTGTATACTTGTGTGTATTTATTTCTCTGCAGTTTTGTCACATGTGTAGGCTTCTGTATCTACCACCACAGTCAAAATACAGACCAGCCCCATCACCACAGTGATCCTTCTTTTTGTCTTATTATAACTACCCACATTTTTCCCATTACCCACTTCTCCTCATCCCTAAAACTTAGCAACCACTAATCTGTCTTACCTTTCTATAATTTTTTCATTTCAAGAAAATTATATAAATGGAATCATTTTGGAATTGACTTTTATTATTCAGCATAATTTTCTTGAGATTCAATCAAGTAGTTGTGTGTCTCAACAGCTCACATTTTTTAAAATTGCTGACTAGTATCCCATCGTATTGCATGACATGGATGCATCAGTTTGTTTAACCAGTAACCCATCAAGGAACACTTGGGTTGTTTTCTGTTTTGAGGTCTTACAGATAAATTTGCTATCAATGTTTACATACAGGTTTTTGTGTGACTAAACTTTCCTATCTCTGGATTCAATTCTCAAACGTGCATTGTGTAGTATAGTAATTGCACAAATAAACTCCTATAAATGCAATCAGATTGGGTCACTCTCCCGTTTAAATCCTTTCAATGAACTCCCATTACTCTTAACATCAAGCCAGCTGGTCTAGGAAGCCTTGAAATACCTGGAGTCTGCTCTTCTTATCCAATGCCTCGCCCTTCCTCTTCCTCTGCTTCTCTCCTTCAGACGTGGGCTTTCCTTCCGTTTCTTAAATGTGCCATGCTTTTATCTTACCATAGAGCTTTGGAACATACAGTTCACTTCTAGAATTTTTCACTTTTCCCTCCTCTATCCTTTTTCATTAAACTCTCTCTCTTCCTTCATATTTCAGCTCAAATCTTATCCTTATGGGGGATATCTTCAATGCTACCAGACAGCTCCATCAATTACACGTCCTGATAACACTATTCTTTCCTTCTGTAGCAACAGTTTGCATGATGTACTTATTCATTTGAATATTTGCTTCATGGCCATTTCATTTAATTGAATCACTACTCTGTGTATCTCACTGTCATTAGTGAAAACTCCTTGTTAGAACCTAGACTTGCTACAGACCAATAGAATATGACAAAGGTGATGAGATGCCACTTCTGTGATTCCATTCCTGTGATTCCATGATTGTGTTACATTATTCTTACTTAGCAACCAAGAGAGCGAGAAAAAGGGAAAAAGAGGGAGTCACACACACACACATACACACACTCACACAAACACACACACACACACACATAGAAGAGAGAGAGAGAGAGAGAGAGAGAGAGAGGATTTGTCTTGCTGGATTTTATGAAGTAATCAACCATGTTGAGAAAGTCCATCTGACAAGGTACTGCAGGTGGCTTCTAAAACCTGTGAGCAGACTAGCTGATGGCCAGAAAAAATGTTGGGTCTTCAGTCATACATCCTTAAGGAAATGAATTCTGGTACAAACATGAGAGAGCTTTGAAGCAGATTCTGACTCAGTTGAGTTTTCAGATGAAAATGGAATCTAGACAAAACCCTTATCTCAGCCTTGTGAGATTCTGAACAGAGGACCCAGTTAAGTCATGCCTAGACTCCTGATTCCCAAAAATTGTGAGATAGAAGCTAATACACTAGCTTTCATTACAGCACTGTGGCCATGAGTTCTGGTCAATGTCATGGGGACTGAAGTGTTACATATAGCACCTCTGGGCTGGCTCATAAAAACTTTCTGCAAGATCCTCCCCAGTGTTTTCCGCAGTTGATTATCCCAGTTTTGAGCAGAGATTCAAGTACTGTAGACTGGAGGGAATCTGGGATGTTAATTATTGCATTGGAGTTTGCCCACTGAATGCCTGCAATATTGTTTATTTATTGTAATGTATCACTATGAATTTGGTGATATTATTTAGTTTAGCCAAAAACCTATATTCTTGAGATATATAAATAATATCTGACAGCAGGATCAGGGCTTGATACCTTAACAATGGAAGCTGGAAAAATATCAGATGGTAGGATGGCAAAACAACTAGAGTATCTTTAAAAATATCCCTAATATCTAAAGGAATGAGATTTAGATGTTCTTATTCTATTACTAGGTCACTTAGTAATAATTTATACAAAAATTGCTGTTTCTCACATCTTCAAAATATTTTTCCTTGATAATAACTTCAGGCCATGAGGATAAATTTGCCAGACCTTCAGAGTGCCCTTCTTGGGAATGCTTCTCTTCTTTGCTGGTTCTACCATATTTTTACAAGTAACAGGAAATATCAGGTGAGCTAACCAATAGACCATTGCATTTCACATTCACCTCAAATCACTAAGCAGAACAAGTGGTTCCTTTTGTAGCCTCATCAGTGCTTGCTATAACATAATCTCCCATCCTTATATATAGCAAAAACAGTCTCTTTCTTTCAGCTGTTTGATTTTTTAATTGCATTGAGTTCTTCAGCCAATTTAGCAATCACTGCATGAATAGAATATTTCCATGCAACCCAAAACGACATCATAAAGAAACTGCAAAAGACAAAGTAAACCTACAATGACAAGGGAAGTGATGATTTTTTTAAAATTATAGGGGATGTACTTTACATCATTAGTAGAAAACTAATGTGATGATTGGTCTACAACTGATTAGACTTTCTATGAATTCTTTATCCTGTCATCCAGTTCATAATTCTCATGCTCTTTATCTCAAATTTAGTCATCGTAATAAAGCTCATGGCACTATGTCCATGGGAGTACGTATTTCTCTCACCTCCACCATTATATCATTTCAAAGGATAACACTTCCTAGCAAGCCAACTTTCTTGCAAGTCAATATGTGTTGCTGACTTAATCTGAATTCGTGCTTATATGTTTTAATGGGTCAATTCTATTTCCTTAGTGGTAAAAAGTTTGTTGTTACTCAATTTGATTTAATATTCTATTGACATTAAGTAATTTAAATAATATGAAGATATCTGTCCAATGTTATAATGATGGATTATTTTTACAACAAAAATGCATGGCTGATTTGTTTTTTTAAATAAAGACCAATATAATAAAGTCTAAAATGAACAAGAAGTCTAATATGAAATGATGAAGAGATTTATTAGCTTTCATTATGGTCCCAAAATGTGGTCTAATTAACAGCACTAAACTCAGTCAATGCTACAGTCATAGAGGCTAAAATAGTATAAACAAATGAACAAATGATTATGTTGTTTCTTGGCATCAATTATCACGCCTATATATATATATATATATATATATATATATATATATATTTCACATCCCTTTGGACTCTGTCCCCAAAATTAAGTTTTACGTTGAATGAAATGTAAACTCATCCTTTAAAATTAAGACATTACCACTGACTCCACAGAAATACACACAGACACACACACACAGTGACTATTATGAACAACTCCATGCACACAAATTAGAAAATTTAGAAGAAATGATAAATTCCTGGACATATTTAACCTCTGAAGACTGGACCAGGAAGAAATTGAATCCTGAACTCAGAAATAAATTCTGAACTTGAATGAGTAATAAAAAGCCCATCAACCACAAAAAGCTGAAGACTAGATGGATCCACAGCCAAATTCTACCAGAGGTATAAAGAAGAGCTGGTACCAACCTTGCTGAAGTGTTCCAAAAATTTGAGGAAGAAAGACTTCTCATCAACTCATTCTATGAGGCTAGTATCATCCTGCACTCCAGCGTGGTGACAGAGCAAGACTCCGTCTCAAAAAAAAAAAAAAAAAAAAAAAAGCTAATCCACCACAATCAAGTAG
This sequence comes from Ateles fusciceps, assembly GCA_036589455.1. Lineage (NCBI taxonomy): Eukaryota > Metazoa > Chordata > Mammalia > Primates > Atelidae > Ateles > Ateles fusciceps. The sequence continues at coordinate 7,836,569 of JAZHEH010000174.1, read as the reverse complement.
GTTTTATCCCCCAGAATATGAGGTTGGTTCAACATATGCAAATCAATAAATGTGATTCATTAGATCAACAGAGCGAAAGACAAAAACTGCAGTTACTCAATAAATGCAGAAAGGTTTTCAATGAAATTCAACATTCCTCCATGTTAGAAACCCTTTACAAACCAGGCACTGAAAGAACATATTTCAAAATAATAAGATTCATCTATGATGAACCCACAGCCAACATTACACTGAAAGGAGAAAAATTGGAAGTATTCCCCTTGAAAACTGACACTAGACAAGGTTGCCCTCTCTCATCACTTCTATTCAACATAATATTGAAAATCTTAGGCAGAGAAATCAGACAAGAGAAATAAATAATGGGCATCCAAATAAGAGAAGTCAGAGTACCCCTGTTTGCAGACAACATGATTCTATATCTAGAAAACCCCATAGTCTCTGCCCAAAAGCTCCTTGGGCTGATAAACCACTTCATTAAAGTTTCAGAATACCAAATCTACATACAAAAATCAGTAGCATTTCTATACCCCAACAACATCTAAATAGAGAGCCATATTAGCAACACAATTGGATTCACAATTGCCAAAAAAAAAAAAAAAAATGAATAAAATACCTGGGAATACAGCTAACCAGGGAGGCGAAAGAGCTCTACAACAAGCATTACAAAATACTGCCGAAGAAATAAGAGATGACACAAACAAATTGAAAAACATTCCATACTCATGGATAGGAAGAATCAATATTGTTAAAATGGCTATTGTGCCCAAAGCAAATTACAGATTCAATGCTACTCCTCTTAAACTACCAATGACATTGTATTAGTCTGTTCTCACACTGCTGTGAAGAAATGCCCAAGACTGGGTATTTTTAAAGGAAACAGGTTTAATTGACTCACAGTTCTACATTTCTGGGGAGGCCCCAGGAAACTTACAATCATGGTGGACGGCAAAGGAGAAGCAGGCACCTTCTTCACAAGGCGGCAGGATAAGAAAAATACCGAGTAAAGGGGGGAAGATCCACTTATAAAACCATCAGATCTCATGAGAACCTCATTCACTATCATGAGAACAGCATGAGAGAAACCGACACCATGATCCAATTACCTCCACCTGGTCCCACCCTTGACATGTGGGGATTATGGGATTATGGAAATTACAATTCAAGATGAGATTTGGGTGGGGAGACAAAGACTAATCATATTGAACATTCTTCACAGAATTAGAAAAAAAATTTTTTTAAATTTACATGGTACCAAAAAGAGCTTGAATAGTCAAGGCAATCCTAAGCAAAAAGAACAAAGCTGGAGGCATCATGCTATTTTACTTCTGTAGGGATACAGCAACCAAAACATCATGGTATTGGTACAGAAACAGACACATGACCATTGGAACAGAATAGAGAACCCAGAAATAAAGCCACACACCTACAACCATCTGATCTTGGACAAAACTGACACAAACAAGCAATGAAGAAGGGACTCCTCATTCAACAAATGGTGCTGGGATAACTGGCTAGTCATACGCAGAAGCTTGAAACTAGACCCCTATCTTGCAACACATACAAAAATCAGCTCAGAGATCGATCAAAGACTTAAATGGAAAACCTAAAACTATAAAAATTCTGGAAGATAACCTAGGAAATATCATTATGGACATAGGACTTGGAAAAGATTTCATGATGAAGACACCAAAGGCAAACAACAAAACCAAAAATTGAAAAATGGGATCTAATTAAATAAAAGAACTTCTATACACTGAAAGAGATTATCAACAGAATAAACAGACAAACTACAGAATGGGAGAAAATTTTTGCAAGCTATGCATTTGACAAAGGCCCAATATTCAGAATCTACAAGAAATTGAAACAATTTTACAGAAGAAAAGAAGCAACCCCATTAAAAAGTGGGCAATGGACATGAACAGACACTTCTCAAAAGAAGACATTCATGCAGCCAAGAAACATGAAAAAATGTTCAACATCATTGATCATTAGAGAAAAGCAAATAAAAAGCACAATGAGATACCATCTCATACCAGTCAGAATGGCTATTACTAAAAAGTCAAAGAATAACTGATGCTGGGGAGGTTATAGAGAAGAAGGAATGCTTCTACACTGCTGGTGTAAATGTAGATTAGTTCAGCCATTGTGGAAAGCAACATGACAATTCCTCCAAGAACTTAAAACAGAATTACCATTCAACCTAGCAATCCTATCACTGGGTATATATCCACAGGAATAGAAGTTGTTCTTCCATAAAGATACATGCATGCATATATTATTTGTGGTACTATTTACAATAACAAAAATATGGAATCAACCTAAATGCCCATCAGTGACAGACTGGATAAAGAAAATGTGTTACATACAGCATGAAATACTATACAGCCATAAAAAGTACAAGATCATGTCCTTTGCAGCAACATAGTCAGAGCTGGAGGTCATTATCCTAAGCAAAGTAACAAGGAACAGAAAGATAAATACCACATGTTCGCATTTATAAGTGGGAGCTAAACAACAAAGACGTGTGGATACTAGAAGAGGAACAATAGACACTGGGGCCCACTTGAAGCTGGAAGGTGGGAAGAGGGAGAGGATCAGAAAAAATACCTATCAGGTACTATGCTTACTAACCAAGTGATGAAATTATCTGTATATCAAACCCCCATGACACAACGTTTACCTATATAACAACTTTGAACATGTACCCCTGAAAATAAAATGAGTTAAAATAAAAGAACTAACAACAAAAAAAATTTGCTAGCTTTTTTCTTCAATTTTACATCTTAGCTTTTCTATTTTTCACCTAGTTTGCCTCCTCTTCTTTCTGATTTCCACATTAAGAGAGATTACAACAAGTCATTTCAATGTTTTTTTTTTTTTTTTTTTTTTTCCATTCCAGGAATTAGGCAAAGGATCTCAGAGTTATCTCTAAATAGAAAAAGTTAGACAATGGTATATTTGGCTTTCATTTAAGACCTGCAAACTGATGAAACAGGAAAAAAGAAGTTACATTTAAGAAATAACTGAAAGTGTGAATTCTTTGTATTGGTAACTGTGACTTTTAAAAGCAGCATTCTTTTTATGCGATTCAGGCTTTCAATGAAAACAAAACTTCTTGTGGCAGTTAAATTATCTAGGGTAGGATATTCAATTATTATTTTTCAAATTCGTAACACCTTTGGAAAGGTAAACATGATTAACTCTAGAAAAGAACAGTGAGAAAAAGAGGAATTTAATCTGTAAGTAATAGATAATTTGTTATGCTTCACAGAGTACTGTTCTGTACATTAATATAAAAAAAGCATAATTTAATGTACATGCTTGCTGAAGTTCCAAAGCACTGATGCTGGATCATCAAAGGAACAAGAATATATGTATGTAAAGAATTAATCTGAAGCTCAGCAGTCCTAATCATACACGCTGAAATAAAAATTTTTTGCCACCAATAGAGATTTTCCGTTCTGAGTATCTACTTACTTTGAAATATCATTAAATTATTCCCATTTCATTAATTCCTTACTTCATTCATTTAACCAAGATGTATTACATACCTAACATTCACCTGACACTGTGCTAGGTACAGAGATACATTAAAAAGCAAAAAGCAGGGAAGGTTTCAAGGAAAGAGTGTGGCAGAAGACTAGTAAGCATGTTATTTCATGTTGATGAAAGTGCTCAGAAGGAAAGGTCCATGACTCTTTGTAAGTTATGACAAAGGCGTGGTTTAGGGTAGGGGGTTCCATGTAGGTTTCTTGAGGAGGTGAAGCTTTAGGTTGGATCTGAAGGGCAAATTGAAGTTAAGAGGGAAAGTAAGAGAGGAGCCAGTCAGAAGGAGCACTCAGGCAGGGTCACAGCACATGCAAATCCCATTTAGGAGAAAATACGTCACAAGCAAGACACAAAGAAAGCAATTGTATGGTTGGAATGTCAGGACACAATGGAGAGTCCTGTGGGGTGGAGGTGGAAAGGTACCCAGAAACAGGATGGAGCATTACAAACCATTTCAATGACTTCTGCCCAATGAACCCATTTTTCTTATTGCAAGTTAGTATCGACATTGTATGTGAGTACAGATTGTTAACTTTGGAACAGAAGACAACAAATATAATGTGAAATTTGGAAAACAGGACATTAGGTATCATGTGAACTATCACAGGAAGTAAATGGAATATATTTTACCAACTAAGTTCCAACATAATATTCCATGATGATTTTTCATCTAATAAATATTTTGGTGATTTGGAAGAGAAAATAGATCTCTGTATCAGAAATACTTCTGGCTATAAAAAACAAAACTCCTAATTAACAGTGCCTTTAACCATATGGATATTTACTGTTTACCTAACAAGAAATGTACTAAAATATTTTCAAAATAACCAAGGATAAAGTTCCTTTCTTTTTCTGCCACAGCTAATGTCTTGGCCTCTCATGATTAGGAGATGTTTGATATACCTCCAGAAAAAAATAAATAAATAAATGAAAACCTATGTTCAAAGCAGAAAGAAAGGAGAAGAGGGAGTATAAATTATGATTTCCTACCTATAATTTTAATCAGGAAAGCAAAATACTTTCCCAACAAATCCAAGGCAATCCTCCCTTATGTCTCATTGGCCAAAATACAATAATATTGCCTCTAATCCTACTTGGAAGGGAGCTGTGAACATGAGAATCTGGCATTTCTCAGACCCTCTGTAGAAAGCAGGAAAGGGAGAAAGCAGAGGCAGTGCTGCCTGGTTATTCAATCAACAGTGCAAATGCCTGAAAAGACTGGGTTATGAGAACACTTGCCCTGGAAACCAAGACAGGCAAAATTTATTTTGGACGTAATTATGCACCATGCTTCTGTTTCTCCAATTAGGGTTTTGTGAATATTCTACAATAATTTCTTTGTTTTCTGTTTTGCTTTTTATGATCAGAGAGAAGGACTCGATGTTGGATCATACAATCATGTTGGATCTGTTTTGATTTTTATGATCAAAAATCTGTTTTGATTTTTATGATCAAAAATTGATTGTATGTTGGATCATACAATCATGTTTTCTGTTTTGATTTTTATGATCACAGAGAAGCACTTGATGTTTGATCACACAATCATGTTGGATCACGTGGGTGACTGGACGAGAACATATCCCTATATTTGCTTGATGTTTAGATCACATTGACACCAATAGTGCATCTTTGATGGTGATCAGCTAATGAAAAGATAGTAGAACATGATAAAGAAAGTACACCATTCTGGGTGGGCGCGGTGGCTCACGCCTGTAATCTCAGCACTTTGGGAGGCCAAGGAGGGTGGATCACGAGGTCAGGAGTTCGAGACCAGCCTGAATAACATGGTGAAATCCCATCACTACTAAAAATACAAAAAATAAAATTAGCTGGACGTGGTGATGCGCAACTGTAATCCCAGCTACTCAGGAGGCTGAGGCAGGAGAATCACTTGAACCTGGGACGTGGAGATTGCAATGAGCCAAGATCGTGTCACTGCACTGGGCAACGCAGTGAGACTCTGTCTCCAAAAAAAAGAAAAAGAAAACATCCCATTCTTTCCCAGAAGTGAAGGCCAAATGATATCATGAAGCACTGTGCAAATAAAGGTTTCATGTGAGTTTGAGTAGAGAAAAGTGGTAGATGCATTGAGTTACGAGATGGCATGCAGTGGCACAGGTATGCTAAATGCTTTCAAAACCATGATGTGGCAGTCAGTGTGATATTCAAATTTCAAACTGATTAAGATTCAACATGTTAAGATGATTCATCATATTAAATTAAAAGCATTAATTTTAATTTTATTGCAGTGATAGTTTAGTGTATAACTTGCAAATTTGTTTCTTATAGCTAAGTCCTGTGAGCATAAGATGTTTATACCTATTTTTATACTTATAAGCATTTAAGGATATAATGAAAGTAATTATGCTCTTAAGTATAATGAAAGCCAACACTGAGTATATGAGTGAATATTGTTTCTTTAAGAAGATTCTATTCAAATTTTAACAACACTGCATTAGAGGGCCCTTCAGGTTAGTCATGGAAGACCCTAAAATTACCCTTGCCTGCCCCCATGTCAAGAGTAATTAAAAACATCTATTTCTGCCCTACTCTGTCTTTTGCTAGTCCGCATGTTAAAAAGCAATGAATATTCTCTTCCTGTGTGTCTTAGGCTTTGCCCAGGGATTTATACTCCAACTCAAGAAACAGATCAAAAGACACTGAAGTTTCTGAGCAGTGTCTGCTAGTCTTTTATTCAGTGTATACAATAAAGCGTTTACATTAGAGTTATAAAGCTGGTAGTATTTATTAATAATTTGCTGAGAAAAGGTATTGGTGTTTATGCAGGAAGCATTGTAAAGAAAATTTGATGAATCTCTAATAGAAATCTAATGGATTTGTTTAAACAGAACTTTGATTTTTGCTCACAGAAGGCAATAACCCATTTTCATGGAACAACACAGTCAAGAGAATTCTCAGAGGCCATCATGCTGTCTTCAGGAAACAGACTTCCGGAGGCTAAGTGCCCTGTGAAGGCCATTTCATAAGCTTATAGAAACATAAGGATTGGGACCCAGATGTCCAGAAGATTATGGGTCTTTTTCCTAGTATCACATACTTAAAAAAAGGAACTGTCTATTTGGGGTGGAAATGGGGAGTGAAAGCATTTGTATTAAAATCTGGTTCACTGAGCAGTGGCCTATATGCCTCTCTCGCTCACGTTCTCCCTACTCACAAATTATGATAAAGGCTATCAATAGATCAATCTGAAGTGTGCATTTAGGAAAAGTGATCCTCTAGGAAGTGCCCATCCTTTGTCATCAAGAAAACAGTACTAATGACCATAACTGTTTTAAAGTCACTTACAAAAATTTCTAAAGTTGATTCCACAATAAAATATTTACCAGAAAATATTCAATGATTAAAAAAAGGCAGTCAGCACACACAGGACACTGGGAAATGTTTAGTCTTTAAACAAATGGATGAGGGCATCAATTACAAATAATTATGTTAGATAAAATAATGAAAGCTCTGAGCAGTTTGAATGTTTCATATGAAATCAGACCTCTGCACAAAGACTAAAAAATGGAGACATGATTAAAGAATCTGATTAAACACTTTGGGGAAAATTGATGCTTATTTTGAGCAAATCTTTCTTTAAAGTGGTCTTTCTAGTTAGCTGGTGTATCTTGACAGTCATTTGTGGTGGTTGCTTGTGTTTAAGTTGGGAGGCATATTTATGCTCAGCAATCACTACAACGTGCCAAATTTTGAAACATATTGGGCATGACTTAAATAAATACCACCCCCAAAATTTCCACAATAGTAAGTTAGAAGATTCAGCTCTAAAACTCCAGATTTGCTAAATGACTCCCTAACACTGAGTGCAGCAGCAGCTGAGCAGTTTTCCTCTCTCTGGTGCAATCTGTATGTGTACCTGGTGGCCATATTTTCTTTTATCAGATACTGTTGCTACGGCAACCACCTCCTTTGTAAGGGCTCAGGGTAGCTGCTTCTTTTTGGAGAGGACCTCTGGGCTGGTTGCCAGATTTTCAATACCCAAATTCAGGATTCCACTGAAGCTTACTTAACCCTTTCACTGGCCTAAGAATAAATAGAGTGCAAAAGCTTTTTAAAATTTATTTTATTTTTTATTTTAATTTCCAGAATACATGTGCAGAATGTGCAGGTTTTTTACATAGGTATACATGTGCCATGGTGGTTTGCTGCACTTATCTACCTGGCACCTAGGTTTTAAGCCCTGGATGCATTAGGTATTTGTCCTAATGCTCTCCCCTCCCTTTGCTCCCCCAATCCCCAACAGGCCCCGGTGTGTGTTGCTCCCCTCCCCTGTGTCCATGTGTTCTCATTGTTCAGCTCCCACTTACGAGAACACGAAATGTTTGGTTTTCTGTTTCTGTATTAGTTTGTTGAGAATGATGGCTTCCATCTTCATTCATGTCCCTGCAAAGGACATGATCTCATTCTTCAAGCCACTGCTCAAGGAAATAAGAGAGGACACAAACACATGGCAAAACATTTCATGCTCATGGATAGGAAGAATCAATATCACGTAAATGGCCCTACTTTCCAAAGTAATTTATAGATTCAGTGCTATTCCCATCAAGCTACTATTAACTTTCATCACAGAATTAGAAAAAAAACTACTTTAAATTTCATACGGGACCAAAAAAGAGCCTGTATAGCCAAGACAATCCTAAGCAAAAAGAACAAAGCTAGAGACATCATGCTACCTGCCTTCAAACTATACTACAAGGCTACAGTAACCAAAAAAGCTTTTATCCCCCAAAGGGAAGCAGAAGATATCAGATGACAAATCTAGAAATATTCTTTTACAGGGACACATGCTGTGTTGAGAAGGAGATTTTGTTTTTAATAATTAAAGAGAAAATCATTGTTGATGTTTTTTAGGACAATTCACAAGGGTTATGATTTAAGTCCAATTTGTAGTTCTCTGATTCTAACCCCATATAGGGGGAAAAATCAGTTCACATTAATAAAACGATTTTTAGTATACCCTTACTCTTCCCTACTGAGACACAAAATGTAGCATTGTTACAAAAGAAAAAAAAAGGTTCCTAATCCAGAGTAATTATAATCATTTCAACAAACCAGATTTCTTGAGTTCCTTCCATCCTTACTTCTTTTATTGCTAGTCTCACTAGACTTCAAGATTGAGAAAGGGTCTGACAGGTCTGTCTACCTTTTGACTCTTTCCAACTCTATTTCTGAAAGTGTTCATTTTATCTTTGAACTTTAATTATTAGAGAGTTTTTATATTTTGATACAGTCTGAGTAAAACACGTTTCTTCATTCTGCTTCTGTCCTTGAAGTCATGTAGAAGAAATCTCAACCTTTATCCATATTACAACTCTAGAAAAATTAAAAATAGCCATTATGTTTCCCAAGTATGGTGGTCATGGAGTTTTGACTTCAAAAGACCTTGGAGGAGTGAACCAGATTAACAGCCTCCAGTGCCTGCACCTTTGGATACATAGGGGCATGGAAGCCAGGGCAATTCTTCCTTTGGGTTGCTTCCACCCCATGACTGAATACAGCTGCAATTCTAGAACAAAGCCTTTCCTGTCCCATGGGAGATTCATCTAACAGCTAACTTTAGCTTGCCAACTTTCCATGGGTCTGGCCAAGACGATTTTTTAGAACCGTGCTATGAGTTGAAGCTCTTCATATATAATCCTTCAATTCTTCTTTCCACAGGTGTCAGAGCTGTGCCAGAGCATTAAGACTCTTCCTATTACTTCTCTCTCACCCTTGATCTTTGCATACATCACAGATATTTTTCTAATAAATCTCCTGTGCATCCAGTCCCATCTGGCTCTCTGCTTCTTGGGGGACTCACACAGACACACCAAGTGTGTTCTTTTTCAGGCTAAATATTCTCAGATCATCAGTCCTAATATACATGTAGTGCTTTGCAGACCTTTGTCTTCCAGATGCATTCCAGCCTCTCAATGTTTCTCTTAAATGAAGCACCATGTAGGAAAAACATTTCCTAGGACTGTTTGAACAATGTAGAGCTGCACTCATTGTCAGTTCTTGTATTCCGAGCACAGTGTTTTCTTAACGTATTTCAAGATGACCATTAACATTTTGGTCAGTTTTATGACTCTGTTGATTCATACTAAGCATGTAAGAAACCAAATGAAGACTATGGATTTAGTCAAACAAAATTCAGAATACGTCAGCTGTCCTATTCAAGCTTTGTGGAATTTGAACCCACTAAGAGTTTTTCACATGGACTATTTGTAATAAAATTCCTCCTGTTCTGTCCTATACAGGCAATTAACCTAGGCATAGGTATTCACATCTGTTCTAAGTTTATTCTATTTGATAAATTCAGGAATTTCTACCATCCATTATATTAGCATTAGGATAAACTATGCTTTGTACTTCCTGCCACTTTGGAATTTCATAAGTATGACAGTAATATTTATATTACAGCTATTGACCAAAATGCATAGCCATCGCAAAGGAGAAGTCACAAGATATGTTAGATCAATCATTACCTTTGGGAAAGGTCATTGATTCAATTACATATCTGTAAAATTTTATTGCCATTCATAGCCTGTTCCTCCATCTTTTCTATAAGAAATTTTCAAATGTATCACACAAATACAAGTGGAATACGCATTTTCTTAGTCTATAGAGTAACTATAACAAAATACTATATGACTTGCTTTTAATCTATGTGAGTATTTAATGCTTATTAATGTCTTTGCTCCTTATGCATAAATTCATATTTGAAGCTATTCTGAACTGTAAAAGGGATGGGATAATTTGTGAATATGTCTCACTATTATTAACAGAGTTTACCTTGATATTATTAGCCATGTAAAATGGTTAATAATGTTTCAACTCATTGTGTAAAAACAATTTAGTTGTGAGATTATTTTTCTTAGTAAGACCCTTTTCAAAATGAGGTTCTTAAAAGGTAATTTGTCAGAGAATCATGACCAACCCTGTGCCTCCCCCACCCCCCACACAAAACAAAACCAAAAACCTCACTGAGAAGCGAAAAAGAATTCTAAGTGTGAAGAAAATTTCAGATAACACGATTAAAGCTCACTTAGCTAGAATTTCTAAAACCTTTTGGTGTCTCTCATGTATTATTGTTAAAGGAATTTGGAGATTTGTAATACAAGATTATTTAGTGCTTAGCAGTATTGTATCTTTCATTGATAGTCACACAGAATGTGGACTTAGGCTTTTTGTGTTCTCCCTCCTTTTACTTTTCAATAACACAAATCATTTGTGGATATTGGTCAAATACAAGTTTCCAAGCAAAATATTTAAAAAGAGAATTAAATGAACAGAAATACATTTATTTTATAACTACCAAGAAAGAGAACATGTTTGGAAAAAAATGTAGTGTTTCCATTCTTTCAAGAGTTATATATGTGTGTGATAATATCTATATCTATATTTATATCTATATCTATATCTATCTATCATCTATCTATCTATCTATCTATCTATCTATATTAAGGTTGGTGCAAAAGTAATTGTGGTTTTTGCCATTACTTTTCAATGTTATTTGGAATTGTAAGTGACATGAAAGAATTTTTTGTGATAATGAAAATACATATCTTGATTATAGGATTGTAGTGGTGATTGCACTGGTGTCTACATTTGTCGAAGTGCACACACACAGACACACACTTATCTATATACGGAACTTATCTATATACATGCAAAAAATTTTGTATAAGGCAGAATTATAGTAATTGAAATGGTATTTAAAATTTTACCAAGTGTTTGTCTGTTGATATCCTTTGTCCACTTTTTGATGGGTTTGTTTTTTTCTTGTAAATTTGTTTAAGCTCTTTGTAGATTCTGGTTATTAGTCCTTTGTCAGATATGTAGATTGGAAAAAATTTTCCCCATTCTGTTGGTTGCTGGTTCACTCTAATGATAGTTTCTTTTGCTGTGCAGAAGCTCTTAAGTTTAATTAGATCCCATTTATCTATTTTGGCTTTTGTTGCCATTGCTTTCGGTGTTTTAGTCATGAAGTCATTGCCTATGTCTATGTCCTGAATGTTATTGCCTAGGTTTTCTCCTAGGGTTTTTATGGTGGTAGGTCTTATGTTTAAATCTTTAATCCACCTAGAGTTAATTTTTGTGTAAGGTATAAGGAAGGGATCCACTTGCAGCTTTCTGCCTATGGCTAGTCATTTTTCTAAACACCATTTATTAAATAGGGAATCCTTTCCCCATTGCTTGTTTTTGTCAGGTTTGTCAAAGATCAGATGGTTGTAGATATGTGGCATTACTTGTCAGGACTGTGTTCTGTTCCATTGGTTTATATCTCTGTTTTGGTACCAGTACCATGCTGTTTCAATTACTGTAGCCTTGTAGTATAGTTTGAAGTCAGGTAGTGTGATGCCTTCACAAAGCTTTGCTTGTTTTTTGAGTAGGATTGTTTTGTCTATGCAGGCTCTCTTTTGGTTCCATATGAAGTTTAATGTGTTCTTTTTCCAATTCTGTGAAGAAAGTCAATGGTAGCTTGATGGGCATGGCACTGAATTTATTAATTACTTTTGGCAGTATGGCCATTTTCATGACATTGATTCTTCCTAACCAGAAGCATGGAATGTTTTTTCCATCTGTTTGTATCCTCTCTTATTTCCTTAAGCAGTGGTTTGTAGTTCTCCTTGAAGTGGTCCTTCATGGTCCTTGTTAGTTGTATTCCTAGGTATTTTATTCTCTTTGTAGCAATTGTGAATGGGAGTTTGCTCATGATTTGGCACTCTGTTTACACTTTTCAAAAGAAGACATTTATACACCAACAAACATATGATAAAAATTCATCATCACTGGTCATTAGAGAAATCCAAATCAAAACCACATTGAGATACCATCTCACAAAAGTTAGAATGGTGATCATTAAAAAATCAGGAGGCAACAGATGCTGGAGAGGATGTAAAGAAACAGAAACACTTTTACACTGTTGGTGGGAGTGTAAATTAGTTCAACCATTGTGGAAGACAGTGTGGCGATTCCTCAAGGATCTAGAAATAGAAACACCATTTGACCCAGCAATTCCATTACTGGGTATATACACAAAGGATTATAAAACATACTTTATAAAGACACATACACACATATGTTTATTGCAGCACTGTTTACAATAGCAAAGACTTGGAACCAATCCAAATGCCCACCAATGATAGACTGGACAAAAAAATGTGGCACATATATATCATTGAATACTATGCAGCCATAAAAAAGGATAAGTTCATGTCCTTTGCAGGGACCTGGATGAATCTGGAAACCATCATTCTCATCAAACTGATACAAGAACAGAAAACCAAACACCGCATGTTCTTGCTCATAAGTGGGTGTTGAAAAATAAGAACACATAGACACACCAGGGCCTGTCTGGGGATGGGGGGGGGTTAGGGGAGGGATACTAGGGGATATTTTAATTTTTTAAAAATTAAATTTATTGGGTTATTGTTTACAACCAATAAAATATCCTATTCTAAGAATAGAGACTGATGCATTTTGACAAATGTAGACACCCGTGTAACAATGACTATAATCAAGATATACATTTCCATGATCCTTTGTGTCATCCATAGCTCCAGATAACTGCTGATGTATTTTCTGTCACAATATATTTGTTTTCCTTTTCTATGATTGCATATGAATGTAATCATAATGTAGATGCTCTTATGTTCTTGCTTCTTCTAATCAGCATATTGTTGGGATTCATTTATGTTTTGTGTGAATGAGTATTCCATTACTTTTTTTGTTCTTCAACTTTTATTTTAAGTTTCAGTGTACATGTGCAGGATATGCAGGTTTATTACGTAAGTAAACGTGTGCCATCGTGGTTTGCTGCACAGATCAACCCATCACCTATGTATTAAGCCCAACATTCATTAGCTATTCTTCCTGCTGCTCTCTCTCTCCCGACTTGTGAGTTCCTAGTGTGTGTTGTTGCCCACCATGTGTCCACGTGTTCTCATTGTTGAGCTCCCCACTTAAAAGTGAGAACATGCAACGTTTGATTTTCTGTTCCTCTGTTAGTTTGCTGAGGGTAATGGCTTCTAGCTCCATCCATGTCCCTGCAAAGAACATGATCTTGGGGTTTTTTATGGTTGCGTAGTATTCCATGGTGTATATGTGCCACATTTTCTTTATCTAGTCTATCACTGATGAGCATTTGGGTTGATTCTATATCTTTGCCATTGTGAATAGTGCTGCAGTGAACACATGTGTGCATGTATCTTTATAGTAGAATTATTTATATTCCTTTGTGTATATACTCAGTAATATAATTGTTAGGTCAAATGGTATTTCTGTCTCTAGATCTTTGAAAAATTGTTCCTCTGTCTTCCACGGTGATTGAACAATATGCATTCTCACCAACAATATAAAAGTATTCCTTTCTATCCACAACCTTGACAGCATCTGTTGTTTCTGGACTTTTTAATAATTACCATTCTGACATGTATGAGATGGTATCTCATTGCAGTTTTGATATACATTTCTCTAATCATCAGCAATGTTGAACTTTCCTTCGTATGTTTGTTGGCCACATGAATATCTTCTTTGGAGAAACGTCTGTTCATGTCCTTTGTTCACTTTTTAGTGTTTTTTTCTTTTCTTGTAAATTTAAATTCCTTGTAGACTCTGTATATTAGACCTTTGTCATATAGAGAGTTTGCAAAATTTTTTCCTTCATTCTGTAGATTGTCTTTTCATACCAATGATAGTTTGTTTTGCCTTGCAGAAGCTCTTTAGTTTAATTAGATCCCATTTGTCAATTTTCATTTTGTTACAATTGCTTTTGTCATGAAATCTTTGCCTGTGTCTATGTCTTGAATAGCATTGCCTAGATTTTCTTCTAGGGTTTTTATCATTTTGGGTTTTACAGTTAAGTCTTTAATCCATCTTGAGTGAACTTTTGTACATAAGGTATAAGGGAGGGTCCAGTTTCAATTTTCTGCATATGGCTAGGCAGTTCTCCCAGCACCATTTATTAAATGAGGAATCCTTTCTCCATTGTTTGTTTGTTTTTTGTCAGGTTTCTTGAAGATCAGATGCTTGTAGATATGTGGTCTTATTTCTGAGTCTCCATTCTGTGTCATTGATCTATGTGTCTGTTTTTGTACCAGTGCCATACTGTTTTGGTTACTGTAGTCTTGTAGTATAGCTTAAAGTCACGTAGCACAATGCCTCCAGCTTTGTTCTGTTTGTTTAGGGTTGTCTTGAGTATTCAGGCTCTTTATTGTTTCCATATAAACTTTAAAATAGTTTCTTCTAATTTGGTGAAAAATTCCAATGATAGTTTAATGGGACTAGTATTGAATCTATACATTAATTTGTGCTGCATGGTCATTTTCATGATATTGATTCTTCCTATCCATGAGCATGGAATGTTTTTCAATTGGTTTGTGTCCTCTCTAATTTCCCTGAGCAGTGGTTTGCAGTTCTCCTCGAAGAGGTTCTTTGCTTCCCTTGTTAGCTGTATTCCTAGGTATTTTATTCTTTTTGTAGCAATTGTGAATGGGAGTTCATTCATGGTTTGGTTCTTAGCTTGTCTGTTGTTGGTGTATAGGAATGCTAGTGATTTTTGCACATTGATTTTGTATCCTGAGACTTTGCTGAATTTGCATATAAGCTTAAGAAGCTTTTGGGCTGAGACAACGGGATTTCTAGAAATATAGGATCATGTTATCTGCAAACAAATATAATTTGACTTCCTCTTTCCCTATTTGAATACCTTAACTTTCTCTTGTCTGATTGCCCTGGCCAAAACTTCTAATACTATGTTGAATAGGCATGGTGAGAGAGGGCATCCTTGTCTTGTGCCAGTTTTCAAGCGGAATGTGGGTTTGTCATATATGGCCCTTATTATTTTGAGGTATGTTTCTTTAATACCTAGTTTATTGAGAGTTTTTAACATGAAGGAGGTTGAATTTTATCAAAGGCCCTTTCTGCATCTGTTGAGATAATCATGTGGTTTTTGTCTTTAATTTTATTTATGTGATGAATTACATTTATTGATTTGCATATGTTGAACCAACCTTGCATCCCAGGGATAAAGCCAACTTGATCATGGTAGATAAGCTTTTTGATGTAATGCTGGATTCTGTTTGCTGGTATTTTATTGAGCATTTTTCCATTGATGTTTATCAGGGACATTGGCCTGACGTTTTCTTTTTGTTGCTATATCTCTGCCAGATTTTGGTATCAGGATGATGCTGGCTTCATAAAATGAGTTAGGAAGGATCCCCTCATTTTCAATTGTTTGGAATAGTTTCAGTCAAAATGGTATTCTCTTCTTTGTACCTCTGGTAGAAATGAGCTGTAAATCTGTTTGGTCTGGGTGTGGTTGGTAGACTATTTATTATTGCCTCAATTTCAGAACTCATTATTGGTCTACTCAGGGATTTTATTTCTTCCTGGTTCAGTCTTGGGAGAGTGTATGTGTCCACGAATGTTTCCATGTCTTCTAGATTTTCTAGTGTATATGCATAGAGGTGTTTATAGTATTCTCTGACAGTTGTCTGTACTTCTGTGGGGTCAGTGTTGATATCCCCCTTATCATTTCTGATTGTGTCTTTTGAGTCTTCTCTCTTTTCTTCTTCATTAGTCTAGCTAGTGGTCTATATATTTTATTTTATTTTTTTGAAAAACTAGCTCCTGAATTTGCTGATTTTTTGAAGGGTTTTTTGTGTCTTTATCTCCTTCAGTTCTACTCTGATCCTGGTTATTTCTTGTCTTCTGGTAACTTTATGGTTTGTTTTCTTTTGGTTCTCTAGTTCTTTTAGTTGTGTTGTTAGGTTGTGATTTGATATTTTCCTACATTTTTGACATAAGCATTTAGTGCTATAAATTTCCCTCTTAGCATTGCTTTAGTTGGTCCCAGAGATTCTGATACATTGTCTTTTTGTTCTCATTAGTTTCAAAGAACTTCTTGATTTCTGCCTTAATTTCATTATTTACTCAGGAGTCATTCAGGAGCCCGTTCTTCAATTTCCATGTAGCTGTGTGGTTTTTGAGTAAATTTCTTAGTCCTAAGTTCTAATTTGATTGCACTGTAATCTGAGATACTGCTACAATTTCAGTTCTTTTGCATTTGCTGAAGAGTGTTTTACTTCCAATTATGTGATTAATTTTAGCATAAGTCCCATGTGGTGATGAGAAAAATGTATATTCTGTTGTTTGGGGGTAAAGAGTTTTGTAGATATCTATCAGGTTTGCTTGATCCAGAGCTGGGTTCAGGTCATGAATATATTTGTTAATTTTCTGTCTTAATGATCTGTCTAATATTGTCAGTGGGTTGTTAAAGTCTCTCACTATTATTGTGTGGGAGTCTAAATCTCTGCATATACATTTAGGATAGTTAGCTCTTTTTGTTGAATCAACCCCTTTACTGTTACCCTTCTTTGTCTTTTTTGATCTTTGTTGGTTTAAAGTCTGTTTTGACAGAAACTAGGATTGTAACCCCTGCTTTTTTCTGTTTTCCATTTGTGTAGTAAATTTTCCTCCATCTCTTTTTTTTATTGAGCCTATGTGTATCTTTGTACATGAGATGGATATCTTGAAGACTGCATACCAATGGGTATTAGCTCTTTTCAACTTGCCATTCTGTGTTTTTTTAATTGGGACATTTAGCCCATTTACATTTAAGGTTAATATTTTTTTTTTTTTTTTTTACTATTATAAGTATTTGGGGGAACCATAAATATTAGGATTAGAAACAGTCAAAACCTCATCTTTCTTTTTTTTTTTAAAGAAAGAAAGAAAAAGAAAGAAAAGAAAGAGAGAAGAAGAGAAAGAAGAAAAAAAGAGAATGAAAGAAAGGGAGAAAGAAGAAGAAAAAGAGGGAGAGAGAACGGGTATCTTGCTCTATTGCCCAGGCTAGAATGCAGTCTAAAAATGGGTATTGAAAACCTCTTTTATACTAATAATTGTGTTATACAATGGAGATAGGAAGGAATAAGGGAGGAGAATAGCAAACAGCCAATCAATATTTCATTTAAACCTATGAAATGCTATGCAATTGCTGGGGTGTGATTTAGTTTTGATTATGTGGTCATTTTTAGAATAGATGTGATGTGTTACTGAAAAAAATGTATGTTTTTGTAGATTTGGAGTAGACAGTTCTGTAGATGTTTATTAAGTTTACTTGTTCTAGGTCTGAGTTCAAGTCCCGGATATCCTTGTTAACCTTCTGTCTCATTGATCTGTCCAATATTGACAATGTAGTGTTAAAGTCTCCCACTATTATTGTTTGGGAGTCCAAGTCTCTTTGTAAGTCACCATGAACTTGCCCTATGTATCTGGGTGCTCCTGTATTGGGTGCGAATACACTAAAGATCATTAGCTCTTCCCGTTACATTGATCCCTCTACCATTATGCAATGTCCTTCTTGTCTCTTTTGGTCTCTGTTACTTTAAAGTCTATTTTATCAGAGATGAGAATTGCAACTCCTGCTTTTTTTTTTTTTTTTTTCCTCTCCATTTGGTTGGCAAATCTTCCTCCATCCCTTTGTTTTGAGTCTCTGTATATCCTTGCATATGAGATGGGTCTGGATGCAGCTTACTAATGGGTTTTTTGGAATGGCTGATACTGGTTGTTCCTTTCTATATGTAGTGCTTCTTTCAGAAACTCTTGTAAAGCAGGCCTGGTGGTAATGAAATCTTTGAGTACTTGCTTGTTCGTAAAAAATTTTATTTTTCCTTCACTTATGAAACTTAGTTTGGCTGGATATGAAATTCTGGGTTGAAAGTTGTTTTCTTTAAGGATGTTGAATATTGGCCCCCACTCTCTTCTGGCTTGTAGGGTTTCTGCTGGAGAGATCTGCTGTGAGTCTGATAGGCTTCCCCTTGTGGGTAACCTGACCTTTCTCTCTGGCTGCCCTTAGTATTTTCTCCTTCATTTCAACCCTGGTGAATCTAATGATTATGTGCCTTGGGGTTGCTCTTTTTAAGGAATATCTTTGTGGTGTTCTCTGTATTACCTGGAGTTGAGTATTGGCCTGCCTTGCTAGGTTGGGAAAGTTTTCCTGGATAATATCCTAAAAATATTTTCCAGCTTGGATTCATTCTCTTCATCACATTCAGGTACACCTATCAAACGTAGATTAGGTCTTTTCACATAGTTCCATATTTCTTGAAGACTTTGCTCATTCCTTTTTACCCTTTTTCTCTAATCTTGTCTTCTCGTTTTATTTCATTAAGTTGGTCTTCGACCTCTGAAATCCTTTCTTCTGCTTGATCAATTCAACTGTTAAAACTTATGCGTACTTCACGAAGTTCTCGTATTATATTTTTCAGCTCCATTAATTCACTTATATTCCTCTCTAAATTGTCTATTCTCCTCAGCATTTCGTTGAACCTTTTTTCAAGGTTCTTAGTTTCTTTGCATTGGGTTAGAACATGTTCTTTTAGCTCACAGAAGGTTCTTATTATCCACCTTCTGAAGCCTGATTCTGTCAATTCCTCACATTCATTCTCAATCAGGCCTTGTTCCCTTGGTAATGAGGAAGTGCAATCCTCTGTAGGAGGAGAGGCATTCTGATTTTGGGTATTTTCAGCCTTTTTGTGCTGGTTTCTTCCCATCTTTGTGGATTTATCCACCTGTCATCTGTGTAATTGCTGACTTTCAGATTAGGTCTCTGAGTGGACGTCCAGCCTGCTGGTGATAAAGTTTTTTTCTGTTTCTTAGTTTTCCTTTGGTGGACGTCCCCTCCCCCACAGAGCTGGACCTTCCTGGGTTCAGCTGTGCTTGCTGTGAAACTCTCAATCCTCAGCAGTTCCAATTACTGTTTTTTTATTTTTTGTGGGGGGACCAGCCTTCCCCTGCAGCGACACACTATGCCAGCTGAAACAGCGGCGTTAGAATTCGTGGCATTTTTCTGCCTGGGAATCTCCTGGTCTGGTTCCCCCGCTTCAGTTGCCTTTTCAATCAGCTGAATGGGAGACTCTGCCTTCCCAGAGCTCCAACGCCAACTAAAAGGGCACTCAGTCCCGTATACTCCAGACTGAGAACCACCGTGCCCGGGTGCCAGCAAAACTGCCGTGCTGGCCAAAAGAGTTATGCTGGCGACCCGTGGGGCTCCTCCGCAGGGAATCTCCTCGTCCGTGGGCAATAAAAATTCATCTGAAAATGTGGCGTCCACTCACTCTCTGCGCTTTCACTGGGAGCTACAATCCTGAGCTGCTGCTAATTGGCCATCTTGGATGTCTCTCCTCTAAGGTGAATATTGTTATGTGTGAATTTGATTCTGTCATTATGATGCTAGCTGTTATTTTGCGGACTTGTTTATGTGTTTGCTTCATAGTATCACTTGTCTATCTACTTCAGTATATTTTTGTAGTGGCTGCTACCAGTTTTTCCTTTCCATATTTAGTGCTTCCTTTAGCAGCTCTTGCAAGGCAGGCCTGGTGGTGACAAATTCCCTCAGCATTTAGTTGTCTGAAAAGGATATTGTTTCTCCTTTGTTTATGAAGCTTAGTTTGGTTAGATATAAAACTCTGGGGACCCAGGTGCTGTGGTGCATGCCTGTAATCCCAGCACTTTGGGAGGCTGAGGCAGGCAGATCACAAAGTCAAGAGATCGAGACCATCCTGGCCAACGTGGTGAAACCCCATCTCTACTAAAAATACAAAAATTAGCTGGGCGTGGTTGTGTGTACCTGTAGTCCCAGCTTCTCGGGAGACTGAGGCAGGGGAATTGCTTGAACCCAGGAGGCAGAGGTTTCAGTGAGCCGAGATTGCATTACTGCACTCCAGCCTGGGTGACAGAGTGAGACTCCATCTCAAAAACAGGAAAAAACAAAAACAAACAAACAAAAAACCCTCTGGGTTGGAAATTCTTTTCTTAAGAATGTTGGATATTGACCCCAAAACTCTTTTTTGCTTTTAGAGTTTCCTCTGAGAAGTCCACTGTTAGTTTGATGATTTGATGGGTTTTCCTTTGTCGGTGACCTGGCCTTTCTCTCTGGCTGCCCTAACTTTTTTTTTTTCTTTTCAACCACAGATTATGTGTCTTGATGATTATGTGTCTTGGAGTTGATCTTCTTGTGGAGTATCTTACTGGGGTTCTCTGGATTTCCTGGATTTGAACGTTGGCTTGTCTTGCTAGGTTGTGGAAGTTCTCTTGGATGATATCCTGAAGTATGTTTTCCAGCTTGGTTCCATTCTCCCCATCTCTTTCAGGTACCACAATCAGTTGTAGGTTTGGTCTTTTTACATAGTTCCGTATTTCTCAGAGGTTTTATTTGTTCCTTTTCATTTCTTTTTTTGCTGTTCTTCTTAGCCTGATTTATTTCAGAAAGATAGTCTTCAAGTTCTGAGACTCCCCTACTTGGTCTATTCTGTGATTAATACTTGTGATTACATTCTGAATTTCTCATGTTGTGTTTTTCAGTTCAATCAGGTCAGTTATGCCCCTCTCTAAATGGGCTATTTTGTTTATCAGCTCCTGTATTGTTTTATCATGCTTCTTAGCTTCTTTGCACCTTGGGTTACAACATGGTTCTTTAGCTCAGTGCAATTCATTATTATCCATCTTCTGAAGCCTACTTCTGTCTATTAATCCATCTCAGCCTTAGCCCAATTCTGTGCCCTGCTGGACAGGTGTTGTAGTCATTTGGATGAGAAGAGTCACTCTGGCTTTTTGAGTGTTTAGCATTTTTGGGATTTTGTGTTTAGCATTTTGTGATTCTCATCTTTGTAGGATTATCTACCTTCAATTTTTGTGGTTGCTGACGTTTAATTGGGGTTTTTGTAGCTTTTCTTGTTGCTGTTTTTCCTTTGTCTTTCAATAGTCAGGCCACTTTTCTGTAGGGCTTCTGTGGTTTGTTTGGGGTCTGCTCTATACCCAATTTCCTCAGCTTTTCCCTTACCTAGAGGTATCACCAGTGAAGGCAGCAAAACAGCAAAGATGGCAGCCTTCTCTTACTTCGGGGAGCTCCATCTCAAGCAGGTACTGACCTGTTGCTGGTCTGGAAGCTCCTGTAGAAGGTGTTTGGAGACCCCTGTTGGGAGGTCTCTCCCTTCTTTCCTCTGAAAGAAGCAGTCTAGCTGTTTTTTGGTAGAGCAGGTTTACTGCACTGGGGGGAACCCTTTTCTTCCTTGTCCAGAGAGCCTGGACTCTCTGGAGCCAGCAAGCTGGAAAGGCTGAGTCAGCTGAACCACAAGACATTGGCCACCCCTACCCCAGTCCCCTGGGGATCTCTGTCCTAGAGAGATCAGAGTCTGTCCATATAATCCTGGCTGGAGTTCTCACATTCCCACAGGGAGACCCCCCCCCGAGTGAGGAGGGATAGATTATGGTCCCACTTAAAGAAGCGGTCTGGGCATGATGTGACACAGCAGCTGTGCTGTGACTTTGGGACTGCTCTTCATCAGGACTATCTGGACTCCCTGGAGCCTGCAGGCTAGAACAGCTGAGTTGACCTAACCACAGAAATGGTAGCTGCCCCTCCCCCTGGGAACTCCTCAGTCTCAGGCAGTCTCCAGCCTGTTGCACTGGCTGGTTAGAATTCCAAGCCAGTGGCTCTTAATTTGTGAGATGACTTAGAAGTGGGGAGGTGGGACCCACAGAATACTGCTGCTTGGTTCCCTGGATTCAGCCCCCTTCCTAAGGGGGGATGGATCTCCTGTTCAGATGGATCTCCTGCCTTGCTAGGATTCCTGGGGCCAGAGTGTGTAAAACTCCGAGGTCTCTGTGAGGAGACTCTGCACAGCTCTGTATATTGAATCCAAGGCCCTGGTGGCATGGTCTCATGTGTGGATCTCCTGATCCAAAGGGAGAAGCATGGTTTCCTGGGCAGGGTTGCACAATCACTCAGGGTGGAGATTCCTTTGGCTCCATGCCATTCCTGGGTGGGCTGGTGCCCCAGCCTCCTTTTCTTTGTTCTCTGTGGGTCGAGTTGTCCACCTAGTTAGTCTCAAGGAGAGAACCTGGATATTTCAGTTTTGAATTCATTGCCATTTGCATTCCTCTCCATGAGAGCCATGAACTGTAGCTGCTTCTAATTGGCCATCTTGGCCTTTCCTATTCAGTTACTTTTTACTTCCTTTGAATGAATAGTATTTTTTATTCATTTACCTGTTGATAGTCATTTGGATTATTTCTAATTTTTGGCCAATATGAAAAAACTCGTGTATAATTTTATGACATATGCTTTCATTTCTTTTAGTAAGTATCTAGCAGTAAAAATGCTTTGTCATATAACAAGTGTTTGTTTATCTTTATAAAACTATGTCTAATTGTTTTCCAAAGTGGTCAGATTATTTTACATTTCCACTAATAATATATGAGAGGGAACTCATATATTATTGTATTATTTTGTATTTCTACTAATAATGTATGAAAGGGAACTCATATTTTATTGGATTATTTTACATTTCCAATAATAATAATTCTAGGAGCTCTACACCCTCATTAGCACTTAGATTGGTCAGCCTTTTCCATTTGCCTAGTGTACTGGATGTGTAGCGGTATTTCACTGAAGTTTTAATTTTCATTTTCTTCATCACTAATAAAATTAGATGTACTTTTTATGTGCATATTGGCTATTCTTGAATATATTCTTTTTTGAAGTATCTGTTCGAATTGTTTTTCTATATTTAATAGGGTTGTCTTCTCATTATATTGTGTTTGAAAAATATTCCAGACACAAGCATTGATATGTGTATGAGTTTCCTTTCATTCTGTGGCTTGTCCTTCTTATTCTCAAAGTAGTCTTTTGAATGACAGAAGTTTTCAGTTTTATGAAGTATAATTTGTTAATTGTTTTATTGGTGCTTTTTGTGTTTAAACAATCTTTGCCTTACTCAACATCACAAGGATTTTTCTGTGTTTTATTTTAGAAGTTTTACAGTTTTGGCTTTTGTGCTTTGGCCTATGATTGCTGTATATGGTATGTGTATATGAGCTAAAGTTGTCTCTTCCCCATATGAACATCTAGTTATAACAGAATTTACTTAAAAATACTGTCTTTTTCCCCATTGAGTTAACTTGGTAAAGATCAGTTGGCCTTAATTGTCTCAGTCTATTTCTGTACTTTATTCTTTTCATTAATCTGTAAGTCTAGTCTTACATGAATTACATACTCTCCTAATTCCTGCAGCTATGAAGGTATAATCTTAAAATCAGGTAGTGTAAACCCTCCAATTCTGTTCTTTTTAAAAACAGCTAGAGGAGAATAATCAGAATGAAACAATTGTATTTCAAAATAGCTAGAGGAGAATAATTAGAATAATTAGCATAAAGAAATGCAAATATTTAAGGTGATGAGTATCCCAATTACATTGATTTAATCTTTACCAATTATGTGAATATACTAAATTGTCACATGCATCCTGAAAATATAAACATTTATTATGTATCAATAAAAAAATTTTAAAGTGACATACAGATAGCATGTATTTGCTTACAGACAATGTGTAGTTGGTGACTGTTTATTTGGTTCCTCTCTCTTTCTTCTTTATCAATCTAGCTAGTGATCTATCTGTCTTGTTAATCTTTTCAAGAAAACTATTCCTGAATTCACTGATATTTTGAATAGTTTTTCATGTCATGATTTCCTTCATTTCAGGTCTGATTTTGGTTATTTCTTGTCTTCTGCTAGCTTTGAGGTTGATTTGTTCTTGGTTCTCTAATTCTTTCAGTTGTAATGTTAGGTTGTTAATCTGAGATCATTCTAACTTTTGGATGTGGGTATTTAGTGCTATGAATTTCTCTCTTAATATTGCCTTAGCTGTGTCCGGAGATTCTGGGGCATTGTGTCTTTGCTCTCATTAGTTTCAAAGAACTTCTTGATTTCTGCCTTAATTTCATTATTTACCCAAAAGTCATTCAGGAGCATGTTGTTCAATTTTCATGTAGAATTTCTCCCATCCCCTTATTTTGAGCCATCCCCTTATTTTGAGTACTGTATACGTGGTTTGTGTGGTTGCTTTATAGTAACACTGGTCTGTGTGTTTAAGTGTGTTTTTGTTGTAGCTGATAGTGGTCTTTCTTTTCTATATTTAGTGTTCCTTTCAAGACCTCTTGTAAAGCAGGTCTGGCAGTAATGAACTCCCTTAATTCAATTCAATTGAATTGTTTTGAACAATTTTCTTAGTCTTGAATTCTGTTTGTATTGTACTTTGATCTGAAAGTGTGTTTGGTATGATTTCCTTTCTTTTGCCTTTGCTGAGGATTGTTTTATGTCTAGTCATGTGGTCAATTTTAGAGTATGTGCCATATGACGATGAGAAGATGTATATTCCGGTTTTGGATGGAAAGTTCTGTAGACGGCTTTCAGATCCATTTGGCCCAACGTTGAGTTCAGGTCCTGAATATCTTTGTTAATTTTCTGCCCCAGTGATCTGTCAAATACCATAAGTGGAGTTCAAATCTCCCACTATTGTTGAGTGGGAGTCTGTATCTCTTTGTGGGTCTCTAACTTGGTTTATGAATCTAGGTGCTACACTATTAGGTACATATGTATTTAGGATAGTTAGATCTTCTTGTTGAGTTGAACCTTTTACCATTATGTAATGCCCTTTGTCTTTTTTGATCTTTGTTGGTTTAAAGTCTGTTTCATCTGATATGAGGATTGCAACCCTGCTTTTTTCGGTTTTTCATTTGCCTGGTAGATTTTCCCCCATCCCCTTATTTTGAACCTATGGTGTGTCTTCTTTGGAGCCCCCCAAACTGTTCCAACCTCTGCCTGTTACTCAGTTCCATAGTTGCTTCTACGTTTTCAGGTACTTTATATCAACACTCGACTTACGGTACCAATTTACTATATTAGTGGATTTTTACCTTTCTAGGAAGAAATACCCGAAACTGGGTAATTTATAAAGGAAAAAGGTTTGATTGACTCAGTTCTGCATTGCTGGGGAGGCCTCAGGAAACTTACAATTATGGCAGACGGTGAAGGAGAAGGAGGCATCCTTTTTACAAGGTGACAGGATGGAGTGAGTGCAAGTAGAGGAAATGCCAGATAGTTATCAAACCATCAGATCTCCTAAGATTCACTCATTATTGTGAACACAGCATAAGAGAAACTGCCCCCATGATCTAATTACCTCCACCTGGTCCTGCCCTTAACAAGTAGGGATTATGGGGATTACAATTCAAGATGAGATTTTGGTGGATACACAAAGCCAAACCATATCAATTTGCTTATCTTAAAGAGATCTTATTTCTCCTTTGCTTAGAAAGCTTAGTTTGGCTGGATATGAAATTTATGGTTGAAAAATTTTTTCTTTAAGTATGTTGAATATAGGCCTCCAGTCTTTGTTTGTAAGGTTTTAACTAAGAGGTCCACTGTTAGTCTGATGATATTCTCTTTGTAGGTGACACACCCTCTTTCTTTAGCTGCATTTAACATTCTTTCTTTATTTTAACCTTGGAAAATCTGATGATTATGTGTCTTGGGGTTTATCTTCTTGTGTAGAATCTTGCAAGAGTTCTCTGTATTTCCTGAATTTGACTACTGGTCTCTCTAAAAATGTTGAGGAAGTTTTCATGGATGAAATCCTAAAATATGTTTTCCAAGTTCTTTGCTTTCTCCTCCCTTTCAAGGATGCCAACAATTCATAGATTTGGTCTCTTCGTGTAATTCCATACTTCTTGGAGGTTTTGTTTATTCCTTTTTATTCTTTTTTTAAAATTTTTCTCTTACTGTCTTATTTCAGAGAATTAGTCTTTAAGTTCTGAGATTCTTTCCTCAGCTTGGCTTATTCTTCTGTTAATATTGGTAATTGCATTCTGAAATTCTTGTATTGTGTTATGCCGCTCTGACAGACCCATTCAGTCTGTATTGCTTTATTGTGATTCTTATTTTCCTTGGACTGGGTTTTGCCATCCTCCTGAATCTTGATGATTTGGTTCCCATCCATATTCTCAATTCTATTTCTGTCATTCCAGCCAGTACAGTGTGGCTAAGAACTCTTGTTGGAGGACTGGTGCAGTCTTTTGGAGGACATAGGACACTCTGACCATTTGAGTTACTGGAGTTCTTGCATTGGTTCTTTCTCATCTCTGTTTGTAGGTGTTCCTTAACTGCAGTATAGATCCAGTGCAATCAGCAGACTTCTTTTTTGATATGTTCACTGGGCCAAGGCTTTGTGCAGGGTTTTTATTTGAAGCTGACTTCTTGTCTCTGGTATCAGAGGTGGGTATATTAGTGAAGCATTTTAGTGTTGAGGGTTTAGTGTGTGATTCAGTAGGTGGTACTTAGGCTTATTGGTCACTTGGTAGACTCTTGCTCAGTTGTGTGGCTCCCTTGTCTTTCCTCACAGTGGCTGTTGTGTTCCTTCTCAATGCTCTGAAAGTGTGAACTCCTCTCCCCCTAGAGTACTGGCATAGATTGTGACTTGGCACTCCTGGGCTGTCCACTGCAGCTCTCAGGCAATTTCAATGTTTATGTTCCTTCCCCAACTTGGAGGCAGCAGAGGAAGGGACCTTAGTAGTGACTGTGGCCAAGGGACCTTAGTAGTGATTGTGGCCAAGAGTATTTTGCTTGTCTCCTAGGGCTCCACCCCAGAGAGATGCAAATCAGCAACTGCTCAGTGCAATCAGCCCAGGATGGAAAGTCTGTGCTGTAGGCCCAAACCAGAAGTTACCTATATGGTGCCAAGCAGTGGGGGGGGTGTGTGGGACCTATCAAAATGGACTGACCTCCATTTCTTGGGTCTACTGAAACTTCTTGGAGGCATAGATAAAGCATTTAGGGTCTTTGCTCCTCCATTAGTCTAAGAGTAGTAAAGGCAGATCCACTATTTGCCCTTACTATAATAAGGAAGTGGCAGAGAGAGTTTCAATTGCCTCTGAAGGCTCTGTCCAGGGAGTTGCTGAGTTGGTGCTGGCTTGATAGCTCTGGCTGGCTAGAGGCTCAGGCCTGAAGGACCTGCTTGGTGAGAAGATAATGGGAATGGACACTTGACAGTCTGGCCACATTTCTGTAGGCTGCTGCGGTCTGCCAGGGTCCCACTCCAGTCACTAGTCACCTCAGATTTTCCAGTACCTGGAGGTCAAATTTTGATTTGATCTATTTTTATCTTTCATTATTTTCAGGTTCTCCTTTAAATCCTTCAGAAAATTTATAAAAGCTCTTTCAATCTTCTTGTCTACTAATTTCATCTTCTCTTGCATTTCTGAATCTGTTTCTATTTATTGATATTTCTTATGTTTATGTGTCACATCTTTCTACTTTTTTTTTTTTTTTAGACACAATCTCTCCTTGTTGCCCAGGCTGGAGTACAATGGCATGATCGCAGCTCACTGCAACCTTCGCTTCCTGGATTCAAGCAATTCTCCTGCATCAGCCTCCCAAGTAGCTAGGATTACAGGTGTACACTACCATGCCCGGATAATTACCTTTAGTAGAGATGGGGTTTTACTATTTTAGCCAGGCTGGTCTTGAACTCCTGATCTTGTGATCTGCCTGCCTCAGCCTCCCAAAGTCCTGGGATTACAGATGTGAGCCACCGAGCCCAGCCTTCTTTCTACTTCTTGTAGCACTTTTTATGGGAAGCAGGGTATTATAATAGTATGTTGTTGAATACTTGGATTTTGTATTTTTCTCTTCAAGAGTGTTGGATTTTGTTTTGGCAGACAATTAAGTTATTGTGGGTAAGCTTGATGCTTTTGTGTCTTATGTACAAACTTTGTCAGAGTGAACCTAAATTAGCTTTTACCCTTAAACAAGCTTTAATATAGGGGCTGGTATATGTCTATGATTATGTTGTAAGCAATGGTTAGGATGTTCAGCTGTGTCTCTTTTCTTCCTGGTTGAAACTCAAACATTTCCCAGCCCAGTGTGAATCCTGGAAATTATTCAGCTTTTTAATTCTTTGCCTCATAAAGTTTCACCCTGTGCTTATGTATCTTAGTATTCAGCAGCATATTTAAGGGCATGCCTGTGTGTATTTTTGGAGCTCCTTTTCTTAGTTGCATCCTTTTTCTGTGCTCTGTATTGAAAATACCAGGTATCTCAGCCTTTCTAAACTCCATCTGTCATTTCAAACCAGTGAGACGATAATGTTCTGCTTGGCTTTCTTCCTCCTATTCTATGGTCTAGAATATGTACCGGGTAGAAATCTGAAGTGACTAAGGTCTCACTTTTTTCCTCTTTCTCAGATATTACAGTATTCTACTGTCTAATGCCCAATGTCTAAACTCAACTTTTTAATATATTTTGTTCAGTTTTTTAGTGCTTTTTTTTTTAATGATGGGAGGGTAAGTTATTATTCAATGTCCAGGGACCAGCACCAGTTTTTAAAAGTGAGATTGTTTCTAATCTCTGTTTGAAGTTTTATGGTCAAAAATAATTTATGTTTTCTTAAAAAACTTAAATTATGTCATGTTCTGTTTTTATATATTAAGCTGGAATATTGCTTCCTATAACTTTCTCACAGATTAGTTATATCTTAAATCTGTAGGCTTCAGCTACATTGCATAGGTCTGTTTCTTTCTCTTTTTTTTTTCACATGACAGCTGTTTGAAATTTGAAGACAGAAAGTACTTTATTTTCCCGAGAAATGGTTTTCTGAATCTTTCATAATCTTGGATGCTTTTTGGATATTGTCAGATTCAAAATATCTTTTCTAAAATATATTTCCTATAAATAATGAAAGCATTCCAGATGTCATCTGATGAAATCATGCATATGGAGTTGATCTCGTGCTATCAAATGATTAATAACCTTAAGTATTATTACTAGCACACTACCATAGAATCTATACAACTTCAACAAAAGCCACTTTTAACCACTTTTTTTTATTACAAAATATAAGGTTATATAATCACAGAATTTAAGGTAGAAAAAACTATTGAGAACAGTTGATGCAACCATGCAATTCTACTGAGAAATCTTTATTGCCTCCCTGTCACTTTCAGCAGAGGCCAAAGTCTTAATGTGCAAACACAGGCTTCTCTACTTTTCTTCATTCATTACTCATTTCTGGCTCTATGATTTTTTGCTTCAGTAATCTGTTTTGTATTTTATAAATAGATTTCTTTCAGGAGTGTTTTTCTATGCTATTTTCTTGCCTAGAATATCCTTTCTAACATGATTTCTTACCTAAAATTACATATCCTTTAAGAATTTTTACAGATACTAATTCATCAAGGTGGACTTTCTTCTTTTTAAAGCACTAAGGATGAGTTAGCTGCTCCTTCTCTTCCACCCATAATCTTTTGAATAACTCGGTCGTTGCATTTAGTACATTTTACCGTAACATCCAATGTACTTGTCTATCTAAAATAGTGAGAATCTTGACTAGTATTATTTATCATTTTATCACTAGTCTTTAGTAAAACATCTGGGACATAGCATAAGTGAAATAAATGGCTATTAAGAAGAAAAAATGAGTTTTACCAGTTGGAAAATTGAGTTCTGAGAAATTAATTGACTTGTCTAAGGACACAGAGATAAATCTTCATAATCAAGTCATAGAACTGAAATTCTACATGTTTTTGAAATCTTAGTTTAATTTTCAAAAATTTAGGTTTTGCATCTTAAACAGAGAAACTCATGTAGATATATATCTTTGCCTGGAAGGCAACACACTTTCCTAGAAAGTAGTGTTAGGCAAATGTTTATGTTTTAAGACTTTCCTCAGGAATGGAGTCTGAGATGTGGAGAGAGGGAAAAGGGAGTGAGGCAGGAAGTAAAGAAAATGCATACGAGGGGGTGTGTTACCGAGTTAGCCACTGCTTGAAGTCAAGCACGATGACTATTTAATTTGGCAGGACTACTGCTGGAGAGACTGCATGATCTACTGGTCTCATGACAGTCCCTCTAGAGAGAGGAAGGGAGATAATTTATGTGCCAGATTTGTCTCTTACTGGTCTGAGATTGGTTCCACAAGGATTGCTTCTCTAAGCTTATAGATTGAATATTCATGACTGTCAATCGGCTTCCAGGACGTCTTAAACGTCAGGGAGAACTTATTTCAATCTGCTTCAGTTGTACCAACTTTATGTGAAAAATACCTCACAACTTTCTTATATAGCTCTTATTTGTTTTATGAAATGTTTATATCATGAAATCAGCTCTTTGCTAAAGTTGAGACTGTGCACTTTGACTCTTTTTCCTCTCAGGCATTTTGGGCACTAGAGTGGAGGAAAGGAAGTAAACAGAAAAATGGCAAGTATGATGTGTAATGAATTACAGTTATCTCCCATAAACTTTCTCCCTAATTTTCTAAATGATAGATATCAAATAGAAGAGCCTTTTTGGGGCAATAGTGTTGTCCTTAGAGGTCCCCAGGAGCTTTGGTAGTCATTTTAATTTGTCATTTTTAGAAGTTCCAAACTCTTTTTATGTTTTTGAATTTGGTAATTGTCATTTACCAATTTCTGGTACCCTAAGAGATAGTATATGAAGCATGTTTTATAGTAGATTATTGCATGACCAGAAAACAAAATAACACATAAAAACATGTTTACTTAAGGCTTTTTGATTCCCTTTTCAACTCTTCAGAAATAAGTATGGTTGAAAGTTTGGTACATATCCTTCCAATTTTTATGTAACCTATGTGCAATCATACACCTAGAGAAACTTTTCTATATTCCCTGCTCTGTACCTAGTCTTTTAAGCTAGGTAGCTTTCTTTTTCTTTCTTCTGCTCCTTTTTTTCTCCTTCCCCTCCTTCCCTCTGTCCCCTCCCACCCTCCCTCCCTTCCTTCCCTCCTTCCCTCCTTCCTTACTTCCCCCTCCTTCCCTCCCTCCTTCCTTCCTTCCTCTTCTCTTTTTTCTTCCTTCTTCTTTCTCTTCCTTTTTCGTTCTGCCTTTCCTTCTTTTCTTCTTGTAATTACACACTACTGTGATGATTATTCTATTGGCATAACTACTTGGGTAAATTTGTCTGTAATTACTAAAAGTTGAATTGTTAGTTCAAAAAGAAGGCAGGATAGGTATTGCAAAATATATTGTACCATTGGACCCTCCTTAAATGGTTGAGAATGCCTGATCTCTTCTACATTCAAATGAGTATTAAGTATTTTAATCTTTGCCAATCTGTTGCATAAAAAATCTCATTGTTCTGATTTATATTTATTTGATTATTAAGATTCAAGATCTTATTATTTGCTTATTGGTCAATTCTGTGAATTGCTTTTTGCAAGTCTTTTCATGTTTGTTTGGAAACTTTGTAAAGTATTTCTTTTTATTCTTTTTTTATTTACAAAGATAGGTCTATTTTAGTATTAATTTGCAGACATTTTTGCTATTTTGCACAGTAAACTATTTCAAATGATTGAAAAATTTTTTTCCAGTATTTTAAAATTTGCTTATAGTGTTTCATAATTTGGTTTATGGGATTATTTGTTATGAAACATTTAAATTACTAAGTTCTCAAATGTATTGATCTTTTCTCTTTATAGTTTCTGGGTTTCATATTCTTATTATAAACATCTTTTTCATTTTAAAATTATGAAATATTCTTTTTGTTTTTACATTTTAATCATCAAGTTGTCTTGATTTTACTTTTGAACATAGCAAGAGGTTGAGTAATACTTTAAAAGAAATAGCTACTCCAATTTCTGCACACAAAACACATTAGGTAGTCTACCTTTTGCCCACAGATTTAAAATATAGTCTCTATTACATGTTGGAGTTTCATAAATCTTTGCACTTGCCTTTGGGTTCTTGTCTACTGATATATACTCGTATGTGCTATTATTATATAATTTTGTTATGGTGAATTCATAATATATTTATACATTTGCTTAGTCATTTGTCTGTACTGTGTGAAGGCCTGGGAATATAACATGAAACAAGAAAGATAAGGCCCTTGCTTAAATAGAACTTGGTGAAGAAGCTAGACCACAACAAGCAAACAGAGAAAATGTATCAAAAATTGTGCTAAATTTCTGTAAAATGATTGAGATGAAGTGTTACAAGACAGAATTAAACAGCGTGCCCTTGAAGAGGTCAGCTGATGGGCAGTCTTTGTTTCTTATGCAGACTGAATTCTCCTTTATCATATAACATAACATATTTACAGCTTCCAGGGATGACACTATGGACTTTTCTGGAGGCTCATTATTCTGCCACCTGCTAGAGGGGGAGAGAACTGCACCACTGTGTGTGGGAGGAAACCTGGGATATGCTGGGGGATGGAAGCTATGGTTTTGTTAATATGGCAAAGAATTTAGATTTAAGCGAAAAGCAGCCATGTTTTTTTTTTTGTTTGTTTTGAGACGGAGTATCCCTCTTGTTGCCCAGGCTGGAGTGCAGTGGTGGGATCTCAGCTCACTGCAACCTCCACCTCCCTGGTTCAAGCGATTCTCCTGCCTCAGCCTCCTGAGTAGCTGGGATTACAGGCATGAACCACCACGCCCTGCGAATTTTGTATTTTTAGTAGAGATGGAGTTTCTCCTTGTTAGTCAGGCCGATCTCAAATTCCTGATCTCATGATCTGCCCGCCTCGGCCTCCCAAAGTGCTGGGATTACAGGCATGAGCCACTGCGCCCGGCCACAGCCATGGAGGGTTTTAACAGGGCCATACCATGATTTGACGCAAGTTTTCAAATGTCTATTTTTAACAGTGTTTAATTATCAATACAATAATTTACTGTTAGATGTTAACTCTAGAACAGGAAAGATAAACATTTTTCAAAAAAAAAAAGCATGGAGGAATTTTGATAGAACCATGCTGAATTTATTGAAATATTTTATCAAATGTTATCTTTATAATATTTAGTATTTTTTTGTACAGGATTTATATTTCCATTTATTTATTTGTGTTTTTAAATGTATACTTAGTGAACTCTTTACCTGGAACTGTATATTTCATGTGAGATTTAACCTTAGATATTAGATAAAAGTAAAGATATTTTAATGTGATATCACCGACTATTTTTAGTTAAATTGTTACTGATTTTTGTATATTTTAAAAAAATCTGGCAACCTGGTAAAATTCACTTATTCTAAAAATTTTCACTTAATATTTTTAGGCTTTCCAGTTAGATAATTTTCATATAATATTAATTCTTTCATTTTATATTTACATATTTAACTTAAATTGCACTGACAAAGGCTTACAGTACAGAAGTATAAGTGTAGCTATTGATTAGTAATAAATGCTTACTTTATTAAGTAACTTGTTTTAGCATGTTTCATTTTTGTCCACTGGTGGTAATGCAATGAATTGTACCATTGTATTTCCTCAGTATTAAACTTTTTTATTTCTGGAAGCAATGAACACAATTTTCTCTTGGTACAATATTCTTTTACTTCTGCTGGACTTTATGAGCTAACATTTACCTTTAGGATATTAATAAAGTATATGCATAAGTGATGTTTATCTATCATAATTTTTATGCTAGTTTTGTTCATTGAGTATTAAAGATATACTAGCTTTATGAATAATGTTTGAAGGATCTCATGTTTTTCTGTGCTTGTGAACAAAATTAAAAACTTGACCCTTTGCTAAGATTTATGAATCTGGTGCCTTTATTATGGGTCTATTCAAGATTTCTAAATATTTTGTAAAGTTGGTCATTTATTTTTTCCAATAAAATAATTGTATTGGTCAGGCACAGTGGCTCACAGCTGTAATCCCAGAACTTTGGTAGGCCAAGGCAGAAGGATTACTTGAGGCCAGGAGCTCGAGACCAGCCTGGGCAACATAATAAGTCTCCATCTCTGCAAGATTTTTTTAAAAAATTAGCTAAGCATGGTGGCAGGCACTTGTAGCCCCAGCTGTTTGGGAGGCTGAAATAGGAGGATTGCTTGAGCTCAAGAGTTTGAGACTACAGTAAGCTGTGATAGTGCCACAGCATTCGAGCCTGGGTTTAAGGGTGAGAACCTGTCTCAAAAATAATAATGATATTATTATTATTATGAGACAGGGTCTCACTGTGTTGCTCAGGCTGGAGTGCAGTGGTGTGATCTCAGCTCACTGCAACCTCTGCCTCCCGGGTTCAAGCAATTCTCCTGCCTCAGTATCCTGAGTAGCTGGGACTACAGGTGCGTGCCACCATGCCCTGCTAAATTTTTGTATTTTTAATAGAGACTGGGTTTTACCATGGTAGCCAGGATGATCTTGATCTCCTGACCTCGTGATCCACCCACCTTGACCTCCCAAACTGTTGGGATTATAGGCGTGAACCACCATGCCCTGCCATATTATTACTATATTTATAAGTTTATTGGTATAAAGTCATACTTTATTCCCATGTAACACTTTGACCTCTAAATGTTAGCCTTTAATCTGCGTCTCTATCAATAATTTTTTAAAATCTTGGTTCTTTGTTCTTGGGAATATCTGCAAGAAGCTTTTATTTTTATTTTAATAGTATTTTGAAAAATTCAGCTTTAATCAATTATGCTTATTTAAAGTATAAATTTCTATTTTACTTTTATTGCTTCTGCCATCTAACTTTCTCCAAGAGAAGACTGACTACCAATACACATCGATGGATAGTTTTTTGATAAAATGAATGACTCACTCTACTGAACAAAGGCAAAAATGTCTGAGTTTATTATGTATTTCACTCCTTAGATAGAATGTTTTAAAATTTTAGTACTTATATCTCTAAGTTCTTTTGATTCTTCTTTGATTCATTTGTCATATGGTCTCAATTTCCACAGAGAATACTAACATTCTCTCTTCTTCCTTGTATTAACCTGTTTCACTAGAGAAATGG
Source organism: Ateles fusciceps (assembly GCA_036589455.1). Lineage (NCBI taxonomy): Eukaryota > Metazoa > Chordata > Mammalia > Primates > Atelidae > Ateles > Ateles fusciceps. The sequence continues at coordinate 7,801,416 of JAZHEH010000174.1, read as the reverse complement.
CACTTACTGACTTTGAGCTTCTTTTTAGAATACTGAGTATGTTCCTATGTCACCTTATTTGCCAGTAGTGCCAATTTTTATAATGGAGGGTGGAGATCCATCCTTTGCAACTGCTGAGGACCTCCTTAGTAAGGCACTGAGCCAGGAGTCTATATAGCTGTGCCAACAGGTTAGTACGCTTACCTTTCTCTCTGGGTTACAAAATCAGTTTGCATTGCTGCAGACATATTCTTTTGACCATGACAACACTTTGTGTTTTGTTTGTTTTGTTTTTGTTTATTTTTATTTTCTTTACTAGGGAACACTATACGCTCATACTGAAAAGACCTTCTTTTCCTGTCTGTGGTGGAATTGTCCAAATTCTTTGGCTTGATCTCCAGTGTCGACTTTCTAAATCAACAAGATTTTAATCCTCTGATGGCAGAACGTTAGGAGTGTCTGTTTCTGGCCTGGATTTTAGTTGCTAGGGTGGTAAGTATGCAGGAAAAGAATTGCTGTAGAAATTAAAGTTTCCAGAGATTTTATTGCTACGCTGAGTCATTTATCCTCTTTGTGTGTTTGGGCTGAAAGTTAGCTGGAGAACTATTTATCTTTTCTTTCTCTTCCAATGCCAGTAATCAAAGTCTACTTTGGCCCAAGTCCCAATTTTCTAATAATCAAGCCAAACTTCAGCATGGTGTGAATGCTACAGTTAGTTACATCCTGTGTCTAGGAATGGGACAGTTCTAAAGTCATGCTGCTATCTACCACAGGGCTTCCATATCACTTCCTCTTTCAACCCTGAGTTGTGGATTATTTTATTGAAAAAATATCATTACTAAGGTTTTGAAAAGCTTTCCTTTGCTTGAGTTCAGTTATGAGTCATATCTACTTGTCATCATCAAGAAATGTTTTAGCTGACGTGATGGCTGATGCCTGTAATCCCAGGACTTTGGAAGGCTGAGGTGGAAGGATTACTTGAGCCCATGAGTTTGAGATCAGCCTGGGTAACATGGTGAGACCCTTTCTCTCCAAAGAAAAAGAGAAATGTTTCAATTTCTTGCCCATTGATAGTACATGTCTCTGGCCTAATGCCTTGCTTTCTCTTCATTTTTCTTACATGCAATTTTTGTTGGTAATTAAAATAGTATTTGGGGAAGAAAAATATGTATCCAGATAAATGTGTCATCAAGAAACTGGAATTTGTAATTGGGTTCATTTAACGATTAATAGTTTTCTATATGTGTTTTTTCTTCTAATGATTTATTTCTAGGGCATTCTAAACTCTCAAATGTCGCCCATGCACTTTGCCACCTTTTAATGAAAGCTGTAGAGTTACAGTAGAGTTTGTCCAGAATCTGTGGCTCCTCAGTGATGGAGAGCAATTTGTTAAGCATTTTATTGAAGTGGAAAGAGTTAATGGCCTTGTTCGTCATGAGGCTTTTTTTTCCAATATCTGAAAATAGAATTATATACTAATAAGTAATTGAATTCTGTATTTTCTGCAATTACACAGCTTCCTATTTCTCCAAAAACTAATGTAGATCTCTTCTATTATTTTAGAAAGTCTGTCTCCTTTTTTAAAAAAACCAGTCAGGCATATTTGCTCTAACCTTCTATATACAGGTAGGTAAGTTGTCATTTAGTTACATTTTGCAGATGAGGCAAGTGAGGCTCATAAAATTTAAGTAATTCTCAAGATACCTAGTAAGAAAATGCTAGAATCTAAATTGTCTATTTCTAATTAAAGTCATGCGGCTGTCTCCCACAGGGCTTCCATATCACTTCCTCTATCAACCCTGAGTTATGGATTATTTTGTTGAAAAAACTATTATTTTTAATGTTTAGGCGAGTTTTCCTTTGCTTGGGTTCAACCATGAGTGATATCTACTTGTTATCATCAAGAATTTTTTCAGCTGAGCTACTCCTACGTTAAATGAGCTCTCTAAATTTAAGACTAAAAAATTAGTAAAAACATATTTTATCAAGTATCTAATCTGTGCAGTGTACCAATATGGCCAGGAGAGATGTGCAAAAGTGAATATGGCATGATTCTGAAGAGTTAACAATTATCTGAAGAATTAACAATGAAGAAACAGGGAAGATCTAAAATCATATCACTGTGCTCATTGACAGAGACAATAACCATTATAAACAACCAGAAGAACAATACAAAGATACACAGTAAGCGTAGGTTTTTATTGTCAGAATAGCATCTTTGTGATATTATAGAACTGGAGTTGTCTCAGGCATGTTAACTTAAAAAAGTTTCCTAGAGTATCCTGGAGAATTTGATGTCTCTAGAAACTGTTGCCTGTCTTGTGCCATCACGGATGCTTTCTGGGCTCCTGGTGGCTCCTTGGCTTCAGTTATTGACTGTGGCATCTAGTGTCTGTCCTACTTGGCTCTGGATATTCTTGACTCCTGGATGCCCCTGTTCACCCCTGTGACCTGGGCCTCTACCAGGGTCTGAACCTGCTGCTTCCTTGCTGCTTTTCAGTGCTGACTCTGCAAATTCCTGGTTTAAATTCTGCTTAGCCCAGAAGTAAGTGCCAGTGGGGACATATGTAGGAAAAGCAAATGGAGGGTTATATAACAGTCCAAACAAATCTTGCCAAATTCAGTTCAGTCAGAAGTATTCATTTTGATGTGGGTTAGGTATATAGAAAAAGAATCTTTTGATCAGACCTCTTAATTTAGTAATTCCTGGTTTCAACATGCCATAAAATAAAGGAGTCCTAGTTTTATTATTACCCAAGGCACTGAGTAGAGACAATTAAAATATAATCTGTAACGAAGAGATCTGTTGTAGAAAAGATAACTAAAAATAGGAAATCTCAAATGCTATTATTCTGGATAGACAATCTACAATAGTGAGGCAGGTTTAAATATATAAAATTATCCTATTGTAGTTAGATCGTTTAGGACCAAAGATTCAAAATCCCAATGGATTTTATGTTATTTGAGCCTCTGGGTTAGAAAGACATCTCTTCTCTCTCTTTCTTTCCCTTTCTCCTCCTCCTCTACCACCCACCTTCTTTCTCCTTTCCTTCCTTCCTCTATTCCACTTTTCTCTTTCTCTATCTTTCTGTCTTTCAAATTGAGCATATGTATTATAAAGAGTAGTTAGAGTGACCTTGATCTCCAAGATAAACTAACTGTAATCAGTGTTTTCATAGAAGCATCTTGTGCAAAATGAAGTTGCTGAAAATGGGAGAATTTTGTCTGCCTGTTTGTAAGAGATGGTTCTTGAGCAATGTTATAGAGGAAAAGATCCTATCTCTCAATGAAGCTATTATATCATCAGTATTAATCCACCGTCAGAAACAAAAAATAAAGAGCTCAAGCTTTATGAATGTTCCAGTAGTTCTTTATGTTCTCTTGTACTTTGTAAATTTTTTTTAAAATTTTAGGCAATTTTCTAGGTGTATAGAAGTTATGGTTTTAATTTGCATTTCTCTAGTCACTAGTGATATTGAATACATCATTCACAATGTTGAACAACTTTCACATAATTTTCTTGGTTGCTACCCATATCTTTTCTCTGGTGAATGTTTATTCAAATCTTTAACCCAAGTTTCTTGGCTATCTTCTTATTATTTCATTGTAAGAGTTCTATATGTAATCTGGATACAAAGCTTTATCAGACATGCATTTTGCAAATAAGTCAAACATCCATACCAAGATTTTGCAGCTAGAGAAAAGAGGTCATTTATTTTCAGGGCACCAAGCAAGGAGAACTGGGCAGCTCACACTTAAGAACTGACCAGCCTCATGGCTTCCAAGCAAGAGTTTTTTAAGTTAGAGGTAAATTTCAGAAAAGCAGAAGTTACAGGCAAAATTGTAAATAAAGACATGAGGTTATATATTGGTCTAACATAAAAAAGAGGGATATCTTTAAGGTGGGGCTTACAGAACATGGGTGAATTTAAAGATTCTCTGATTTGCAATTGGTTAAGGGAGAAGAAGTTTTGTCTAAAAACTTAGGGTCAGCAGAAAGGAATGTAAAGGTCTGGCATGTGGGTGTGGCTTCCTCTAGGCCCCTCTAAAAGAGATTTAGAACAAAGACTGTTGGTAGGAGTTTAGTCCTGAGTTCCACTTCATCTGAGATCTATGTGCTAGCAGATGGCATTTTCCATTTGGTGAGAGTCCAGTATTCTGAAAAACAGCTCAAGGACATATGTTAAGATGTTATCTCCAGTTTGTATAGGGGGACCAAACATCCTGTGACTCTAACATTTTTGGTCATTTTTTAATCTGTTATTACCTTCTTGCTTACCAGGTTGTTCATTTATTTATCAGAGATAGCTAGGTGCTTTTAATTTCCCTTGAAGGAACTCAAGATTTTCTTTTCTCTCCATGCTTTCTCGGGAGGCTGGTAGCCCCCTAAGAGGGTTTTCTACTTTGTTTTTCTTTTAGCCTGTGGCCTGTGCTTTTATTTTCTTAGCAGTGCCTTTCAAAGAACCAAAGGTTTTGAGTGATTCCAATGTATATGTATTTTTATAGTTGATGCTTTTCTTCTTCCAAGAAATATTTGCCATCTAAAGTTACACGATTTCTCTCTTCAGTTCTCGTTTAGAAGTTATACGGTTTCAGCCTTTAGAATTATGCTTGTGAAATATTTCTATCACTTTAGAAAATAATTTGGTAGTTTCTGGTAAGTCAAGCATATCTTTAGCATATGATCTGTCAATCTCACTTCTAGGAATTAACTCAAAAGAAGTGAAAACATGTATCTGTATGAAGTTCTATGCCTACATTGTTACAGTGGGTTTATTCATAATTGCCCCAAATTGTAAACAGCCTAAACATCCATTAACTGATGAATAGATAAACAAATTGTGGTATATCCATATAGTGTAATTAAAGTAAAAACTATTGGTACACATAACAACATGGGCTCAGGTCAAAAGCATTATAAGGGAAAAAGTCAAACACAAGAGCTACAGAGTACAGTATTCCCTTTATATGACATTTTAGAAAAAACATAGAGACAGAAACCAGATGATGTTTTATCAGGTGCTAAGGGTGAGGGAAGGGGACTGATCACAAAATGGCTCAAATAAACTTTTTGGAGAAATGGAAATGATCTATATCTCAGTTATGTTATGATTGACATGGTTTGGATCCATGTCCCGCTCAAATCTCATGGTGAATTTTAGTTCCCAGTGTTGGAGGTGGGGTCCGGTGGGAGGTTAATTGGATCATGGGAATAGCTTCTCATGAATGGTTTAGCACCATCCCCTTGGTGCTATTGTCATGATAGTGAGCGAGTTCTCACAAAATCTGGTTGCTTAAAAGTCTGTGGCACCACCCTCCTTGCTCTCTCTTCCTCTAGCTCTGGCCATGTAAGATGTGCCTGCTCCCCCTTTGCCTTCCACCATAATTGCGAGTTTCCTGAGGCTTCCTTAGAAGCCAAGCAGATACTGGCACCATGCTTCCTGTACAGTCTGCAAACCTGTGAGCCAGTTAAACCTCCATTCCTTATAAATTACCCAGTCTCAAGTATTTCTTTATAGCAGTGTGAGATAGGATTAATATAATGGTTATGTGACATTTTATGTTCTTCAAAACACATTGACCTGTATATCTGAAAATGGTGAACTTTTCTATATGTAAATTTTACCTGGAAAAAAATCCGAGTATATAAAATTTCTTTCAAAGGGTTCAAGTCAAGCTTCTACAAAAGTATTTTCAAAGAAAAATTTTGTAATCTGTTTAGAAATCTCTGCCTCCCATTTTTCTTTTCTATGAATGAACTAATATTTTCTAGGATGTGAGAGAACCCAACAACAAATTCCCAGCTTTTATATAGGTACCCATAGATATTGCAGAATTTCTCCATTTTTATTATAAATAGCACCTATGTCAGTGTTTCCAGCTAGAAAAATCAGACACTTATTAGCCTCTTGCTCTTATTCTTAATAAATTATATGTTCCATTATTGCTGCCTTTTCTTTGATTCAAATTTATTTCCTTTTCTCTCCTTTCCTCTCACTATGTTAGTCTAGGCTTCTGCACAATTTGAATTGAACCAGTAAATTTGATCTTTAATTTCTTTTCCTACCTGTAGGCTCTAATTCTTTCAATTCATATTGAATATGGTGACCAGTACATCTCAAAACGCAGGCTTCATCAAATTGCCTAACATAGCACGGCTACGCCTTCCATTTGCCTTTAAATGCTTTGATTAATATGGCTTTAAACAAAATGTTCTCTCAAGAATAGGTGCTAAAGCATTTTGTTTGGTTTAGCAATTATAATGTATACTTGAATGTAAAGTAAGAATTTATTTTTCCCCAAATTAGCCACCCAAATGAAAGATGTGCTTGTGTCCTTACAAAGCCTTCCAAATTTTGGGGTATTCTGTCTATTACTTTATTTTGAGTAATAATATATAATTGATGAAAGTCCTTCAGTCTTTAATGATGTCAATAAAAGCTAGTTTACATGCTTATAGAGGTCTCTTGTTGGAGTCAAATACAGATGCTAAGAAATTTAACATGGATTTAGTGAGAGATGTGGTCTCACTATTATTGCAAGATTGTACATTGTAAACAAGCCTTTACAAATGTTTAATTGATTTCATAAGTTAAATTGTCTAAGAACATATTTCACTATTTTACATTATAGTTTAAGTTGGCCAACTTCCTCCTCCCCGCTTTTTGTATGTTCTCATAGAAACTTACCTATGTATCTATCTATCTGTCTCTCTATTTATCTATCTATCTTATCAGCTAAATCGGTTAAGAATAACATTGATGTATCTACTGTTCATCTGGATTATTTTGACTATCAACGAAAGCTTTAATCAACCCACATTCTTTATGTTTAACTTCTTCAACTTCTAAAGAAATCAACAACTGATTTTCTCCTTCTTCTCCTTCTTCTTCTCTTTCTTCTTTCTTCTTAGAGATGGAGTCTCACTCTGTCACCTCGGCTGGAGTGTAGTGTAGTGGTGCGATCTCAGCTCATTGCAACCTCTGCCATCCAGGTTCAAGTGATTCTCCTGCCTCAGCTTCCTGAGTAGCTGGGACTGCAGGTGCATACCACCACGCCTGGGTAATTTTTGTATTTTTAGTAGAGACAGGGTTTCACTATGTTGGCCAGGATGGTCTCAATCTCCTGACCTCCTGATCCACCTGCTTCAGCCTCCCAAAGTGCTGGGATTACAGGTGTGAGCCACTGTACCCGGCCAACAACTGATTTTCTATAGAATTCGGTGATGATTGACAAAATTTTGGTTTCTTAGTTTTGGTTCGTTCTTATACCACAACAGATACTTAAATAGATGTGCTGTCCTCAATATTTGCTATACTCTCTTTTAGTTGCAAAATTAATATTTTATTATATACAGATGGCCTGAAAGATGGGTGCATATTGGATGTTTATTGTGGCTTACAGTAGGAAAGACAATACCAAAACTTCCATTATTTTTTCCTCTCGGATGTAGGAGTGCTTGTGAGGGACTGAGCCCTATTCACATTGTTAGCAAATGTTAAGGCAAACAGAGGTGAGTCAGCGTATCAGTGACTCATAATAACTTTCATGATTAGGCTCATATTTATACAGTTTTCTTGTGAGGAGAAAAACAAGCAGAGATAGAAATCATTTCATGATTTTGTGATGACAAATACGTCAGTAAGTAGCCACGCAATCAAGAGTAAATGCTACCAATTAACTCTGTGACCAGAAGAGACTTCTCTGTGTGCTTGGGGGATCCTGTATTTACACTAAAAGTCTCAGCTGCCCAAACCTACAGAGGACCTGAGTGGCAGAGTGTGTGGAAAGATGGCCTATTTTCTTCTCTGGGTTTGCAGAAGTTATTACTTTCCCTTTCATGTTTAAATATCTTACATTCATTCCCTCTCATGACTGATAGTCTCTGTTTCAACTTAGATTTTCCCTCATAGAAACATGATGGTTTTACTGCTGCAGTGAAATTATTTAGGTCTGTAAGTCAAAATTTTTCAAGCTATATGTGGATGGTCCAGTTATCTTTCTGAGCAATAATCATAATTCTCAGACATAAAATTAATATTCTCAAATGAAATTGATAAATGTAAAACAGAAGTGGGCTGCAGAAAACCCAGACTACATTCTTTTTTAATTCATCTAAGAATTACTGTGGACCCATCATGTATCAGGCTTTTCCCTAGACTTTAGAAGATCTAAACCTAGTGACCACCAAGGAGAAACTTCCTTATAGGTAAAGAGTGTTCTGAAGAGAGTATCTCAATTGTGTACTGAGAGGTATAATTACTACAAGATTTTCTTCCCACCCAACATAGAGTTCATTTTGGCATGTTGAAAGCTAGAAGATGTCTCATAGAGCAGAGACCTTTGTGACTTTAAGTGCTTTCCCAGCTTAGCTGTAAACATATCTCCTCCCACATAAACTAACTTTTTAGCCTAACTGAGCAGCCAACTATCATATTGTTAATTTTCTCAAAAATATCTATGGTTGTGTGTGTGCATGTGTGCATGCATGCATGCATGCATGTGTGTCTATGTGTGTTGCTGTGCTTAATAAATTGAGAAGAAATTTGTGCTTGCTCTGGCATTAGTTGAGAAAGGGAATAAGTGAAAGAAACTTATAAAGAGATAGAGGAGATAGGGCAGGGTTCTGGAAGTGAGAAACTCTCTGCAGTGTGAATGGTTTTAGACAAAGGGATATGAAATGCTCAATTTTATGTTTTAAGTTCTGTTGGACTTCGATGTAACACTGTGCTGTTACTTTTTGAATCTTTAATAAAAGCCTGCTATTTAAAACTGCTTGGTAAGAGTGGTGTTTGCCAGAATCAAGATTAAAAGAGACTGTATATGACTTAAGGTCAACATAGGTTTGAAGGAAGTTGCAGTTGCTAGAAGAAAGATAAAAGTGAGTTGGGAAAATCAGGAGAGGCAGGGCTCAGAGCTAGAAGTATAGATAATTAGGAGAAATGTAAGCCCGGACAAGCTCCTGTAATTGGGCCTGAGTTGTTTTGGTTTCTTCTCTGGGTTTGTGTAAGTTATGACTTTTCCTTTCATGCTTAGAGGACTTGGAGACATGGACATGGAGGTAACCATCTGGACTGAGATAGAGAAAAAATCTGAAAGTAATATTTATAAATTTAGAATTCCGTCTCTGAAAATCGCTAAAGAAACATTATGAAGTGACATCAGCAAGATGGCAGAGTAAAGATCCCAGTCTTTGTCCCCCATAAAAAAAGAATTAGCTCCCCATGAATTAAAATAGCCCCAAGAGAGCTTGGGAGCCAAATCAGGATGCTGCAGAAATGCAGTAGAATAAAATAACAGAGACTAACTCCACAGAAAGTATATGGAGTATAGTTTCATTCTGCCTGCATCATTCCATCCTCCATGGCAACATGGCTTATGCCAAAAAGATTCTCCCTGGCCCAGAAGCTTCCTCATGGATAAAAAGTATAGCAGGTGACCTACCGGCTACCCTATCTTTTCAGGTCTCTTCTCTAATGACCTGCTTCAGTTTCACTGCACCTAGATGGCTGGGAAGATCAGCATGCTCAGTATATCTGGGATGTCTGGAGACAGCTAGGAACAAAGGAGAACTGCAAGAGCTTAAGTGTCAGTCACAACGTGGGCACCACTCTGGTCCTCAGTGGCTTGCTCTTCAAAGGACCTCAGCAGTCTTCACTGCTGAGGACCTCAAGAGCCCTCATGGTCACCACAGAATCCTCACTGCTTCCACTAATGAGAATCATGTTATGGCTGCTTCAAACATCAGAGCCACCACTATAGTAAGTGCACCTGTGCCCTGGGTGCTGGAGTCATAATTATTCCATATGTGCCCATGCTCTGTACCTTGGTTTTGCAGCCACCCTGTGAGTGCCTGTGCATCACAAACTGGCAAGACCACTGCCATGGGCATTCCTGTGTGCCAGATCTGGCACCAAGAAAGAATCCCCTTAAACATAACTTCCTCTTATGGGAGAAACAGAGCATGGGTGAACTCTATTAGCTTTCTCCACTGAGAGCCTCAACAATATTCACTACTGTCATGGACATCCACAGTCTTGGCTGCTGAGGAACCCAGTGGTCTTCTGACCTCAACTGATGGGGCTAAATAGACTATCACTGTGTCCAGAGCCAGAACCACTTCACTGTACTCAGCTGACACCCTGTACCCACTGTAATTAAAGATCTTTCCTCACCAAAACCAATTCATAAATCCTAGAACAGGTGAATGCTCTCCTAAATGATCAAGGAAACTTGAAACCACCGAAGGAAAACAATCACTTTCTGGTACCCACTGCAAAGAAATGGATATATGCAAATTATATAACCAAAGATTCAAAATATTATTTTAGAAAAGCTCAGTGAGCTATAAAACAAACACACAGACAGACAACACAATCATATCAGGAAAACAAAGCATGAACAAACCTAGAAGTTTAACAAAGAGATAGAAATCATAAAAAGGAACCAAACAGAAATTCTACAGCTGAATAATACAATGAATGAAATTAAAAAATGAAACACAGAGCTTGAACATCAGACTTAATCAAGCAGAAGAATGAATATACAAACTCAAAGATGGTTCATTGGAATTATCAGTCAGAGGAGAGAAAAAAAAAACAGAATTGGGAGGTGGGTGGATCACAAGGTCAGGAGTTCAAGACCAGCCTGGCCAAGATGGTGAAACCCCATCTCTACTGAAAATACAAATATTAGCCGGCATGGGGGTGGACACCTGTAATCTCAGCTACTCGGGAGGCTGAGGCAGGGAATTGCTTGAACCTGGTAGGCAGAGGTTGCAGTGAGCTGAGATCACACCATTGCACTCCAACTTTGGGTGACAGAGCAAGACTCCATCTCAAAAAAAAAAAAAAAAAAAAAAAAAAGAGTGAAGACAGTTCTATGTGATTTTTAAGACACTATAAAAGAAGCCAACATATGGATTTTGGCTTCTATCAGGAGAAGAGAAAGAGAGAAAGAAGAAGATACTTTGTTAGAAAAATGACTAAAAACTTTCCAAATTTTGGTGGCCGGGGGAGGCACATGGAGAAATGGACATCCAGATTCAGGAAGCTGAAAGATTTCCTAAACAGGGTTGATATGGTTGGCTGTGTCCCCATCCAAATCTCATTTTGAATTCTCATGTGTTGTGGGGAGGGACCCGGTGGAAAATAATTTAACCATGGGAGCAGGTCTTTCCCTTGATGTTTTCATGATAGTGAATACGTCTCATGAGATCTGATAGTTTTAAAAGAGATGTTGTCCTGCACAAGCTCTCTCTTTTCCTACCACCCACCATCCATGTAAGATGTGATTTGCTCCTCCTTGTCTTCTACCATGATTGTGAGGCCTCCCAGTCATGTGGAACTGTAAGTCCATTAAACCTCTTTCTTTTGTAAATTGCCCAGTCTCGGGTATGTCTTTGTCAGCAGCGTGAAAAACAGACTAATACAGTAAATTGGTATCAGTAGTGTGAGGCACTGCTGAAAAGATACCTGAAAATGTTGAAGTGACTTTGGAAGTGGGTAACAGGCAGAGGTTGGAACAGTTTGGAGGGCTCAGAAAAAAACAGAAAAATGTGGGAAAGTTTGGAACTTTCTAGAGACTTGTTGAATGGCTTTGCCCAAAATGCTGATAGTGATATGAACAATAAAGTCCAGGCTGAGGTGGTCTCAGATGGAGATGAGGACTTTTTGGGAACTGGAGTAAAGGTGACTCTTGCCATTTTAGCAAAAGACCCGGCAGCATTTTGCCCCTGCCCTAGAGATTTGTGGAACTTTGAACTAGAGAGAAATGATTTAGGGTATCTGGCAGAAGACATTTCTCAGCAGCAAAGGATTTAATAGGTGACTTGGGTGCCGTTAAAGGCATTCAGTTTTAAAGGGAAACAGCATGAAAGTTTCGAAAATTTGCAGCCTGACAATATGATACAAAAGAAAATCCCATTTTCTGATGAGAAATTCAAACTGGCTGCAGAAATTTGCCTAAGTAAGGAGGAACCAAATGATAATCCCCAAGACAAACAGGAAAATGTCTCCAGGGCATGTCAGAGGTCTTCCTGGTCGTCTCTCCCATCATAGGTCTGGATGCCTAGGAGGAAAAAGTGGTTTTGTGGGTAAGGCCCAGGGTCCCCATGCTGTGTGCAGCCTAGAAGTTGGTGCCCTGCATCCCAGCTGCTCCAGCCATGGCTGAAAGTGGCCAATGTAGTACTCAGGCCAGGGCTTCAGAGAGTGCAAGCCTTAAGCCGTGGCAACTTTCATGTGGTATCGAGCCTGACAGTGCACAGAGTCAAGAATTGGGGTTTGGGAACCTCCACCTAGATTTCAGAGAATGTATGGAAACACCTGGATGTCCATGCAGAAGTTTGCTGCAGGGGTGGTGCTCTTGTGGAGACCCTCTGCTAGGGCAGTGTGGAAGGGAAATGTGGTGTCAGAGCCCCCACACAGAGTCTCTAATGGGATACCACCTAGTGGAGCTGTGAGAACAGGGCCACCATCCTCCAGACTCTGGAACTGTAGACCCGCTGACACTTGCACCATGTGCCTGGAAAAGCCACAGACACTCAATGCCAGCCTGTGAAAGCAGCCAGGAGGGGTGCTGTACCCTGCACAGTGAAAGGGGCAAAACTGCCCAAGACCTTGAGAACCCCCCTCTTGCATCAGCATGACCTGGATATGAGGCATGAAGTTAAGTGAGATTATTCTGGAACTTTAAGATTTGACTGCCCTGCTGGATATTGGACTTGCATGGGGCCTGTAGCTCCTTTGTTTTGGCCAATTTCTCCCACTTGGAATGACTGTATTTACCCAATGCCTGTAACTCCATTGTATCTAGGAAGTAATTAACTTACTTTTGATTTTACAGGCTCATAGGTGGAAGGAGGGACTTGCCTTGTCTCAGCTGATACTTTGGACTTTTGTGTTAATGCTGAAGTGAGTTAAGACTTTAGGGGACTGTTGGAAAGGCATGATTGGTGTTGAAATGTGAGGACATGAGATTTGGGAGGGGTTTCAGACAGAATGGTATGGTTTGCTGTGTCCCGTTCATTTTAAATCTCCATGTGTTGTATGAAGGACCCAGTGGGAGGTAATTGAATCATGGGGGCAGGTCTTTCCTGTGCTGTTCTCATGATAGTAAATAAGTCTCATGAGATCTGATAGTTTTAAAAAGGGAAGTTTCCCTGCAAAAGCCCTCTCTTTTGCCTGCCACCATCCACATAAGATGTGACTTGCTCCTCCTTGCCTTCCACCATGATTGTGAGGCCTCCACAGCCATGTGAAGGTGTTAGTCCATTAAACCTCTTTCTGTTGTAAATTGTCCAGTCTTGGGTATGTCTTTATCAGCAACATGAAAATGGACTAATACAAGGGTCAAGTCAAAGACCATACCAATATATATATAATAAAATAGCCAAACTTGAGGACAAAGGTGGCTCACGCCTGTAATCCCAGCACTTCGGGAGGCCGAGGCGGGTGGATCACGAGGTCAGGAGATTGAAACCATCCTGGCCAACATGGTGAAACCCCGTCTCTACTAAAATATAAAAACTTAGCTGGGTGTGGTGGTACATGCCTGTAGTCTCAGCTACTCAGGAGGCTGACACTGGAGAATTGCTTGAACGTGGGAGATGGAGGTTGCAGTGAGCAAAGATCATGCCACTGCACTCCAGTCTGGCAACAGAGTAAGACTTCGTCTCAAAAAAAAAAAAAAGAGAGAATTTTGAAATTAGCAAGAGAAAAGAAAAGACCTGGCAAAACCATCTTTCAAAAGTTAAGGAGAGATTAAGTTTTCCCCATCCAAACAATCACTGAAGGAGTTTTTTAGCACTATACCTGCCTTATAAAAAATACTTAAGGGGATTCTTCAAAGTGAAACAAAAATATACTAAACAACACAAGAAAAAATATAAAAGCATAAATTTTATCAATGAAATTTCTGAATATGCAGAAATATGTATGTTAATGTAGTACTGTAATGATAGTGTGTAATTTAGTGTTAACTCTATTATGGAAGTTAAAAGATAAATAATTGTTTATAGATACACAATGTAAAAAGAATCAAACTGACTACAAGAACATAAAGTATGTGCATATGTGGGAGTAAAAGTGTAGTGTTTTATAAACTTAAAACAGAAAATGACAGCTACAAGCTATTTTATGCAAGCTTTGAGCTGATCACAGAAAAAAGTCTCTAATATACAAACAAGAAAAAGGATGACAGCAAATTACTAAAAAACATGACCAAATAACAATGAAAGATGGCAACAGAGGAAAAGAATGACAAAACAACCACAAAACAGACAGAAAACAACAAAATGGCAGTACTAAGTTCTCACCTATTAATAATTACCATAAATATAAGTGGATTAAATTCACCAGTCAAATGGGACAGCTTGGATGAATGTATTAAATAAATATAATATCCAGTGATATGCTACTTACAAGAGACTCACTTTAGATTTAAAGAACTGAAAAGGCTGAAAGTAAAAGGATAAAAAAGCTATTGCATGTACATGGTAAAAGAGACCAAAAGTGGCTACACTTATATCATGCACAATATATGTAAAGTACAAAATGATGTGTAAAGACTAACATCATTATGAAATGATAAAAGGGTCAATTCAATAGGAAGCTATAACAATTATAAATATATAAACACTCAACATCAGATCACTTATATATAAAGCGTATACTGCCAAATCTGAAGATAGAAATCGACAGCAAAACAATAAAAGTAGGGGATCTCAATATCACACTTAAAATATTGAATGGAACATCCTGACAGAAAATCAGTAAAAAAACAACAGCTGCCTTGAACAACAATATACCAAATGGACCTAACAGACATGTACAGAACTTTCTACCCAACAGGAAGTGGACACTTATTCTTCTCAAATACATGTAGAAAGTTATCTGAGATAGAGTATGGGTTAGATCACAAAACAAGCCTTAACAAATTTAGGAAGATCAAAATCATGCCAAGTAGATTTCTGAACATAATGAGATGAAACTAGAAACCAGTAACAGCAAGAAAACAGAAAAATTTACAAATACAAAGAAACTAAACAACACACTCTTGAATAGCCATTGGATCAAAGAGGAAATCAAAAGGGAATTTAAAAAGTATCTTGAGATAAATAAAATAACACGACATACCAATAGCTGTGGGATGCAACAAAAACAATACTAACAGGAAAATTTATTGTGGTAAACTCCTGCATTAAAAGGAACTATCTCAGGTGAAATAATCTAACTTTATTCTTCCAGGAATTAGAAAAAGAAGCAAATGCTAAGTCCAAAGTTAGGAGGGGGAAGAAAACAATAAAAACTAGAGCAGAAATAAATCAAGCAGAGAATAAAACAACTACAGGAAAAAATCAGCAAAATCTTTTTTTTTTAATTTTCAATTTTTATATTTTGTGGGTACGTTCTAGTTGTACATATTTATAGGGTACATGAGATGTTTTGATACAAATGTGCAATGTGTGATAATCACATCATGGAAGATGGGGTATCCATCCCCCTCAAACATTTTTCCTTTGTATTATAAACAATCCAATTATATTCTTTTAGTTATTTTAAAATGTACAATAAAGTTATTATTGACTCTAATTACCCTGTTGTGCTGTCAAATACTAGGCCCCATTCATTCCAACATTTTTTTTTACCCATTAATCATCCCCACCTCCTTGTCACCCCTCAACCACTACCATTCCCAGCCTGTGATACCCATTCTTCTACTCTCAATATCCATGGATTCAACTGTTTTTATTTTTAGATCTCATAAATAAGTGAGAATGTGCAATGTTTTTCTTTCTGTGCCTCGCTTATTTCACCTAACATAATGACCTCCAGTTCCATCCATGTTGTTACAAATGACTGAATCTCATTCTTTTTTACGGTATTCCATTGTGTATATGTATGACATTCTCTTTATCCATTTACCTGTTAATGAGCACTTAGGTGGCATCCAAATCTTGACTATTGTGAATGGAACTGCAACAAACATGGAGTGCAATTTCTTTCATATATTTATTTTCTATGTTTTGGTTATGTACCCAGTAGTGGGATTGATGGATCATATGGTTGTTCTATTTTTAGTTTTTTGAAGAACGTCCAAATTGTTCTCCATAGTAATTGTAATAATTTACATTCCCCACCAATAGTGTATGAGGGTTCCCTTTCTCCACATCCTTTCCAGCTTTCTTATTGCCTGCCTTTTGGATATAAGTCATTTTAATTGGGAGTGAGATAATATCTTATTGAAGTTTTGATTTGCATTTCTCTAATAATTAATGATGTTAATCACCTTTATGTCTCTTTGCCATTTATATGCCTTCTTTTGAGAAATGTCTACTCAAATCTTTCGCCCATTTTAAAAACAGGCTAAGATAGGTAGGGATGAGGCAGACTGGAATCCTGGGAGCCCTCTTGATCTGTGATGAAAACAGTTGAAGGCTATACACTCAGTATGACTCTTCACCAGGTTTCGGGAGACCCAGTCTAACTTGAATGTGAACTTTGTCTCTTGAGTGACCTGAACACTTCCATGGAAGCTGCAGCTATCCCAGCTGTGACTCAGTTACTCCTAATGAAAGTAAAATGCACCTGAGGCCCTGTGCAGTACAATTTAGCATCTCTTCTTGATCCTAATGATGGTCTCACTACTGGGACTTTTACCTTTAATTCACTTCCTCCAGTACATGTTCTATATCAGTGGTCTCTAAATTAGGGAGAGTCTAATTTAGTCTAATAATGTCTAATTATTAAAATATATTAACTCTTCTATTTGTATTAATTTTATACAAAGCATTGTATAGATTCAGGAAGTTCACAAAGATCATGCACATTTTTTTCCTCCTCCGACGCAACGACTTCTACATTTTTTAGTTTACCCTCTTACTATTTGTCAGTCTTTTAGAGACAGTGTCGCTCTTGTCACTCAGGCTAGAATACAGCAGCACAAGCAAAGTTCACTTCAGCTTCAAATTCCTGGGGCTTAAGCTATTATCCTGCCTCAGCCTGTCAAGTAGCTAGAACTACAAATGCATGCCACCACACTTGGCTATTTTTTTTTTAAGAGATGGGGTCTTGCTATGTTGCCTAGGCTGGCTGGCCTTATACTCTTGGCCTCAAAGGAACCGCCTACCTTGGCCTTCCAAATTGCTGAGATTACTGACATGAGCCATTACACTTGGCCACTGTTTATCAGTCTTTTGTCAGAATAGAGAAAGGAGCTCTTAGTTTTAGTTTTGTGTTTTTCTTCACTTCTATGAATTCCTAGTACCTCAAATTTCTTAGTCTTTTGGAACTTTGCAGCATAAGCTAGGACGTTTTAAAATGACTTTTCACACTTAGCTTTAGCTCAGCTTTAATCTCTCTTCCTGTCATATATCCCTAGTCCTTGTACTTTTCAGCTTCCAACATTTTATTGCTGTGGTCTCCTCTCTAATTTTCTTTGTGGTTTAATGCTATTCACATTGTATTTTTACTGTTATTTATTGTGGTTTGGGGAGAGACCCAAAGAGGATGTGTACGTTAAATATGATAACTTTACCTGCAAGTATTTTATGTGTATTAGACTTGTTAATATTCATGGCATATAATGATATAACTTATACTTGAAAGCACATATATTTTACTGATTGCACAAGACAAATTTTGGAGATCAATATTCACATTGGCCAGAGAGGTCCTTCTAATTTAATGAATTATATTGATTGTAAATTGTGCCAGAGATTCTGCAGAGCTTGTAGATTTCCTACCAAATAAAACGTGTTCATGTGAAACATTAATTCCTCTATATTTGAGGGCAGACACAAATCTTTTTTAAATAAAAAAGCTATTTAAATCCGGTGGGTAAGCATCAAGAGCAGTGGGACATCTGTCCATTTAAATTATTGGAAAATTGAGCAATTCAAGACATCAAACACTCAGATGCTCTTATGCAGTAAAATATGTACAATCTAATGATGTGGCTTTAGTGATGAGGAAGGGTCAGGTGAAGTACTGATCCTGCATTGATTCCCAGTTGTAGAAATCTCTTAATGCACTGATTTCACAGATCTACACTCTAACTTCAGCCTAATAATGTGTGACAATAGGTGCCACTGGTACAGTCTTATAGAAATTGCTCACCTGGAGAGAAGTCACAAAAACATTTAAGTCTGTGTATAGGAATCAGATCAATATTTTATTTTTGAGATCCCTGTGATTAAACTTACATCAGATAATTGAGACCACTATTTGCTTTAACTTTACATATGGCTTTAAAGTGTGTTTTTTTCTACATATTAGTGGATAACAGACTTTAACTTTGACTATTAAGAAAGTTGGGTTCCCCCACCCCCCCTTTCAGGAACCAGATGGTGTATATTATTTGTGGCTAAATGGTTATGCTATGGCAAAATGATTTTTCTTTTAAAAATATTTATTTAAATTTTGTAATAAAAAGAAAAATCAAATAAATCTTGATCTTGGTCATTTCCTGTGCCCTTTCATCCTATATTACATTAAGATGTAATGACATCTGAAGCATTCTCTTTCTGAAAGCACCATTCATTATGTAATTACATGTCAGCAAGGTACCAGCCTTAAGCCAGCCTAACGCATAAAATGAATGAGCCTAGACTCCGCCCGCGACGTGTTACTGTACACCTATGAAGGACCCTGGCAATATGTTAAAAAAAAAATCTTCCTAACAGTAACAACCATCATGTAAATATTTACTACATCAAAATCTAGAAAAAGAAATAAATAAAGACAGACAAGGTCAACACTCAAACCTTCTTTTGCCCCTGAGAATATATATACATAAATATATTGCAAAACATATATATCTCCTATATATATATACACACACACATATATATTTGCCTATATATATATATATATATATATATATATATTCCTGATCATCACTCAGATAGATATATTTTTTTAATTATGGGAGAAAAATCCTGAGACATAATTGAATTTTGATGACGATGCAGGACCAAAGAAAATTCCTCAATGCAGAAATTCTCACGGCTAATAAACCCTAATGGCTAAAAAACAGATGATAAAGTTCCCAACGTTCTTATATGCTATCAAGAGAATTAAAATGAAAACAAAAAACTAAAATAAAATTAAAAATGAGAAATAACTGTACTTTTAAAAATGGTAAATATTACAAAACTCTTCTGCTTAACTGTTGCCCAGTCATATGGTACCACCTAAACCTGTGTAGGGCAGAAATGCCTGGAAGGCAGAGAGACCAATGCATCTGTTGAATGCCACAAATGCTCTCAGCACCATACCTAAATATTTGGTAATGTCTGTTGAAGTTGAAGCTGTGCATAAGTGACGACTTGGCATTTAAACTTCTAGGAATCAATTGAAGATACTTTTGCACATGCACAAAAGAAGGAACAGAAAGAAAACTTTTATTTTTTGTTTTATTTTTTATTATTTCAGTAGTTTTGTGTAACAGGTGGTGTTTTGTTACATGCATAAGTTCTTTAGTGGTGATTTCTGAGATTGTGATGCAACCATCACCCAACCAGTGTACACTGTACCCCATGTACTTTCATCCATCATCTCCCTCCCACCTTTCCCCAGTATCCCCAGAGTCCATTATCTCATTCTTATGCATTTGTGTCCTCATGGTTTAGCTCCCACTTATAAGTGAGAACATACCATGTTCGGTTTTCCATTCCTGAGTTACTTCATTTAGAGTAACAGTCTCCAACTCCATCCAGGTTGTTGTGAATGTAATTATTTTATTCCTTTTTATGACTGAGTAGTATTCAGTGGTGTGTATGTATGTGTGTGTGTGTGTGTGTATGTCCGTGTGTGGTATATAGATATATGTATATATATACACAGTTTCTGTGATATATACATCACAGTTTCTTTATTCACTCATTGACTGATGGGCATTTAGGCTAGTTCCATATTTTTGCAATTGCAAATTGTGGTGCTATAAACACGTGTGTGCAAGTGTTTTTTAAGGATTTCTTTTCCTCTGGGTAGATACCCTGTAGTGGGATTATCAAAAGGTAGTTCTTTTTTTTACTTCTTTGAGAAGTCTTCCCACTGTTTTCCATAGTGGTTGTACTAGTTTACATTCCCACCAGCAGTGTAAAAGTGTCCCATTTTCACACATCCACACCAGTATCGTTTTTTGATACTTAAATTATGACCATTTTTGTAGGAGTCAGGTGGTATTGCATTGTGGTTTTGATTTCCCTGATTATCAAATATCGATCAGGGAAATCAACATTTGATGATATTGAGCATTTTTTCATGTTTGTTGACCATTTGTAGATATTCTTTTAAGAATTGTCTATTCATGTACTTAGCCCACTTTTTGATGGGATTGTTTGTTTTTTCCTTGCTGATTTGTTTATGTTCCTTGTAGATTCTGGATATTAGTCCTTTGTCGGATGCATAGATTGTGAAGATTTTCTCCCACTCTGTGGGTTGTCTGTTTACTCTAATTATTTCTTTTGCTGTGAAGATGCTTTTAGTTTAATTACGTCCCATCTATTTGTCTTTGTTTTTCTTGCATTTGCTTTTGGTTTTTTGGTCATGAATTATTTGCCTAAGCCAATGACTAGAAGAGTTTTTCTGATGTTATCTTCTAGAATTTTTATGATTTTCAGGTCTTAGATTTAAGTCTTTGATCTATTTTTAGTTTATTTTTGTATAAGGTGAAAGGTGAGGATCCAGTTTCATTCTTCTATCTGTGGCTTGCCAATTATCCCAGCACCATTTGTTGAATATGGTGTCCTTTTCCCACTTTATGTTTTCGTTTGCTTTGTTGAAGATCAGTTGGCTGTAAGTATTTGGCTTTATTTCTGGGTTCCCTCCCCTTTCCCTAGGGATGCGGCTTCCTGAGAGTTGACTGCAGTGATTGTTACTGCTTTTTTGGGTCTAGTCACCCAGCAGGGCTACCAGGCTCTGGGTTGGTGCTGGGAAAAAGAGTCCTGTGATGAGATTCATCTTCAGGTCTCCCAGGCATGGATACCAGCACCTGCGCTGCTGGAGTTGGCAGGGGGAGTGAAGTAGACTGTGGAAGTCTTTGTAGTTTTTTTTAGTGTGCTGGTTTTCTTGAATGCTGGTTATGCTAGCAGTGAAGTTGTCATGTGGACAGACTCAGGATCTCTGGTTAGCCAGGGTGTTGCTGGTGGTCAAATTAGCTGTTGTTTTCTCTTTCTTTTCTTTCTTTTTTTTTTTGAGATTAAGTCTCACTTTCTACCCAGGCTGGTATGCAGTGGCTCAATCTCGGCTCACTTCAACCTCTGCCAGCTCTGGTTCAAGCCATTCTCCTGGCTCATCCTCCCAAGTAGCTGGGATTACAGGCTCCTGCCACCATGCCCGGCTAATTTTTTTGTATTTTTGGTAGAGACAGGGTTTCACCATCTTGGCCAGGCTGGTCTTGAACTCCTGACCTTGTGATCCACCTACCTCGGCCTCTCAAAGTGCTGGGATTACAGGCGTGAGCCACTGCACCCGGCTATTTTCTCTTTCTACAGAGCAAGATTGTTCTGTTGTAAGTTGTAATGGCTTGAGTTGGTTGGCCTCCAGCCAGGAAGTGGCATTTCTGAGACAGCACCAGCTGCAGTAGTAGAAGAGGGATATAAGCTTGCCTAAATTGGCCAGGATAAGTATTAACATTTCTCAGGCAATGGGTGGGGCTCTAGAGCTCCTAGGAATTTGTGTCTTTTGTCTTTGGCTACCAGTGCAGGTAGAGAGACCAGCAGGTGGGGGACAGGATTAGGTTTGTCTGAGCTCTGACTTTCTTTGGGTGGGGCTTGCTGTGGTCACTGTTGGGGGTAGAGGGTGGTTCTCAGGACAATGGATGTTCCAAAAGGGATTACGGCTGTCTCTGCTGTCTTATACAGGTTGCCAGGGAAGTCAGAAGTGATAAGTTTCACCCAGTTCCTACAACCCAGCAAGGCCAGTCTCACTCCCACTGTGCCCCACCAACAGCGCTGAGTTTACATCCAGGCAGCTGGTATGTAGTGCTGAGACCTTTTCGCAGGCTACAGGCATTCCTGCTAAGAAAGCAAGCAGGGTTTTCAGGCCTTGTCCCTCTCCACCTACGAATGAGATCAGCTGTGGCTTCTGTGCTTGTATCTGCACTTCCTGTTCACCCCCTAGATTC
Organism: Ateles fusciceps; assembly: GCA_036589455.1. Classification (NCBI taxonomy): domain Eukaryota; kingdom Metazoa; phylum Chordata; class Mammalia; order Primates; family Atelidae; genus Ateles; species Ateles fusciceps. The sequence continues at coordinate 7,779,309 of JAZHEH010000174.1, read as the reverse complement.
TACTCAGGAAAATTTATGCTCAGTCAGAATTATTACAAAGTTCAGCTAGAAGCTTTTTAACCCTATAGGCTGTCTCTAATTCTGCGAGCTGCCTTCACCAAGGAACTCTGTGAGATAAAGTCAGGGAGTAGGGATGGCTTCCCTGGGATTTAGCTGGGGACAAGAAATGCCTGAAGGCTCTTCCCACTCCTTCCTTCCTTTCTTCCTCTTTCTTCTTTTTTTTCTCTCTCTTTCTTTCCTTCTCCCCTTCCTTCCTTTCTTCTTTCTTTCTTTTCTTTCTCTCCTTCCTTCCTTTTCTTTCTCTCTTTCTCCCTTTCTTTCTCTTTCTTTCTTTCCCTTTCTTTCTCTCTTTCTCTCTCTCCCCCTCCCTCTCCCTCCCTCCCCCTCTCTCTCTTTCTTTCTTTCTCTTTCTTTCTTTCTTCTTTCTTCTCTTTTGTCTTTCTCTCTTTCTCCCCTTCCTTCCTTCTCTCTTTCTCTTCTTTCTTTCTTCTCCTTCTTTCTCCCTTTCCTTTCCTTTCCCTTTCCTTTCCTTTCCTTTCCTTTCCTTTCCTTTCCTTTCCTTTCCTTTCCTTTCCTTTCCTTTCCTTTCCTTTCCTTTCCTTTCCTTTCCTTTCCTTTCCTCCCTTCTTTCCTTTCTTCCTTGATGAAGTCTTGCTCTGTCACCCAGGTTGGAGTGCAGTGGCATGGTCTCAGCTCACTGCAACCTCTGCCTCCTCTGCTTCCTAGGTTCAAGTGATTCTCGTGCTTCAGCCTCCTGAGTAGCCAAGATTACAGGTGCCTACCACCATGCCTAGCTAATTATTTTATATTTTTATTAGAGAATCGGCTTCACCATGTTGGCCAGGCTGGTTTTGCACTCCTGACCTCAAGTGATGTGCCCACCTTGGCCTCCCAAAGTGCTGAGATTATAGGCATGAGCCATTGCACCAGGCCCCACTGTTTCTCCTACTTTTATATTTCCCTTGGTTCCCTAAATCCATTTCAACTCTAGGTAAGGTTAATCTTTCTCCTATGATCTGGATTTTCAGAATAATCAGTAAGGATGTGTGTTCAGAGGCAAACTTTTCCATCTCTCACACTTTGGGAACTTACATTTTTTTGGTTGTCCCATGGAGTTTGCAGTAGCACACTGCTTCTTTCAAAAGCTCTGTGGATTCTTTCAGTTTTCCTGATATGTTCCTGAAGTGGTTCTTTGACATGGTTTGCCTGTGTCCCCAACCACATCTCATCTTGACAACTAGGTGAGTGCTATGTTAATATTTATATAACAATTTGTCCCTAACCAAATCACATCTTTCCATGTATTATGGGAGGGACCCGGTGAGAGATAATCGAATCATGGGCAGGTCTTTTCCCATGCTGTTCTCACGATGGTGAATAGGTCTCATGAGATCTGATTTCTAAAGGAGGTGTTTTAAAAAGAGGGTGTTCCCCCTATACAAGCTCTCTTAGTTTTGGTTCGCAGCCATCCACATAAGATGTGACTTGCTCCTCCTTGCCTTCTGCCATGATTGGGAGGCCTCCCCAGCCATGTGGAACTGTAAGTCCAGTTAAACTTCTTTCTTTTGTAAATTACTCAGTCTTGGGTATGTCTTTATCAGCACTGTGAAAACAAACTAATGCAATAAATTGGTACCAGCAGAGTTGGGCACTGCTGAAAAGATACCTGAAAATGTGGAAGCAACTTTCAAACTGGGTAACAGGCAGAGGTTGAACCAGTTTGTAGGGTTCAGAAGAAGACAGGAATATGTGGGAAAGTTTGGAACTTCTTAGAGTTTTATTGAATGGCTTTGAGCAAAATGCTGATAATAATGTGGACAATGAAATCCAGGCAGCGGTAGTCTCAGATGGAGATGAGGATCTTTTTGGGAACTGGATCAAAGGTGATTCTTGTTATGTTTTAGCAAATAGGCTGGTGGCATTTTGCCCCTGCCCTAGAGATTTGTGAAACTTTGAACTGGAGAGATTTAGGGTATCTGGCAGAAGAAATTTCTAAGTAGCAAAGCACTCATGATGTGACTTGGGTGCTGTTAAAGGCATTCAGTTTTATAAGGGAAGCAAAGCATAAAAGCTCAAAAAGTTTGCAGCCTAACAATGTAATAGAAAAGAAAATCCCATTTTCTGAGGAGAAATTCAGGCCAACTGCAGAAATTTGCATAAGTAACAAGGAGCCAAATGCTAATTCCCAAGACAATGGGGAAACCCAGGGTATGTTAGAGGTGTTCATGGCAGCCCCTCTCATGAGAAGCCTGGAGGCCTAGGAGGAAAAAATGGTTTTGTGGGCCAGGCCCAGGGTCCTCATGCTGTGTGCAGTCTAGGGACTTGGTGCCCTGCATCCCAGCCACTCCAGCTTGGGCTGTAGCTTTAGAGGGTGAAAGCCTTAGGCCTTAGCAGCTTCCACATGGTGCTGAGCCTGTGGTTGCACAGAAGTCAAGAATTGAGGTTTGGGAAACTCCACCTAGATTTCAGGAGATGTGTGAAAACTCCTGGATGCCCAGGTAGAAGTTTGCTATAGGGGCTGGGTCCTCACGGAGAACCTCTGCTAGGGCAATACAGAAGGGAAATGTGGGTTGGAAGCCCCCAGAGTCCCTACTGGGGCACTGCCTAGTGGACCTGTGAGGAAGAGGACCACCATCCTCCAGGCCTCACAGTGGTAGATCCACTGCTAGCTTGCACCATGTACCTGGAGAAGCCAAAGACACTCAACAGCTAGCCTGTGAAGGCAGCCAGGAGGGAGGCAGTACCCTGCAAAGAGGCAGGGCTGGAGCTTCCCAAGACCATGGGAATCTACCTGTTGCATCAGTGTGACGTGGATGTGAGACATGGAGTCAAAGGAGATTGTTTTGAAGCTTTAAGATTTGACTGCCCCACTGAATTTTGGACTTGTATGGGTCCTGTGGCCCCTTTGTTTTGGTCAATTTTTCCCATTTGGAATGACTGTATTAACCCAATGCCTGTAGTTTTAATGCATCTAGGCTAGGAAGTAACTGAGTTGCTTTAGATTTTAAAGGCTCAGAGGCAGAAGTGTCTTGACTTGTCTCAGATGAGACTTTGGACTGTGGACTTCTGAAATGAATTAAGACTTTGGGGGACTGTTGGAAAAGCATGGTTGCTTTTAAAAGATAGTGACATGAGATTTGGGAGGGGCCAGTAAGGGAATGATATGGTTTGGATGTATCCCCACCCAAATCTGATCTTGAATTCCCATGTGTTGTGGGGAGGGACCTGGTGGAAGGTAATTGAATCATGAGAGCAAGTGTTTTCTGTGCTGTTCTCGTGATAGTGAATAAGTCTCATGAGATCTGATGGTTTTAAAAAGAACTGTTCTCCTGCACAAGTGCTCTCATTTTTTGCCTACCACCATCTATGTTAAGATGTGACTTGCTCCTCCTGGCCTTCCACCATGATTGTGAGGCTTCCCCTGCCATGTGAAACTATAAGACAAATTAAATCCTTTCCTTTCGTAAATTGATCAGTCCTGGGTATGTCTTTATCATCACCGTTAAAACAAACTAATACATTCTTGGAGTAAAAGTTCAAAATGTGACTCTCCACACACTGTTCTGTCCATCAAAGTGGGAGCTGCACGTTAATCCTGTCTCCTATCTATTTTCTTCTCCTCTCAAGAAAAGTATTTTAGTAGTATTGCTTGCAGTAGAGAAACATTTCTATCAAAGGCAGAAGAGATAAAATTGTTTTGGTGTATCATAAAGTGGAATAGTTTTTAGTCATTATACTGCATAATCTAATGATCAATATATCAATTTATATAATTCTTCAGAATATATAACAAATGAAAAAACTTAGTTGCACAATATTATATAAAACAATCTCTTTTAAAAACCTTGTAAAATACCAAAAACAGGAATATGTATTATTTAAGAATATCTATATATTATAAATGTGTATATATATATTATAGTTATAGTTAATGACATGAAAACATTGACAGAAAGTATATATGCCATCTTTAGGAAGATGTATTATCTCTGTGGAGAAAGGAGTGTTTGAGTTTGATATGGTCGTGGACTACCAAGAAAGCTTTAATTCCTTATGTTACATTTTCTCTAAAGTGATTTAAAAGAGATAAGGCAAAATATTCAATATGGATAGTTCATATGTGGGCATTTGGTATGAGACTCTGTTAATTTCCTATTTATCATTTGTTTTCTAATCAAAAAATAGAATAAGAGAGAAGCCATGTATTAAAGGAAGCGGGTTGAAAAAATGGTCAGGCCAAGCCCAAAGTGTCCTGCCACACGTGAAGCTCTTCTAAATTATCCCACATATTTGAGACTTGACTTCCACACATATCCATATTTCACAAAGATATTAAAGTTTTAAGTTACCACTGAGTAAAATTGATGTGCAAGAAGATGACATATATTCCTATTTCTTCCAGTTTCTTTTGACTTGATTTGAGCATATACTTGGACTCCCAATGATCTCCCCCACAATGATCTCCCCTTCTCTGAACTCTTGTGATATTTCCAAGATGAGATAACTGTTGTGACAAAAATTCCACTGCCTTATGCAATTGCTTTGAACAGTTTTGTGAGTATTATTTGTGCCTGCCCTGTAGATGCAAGCTCCTGGAGCTGTAAATGTGCTCTAATCTACTTATATAAATGCTTATGACAGTGCTAAATTTATGAACAAATCCTCTTAATGTGCCTTATGGCATTCAGAGATTTTATGTTATTATCATGCTCGTTGGTAGAAAATAGCTTGTGTGTGTTTGTGTGTATGCATGTGGCATGTGTGTATATGGATGTGTGCATATGTTTGCAAACACTTGGCAGAGGTAGATCAGGATAGAAATATTTAGATATAGGCCACTTTGCTCTTTTAAGTTAGAGAATGGCAGAAGTTCCTAGCAAATGATTATACGTGTGTGACTTGTGGACATATTTGTTATAACACAGTATGTGTGTTTCTGAAATAAAACCCCTATGTTCTGTTGAATCACTGGATTAAAATTAAAGAGGATTATGCAGAACACAGGGTCATAGGTGGGCCAGTAAAATCATATGCAGCTTTGTAACTAATCTCCTAAGAAAAATACTCCTAATAAAAATACTAGTAAAGCTAATAATATATTAGTGTTCTAATGAATATGTAAATACTTCCATACATTTTGAACTTTACCTTAAACAAGCAAACAAACAAAAAAAACAAAGTAAGTATGGCAGTAGCTTGATAGAAAGATTGGGATTATTGAGTTGTGGAGAAAAAGGGGAAATATGTGGAGAAAAAGGGGAAATATGCAGAGAACAAGGAGAGTCATGCCACAACCCTTCTAAGACAGAGATCATGGCTCCATTGAGTTCAAGAAAAGCACATGGGTGAGTGCAAGTCACAGAGAGGAAGAGACTGTTCCATGGCTGCATCCAGCAGCAGTTGACCACTTAGAGTTTGGTTGCTGTTTCACAGGGGCACAAATATGTTTACCTTGCTTTATTAATTTTATGTGCTTTGCTATCAAAGTACTTTAAGACCGTCTTTCTCTTCTTTCTTAAGCATGAATGCCCCTACAGTTTTTTTTCCACGAGATCTGCAGTTTAAGGAATTTAGCTTTTATATAATACATAGTGAATCAGCGTATGTCTCTGTGGCTACCCATAAGGAAATGCATTGTCACCTTTGTCTTGATAAAATTAAAGTAATAAGAATTACTACGTATCTTTATGTATTTATATTTTTGACTAATAAGTATGGAATTTATAAATAATATCTATTTTAGATACTAAACTAGGTGAGTGCTATGTTACTATTTATGTAACAAATTTGGAAGACAACAGAATTGTAAAGTGGCTTTGCTAAGTAAACATTCAATTTACTGTCTATTTGATATAAAATTGTGTTTCTAATTGCTTTCTTAGCAAAGAGGTTATTATTCATTAAGAATCATCAAATGCATTTTATCCAAAACTCTTAGACTGACAGGATAATGGATTTCTGCTAATGTGGTGATTAATGATTGATGCTAAGCATTGAATATCTTTCCCCAAAGTTATACTACAGAGACTCATCTTTGGATAGCAATCAGCCATAGCTATAAAAGAATTTTACTGAATAATTTGTGTTGCTCCACAGTGCACCCTAAGGTATTGAACTGATTACAGAAAGGTAAATTACCTTTATGCCATTTTCTTCCTGACTACGTGGGTGGCAAGTACAAACATTGAATTCTATCTTGAATTTAGATAATTCTTTCTTAGTCTAACGCTGTATAAAGACTTTTTTCAATATTCTTTACTAAAAGTGTTCCTTAAAATTATAACCAGATGTCTAAAAATAAAAACAAATGCATTCAGGCAGAAACTGCTACTCAGCTATCTTTATCTACTATAATTCATTTTTAAATAAAAAGATTTTAATAATCTGTGATCACATAACCACTTGACAAAATTAGCATATGTTTTGGCCTCAGATTTTCTGATTTCCTATTTTCTCTGAGTAAGTGTTATGAATCATGTTACTCTAAAGTGTGCTAATTAGCTAAGAAGAATATAATTTTCTGACCTAATTATGAAATACTTCAGACTTTAGAATTTTAAGATCAGTACCATATTTTCCAACTTGAGTATTAAAAAAGCCTCAAATCTCCTTTGAAATGATTGAGTATTGAACTAATATGAATCATAGATTATAATATTGTCTAAAATAACAGTGAGGCAATAATTTTAAATAAAGAAATCTACAGTCAAAATATATGTATGTTCTGCAAGCCTTCGTTTTTCTTTTTCAAAATGTTGGTGTATGATGCCTTTAAAATATACTCTAAAACATTAAAATAAATTAGAAAACTTAAAATCAGTTCTCTTTATTTTGTAATTAGTTGGATTTATCAAAATATCACTCTTTTCAGTGATCATGGTAAGTTGTGTTTTCAGAAAAGACTTTTGACTGTAATTCATATTCAAAAGATTATTGTCACTACTTCCACTTGCTGTAATGGCTAAAATTAAATAGACTGCAAAGATCAAGTGTTGGTGAAAATGTGGAACGACTGGGATTCCCATAAATTAGAGCTGGGAGTGTAGAACGGTACATCCAGATGGAAGAGTTGGGAAATGTTTTAATAAATTTATTTATATGCCTACCTTATGACACAGCAATTTTACTCCTGGCTTCTTACTCAAGAAAAATTAAAACTTTGGCCAAAAAAAGACATGTACAAAACTATACCAGCTTTGTTTTATAATTACACAATCTGGATACAACCCAACACTCATCTTCAGGTGAATGGGTTAATGAATTATTTAATATGCATACTCAGTAATGAAAAGGTACCAACTGTTGATATACACAACAATGGTATGAATGCTGAAACATTACCTGAAGTGAAAAAAAAAATCACATTTATGTATTTGTAGCACAGATAAACGAAAATAAAATGACAGAAACCAGATCCATACTTTTCTGGAGGAATTAGGTAATAGACTGGAAAGGAGCAAGAAGAAACTTTGGAGAGTAATGAAATTGTTTTTATCTTAATTAAAGTGGTATACATATGTATGAACACAATTATCAAAATTCAAAAAACTGTGTACTTAAAATTAGTACATATTATTGTATATAAATTGAGTTCAATATAAATAGCAGTAAAAGAGTGAAAACATAAAAAAAGCTTATTATTATTTGAAGGGCTGGCTAATATTACATTTAAAAGAACTGCTAAGCTGGTGCAGTGACTCACACCTGTAATCCCAGCACTTTGGGAAGCTGAGGTGGACAGATCACCTGAGGTCAGGAGTTCGAGACCAGCCTGGCCAATATGGTGAAACCCCATCTCTACTAAAAATACAAAAGAAAAGCCGGGCATGGTGGCCAGCACCTGTAATCCCAGCTACTTGGAAGGCTTAGACAGGAGAATTTCTTGAACTGGGGAGGTGGAGGTTACAGTCAGCCAAGATTTTACCATTGCACTGTAGCCTGGGTGACAAGAGCAATAATTCATCTTAAAAAAAAAAAAGAACTTCTAGTGTTATACAGAAAGATCCATTTGCATCAAAAGCATGATTGTTGTGACAATATAATTGAGTATCTAAACTAGGGCACTTTTGAAAGTGAAAAGAATACTATTAATACAATACATTTGGTCAAAAGGACTAAATCAGTGCTTTTTTAAAACAATTGAAGAATATTATTACCCCAGTGTTGAATGTTTCCCCAAAATGTTGATGTTAAGGACTCTAGAACAACTGCTTGTAGAGGTATATTCACTGTGTACATATGTGCGTGTGTGTGTGTGTGTGTGTACATGCATGCACTAACTCATTTCCTGCAGGCCTTCTTCAGTCATTTGCTCACTGAATCAAGTTAGTGAAGCTGCTGATTATTTGTATCTGTGGGAAGTTCAAGAGCAGCTGACAATTTCCAGTAGCTATCAGCTACCATGCAGGCATGTAAAACCTCAGGATCCACAACTGATGAGGTGTGAATCAGACGTACTGAGTGATGTCTGCAAACCCTGTGGTTCTGTTACTGAAATAACGGAACCACTTTTACTCTGTTTCTCATCAACACCTTTGCATTTGATCTTGCAGACTTGTTAGATTGCTTGCTCACACTCAAGACTTTTCCGGAAGACATACAAAATTGCCCTACAAGTGGAAGTAGTTGCCTATACAATGTGATTTGTCTCTCAGTCAATGACTAGTACATGTTGCTGTTTCTCCCAAAGTCAGACTAATACAGAATTATTTACAGGGAAGAGCGGGCATACTAAAAATTAGAATTATAAGCAAATTTGAAGCAGGAAAGGCCCTCTGGAGAAGGTAATACTTGAACTGAGATTTTAAGCATAGGTAGGCATTATATAGGCAGAGCAAAAATAGAAACAAGGTCCAGGCAAATAAAACAGCATGAAATGTGCTGAAGTTTCAAACAGCATGAAAAATTCAAGAATGTACAAATTGATGGGTATTACTACAGAGAGGAGTGTGTGAGGGGAGAGGGAATGGGAAAGTGTTGATAAAGAAGTTTCCTTTACTCAAGTTTCTCTGTTGTATTGTGAGTATGCTACACGGCCTCTAGTCTAAAGTATGTAATCAATTAAATATAGACAAAGAAAACACGGCAAGCATCAAGTTTCTCACTATTTTTAAAGAAAATTGCAAACATAGCATGTGTCTTACTTAGCACAATGTTATTGTAATTTGTGCAAACATGATACATTTTTAAATGTGCAAACATGATACTGTTTTTACATTGTTAATGAATTCAACCATATACCATAGAAAGTAACAGGAGCTTGTGTTTCAATATATTTGAGTACTGTTTGTTAACACTTGCATAACAGTTAGCTTTTGCTGGGTAACAAACCACTGTAAAACATGGTGGCTTGAAACAGCAATCCTTTATTATTGCTCGTAAGTCTGTAGTAGGCTGAGCCCACTCAAGCGTCTGTAGTCCACTCTGGGTGGATAAATGTTGCTGCAGATCTCGTTTATGTTCTGCTTGCTTGAGATCAAGTGGCTGTCAGCAGGTCTAGAATGCTTTGTTTTCTCCCTGTAGTCTCTCATCACTTAGGAAGCTTGCCTGAGTTCTTACAAACAGAGAAAATATGGTGGGCCTTGAAAATTGAAAGCAGATGAGGATGGAGACTAGCATTCCAACACTCAGCAATATTCAGAACGAAGGTCAGACCATGTATGGAAAGTTAGAAGAGATAATAAAGAAAAGAGCCTAACTGAAGCTAAGGGATATGTATTAGTCATCTACTGCCAAAATAATGCCACATAGGACACTGCCAAAACCTCAGTGGCTTATGAGCGCAAGTATTTATTGACTGTGGTTTGACTGTTCTGGGCTTGGCTTGACTGCATGATTCTGATCCAAACAACTATCTTCTGAAATTGGCTCCAGCCTGTGGATGATTTTAGAATAGCTCCATATTTATTCATTCTGGGACTCAGGTTAAAGGAGCATCCAATACCAGGGTGAGCTCTTCTCATGGCAGAGCGCTATAGTCTAAAATCCAAGCCAGACTACGTATCACATTCAAAGTCTCTGTTTGCATCGCACCTCCTAATTTTCAAATGGCCAAGTTAATCACAAGGCCACACTCACTATCAACAGAGCAGGGACATACACTCCACCTCCCCTGAGAAAGCGGCTATTTAATGAACAATAATCCAAAATATCAAAGGGTATATTTGATGAAGTAAGCGAGAAATGAGAACATAAGATAGAAATCAAATAGCCATATGATTTAAGTTGAAAAATTAGGTTAAAATCATAGTATGTGAAGCACCTGGCATTTTCCAAAATAGCCACACCAATAATCCCCTATTCCCTATGCTCCTGTAGAGGTATAATGTAACATTGACGCTCCTCCCATCAAGAGTTAAGGTCTGTATCTGCTCTTGATTGTGGACCAGCCTTAGTGACTGGTTTACCACCAGCATACAGTGAAGGTGATACTATGTTATTTTCAAGCCTAGGTTATCAGAGGCCACATGGCTTCCGCCTGCCTCTCTGGAACAATTGAACTAGAGCCCTTAGCAGCCGTGAAGCCATCTGACTCTACCAAGCCTATGAAGTTTGGAAGAAGTGCAAATCAGCACAGGTAGAACGAGCCACAGGGAGAAGCTCTGATATTGCATGAAGGGAGGAGGATGCCAAACTCACCCCCAGCTGTTTCAATTCCACTGTTCCAACTCCAGCCTTCTTCTGACTATAACCTCATGGAAGGTCCCAGGCCGGGACTACCCAGCTAAGCACCTTGCAGATTTCTGACCCTCAGAAACTGTGAAAAATAGCAAGAGGATGGTTTGAAATCACTTTGTTTTGAGATGATTTGCTCAAAACAAAGCGAAGTCAACAAGGTCAAATGTTAGTTATAAGAGATTGTGTAATCTAGCTACCCATTGTAAAAGAGAGACATTCCTAACTGCTTTTAAGTTGGAGATACTACTTCACATTATTAAAAGTAATGACCTAAATTAACTAAGTGAACTGACATGTAAATGTTAGTATATATCTAGTTGTGTATATATGTAGTTGTATATACAACTATATATACAATAATATATAACTATATATATATATATATATATATATATATATATATATATATATGTATACGTATGGCAGGGCATAAATATTAGGGAGAAAAATTTGACCTGCTTAATAAGAAAGAAAGAACAACAAAATTTTTTTGAGCCAAGAATAGGATACATGCAGTGTTTTAAGGAGTTCAGGCAAAGGACAGAATGGGATCACCTGAGGACAGGAGTATCTGGAAGCAGGGAAATGATCTCCGAGTGTTTCTGACAGCAAATGCACACACTTTGGCAATTCATGTTTTAGAAAAGTTAAATGTGTCAGTTTTTGGGAACTTATGTATATTTTATAGATCTTGACCTCTTAAATGAATACACTGTTGAGTCATTTTATGAAAAATATATTTACCTCCTAGTAAATCTGCTTGTTAAATGTGGGTTTTTATTAATTGGTTCAATGATTTTATTAATTAGTCACTTTTTGTTCATTTTTTTTAAATCTTCATTTAAAACTGCTATTGTGTGGAAGCCAAGAGATTTTTCTAGTATCCCATTATAAAAAATGAATAAGTTATCAGTAAGACGTTTCCTAAAAATGATTTAAAACAGCAAGATTTAGTATATATTTCAGCAGTTAGTAGATTTCATGACATAGTACCCTTAAGTCCAACATCATTAACTCATCTATTTTGCAATATAGGGAAACTGATTCATATTTATATTGTTGCTGATGCTTCATAGACATCTCAGACTGTGAAGCATGTGATTTGTGACACGTGTAGCCTGTGTGTCAGTTGTTATCTTTGTCATTGAGGATCACCTCCTTCTATCACATTAGAAGAACAAGAGGGGTTTTCTCATAGCTGCCCTTGTCATGTCTGGCATGCAGCTCCTCCCAAACACGATGTGGCCTTTCTCTTTGCACCTGCTTCACCATGAACCCTCACTCACTTCACTGATGTGCACCAACTGAAACTGCTTGGCAAAAACCCTTCAGTTCATGCCATTGCCTGCATTCCAGGCTTGCTGACAGGTACATGTGAGGTGGGCCATTCATCCCTTTGTTGCTTGGTTCTTTCATTTTCAATAGTTCTATTGCTGAAAGCTCCAGAAAGTATGCATCGGATGTTACCTAATGGGACTTAAGGGAAATTTTAAACTAGAAGGGAAAAATTATGAACTGCACACCAGATATTTGATTCCTAGTGCCCAAAGTGCACTCTAGAATGTAAACATTTCTATGTTTGAGTGTTCTGCAATGCCCACCCTGGTCCCGCCACTGTGCCTCTTTTTGAGAGAGACTTACTTTTCTTATCTCCATCATTAAAGTTTTACTCTTCTTTTGTGAAATCCCCCTCACTATCCATATATTCAGCCCCAGGATCCAGCCTCTTACTTTACACTTACATTTTTCAAAGTCAAGAGTACTTACTCAAGGGTAATGAAGGTGGTGACAGCAGGATGGTCTGTGGTGGTATTTAGCATGCCAAGTACTGTAAGTGGTTCGGGGGTGAACACTCCAAGTATTATCCCCTTCCCTGTTAAATCACCCGTGTAAATTGCAGGCTAGTTACTCTTCAGATTTCATAATCTCCTCCTTCTCCTTCATTCCCATCTCTCAAGGTCAAATGTTAGTTACCAGAGATTGTATAATCTAGCTCCTCATTGCAAAAAAGAAACATTCCTAACTGCTTTTATATTGGGGATACTACTTCACATTATTGAAAGTAATGAATTAAATTAACTAAGTGAACTAACATGTAAATGTTAGCCATGTTTGTTGCCAGCCATATTAGTTCACTTAGTTCAATTTTTTTCCTGCATTTCTTCTATATTTTGTCCCATAAGATCAGTTTAGACGTAGAAACAGATCTGCTGATGACCCACTCACCCTTTAAAATGGCCACTCTCTTTAGCTGCAGAGAGGATATTGAGAGATCTAGAAATTTGTTCAATTAAATATCAGGCCAGGCATGGATTTTCTCATACCTTTAATTTCAGCATTTTGGGATGCTGAGGTGGGGAAGATTGTCTGAGCCTGGGAATTTAAGGTGGTAGTGAGCTATGATCATGCCATTGCGCTCCAGCCTGGGTGACACAGTGAGACACATGGACACAGGGAGGGGGAGTATCACACACTGGGGTCTGTAGGGGGGGAAAAGGGGAGGGATAGTGGGGGGTGGGGAGTTGGGGGAGGGATAGCATGGGGAGAAATGCCAGATATAGGTGATGGGGGAGGAAGGCAGCAAATCACACTACCATGTGTGTACCTATGCAACAATCTTCCATGTTCTTCACATGTACCCCCAAACCTAAAATGCAATAAAAAAAAATAACAAAAATTGAAGATACCTAACTCTTTCTTGTCTGGGAAAAAGGATTGTTTTATTTTCCATGAAATAGAACTTCTACAATAATTTGTTTTGTTTACTACATATTTTATCCTATTTTATGATTTATTAATGAGTTTAGAATATATTAAATGACTGAGGGATTGCCATGCGAAGGTTTGGGATGAGAGCATGCAGACAGAAACAAAGGTGTTGCAGACACAGAAATGACTTTAGAATGTTTGAGGCAGGAAAAGGCCAGTGTGGCTGGAGTGGAGTAGAGCTTCTCCTTATCTTCCAAATAACTTTACTTTACAAAGCAGAGGATGGAGGGGGTGAGCAGGTCTCATATGCAACATTTTGTGTTCCTATTTGGAAAAAGAATTAAGTTTGAAGGAGATTTTAGATTTTTCTCTCTTGATCATCCACTATGCCTAAGAGCCATCTTCTATAAGGAAAGATTGGAGAAAGAAGAGAAGGATGGTGGTGGAAAAGTGATTTAGGACATTTTGCACCTTTTCAGAAAGAAGGAATAAACGACTCAACTGTTTCACTTGGAAAATTTGACCTGGCTTTCTGACATGTTACTGTGGTTGAGTTTCTGTGGTGCTAATGTTGAAACTTGTTATTTGCTAATACACTTTTCTTTTCTTTCTGGGAATGCAAGCCTGTAATGTATTTAATGGTTCAGGTAGAACAGCGGGATAAGTTTACTAGTAAAAGATTTTGGATAAAGAAGTAGGAGAGAGAGACTGGTACGATTTTAGTGTCAGCAGGCAAACAGTACTGCTGGAGGGCATGTTGTCTCCTGCCAATCATGAAGATTCTCCCCCTTATCAATCACTGGGATACCTAGGTTCTGCCAAAACTCAGGAGACCTGCCAAGGACTTTGGCAATGCTGCACGCTCTGTGCTGGAGAATCTTTTTTTAAAGCAGCATAAAGCTCCACAAAACTATTGTCAAAGTGATTAAAATATAACAATATGCTTGTTTAAAGTCTTTAAACCAAACAATGCATTTTCTCCTGCTCTTCTGATGACCAAATTCTTTCTAGTATGATAATTGGTTTTCAAGTAGTTTTTAACTTAAGAATAGCTACACATGTGCAGAAGACACTGAGTTAAGGTGATCTTTTTCAAATTTTAGGAATGCTGGAGAGGATGATTAAAAGAATTTAATTAAAATAATGAAAATAATTGCTAGGCTTTAATTAAGGTCATTAATTTCAATGAGTTTAAGTCATTACTTTCTCTTATACACACACACATATGTGGGTTTTGTTCACTGGAAACTTTTTGCTATGTTTTATACAATTCTTAAATATGGGATATTTCCACTCTACAATGTATTTAACTTTAAAATATTCAAATTTAATTTTTAATTAAACTGCGTATTTAGTTACAAGATCAAATCAGAAGGTCTTTCTTTCTTTGCTGGTTAGTAGATACATGGTGTAGTTGTTTTCTCAGTTCACATATAGACTTTTGGGCAGTAATCAGTGGAGTGATCAAACATGGAGAACTGTATGCAGTTGCCAAATTTTGAGTGATTGTTCTGTTTAAAGAGAGAGATTTAGATGTTAACTTGAGGGGCTAAAGTAAAACTGGTAAAATTGCCAAGAAGGAGAGAATACCGTTAAATATAAAGAAGAATGAGATGCCCATTCATTTGTGGATAGATTGTTCATATTGCTCAGAGCTTGGAATACAGGACAAATGACTTCCCACAGAGTGGAGAGAAAGCTTATACCTTCCTTCTCCCTTTTTCACAGAGCCATTAATTACACAGTGTGACTATTGTTCTTTACCTTATTCCCATTAATATTGACTTCAAAGTATAACCTTAAAAATTGAAGTCAACCCCTTGTAGCCCTGGATTCTGACAGCCTCAGAACTGTTACCACTTTCTCCATAGCAGTGTCAATATTGGGTTCCTATTTCCATCTGCAATTGTGAGATTTTTAAGATGCATTATTACGTCTATAATTAGTGTACTTTTAGCCATTATTTTACATATACAGAAACTGGATGATGTAAAAAAATTAAAAAGCTGTAAGTCTAGTACTTGAAAAAGTGACAACCAGTATTAAAAAAAGAGGCAATGTTGAATACCTATAACGCACACATATTTTCTTGAAATGTCAAGTTGTTGATTTTTGCATAATTTAAACAAAACTGCCTAAGCTATCTATTATTAAATTCAGTTTTATTCTTTTATGGGTGAGTTCAGTCATTTCATTTCTGTCCATGAACACTGCTAAGGAATAAAAGTGGTTTTGGTTGTTGATATAGAGAAATTGAGTCCTTGCTGATAGCAATTATATCTCCTTACTTAATATCCTCCTTCACCCTTCCCCTCAAGAACATACTACAGTATTAGGCCAGTCAACCCTCAATACATATTTTGGATTAGTGTGCAATCTGAAAAATAAAAGCTATCTATCTATCCATCTATCTGCCTATCTAGCTAATATATCAAATCATCTACCATCTATTTTTATTTCTCTGTCTTCATTTTAATTTTGCCTAATACCCTATTTTTTACATTTTAATTAATTGTTAAATTGAGGTTTTTAGTTAGAATATATGCAATGGTATTTTAATAAAGTGCTATACTTGTATTTTAAAAACAAATAAACTGGAAGTGTTTAATTCTTTGTTGAGGGTGAAAACCAAAAAGGTCCTAAAAAGATTTTATTCAGAACCTTATTTCTAATTCGCATTTTGGTTTTGGTTGTTGTTTTAAAATTTGGGAATGGTTTTTATTATCTTTTAAAAAATTTTACACATAAAATTTATTAAAAGTTAATCACTTTAAGACATTAACATCTTTTTGTATATATCTGTTTTTTATTTTCATTTCAGTAGGTTTTTGGGGGAACAGGTGGTGTTTGGTTACATGAATAAGTTCTTTAGTGGTGATTTCTGAGATTTTGGTGCACCCATCATCTGAGCAGTGTGTACTGTACCCACTGTGTAGTCTTTTATCCCTCTCCCCCCGCTCCCACTCTTTCCTGAGTCCCCAAACTCCATTGTATCATTCTTATGCCTTTGCATCCTCATAGCTTAGCTCTCACTTATGAGTGAGAACATACGATGTTTGGTTTTCCATTCCTGAGTTACTTCACTTAAAATAATGGTCTCCAATTCCATCCAGGTTGCTGTGAACGTCATTATTTCATTCCTTTTCATGGTTGGGTAGTATTTCATGGTGTATGTGTGTGTGTGTGTGTGTGTGTGTACATATACACATAAAATATGGTAAATATATATATGTAAAATACTATATTTTATATGGCATACCATATATATGCCATATATGGTGTGTGTGTATGTGTGTGTGTGTGTGTTTCTTTATCCACTTGTTGGTTGATGGGCATTTGGGCTGGGCTGATTCCATATTTTTGCAATTACAAATCGTGCTGGTATAAACATGTGTGTGCAAGTGCCTTTTTCATATGACTTCTTTCCTCTGGGTAGATACCCAGTAGTGGGATTACTGGATTGAATGGTATACCTACTTTTAGTTCTTTAAGGAATCTCCACACCATTTTCCATAGTAGTTGTACTATTTTCCATTCCCACCAACAGCGTAAAAGTGTTCCTTTTCATCACATTGATGCCAACATCTATTATTTTTTTATTATGGCCATTCTTGTAGGAGAGAAGTGGTGTCACATAGGAGTGAAATGTTATCACATTGTGGTTTCGATTTGCATTTTCCTCATCATTAGTGGTGTTGAACACTTTTTTCATGTTTTTTTGGCCATTTGTATACATTGCTTTGAGAATTGTCAGTTCATGTCCTTTGTCTACTTTTTGATAGATTTATTCTTGCTGATTTATTTGAGTTATTAGTCCTTTGTTAGATGTATAGACTGCAAAGATTTTCTTCCACTTCATGTGTTGTCTGTTTACTCTGCTATTTCTTTTGTTGTGCAGAAGCTTTTCAGTTTGATGAAGTCCTAGCTTTTTTTTTTTTTTTTGCATTTGCTTTTAGGTTCTTGGTCTTGAAGTCTTTGTCTAAGCTAATGTCTAGAAGGGGTTTTCCAATGTTATCTTCTACAATTTTTATGGTTTCAGGTCTTAGATTTACATATTTGATCCATCATGAGATGATTTTTGTATAAAGTGAAAGATGGGTATCTAGTTTCATTCTTCTGCATATGACTCGTCAATTATCTCAGCACCATTTGTTGAATAGGGTGTCTGTTCCCCACTTTACGTTTTTGTTTGCTTTGTTGAAGATCTGTTGACTGTAAGTATTTGGCTTTATTTCTGGGTTCTCTATTCTGTTCCATTGGTCCATGTGAATATTTTTATACCAGTACCATGTTGTTTGGGTGACTATGGCCTTACAGTATAGTTTAAACTTGATGTGATACTTCCAAATTTGTTCTTTTTGCTTAGTCTTGCTTTGACCATGCAGGCTATTTTTTGGTTCCATATGAAATTTAGAATTGTTTTTTCTAGTTGTGTGAAGAATGATTGTGATATCTTGATGGGAATTGGATTGAATTTGTAGATTGCTTTTGGCAGTATGGTCATTTTCACAATATTGATTCTACCATGCGTGAGAGTGAGATGTGTTTCCATTTGTTGGTGTCGTCTTTGATTTCTTTCAGCAGTGTTTTGTAGTTTTCCTTGCAGAGGTCTTTCACCTCCTTGATTAAGTATATTCCTAAGTATTTTATTTTTTATTTGTAGCTATTGTTAAAGGCATTGAGTTGTTGACTTGATTCTCAGCTTGGTCTCTGTTGGTGTATAGCAGAGCTACTGATTTGTGTACACTAATTTTGTATCCTGAGACTTTGCTGGATTCATTTACTAGTTTTAGGAGCTGTTTAGACAAGTCTTTATGGTCTTCTAGGTATACAATCATGTTATCAGGAAACAGCAACAATTTGACTTCCTCACTACTAATTTGGATGTCCTTTCTTTCTTCCTCTTGTCTGAGTGCTCTGGCTAGTATTTCCAGTACTGTGTTGAATAGAAGTGATGAAAATGGGAATCCTTGTCTCGTTTCAGTTTCCAGGGGGGAAGGCTTTCAACTTATCCCCCATTCAGTATAATGCTGGCTGTGGGTTTGTCACAGATGGCATTTATTTTCTTAAGTTATGTCCTCTCTACACTGATTTTGCTGAGACTTTTAATCAAAAGGGAATGCTAGATTTTGACAAATGCTTTTTCTGTGTGTACTGATATGATCATAAGATTTTTGTTTTTAATTCTGTTTACATGGTGTATCACAGTTATTGACTTGCAGATGTTAAACCAGCACTGCATACATGGTAGGAAACCCACTTGATCATGGTGGACTCTCTTTTGATATACTGTCATCCTCAATTCACTAGTATTTTGTTGAGGGTTTTTGCGTCTATGTTCAACAGGGATATTGGTTTATAGTTTCCTTTTTGTTCCGGTTCTGGTTTTGGTATTAGAGTGATACTGGCTTCATAAAATGCTTTTGGGAGGATTCTTTCTTTCTCTATCTTTTGGAATAGTGTTGATGAGATTGGTACCAATTCTTCTTTGAATATCTGAGACAATTCAATTGTAAATTCATCTGATTCTCGACTTTTTTGTTGTTGGCAATTTTCTTTATTACCATTTCAGTCTCACTATTGTTACTGGTCTGTTCATAGTTTATATTTCTTCCTGGTTTAAACTAGGAAGGTTGTATCTTTCCAGGAATGTATGCATCTCCTCTAGGTTTTCTAGTTTATGTCCATAAAGATACTCATAGTAGCTTTGAATGATCTTTTGTATTTCTGTATCATTTGTAATATCTCCATTTTGTTTGTAATTGAGCTTATTTAGATCTTCTCTCTTCATTTCTTGCTTGATCTTGCTAATAATCTATCAATTTCGTCTTTTTAAAAAACTGGTTTTTTGTTTCATTCCTCTTTTCTTCACCGGCAGTTGGGGGGGTGGGGGGGGTGGGCTTCAATTTCATTTAGTTTTCCTAGATCTTGGTTATTTCTTTTTTTCTGCTGGGTTTGGGTTTGGTTTGATCTTGTTTTTCTAGTTCCTTGAGGTGTGAGTTTAGATTTTCTATTTGTGCTTTTTCAGACTTTTTGATGTAGGCATTTAACGCTATGAACTTACCTCTTAGCACCACCTTTGCTGTATCCCAGAGGTTTTGATAGGTTGTGTCACTATTATCATTCAGTTCAAGGAATTTTTAAATTTCCACTGAGAACCCAGAAAATTTGAGACAGGTCTCAGCTAATTTAGAAAGTATATTTTGCCAAAGTTGAGGGCGTGCCCATGTCACAACCTCAGGAAGTCCTGACAACATGTGCCCAAGGTAGTCAGGGCACAGCTCAGTTTTATACATTTAAGGAGACAGGAAACATCAATCAATATATGTAAGAAGTACATTGGTTCAGTCTGGAAAGGCGGGACAACTTGAAGCAAAGGCAGGGAGACTCTAAGCTGGGACGGTGCTTCTAGGTCACAGATAGGTGATACACAAAAGGTTACATTTATTTGAGTTTCTGATTAGCCTTTCCAAAGGAGGCAAATCAGATATGCATCTATCTAAGTGAGCAGAGGTGTGACTTTGAATAAGGGAGGCAGGTTTGTCCTAAGCAATTTCTAGCTTGAGTTTTCCTTAGTGATTTTGGGGCCCAAGATATTTTCCTTTCACACCATTTTGATTTCATTGTTGAGCCAACAATCATTCAGGAGCAGTTTATTTTATTTCCATGTATTTACATGGTTTTGAGGGTTCCTTTTGGAGTTGATTTCGAATTTTATTCCATTGTAGTCTGAGAGAGTACTTGATATAATTTCCATTTTCTTAAATTTGTTGAGATTTGTTTTGTGGCCTATCATACGGTCTACCTTGGAGAATGTTCCACATAGTGATGAATAGAATGTATATTCTGAATAGAAGTATATTCTGCATAGAATTTTGGGTAGAATGTTCTGTAAATATCTGTTAAGTCCATTTGTTCTAGGGTATAGTTTAAGTCCGTTGTCTCTTGGCGGACTTTCTTTCTTGATGACCTGCTTAGTGCTGTCAGTGGAGTAATTTTTTTTTAAAGTCTGTTACTATTATTGTGTTGCTGTCTATCTCGTTTCTTGGGTCTAGTAGTAATTGTTTTATAAATTTGGGAGCTACAGTGTTAGGTGTATATGTATTTAGGATTGTGATATTTTCCTGTCGGACTAGTTCTTTCATCATTATAAAATGTTTCTCTTTGTCTTTTTCTTAACTGCTGTTGCTTTAATGCTTGTTTTGTCTGATAAAAAAATAGCTACTCATGCTCACTTTTGGTTTCCATTTGGATGGTGAGTATGTGTCAGGTGAGTCTGTTGAAGACAGCAGATCCTTTGAGTTCTATCCATTCTGCCATTCTGTATCTTTTTTTTTTTTTTTTTTTTTTTTGAGACAGAGTCTTGCTCTGTTGCCCAGGCTGGAGTGCAATGGTACAATCCTGGCTCACTGCAACCTCCGCCTCCTGGATTCAAGTAATTCTTCTGCCTCAGCCTCCCAAGAAGCTGGGACTACTGGTGTGCACCAGTGCATATGTCTCATTTTTCACCCTATTGACCAGGCTGGTCTCGAACTCCTGACCTCAGATGATCCTCCCACCTGGGCCTCTCAAAGTGCTGGGATAACAGGTGTGAGCCACCATGCCTGGCCCATTCTGTATCTTTTAAGTGGAACATTTAGGCCATTTGCATTCAATGTTAGTATTGAGATGTGAGGTACTATTCCATTCATCATGCTATTTGTTGCCTGAATACCTTGTGTGGTTCTTTTTGTTTTCATTGTTTTATTTATAGATTCTGTGAGTTTATACTTTAAGGAGATTCTATTTTGGTGTATTTTGAGGATTTGTTTCGTGATTTAGAGCTCCCTTTAGTGGTTCTTGTGGTGCTGGCTTGGAGTGGCAAATTCTCTCTGCATTTGTTTGTCTGAAAAATACCGTATCTTTCCCTCATTTCTGAAGCTTAGTTTTGCTGGATACAAAATTCTTGGCTAATAATTGTTTTGTATAGGAGGCTAAAGATGAAATCACAATACCTTCTGGCTTGTAGGGTTTCTGCTGAGAAATGTGCTGCTAATCTGATAGGTTTTCCTTCACAGTTTACCTGATGCTTTTGCCTCCCTGCTCCCAAGATTCTTCCCTTCATCCTGAGTTTTAGATAACGTGATGACTATATGCGTAGGCAATGACCTTTTGGCAATGAATTTCCCCAATTTTCTTTGAGTTTCTTATATTTGAATGTCTAGATCTCTAGCGAGACCCAGGAAGTTTTCCTCAATTTTTTCCTCAAATATCTTTTCCAGTCTTTTAGATTTCTCTTCTTCCTTGAGAACACCAATTAAAATTATTCTTATGTTTGGGCATTTAACATAATCCCAAACTTCTTGGAGAATTTGTTCATTTTTTAAAAATTCCTTTGTCTTTGTTGTATTGGGTTAATTCAAAAGGCTTCTCATTGATCTCTGAAGTTCTTTCTTTTATTTGTTTGTTTGATTCTATTGCTGAGACTTTCCAGTGCATTTTGCATTTCTCTAAGTGTGTTTTTGATTTTCGAGAGTTGTGATTATTTTTCATTTATGCTTTCTATTTCACTGGAGATTTTTCCATTCATATCTTGTATTTTTTTTTTAAATTTCTCTAAGTTGGACTTCACCTTTTTTAGAGACTCCTTGATTGGTTTAATACTTGTCCTTCTGATTTTTTTTTTTCTGTCTATTCAGAGATTTCATCTTTGTTTGGGTCTATTACTGGTGGAGCTAGTGTGATCTTTTTGGGTGTTAAAGAACCTTGCTTTGTCATATTACCAGAATTGCGTTTCTGGTTCCTTCTCATTTGGGGAAACTATGTCAGAGGGAAGATCTGGGATTCAAGGCCTACTGTTCAGATTCTTTTGTTTCACAAGGTGCTCCCTTGATGTGGTGTTCTTCCCTTTCCCCTATGGATGGGACTCCTGACAGTCTAACTGCATTGATTGTTATTTCTCTTCTGTGTCTAGCCACCTAGTGGAACTATCAGGCTCCAGGATGGTACTGCAGAGTGTCTGCAAACATTCTTGTGATATGATCCATCTTCAGGTCTTTCAGCCATGAATACCAGTGCCTGTTCCTGTGGAAGTTGCAGGTTAGTGAAGTGGACTCTGTGAAGATCCTTGATGGTATTTTTGTTAAGTGCACTGGCTTTGTATTTGTTGAGCTCCAGCCAGGAAGTAGCACTTTTACCAGCACATCAGCTGTGGTAATACAGGGAACATTAGGTGGTGGGCAGGGCCATAAAGCTCCTAAGATATTATGTCCTTTGTCTTCAGCTACCAGCCTGGGTAGGGAAAGGTCATCAGGCTGGGGCAGGGTTAGGCACTTCTGAGCTCAGACTCTTTTTGGGCAGAGCTTGCTGTGGCTGCTGTGGGGTATGGAGGTGTGGTTCCCAGGCCAATGGAGTAATGTTCCCAGGGGGATTATGGCCAACTCTGCTGCATTACACAGATAACCAGGGAAGTGGGGGAAAGCCAGCAGCCACAAGCCTCGTCTAGCTCCCATGCAGCCTGCAGCCCAAAAAGCCAGTCTCACTCCCACCATGCCCCTCCAGCAGCACCAAGTTTATTTCCAGGCAGCAGGTGAGCAGGGCTGAGAACTTGCTTTAGGCTACTGGCCTCCCAGCTGAGAAAAAAAGCTTGCTGTCCCATGGAACCTGCAATAGCAATCCACCTCTCTCAGAGTCTGTGGATTCTCTGGGCTTACCTAGTATATTCTGCAGTAGTTCTTGGAGCAAAAGTTCATGAGATGGGTCTCCACACACTGCTCTGTCCCTCTGAGTGGGAGCTGCAAGTTAGTCCTGCCTCCTATCCACCCTTTTTCCTCTAATTGACACTCCTATTTTTCGAGGCAGAATTTTATTCTCATAGCATGTGAATAAATGCATTATGTTATGGATGAATGTTTGTGACCCCTAAATTCGTATGTTCAAATCCTAATACCCAATGTGATGGTATTAGAAGATGAAGCCTTTTGGAAGTGATTACCTCATCATAAATGTGTTAGTCCCTTATAAAAATAGGTCAAAGAAAACTCATTTATTCCTTCCAAAAACTCATTTATTCCTTCCACGAGGTGAAGGCACAGAACCAGAAAGAGTGCCCTCACTGGATACTGAACCTGCTGGTGCTGTGATCTTGGATTTCCCAGCCTCCAGAACTGTCAGAGATAAATTATGCATTTTTTAAATGGCCCCAACAGACTAAGACACATTCCTAGAGCATTACTCTTAATGTATGTAAGCTTAAGTAGTTAAGGAATGAACTGTTTTTTTTTTAAACAGGTAATTTGCTTGATACAGTCCTAATATAATGAATGCCACATGTAATTGGAAGTCCAATAAATTACTTTGAAATAATTTCACCTGCTATAGGGAATACACTTTCCCTTTACTATTTCAAGGTTTTTGAGGTTAAGAGTAGGGAAATATCAGCTCTTTATAATAATGAAGATTTGGAACTAAGTCCGGCACAACACTTGTTGAAAGATAATTCTCCATGGATTTCTCACAATTTTGCACATCTTGTGAGCAGAGTCACCAACAATCTTTGTTTTGGGCTATTGTTTTTTTCACGGATGTTTGCATAGCAAGCAACACTGGAAGGTTGAGGTAGTATCTCCTCCTAAGCTTGGGGGTCATTTGGCTGGGTTGCAAACCCAGTGCATGCCCAGCACTCTCTTGGGTGCCTCTCTATCACCCCTCTGAGACTTAGAGAGCAAGAGGAACCAACACAACCATGAGACTCTTGCTTCCTGCTGTGCAATGAGTAATAAAGGCCTTTGTTCCTATCCCAGGAGTCTTGTGTCTTTGGTCAGCCTCCATGAAACTGTGGCATGCAAACTTGTTACATTGCACATAAGGTCAAATTTTAGGCCCTTCAAAATTCTTCACAAACTTTTGATGGGTTAAGCAGAACCATGTAAGTTGACATTTTGCCAAGGAAAAAGGAAGTTAAAGGGGCCTATGACAAAGTTGCCTTGATCTCCTTCTTTGTAATTAAATACTCTATATACTTGTTTTTTGGTGTGTTTCTTGTTTTTAAAATGGCCAAGAAAATTTGTTCTTAAGGACTTACAGGTAAATAAAAAAAGAGAGTGTTTGGATAAGGTATAGAAGAAGGTTTGCTAAGGTGGAGTCAGCTCCCCAAGTGTGCAGCTCCAGCCGTCAGATAGAATGGCAAAAATGTACTGATTCCTAATAGAAAGAAACATAGGCTTTTGCTCAGTAAATACCTCATTCATAATTTATTCTCCTCAGTCCCCTTTTTAAATGGAGAGTAAATATGAGTTATATTAGTGATTTATTTTTACATAGCAACCAACAGGTATTTGATATATTTTTCTGTAAAATCAAGGTGATTTTTTATTTGTTTCTTCTTTCAAATTTGGCTTAATTATCTCTCAATAATTCCTCTTTACTGAACTTTATTCCACCCTTTATTCATCTGCAAGGTAGCAAAAACTTAGAGTTTTAAAGACAACTTGTCAGTTTGACATATCAGATAAAGCAGCTAGTCAACCTATACCTTTTATGTTTCCTTGTGTGACTAAAAAGTCACAGTCACTCATTCTCTTTTTAACATATCACAGAGTCTCCAAATAACCAGAATCCATCAGGTGACTTAATATGCCTAAAGGCAATCTGTGTTATAGCTAATGGATTAGGTAGGTATCTAAAGTTTAGAGACTTGGGTATCTAACAACTTGAAAATTCAAAAATACTTAGTAAAATATATCAACAGACTCAAGCTCCACTGTCGACAGGTTACACCAGCCAGAGGGAGCTCCTACGGTCTGTCATTCTGAAAAAGTTGGACCATCAACAAATGGGTGCATAGCTTGCCCAGTTTCTCTAATAACCATCAAGACAAGAAATATTTCAATGTACTTCCTTCTTAAGCTGCATGTAAAACAAAATTAGCGGTACTCTACAAAATTAAAACAGTTACAATTAAAGAGGAGTAATTTATAAATTATAATCTTGTCATTTTGAATAAGTTAAAAGGAAAACCAAACCGAGCATAAACGTTATACAACCCTTAAAAAATAGAATGATCCTGGATACCACTGTTGACAATCTCCCTTTTTGATGATATTTGAATATGCTTTAATACTTGGATTGTTTAAAACTATTTTTGGGGGGTTGTTTTAGAATCATTGAGACTGATACGTCATCACTGGAGGTCCTGCTGTTACAATGATCAAGAGTTGGTTAAGTTTTGACTCCAATTAGCAATATCAAGGCTGTGTGTGTGTGTGTGTGTGTGTGTGTGTGTGTGTGTGTGTGTGATTTTAATCTATCTTTCTCTTTTTGTTTGCAAACCCCAAGAATTTCTGTGGGCCATTCAGGGTTTGATCAGAAAAAGAGGACTTACAGTATAGGCATGCAATAGGGATATATTACAGAGATTTGACTTTACACAAATGTGGAGACTACAGACATTGTGTGAGGTTCTTGTTTTCTGTCTGACTTTAGTAGTCAAAGTCCACAGGGCAAATAGTTTGGAAGGAAAAATGGATGCAATGCGGGGGACTCATGGACAAACTGGAATCAGAGAGGCTGATCTGGAACCTGTGAGAATAGAGAGGCACCCCACATGTGTCTCTCATTGCTTCCCAGATTGCAACTTCAATGACAGAGCTTCCTGCAGGCAAGCTGGTGTCCCCCCTTGCAGTGCCGAGTGCACACCTGGCCCAAGTGTTGGAGAAGCTGACTCAGGTTTCCTAGCAAGAGCTGAAGAAGCTATGGGCCCAAAGGTGGCCTGGCATGAACCAGGTGTGCCACAGGTGAGTGAGAAAGTCCATGAATCATGGAATGAAATGGGTAAGAACCAAAGTACCCTTCTCATAATGGGTCACATCTGTTGCTACTCAGGCTGAACTAGTATGCGCTGTGTGGAGACTCTTTGATACCCCTCGAAGATTTAAAATTAAATTTGAATTCTTAATTTGTGACTCTGGAAGCATAGAAAATTAATTCAAGTCATTTTTTCTCATCTGCAAAACTGGAATTATTAAGGCTATTATAAATAAATGCCTAGCATAGTGCCTGCAAGAGTAGACTTGGAGCTGTTTCCTTTTTATTTTATCTTACGAATGGACTTCATAATCATCCCCTTGAGGCATTAGTAGAAAATTTAAGTGCAAGCTGGTAAATTTAAAATTACATAGAACTCGAAGTGATTGTGTATTATTATCTATAAATGTTAAAACAAAGACTCCAGTTATTGGATATGTTCCCTCTTATACATATTTTTAACACATCCATCATGTCCCCGTACTCATTTTTTATATGTGTAGATAATAGTGGAATCTGGGTTTGTAAAAACAATTTTAATGCCATTTTCCTTATCACAGAAGTAATAATTAGAGTAGAAAATTTTGAATTTACAGATAAGCAATATCAAGAAAAGGAAAATCATCCAAGGTCTCACTGCTCTAGTCATTAATATTTTGGTTTATTTTATCAAAAATAAACTAATCTCTCAGTCTCTATCTCCATATTACATATGTATATATACATACCATATAAGTATGTATATCTCCATATTACATATGTATATATACATACCATATAAGTATGTACATGTTGACTCATATGTTGCCAAGAGCTTACCAGATAATATAGGCTGGGGACTAAGTTTACTGATAAATAATTTTCATCAGTTTGTTTAAAAAGAATTCTGTCATTAGTGCTATATACTAAGACGGACAAAGGTGGACCCTGTTTGGCGTTGTGATATGGTAATATGCCTTGGTTCATCCATAATGAGGTTTTTATTTGGCTTCTGATGAATTGTTGGTTTTCCTTATTTTATGCTATTGCTTTTCTTCAAACAATTATTTTACACAACCAATAAAAATTCCACTCTGTTTATAAACTCTACCTGAGGCTATCTTTATAAATCGGATGATTTTGCCTTGTTTGGTTGGTTAGAGGGTCTGCATAGACTTTGAAGCAGTGACACTATTTATATTACAGTGGAACTATCTTGGACAGAGTGTGTATATGCAAGTTTCTAAATGTTAACTTAAAGATGGTGTCCATTCTCAATTCTTTTGATCTTATGACTAACTTCCTTCTTCTGAGACCTTGACTTTGAGGAATATTTACCAATTTTCTTCAATTATGTTATGACTTATAAGATACATCACACCTTAAAAAGAATTTCCTTGCATTGTCTTATAATCTATTGCTTTCAAATTGTGTAAGCAAAGGCAGCTGTTTTTACTTACTATAAAAGATTTTCTTTAATTTTAAATGGAATGAAATACTAGCTACTTTGAAAATTTTAATACCTTTCTTGTAAATACCTTAAAGTGTTTGCTCTCATCAAAGTCCACCAACTTTTCATCTCACTTACCTCCTTTTTACTACTAATCCAATTACTCCAAGCAATGTTTACAATAGATTAGGAATATTGTGTGCTAAACAGAAGACCTAGTTGAAATGTATTTTATAAAACTTATCAAAGTTCTAAAAGCAGAGGCCATTATATTCCTTGGGGCATTTGAAATTCCTTCAGTGGTCAGATGGGTATTGTTCGGGAAGGATTTTTTTAAAAATCTCTAATCAAATGGTCCCTGAAGGGTTCTTTGAAAGAACAATTTAGAATTCTCTATAAAACCTCTCAATGATCAGTGTTAAAGTTTGTCACCCACTGAAAAGTAATAAGCATTATTTGCATGATATGCGCATGTTATCTCTAGCTATCAGACTCTACAGTCAGACTTTATTGATGCCCTATCTGACGTAAAGATGTCATTAAGAAATCATTTAATGACCCAATTAATTTTAAATGAAAATTTTGTTAGCTGGTTCTAAGTTTTTGCTGGTAAGATTTGTACCTTTCCTCTCAGAGCTCACTGATTTCATTACCATATATAAAGATGTAGGTATAAATACTTTAAGTAGTTTTATCCCTTGGGTCTGTTTGATATTTATTATTTACTTAGTTTATTGTGTTTTTTACAATAATGCACTTGCATATTGGCTCCAGGAGTACCATTAGCTTATAAGCTAATATACTAAAAATAAGCTAATATACTGAAAGCTCTCTTATTTCAGGGTTGCCTAATTAAAACCAGTTTAAAGACAGAAAATAAAATTAATGATTGTAACAGGATGTAATACATGTAATCATGGAAGGATGCTCAGGATTCCCTGGGAACTGAGAAGCATTCAACTCAGATAGGGAAGAATTCCAGGAAGTAACACTTGAGCCTTTGATTAACATTGCTAGAACTACATATGCACACTGAAAAAAATACAAGTAATACAGAAGGGCATAAAGCCAACAATGAAAAAACTGTATATAATGGTGGTACCCTGGATTAGATCTCGAACAGAAAAAGGATATTAGTCGAAAAACAGATGGAAACCATAAAGTTTGGATTTGGTTAATAGTAATCTACCCATGTTGGTTTCTTTAGTTTTGTGAAATGTATTGTGGAAATGTAAGATATTAGCAATGGGAGAAAATAGGTGAGGAAGTATTTACAAATGCTCTGTACTGTCTTTGTAAATTTTCTATAAATTTAAAATTATTCCAAAATAAAAAGCTTATTTAAAATAAATGAACAATAATTTTTTTCTTTCACTGACAGATCAGAATAACATACTGTTCTATCTTTACCCTCAACAATATAGAGTTTGCTTTAAGATCAATACAAATGAATCTACCTTATTTTAAAAATGCCTGTAAGTTATTCCATGAAGCTAGTTTACATGTCTTAAAGTCATTCTGTTAAGTTATCTTCATAGATAACTGCAAAAAGCATCTTTACAAATATATTCTTGTTTAAAATTGACAAAAAATAAAAATATTAACATTTTAACATGAAATAAATGTTTAAAATTGCCAAAAAGGAAGAGGAAAAATTCTTTTTCAAATGGTTGTTGGAGTTTATAAACTTACCAATATTATATGAGAATGCCTTTTTTTCTCATGTTCTTATTAAAATGGATATTATCATTTAAAAATATTGCATTCGATTAGAAAGCAGTTGGTATTTCAATTGAGTTGTGATGGGTGAACGAATACTAGCTAGGCAAATGGGAATTTGTGAAATAATGGGTAAGATAATATCATGAGCAAATGTATGGTGGCACAGAGGAAATGCTGTTCTCACAATATGGTATTTTTCAGAAAAGCTGGAATTTATCATAGCACTGAGAATCAACATCATAGAGTTGGCTGCTATCATCATGAAATGCTTGCATCCCTCCTAAAGGGACGAACCTTGAAAAGTTAGAGACGATACAGTCTTTATAAAGGGAAGACCATATTCGGATTTTGACTTTAAAAAGATCTCTATGAATGCATTGCAGGAGCCTGGCTTAAATGAAGCTAAATCTGGAAACAGGATAATCAGTTAAGAGGCTTTTAATATGAAATGATAACTATCAGTACTGAGGCAGAGGAAGCACCTTTGAGAGAAGCATTGGAGACAGAAGCTTCAGGACTTAGAGACTGATGAGACCTGAAGGGTAAAACAAGTAGACTAGGTTAAATCTCAGTTCCATCTCTGGTGTCAGTGCCAAAATTAGAGGCTGTAGGGAGAGAGGCAGGTTTGGGAAAGAGATGGTAAATTTTTTTTTAGACATGTTTCATAAAAGCTGCCTGTAGGACTCAAAATTGAAAAGTACAACAGACAGAGAGAGAAGCAGATTTCAAGCCTAATTCTGGCCCAGAGATACAGATTTGAGAGTTATTAGTGTACGAGTGGAAGAGGAGACTGTGTCATTATTGACATTGGAGTGGATACGTCTTTGTTGTGGGGACTTCTCCCATGCTCTGTGGGATGGTTAGCACCCCTGGTTTCTGCCCGCTAGAAGTCAGTAGTTCTTTTCACACTGTAACAACAAAAAATGCCTTTAGATATTGCCAAGTGCCTCCTCAGGGTAAAGTTTCCCTGGTTGATAACCCCTGGACTATACGATGTGAGAAGGGAAAAAAGATGATTATGGATCCCTGGGGAACTCTGGCATTGAAATGTGTCAATGATGCTGCATGGGAGAAATCCAGGCAGGTAGATGCAAAGCAAATAAGAAAAAATAAGTGGTACCATCGAGGACAGGGCATGAGATGAGACAAGAAGGAAATAGACATCAATGTCAAATACAGATAAATCAAGTCAATTGAAGACTAAAATTGTTAATGCCATGTGGCAATTTCAAGGTCACTGGTGACATTAACAAGAGTAGCTCTTCGGATGTCAGCTTCAGGTGCCACCTGGAACCAGTTCTCAAAATTCAATACACTCTTAGTTTTTGAGTGATGGCTGTCTCACTGTTTCTTGGGGGTTTTAAGAACAGTTCTATTAACTCTTCTGACTCTCACTTAGCCTAGGTATTTGCCTTGAGAAATACTAAAACCTTTCTACACATCTCACTCCTGGTTCGTTTTTGGATTTAAACTTTTAATAACCAAATGCCTTTCTTATTTTAACATGATGACTCTTTTAGTCTTTACTCTATTATTGTAGTCCCCTCATCCTAAAATACCCAGTGGTGTGTCCCGATGCTAACTGGAGTGGCAGACATTATCTTTGCCAGCAACTTCTCTTCTCTCTTACTCTTACACCAAATTTAGATGACTAAAAACTCTTCACTTTCAGGGTGAGTTTGTTTCAGTGGAGCAATGGAGCTGGCTCTCGCAAGCTCAAGGGCTGATTGTTAAATCTGCAGTAATTCTGGAGCCAATTGTTAAACACGGTCATTCTAAAAAATTAAGTTATAAAATGTGACAATTCATTTTATAACAACAGTGGTAAATATTCAGCCCACGTTACTTTTAAATTATTTTACTATTATCTAAATTCTTGAGGTTACGTATATTATATCGCAATGGTTAAAGTGTCATATGATGTGGTACTTCTGTGCATCTCTTGTCAAATTTGTGTTCAATGATGTCAGACTGGTAGCTTGAAATCAGCCATGGTGAAAGTCTATACATTGCAGATATTGTCAGAGCCTGATAATGTTTTAATTGTATAGACTGTATAAAGTAATTGATAAAATACAATAATACTGATTAAACTTAAAAGTATCTTGTGTCTGTAGCTGTTACATTGTGAATAGAACACATGGTGAAAATATTCTGGTATCTAAAGACTAGTATCCAACCAGCAAAGAAGTCATTCAGGTCCTTGATGAATGAGCAAAGTTACAACATATATCTCTATTGTTTCAGTGTCATCTTATTCATTAATAATATTTATATTAGCCAAAATTCAGTTGGATTCATGCTCATTTGTTAATTGCAAAACTAGGTTAATTATATAAGAATTTGGCAAAAAAATAAATGAGACCATTTGTGTGAATAAATTCACCATAAGAAATTCACAATAAAGAGTAATATATATCTCATTTGCAAATTATATGCTGTATATCCTTTGTATCAGTTAAATTTATAATGGACTTAATGTTTGTATATGTCTGTCTATACATATATTGTTCATATACACTTGTTTTTCAGAAAGCGAACTATTAAACATTTGCCAGAATTTCTTTCTTATAAGATTTTCCAAATTAATTTCCAGGTGCTGCCTCTTAAGGTCAATGGGTACCAAAATCTGACATAAATATGCTTTAGACCTTATCAGAAAGTGTTACTATACATTGGTGTTTCTAAAATTGGTCTCTTCTCTGTTCTCACTACTGTCCTTGTCCCACATTTTATCATATCTTTACAAAATTACTCTACATTAGCCTTCCTGTATCTACTTACCATACAACATTTATCTTGCAATAATTTAGCCAATTTTTATCTTGTAGAATTCACATTGGTCTCTGGATTTATCTTTTCTGATCCTTTTCTGTGACATTATTGCATGAATTTAACTGTACATACTGAAATTCTACACATTTTGGTCTCATTACTGAATTTTTTTCTTATATGCTTCTGTTTTTTATCTCTCTAGTAAGTGTAGTCTCTCTAGTCTCTGGATGGGACTCATGACTGAAAAAAGGTTTTCTGTTTGTAGATGTTGTCTATATTACAGTCATTCATAGGCATTTTTCTCAAGAGCAGTAGAAGAGAAAATGATAGGCTCATTCAGTGTTTCAATGGGTTAGCTTCCCCTAGTTTTGAACATAATGGAACAAAATCACCTGGAAACTTGGGAGAGTCTAGGGTGACCTTTTTCCCTTTTTCTATAACTATGTTCAATTTCTCTTTTTCTATTTTCTTCATCGAGTCATACTGTTAGGCAGGTAATCCTTCACCAATATTCAGCTTGCAGAATGTTGTTAGACTCTAGTAAAATGGTGGTTTTTCCTTTAAAAGCAATTATCAGCTGTTATAAGCTAAATTTTGTCCTCTTCCCCCTATGCCAAAGTCATATGTTGAAGTCTTAATCCTTACCACCCCAGAATGTGACCTTATGTGAAAATAGGGTCATTTCAGATTTAATTAGTTAAGACGAGGTCATACTACAGTAAAGTGGGCACATGAACCAAAATGGCCAGTGTCCTTATAAAAACTGGAAATTTGGACACACACACACACACACACACACACATACACACACATACACACACACACACACACATACCCACACACCCTGCCCTGTGGACATGAAGGCAGAGGTGAGGTTGATGAGTCTACAAGCCAAAGAATGCCAAAGATTTCCAGAAAATCACAAGAAGCTAGGATAGAGGCATGGAACAGATTTTTCCTCATAACCTACAAAAGGGACCAATCGCATTAATACTTTGATCTCTGAATCTTTGCCTCCAGAACTATGAGAAATTAATTTCTTTGTTAAAGCCACTCAATTTGTGATTCTTTGTTATGGCAGCCAGCCAACTAGTGTGTCATCTAATTATAATGCTATCACTGTAACTTAATTAATATCTTATTTCGCACATATAGTAAAAGTTTTTTGAGAGCAGGTACTGTGTCTATTTTGTTCATAATTGTATTCTTTGTGCCTACTATAGTGCATGACACATACTAGGGTGCTAAATCAAAATTGGTTGATTGAATGGTTAATTGAATGAAAATCCTCTTCCTCAACAAAGTTTACTCTTATGATGGTTAGAATTTTAGTTGTAAAATTCTTATCAGATTTTTTCTGGTTGCAAATTCAAGGGGATGCAGAATTTCTTCTGGAAATTTGTCTTTGAGATGGAAAAAGGAAGGAAACCTCTTAGTTGGGTGGATGCATGTGTCTGGTGATGAGCATTCTTTATTTTCACATAGGCTAAATTTACTCATTTTTGGCCATAGCAACAGAATGCGTGCAAAAGTCGATAGAGTAGTGTGTGGAATGTGAGGACAGTGCCATATGGGAATTGTGTGGTACATGGTTGATATGATATATTTTAATGTTTAATTTAAGAAGGTCTGATTTTGACAGTAGGGTTTGGTTCTAAAAATAGAACCAAATGATAAATATGGAATAGAACTGTATGATACTAAAACAAAACAAAACAAACAAACAAACAAAACCCTTGTGGAATGATAGTCCATTATGTTGCTTTTATATATAATGCTTTTACACAGAACAATAGCATTTCATCTCTCTCATTTACCTAATCTGCATTATAAATGCATATTGTCATTTTACATGTGAGATGTGAGAAATCTGTCTCATTTATCTCTATTTCAGGCTGTTTATTTTAGGTAATTCTTTTATTGTTGGGTCCATTTTAGATACTCTTTGTTAGCTATTTTTAATCTTACGTAAATAGAGTATTTAAATCCTCACAATGGAGTTTTGGCCACAGGTTGATTTATATAAATTATAGCATATGGATTAGCATAAGGAATAAGACCAAAAAAATCAGAGTTCATTCCAGAGGAGCATATGTCATTTCAATGTTTGGTGTCATGTACATTAGCTAGATAAAATAAAATTGATTCCAAAATATATTTTCTAAATTCATATATGTTAGTTTATTTTTAAATAGACTTTTCTTTATGGTTATAGTTAATGTATATATCCGTCCTATTGCTGTGCTAATCAAATGCAATTCTTTCCCCATCACCCCAGCATATCTATGTAATTATGACATAATTTGATAAAAATACATTTAAGCAATATCTATAACAACATATTTTAGTCTTCCATTACTATAAGCTTTTGAATATGGAGTCATGCAAATAAATTCAATTTTACACATTTGGAAAAAGCATAAGAAAGAATTTTCTAGTAAGTACATATACACGAACATACATATACAACAACACAGACATGCACTAATACACACACACACATGCACATGCACACACACACTTACACACACACTCCAACCAACTGTCATGAAATCATTGAATCAAACACAATGCTTTGGAAGCTACATTTGCCAGGTTAAACTAACTGGAATTTTATGCTTTTAAAACAATCCTTTAGGGAATTTAGTTGATGGAAGTTAATTTCTAATTCGCCAAGAATAATGTAAAGCAAATTTAAAAATTCAAAGGTTTTCTTGAAACTCATAAAACTTTGCATAATCATGGGAACTAAAAGTAGGTGCAGAAGGGAGAAAACAGAAAGACAAATTGTCCATATTCAAATATAAAATGGTCCAGAATTTTTGGAAATGAAGAATGACATGAAACACACACATACACATGAAACTAACCATGAAGTTAAATTTTTTTTTCTATTTCTCAGTGATAGATTAAGTGTTTAAAGGAAACGTTTCAAAATGGAAAGTCTTTTACAAGTAAAACACCCATACTCTTAAATATTACTAGTTTTTTCTCTTCTTATATTATTATAAGACCAAGTATAACAAAATAAATTTTCTTCTGAAATGTTATCCTGAAATTTTGAAAGGACAGAGACTAGAAAGGTGTACATTTATTTGGGGTATCATTTGACAAATGTAAGCGTAGCAAATCAAGTGAAATATCTCTGTATCATTCTAGAGCTAGAGAATAATAGTACCAAAGATAAAGAATTATTGGCTTTTGTGAGCAAAAGAAAGACAACATGGAAAAAAATGAAATCAAGTTATTCTATGAATTGTCTTCCAGTTGACCTTTATGTTGGAAACTCAGAACTGGCCACAGGTTTTGTAAAAAGGCCTGAATAATCAAAATAAAATTAAATATTTCTGTAGTTTTTTAATGTTGATTCCGTCAATCATATAATGTCATTTAGAAGATGTCATAATAATCACTGTGCCAAGTTATAACAAGGTAATGGCTTTTAAAGGATGACAAAGTACAATGCACAGGAAAATTCTTTAGATAAATAGTAGCTAATTGAGATTAATATAAAATAAATAATTAAAGCAATATTATTTTGCTTCTATTGGCAGTAAAACAGAAAAAAAAATCACACACTTTCCATGGGGGAGCACATGACATGGATGGGAATGTACCCTGGCTGTAAGGCTTCCTGCTTCAATGCCAGCATGGGGTTGGAGCTGCAGCCTAAGAACTTGCTTTACTTGAGCTCTCGACTTGAAGAGATCTGGATACTTAACAATGGTTGGCTCAGGGTCTGAGCTGGAAGTGAGCTGCTCTCTCTGACTCACCATGTCATGCTGGAATCATAAGATGGTTCATGTACAAACATAGGGTTTACTTTCCCTACATTCACTCCAATCTTGTGATGTGAGACTCCTGAAGTAGGATTTTAACCTTGAACCTTGTTTAGAATTGTTTCTTTCAGTGGAGCTCAGGAAAGATCACAACAGTTGTGGAGTTACTACATAAAGAGGTTTCTACTCCCCAAGGGATGCATAGGAGGAACTGGCTAAATCTAAAAACTGCACAAAATTAACTCACAAAGAAGAATTAAAAACAGAAGATGTTTACCTACATTAACGAACCTGCACATCCTGCACATGTATCCCGGAACTTAAAATAAAAGTTTTAAAAAAGAATAAAAAAAACAGGTAAGAAATTCTAAAACTTAGAGATAGTCTTAAACCTAACAATAAAAAAATTTACATCCAAGTTGAAATAGAGTTGGTAGGACACTCTTGGAAGTGGATCTCAAAATAAGTATAACAAAATTCTTAAAAAGATATATAAGTAAATAATACTCATGAAAAAAAAGAATATAATTATGCAACAAAGTAAAAATAAAAAAACTTTTTCTTTGCTTTCTATACGGGATTATAGATAGATATGAGGAATTGTTCCAGAATAGAACCAGATACATAAATAGAAGTTACAGGACCTACAGAACAGAATGAGAAGCTCTAACAGAGGACTAAAAGAAGGTGCAGAAGGGAAAGAAAATAGAAAGAAAGGCAAATTGTCCATGTTCAAATGTAAAATGGCTCAGAATTTTCAGAAATAAAAGAATGACATGAAACACACACACATGCACACATGCAAACACATACACACACACACACACTCTCCATCAAATATTGGAAAAGGCCCTTTGATTTCATACATACGTGAAATAGTTTTAGAAAAACAGAAGTAAGCAACAAGGTTGGACGGTTTTTTTGGCACCCATCTATTTTGATGCTTTCACTAAGGTAATCTATCATTCACGCTGATGACTGGTTGGTAACTGTTGTAGCATTCTACCTGCAGGCATCTGTTCTGCTCATTACTGAGCCTTCCGCATTCTTTTGTATTTTCTCACATTGTTGATTAAAACCAATTGCTGCTCTCTAAATGGGTTCATGTTGAATAATAGTAATAAGTTCTTAGCACACCATATAAATTTCAAATATTAAGAGTAGAAATATGTTTTCAGAAAATAGTTGAATTTTCATAGAATTTTAATTTTCTATTCAGTTTATAATGCTTCTTTAATTCTTAAAGATCAACAAGATTGTTAACAGTTCAAGAGAAAGCCAGGCAAAGATATGAACACAGAGTTCAAAAAGAAATACAAGGAACCAATACATACATTAAAAGAAACTAAATCTCAAGAACAACTTTAAACAACAAACATAAATTAAACAATATTGAGATAGGCATTTTCATCTAGATGGTCTAAAGTAATAGGTACTTTTATGCATTAACATTGGTATATTCTGTTTAGAAACTTATTTTAAAATTTTTAGAAAAATTAAAATACCTTTTATAAGGCAGCTCTAATTCTAGAAATTTAAACAAAAAATTACTCAAATACTTACCTAATGTTTTGTGCGGCTTTTTAATAACTTAGAAGTGATTTTAATCTCACTACAGGGATTCTAATTAGATATATTATGATCAATTTAAACAATGAAATAATATCCCAGCCATTAAAAGGAAGAATGCATCACTGTATCTAAAAACGATAGGGGACAGTGGAGTTTGGGGGGGGGATAAAAGTGGTATTTCTCATTTCATCATAGGACAATTTTTACAACTAAATAAATATTTAAAATGTAAAAATCCAATTAAATATTAAAATGATCTATTGATGTTATATCAATATTATAATTCTGATGTAAATATTATTTGATGTGTTGGAATGGAAAGCATACATGCACATCTGATTTGATTTGCTACTTTTCATTTAGGAGTTTGAATCTGTATTCACAAGTCTGGTTGTCCCTCGGAGTTCCTTGTGCACTCTTGTCAGGTGCTGGTAATACATTTGTAAGATGGAGCACTACAAAAGCACTGTTTTTTTCTTCTGCTTACTTAAGAAAAAAAATTTTTTTCCCCTCAGTTAAGGAAAATGGTAGAAGACAGTTGTGAGGCGATTTTGTGGGATTTTTTTTTTTTGAATTTGTAATCATCCTTTTGCCTTACTCTAAAATTTGATATACTGTTTTGCCTTGTATGTGCTCATTCTCTGATTTATATGTTAGGATCTTTGGATTTGTTATTCTTTTTTTTTTAAATAATTTATTTATTTTACTTTAGGTGCATACTATATCTGGCATTTCTCCCCATGTTATGCCTCCCCCACCTTCCCCACCCTCCCCACCCCCATTGTCTCTCCCCTACCCCCAACAACTGTCCCCTGTGTGTGATGCTCCTCTCCCTGAGTCCATGTGTTCTCATTGTTCAGCACCCACCTGTATGGTGCTTGGCTTTCTGTTCTTGGGTCAGTTTGCTGAGAATGATGGTTTCCAGATTCATCCAAGTCCCTGCAAAGGACACAAACTCATCGTTTTTTATGGCTGCGTAGTATTCCATGGTGTATATGTACCACATTTTCTTTGTCCAGTCTATCATTGATGGGCATTTGGGTTGGTTCCAGGTCTTTGCTATTGTACACAGGGCTGCAATGAACATATGTGTGCATGGGTCTTTATAGTAGAACAATTTATAGTTCTTTGTGTATATACCCAATAGTGGGATTGCTGGGTCAAATGGAATTTCTATTTCTAGATCCTTGAGAAATCGCCACACTGTCTTCCACAATGGCTGAACTAATTTACACTCCCACCAACTGTGTAAGTGTTCCTATTTCTCCACATCCTCTCCAGCATCTGTTGTCTCCCGATTTTTTAATGATCGCCATTCTAATTGGTGTGAGATGATACCTCAGTGTGGTTTTGACTTGCATTTCTCTAATGACCAGTGATGATGAGCATTTTTTCATATGTTTGTTGGCCTCCTATATGTCCTCTTTTGAAAAGTGTCTGTTCATATCCTTCACCCACTTTTGAATGGGGTTGTTTGCTTTTTTCTTGTATATCTGTTTTAGTTCTTTGTAGATTCTGGATATTAGCCCTTTGTCAGATGGGTAGATTGCAAATTTTTTTTTGCCAGTCTGTGTCTTTTGATTGGGGTGTTTAGGCCATTTACATTCAATGTTAATATTGTTATGTGTGAATTTGATCCTGCCATTTTGTTACTGGCTGGTTTTCTTTTCATTAGTTGACTCATTTTCTTCATTGCATTTTTGGTCTTTGCCAACTGGTTTGCTTTTGCAGTGACTGGTACTTGTTCCTTTCCATGCTTAGCGTTTCTTTCAGGAGCTCTTGTAGGGCAGGTCTGGTGGTGACAAAATCTCTCAATAATTGCTTGTCCATAAAGGATTTTATTTCTCCTTCACTTATGAAGCTTAGTTTGGCTGGATATGGGATTCTGGGTTGAAAGTTCTTTTCTTTAAGGCTGTTGAATATTGGCCCCCACTCTCTTCTGGCTTGTAGGGTTTCTGCCAAGAGATCTGCTGTGAGTCTGATTGGCTTCCCTCTGTGGGTGACCTGACCTTTCTCTCTGGCTGCCCTTAGCATTTTTTCCTTCATTTCGACCCTGGTGAATCTGACGATTATGTGCCTTGGGGTTGCTCTTCTTGAGGAATATCTTTGTGGAGTTCTCTGTATTTCTTGAATTTGAAATTTGCACTGCTTTGCTAGGCTTGGGAAGTTCTCCTGGATAATATCCTGTGGGATTTTTTTACATGCAAGCCTGGCAGATCATGGATAAGAAACACGATATTGAGGCGATTACAATCTTTCATTTGGTTTAACATTAAGCCCCACCTCCTGGTACAAATGTGAGGGCCTCCCAAAGCGCTCAATTTGTCTTTGTGCTTCTTGTTTATTGGGAAGAAGGGATCAATAGTCTTCAAACATCTGTCCCCATGATTCAGAATTAAAACATTTTTGGAATAAATTTGGGTGGGTGAAACCAAGATACAGAGGTAGGGAAGTGATAGAAGAAATTGAAGTAAAATTATCGTGATGTTAGGGATGAGGTATCCAGGGGGATTGGTTCAACAGGGAAATGGAGAGAGAGAGAAAGGAAGATAGTTCTCCATCACATCCTATTGGAAATGGTTTAGACCTAGGAAAACTACTTTATCTGAGAATTTAAACATCAAGATAGTCAGCTGCAATCACACTTGGGGATAAGTCAAATTGACCTGATACCCTTTTGTGAGCAGATTTAACCTAAAGAAATTCTTTGGTATCTGGGCCTTGTCTCAGTGACAGACAAATTCTTATTCTGGAAGGATCTCAGAAATTGTCCCAAATTTTTATAGCTTTAACCACCTCATAGGTAGGGTACTGGAAAGCGTTTACTCTCTAAAACCTGGCTAGATGGCTGGGGAATCTTTTGCACTGTTTTTAACTGAGAAACTGGTCAGCCCACGTTGGCCACTTGAAGGGCTGATACTGCAAAGACAAGATGCCACCTGCTACATGTGTTTGCTACTGAAACAGGAACTTTTCTTGAGCTACAAAGTTGATCACAAGCACTATTGGTCAGTGATAACAAAGATGTGAGACTTTTGATATATTAGCAGTAAGTTATTAATATAAAACAGCAGAAAAAGATGCTAAAACTAAGAAGTGCAGTAGTGAAACAACCGTATCATTAGAATAAGCGTAACAAGATTTTATCATTTGAAGTTATTTAACTTTGCAAAAGTATAAATAAAACATAAATCTCTCCAATAATGAATGAACACTAGGAAGTTTTATAATCCCCAAACTGGGATTTAATTTGTAATAAGTTAATTTTCATTTATATCCTTCAAATATTTATTCTTCAGTTTTAAGCCAGCAATTTGTCAATGTTCCAAAACTTAGTGATTTCCTGAAATGGTTCGTCTGTTTTTTTTTTTTCCTTTGAAGAGAAAGTAAACAGAATTATTTTATTTAAAAAATGTTCCTTACAGATACCAAACAAGAAGTACTATTAAGAGTCCCATTTTTTCTTTTACATATATATTTACCAGAATGCATTAGTAAGTTTACATTAAAAGAAAAAATAGAGGAATTTTTAATAAAGTTTTCTTTTTATATGAAGTTTTACAATGTTAGGCAGACCACACTGAAAAATGTATATGCATCAAAAATATTCTCATGGCCAGTTGTCACATAATCAGCATTAAGATGTATGAATACTGTGCACAATCATTTGACCTTAAAATGAAATTTTTATTCTTTCAATAAAAATGTTGGGCAAAATGGATTTTAAAGATAAGTACTAATAGTACCAAATAAATATTTTAATAGCAGTTTAGCAAATAAATGCATATATCTATTTAGTTCACTTATCCCTTCGTGTTCATGGGTAATTGATTCCAAGACCCATATGAGATGCTCAAGTCCATGATATGAAATGGCACAGTTTTCTCATGGAAACTTTAAATAATTTCTAGATTACTTATAATACTTAGTACAATGTAAATGCTATGTAAGTAGTTGTTATACTGTATTTTTATTGTTGTAGTGTTATTTTTATTATTGTTGTATTGTTACGCTTTTTTTGAATAGTTTAGAGCCTTGGTTGGTTGGAATCAGTTGTGCAGGAACCTGTGGGTGTAGCGGGTGGGCTGTGGGTTTAATCCTAATTTCTAGCTTTCACTTTCTTTGTAGAAAGAATACTTGCCCACTCTGTTCCATGTTCTTTTTGAGTGCTTTGCTCAGTGTGTTTCTTGGGTGAGTGACTGATCTAGAGAATCTGACTTTCCATTACTCTAAGGGCTGGATATGGTTGGAGGAACATGAGAAAACGTAGAAGGAAAACTTGAAGGTAAATATTTGTACCTTTTCATAAGCTAATACCACTCTGGGGATTTTGTTTTTAATGTGTATTGACAGCACACTTTACTTAGTAGCTGGTTTCCATTTGTGTAGGTTCCACCTAATGTAACTTCTTTTTTGCTTAAGCATTTGCATGACTGTTAGTGCTTCAAAGTCAATTTTTTAAAATGCACAAGTTATAAATATAGAAGAAAGAGCAATCCACCAAGCCTAACAAGGACCCCGAACATTTTCATATTAAGATTGTAAGTAGATCTCAGTTCAGCGTTTACTATAAATTAGTCAAAACATCTGCAAGAAAATGACTATAACTACATCTTTGTATTTATTACTTGAAGTAATAAAGCTTATTTTCATTAACAACTTGCATATAAAAAAAGAAATGACAGATAAGATTTATAAAGGAAAAGGGGAGTGCTAATATTCAGAAAGCAAACACCAGTATTTCATTAGTTTGAAAGCACTGGCTTTTATAAAGTCTTTGATCAAATTAGTGTAGATAGAAAATATCCTCTTTGACACAGGTTTTGTCAGATACAATGCTATAGAAAGCAAGGTTCCTGATTAACGACCTTCAGTTAATCCATCCATTTGGAACTTTAGTTGGTCATCATGAATAATTTCATTGTTCTCTCTTTTTGCTCCTTTTTAAACCAAAGGTCTCTTTCCAGATAATTTGAAATTGACTCACTATTATCAGTTTTGATAATTATTGCTAATTTTGTTCCTTCTAGGAATATTTGCATTTTACAGAAATCAAAACTTTCACACTAATGGTAAATTTTTGGTGCCTGGTCTAGTTATTTTTTTGATTAGTGTTTAGAAAATTAAGCTGTTTCTATGAAATAGCTAATTTTATGAAAGCATTAACAGTATTTTTATTTTCACTGAAATAAAGAGACAAAAAATTTAAGAAAATTTTAACACTATTTTATATATAATAAATTAATATTAATAGGAAATATGCTACTAATTTTAAATCTTCCCGTGGTCAACAAGTTCGTTCAGAATCCTTCTCCCCTAGAGCTTACAAATTCTGTGTTTCTGATAGTGTGCGTTGTAAAAGTCTGTTTTATCTTATATTTATGTATGGAACATCTCAGATTTGTTGTCTCTCAATTCCCATTTCAATCCCAGACACAGATAGCTTGAATGCTTGAGATGAAACACACACACACACACACACACACACACACACACACACACACGCACACACACAAAGTTAGATAGCCTATACTTGACCTTCTCAGCAGAGGTGGGCTATTTCTCAACCCTTTACTGACAGATACTTTCCTATGAAAACTTCTTTCCACACCATGTGTCATCAGGCCTGTTACACGTTTTCTAGCTTACTCCTTTTTAACAGAGCACAGAATCAAAGTTTACATTTCTAAGATCGAAGTTTACGTTTCTAAATCTACCCGCCAATCAGGCAATTCCTAAGCAGCAGTTATTACTGGAGCTACTGGGTGGGCCTGCCACACCATCACAGCAAGAAGACAATGAGCCCAAGTGGAGTTAGACAGTTTCTTGCCCACGGCTCAATAGACAGCATAAGCCTTATGTTTGCATCACTTCCTCTCCTCCTCCCAGTTCCAAAGCAGGCCCAGGTGAATGCTGCTCACACAGTGAGTCATGGCTATGCCTGAAGAATGCTGAGCTTAGGAAGCTCTCCAATCTTATGAGGGGACCACAAGCACATCTGCCTATCTTTCACTCTGGAGAGAGACATTATCTTTATAATTTTAATCAGAGACAAATTTTCAGGTCAGAAAACAAATCTGCCTTTGGACAGAGATGTTACTTTTATCACCCTGGAACATGTCAGGAGATGGGAGGAGGACTCCAACTTTAGAACTTTGGAATCTAAGGAAATCTGCTTCCTGTCCAGAAACATCTTTGCTAACATCTTGGACAAGTTTCCTTGAACAAGTTGCCAGTGCCTTTTGCTCAGATGTGCAAAAACGGCAGATCCATGAATCATCTCCCTGTACTATCTTTTCCTCACCTTTGGGTCCTTTGCCGAAATTTCACTCCTGTTTTGCATTTTGCATTTTTTCTTTCTCTTTATGTATTACAAAAATAAAATTTTATTATTTTCCTAGTTATCCTCCAAGACAGCAATTCCCATGTGCTTTACTAGATGTAAATAAGTGTGTATGCTTTTATTAGAGGTTATGGAAATTTGCAACTGAAGAGAAATTAATTTTTTTAATTTCCTGATAGAAACACTAAACTCTGACTACTATTTCAGATTGAATCAGTGTTAGTGGGACATTTGATCTTACAAATCTCTTTCTATTACAGAAAGAGATAAATTTGGATGTATGCTCACTGCTTTGGAAAATGCTAATATGATGAATTTAAAGAGACACAGGTATGAATATATCCCTGATAGAGGAAGAAGGGGAAAAATATATTGTTCATTTCAAATTAACAAATATACATTTTCAAAGTGTAATCTATTAAAGATATGATTACTAGGTACAGAGTCATATTTTCTTACCTCTGTAGCACCTGAAATCCATCTCAGATTAAATCAGGCTACCCTGGATTTTGCTTTTTTGATGAATTATTATTATTATTTTTTA
Organism: Ateles fusciceps; assembly: GCA_036589455.1. Taxonomy (NCBI): domain Eukaryota; kingdom Metazoa; phylum Chordata; class Mammalia; order Primates; family Atelidae; genus Ateles; species Ateles fusciceps. Next base: position 7,734,976 of record JAZHEH010000174.1, on the reverse strand, counting down.
TTACCAGAAGTCTTGAGAGGAGGCAGTGGCCAAGCTCCATGTCTTGCAGCCAAGGCCACACTGTGGGATGGAAGGTGCAATGTCATGTGTCTGGTTTACAGCACTCACATATCAGTTGACAGAGTTAACGGAAGTGCTATTGGCTGGCAATCATCCAAAAACATCAGGATGAAAACCTGCTCACACTGGTGCTTCAGCCTTGGAGATTCCTGAGAATTTTCACAAATGCTTAACCTCATCTGCTGAGAAAGGCCGATATGGACTTAAAATTAATGAATGCATTAACTAGTTAATGTAGAGGAACACAAAGTCAAGAATGTGTTCCTTGTTATTCTGTGTTTCAAATTTGGCTGGGCAGTTGAGCAAATGGTCTTAATTCTTCTAAATATTGGAAACCTGGTGTCTAGGCACAAAGCTAGATTTTTTGGCTTCATTGTGGAATAAATATATTTGTCATTCCATTCAACAAGCAGAGATCAATACAGTATTCTAGGTCTATCAGGATGGGAAGCCGTGCGTGATAACTTGCCTACCTAGTGGTTTGTTTTATGGTAGCAATGGGGTTGGGATGTACCTTTGCCAAAGGACCAATTTTTGTAGGACTTTGGGACTGTTGGATAACGAACTAGTCAGTGTGATGAAGACCCCAGTCCCTCTGAACTCTTGGAGCTAGATGTCAAGCCAGAGAAATTGTGAAGATTATTCTTCCTAAGCAGCAACCTCCAAAAAGATTAAGATGTATATTCACACCTATGGAGTTTGGAGAAGTTACTATTTTCTATAATCCCTCAATTGGGGTTTTATGCCCACCTTTCTCAATGTTAACTGATAATGAGATTGAGTAAGTCATCAATGAGAAGAGTGGTTTGAAAATATATAATGTAGTACATAAATATTACGTAGAATTAAGGAGGCAGCACAGTCCTCAATAAGACCTAGATATTCAACTTACATTTAAAGCTTTAATTAGTGCTTTTACCTTTTGAAATATAGTTACACTGTTGTACATTCCTAAAAGAATGATGCAGTTAGATCTTACAAAAAATACTACAGTTCCCCAAATACAAAGTCATAAACCTATGTTTATAAAAACTATTGCATTATGAACCTGAAACATAATATATATCACAATCATTCAGCTTACAATACTCTGAGTGCTGATGTGAAGATTTCATCTTGGTTAACCGAGGAAAGTAATATTTTGTTTAAGATCATCAACATGTGGTCAACTTGAAATAAGAGCTTCTCCGTGTTATGAAAATTGTGATTTTGTAATGGGTAACACAATCAAACTAAAATAAGCCTTATTAAAGCAGATTTCTCTAAAGGTACTTCTGCTTCATTTTGCCAATTCTGGAATCTGCAATCTTGATTTCAGTGGTTAAGGAGGATCTACTCCCTCAAACACAACACGTGCAAATCATAAATTAGAATTGCTTGCATATAATGTAATAGAGAAGTTAGGTTCAGCTTACTCCATTAGCAGAAATGTATATACAACTGGTGTAATACACATTAACAGATTGGAGTGTAAATATGAACATATCTCTCATTTCAAAATTAAAACTGGTAGGGACCCCATTTTTTAGATTAGGAAGAAGTCCAGCATCTTTCTAAAGAAATCCCTCACTGCCTGACTTGTTAAGATACTGCAGAGATTTATTCAATATCAACTACCCATTCCAGCATCTCAATTTGACTTAAAGACAAACTGGAGAATTCACTCGGTGCACAAGTGAAATCAGGTTTTTGTCTGTTTTTGTTCTTCTTGCTGCCATAACATGTCTCTCTTGCAGGTTGCTCCATGTAATCCAGTGGGTGGTTAACACACACACACACACACACACCCACCCCACATTGGCACAGTCCCTGCCTGGAACATGGAGAGGTTCATACTTGGACGTCTCAAGTCAGGCTCATTGGTTAAGGCTTACATGTTCAGACATTTTCCCCAAAGCATGGTTGCTAATCCAGGATGGCTGGGCCAGCCTGGGCTTCCAGCCACAGCTGGTCATTTTCCCAGAACCAGCTCTAGCATGCTGTTTGAGTCACCAGCTCTGACCTCCCCCTCCCTTCTGTTCAAATTCCCTTTGTGGGGCCTTGATGTCCTTTTCTGCTACTTGGTTGGGGGAAACCTCGGTCTATCAGAGGATGTTCTCCTTTTCAACCGTGTGCTATTAAATCCTGGTCTTGGTTCAGGAACAAAAACAAAAACCTCGGCTTTTTACAAAAACTGAGTTTTCCATTTATAAGTCTAATTTTTAAAGCATAGATGACAAATGATTACTCTTCAGTATTTTTATCTACTGGATTCCACTGAGAAGGTTTGAGAGACTGGTGGGTTAGAGAAGTACAAGATCATGAAGGCAATTTCCTAACCAGTAAGAAAAGCCACAATCACTTTCATCATTACTTATATAATTACTTCTAAGAGTAGCAAAAGAAAAGATTCTGCTTTCAAATGACAGAAGCCCTGAAAATCTCATCTAAGGAACTGGAAATAACTTGTCTGTATTTTTTCCTCTGTGCTCTAAATTCATTTTTAGTAACAGTGGAAGCAATTTGAAATGAAATACAACACTTAAAGCAAATGAAACGGAAATGAATGCCAGCAGTAAATGGCAAGAGAAATCCAGTTCAGTGTGTTCCTCAGAAATCCTATCTCTTGGGACCAAATGTGGCAAATTTAACTTACCTTATTTTTCAAGTTTTACCATCTCGAAGTTATCCACTTATATTAAATTAGTTTTGTTATATTATGTCAATTTGTATTCTTAAGAGCACACGTTTGGCCTCAAATAGACCTGAGCTCAGATCAAATTATTTAATTTATCTGTGCTATTTTCTTTTTCCTTAGTTTTAAAGTGGAAAAAATGCGACTTGCATTTTATTTATAAAGGTTAAAGATAAAATGCCTGATACGGGACCTATCATATGTGGTAGGCACTTAACACATGGTGGTAATTGTGATTATTATATCTGATATTAGCATTATTATAATAATTTGTTTTAATCTTCAAGGTATCAACTGTTTCTATTACATTTGGTGTAAATGCTTCTAAACAGAGTTTTTAAGTTCAAGTGTCCAAAGTTGTTAGAAACAAAGATATTTGACAGTTACATAATTATATCACATGACCTCATGATTTAACCACCTCCCAAAGTTGCCTCCTCCTAATACCATCACCTTTGGGGTGAGATTTCAACATATAAATTTTAGAGGAACATAAACATTCAGACCATAGCAATAATGAAACTAAGAAGTTTACTCATAGATAAATGTTAAGAAGTAGATACTGTTTGTTAGGAAAAGTGTCTACAGTTAGGAAGTAGTTAAATGTCTGGTGTCTTCTTCGATTTTTGTGTTTCTTCTGACCCCTGTTGCCTGACTTCCTACACCATTTCTTGTGTCTTTTTCTTGTAGCTAAACTTAAACATTTTTTCCATGAGTACTAGTCTACAATCAATTGTGCTTTATCCAGTGGTCTTTCGTTGAATATCCCCTACTGGAAATTTTAACAACAATTTAACAACTATTTATTTGACACTTTCTGTATCACCAACATTATTCAACGTCCTAAGAATACACACATAAATAAAACTTGATCTCTGTTCTCAAAAATGTTGATCTATTTGGAAAGACATCAAGAAAATAACCTTAACAGAACCACGTGATTTTATAATAATGTAATTTCTTGGGGTGTCTGTGGTTGGCGGAGGAAACACCAGAAACTTTCTTGGAGGAAGCTGAAGTTTTTGTGCAGTCTTTATGAATGAAAAGTTTAAAAGAAGAACAAGTATAGGTCTAGAGTTTCTGGAATCAAGAACATCATGAATAAAAGTACAGATGCAGAATATCATCATGTAATGTGTGGAAAACTGAAATCGACTTGTCAATGATAGGGTTGGGGGTAGTAAGTGATAAAGACATAGAGATACACAGGTGCCCAGTGTGGGAGGGTCCTGTGTAGAAGGCAAAAGTGCATGCATTTCACCTCAAAGACAGTGAGAAGCTCTTGCAAGGACTGTTTAAGTGAAGAATAATGTGCCATTTAGAGTTTACAAGTACTGAGTAGCAGTAATTTACAATTCAAACAAATTCTGATTCATGCTAACAAAATTGAGAGTTCAGAAATAATTTGGCAAACATAGAAAGAGATATTCAAGGTCAAGATTCAATTCTCATCATGTATCCCATTCCATTCGCTCAAGTTGTGTATCCCTAGAGAAATCCAGTGAAACCAACCTTCACTAACGATTTGAGAAATATAGTGTTGAGGAAATCACATGGTCTTTTTATAATAGTGATTTACTCATTGTTTTCTCTAAGGTAGAAATGCTGGTGGCAAACACTACAAATAAAATGGGTTGTAACCTTGGTTTTTAGCAAAGAGATAAGCCTAAGATGGAGGCTGTTATTAGGGAATGCAAACCAGGAAAGCAGGGGTGAGACAGAGAAGGAGGGAGAACAAATACCTGAATGTTAATAACAAGTTGGTAGCTGTTTGGTATCAAGTAAAACTGAGAGCTGGATCTTGTGGGAGTGTCCTGTCAACTATATCCCAGGAGAGTACATCTTGGAGGATGAAAGAAGAATTTATTCATCAACTACAGTCTCCATTGTACTCTTTCATTGTGTGTCGCTAACACTGTTTACTTGGTTTGGCATCTTAAAATCCACCAGGGAAGACCTGGGTGTGAAAGGAAGCATATGTGGGGCAATGGCATAAGGGAATGCACTATTCGGTTATATTGATATGAAGAACCCATACAGACTGAGCCACTTCTATTGTGGCCAGGTGTGGGTGGTGGTGGTCAATAGCCCTGAGGTTGAGACAAATCTGAAGACTCTCATATGAACACACTATGGTCAATGGGGATGAAGCAATCACAGTGTGCAGAGACTGGATTGGAGCACATTTATCTTCAATAGCTAAGTGGATGTGATGTTTAAAACAGAGGATAGGACTGGCATTATCATAACATCTCTACAGTTTGTAGGATATACTGAGTTCTTTCACATTGGCTAGTTGGTAGTAAAGTATCTAGGATTGTTTCTGATAGTCATTATGTTCTTCTTCAGTTGTTCAAATACAGGAATTCCAACTTTTATGAATAGAGATCTGACTTGAGTAAACATGATCAAGATTATATGCATCTTCTCCCAGTATCAAATAAAGGATCAGGGTAGTCATAGACATAGATATTTTGAAGGAAGAAAAACCAACTTGGTTTCCTGAAAAGGGGCTTCATGATGGCTGAGTAGAGGCATCCAGTACTTGCCTCCCTCACAAAAACCAAAATTGCGAGGAGATAATCAAACTTCAAATAGAACATCTAAGAGAGAATGCTGGAATCAAACAGAGAAGTGACAGGAAACACCTAAGGCAAGAAAGGAGAGGCAAGTGAAGCATTCTGCTCATCTAGGATCAGCTGAGAGCCTGGAGAGGCTTCCCAATGCAGGGGAAAGAGTAAGTGCATAACCCCCAATAGTCTATATTTCTACCACAGACTCTTGTAAACCTCTCCAAGTTTTTCTTTATAAATGAAAAATAATGTCTTTTTCAGATAAAAGCTGCAGGAATTCATCACCACTAGACCAGTTCTACAAGAAAGGCTCCAGAGAGTCCTGCAGGTGGAAGTGAAGGAACAATATTTGCCATCATGGGAACACACAAAAGCATAAACCCACCAGGTAGGGCAAATATACCAATGAAGACAAAGGATTCAAATGTGACTACTACAGAAAACTACCAAACCACAATGATAAACAGTAAGAGATAAATAAAGGGACAAAAGATACATAAAACAGCCAGAATCAATTAATAAAAGGACAGAATAAGATCTCACATAAAAAGAATTACACTTTCCACTTAAATGACATAGACTAGCTGAATGAATTAAAACAAAAACCAAAATGACCCAACTATAAGTTGCTTACAAGAAACTCATCTCACCTGTAGACACATTTAGGCTAAAAATAAAGGGATGAAAAAGGGCATTGCATGCAAATAGAAACCAAAAGGAGCAGGAACAACTATATTTATATCAAATGAAACAGAATTTAAGTCAAAAACAGTAAAAAGAGACAAAAATATTATTATGTAATGATAAAAGGATCAATTCAGCAAGAAGTTTTTAAAAATTGTAAACATATATGGTCCCTATACCAGAGCACAAAGATATATAAAGCAAATATTAGATCTAAAGGGAGAAACAAAACCAAACACAGTAATAGTTGAGTATTTCAATGTCCCACTGTCAGCATTAGACAGATCATTGAAGTAGAAAGTTAACAAAGAAACAGTAAATTTAAACTGTACTTTAGAACAAATGAATCCAACAGATATTTACAGAACATTTCATTTAATAGCTATAGAATATACATTCCTCTCATAGCACATGAAATATGCTATAGGACAGATGATATGTTAGGACACAAAATAAGTCTCAACAAATTAAAAAAAAAATCGATACCAAGTGTCTTCTCATATCCCAATGGAACAGAACTAGAAATCAATAACAATAGGAACTTTGGAAACTATAAAAATTCATGAAAATTAAACAACAAGCTCCTGAATGACCATTAGGAGGAAAAAATTGAGAGAATTTTTTTAATTTATTGAAACATGAAAATTGAAATACAATATACTAAAACCTATGAGATACAGCAAATCAGGGCTAAGAGGCAAGTTTATAGCAACAAGAATCTACATTAAAAAGGTGGAAAGAATTCAAATAAACAATCTGACAATGTACCTTTAGTAGAAGCAAAGAAATAATGAAGATCAGAGAAGGGCCAAATGAAACAGAGACTAAAGTAAAAAACAACAAAACAAAAACAAAGTATCACCAAAATGAAAAACTGGTTCTTTGAAAAGATAAACTCCTAACTAAACTAACCAAGGAAAGAAGATCCAAATAAACAAAATTAGAAACGAAAAAGGTGATTACAACAATTGATCCCACCAAAATATGAAAGATAAGCAGGGACTGTTATAAACAACTATATGCAAATTAACTAGAAATGCAAGAGGAAATACATAAATTCCTGGATGCATACAGACTACTAAGATTGAATCAGAAAGATATGGAAAACCTGAGCAGAACAATAACAAATATTGAGATAGGACAGCAATAAAAAGTCTCCCAAGAAATTAAAGTCCAAGCCCAGATGACTTCATTGCTGAATTATACCAAAATTATAAAGAAGAACTAACATGAATTATCTTCAAACTACTTAAGAAGTTGAAAAAGAGATATTTCTTTCTAACCCATTCTGCAAGGCCAGCATTATGAAATCCAGACAAGGATTTGGTACCAAAGCCAGACTAGAGTAGAACAAATTAAAAAAAAAAAAATAGGCAAACTGCAGGCCAATGTTCCTGATTAAAATAGATGCAAAAATCATCAACAAAATGCTAGCAAATTTAACAGGACATCAAAAAGATAATATGCCATGATCAATTGCGATTTATCTGAGGAATGCAAGGATGATTCAATATATGTAAAGATATACATGTAATCTGCCACATCAACAGAATGAAGAACAAAAACCATATGATCATCTCAATAGATGCAGAAAAAAACATTTGATAAAATTCAATATCCTCTCATGATAAAAACTCTCAACAAACAAGGCATAGAAGGAACATACATCAAATGAGGGCTATTTGATGTAACCATTTGGTCAACCCACAGCTAACATTACACTGAAAGGAGAAAAGCTGAAAGCCTTTTCTGTAGAAACTGGAACAAGTCAGAGGATGCGTGTGCCTATTTTCACCACTTCTATTCAATGTAGTACTGGAAGTCCTAGCCAGACTAATCAAACAAGAGAAAGAAAGAAAAGGCATCTAAATTGGAAAAGAGGAAGTCAAATTGTACCTTTCTGCTGATCATATGATCTTATATCTAAAAATACCTAAAGATGTCACCAAAACACTCTTGGATCTGATAAATAAATTCAGTAAAGTTGCAGGATACAAAATCAACATACAAAAATCAATAGCATTTCTGTTCACCAACAATGAACTAGATGAGAAAGAAATCAAGAAGGCAGTCACATTAACAATAGCTACCAAAATAATACCTAGCAATAAATTTAACCAAGGAGGTGAAAGACCTCTGTAAGGAAAACTATAAAACTTCAATGAACAGAATTGAAGAGGAAAAAAACAAATAGAAAGATATCATGTGCTCATGGATTGGAAGAATTCACATAGTTGAAATGACCACACTACCCAAATCAATCTAAAGATTCAATACAATCTCTATCAAAATCCCAATGTCATTTTTTTTGCAGATATAGAAAAACCTAAAACTTGTATGGAAACAAGAAGAGCAATCCTGAAGGACAAAAGCAATCTTGAAGAGAAAAAAATAACCTGGACATATCACACTACCTGACTACAAAATATATCAAAAGGTTATAATATCTAAAACAGCGTGTTATTGGTATAAACAAAGAAATAGAATGAAAATCACAGAAATAATCACAGAAATAAATCCAAACAAATCCATGCATTTATAGCTAACTTATTTTCAACAAAGGCACCAAAATTATCCATTGGAGATGGAACAATCTTTTCAATAAATGGTTCTGGGATTGTCAAATGCAGAAGAATGAAACTGGCCCCTATTTCTCACTATATACAGAAATCAACTGATGATGGATTTAAGACTTAACATAAGACCCGAAACTATAAAACCAATAGAAGAAAACAGGAAAAACACTTCAGGACAATTGTATAGGCAAAGATTTTAGGGATAAGGCCTCAAAAGCACAGGCAGCAGAAACAAAGATAAATAAATGGGACTATACAAAATGAAAAAGCTTCTGCACAGCAAAAAAAAAAAAAATCAGTGGAGTGAACAGACAACCTGTTGAATGGAAGAAAATGTTTGCAAATTCTTGATCCGACAAGGCACTAATAAACAAATATACAAGAATCTCAACTCAATAGTAAAAAAACTAATAATCCCATTTAAAAGTGGGCAAAGGACATGAATAGACGTTTTTCAAAAGAAGACCTACAAATGACAATGTATATATTTAAAAAATATGCTCAGCCCCACTAATCATCAGGAACATGCAAATCAAAACCATAGTGAGATATCATCTTATCCCAGTTGGAATGGCTCTTACTAAAAATACAAAAGTAAGAGATGCTGGTGCGAATGTGGAGAAAATGAGACTCAGATACTGTTCTTGGGAATGTAAGTTAGTATAGCCATTATGAAAAATAGTATGTAGATTTCTCAAAAAAAATAAAAATAAAACTGTCATGCACTCCAGCAGTCCCACTACTGGGCATTTATCCAAAGGAAAAGAAATCAGTGTTTTAAAAAGGTGCATGCATTTCCATGTTTATTGTAGAACTATTCACAATATCAAAGACATGAAATCAACCTTAGGGTCCATCAATGAACTAATGGATGAAGAAAATGTGAAATAGAAACACCGCAGAATACTATTCAGCCATAAAAAGAAATGAAATCCTGTCATTTGCAGCAACATAGATGGAACTCGAAGTCATTGTGTTACATGAAATAAGCCAGCTGTAGAAAAGACAAATATTACATGTTTTCACTTATATGTGGAGGCTAAAAAAATTGATCTCATAAAGGTAGAGAGTAGAATAATAGATATCAGAGGCTAGGAAGGGTGTGTGAGTGGGGCAGCGGGGATGAAGACAGGTTAGTTAATGGGTACAAATATACAGTTAAATAGAAGGAATACATTCTCTTTCATATGTTCCCCACTTTTCCCCCTCTCAGGCCCTGCTTTAATAACTCTTATAACCAAGAATCCTTTCCTGGATTCAATGTTATCCTCAGGCTATGCTATCTACATCCCTTCTGTCATTCTGTTCACAGTTACCAGTGTCTAAAGAAGTCTTTAAAAAGGCAAGAGAGGCAAATATTGGAAGGAAGGAATAAAGATATAGCCTCAACTTTCTAATCCAAATGTACATGGATATGAGCAGACTCATCGAAAACATGTCAAGGGGAGTATCCTTAGCAGAGACCCTGGTTTCAGTTAGGCCAAAACATGGGGTTATCATTCAGCAAAGAAGCTCAGAATTTACTGGGGCTTTATTATCTCGCCAGAGATATTTTAGCAAGCACAATGGTGGGGTATTGTAGGAAGGGAAGAAAGTGAGCAAGAAAAAAGAGAAGAGATGAATTTGTTGTAGGTAAAGAGTACACAGTGAGTTGTGGAGATGACATTGGTAAAGCAGTGTTTCCCAAACTTTCTTATGCATAGGATTGAACTGCACCCAGGTAAACATACATTTCTCCAGTTTTCAACCCAGGTATGATCCCCAGAACAAGAAATTTGAACTTTTAACAAACGCTGTGGGTGATTTTTTTGATGGTGCATTCTTAGAGGGTCCTTAGAGGTGTGTGTGTGTGTGTGTGTGTGTGTATGTGCATAGGTGCTAGTACTTAGCTGTTAAACAAAGACGATGGACATGGAGAATTTGGGTTCTAACAGTTTCTTGGAACTCCGTGGATCTTTGAACCACACAGAATTACCTGTGGCTTGAATGGTTAATTGTCTGATAAGCGTGTTCCTTAGGCATTCCCTTCTGTGGTTGTTGTATCAGCGATCAGCACAGTGAGGCAAGGGAGTATGAGGTCCTGGCTGTTTTATTAAAACTATGATTATGTGGCTTAGAGGATTGAAACCTCAAAGACTCGAGGCAGTTTCAGTCCAGCAGTGGTGTTCTTAGGGAGTATCTGGCTGAGATTCTTGGCTGGCTTGAGCACATGGCTTTTTATTATGTTCAGCCAAAACGGTGTTATAAGGGTGAATCAGGGCAGTGGTGTCAGGGGCCAAGATGAAAAGCAGAGTCAAGAAATATCTAAGCTACAACTGTGAGAGGAGTTTGTGACTGGTTATAAGGGAGAGACAGAAAGATAAAGGAGCTTTCTAACTTGGAGACTAGGTAACTGGTGATGCTGTGGACGGACAGAAAATGCAGGATAAAGAGCCTGTTTTCTAGGGTAGAAAGCTCAGTTTTGCATCCCTGGAATTTAAGGTGCCTGTGCTACATTCATACGGGAATGCTCAATGTTACATATTTACGGAACTCAGTAAAGAGGAATGGGTGGAAGGTCCAGGTTCCACAGTGTGATGGTTAATTTTATGTGCCTAGTTGGTTGGGCCACAGTGCCCAGATATTCAGTTAAACATTATTATGGATGTTTCTTGGTAGCTGTCTTTTGGATGAGATTTACCAGTGGTCCAAACGTTTTGGTACCAGGGACCCATTTTGTGGAAGATAGTTTTTCCACGCCTGGCGGGGGTGATGGTTTTGAGATCAGACATTAGATTCTTGCAATGAGCCACAACCTAGATTCCATGTATATGCAGTTCACAATAGGATTTGTGCTCCTTGGAGAATCTAGTGCTGTAGCTGATCTCAAAGGAGGTGGAGCTCAGGTGGAAATGCTCACTTGTCCAGAGGTCACCTCCTGCTGTGCAGCCCGGTTCCTAACAGGCCATGGTCCATTACTGATCCATGGCTCAGGGTTGGGGACCTCTCAGATGATTGTTTAAATAAGTGGATTTTGATTTAAGCAGACTACCATCTTTAATGTGAGTGGTCTTATCTACTCCACTTAGGGTCTTAATAGAAGAAAAAACTGATGTCACCTGGTCAGGATGGAATTTTGCCACCTGTCTGCCTTCAGGCTCAGACTGTGACTCTTCTTGTATCTCCAGATTACTGGCCTACTCTGCAGATTTTGAAACTGCACCTCCACAAATACATGAACTGATTACTTAATTTCAATCTCTCTCTCTCTCTCTCAGTATATTTACACTTATAGGACCCTAATAAATATGGTATATAAACTGAGAGAGAGGGATGGGGAGAGGAGAAAGAGAGGGAGAGGAGAGAGAGGAGGAGGAGGAGGAGAAAGAAAGAAGTATATATTTAAATATACACACACACAGTCATGAGTGGCTTAACACTGTGGATAAACTCTGAGAAATGGTTTTGATATGTTTTGTCTGTATCACCACCCAAATCTCATCTTAAATTCCCATGGGTTGTGGGAAGGGCTCGGTGGGAGGTAGTTGAATCATGGGGGCAGGTCCTTCTTATGCTGTTCTCATGATAGTGAATAAGTCTCATGAGATCTGATGGTTTTACAAAGAGGAGTTCCCCTGCACAAGCTCTCTCTTTCTCCTGGCGCCATCCATGTAATAAGTAGTGACTTGCTCCTCCTTGCCTTCTGCCATCATTGTGAGGCCTCCCCAGCCACATGGAACTGTAAGTCCATTAAACCTCTCTTTCTTCCCAGTCTCAGGTATGAAGTAGTGTGAAAACAGGCTAATACAGTGTTCACTGTGTGAACAGCAGAGTGTACTTACATAATTCTAGAGGGTATGCCCCATATGTGTATGTATTGCTCTTATACACATGGCACTGTACTGAATACTATAGAAAATTTAACACAACAGTAAGTTTTTGTGTATCTAAACATATTTAAACATAGAAAAGATAGTGTATCATGCCTACAGATTTATATAATCGTTAGGCAATAGGAATTTTTTAGTTCCATTCTAACTTTATGGGGTTGCTGTTTTATATTCAATTGTTGCCCAAAATATCATTATGTGGCACATACTATATAACACACACACACGCACACACACACACACACACACACACACACACACACACATCATGTTGGTCCTGTTTCTAGAAGAACCCAATCTTCTCTGAAGATTGGAATTTGTCTAACAATAATGCATGCTTTTGTTTTTCTGTGTTGTATTCAGTAGCCTAAATTCAGGAGCAGGGCCAGCACTGTACTGTTGGTCTATGGTCCTAATGTAAGGTAACACTAGCAAGTTAGATAACGTTTCTTGTGGATAGCAATTAAGGTCAACATCAATGGGATCTAGGCTTAGTGGAGAATGAGGTGATGACAGAAAGGGATCTGGTAGACATGATAAAGGAAAAGGTAAATTAAAAAAAAAAAATCCTCCTCTTATCTAAGACTCCAAACTATATTCTTAAGGCAGCCATTTTTCCTTCCACGGCTTGAAGAATTACCCAAAAAACCACCACTGGTGCTTGCTAATTGACCCAGAGAATTACTCCAGGTGGCTACAACTCTCACCATCTGCTTTGGACCCTCTCTCCAGTCTGGTGTCCCAGATTTCTCTGCCATTGGCACGATTACTTGGAAGCTTTCTTCTGCCTGGCCCCAACAGATTGATTACCTATTTGGATAGCCTGCCGTTCTTTGGACAATCACTGCAACATGTGCAGCTTCTCAAATTACCCCCTATGGCAACTGTGGCCAGGAGTAAATGGTGGCCCACCCTCCAGAACAGTTCCTAGGACACTAAGTGCCTGCTTCATGGGAGCATTGAGAGCTTCATTGCCATGTTCTTATGTTGAGCAAATTTTGTGTCCAAATTTCTGTTGAAAACGGAGACACAGTTAATATGCTGGTGACATTTTACAATGCCCACAACCACATAGGGTTAAAGTATGCATGTCAGAGGGTTATAAGCATTAAGAATTTTATAATACTTGATAATTAACACAGTTATTTGGTGATGTGAAAATGTAGCTCCCTTCAGAAAATAACTTGCCGTGGTTTAATCTCATGTTTTACAGAGAATTAGGCTATTATCCTGAACTTTCTTATTTGTTGAATCATCAACATGCCTTCTGGAATTTAGGAGCATGAATGATCAGGATAATTATTATTTTGGAGTATATTGGGTTCAGAGTAAATGTGAAACTATGAAACAATTCAGCTTTGACCTTTGGAGTTTCTTAGCAGGACCAACTGCAGGCCTAGTTTTGCCTACTTTTCAGGGAAAAGTTATTGTTTTTTGTGACCAGGACATCCATCCAATAGAGAAACTACCTGAGCCTCTAGGTGTTTTACATTGCTGTGTAAGGAATACTGGGGATGCCACTCTTCATTTTTCATAGCTGCTTGACTTCGCATTATTTTATGATGAAAGAAATATGGCATTTAGAGTCAGAAAAATCTGGAATTTATTTCTTACTCTATCAAGCTGTCACCTTGAGAAATTGCAGGTCTTTAGCTTCTGCATCTGCAAATTTGGTCTGTTGTTCCATTCTTAAAGTAGATGTAATCATTTACACTAAGCTGTAAGCTGAAGTTATTAATTGACTTTAATTTTACAATAATATTACATACGAAATTTACAGAGTGATTCTTGTTCTTTAGCTTTTCTTTTTTTAGTTATAAATAATATGTAAAGATCACATCTTTCTTTTTGGTCACCAGAGTGCCATATAAATTGTTAAAGCTTATAGTCCATTAAATGTAAAGCTCACTGATACTAATTGATTTTCTTCTTTTTTAGTAGTGCTTTCTTGTATCATGTTCTTTTTTAAATTGGAAAACACATTTTAAATTGTTACATTTGTACTTCATTTTACATGTCCAACATCAGTCAATATAAAAAGCATTTAAACTAGTAATTTCACAAATACATATGTAGTAAACATTTGCACCAAATTCCGAACATATTTTTTTACTATCTTTTAAATCTGTCTTCCCTTAAGTATATGATAAATAATATAGATTTATTTCATTTCTTATATTATTACCTTATCTTGTTCTTCTCCCCTCTATTCTTTGTCCTTCAGAAAAATCTCGTCTAATAAATCTTTTGCATGTCTATTTTGGGTATTTTGTGATATTTTTCTATATAGCACAAATGCTATGACCACATATGTTACTATTTTTTTCCTTGGCACTTTGATGTGGAGTTTATTTTGAGGTTTATTTATTTGTTTTTTATTTCGGTAGGTTTTTGGGGGAACAGGTGGGGTTTAGTTACCTTAACAGGATCTTTAGTGGTGATTTCTGAGATTTCAGTGCAACCATCACTCAAGTAGTATATACTGTACCCTATGTGTTGTCTTTTATGTCTCATCCCCCCTCATCCCTTCCCCTGAGTCTCCAAAGTTCATTGTATCATTCTTATGCCTTTGTATCCTCATAGCTTAGCTCCCACTTACAAGTGAGAACATATGCTCTTTGGTTTTCCGTTCCTAAGTTACTTCACTTAGAATGGTCTCCAGTTCCATCCAGGCTGAGGTGAGTTGCCATTATTTCATTCTTTTTTATGATTGAGTAGTATTCCATGGTATATATAACACAATTTCTTTATCCACTTGTTGACTGGTGGACAGCTGGGCTGGCTCCATATTTTTGCAATTGCAAATTGGGCTGCTATAAATATGTATGTGCAAGCATCTTTTTGATATAATGACTTTTCCCCCTCTGGGTGGGATTGCTGGATCAAATGGTAGCTCTAATGTTAGTTCTTTAAGGAATCTTCACACTGTTTTTCATAGTGGTTGTACTGGTTAACATTCCCACTAGCAGTATAAAAATATTCCCTTTTCACTACATCCATACCAACATCTATAACTTTTTTGAATACGGCTATTCTTGCAGAAGTATGATAGCATTGAATCGTGGTTTTGGTTTGCTTTTCCCTGATCATTAGTCATGTTGAGCATTTTTTCACATGTTTGTTTGTTGGTCATTTGTATATTTTCTTTTGAGAATTGTCTATTCATGACCTTAGCCTACTTTTTGATGGGATTGTTTAATTTTTCTTGTTAATTTGTTGGAGTTCCTTGTAGATTCTGGATATTAGTTCTTTTTCAGATGTACAGATTGCAAAGATTTCTCTCCCACTTTATGGGTTTTTTGTTTACTTTGCTAATTGTTTCTTTCGCTGTGCAAAAGCTTTTTAATTTAATTAAGTCTCATCTATTTATCTTTGTTTTTCTTGAATTTACTATTGAGTTTTTGGCCATGAAGTCTTTGCCAAAGCCAATATCTAGAAGAGTTTTTCTGATGTTATCTTCTAGAACTTTTAGGGTTTCAGATTTTCAATTTAAGTCATTAATCCACCTTGAGTTGATTTTTGTATAAGGTGAGAGATGAGGGTCCAGTTTCATTCTTCTACATGTGACTTGTTAGCACCATTTGTTGAATAGGGTGTCCTTTCCTCACTTTATGTTTTTGTTTGCTTTGTCAAAGATTAGTTGGCTGGAATCATTGAGCCCTCCCCAAGTGCCTCTATAAGACAAAGTCAGAAATGGCTTCCCTGGGGACTGAGAGAGGCCACAGGGCTCTTCTCCCTGCATCTTCGACTCCTGTATTTTGCTTGGCTCTCTACATTTGTTTAATCTCCGGGGTAAGGTCAAATTCTCCCATGATCTGGACCTTCAGGTTCCCCAGTGAGAGTGTGTGTTCTGGGGCAGATATCAATCTCCCTTTCACACTTGGGGCACTCAAAGTTTTTCGTCTCTCTCCTAGGGCCTGCAGGAGAAATCTGCTTCCTTCAAAGGGTCAGATAATTCTCTTGCTGTTCCTGATATGTTCTTGTGGTAGTTCCTGGAGTAAAACTTCAGTATGTGAGGCTCCACATACTGCTCTGCTTCTTTAGCTTTTCTTCAGTGAGGTTTAAGCAAAGGGAAACTTTTGATAAAGTAACCATGTGCCTGTCAACATTTGTATTTTAAAGTGATTGCTGACCTTTGTTCAGATGTAAAAATGTTAAAAATTTTATACTGT
This sequence comes from Ateles fusciceps, assembly GCA_036589455.1. Classification (NCBI taxonomy): domain Eukaryota; kingdom Metazoa; phylum Chordata; class Mammalia; order Primates; family Atelidae; genus Ateles; species Ateles fusciceps. Next base: position 7,718,368 of record JAZHEH010000174.1, on the reverse strand, counting down.
ATATTATCAGCACATAGCAGAAGCAAATGTCAGAACAAACTTCTGTGATGTCATAATTCATGAAAAAAATGGGGGTTGAGCATATCAGAAATTCTCAAACTGTATCCTTTCAAATTCCACTCACATGTGGCCATTGCCTTATAATTGAGAAGTAACCTTTCATTAAATCACCATTGTCACTGTAATCTGTTGTAAAATAAATTAATTTAGCATCTATTTGTTTCTATTTCATCAATATTATTAGAGGAATTTTACCCACAGAAAGAGTCACTCAATTGTTGCAAGTTATTTTCTCTGCATTTGTTTATATATTTTTAAAAATGTTTTATTATGAAATTGAATAATACAGTTTCCCTTATTGAATTGCTTTACACAAGATGAAAATTTTCTAATAAAACTCTAAAATTCTAGTCATTACCATGTTGTATTCTGATATGTCTATTCTCTCTGCTTGCTGAGAACAAATTCTCTTTTTAAAATCATGACATAAATTATTTCTTTAGTTGCAAAAGGACAAATATATCTTCATGCTTTTTGAAATTCAGATAAATTTGTGGAAGGCAAACTCTCTTTTTTATAGAAAATAAAGTGTACTCATTATCAATTTCTTCATAACTACAGAACACGTGGTTTTGTGTAGCTTCAAGTAAATTTGCTGCACTAACAACAGTGGTCTAGGTAACATTTGAATTTGTAGGAAAAACTTGGCAGCAAATGCATAAAATAACAGTGCAGAATATATTGTGTGATTCTATTATGTGAATATTTCTTTAAGTGGCCAACACATTATAATTTATTTTTTATGGGTGCCTCATTAATAGAACTGATTGGTAAGATTTAGTTTTTCTAATTCTATAAGAAATTTCTTACAATAGAGTGCACTAAACTAATTGCAGTAATTCACAGAATAACTCTTCTATAATATTTAACAAACAAATACAACAGCTGATTTTAACCCCAACATCAATAGACCTATGAAGAAAAGTGCCCATTATAAGAGGACCAATATTGATATCTCCTATTCTATGAGACAGCTGGGCTGTCACAAATTTCAGAATAAAGCTGGTAATTAGGCAAAGAAAACTACTATGTTCTTTTTTTAATTTGACAACAGTTAGATAGAAGGAATAAAATCTAGTGTTTAAGTGGCACAATAGGGAGACTATAGTTAAAAATAATTTATTGTATTTTTCAAAATAATGAAAAGAGTAAAATTAGAATTTCCTAGCAAAAATAAATTATATGTGTTCTAGGTGATGGTTATCCCAATTACCTTGACTTGATCCTTACATGTTGTATGATTGTATCAAAATGTTACATGTGCCCCATAATATCTACAACTATTATGTATCCATAAAACTTAAAAAATTCCAATGCATAAGACTTACATATTTTAGCTATTTTTTGCAGCAACCTTTTCTTGACACACAACTAGGTGTCTTTTTAGAATACTCTGTGTTCAAATAAGATATTGAAATGTTAAATGTTTTTTCTCTTCTTCATTTTATTTCCTCTTTTCTTCCTCTCGGTTACTTGCATTATAAAACAGTATGCCTCAGGGGAAACTAAAATATTACAGAAAAACAGAAGATTTTAAGCACTGGAAATCTAGGGCCCTATGGGACTTGGGATATAAAGAAAACACGATGAATCCAAATAAATCTAGATGAAGTTTTCCTAGGTTGGTAGAAGAGAAGGAACAGAGTCAAAGGAGAAATGAAGATATCTAAAAAGCCAATGTGTCCTTCAAAAGGATCCTCATACTCTGTGTACAGCTTCAGAATTCTACACAACAAAAGAACAACCCAACTGAAAAAGAGTGGGCAAGGGACTTGAATACACTTTTTTCGCAGAAGATCTATAAACAGACAACAGATACATAAAAAGATACTTAACATCATTAGTGATCAAGAAATACCACTTCATACTCATTAGGCTGTCTAAAATAGAAAAGACAGAAAATAACAAATGCTGACAAAGTTGTGGAGAAAATGAACCTCTTATACGTAGCTGAGGAACTTTTAGAATGGTGCAGCCCTTTTGGAAAGCATTTTTGGTAGTACTTCAGAATGTTAAACATAGAGTTACCACATGACATAGCAATTTCACTCCTAAGTCTATACCCAAAAGAAATGAAAATTTATATGCATACAAACTCTTGGACTTGAATGATCACAGTGGGATTATGCGTAACAATCAAAAGATGGGAGAAAGTAAAGTGTTCATCAACTGATGCAATGGCTAAATAAAATATGGTATATCCATACAATGGAATATTATTTGACAATAAAAAGAAATAAAATACCGATGAATGTTACAATAGGGATGAACCTTAAAAAGTGTTATGCTAGAAAAAAGTTTTAAAAAAGATAATTAGAAATGAAGGAGAGATGAAAAAGAAAAACACTTAAAAAAGTTATGCTAAGTGAAATTGCAAAAGACCACATATAGTATGATTTCAGTTATATAAACAGTATAGGCAATTTATAGGGACAGAAAACAGACTAGTGGCTGTTAGGGGCTGAGAAAGAAAGGAATGTGGAGTTACTGCAAAAGGGTATAGAATTTTTTTGGAAATGGTGAAATCTTCTAAAATTGGAGTTTTAACAACTTTGGGAATATACTAAAGAGCACTAAAGTGTATTTTTTTAAAGGATGCATTTTATTTTATGTGAATTGTAACTCATAAACAACAGTCAACTAGAATGAATGCAAGGGTATCTTGAATCATTGAACTTTGAATCATGGTCTATTCTCTTATGAGAGAACTGTGATATGGTTTGGATGTGTGTTCCCTCCAAATCTCATGTTGAAATGTGATCCCCAGTGTTGGAGGTGGGACCTCCTAGAAGGTGTTTGGGCCATGGGGGTGGATCCATCATGAATGGGTTGGTGCCTTCCCCTTAATAATGAGTTCTAACTCTGTTCAGGCAAGTGCTGGTTGTTAAAGACAGCCTAGCATCTCTCTTGTTCCCTCTCTCACCAGGTGACACACCCACTCCCCCTTTCACCTTCTATCATGATTGTAAATTTCTTGAGGCCATCACCAGAAGGAGACATTGGCACCGTGCTTCCTGTATAGTCTGCAGAACCGTGAGCCAAAATAAACATCTTTTCTCATATAAATTACCCAGCTTCACGTATTCCTTTATAGCAATGCAAAGCAGTCTAATACAAATATCAATTGATTAGGCAGATTTTTAGAATATATGGCTAAGTTGGAATTTCCCTGGTCCTATATAAGAAGAGATTTGAAGTAATTCCATAGAATGTTATGAGTGCCCTAGGAAGGAAAAGGGTGATTTTTCAGAAGGAAAAGAGTATAAGAAAAACGTGAAATTCAATTTTCAAATGACAGTTCTGAGAACACTTAAACAAGGAGGGATGTGGGAAGTGATTTTTAAGTCTGTATCTAGAAATAGGAATTTCTAAAATAACTGAATCTTTTTCTGGAGAGATTAAAAAAAATACTAGCATTATTCACCAAGCAAGTAAAAGCAACCAAACTAGCATGTCCCTTAATATTGTCAATTGTAATCAATTGAGCATAAGTAGAATGTCATCCCTTTCAACATCCTTTGGACACTAGGATACTAGGATACCAAGTAATCCTAGAAAACACAATGATCATCCCAGGAGAGATTATATTTCTAAGGTAACCACTATGGATTCAATGTAACCAAAAGTCAAACTTCAAATAGGAAAACTAAACACACCATAATAATTATATGCATAGTGAAAATGAGGCTTAGGAGGTTATGGGAAGTCTGTAGACATATTTATTTCTTGAGAATCTAAGCAGTAGACTTTAATTTTTCTCTAGTATTGCAGATTTCCTATGTCCAGAGACAGAAAAATGACTCTGGTGAGAAGGAGGAAGTGGTTGGGAATACGGCTAGAACATGGCTCCCCACCAGTTAATGTGAGTCCATTGAGAGCTCCCCTCTGAAAAGGGAAATTGTGCTTGCTTCCAAGTCCACATTTCCCATGTAGAAATGATGCTACTGTGTAGAGAAGAAAGAGCTTCTGGGAGGGATCCAAGATGGCCAATTAGGAGCAGTTCAGGATTGCAGCTCCCAGCGAAAGCATGGAGGGTGAATGGATGCTGCATTTCCAGATGGATTTTTATTGCCCACAGACCAGGAGATTCCCAGGTGGAGAAGCCCCATGGGTTGCCAAAGCAGCTGTTTTTGCTGGCACGGCTGTTTTGCCAGCGCCCCAGCACGGCAGTTTTCCGTACAAAATACGCAGGTCCAGGCAGTTTTAGCTGGAGATTGGAGCTCCTGAGAGTCAGAGTCACCCATTCATCTGATTAAAAAGGGGACTGAAACAGGGAGCCAGATCAGGAGATTCCCGGGCAAAAAAGTGCCATGAATCTCAGTGCGGCTGTTTCAGCCACCACAGTGGGTCGCTGCATGGGAAATCACACAGATCCTGGCGTCTTTTCACCAGGCGACTGGAACACCTGGGAGACAGAGTCGACCATTCAACTAAAAAAAATAAAAAAAAAAAAAGGGCTCTGAGGCAGGGAGCCAGGTGATCAGGCTCAGCTGGTCCCACCATCACAAAAAAACAACAATTAGAAATGCTCTGTATTGAGAGTTTCACAGCAAGCACAGCTAAACCCGGGATGGTCCAGCTCTGTGGGGGAGGGGGGCGTCCGCCATTACCAAGGCAGTCCACCACTACGGAGGTAGTTTGCCATTGCTGAGGCAGCCCACCATTACCGAGGCAGCCTGCCGTTACAGACAGAGTCCACCATTATAGAGGTGGGCCTCCATTGCTGAGGCAGTTCTAACTACACCCGTATAAACGGGACTGCAGGGAAGTTCACACAGCAACTGGGCGGAGCCCACAGCAGCTCAGCAAAGCCTCTGCAGGCAGACAGTGACTAGGCTGCCTCATCGCTGGGCAGGGCAGCCCTGAGAAAAGGCAGCAGCACAACAGAAACTCATAAATAAAGCTCTAACTCCCTGGGACAGAGCACCTGGGGGAAAAAGGGGTTTATGAGTTCTGCGGCAGCAGACTTAAACGTACCTGCCCAGCAGCTCTGAATGAACAATGGAGCTCACACCTCAGCACTTGGGCTCCTATAAAGAGAAGACTGTCTCCTCAAGCAGCTCCCTGACCCCCGTATATCCAAAGAGTCATCTCATAAAGGAGAGCTCAGACTGACATCTGATGGGTATCCTTCTGGGACAAAGATAGCAGAAGAAGAACCTGGCAGCAACCCTTACTGTTCTGCAGCCACTGCAGGTGATCCCCAGGCAAACAGGGCCTGGAGTGGACCTCAGCAGTCCTACAGCAGAGGGGCCAGACTGTTAGAAGGAAAACTAAGAAACAGAAAGAAATAACTTCATCATCAACAAACTGGACATCCACTCAGAGACCCAATCTGAAAGTCAACAACTACAAAGATGTTGACAGGTGGATAAATACACAAAGATGGGAAGAAACCAGTGCAAAAAGGATGAAAACACCCGAAATCAGAACACCTCTCCTCCTACAAGGGATCACAACTCCTCACCAGCAAGGGAAGAAGGCTGGATGGAGAATGAATCTGATGAATTGACAGAATCAGGCTTCAGAAGGTGGGTAATAAGAAACTTCTGTGAGCTAAAGGAACATGTTCTAACTCAATGCAAAGAAACTAAGAACCTTGAAAAAAGATTTGACAAAATGCTAACGAGAATAAACAACTTAGAGAGAAATATAAGTGAATTGATGGAGCTGAAAAACACAACACGAGAACTTCATGAAGCATAAACAAGTTTCAACAGCTGAATTGACCAAGCAGAAGAAAGGATATCAGAGGTCGAAGATCAACTCAATGAAATAAAATGAGAAGGCAAGATTAGAGAAAAAAGGGTAACAAGGAATAAACAAAGTCTCCAAGAATATGGGACTATGTGAAAAGACCTAATCTACATTTGATAGGTGTACCTGAATGTGATGGAAAGAATGAATCCAAGCTGGAAAATACTCTTCAGGATATTATCCAGGAAAACTTTCCCAACCTAGCAAGGCAGGCCAATATTCAAGTCCAGGAAATACAGAGAACACCACAAAGATATTCCTCAAGAAGAGCAACCCCAAGGCCCATAATCGTCAGATTCACCAGGGTTGAAATGAAGGAGAAAATGCTAAGGGCAGTCAGAGAGAAAGGTCGGGTTACACACAAAGGGAAGCCCATCAGACTCACAGCAGATCTCTCAGCAGAAACCCTACAAGCCAGAAGAGAGTGGGGGCCAATATTCAACATCCTTAAAGAAAAGAACTTTCAACCCAGAATTTCATATCCAGCCAAACTGAGCTTCATAAGTGAAGGAAAAATAAAATCCTTTGCGAACAAGCAAGTACTCAGAGATTTCATTACCACCAGGCCTGCTTTACAAGAGCTCCTGAAAGAGGCACTAAACATAGAAAGGAACAACCAGTACCAGCCACTCCATAAACATACCAAATGGTAAAGAGCAGCAACACAATGAAGAAACTGCATCAACTAACAGGCAAAACATCCAGCTAGCATCAAAATGGCAGGATCAAATTCACACATAACAATACTAACCCTAAATGTAAATGGGCTAAATGCCCCAATCAAAAGACACAGACTGGCAAATTGGATACAAAGCCAAAACCCATTGGTGTGCTGTATCCAGGAAACCCATCTCACATGCAAGGATACCCAAAGGCTCAAAATAAAGGGATAGAGGAAGATTTACCAAGCAAATGGAGAGCAAGAAAAAAAAACAGGAGTTGCAATCCTAGTCTCTGATAAAATAGACTTTAAACCAACAAAGATCAAAAGAGACAAAGAAGGACATTACATAATGGTAAAGGATCAATGCAGCAAGAAGAGCTAATGATCCTAAATATATATGCACCCAATACAGGAGCACCCAGACACATAAGGCAAGTTCTTAATGACGTACAAAGAGACTTAGACTCCCACACAATAATAGTGGGAGACTTTAACACCCCATTGTCAATATTAGACAGATCAATGAGACAGAAAATTAACAAGGATATCCAGGACTTGAACTCAGACCTGGACCAAGCAAACCTAATAGACATTTACAGAACTCTCCACCCCAAATCCACAGAATATACATTCTTCTCAGCACCACGTCGCACCTACTCTAAATTTGACCACGTAATTGGCAGTCAATCACTCCTCAGCAAATGCAAAAGAACGGAAATCATAACAGTCCCTCAGACCACAGTGCAATCAAGTTAGAACTCAGAATTCAGAAACTAACTCCGAACCACACAGCTTCATGGAAACTGAACAACTGGCTCTCGAATGTTGACTGGATAAACAATGAAATGAAGGCAGAATTAAAGACGTTCTTCGAAACCAACGAGAACAAAGACAGAGCATACCAGAATCTCTGGGACACATTTAAAGCAGTCTCTAGAGGAAAATATATAGCAATAAATGCACACATGAGAAGCAAGGAGAGATCTAAAATTGACACCCTATCATCAAAATTGAAAGAGCTAGAGGAGCAAGATCAAAAAAACTCAAAACCTAGCAGAAGACAAGAAATAACTAATATCAGAACAGAACTGAAAGAGACAGAGACACAAAAATCCCTTCAAAAAATCAATAAATCCAGGAGCTGGTTTTTCGAAAAGATCAAGAAAATAGACAGACCACTAGCCAGATTAATAAAAAAGAAAAGAGAGAATAATCAAATAGATGCAATAAAAAACGATAAAGGGGGATATCACCACAGATTCCACAGAAATACAAACCATCATCAGAGATTATTATAAACAACTCTATGCACATAAACTAGTATACCTGGAAGAAATGGGTAAATTCCTGGACACTTGCATCCTCCCAAGCCTAAACCAGGAAGAAGTTGAAACCCTGAATACATCAATAACAAGGTCTGAAGTTGAGGCAGCAATTAAGAGCCTACCACCCAAAAAAGCCCAGGTCCAGATGGGTTCACAGCCGAATTCTACCAGACATATAAAGAGGAGCTGGTACCATTCCTTCTGAAACTATTCCAAGCAATCCAAAAGAGGGAATCCTTTCCAAATCATTTTATGAGACCAATATTATCCTGATACCAAAACCTGGCAGAGACTCAGTAAGAAAAGAAAACTTCAGGCCAATATCCATGATGAACATAGATGCAAAAAATCTTCAATAAAATATTGGCAAACCGGTTGCAACAGCACATCAAAAAGCTTATCCACCATGATCAAGTAGACTTTATCCCAGGGATGCAAGGCTGGTTCAACATACGCAAGTCTATAAACATAATTCACCACATAAACAGAACCAAAGACAAAAACCACATGATTATCTCAATTGATGCAGAGAAGGCCTTTGACAAAATTCAACAGCCCTTTATACTAAAAACCCTCAATAAACTAGGTATTGACGGAATGTATCTCAAAATAATAAAAGATATTTATAACAAACCAACAGCCAATATCATACTGAATGGGCAAAAACTGGAAGCATTCCCTTTGAAATCTGGTGCTAGACAAGGATGCCCTCTCTCACCACTCCTATTCAATATAGTATTGGAAGTTGTAGCCGGAGCAATCAGGCAAGAAAAATAAATAACCGGTATTCAAATAGGAAAGGAGGAAGTCAATTTGTCTCTATTTGCAGATGACTTGATTGTATATCTAGAAGACTCCATCGTCTCAGCCCAAAATCTCCTGAAACTGATAAGCAACTTCAGCAAAGTCTCGGGATACAAAATCAATGGGCAAAAATCACAAGCATTCCTATACACCAATAACAGACTTAAAGACAGCCAAATCAAGAACCAACTGCCATTCACAATTGCTACAAAGAGAATAAAATACCTAGGAATACAACTAACAAGGAACATAAAGGACCTCTTCGAGGAGAACTACAAACCACTGCTCAACGAAGTAAGAGAGGACACAAACAGATGGAGAAACATTCCATGTTCACGATTAGGAAGATTCAATATTATGAAAATGGCCATACTGCCCAAAGTAATTTACAGATTCAACGCTATCCCCATCAAGCTACCAATGACCTTCTTCACAGAACTGGAAAAAGCCACCTTAAACTTCATATGGAACCAAAAGAGAGCCCGCATAGCCAAGTCAATTCTAAGCAAAAAGAACAAAGCTGGAGGCATCACACTACCGGACTTCAAACTATACTACAAGGCTACAGTAATCAAAACAGCGTGGTACTGGTACCAAAACAGAGATACAGAGCAATGGAACAGAATAGAGGCTTCGGAGGCAACACAACACATCTACAACCATACTATCTTTGACAAACCTGACAAAAATAAACAATGGGGAAAGGATTCCCCTGTTTAATAAATGGTGTTGGGAAAACTGGCTAGCCATGTGCAGAAAGCAAAAACTAGACCCCTTCCTGACACCTTACACTAAAATTAACTCCAGATGGATTAAAGACAAACATAAGACCTAACACCATAAAAACCCTAGAAGAAAATCTAGGCAAAACCATTCAGGACATAGGCGTAGGCAAGGACTTCATGACCAAAACACCAAAAGCATTGGCAACAAAAGCCAAAATAGACAAATGGGACCTAATCAAACTCCACAGCTTCTGCACAGCAAAAGAAGCTGTCATTAGAGTGAATTGGCAACCAACAGAATGGGAAAAAATTTTTGCAGTCTGCCCATCTGACAAAGGGCTGATATCCAGAATCTACAAAGAACTAAAACAGATTTACAAGAAAAAACAAACAAGCCCATTCAAAAGTGGGTGAAGGATATGAACCAACACTTTACAAAAGAAGACGTACATGAGACCAACAAACATATGAAAAAATGCTCATCATCACTGGTCATTAGAGAAATGCCAATCAAAACTATATTGAGATACCATCTCACGCCAGTTAGAATGGTGATCATTACAAATCTGGAGACAATAGATGCTGGAGAGGATGTGGAGAAATAGGAACACTTTTACACTGTTGGTGGGAGTGTAAATTATTCATCCATTGTGGAAGGCAGTGTGGTGATTCCTCAAGGACCTAGAAATAGAAATTCCATTTGACCCAGCAATCCCATTGCTGGTTATATATCCAAAGGATTATAAATCGTTCTACTATAAGGACACATGCACACGAATGTTCATTGCAGCACTGTTTACAATAGCAAAGACTTGGAACCAACCCAAATGCCCATCGATGATACACTGGACAGGGAAAATGTGGCACATATACACCATGGAATATTATGCAGCCATCAAAAACGATGAGTCTGTGTCCTTTGTAGGGACATGGATGAACCTGGAAACCATCATTCTCAGCAAACTGACACAAGAACAGAAAATCAAACACCGCATGTTCTCACTCATAGGTGGGTGTCGAACAATGAGAACACATGGACACAGGGATGAGAGCATCACACACTGGGGTCTGTCAGCGGAAAATAGGAGAGGGACAGCAGGGGGGTGGGGAGTTGGGGAGAGATAGCATGGGGAGAAATGCCAGATATAGGTGATGGGGGAGGAAGGCAGCAAATCACACTGCCATGTGTGTACCTATGCAACAATCTTGCATATTCTTCACATGTACCCCCCAAACCTAAAATGCAATAACAAAAATATTAAAAAAAAAAACAAAGAAAGAGCTTCATGGAAGAATCAGGGTGACCCTAGTTCCAGTCCTAAGGGCAATGTGAACTTTACCTCTATCCAGCCTTATCTATCCATCCATAAAACTCTGGATATATGATATACATTTATATCTGTTTGTGTTTGAGATGGGGTGGAGCTAATGATATCTACAGAGTTACATGCTGATCAGCATGTGAGTAGTAGTATTTTGGAAAAATTAGTTGAGAATATAGTACAAGTCCCCATAGAGATTTTATATATATATATTTACTGTATATAATGTGTGTGTGTATATATATACACACACACATTATATACAGTAAATATGTATATACACATATATATGTGTATATACATACACACACATTATATACAGTAAATATATATATATACACACACACACACACACACTAAAAAATGGTACAAAGGTGGAAAACAGTTTTGATGTGTGCTTATGGTAACCTGTGATAGAAAAGATGAATTCACATGCAGATGGAGACTGATGAACATATCACCTGAAGATGCAGCAGAAATGACACTGTGGAAAAGCCATGGCATCTCACTGGATACAAACAACCCAGCACTGCCTTCCCCCACCAGAGCCTGTGTCTGGTTCATGCAGGTGCAAAACAGCCAGTATTCTTGAGAAGTGCACACTGCACCATCATGCTCACAGGCTGTCATTTGGATTTCCACCCTTGGGGAACTGCAATTAAACAAGTGATTTGTTAAAGTCCTTCCTAATTTGAAAATCTAGGGAAGTAAGCCTTATCATTAAATTGACATTGACTTTTATTGTACCTGAAATTTGAATTATTGCTAGATCAATTTTTACCTTGATAAATACCACAATATTTAGTTTCCCAACTTTCCTTTGTTTTCTATAAAGCTGATGAGAAAATCATTGCATTTATGCTCTAGTTAGAGGAAACCTTTCTATTTTATTGACTCTTACAAGTGTCAAGATGAGAGCAATAGTTTCATCTTATGGCATGATAGCGGTAGTTTCACTAGGTTGTTATAAAAAAGAAGTATAGTGGTTCAATTTATCAAAACTTGACATGGAAAAATAAAAATATGTTGCTAAAACACTTACCAGGAAGGATTTTTGGCTTCATCTCTCAGAGGTAAAGAGCGTAAAAGTCTTCACTTTATCATTAAAAAAAAAAAAAAAAAGAGAGAAAACTAAAAATCAATGACTTTTTACAGTCCACCAAAGAACTGAAATTGTAATCCAAACCAGCACTCCAAAATCTGGAAAGACAGGTGCATCCAGAGAGGCACTGCTGAGTTTGTCTAACCTGGAACAAATTTTGCTGGAGCCACAAACTCATAGAAACATGAAAATAGTAATTTTGACCAATTGCTGGAAGCTGAACATGGACTAGTGTGAGTGTGAGGATCTCCTGTAGGCCCCAGTCTTAAGGGTCTTCCATCTTTTTATAGACGTTGCCTCAAAGAACCTTACTAGGTTCTCATGATGAAGAGCTACTCATCTCAATCTCATCAAGGAAGAATATCCTTTGTTAAAATCTGGATTTCATATGCATGCATATGTTTGCAATTAATTTCTTTATACTGAAATTTTGAGGAAACAATTTTAAGTATACCAATGACTTCCTCTCCCTCTTCACTTAATTGCACAATTTTGACATAAATTTTTAGGCAAAAATGTTTTCAACAGTATCCTCTCCTTTCTACCTACCTAATTATTAAAACATTCGCTAAATATATCTTTAAATGAATTTCTCTAATTTCAAACAAATAGAACAGCGGATGCAAAATTGCAAGTCTGGATATAAAGATTTTCTTGTTCTTTACCTAGTGTTTTTATTCCCAGATATCAAGCAAAGAAGCAGAGTAATAAATTTCTCGACTAGATAAACCCATAACAGCTTAGAATATATTTGTTTTAAAAATGTGATTAAATTATTATAACAAAGTTTTGATAACTCTAGGATGAAACTGCTACCTTTATACAAGGTACATATTTTTTCCTTATGAGAAAAAATAGTAACATTCCTGAATCACTTTGTTATATAAGGGTAACTTTATTGGGAGGCTGAGGCAGGTGGATCACCTGAGGTCAGGAGTTTGAGATCAGCCTGGCTAACATGGTGAAACCCTGTCTCTACTAAAAATACAAAAATTAGCTGGACGTGGTGTTGAGTACCTGTAATCTCAGCTACCTGGGACACTGAGGCAGGAGAATTGCTTGAACCAGGAGGCAGAGGTTTTTGTTTAAAAAATGTTAATCAGTCAAATCTTCTGAGCCATTGGATTTAAATAAAAACTAAAACAATGCTTTATTGTGAGCCCAATAATAGCATAGTGCATGATGCCTTGTGGTTCTACGCTTATCTGAGGCTGTTATAATTTTAGATCACTCAGTATGGTCTCAACTAAACAAAAATGGAAATGGGTTATTTAGGTCGTTTGGTACTGTCATAAAATAAAGTTTTGTCCACTATCTTTGATTAACTTCATGTCAAGTGTTCAGGAAGAGGTCTCAAAAAGCCTCTTTTAGAACGGCAGCTAACCTTTCTAAGTGAGGAAAGCAAACCATTTCCGTTCAGACCATCGATCAATGAATAAGCAGCTTGGTTCCAGTTGGAAAGGTGCTGCTGCACTGTCAGATAGGAACAGTTATTAACCCGTCCCTCAGCAGAATGTGTTATTCCCATTACTTTCATCTCTCCTGATGAGCAGATAAATTGATAGAAAAAAATGAGTTGAACAAAATAGACAGAGCGGAAGATGATGTATTTGCAGGGCACCAAGGTGTAAATGAAATTCCTGATAGCTTCCATTGTATCTGAACGTAGTGGAGCAAAACTAAGTCAAGGGAACAGAAACTGCTTAAGTGTGACAGTATGGCACCATTCATGCTCATTTTGGATTAAAAAGACTAAGCACAAAGGAAAAGGAGATATAGACCCTGCCCTCAAGGAGTTTTCAGCTGACAAAACAGAAGGAAGGGAAAGGAAAAGCATAAGAATGTGACATGTATAGTGAAAACAGTCAACCCAGGGTGTCTGGAAGTACATGAGCAAGGAACCTTGTCCATAATATTAGGGCCAGGAAGACTTCTTGTATTGAGATTTTAAAGATGCATCAGTGTTAGACAAATGAATGAAACGGAAAGAGGGAAAGAGCATTTTATGTAGAAAGAAGAGAAGGGAAAAAGAAAGGTTTGTGAAACCAAGGCAGTAATGAAAACTGAGTACATGGTTTAGGATGGCTGATGTGGAGGGATTGGGTGGCTACGAAGGAAGAAATGACGTGGATACGTAGAGAGGGTGTAGATTGCCTTTTTAGAGAAGGTGAGAGGAAGGACTATGGCTAAAGGAGATTCAGAATAAAGACATTTTATCAGGACCAAGTAACCTACATATAGGCTCAGGGGGGAGTAGCTCAACTCCCTGTGAGGAGGAGAAGCTGAAAGACACAAAGGTGTGAAAAGTTCATTCTCAAAATGACTAGAGTCCTATCTTTCAGTTTGTAGGTGAAGAAGTGAAGTGATACTGAGTTTGCAGCTGTGGGGGAGGGAGATTGGCAAAGTTCTTGACAGATTGTTTTTTTTTACCAGAGGAATGCGGTTCTCAACTGGGGTCAATTTTTCCTCACTAGTAGATTTCAATATTGGACAATGTTTGGAGACACTTTTAATTGTCAGAACTGATGGAGGCACTGCCACTGGCATCTAAGGCATGGAGGCCAGGGTTGCTGCTAAACATTCTGCAAAAACTCAGCAGAACCCTATGCAGGGCAGGTCTATGGATGGTCTTGGATCAGCCCAGTTTTCTCTCCTTTATAGTTTTCAAGAATAACTGTAGAATGTGCTGGGAATGCCATAACTTGGGATAAGGGGAAGTGGTTGAAACAGGCCTAGATCTGTTTTAGCCCTGACACCCCCCAAGCAAGATGTCTTTGAACACTTTAGCCCAGCATGCATGTGACCCTCAGGGTATAAAATCCAGGACAAGCTGCTTTCCAGGGGCCCTCAGCTGTGGTGCAAGTGGAACAGACACAGTTCAGATTCTATCTGCCCCAGGCAGCTTTCCTGAGTAATAAATCCTAGGCTTCTGGTGTCCTTTGCTGCCTATCGGTAAATGATAAACCCACTTCATGTAACTTGTTGTGTATGTAGATGTATATGACCAGACTCAAACAAGTGGGTAACTAGTGCACGGTGAAACTACTTTGCACCTCCCACATAAAAAAATTTATTCAGCCCAATATTTCCATGGTACCCTAGGTTGAAAATCCTGCTTTATGAAGTAGTAAGTGATGTTATTTGCAGAATTAGGGATTTGAAGATTAGTTAGGAACTTTAAAAGAATAGACTGAAAATAGCTGTTCAGCAGAATGGTGGAAATGCTAGGATGCTGAGATACGGACAAAGGTTGGCCAAAAATCTGTATGGCTACAAAATTTAGTGTGTCCAAGAAGTAACGTAGTAGACAAAATTCAACTGAATTAGAGAATAATAAGCAAGAACACACGTATTATGCTATGGCTATAGAGGGTGAACACCAAGTTCACTATGTAGGAGGAAGGTTTGGGCCTCAGAGTGGGCAAGATGAGGCTGGGATCATGTCACGGTGTTGCCTGTCTCTATTTGTCGTTCAGACCTCATCTCATTGGCCATCTGCCTTCTCCTGCCTCCTCTCTACTGAAACTGCTTTCACCCAGGAAGCCAGTAGACTTTGTTATCCTTTAATTCAAGAGACACGCTTCCCTGCTTACTTACCTACATTTGAACATCTGTCCTTGTTGACCACTTGATTCTTCCTGAAACAAACTTCACTCTTTGTTCTTACGATGTTGAAACTTTCTGGCTTTTATTTCTGTATCAGATTCTTAATTTTTCACTTTACAATAGTCTGTGTCTTTGGCCCTCTTCTCATCTCACTGCCATCTCCATCTGAATGTTTCATAAGCAACTTAAATTCCATGTATGCAAAATTGAACTCCTTTTCTTTTCCCTGACAAACTCCTTCTTTTTGTATTTTTTAGCACTGAGTGATATCAACATAAATAGAGATAGCTATATTGGTTAAGATGATGAATGTGACAGAAAACCCAAATTGATGTTGGCTTACCCATCCTAGATTTTATTCTGTTATATAAAAAAGGCCAGAGTCAGCAGTTCCGGGCTTGTATGACAGTTCCATGCATTTTTAGAAATCATTTTCTTCTAGATTATTCCTCTGCCACCCCTACACTTCTCTCCTGTTTAGCATTGTCACAGATACCCGGTGGAGCTTCAATTAACATGATCATCATCATAGCATAAGATAGTAGAAAAAAAACACTATGATTCAATTTAAGAACGCTTCTATTAAGTTGCACATGCTAATACTGCTTAGAACTCTGAACTCACTCCCATGTCCAAAGCAAGCTTCAAAGGAAGCTGGTTAATGTAGCATTATTTCAGGCAGCTCTGAACCCAACTGAACAGACGTTTCTAGTGCCATAGAAGGGACACTAGGCATTAGCAGCCCCTGCCAGGCAGTCCAACGCCTAGAAATCTAGGCATAAATCTATTTTTCTTCTCCCACTCTCACTTCTCATGCTCATTCAGTCCCACATCTATTGACTCCATCTTTCACATTTTCAAATGTTTATTATTGCTTTCATCTGTATTGCTATAGTCTCTCAGTCAGTTTCCTTATCTATAGACTTAGATCTAAGAAATCTATTTACAACATTGAAGACACATCCTTAAAACAAATAACTACTAAAATTTATTGTTACTCTGCTCTAACAAACTATCATTAACTGCAGAATAATGTCTAAATTTATTAATGCCATTTATGTCTTCTGTGATTTCTCTGCTCCTTAAAATACAGAAATTTGTTTCCAAAATGCTATCCCATGACTTGTTAAAAGCCTAATATCTTCTCAAAATGTCAGTGCATTATCAGAAAATTTAGTTTCTCATGATCAGCTCTGACTCTAAGCATCTGTTTTATGGAAGTGATTTATTTTAAGGATGGATGATGATGTTCCTGTTTTGAGCTAGGTCTAGAACTAGGCATAAGACTCAGCTATGTTGTTTGAATGACAGGTTAAAAGTAATTGCTAAGGATTGATCGTGTGGTCAATAGATTGGATATTTGACGATATCAAAGATATTAGCACTTAGCCCTATGGCAAAATAGGTTTAAAATTGAAGATGAAATATTTATTATTTGTTATTCAACAGTTCCTTGCTTTTTATTAACCTAAAGAAATTTCCTTGTCTTTACTAGCTTAAATCCAAGCTATAAATACAAAAAGAAAAAAAAAAAACCTCAAAATTAAACCCCATCATTTCATTACATTTAGATCCCCATAATAACAGCTACATTTGTTGATAGCTTTCCATGTGCCAAGCACTGTGTTTGGCATTTTATATACATCTAATTAAGTCACCTCCTTCTTTCTTTTCCTAGGTTTGATTTTAGATGAGGCATTCTTAACTCTCAAACTCATTTTAGCTACTTCAGCACATTGCTGAGTCACTCTTCTCCCTCTGCACAGGTCAATTCCCTTTCTTTCTTTATTCTGTTAATTCTGTTATATTCCCAATGCAGTTGAGTTTAATCTTTTTTGTTGCTTGCTAACTCCTTTCCTCAGGGTTCACCTTTTATTTTTATAAGTTCTCATATTATTGACCCAAACTGTATTAGTCCATTTCACACTGCTATAAAGAACTGCCCAAGATTGGGTAATGTATAAAGGAAATAGGTTGAATTAACTCACAGTTCAGCATGGCTGGTGAGGCCTCAGGAAACTTACAGCTATGGTGGAAGGTGAAGGGGAAGCAAGGCACCTTCTTCACAAGGTGGCAGGAAGGAGAATGAACGCAGGAGGATCTACCACATACAACAACCATCAGGTCTCATGAGTACTCACTCACGATCCTGTAAACGGCATGGAGGAAACTGCCTTCCTCTACTCAGTCTCTCTTTTGACATGTGGGGATTATAGAAATTACAATTCCAGATGAGATTTTGGGTAGGGACACAGTCAAACCATATTATGAACCAAGACAGTTTCTGCCTTAAGTGGAATGCTTCCATTAAGATAATAGCATTGTTTTATCCTATTTTATGCTTTATAAGTTTCTTAGTGATTTCTCTCTCTTTTCCTTCTGCTTCCTTTTCTCTTGCCATTCTGACCTTCTCTCTCTCTCTCTCTCTCTCTCCTTATTTTCTCTCTCTCTCTGTCTCTCCACATACTCCGGACATTGACTCCTAATGTCTTTCTTTACTGTACCCATCCTCCTCTCCCTACTTATCTTGCAAGTTATACTCAACCTAGCATTGCAGCTCTTGCATCTTTTTTTCCCTTGAAGGCTTTACCTGAGTCTCACCAAGTTTCAAAAGAGTGGGGTATGTGCTTCTGCCATGAATTCTATACTTCTGTTTTTGTATTTTCCATTTCCTTTTTTCCCCCATGGTTTCTATTTTAAAACACTCTCTTTTATTTTTCCAAAAACATCTTTAACTTCTCCCCCATAAACCCAAATTTATCTTTCCTACACAGGCAAACATCTAGATAAAATCTTCTATATCCCCTGTATTTACTTCTTCACCTCCTACTTACTCCCCCTGTCTACTCCTGTCTGCCTTTGCTCCCTCAGACTTCAATACATTTGCTTTTTTTCTGTGGTGACTGCTGACCTTTGTGTCACTAAATCCAATGTGTTATTTTTGACTCTTTTATTACTTGATTCTTTAATAAGGGTTGACTCTTTATTACTCCTTGCCTTCTGTTTTTAAATTTTGAGAACACTTTAAACTTTTTTATTTCTTGGTGAGAAGGCAATAGATAGATGAAAAAGAATATGTACAGCAATAAAAGGCTACCTCTGACTCCTGCTCTCTATTTCCCTGGTCTGCTTTCAAGAAGAAACTACTTTTAGCAGTCTCTCATCAATCTTTGCAGATGGAAAAATATATATACATATATATTTTATTATATATATATATATATATATATATCTCTTTTTCATATCCACACAATGCCTCCATCCATTTTTACACAAAGATCTAGTATCTCATTCTATAACAAGTAACTTGTTCTCTAATTGTATATGCATAAATATTTTGCAAATTGTTTCTTGTTAGAGATGAATCTTTTTAATGGCAGCATCACAGTCCATTGTATTCTGACACCACCGTTTAACTGATGTAGAGAGTGCTTTTCTCACATTGTAATTATTATTAGTCTCAAGAAGGAGCTCTGGACACTCAAACTATAATAGAAAATTGCTGTTATACATCAGTTTATGAGTGCAGATAGAAGTACTGTATGATTCTGCTGGGCATTTCCCTGGGTCTTCCTTCAGGATCTTTGCTTGGTCTATAAATATAAAATAAGAAAGACCAGGACACATTAGATTTCTAGCTCTGAAACAGTATGGGGCAGCTTTCCTCCTGGCAACATTTGACATTTAGAGATGACTTTGGCCGGCACTTTCTCAAGTGCAGTCATCTGAGTGTGTGAGTTGTGACTGTTGAGCCCTCTCAGTCCATGGGCTTCCATTATTGGAATAAATGGAAGCCCATGTATGTTAATTATCCGAAATGTTCTTGAAACCTTTTTGACTGTTTCTTCTCCTTCATTTCCTAATTACATTTTTTGTTCTTTGGACATTGGCCCTCTTGGAATCATCTAATTTTCTTACCTTTTCTCTATTAATTTTTATTTATTTGTCATTTTTTCTAATTTCTGAGACTTTTTTGAAATTTACCTTCCATATAAGTTTCCTATTGCCATTATAACAAATTATCACTCACTTAGAGCTGAAAACAATAGAAATGTATTACCTTACAGTTCTGGAGGCTGGAAGTCTGAAATGGGTCTCGCTGAGCTAAATCAAGTTGTCAGTGTCACAGGATCGTCAGGGTGTTGCTTTGCTATCCAGAAACCTCTGTGGCCGGTGGCACCTCTGCTTGAGTTTTGCTTGCATCTGCTGAACTTGTTCTGCCACCTTGGCCCAGCAGGCTGTGCTCAGCTTGCACTGCCAGCCCAGATCCCATGCCTGCCGAGGGTTAGTCAGGCATGGAGCCACGAGGGATGTATAAGTGAGTGAATGCAGGGTCCAGGCAATGCACACAGTCAGGCATGCTGGCTGCTGCAGCAGAGTGGGTAGCTCCAGGTACCGGCAAAGACTCTGGCTCCTTGCGAGGCTGTAGCTGAACTAGACATAGTCAAGTGGCTCCTGCTGTGGGGACTAACATCTGAATGAGGGGGAATGCAGTGGTGCCTGAAAGGTTGGAGATACAAGAAACCATAGAGCTCCAAAGAGGGTGTTACAGCATGTCAGAGGCCTGGCTTGGGTAGCCCCCGAAGTCTGGGATCCCAAAAGGGCTGCAGCTCTTCTCTTCTAATTGCCTGCGGCTTGGTGAGTAGTGAGGCATTTTTGGAGTGGGGGGAGGGGGAGTTTGTTTCAACTAATTTGTGCTACAGCTCTTTCAGTCCTGCCAGCCAGCTCCAACCCATGGCTCCTGTGCTGGCCTGGACCTGCCACTGCTTCCCATCACATGGGGCAGGTGCCTGGCTATAGTGTTACAGACCCTTTAGCTCCCTCCTGCAGCTAGGTGAGCCAGCCAGGGAAGAGTTACAGCTTCTTTCACTCTCACCGTTAGGTGGGTCCTGAGTTTTTGCCCTGTGTCTAGGAAGAATGAAGTTACATGGACAACTGGAGGGTGAGCAAGGTGGAGAAGAGATTTATAGAGCAATAAAACAGCTCTCAGTGAAGAGGAGATGTGAAATGGAAAGCTCCTATCCACAGGCAGGTAGCCCCAATGAGTGCTGAGTCATGCTTAGTCTAAGATTTTTATGGACTCAGAATGGAGGAAGTGCAGACTGATTGGTCCATGGTTGGGAGGAAGTATGTGCTGACCAATCTATGGGTGGGCCTGGAAAAATAACACCATTCTATTAGTCAGGGTTCTCTACGGGGACATAAATAATAAGATATATCCATACAGACACATAGATCTGTAAAGGGGGAGTTTATTAAGTATTAACTCACACAATCACTAGGTCCCACAATAGGCCATCTGCAGTCTGAGGAGCAAGGAAAGCCAGTCCAAGTACCAAAACTGAAGAACTTGGAGTCCAAGGTTTGAGGGCAGGAAGCATTCAGCACAAAAGAAAGATGTAGTCTGGGAGGCTAGGCCAGTCTAGTCTTTTCATGTTTTTCTGCCTGCTTTATATTCTAGCCATACTGGCAGCTGATTAGATGGTGCTCACCCTGATTAAGGGTGGGTCTGCCTTTCCCAGCCCAGTAACTCAAATGTTAATCTCCTTTGGCAAAGTCCTCACAGACACACCCAGGATCAATACTTTGCATCCTTCAACCCAGTCAAGTTGACACTCAGTATTAACTATCACAACTATCCAATTAGCTAAGAGGCATCAAGGAAGTTCTCACTCTAAGTTGTGAACTCCACCTGGAAATGGCCGCCCACACCCCAAGTTTCAGGCCATTCCTGGCTTGAATATTGGTCCTCACCAGGGACCTGCCCCTCCCCCTCCTAGGAACCAGTTTGCCTCCCACCACTGTCATCAGTAGAGCTGCATTCTTTCTGGAGGCCCTAGGGCAGGCTCCAGAAGAGAATTCATCATTTTGCTTTTTCCAGTCTCTAGAGGCTTCCTGCTTGTATTCTTGTTTATGTCTCCCTTCTATCTTGAAAGCTAGCAATCACCCATTGGCTCATTTTCACATTGCACATTGGAATTCCCTCTTCCACGTTTAAAAACATTGTCATTACATTGGGCACACCTGGATGTCCTAATGGCTCTACCTATCTTTAAGGTCAATTCATTAGCAATTTTAATTCTATCTGCAACATTAATTCCTCTTTGCCATGTAATTTAATGAATTCTTAGGTTCCAGGGATTAGGACTTGGACATCTTTAGGGGCCTTTGTATTTCCTATTACACCTCCCAAACCTGCAGGTTGTTTTTTTTTTTTTTTTCACTGCTGTTACCACATGTTGTCTGAATGTTCCTTTTCATGGAATGCTTTTCTTTTTATTTTTAAAATGGTTTGAGTACCTTTTCTAAGAGTATTCACTATCCGTTATTGTTGTTGTAGTTTTTAAGTTTTCTTTTCCATGCACAGTCTCTTTTCTCTTTGTGCCTTGCCCTCCTCATTAGTCTTGTGCTCTACCTTTCATGTTAAAAGGCTCTTCATAGGTCATTTGTTAGGATTGTGCATTATCATTTTATTGAACGGCTTTCCTCAGATAGTTGGAAATCCTTCATTTTATAATTATTTTCAGAAGTGAGAGACTACAAAGATATCAGGAAACACTGCTGTTCCTGCTATTCTAATTTTTCTTCTTTTGTTTTTTTTCTATTCTCATAGCCAACTCCTCCTCATCCTATATCTCCCAGCTGACATGACACTATTCAAGGGTCAACTTTTTAAATCTCCTAGATTGGGTAAAAATATATTTGGTAAAGAATCCAGTAACATTCTGCATTTTCTTTTCAAAATCATCACACTTTTTATGATGTCCAATACACATGCCTTATTTGAATATATTGGGACCAGAAAAAGAAGGAAACAAATGGTGCATTAGTCCATTTTCACCCTGCTATAAAGAAATACCTGAGACTGGATAATTTATAAAGGAAAGAGGTTTAATTGACACACAGTTCTGCATGGCTGGAGAGGCCTCAAAAAAATTATAATCATGGCAGAAGAGTCAGCAAACACGTCCTTCTTCACAAGGAGGCAGGAGAGAACGAGTGTATGAGAACACAGGAAAAACTACCATTTATAAAACCATCAGATCTTGTGAGAATTCACCCACTATCACAAGAACAACATGGAGGAAACCACCCCCATAATCCAATGACTTCCATTAGGTCTCCTTCCACATCTAGTGATTACAATTGAAAATGAAATTTGGGTGAGGACACAAAACCTAAACATATTAGTCGGCAATGAGGGAACTATCATTGGGAAGTAGTGGGCCTACTTACCTTCCTGCCACTGCAGCCAGCAACACAGCAGATCTTCCTTAGGAGAGCATTGGAGGAAATGGCATACTGTCTCCTCAAGGCAGATCTAAGTTTGGTCAAGAATACAGGAGAAATAAAAAGGTGAGTTTATCTACAACGTGATTTAAAGGGGCAAGTAAAAAAGAGGAGTAAAAGACCAGATAGGTAAGATGAAAGGGTATTCTGCTGGATCTAGGGAACGCTTATACTGGGAATGATAATATTTTCACTCTCTGGCTCCTTTAATATGAAGTTTTCTTTCGTTTCAGATATTACTCAATATAGGCAGATAAAATCTAGTTTTGATCAGTCATGACTAGTCTAACACACTGTGCTCTGTGTTTATCCCTTTGACGCTAATTCCCTAAGTTTAGTTTGTTTACCTCAGGTCCTGATTTGCAATTACCTCTCTTGGCAAATCATCCAGAGTTCTTTCTCAGACATTCTGATTTCAGTTTCCTGCTTATCTCTACAATTTGTGCTCTCCCAGTTTGACATTGTGTTCAAGCTCCAGTAAGAAACTTGCCCTCCCCTATTCCAAGCCAGTTGGAATTTCTGATCGTCTCTCTAATAGGCTTTATATTTATTTCCTTTCCTCTCCAGTCATGCATATAAGGGGAGCAGTGTTTGGGAAACTGAATGGATTACACATTATGAGTAGGAGCAAAAGTAAGCACTGGGCTAGCAAGACTTGATCTGGAATGCTGGAAGAAATATGAACATGAAGATCCATGAAGATACTTGGGCATTTTACTTCTTCACATTTATCATTCTTAAACATATGATTTTCTACTTACTGGCATAAAGATGTTCTGTCGCCAATTTTTCTGATATCTGGGGCATCAGTGGCTATTTGTTATTCTTTTCTGTCAAGATTCTGAATCCTATTGAAGAGGCATTTGGAATCTGTATGGTACCAATATTCTGGCTCGTAGCCATTGCCCAAAACTTCTTGGTTATTAATATAGATAAAGAATATGTTCCTTGTAAAACTGTTACACAGGGATCCAAAAATTTAGAAATTTGTACAAGTAGAGTTTTAAGGAACAGATAAAATTAATATATATCATTTAAATGATTTTAGTACCTATTATATCTTTGTCAAAAGTACTATTTATTCAATGATTTGTCTCTCTATCCCTATTAAACTCTATAAAGAATCTATAAACGATTTAATATAGTTAACAACGATGATTTTAATGACTTTAATTAAAATAACAAATTGCTTTTGATCCTTCAGTGGCTATCGCATTTCTTGGCTATATGAAGTATCACATTCATTCCCATGTTTTAAAATAGCTTTAAAAAACATTAAAACGGGAAGAAGAACATTTAGAATGGTTTTGTCATTTATGTCTTTCTTTTCTAAAAATGATTTGGCATCTTTTTACTCATAAAAGATGGAAATATATAATGAGAAAAGAACAATGACAATATGGAGAAATAGAGATAAAAAAGCAAACTTTACCAATGCAATGCTTGATTGCGTGGAAACAATATATAATTGTTATTCAAATAATAAGATTTTTCTATCAATTTATTTTCCATTATTCTCCCTATTCTGTAGTCAATCCCTTTCCAGGTCTGCATTGCATTCATCAGGGTTTGGTATCAACACCAGTGAATACTCCCATATCAACCATGGTAAACTAGGTTAAGCTGCAGCCAGGGTAACAGACAACTGGTACATATCAGTGGCTTATCAACAAAGGTTTTTCCCTTATGCTGTGTGTCCAAGATGCGCTTACTAAGGCTCCACTCCATGTCTTTTGAAGGACATGGGCAGACGTTGTGGAAGAGGGACACAGCCCCTGAGAACCTTGGACTGCTCCTCTGATTTAAAAATGATACACATGCCATTTCCACACATATTTCATTGGTCATAACAGGTCACGTGGTCATGCCTGAGTTCAACACACTGTGAATGTATAGTTTTTTCCAAAGGGAGGGTGATTAAAGATGCATTGGATATAAAGGTGACTAAAAACACAATATATCTCATTTTCTTCTTATACATGAAGAAGATTTAGTACTTTGAGATTGCGTAAACTGTTCAAGGTCACACAACAGATAAATTATCAGACAAAAATTCACATTTAAACAGTTTAATTTCCAAAGCATGGTATTACAGTTTTACAGTGTATCTCTTTCCTGAATATGGTTTGAGATTCTCCTGGCACTGAGTAGTATGAAAAATTAGATTTCTTGAAAACATTTATAGAGAATCCATGTTTATCATAACTGTCCTACATTAATAATGGAATTCAAAATTTCCTGTTTCTTTTTTCTTTGTCCTTCCTTTGGTCATATCACAGTTATAACCTTGATTTTTACACTACATTTTTATCTGCCTCTTAATGCATACAAAATCTGTGTAGTTATTTGAAGGTTCTGCTGATGAGGAAGAGAATGCCAATATTTAATCAAACATAGGACACCACAGGTCATGGGAAAACTACATAATACATATCATGTTTTCTAACTTTTAAAGTAGATGACAGTTTGGTTTCAATCATTATAGTTTTAGTTTCTAATATTATTTTACATTGTTATGCTTTCTAACTAAAGAGTTCAAGTGAATTGTAGTATAACTCATTTCTCTTTCATTGCTATGGACTATCACAATATCATTCAATTACACAATCTCATAAAATGCTTGGGGACAAATCTTTTATGGATATTTGACACTCAAAATTACATTTAAGACATTTATATATATCTCTAGAGAACCTATAGTATTTAAATCTTATATGGATTATTCCATTTTATGAAATAAATATTTGGATTTTGATGATTCTTGCCTCTTTAGCTGTGCAGCTATTTTTTAAATAGTGTTTTAAGTAGCTTAATTTAATATGTTTTAAATAGCTGATATTTATATTTATAAATATATTTTTAAATAATACAGAAAAAATAGATTATAATCTTAGGCTAGCTTGCTGTTTTGCTTGTAGAATGTTCTAAGTGCATGACAATTCCTGTGCAACATCATAAAACACATTCCTGTCAGTGCCTGGGGGATAAACTGTTAACCATTTCGTTTCTGATTTTTTGTTAACTGCATGTGGTATTGAGGCTGGGGGAAGATAAATGAAGAAAAAGATTTTGAAGACAAAAAATAGGGGGGTAAGTGAAGACTTTGTTAAGAATACAATTCCAAGGATGTTAAAGTAAGTAAAATGCTATAAATATTCATAGCATGGTATTGTTCAAACTAAATATCTTATTAGAATATAAGCATTTTTAGTATTAATTATTTCCTATTTGAATATAACAATTCCTAGGCTAGAACATGTTTGTTACTACCAAAAATGATAGTTGGTACCAAGGATATATCATACATTATATATTGAATAAACAAATATTGCATAAGAAAAATAACAATTAATTTTATAACTGGAAATTAAATTTAACTTATTGTGGAGTTCTTTATTTGCAATTAAGTATAAATATTGATAATTTATAGGTTATTTTATTAAGGATAAAATGACATACTAATTAAAAATCACAGTGACAAAGTGATTATATTTTAAAATTAATTTTAGGGGGAACAGTTGAGAAATCTGAAAGTTATTTTGAAAGTATAATTGACTTACCTGGTAATGGAGTGCAGCTTTTACAACTGGCTCTTGCATAATAAATAGTCACTATTTCAGGTTTCAGTTTAACAACACTCTAAGACTCTATTAAAGTTTCCAGGCACAGAGTCAGATTTTTAAAGTCCACAACAACGTCCAGTTGGAGAGGAGATCTGGCTTTCTTCAATATTTTCTTCTAAATGTAAGATAATCTTACTTCTCAGTGAAGCCTGATTCAAATTATTTGTTCTGGAAATCAAATTATCCAAGAACAAATTAAATCTGTGCATTCCAAGTTATTTTCTGATGTTTTTACCAGATTGCCTCAAAGTATATAGTCCTTTTTGCTATATAAACAGGCATCCTTATAAGGAAAATTCAATATACACACTAAGACTGAATGTTAAAGAGGATATTTAATTATTGTTTTAGTTTATAATTCTTCATAATACCTAGAAATATGGAAATCCTTGCATCTCTAATATTCCCTGTAGTTTGTTTCCATGTATGTAAATACGAAGCTAGACTTATTAACTATGTATTTTTAAATAATGATATGTATTTGAATAAAAATCCATATAAACTTCTTAGAAGTTTGTAATCTGAACTCCGTATGTTCAAAAATTCTTTGGGGTTCAAAACACCAGTATCATAAAAACAATTCGTTTTATTGTGAATTGCAATTTTGATAACATTTTATATATTTTTTTCTTATATGATCTTCTTAACAATTATGTTGCAGGCAGACTATTTGTTAACTAATAGACTATAACTTAGAGAGTTTCAATGATTCGTGATGTTTACAAAGTTAGTGAAGACACAATTAAGACTTCCAACTTCAATTCTCTTTTCAGCATGGCAAACGTTTTTATATGTTTAACATATTTTTATTTACAATTTCACAATACTTACATATCATTCCATGTTGAGTTTTGTTATCTTGAGTAAATTCTTATTAACTTGTGGAATTTCCCTGGCAATACTGTATTTCAGGATTTAAAAAAATCTTTAAAGCAGAATCCCAAACAGTATTTCTCAAATTGTGGTTCACAGATCACCTGTTACAGAGTGAATTGTTTTGATGTTTGGAAATGCAGGCCCCTTAGATCTATGTAATGGTAAGAATCTCTGAGGAAGGGTCAAAGTTCTGCATTATAACAAGCTCTCTGGGTAACATAAAACATACGTAACAATGAAGGAACAATCTTTCCGGTGAAAGAAGATAATAAAACTGGTAGATAAATCATAGTTAATCAGGAAATGCCTTTAATGCTAAACTGAGGTTTTAGGATTAGATGATAATAAGTTATTATACATTGTCAACCAAAGGAGGTTATTAAATAATTTTATAGAATAATTTACCTAATAGTATAATGAAAGGTAACAAAAAGTAGAAATAGAATTGAAAACAAGGTAAGCTTTAGAAGGCAATTTCACAAATTTAGTCATAAAATGGTGTAAGGATAGAAGAGGATAGGATTAATTAAAAGGCAAATATAAAAATAGAAAATAAGAGAATCTTTGAGGGAAGAATAAATTTAAGATTTAATATAATGCATGAGGGAATGACTTTAGGTTTCTAAACCAACAATCAAACACTTAGTGGTAGTGACACAAACAGTGAAATAGGGAAGGTTCATAACTTGGGTTAGGAATAATTTGCCAACTATAAGGACATTAAATTTTGGAATTCAGTCAAGATATTCTAGGTAGAAATATGGATTGTAGCAAACCTATGAGGTGGCATTAGAAAAATGCTTTGAGAATTATTAGCATGAAAGTGAAACCGGAAAGAATGAAAGTATAAGAAATATGTGAGAAAATGAACAAAAGGAGATAAAACGTTGATGATAGACGAGTCTCAGAGTCACTGTTAATGGTAAGCACAGAGCACAGTTCTTGGCTCTTCATATATATGAACTTATTTAATTGCACAAAACCTTATGAGAAGGGTACTATTGTAATCCACTTTTTAGAGGTAAAGAAACTGAGATCCTAGGAGGTCTAGAAATGGCTTAAGATTCCAGAAATAGAAAATAGCAGAAACAAAATAGGAAGCCAGAATATTTGGCTGCAGAGGCAATGCTCTCTACAATCTACTTGATTCTTGTGCCTTAGTTATGAAAGCTAATGAGCACAGGGAGCCAAGGAAGAAGACTATTAAACTTACACACATCCAGATAAAGAATGAGGAGAACTAAGTCCTAGGAAACTGTAGAATAGATATATGGAATCTCTATACAATCTTTGTTCATTTATTAACCCCTGACTATGGATACAACATGAATAATAATGGCAAAACTTCCCATCATGGGAGAAATTTGAAGGTCTGAGAAGAGATCATATTTCTGAATTATTAACCTCTGTGCAAAAACAAAGGACAAAGATATGGAAAGGTATTGTCCTAATCATTATGTTGCCAGGTATAAAAATTAACTTATTAGAAAATGGTAATTAGACAGAAAGACTTAAAAGCATAAAGAGGAAAACGTTTCTCCCGCTCATTAACTCAGAAGTGTTAAGTGAATTCTCTCCTAATCCAACTAACTTGGGAATCTGTCAAACATAAATAACAAAGAATATGAATGCAACTTATTTCCAGTAAATCGATAGGATACAATGGCTAATTATTCTATCCTATCGATCCTATCCACACACAATTATTATATTGAAATTGTATCTAAATTCTATTGAAGAGATGTTTTCAGTAAAGTTAAAAAAGACCAAAACAGTATGTAGTAATTATATTCCTCTTATGTATAAGCATTGCATGTCTGAAAAGATGAAAAGGGAGTAAGTCAATCAAATACATTCCCATTCCCATTCATCATATGTGACAGAGATTTTATGGGCCAGACAGGGCTGAACATTTTTATGCATGGTCACAGTTAATACCTGTTCCATAATTTTGCAAGCCCAGTAACATACGCTTTTATTGGGTAATCCTTGCATCTAGTTAGTTTAGGCTGTGTCTTAGTTCATTTGGATTGCCACAAAAATACCTTAGATAGGGTGATTTATAAGCAACAGAAATGTATTGCTCACAGTTCTGGAAACTGAGGATTTCAAGATCAAGGCAGCAGATTTTGTGTCTGGTAAAAGCTCACTCTGTGCTCCACAAATAGTGCCTTGCTGTTGAGGCCTCATATTGCACAAGAAGGGTGTTTACTCATCTCTTGTAAGGGTAGTAATCCCATTCATGAGGTTGGAACATTATGACTTAGTCACTTCCCAAAAGCCTCCACCTCTTAATGGTATCACGATGAGTATTAGGTTCCAACATATGAGGGGAGCAGGTGACCAAAATTCAGACCATAGAAGGATGCTGTAACACAATATACCAGGTGGCTTAAATGACAGTTCTGGAGGCTGTGAAGTTTTGAGATCAGGCTGCCAGCATGGTCGAGGTCCGGTAAGGTCTTGCTGACTTGTGTATAGCCCCTTTCTCACTGTGTCCTCAAGTGGTTTAAAAGAGACGTTCTGGTGTTTCTTCCTCTTCTAATCACATCATGAAGGGGTACACCTTCAAGACCTCATCCCTGATTACCTGCCAAATGCCCCCTTTTCTAATATAATCACCTTGGGGGTTAGGGCTTCAACAATATGAATTTTGGGGGGTACACAGACATTTAGTTCATAACACCTTACGTTGATGGGAATTGACTCATGCTGATCACTAAAAATGTGTAGCCCATTTTGCTATTTACCTCCTTTAGGATGAAGACAGAATCCAGCTTAAACTATTGTTAATACTCTCTCAACTTTCCTCCTGACCTCCACATTCTGCAAAAATTATTTTTCTGAAATACAGCTCATTAATTCATTCATTGTTCAACAAAATACATTGTGTTCCTGCTGTGTGCAAGGCATTCTGTTAGATGCTGTTTTAATTATCCTCCTTTTAAATTAAAAAAAAGGTAGACTAATACTTTAATGGTTTTTCGTTTATGCTTATGCAATATACAAATACAGTTACTACATTACCTACAAAATAAATCCTGTTAAACTCCAGAGTGTTTTAAAGTATGGTCTTGACCTTTTTGCCTTTCATTTTCTTCCTGCTTTTCTAGATGGATAGGAGTAATTCTTCTTCTTACATATTCTTTCTTGATTATTTGTCTATATTCAACATTTCCTCTCAAATCCATTTTCGAGCATTTTATCCCACAAATGTCCTGTTCACCATTTGAAGCATAACACAAATGCTATTTTCTACAACGAGGCTTTTTCTCATTTTCTAAAACCTGTCCTCTTTCACCCCTTCACCCAAGTAATCTTTTCATAGTATGAATTCTGGTAAAATTCTATCTGTAGTCTTCCTAAGACACTCAGTTTCTAACTAATGAGCACTTACTGTCTGGCAGTCACCATCCTGTAACCTGGAATGTGGTCAGGAAGAAATAGACAACACACTTCAGTCTCTGAATTTAAATTAGGTCTAATAGGAAGATTGGCATATAAATAGCAGAGTAAAAAACATTTGGTTGGTGCAGTATCATGCTAATGGTAAGAAATGTGAAACCAATTTAGCAAACAACTATGGACGAAATATGGGGAGGGATAACATTAGAAGGAATACCTAATGTAGGTGATGGGGGGGGATGGTACAGCAAACCACCATGGCATGTGTGTACCTATGTAACAATCCTGCACGATCTGCATATGTACCCCAGAACTTAAAGTACAATTTAAAAAAAAGAAAAAAGAGGAACATTTAAAAATATAAAATAAAAATGATGAGTAGCTGGGATTACAGGCGCGTGCCACCATGCTCGGCTGATTTTTATATTTTTAGTAGAGATGGGGTTTCACCTTACTGGCCAGGCAGGTCTCGAACTCCTGACCTTGTGATCTACCTGCCTTGACCTCCCAAAGTGTTGGATTACAGGCATGAGCCACCACACCTGGTCAATATTAGGTAATTTTATGTGCAGCAGAATGAAAATTTATATTATCTAAGACATTTATACAAAAAAGACACTTGCACACACGTTTGTAGTAGCACAATTCACAATTGCAAAAATATGGAACCAGCCTAAATGGCCATCAACCAATGAGTGGATAAGGAAAATGTAATATATATATGCATGGAATGGTACTTGGCCATAAAAAGAAACAAAATAATGGCATTCGCAGTAACCTGGATGGAGTTGGTGACCGTTAGCATAAGTGAAGTTACTCAGGAATGGAAAACCAAATACCATAGGTTCTCACTTATAAGTGGGAGCTAAGCTACAAGGACTCAAAGGCATAAGAATGATACAGTGGACTTTGGGGGACTCCAGGGAAAGGGTGGGAGGAGGGTGAATGATAACAAATGACGCATTGAGTAGAGTATGTAATGCTCAGGTGATGGGTGCACCAAAATCTCACAAATCCTCACTGAAGAACTTATTTATGTAACCAAACAACACCTATTCCCCCAAAACTATTGAAATAAAAAAAATTTAAAAATGTTCTCTGTATATCATCTCTGAATATAATTATTTATATCATTATTTCATAATTTAAAAATAATTGCCACATTTTTCGTGCTTTAAAAAAGTATCTTAAAGTTTTTAAAGTTGCTTGAAAAACATACATTTAGAATTGTACGCTAAAGACAGCTCTGACATGCTAATTAAAAGCTGAAACAAATCTGGATGAAAACTTACCTTAATTGGAAACATTAGGAAGAAACATTGATTGCATCAATCACTAAAAGATGACACTATAGCACCCCTGAAGTATTTATTCAGAGCAATTGAGGTGTGAGACTTTTTTCCCCCCTGGAAAATAACACCTGCTGAGTAGGCAAAATTTTTGCCTATAACTACATTCTGCTGTTGTAGTCACTGCAGTAATTAAACCTTAATATAATTAGTGTTTTAGATATTAAAAGTAATATCCTCATTTCATAATTTAAAAAATCATTAGGCTGGGCACGGCAGCTCATGCCTGTAATTCCAGCACTCTGGGAGGCCAAGGGGGGGGCGGATCACCTGAGGTGAAGAGTTCAAGGCCAGCCTGGCCAACATGGTGAAACCCCTTCTCGACTAAAACTGCAAAAATTAGTTGGATGTGGTGGCATGTGCCTGTACTCCAAGCTACTTGAGAGGCTGAGGTAGAAGAATTGCTTGAACCCAGGAGTTGGAGGTTGCAGTGAGCCAAGATCCTACCACTGCACTCTATCCTGGGCAACAGAATGAAACTCCATCACCATCTCAAAAATAAAAAATCAGTGAATGCACTTTATAGAGTTTTGTTTCCACCAGACTGGAAGAAAAGGGTTCCGTAATAACATAATACTTTTTCCTTTGCCTGCCCAGTTATAACTCTAGAACTTCATCACTTTCTCAATTTCTTTATTCTTCTACTCTTCTTTTGAAGGCTCAGAAATTGGTCTGAAGGAGCCTCCAGTGAAACATTATCTGCGTGTCCCCCACTGCAAGATGCTCTCAAGATAAAGTACTTCTTTCCCAGCTGTTGTCACCATGCCATGTGTGTGGAAACTTTCTTATCTGTTTGCTGGTTTGGGGAACAAAGTGCTTAGGCTCAATTCTATGTTCATCTTGTTGCCTGAGTCTACATGTGTAGGGATATGTAGTCTTTTAGAATGGAAAAAATAAAATAAAATCTGTCTATCCTTTGAGACTTTCCACCCCTAAATTCAACGATTTTTTTTTTAATTTTTATTTTTCTTGACAGGGTCTCGCTCTGTCACTCAGGCTGGAGTGCAGTGGTACAATTTCAGTTCATTGCAACCTCTCTCCTGAACTCAAGCCATTCTCCTACCTCGGCCTCCTGAGTAGCTAGACTACAGGTGTGCACCACCATGCCTGGCTAATTTTTCTGTTTTTTGTAGAGACAAGGTTTTGCCATGTTACCCAGATCTCAAACTCCTGAGCTCAAGAGATTATTCCACCCGTGGCCTCCCAAAGTGCTGGGATTACAGGTGTGAGACACTGTACCTCAGCCTCAAAGACTGTGTAAAATTTGACATCGACACCCTTGTACCCATCACAACTGTCAAGATATAGAATGTTTGCTTCAACCCAAAGAATTTCCATGTTCTGCTTTGCAATCAGTCTCTTCCCTTTTCCATGGCCCTAGACAGCACTAATCAGCTGTCACTATACTTTTGCCTTTTCTAGAATTT
Source organism: Ateles fusciceps (assembly GCA_036589455.1). Classification (NCBI taxonomy): domain Eukaryota; kingdom Metazoa; phylum Chordata; class Mammalia; order Primates; family Atelidae; genus Ateles; species Ateles fusciceps. Next base: position 7,685,033 of record JAZHEH010000174.1, on the reverse strand, counting down.
AATAAAATCAAAAAGCATATAGTCTTTTGTAAATGTCTTTTCTTATTTAGCATAATTCTTTTGTGATTCATTCCTATTTTTATACATGTCTGTAGTATATTCCTCTTTATTGTGGAGTTCTGTATTCCACTGTATGGATAATTCATTGATTAGCTGATAAATATTTGGTTTGTTTCAAAGTTTGACTATTATAAACAGAACTTCTATGGACATCATATAAAAAAGTCTTTGTGGACAAGTCTTTTTGTTACGCATTTTCTTGAGTCATTGCTAGGAGTTTTCTTTCTTAAACTCATGAAAAAAGTATCTTTATAAGAAACTGTCAACTGTTTTCCAAAACATCTGTATCATATATATTTCCACAAGCAACATATTGATATTCCATACATAGAAAATAACTGACCCATCACATCACCTCACCTATATCAGATAATGTGTGCATAAGAATTAATCTTTTGTAATGTTTTGTAGTGTTAAGCTACTTAGATTAATTGGTTAAGAGTTTTCAAGCTGAAAGATTTAGCGAATTTTTAGGATAAGTAAGGACAAGGCTGATAAGGATGCAGCCTTGATATTGCACAATTTAAAGTACTTTCTCCTGGCATTTTACTTAGAGGTGCTTGAACACAGAGTTGATACTTTATTCTATTATCCCTACGGATTAACCTTGAAATAGAAGTGAGAAGTTAATATCACATAGTATCCTGCTTGAACAAATCAGTGTTTTTTGTTTTTTGTTTTTTGTTTTTTTTTTTTTTTTTTTTTTTTGAGACAGAGTCTAGCTCTGTTGCCAGGCTGGTGTGCAGTGGTGAGACTTCAGCTCACTGCAATCTCCGCCTCCCGCATTCAAGCGATTCTCCTGCCTCAGCCTCCCAAGTAGCTGGGACTACAGGTGCGCACCACCATGCCCAGCTAATTTTTGTATTTTTAGTAGAGATGGGGTTTCACCATGTTGGCCAGGATGGTTTCTATCTCTTGACATCATGATCCACCTGCCTGGGCCTTCCAAAGTGTTGGGATTACAGGTGTGAGCCACTACACCCGGCCAAACCAGTGTTTTATTCCTGGATAGAGCTATCTCCCCAGCTCCAGGGTGGTGGTGAGGACATTGTGTCAAAGCTTCAAAAAACTTTATACCTGCAAATTCTCTCATCTTTTTGGGGGAATGATTAAATATAAGAAAATAGCTGAGGATCATGTGATACTTGAAAAAAGTCCTTTAATCAGAGTTTAGGTGTCAAAATGAATAAATAAGAAAGAATTTGGAAAGAGAAGAAGTATTCGTTTTCTATACTGCTAACAGATTACTACAAACTTACTAGCTGAAAGCACACATAAGTGTTTTTGCAGATTTTGTGGATCAGGAGTGCTGGCAAGGCATGACTGGATCCTCAGTTTAGGGTCTAATATGGCTACAATCAAGATGTCAGTTGGCAATGGGCATGATGGGGCACACCTGTAGTCCCAGCTACTCAGAATGCTAAGGCAGGAGGATTGCTTCAGCCCAGAAGTTCCAGGCTTTAGTGAGCTATGATTGCACAACTGCACTCCAGCCTGGGTGACAAAGCAAGACCCTATCTTAAACAAGCAAAGAAACAAAGCAAGACATTAGCCAGGCTGCATTTACATCCCTGTGCTTGACTAAGGAAGATTGTGCTTCCAAGCACACTAAGATTGTTGGTAGAATTCCTCACTTATGCTTGTAGAACAGAGGATATTGTCTGTTGACTAGAGACTTCCATAAGTTCCTAAAGGTTGCCATAATCCTTAGCCCAGAGGTTCCCAACCTTTTTGATATCAGGGACCAGTTTCATGGAAGACAATTTTTCCATAGATGGGGATGTGTAGGGGTGTGGGGACTTGAGGGGTGGCAGTGGGAAATGAATGAAACTGTTTTCAGGCATTAGATTCTCATAAAGAGTGAGCAACCTAGATCCTTCACGTGTGCAGGTCAGTTCACAATACGGTTCACACTTCTATGAATATCCAAGGCCACTGCTAATCTGACCAAAGGCGGAGCTTAGGCAGTAATGTTCCCTCACTTGCCACTCACCTTCTGCTGTGCAGCCCAGTTCCAAACAGGCTCTAACCCTCACTGTAACCCTGCCCTAGCCACATGAGTTTTCCAGCACCGCCTCATTTTCACACAGTATGGAGAAACTCAAGAGCAGGTCTACTAGCAAGGAAAAGTCTTACACAATGTAGCGCAATCGTGGGAGAGACAAAGAGAGGAATCCCACATAGGGATGAAACACCTCCGTGATTACTGCACTTCTGGAACTGTGCATCTAGCTGGGACAGACACAGGTCCCATCCAAACTTGAACAGGAAGAAAGAGGCTCCAGAAAAGATATCTCCAAGAAAAACAAGTCAGGTTCTTGATGTATTTGATATAGTAAATAGGCAAAGCAAAAAGGATACAATGTTAAATCCCTATGACAACAAAATGTTGCATAAACATTAAATGATAAGTGCTGAACATTGAATTCACCAAAAGTGCAGTAAAATTATTTTGGAGGTTGGGCAGAGATGTGTATGTGTGTGTATACGGTTGGGGTAGCAAAATGGACATCCAAAGCTTCATATTCCATAGTATGTTAATATCTAAAACTAAAAAGATAAAGACAATGTATGCACATTTGTGAATAGCATAGCAGTAAATAGATGGAGGAATTAAAGAGCTGAAAATCACTGCTTATGGCAAATACACAGGAAGACATATGTGTGTGTGTGTGTGTGTGTATATATATATATATATATATTCAGCAAAGTTTACTCTTTTCAGTCAAACACTTCCTAATTTGAATTCTTCAAACTATGTACTTATATAATCATGATGAAGATAACAATGAAAGAGCAAGTGTAGTGAGAATATGAACATTTTACTTCATATACCTTAGTATTACTTGAATTTATTTTTATAAAATGTATACAAATCTAAATTTGTCATTAAAAAACAAAAACATCTCCTTGCTTCTTCCGTGTTCCATAGACTATGAAGCCTGTGAATGAATTTTAAGGAGAAAGAGATCATCTTCTTTGAGGATGAAATAGAACAGGAGTAATAATAGGACAGCTAATGGAGAAGGCACCAGGTATAAAATTAGGAAGAATACATTTCAATAACATTACAGTTCTGGCCAGGCCTACAGTTACATTTGAAGAAGACAAGAGATGGACAAAGAACCTCATTAATGGTGTGCCAGGCACTGTGAAGATGCTTCACCCAATATTCTCACTTACTCATCACAGTAACGCTGTGACAGACACTTCTTACCCCACGTTCCAGAACGTGGGACTAATAACAAGATGTGAAAGGACTTGCTCAAACAAACCAAGCCTCTTAGCATCAGAGCAAGAACTGACTCCAATAGCCTCAGTTGTTCAGGGCTCTAAACTGAATCCATGGGTAACAGCAGCTCTTTGCATGTAAAATTTACTTTATTTATGAAATAAAAACCTCTTTCACTGTGTTACTTAAATATGCCCGCTACAGTCCTGTTTACTTACATTCCATTAAAAATAGACAACTTAAAGGTGACTGTCAGTTTTGCTGTCGTAAAATACCCAAGTCTAGAATTTTATATCAATTTTCATTACATTTAATGTATTCAGATATTACGACAGTATTTTATTGTGTGAGTGTAGATGGTTAATTAAAAACAAGATTTTGCTAAATATAAGTAATGGATGCTTATGTAATTTTTAGTTAACTCTATGGCAACTTATCTGTTGCTATTTGATTAAATCTTAACACACCATTTTAGCAATAAATCAATATTTAATAGACTTATTAGCATAGAGTTGATATTCTGCCAAGTCTTTATGAGAGACTTTGCTAAATATGAGCTGATGGCTTTATGTACTATCTTCATTCTTAAGTAAGGAGTATTTTTTTCTAACTACTGTTTATGAAGAAATCTATATATTTTTAACATATTGAGGGCTTTTGATAATCATTCCTAAAGAATCTCAAAATGGACTATGTTCTCTTTTGATTTTCTGCATTTATTGCTGTGATAAAAACAAGTGAGAGTGTCAAAGAAGAACAGGAATGCTGAAAACTTATAAAGGGATTAATAGTCCATTGGTAAAATGGTTCTATTAATGAGTCTGTGCATATGCACAAAGAACAGTCTTGTAAACACACAATGGGCAAAATGAGCATAGTGCTATATGGCTGTCACCAGGATGTACCACATTTCACAGTGTATGAGCAGGCAAAGGATAATAGACCATAGCCTAGACTTCTTCTGGAGACCCCTAACTTCCATTGCTGATAAACTGCAACAAAACGCATGAGTATGTGGGTTTATGTGTGTGTGTATATGTTTTAATTAGCATTTAATTAATAATTTTAACTTTCCAATTTGTAAATGAAAAATGGAATTTTTTTGTTATAACTGGTCACAAACAATCTCATCAGAATTATGCTGGTGACTTATCCCTAAAATCTTTAAGCATATTTTTCAATGAATAAAGATACAAATATTTCTGAGTATAAATTGTCAGCTTTTATGAGACAAAGGTGTAAAATTTATTTTCATTTTCTATTTCAAAGTATACTTCGAACATTTGTAACACTTAGATTTCATGAGACTTACAAATTAAAAGGTCCAGATTTTTTTTTCTCAAGTACATAGCTCAGGTGTTCAAAAGGAGAGAAAGAGAGAGAGGGTGTGTGTGTATGTGGGTGGGTGTGGGTGTGTTTGCACACAAATGGCAAGGATTTCACGTGCATGAGTGTGAGGGAGTGCAGATTTTCCATGAGATAGGATTGATACTCACCCACATTGTCACTGACCAGCTTGATGGCCTCTCACCAACCTCCTTTCCTATTTTCATGCTAGACTCATTTAACAAAAAGCATGATGAAAATGACAAAAAGGGATCAGCTGATCCTTAAAGCCTTTGTTTAGCTTAATAGGCCAGGTTAGCATTTTGCAGATGTTGGGTTTCCAGATTAATAATCCTAATGAGGGCATCCAGCAATAGTAGCTATTAGATGATGCAATTTGGAACCTGATTTCCTTCTTAGGTTAAGACAAACAAATCTCGTTTACAGTGTAAAGTATCTAAAATCATGAAGATAATGCCTTCTGTTTTGCTTTCTCCTCCAAGGGCATTTTCCAGAATTAGAAGTCAAGGTTACGATGACAGTTGTCACACTGCCGAAAACTGCTGCCGCAAACTATGTTTTTTCACTTATTAGGTTATAGAAAGCAGCAACCATACCAGTAGAGGTATGTGTAGCTTTATATTGTGTTGGGAGACACAGAATCCCCCGATATTACAGCTGCACTTCTGATTTGTCATTTATTTGGAATAAATAGAGGGTGGCATGCCAGTTGCTATGGAAACTAGTTTCACATTGGAGCAGGGCAAGACCTTTAAGCACGTTTGAAAATTGCTTCCTTCTCATTATGTTTCAGCACTGAAGAAGGTGTAGTGTGCAATTAAATAGAAATGAAGATTTAATTAAAAAAATTAAATTTTCTGTATTGTCCTTTGTGTACAATAAGCTTATGAGAGGGAGCACTGCTACGTGCAATACTAAGTGGATGTGCATTTTGGAAAGACAGCAGGATCACACTCTTACTGCTCTGTGGTGTGTATGTGTGCATGTGTGTGTGTGCATGTGTAGGTGTGTGTACATGTATGTGTGCATGAGAGAGACTTACAATGATTCCTCTCACAGCAGTTTATGTCAATTTCCAAAAATGTCAATTTCACCTAGCATATTCTGGAAACATTGGTAAATGAATGCAGGGCTATAAAAAGAAACATATATATTTGGATTCATTTGTAGGCTATAAAATTAACATTAAAAGAGTTAAGTATTATGCAGAGACAAAAATACAAAATTTAATTGTGCAGATTTTTAAAGAGAATATTTTAAGGTAAATTAGTGAGAACATGAGATTGTTATGTAGTCAGACTTGGAAACATAGCACTATAAAAATGATAATATATGCATATGAAGCAGCCAAAATATAACGATTTACATGATAGAAGCCAAAAGCAGGCTATGATATATTTTAAAAACCAAGTAAGTATATTTTGTATATACATAGATGGTATTCCTTGGCTTCTAAAATTGAAAAATATTATAAAATGTTTATTTAGTCTTATACTGTATATTAATTATATAAGTTATCCCAGAAATACAAATATAGATAATTGTTCTAAGAGGATCAGAGGATTACTTTAGTTATAGCCATGTAGTAAATCCTTATTTTTTATAGCTCTTTACAAAATATAATGGGCTTCATCTGCATGATTTCATTTGCTCTCTAAACAATTCTGAGGTAATCAGTGTAACGCAGCTATTATCTCTATTTTATATTTAAGTGACTCATGCCAAGTCACCTAGATAATCTATGGAACATCAGGGAATCAACATCTCCTGATTTATTTCAATTTCTAGAAGTATTAATGTCACATGAAATTTGCAAAATACATCTTGTTTTCTCTTGACTAACTGAGAAAGGCATTGTAACATATTCAGGAACACAACTGATCTTTTCTTGTGACAGGAAGTGTGTAATAAGTGTGCTTTAACATGATTATTTTTCTAATCATTTTATTCTGTGTATTTCTTAAGGGTTTAAAATGAGTTTTTTGGTTAGTTTGCATTGTTCAGACATCTTTGCCATGATTGGATTTAGATGTAAACAGAAACACGCCTGCTATGTTGATAAACAGGACTGCTTTTATCATGGCTCTGCATGTCCACCTAACTAGGTGCTATTTATGTTTAGTAGTTCTCTGCTCAACCAGTCCCTTACTGGTGATGAGCCCTTGTGGCAATGGAGCCCCGTGCTATAAAAAGATTGTATGGATAACTGAAAAATAGTGCCCTATAATATCAGGAGCTTCCTTGGTGAGCAGCTGCTGGCCCAGCAGTCCTGGGACTTTCATGAGGCTGCTATGAATATGTTCACAGCATGCTGAGGCTGACTCCATGCTGTTAATGTGCTGCCTTGCCAGATCCCAGGCTGCTGGTGTGCGCTGGCTTCATTCTATTTAATACTGCTTTTCTTATAGGAGATACTTTATGCTTCTGTCAAATAAAAATTATGTTGTTCAATATACAATCGATGCCTTCATAATATCCCCTGCAGAAATTAGCACTTTGTAAATATTACATGAGTTTTTTAAAATTGTTAAATATAAAGGTTCTACGTTATCACAAGTAACCGGTGAAGTAACTGTATTTCAAAAGGAAAAAAAAAAGATCTGTTGTTAATTATTTGAAGGCCTATTGTCTGAGATTTAAGATAATGGAATGTAAAGATTTAATAAGACTTTAATTCTTGACTGAAAAGACAGTCATATCAAAAGCCAACAAGCTAGAACGCTCCTCGAGTGTAGGCCTTTTTGGTTTAAAGGGAGCCTGACCAAAGCTGCAAGCCTCCAGGGCTTTCCATGCTGGTACCAACCTTTGTGCAGCAGAAATGGAATAAAGGCTGCAGCAGAAATCTAGAAGAGAAATGATTAAGTTTCAGAGCTACGGTATTGATACTACTGGGGATGTAGAGATTTGGACACTCATGAGAAAAAGAAAACTTGTGACAGTGTTACGTATGAGGGTTGACTGAATGTGAGCATTTGAAGTAGATGATGGAGTCCAGAAATTTATCCAGATAGATAGAGTTAGCAGTTGGAGTAAAGGAGAGATCCTGATAACATTCAGCAGGAGGGCTCTGCTTCAACCCTGGCTCCAAGCACTGAGGTCAAAGCCTAGATAGGATAATATATAATTTGTGGCCAAAATTAGTTTCAATCTAATGGGAGTCAAGACATTTTATTAACAAATAATTTTATTTTTGATTGATAAAATAATAATATTTTAGGACAAAGAAAAAATATCCTATGGAAATTTATCTTTGTAACCATTGGCATATATACTTGTAGAAAGCTAGTGGTGTTCACGGGATGTGGGGGAAGAAAATGTCCTCATTGATTGAAATTAATCAATCCATTTTAAATGTTAACTTGCCTGGTCAATTTTGGAAGGAAATTATTCTAAGCTTTCAATTTTGACATTGTTTTACCACACTTAAAATACTGTGTAGCAACACAAGGGGAAGATTCAAGCCCTTCGCCTTGAATCTTCTTTTTCCCCATCCCTCAGTAAAGAAAAAAGAACAGCTTCTTTGTAAGTTTATTGTGCTATTTTGGTGGGACAATCTTAATTCTCAGCATCAAACTCAAAGTTATTTAAGGAAGTGGATTCTTTTGGCATTTATATTCTCAATGACTGCTATCATGACTGGTTTATTCACACTTTTTGAATAAACAAAATACTTACACCACAACACTTGCTACCACATGCAAATACTTCATGTGACCTCCCATTACACAAAGTAGCAATTGAAATGAGCTGTCAAAAGGTAGACATGGCTGGGTGAGGTGGCTCATGCCTGTAATCCCAGCATTTTGGGAGGCTGAGGCAGGCAGATCACCTGAGGTTGGGAGTTTGAGACCAGCCTGGCTAACATGGAGAAACTCCATCTCTGCTAAAAATACAAAATTAGCCAGGTGTGGTGGTGCATGCCTGTAGTCCCAGCTACTCGGGAGGCTGACGCAGGAGAATTGCTTGAACCTGGGAGGTGGAGGTTGTGGTGAGCCGAGATCGCGCCATTGCACTCCAATCTGGGCAACAAGAGCAAAATTTCGACTTAAAAAAAAAAAAAAAGGTAGACATCAATGTGTATGAAGGCATGAATCCTATGGAATAAAAAGTGGTGAATATACAAAAATTTGTTCAATAAACTGGATTTAGCTAAAATAGTTTTTAATTATGATTTTTAAATCCATAATACACATTCATTAATTTCTTAAGTAATTTGCAACTCTTAACTTCTCTTAAGTACAAAGTGTTTCCCAAAATGACTACTGGCTGGAACTTAGATATTTCCCAAGTCAACCTATCTTTGGACACTAAAGAAGTGATTTACCCAAATAAGGTAATACAAATGTTAAGCTCAATAGTTAGTGGCATAATTCTATTTAACTATTTTTATTTTACACTAAAACCCCAAATGAGCAAGTGCATAATTAAAGGTGTCATTCAAATGAGGAAGAATGGTTGAAAAATTATAGAATCACCCTTATGAAAAAGTATATAAGGCAATATGCCATATGTTAGAAATAATTGAACATTAAATATTTTTATTTTATATAAATATTTGTTGTTTTAATGACATCTGAGGAATAAGCTTTAATTTATTTTTATACTTAGAAGTAAATCATGGGAGATATTATTAGCTGGAGTTCCCCCGTTCGGTGTACCCAGGTCCCAGGGATTAAGATTGATTTAAACCTACATTGTGGTCCTGTTATTCCTTTAGGGATACTTATTTTTTAGCTAATAAAATTTTACACAAGTTAATATAATTTAGGAATGTAAAATATATCACTGAGAAATTATTTATATCCTTTTTAAAATTATTTTTGTTTTTTGAGAAAGTGTCTGGCTCTATTGCCCAGGCTAGTATGCATTGGCAAGACCTTGGCTCATTGCAGTCCCTGCCACCTGGGCTCAAGTGATCCTCCCATCTCAGCTTCAAGTAGCTGGGATTACAGGCATACAAAACCACATCTGGCTGATTTTTGTATTTTTTTTTTTTTTGGAGACAGAATTTCACCATATTGTCCAGGCTGGTCTGGAACTGATGAATTCAAGCCATGTGCCTACCTAGACATCCCAAAGTTCTGGGATTACAATCTTCACTCAACTTTAATTTATTAATTTATTTCTTTTAAATGATAACAGATTTTAAGCTGTTATTCTCTTTACCAAAGTCAACCTCATGTACTGAAAGTCTCTTTTTAAATGTTTTCAGGTACTTTATATTTAATTCTCTAAAATGATCAACTGAAAAATCCAGATGGACTGTAATAATTTATTTTTTGTGTGAGTCACATTTAAAGTTGCTCATTATTATTTTATTCTTTTACTTAGAATGTTAAGGAAAGGCATATGAGCCCCATTGTGACCAAATAGCTCAATGACTAACCAAGGATTGAGTTGTTGATTTCATTAAAGTAATTTTTATAAGTTATACAATCAGTGACAGCCTTAACTATCTTTAAAAATAAACCAATCTCTTACTTTTCAGTAGTGTGCCTTAAGAGGTAAGTATTGGTAGAGACACTATCAGTTAACTACTCACTGTAAATTTCGTTTTTACTAATAAAAGTTTAATTTTGTTTGAGACCTACTCCTTCCCAACATAGCCTACAAATCTCATGGTAATAATAATAAAAATAAGTGTAATAAGTATGTTATAAACCCCTTATGTATGCCATGTCACTTTTATGCACTTTAAATGTAGCTAATACAAAACTCAATGAGACATTATCATTATCAACAATTTATAGAGAAAAATGAAATAAACTGATTTCACAGATAGCAGGTAACAAAGTTAAGAGTTGCTTAGTGTTCCAATGCATAAATAAGGGTTTAATTTAGCACCAATTTAATACATAATGATGTTTAAATTAATAAGTGGATATAGCTCTTTTTATTTTATATAGCAATGATTACTTCCTTCGGAGATAGAAGTACAAATCCTGGAATAAGAATTATGTACATTTTAGGAATCTTGAGAAAGTGTACATCCTCATACCTACTTATCATTTGATATTTTTCTTTCACTTTCTCTTTGAAATAAAATTTGCATACAATGAAAACCACATATCCTAAATGTGTAATTCAATGAACTTGGATCAATGTATACACCTAGTAAACAACATCTCAATTAAGTTATATAAATACCCTTCATTCCAGATGTGTTTTTTTCACATTCTTTTCTAGTTAACTACCATCCACAGTTAGCCACTACTCTTCTGATTTCCATCACAATAGAATAGTTTTTCTATGTCACTTCAGAGAGAAGGAATCATACAATATACTTGTAGTATTTGATTTGTCTCACTCAGCATAATGCTTTTGAGATTATTTGATATTGTTTATGTCTCACAAAGTTGTTCTTGTTTATTACCAAGTAGTATTTTATTATATGAAAATATCTCAAATGATCTTTTCATTATCTTGTTGATGGACAGAGATTTGGGCATTTTCAATTGGGGGCCTTTATGAAAAGAAATTGCCAGAAACATCTTCACACAAGTCTTTCTTTGTGAAAATGTTCCCTTATCTCTTAGCTGAATATCTAGAAATGAAATTGCTGAGTCACATGATAAGTTTGTGTTTGAAAATAAATTGCCTAATTGTTTGCCAAAGTGATTCTATTGCATACTTCTCCTTGGCTACTTATAATGGTTTTAGGTCTCCATTTGCAATAAAAACACAAAACATAAATATTCAGTGCTAAAATTATTATAACTTTTAAGGATAGGAGAAATTATATGAGCTATTTAAGATCTGAAAGATATATTTGACTTGACCATGAAAAGAGTACGTATACATTTCCATAAAATTTCACTCTGATGTAATTGCCAAGATGAATATTATTAGGTGTTCAAAAAGCAATGTTAAGATTGTATAGATCATCCTGTAATTTTAAAGCTGGCCCACTGCTTTTGCTTTCAGGTTTCTTCTTTGCACAGCTATATTTATTATATATAAAAATTATATTTTTATTTTTAGGAAATATATTTTGCTTTACTCAAATTCACCTCAGTGTCCTATAAAACTAAGTGTTTTGTGCTCTAAGTACAAAAAAAATAGAAAATAGTATAGGTAAAACAAAACAAGTGCATCTTGGATTTTTGTCCTGGTAACAAACTTTTAAAAATACTTGTAATTATTATTTTTGAAAAATTACATGTTAAAATTTGGTGAAAATACAAGATCTTTATGATATACCAGAAATTTATTCCAGGATGTATTCATTACAAGTCAAATGCATGTACTAGTATGAAAAGTATATGGGAGAGGAAATTACATTTAATCACCAGAATCGATAAACTCTGAAGTGTGAGCTGACCCCACTTTCCCCCATAACTTTGTTATATGTCTGGGAAATAGACCAGTGTTCATTATTTACGTGGATCCTCTTCTACTTGAGTCCTATGAGAGATTCTTCTATGCCAGGAGCACAACTTAACTCTGAAATGTTGGCTAAAATTTGACAAAGATTTACCAAATAGTCTCATAATATTAATATCCTGTTGACTCTTCAGAAATCTGTAATTAGACTATGTGAACTTTTTTCTTTTAGATGTCTTAGTTTTGAGAAATACATAAAAAGATGATCCATTCTTTTAAATGTTATGAGAATTTAATTGGATTATAGTGGACTAAGACAAGCAAAGTATTTTACTTACAATAATGATCAATGTATACATGTAGGAAATAGTTTTATTAGAAGGAAAAATTCTTGGCAATTTCCTTTGACTATTACTCTCAGGAATTTAATTCTGAAAACTTTTACATTATTATAACAACTTCCTGAAAATTCTTCATATATGTTATATATCTGTAATAAAAAATTAATATGTTAGACTTCTTGGAAACAAAACATAGACAAAATTATTGTGCATAGAATGCATTTTCTTTCTAGTTTTCTAACTGAAACTAATCAAATGTGCCATTTTCTTTGCTTTAAAAATTTTATTTTTAATTGATAATAATTGTGTAGATTTACAGGGTACGAAATGATGTTTTGGTACATGTATGCTTTGCGGAATGATTAAATAATGCTAATTAATATATCTCACTTCACATACTCATTTATTTGTGATAGGAAAATTTCAAATTCATTCTTTCAGCAATTTTGAAATATATATTATGTTATTATTAACTGTAGTCACAGTGCTGTGCAGTAGAAACACCATAATTTATTCCTCCTCTCTAAGTGAAACTTTGTACTCTGACCAAAGTCTTCCCTTCGCCGCGTCCCTCCGCCAACCCAGTGTCTGGTAAGCATCATCCTGCTTTCTCTGTCTATGAGTTTGATGTTTTTAGATTCCACTTATAAGTGAGATCATGTAGTATTTGCCTTTCTGTGTCTGGCTAATTTCACTTAGCATAATGTCCTCTATGTACATCCATGTTGTTGCAAATGACAAATATCCTTTTTTGAAAGGGTGAATAGTATTTCTTTATATATATATATATATATAATATATATATCACATTTTCATATTTCATTTTATATCTATATCTATATCTATCTATATATCACATTTTCTTTATCTATTCCATTAATGGGCACTTGGTTGTTTCCATGTCTTGACTATTGTGAATAAAGCTTCAATGAACATGGTAGTGCAGATATCTCATTCACACATGGATGGTAATTCCTTGGATATATGCCCAGAAGTAGGATTACTGGATTGATTTTACGTTTTTGAAATATCCCCATAATGTTTTTCAAAATGGCAGTGCTGATTTACAATACCACAAACAGTGTACAAGGTTTCCCTCTTCTCCACATCCTAGCCAACACTTATCTTTCATCTTTTGATAATAGCCAATATAACATGTGTGAGGTGTTATAGCATTGAGTTTTTAATTTGCCTTACTCTGATTTGTGATGTTGAACATTTTTTTTTTAATATAGCTGTTGGCCATTTGTATATCTTCTTTTTAGGAATGTCTACTCAGGTCCTTTGTCTATTTTTAATAGCTTGTTACTGAATAGTTTGAATTTCTTATTTATTTTGGATGTTAGCCCTTATTTAATGTTTGATTTGCAAATATTTTCCCAATTTGTAGATTATCTCTTTATTGTTTCTTTTGCTGTGCAGAAGCTTTTTAGTTTGAGACACTCCCATTTTTTGCATTTGCTGCCTTTGCTTTTGGGGTTATATGTAAGAAATTTCTGTCCAGACCCATGTCATGGAGATTTTTTTTCCTATGTTTTCAACTAGTGTTTCAGGTATTACATTTAAAATTTTAATTTATTTTGCATTGGTTCTCATATAAAGGGTGAGATTAAGGATCCCATTTTATTCTTCTGTATGTGATACCCAATCTTTCCAATACAATTTATTGAAAAGACAATCTTTGCTGGGTGTAGTGGCTCATGCGTGTAATCCCAGCACTTTGGGAGGCCAAGACAAGTGGATCACAAGGTCAATAGATCGAGACCATCCTGGCCGACATGGTGAGACTCTGTCTCTACTAAAAATACAAAAATACAAAAATTAGCTGGATGTGAGCCTGAGAGGCAGAGGTAGCAGTGAGGGGAGATTGTGCCACTGCACTCCAGGAGAAGGGAAGGGAAGGAAAGGGAGGGGAGGGGAGGGGAGGGAAGGGGAGGGAAGAGGAAGGGAAGGGAAAGGAAGGGGAGGAGAGAAGAAAAGAAAGAAAGAAAGAAAGATAGAAAGAAAGGAAAGAAAGAAAGAAGAAAGAAAAGAAAGAGAAGAAAGAAAAAGGCAGGAAGAAGAAAGGAAGGAAGAAAGAAAGGAAGAAAAGAAAAGACAAGAAAAGAAAGGATAGCCCTTTCAGCATTGTGTGTTCTTGGCACTTTTGTTGAAAATCAATTGACTGTAGATATCTGGGTTTATTTCTAAACTTTTTATTCTAATCCATTGGTCAATGTGCTTGTTTATATGTCAGTACTACACTATTTTGGTTAATATAGCTTTGTAGTATAGAAATCAGGTGGCACAATGCCTCCAGTTTTGCTCCTTTGGGTCAAGATTGCTTTGTTTATTTGGAGTCTTTTATGGTTCCATGAAAATTTTAAGATTGTTTTTTTCTATTTCTGTGAAGAATGACACAGACATTTTGACAGAGATTACATTGAATCTATAGATTGCTTTGGGTCATATAGACATTTTAACATTAATTCTTCCAACCCATGAACATTGGATATCTTTCCATTTACTTCTGTCTCCTTCAATTTATTTTACAGTAATAATGTCTTACAGTTTTTAATATACAGATCTTTTACCTCCTTAGTTGAACTTATTCCTAGATATTTTTAATGCTATTATCAATGGGTTGTTTTCTTAATTTATTTTTCAGGTAGTTCATTTTTAGTGCATTCAATGCTACTGATCTTTGTATGTAGATTTTATGTCCTGGAACTGTCTGAATTCATTTATCATTTTGTGTGTGTGTGTGTGTGTGTGTGTGTGTGTGTGTGAGTCTTTAGGGTTTTCCGCATGTGTGATTATGTCATCAGCAAACAGAAACAATTTCACTTCTTCCTTTCTTATCCGAATACATTTTAGTATTTATTTAAAAATTTTCTAACTGTTCTTTCTAGAACTGAAAGTGCTAGCCAGAACAGAAGTGAACAAACGTGGTGAGAATAGGCATCCTTTTATTGATCCAGATCTTAAAGGAAGCTCTTCAAATTTTCACTACTGAGTATGATATAAGCTACAGACTTGTCATATATGGCCTTCTTTGTGTTGAAATACATTCCTTCTATACCTAGCTTTTATAGCAGTTAATAATACTAGTCCATACTAGTTAGTTTATACTAGTTACATACTAGCTTGGTGGTTTTTATTATAAAATGATTTTGAATTCTGTCAAACACTTTTTCTGCATCTATTTTGATGACATTTGACTTTCATTTTGTTAATATGATGAATCATATTTACTGATTTGCGTATGTTGGGTCATTCTTACATCCCAGGCATAAATTCTACTTGATCATGGTGAATGATCATTTTAATGTACTGTTATATATGATTTGCTAGTATTTCGTTGAGCAGTTTTGCATCTATGTTCATCAGTGATATTGGCCTATAGTTTTTCTTTTCTCTTGTAGGGTCTCTGGCTTTGATATCAGATTAATTAATACTCATCCCTTAAAATGAATTTGAAAGTATTCCTTCCTCTTTATTTTCTATTATTGATTAATTGTAGAGACAGGGTCTTTCTGTGTTGTCAAGGTAGGTCTCAAACTTCTGATTTCAAGCAATTTTCCCACCTCCTCCTCTCAAAGTCCTGGTATTACAGGCATAAGCCACCACACCTGGCCCTACCTTTTCATTTTTAAAAGCTTTTGAGAAGAATTGGTATCAGTTCTTCTTCAAACATTTGGTGGAATTCATCCATGAAAGTATCTAGTCTTGTGCTCTGATGGGAGACTTTTTATTGCTGATTCAATCTCCTTACTCATTTTTGGTCTGTTCATATTTCTGATTTATTTATAATTCAATCTTGGTAGGTGATATGTTTGCAAGAATTCATTAATTTCTTCTAGGTTATTCAATTTGCTGGTGTGTAATTGTGCATTGTAGCCTCTTATGACCTGTTGTATTTCTGGAGTATCACTTATAATGTCCATTCTTTTATTTCTCATTTTATTTGTGTCTTCTCTCTTTTACCCCTGTGGTGTCTATAAAAGTCAGGGAGCTCAAAGTGTATAAGCTATTTTCAGGAGGGATTGGTAGGCCTGGAGTTCTTGCTGGAGGGGGAATGCATAGAAAGTGGAATCCTCAGAAGTGGGAGTGGGAGTAGGGGCTGGGGGTGGGGAGTGGAGGAGTTGGTGGGGAATACTTGGGAAGTGCCAATCTGCGTTTAGAGGCTTCCAGAGGGCTATTGTTTGCTCCTTTAAATCTCCAGTGCAGGTTAGTTAGAAGCCAGGTTGTCAAGTAGACACTGGAAGAGTGTGTCATAAACTCCTTCTAGGCAGAAAAAGGAAGCTACATTTTTAAGCCCCTTTTCTGCCTTGCTTCCAGGGGGATGAAGCCCCTAGAAGTGCCTGTGTACCCACATAAAACCGTCATTTCATTCTGTGGGTCTAGAGAGACTCATGTGTGCCTGATTTCCTGCACTCTCAAAGTTGGTGAATTAAGAGGCAAACAGTGAGTAAACTTAGAGTTAGGGCACTATATGTGTGGTTCAAACCCTTCCCTTCTAGGGAGAAGCTGGGTGTTGGGAACTCCTTCCAGATTCATGGTACAGTGGCTGGGATGGGGCCCATGCCCAAGTGTGCTCAGCTTTTCCTACACATTTGAATAGATTTTATTTTTGTTAGTTGTTCAATTGGTAGGAGTCTCTTGACTCATTTCTGAACTTCTACCAGAGGGAATTTTTCTAGGGATAGATGTTTATTCCGTGCTTCCACAGATGGGGTAAGAGTCAGGCGCCTCTTATTCTGCCATGTTGCTGACATCATTCTTCAGTCTTTTCTAGTTATTCAGGTGTATTTTACCACTCTTATTTCTTCTTCTCAATATGATTTAAAAATTATATAGAGCAGACATATTTAGCTATTTTTTGTTTGTTTTAGACATAAAAAATTCCAAATGAAGTTTAGATAATTCTTTAAAATTTTGTAGAAATAGAAAAATATTGTGTGAAGATTTCATTTTTCTAAGACTTGTTTGTAGCTTAACTGACATGGGCTTTTCAGCATCTGTGACTAAAAGGAAGTTTTATGTGGTTTGTATATGGTGGCAAGAGGTCCTGGATAGCTCTAACATAGACATAATTTGGAACCTATCCTTGACTTCTTCACTGTCCTTATTCATCAAAAGATAATAAAATGTACCTTTTAAATCCATCCATTAATTCATTCCTTAAACAAATTTATTGAGCACCTACCATGTGCCAGTCCTTTTCCTACCAGCTTTGTATACAAATTTTCAGTTTCCATGGATGAGGTGGGATAAACGGATTATACACAGCATAATTAAGCAAAATAAAGGAGATGACATCTCAGAAAAAAATCACAGGGTAGGGGAAGATGATAAAAGAGGTTGCAAGGGCTGTAATTTTATATAAGACGTTCTGGAAAGGATTCTCTGAGAAAGTGATATTTGAGTAAAGACCTGGAGGAGGCAAATAAGAGAGACTTACCTATATTTGGTGGAAGAACAGTGAAACGAGAGGAACAGAGATTGCAAAATCCCTGAAACAGGGGCAGTATCTTAGGTATGAAAGAGCAAGATGATTAGCATGGCTGCACTAAAGTGAACAAGCGTGAAGACAGTTTATGGGGGACCTGCATGTATTGGGCCACTTAAACCACTTTGGCTTTTGTCTTGGGCCAGATTGGAAGCCATTCAAAGGTTTGGCTGCAGAGAATTGACATGATCTAATTTCTGTGTTTACAAGGTCACTCTGGAGAGCCTGAAGAGGAAGGGAAAACATAGAAGTAGGAAAACCAGTTAAGAGATTATAGTAATGGCCCAAAGGAGAGACAACGGTGACTTGGACGGGGGTAGTAGCAGGGGAGCTAGTGAGAAGTAGTTGAAATTTGGATATATTTTGAAAGTAAAATATTTGACAAAGAATTTTGCCAAGTATTAAATATGAGGTGTGAAAGAGGGAGAGAAGAATCAATAATACCTAACTTTTTGATTTCAGAAGCTAGAAAGAGTTGACATTAACTGGTATGACAAATACTTTACATGGCTACTGCCATTTTCTTATTCAAGTCCTCATAATTTTTCCATGGAGTGCTACACAAACCTCCTCATTGATCTCTCTGTTCTCCTGTTGACATCTTCCAAACTACTCTCCATAACATCACTAACTTTTTCCTTCTGAAAACATAAGTCTATTCTTATCATGCCTGAGTATAAAATCTCGAATAGCTCACTAGTGTCTGTGGAAGAATACTCAAACTGTGACTTGTCTCTATGCATTTAAACTTAACAATTTCCAGTGCAGAGAACAACCGTCTTCCATTCTTTGCTTAGTTTTTATATTCTTGTCCAACTCTTCTTTCAAGACTCACCCACCGTTTTCTTCTCCAGAAAATTTTCATTAGTATCTAAAATATATTATATATATATATATTTTTACTTTATCTTTCATTTATTTTAATGAAAATGTTTTTTGAAAAGAGTAGTTATATTTGATAGGGGATTTGAAAATGCAGGCTGAGCATGGTGACTCATGCCTGTAATCTCAGCACTTTAGGAGGCCAAGGTAAGAGGATTGCTTGAACTCAGGAGTTTGAAACCAGCCTTGACAATGTAAGACCTCACCCCTCTTAAAAAAGAAAAGGAGAAGAAAATGCAGGATTCTCCCTGCCTGCAAGGAAAACCATGAGCTTATTTTTTTAATGAATAATATTTTGTTGCTATTTAAAATTTTGGATTTTTACCACTTAAGTATTCAACCCTAAATGCTATAATTTTGTTTTGCAATGTTTACAGATTTTATATAAATGACATCATAAATTAAGGATTTATATTAGTTATCTAATGCTGCCTAATGTATCACCCCATAACTTAGTGATTTAAAGCAACAATAATCATTTATTATCTCTTACAATGTTTGTGGGTTATGAATTCAGGAAAAATCCAGTGGGTAAAGTTCTTGTTTGAATTTTTTTGTGAGTTTGCAGTCAGAAATTGACTATGGCTAGAGATATCTGAAAGCTTGCCTAGGGCTGGAGTGTTCAATTTATATGGTGGGCAAGTAGCTGCTGGCAAATGGATTTTGCTCCATGTGAGCCTCACCACAGGTTGCTCCTGCACCCTCCCGCCATGACAGCCAGCTTCCTCCAGAGTGAGTAATGCATTGCCAAGGTAGAAGCCTTCATGCTTTCATTATACAGCCTTGAAGTGAAATAAATTACTACTATTTTATTCAACTATGTAGGTTTGTCAATAATTTTAATAGTGTGCATATATGTTCTATTAGTCACATTATACAACCATCCATGACTCAAGGAAGAAGAAAAACTACTGAGGTGTATAAACACCAGGAGACTAGGATTGTTGCACTGCATTTTGGGAAAAGCCTATCATAGTTTGTGCCCTAGACCTCAATGATTTATGTTCTTCTCACATTCAGGATACTCTTAGTTTTTCCAAGGCTCCCAAAAGTCTCATCTTAGCAACAGTTCTAGGTCTAGAATCTCATCATGTAACCCAGATCCTGGTACAGATACAATTCCTTGATTGTGTTCCCTAGCGTATACATTTGCAAGCATAGCTTTTTAAAATCAAAAGACATAAGCAATAGAGATGAGTTATCTGCATCCCCTTCTTACATACTCTCAGTACAAAATGGTGGGGCAAAAACTATAATTGTTATACTATTCAAAAAAGAAAATAGAAAAAAACACAGAGGCAAACAAGAGTTGCTGTTCTATCGCACCTTTAAAACACAGCTGGGCATCTATTGGAAGTTCCTTGATAAGGACTCAGTTCCACTGCTCTTTAGTAACAACTCTCCACAGCTCTGGATTTACCTTCTGGGTTCTTGGTTCCACTTTTTCGACTTTCCGTTATTCTTCCTTTTTTTTTAAATACAAGATAGTACATGTTTATAGGTGAATAGATTTCTTAGCCTACTTTCTGTCTATAGGGTTTGGGTCCAAGACCTATTTTCATGTTGAACTGTTTCTGCTTTTTTTTAAATCCAAGCTAATAGTGTTTATACTAATTCCCCTAAAAACTCTGTAGATCTTCCATAAATATTTTTGAGTTTACTTTCTTGGATGAAAGACAACATTCACAAATCTCTCCAGCAAAAGTCTTTCTTTATCTTAGGTTTCTTCTCCCCAGCATTCTCAGCTCTACAGTTAAAAAGAGAAGATCTAGGTGGCCCACACTTAAATTTTTTTTTTTTTTTTTTTTTTTTTTTTTTTTGAGACGGAGTCTTGCTCTGTCACCAGACTGGAGTACAGTGGCATGATCTTCACTCACTGCAACTTCTGCCACCCAGGTTCAAGCAGTTTCCCTGCCTCAGCCTCCCAAGTAGCTGGGACTACAGGCGTGTACGACCACATCTGGCTAATTTTTTGTATATTAGTAGAGACAGGGTTTTACCACATTGGCCAGGTTGGTCTCAATCTCCTGACCTTGTGATCCGTCTGCCTCAACCTCCCAAAGTGTTGAGATTACAGGCGTGAGCCATCGCACCCTGCCTACTTCAGATCTTTAGAGGGGCTTTTGTCCCATTGAATTTTCTTCCATGTATGCCTTGAATGATTTAAATATTTGCTGAGGTTTGCTCTAAGAAACTCTGGTAAAATGCTTATATTTTACCTAAGTGAGTTAAAATCCCAGCCCCAATGCATAAATGATTTATAAACAAAGAAAAATTACCTAAGGAGAGTACTCAAAGGAGCATGTATGTGTGTGTGTGTGTGTGCATATGCTGATGTGGAAGGATGGTGGAGGGAGTAGATGGTGAACATTGGAACACTCAGAAGCATTACTTACCAAGAGTAAAAAATTATTTGTTTTTATTTTCTCTATAAAGAGTAGGGGAAATTTTAACTTGTGTAAGTATAGACAAATTATAATATAATTAAAATTATAGACATCCAAGTGTTATGATTTACGGCTATCCTCATAAATGCCATAAGTTTAACAAAATAAAGGCCTAATTATTCTTTTAATATTTTGACCAAAAGCTTTTCAAATTAGGTATTTGTCTGAGCCCCACACGATACTGAATGCAATTATCCATAGAGGTTTTATTTGCATATCTGGGTTTGAGGCAAATATGGCCGGCAATAAGAAATTACTTTATTGAAGAGTATTTCAATATATTATAAACAGTTTTACTCCCCTATAATTACTATGAAAACCTCAAAAATTGCAAATGAATGAATATGCTAACAAGATGGAATAAGCATGGAAACTGGTTTAATAACCTTAGCTATCAAACTAATTGTGAATAACTAGAAACACTTCATCCAGAACTGTTTTATAGAGTGATTAACTATGATTTGCATAATTTTCTTTTAGAATAAAAATAGATCTAAAATATTTTGAAAAATGAACACAGCATAGCTGAACAAATATTTCAGAGATCAGTATGGGAGAATTAAATTTTTATTTCATCCAAGTTTATAGAAAGTATATCTGAAATAATTTATTCTATTTATTTATTCATCTAGTCATTAAATCACCCATTCATTCAAAGAAATATTTTGAGGCTGTTCTCTGCCAAGTTTCAGCATGAAAATTCTCAAATAATTGCCAAAATTCAAATCAGTCCTGTTGAAAGAGGTGATAAATAAATAATCATTATACATGTAGCTAATTCTGAATCCAACAAATTATTAGGTAGTCCAACTATAGTAAATGAATTATATATTTTATAGTTGCAATTTTGAAGCTTTTGGGGGGATTAATTTACTTCTATAAATTAAAAAAAATTTTTTCCTCTGTAAAATTGAAAACACTGAAGAGAATATAAAGAATATAGAAAGATAGAAATATTTTTCCAAATCTTTTTGGAACTTTTATCTCAGCCAGTGAAAATGAATTAGTACATTTATTTCAATGTGCCCATTTTGTTAATGTAAAGCACTTTTCTTTTAGACTTACTGGCTAAAGTCGAATAAATATTCTGAGAACATTAATTGGAATAGATGAGAATTTTTACATATCCAGGGCAATAAAGTTTATTTCTGCTCTGTGTTATGTAGGGCTCTATTTTCTTGAAAATATCACCAACTTTTCTTAGTCTAGCTTTTGGCAGACATGATTGAGCTTTAGTGATGAGAAATGTGAATTTTTTTTTTCACAGTTTTGGAGAAATTATGGCATAACTGGAAAAACTAAAAAGCAGAAAGGAAGATAACAGATAGTTGATGAAAATGACTGGTCTGTTAAGATTCGTCTTCTGTTGCATTCTTGATTTGGTTTGGCCTTTTCAACTGTTAAGCAGGATGTGCTACTGAAGAGAACATGAGTTTGGAGATCAGTCATGATATGTACTAGTATTTTTTATTTGATTAGTAATAATTAAAATAGCTACAATTTTTAGGTTGATTGATATTGCTAGGCATTGATCTAACCATTTTTTAAAGAAATATTTAACTTATACAACCCCTTGGGGGTAGGTAACTGGTTTAGAACCAAATTATCCAAATACTTGTACACATATGATTATTTCAATCCCCATTTTAAAAAGGAAGAAATTTAATCTCAGATGAATTAAACCTGGGCAATACAAAGCAGAGTTGGATTTGGAATTAAGACTGAACCCAAAGCAAGGAGGCTACACTTAAGGACAATTTAGGTTTTGTGAAACCTGAAGCTTAGAGAATGTTGAGGGCCACCTGTTAACAAAAGAGAATGTGAAATTACAAACAATGAGTTAGATACAAATATAAGTATCTACAAGAAAATAAATCACAACATATAACATACTACAAAATTTTAAAAGCCAACAAATGCTGCAAACATCATGACAGGAAAAATTATTTTATATTAATGACCTAGCAAACTTCTCTGAATGACTTGTCTTTTGACAAGTATTTCATACTTTTATTTCCTACAGATACAAAAGAAAAATAATTATATCTTTTATTTAACATAAAATTTACTATTTATCATTCAATATTGGGATGTATAAAATGTGCAACTTCATAATAAATGAACTCACTGTACTTTTGCTATATACGTGTACCCTACCAAGAAAGTTCTGACAAATTTTATTTCAGACAGTTCTTACATGATTAATTTATAATCCTATGAACTGAGTGTCTCTGACAGGAGAAAGTTTCTGTTTTTTCTAAGCCTGGATAGGAACCAAAGTTTCCATGTACTATTCTACAATATGATAATTGGAAACATTCCCAAAGAAGAGCTTCTCTTTATGTGTATTTCATATCCTGTTTTGTTGTTGTTGTTGTTCTTTTCCCCCAGGACCCACTTACTTCCCACATAGCCACACAGTTACAGGCTATGTCACAATGCATTATGACCTCTGGCCCTGAACCTTCATGTCACGACACTGGCTTAGTCAGCATAGTGGGCAGTACAGGTACTGCTGAAAGCCATGCTTCCTTTGGGATGACAGCAATTACTTAGGTATGCTTAGATGTGACTGGAAATGACTTCTGTATATTCCACTAAACTTTGAATCATTATATATCCTGGTGTGCTCTGGACAATCCTTTTTCACACTTATTGTCCAAGTGTATTTATTAATTCTGCCCACTTTAATTTTCAGATGTGTCTCAATTTGGGCAACACTTGTCCAAATTGTACAGTCCCCTTAACTAAAACCAAACTGAACTGCCCCTAACTAAAACCTTAGCTGGGAAGAAAATTTCTTCTAACTGTAACAAATATACAAAAACTAACCATAATCTGTGTTGACTCCTATGTATTTTATTTTCTTAAAAATGTGTTAGATTTATGAAGAAAGTCTGAAAAGTAATGACGAATTGCACAATTTCATTTACCTAAAATTTAATGGAAGAACAACAAATAGATAAATCCAGAAGGTAAAAGGAGAACAAAACCTCACAAGTAATAATAAAAATAAAAGAAATAAGAATATATCTTCATTTAACAGGCCATAAACTCTGAAAAGTAGCAGCCATGGGAAAAACAAAACAGAACAAAACAAAACAAAAACCAGGTAATTCAATTATGCTATGGCATACCTCCTCAATCTATCTTCACTTTCCAGAGGTGATAGTAGATAAAGTCAGTGAGTTAACAAAATTCATACTTTTGCCTTTCAAACCTTCTAAATTGCATAAAGGCAAGCTGAAAAGTAAAAGAATCAGCCAGCAGAACAGTTCAGTAAAATACCCTAGAGTATAAACCAGTTACACAGTCCTTCAAGAGAAGAAGAAACTTTGAGGGACTCACAATTTTTCAGGACTTGCCACTGATTTGTGGGAACAATCTGTAGTGCAAATGCATCCCAACATAGGAGAAACATAAAGCCCTTCCCAGGAAGAATGAGTACATTTCACAAAATTTCAGAAATGAGTGTGGACTCAACACTCCATAAAGGCTGCCAGCTATGCAGCTCAGCCATCTTCTCTTCACTGTATTCACCTTGGGCTCAAAATGAGAAGAAAATCTATTGAAAACAATTACAGCCTCTAACTCAAACAGTGACACAGGAAGATTTCATTTCATTTTAGGGAGGAAATATGTCAAAGATATTTCATGTGTGGCATCTGAGAGCAACGTTCGTGTGAATGATACGTTACATATAAATCAATAGCATGGTGGCTGCCATTATATCACAACTCCAGAAAAGCTAAAAATAAGGAAAGAAACAGTGCAAAGAAGGGAAGTAAAATATTTCATTTTTAAAAATAAATTTAAAATTTATTAAACTGGAGGCACGGTTTAAAAAGTATTCATATAGAAACCAGTAGTCCTAATACCATTCTCATTAGAAAGAACTTGAGACATTTTTAGGTGTTAGTTGTATTTTCCCCTGACATGTAACTTCATGTTTTTGAAATATTATGCACACAGTATCATCTATACATCTACAAATTGTGAACATTATTGACATCCTCTTAGGGTAGGTAAGGATTTTAAAACAATTAAACTACTTTCTTTCCTTCTTTCTCCCATTAAATTTATATGTTGGTTTAATGTCAAAACGTTACTCAATATTTTCATCATTATGACTAGATAGAAGTAGTATAATTATACATATTTTTTCTTTAGAACTTTTTGTAATGTAACTTTTCAATTTTCTTGAGCCTTTAGATAAGTCTTTCTAACCCTTCTACCACCTTTTTAAGATTCTTCTCAATAAAGTATTTCTAATAACTTGTCTGACAATATATCTGATCCTTTTTATTGCTGGCAATATTTTCCTACCTGTCTTTCATCTTCCTGCTTTGAGTCTGTGCTAGCACTGACTGCTTTCAAGTCCTTCTCAAGGTCATCATGCTGGAGACTCCGTTCAGCTCTCTCTCATGTTAGATCTCCAATTTTTTGGATTGTATTTATTACTTATTTCTTCATTTTAAGGAAGCTACTTCTATACATTTCTTCAAAATGATATTTGACTTTAATACTCTTATGGATGGGTCAACATAATGGAGACACAGATATTGTTAAAAACACACATATTTCCTCTCATCACTTTATGAAATAAGAAGATATTCAAAGAAAGGATTTGATTAGCTAACTCTCAGAAAAGCAGAAGTAAAAAGATCACTTGACCTTTGTTGTTTTTAAGAATTAGTTACATCAAAGATTTAGGACAACATAATATATATTATTTTAAAAAGTATATAGATAGGTAGATAGATGACAGATAGGTAGATAGATGGCAGATAGACAGATGACAGATGATAGACAGATAGATAGATAGATAGATAGATAGATAGATAGATAGATGATAGATAGAGCAATTATTTGGGGCAGTAAGCCTAGTGGAAACTATAGGATTAATTTGAACTTTAAGAGAAAACTTTTGAACAATAGTGACCTAAAAATTACAAGATTATTTCTTCCCACACAAGAAATCAATCTTAGCAATATATCAAATAGATAATATAAGCAAACAAAATTAAAATAATTAAGGTAACATTTGATCACATTACTCTAATTTTACAGATTTGTTAGAATATAACCTGGGGACGAAAAAATAACCATGAACTCTTAAAATATTCTTAGTAGGTTTGAGGATGGTGGTATTTATGTAGAAATTATCAGTTTATGTATGATATGGATATATTTAGATCGGTGCAAATGTAATTGCAGTTTTTGCCATTACATCCAATGGCAGAAACTGCAATTACATTTGCACCAACCTAATAGAAAATGAATGCGTTTTGATATTTGAAATCAGGATTCTTACTGTAGGAGAAGGTTATGCAAATCAGGAGTGGGTGAAACTGAAGAACCCTGCAGTGTTGGGTTTCAGTTGGAGATAACAATATGAATGAACACATGACTTTCAGAACAGTATATTTATCATTTATGTTCACTGAAAGTGCCTAGAAGTGGTACCCACAGCAGCAACCACATAAACACAGCTAGTACAGATGGTATTTTCTAAAAAATCTGCTGCCACTAACAGGAACCACTCACCTTGGAGAAGTATCTAATTCCAAATACATTACATATAAATGATGAGGTAAGCCTAGGATATCTTGTCATGCTGGAAAACAAGAGGTGTTCAAACACTAATGAATTCCTGTCAACACAACATAGGTTTTGTTTGAATAAGCTCCTACACTGATCATCTAATTTGAGCATCACAAAAAACTTAATGATGGTAATGAATTACACCACATAAGATAACAAGGAATTGATAAATTTTACTTGCTACTCAAAAGGAAAGGGATAGTAGGTTTAGAAAGATTGCCATGTTGAAAATATCATGGTATTAATTGATTCCTGCAAAGTCCATAGGTGGTTGCCAAAACCATTGGATGAAAAGTTGATGGAGAAAAAAATATTCATAAGCTTGAAAATATTAACACACAGATTATTTGATAATTACAAAGCAAATGGAAACTTGACAAAACAGATGTGGCAAGCCCATATTAAACAAGTCATCAGGCTCAGCATCACAAAATGTGATTTACTGACAATGTATGGCTCACAGTTTAAGGCAATGGTGTCCAAGTATTGTCACCTGTGTTGTACCATGACAAAAATGTTGAACCTGATTCAATTTATGTGAAAGTATTCCAGATTGTGGAATATTCTACAAGAACAATTGCCATGACACTTCAAAATATCAAAATTGTATGAAATGAAAAGAAAATGGGGCTGTCTATTCTAGATCAAAGAAGATTAAACAAAAACTAAACGTGATGTGTGATCCTTGTTTGGATCTTGGATAGTGAAAAAGTTAAGAAAAACTTTGAGATAAAGAAATTTGTGAGCTGTTTTAAAAATAATATGATCTAAGTATTTATTGAGTGTGATGATATTATTGTCATTATACAGATGAATGTCCAAGTTTAAAAAGTGCATGATGAAATATTTAGAGATAATGTGTCATGTTGCCTATTTCTTACTTTCAGCCTACTTCTTACTTTCAAATGTTTGAGCAGGAAAAAATTCTCTGGTGTGTGTGTGTGTGTGTGTGTGTATTTCTTTTTTCTTTTGTTTGTTTTTTGAGATGGAGTCTCGCTCTGTAGCCCAGGCTGGAGTGCAGTGGCGCCATCTCTGCTCACTGCGGCCTCCGCCTCCCAGGTCTGGGTTGCAAGCAATTCTCCTACCACAGCCTCCCAAGTAGCTGGGATTACAGGCACACACCACCATGCACATCTAATTTTTGTATTTTTTAGTAGAGACAGGGGTTTCACCATGTTGGCCAGTCTGGTCTTGAACTCCTGTCCTCCTGATCTGCTGGCCTTGGCTTCACAAAGTGCTGGGATTATAGGCATGAGCCACCTCGCCCGGCCTGTGTGTGTATTTCTTATTGAGTCCAGCTTGGTAAATTATGTTCGTCAAGAAATTTGCCTATTTTAACTAGGTTGTCAAATTTATGAGCACACTGTCTAACTATTCTTTTGATAAATTGATGAATATGCTATCCTTGTATTATCTTTAAAAAAAAAAGATCACTATTGATACCCCATTTTCATTCCTAAGGCTATTTTCTATTCTAAGCTTTCCTTATTTTTTTCCTGTAATTAGTCTTGCTACTAGTTTATCAACTTATCAATAATTTCCAGGAATCAGAAATCTGGTTTTGTTGATTTCTCTATTCTATGTCTGCTTTGCATTTTGATTGATTTCTGCTAGTTTGTATTTCTTTCTTCTTGGCAATAATTTGCTGGACTTTCTTGTGGTTTATTGACATGAAAGCACGAATTATTCATTTCAATTATTTTCTTTTGTAAAACATAATTGAAAGCTAAAAAATTCTGTCTAATACTATGTCACTACATACCATAAGTTTGGATAAATTTTATTATTAAATTCACCAGGATGTAAGTTTTTATAATGATGTCTTCTGTGACCCATACATTTTTGGAGTGTTTTGCTTAATTTCTTAATATTTTGGGATTATTCAATATATATTAAATTTTGCTAAATATTCTGTCTTCACTTGAAAAAAATGTTTATTTTTTAGATGTCGGATACAGGGTTCCATATACTTCTATTAAGTCAATGTGGTGTGTTTTAAAGAACAAATGCTAAAATCTTCAACTTTGATATTTCCTTTCCTTAAGATTTCCACAGTTTTACTTAATAAATTTGGAAGTAATATCATTAGATACATGCACATTTAGGCTGCTATGCTTTCCTGAAAGATTGATTCTTTTATTATTATGAATTGTCTCTCTTGATCTTTTCTAATATTTCTTGGCTTTAAATCTATTTTGTCTAGTAGGAATACAGACAGTGATTCTTCATTGTTGTTGATGATAGAATTGCATAGTACATTATTTTTCATAATTTTATTTTTAAACTATCTGTGTCCTAAGATTTAAAGTGTATGTTTAAATTGTGCTACAGACAGCTTGTAATTGGGTTTTGTTTTGTCATTTAGATGAACAATCTATACTTCTTAATTTTAGTATACAGAGTATCCTGTGTTTGCCTCACAGATTAAGAATTTTCATTTTACATTTTCATATGAATCTCTGCTAAAACGGCCACATTTACACCCATTTTATTTGTCTTTTTTCTCATTTGTCTTGAGTATGTTAATAATAGTTATATTAAACTCTTCATCCTCCAACATCAGTATCTGTATTGTCTATGAGTCGATCTGTATAAATCATGTTTTGTTTTTTAAATTATTGATCCAATTTCTGTGCTACTTCATATATCTATTAATTTTTGATTGTTTGCTAGACAATATTTTAAAAGAACCATAGCATGCTACACAGATTGGGCTAAATTTTTAGTTGTGTGGCAGTTTTAATAAGATTCACATTCTTTCTGGTTCCTTTGTGGGGTGCAGCCATTCCAGGTTTTGATTAAAACTCTGGCTAGTCCCTTTCTCCTCAGTGCTGAATAACTACAAAGATTTAGTACTGCCCTTTGTGAACTATCAGCTTAACTCTTTAGGCTTCCTTCCTATGCAAATTGTAGCATGTGTGTCAAGGAGGAGACCGGGTGTATATTTGTGGTGGGCTTCCATTCTGTTGTACAACTGTTCTATTATACTATGCATTGCAGGAATGTGGGATATTTTACTCTCCTTTTTTTGAGATGGTCTTGCTCTGTCACCAGGCTGGAGTGCAGTGGCACAATCTCGGCTCATTGTAACCTCTGCCTCCCAGATTCCAGTAATTCTCCTGCCTCAGCCTCCTGAGTAGCTGGGACTACAGGTGCGTGCCACCATGCCTGGCTAATTTTTGTATTTTTAGTAGAGGAGGGGTTTCACCATATTGGCCAGGCTGGTCTCAAACTCCTGACCTTGTGATCCTCCTGCCTCAGCCTCCCAAAGTGCTGAGAATACAAGCATGAGCCACCGCTCCCAGCCTACTCTCCTTTCAAAAAACCTCTTACCTATCCCCCCAGTCTCCACTTTCCTCAGCCTATGTCCTGTGGGGGAAACTGACTGACTGTCTGGAGTTCCTTTAGTTTCCTATGTGTCAGGCCAGCCTCATGAGATAAGCAATAGCTCTGTTGGATTCTCTTTTCCTCTGTTAGAGGATGTCTGCTAGGGCTTAGCTTGAGCCTCACCCATGCACCAAATTAATTAAAGCTTTAAGGGATGAAAGCAGCCAGTAATTATCAGCTACAGAAATGTTTCCCATGCCTGTGATTTTGGTCTATCACTTCTTGTTTCCATAGATCCATAGACAAATAAAATGGGTGTAAATGTGGCAATCTCTAAAATATGACTTTTCAAAATGTATCTATTTCTTTCTAATAATTGCACTAGGAAAACTGGTTTTCTGTTACTTACAGAAATATTTTCTATTTATAGAATCTTTGTTAACAACCCTCTTACTTTGTTTTATATGTTTATTGTATATGCTAGTAATCCAAACCCTAGAATAATATATAGGAAATGAAATCATACTCTATTACACTGTTGTTTGCTTTACTCAGCTTTGTTAGTGAAAAAAATCATATTTATACATACAGTTGTAGTCCGTTTTTAAATTTAGGATTGCATTTCATAAATTTATCAAAATTTTTAATATATTCTATTGATGATGAAAATGTAAAGAATTTCATAGTTGGCTAATGTGAAATTTTAAGTCAGCCAGACTAGCTTCTTTCTTTCTTGTTGTTTTGCTATGTATTGTTTTTATTACCAAAAATATCTCATGGCTTCAGATGATTCCTCAGGATCCAGCCATTATTTCCACATTCTGGCCAGCACAAAAGATGGAAAGAAGAAGGCAAGCACAGTCTTTTAAAGACATTTTCTAGAAGCTGTTCACATTGCTTTTACTTGTTCCCAGTGGTCAAAATATAATCATTTGCTCACATCCAAGTACATGGGAGGCTGGGATATGCAATTTTCATTTTAGGGAGTGGTATGTTTTGGTAAAATTTGAGCCTATTTTTATAGAAAATGTTGAGAGTGCTCATATGAGATAACTATCAGTTTCTACCACATTAGTAATAAACAATCTGTAGCAACGTTTCCATATATGACTTATGGTTAGTTTGTGTTTTCTAGAACAGGTTTTAAATTTACAAAGAAAAAACTGACATTTGCAACTGAGAAGCTATTATGTTCATATCGATTAATGTATAATATATAGAGTTACTAAAATATCAGCAATGCATGTGTTTTAGGCATTTCTTTATTGTCATACTATATCATTTTTGGTGACTGTCTTTGTGATAATTATAGTACATAAATGTGCTACTAAAAACAAAGCAGTTTTTACTAGGCTAAAGTAAATTCTGAAGAAAATAAATGATAGGAAATTTCAATATTTATTTTCTACTGATAGTACCTGACACTTAACAAACTGTATACCGTGAAGAAAAAAAT
The DNA here is from genome assembly GCA_036589455.1 of Ateles fusciceps. Taxonomy (NCBI): domain Eukaryota; kingdom Metazoa; phylum Chordata; class Mammalia; order Primates; family Atelidae; genus Ateles; species Ateles fusciceps. The sequence goes on along the minus strand of JAZHEH010000174.1, from coordinate 7,653,523 downwards.
GCAGAGCACATACATGATTTGTAGTATCTTAAAATAGCATCTTGTGATTCTGAGCTATAAGACTATAAGACTATCTCCATGTTTTGAAAAAAGTACTAATTATATATTGCATTTTAAATCATAACTTCAGTTACTTGACAGTTTTGATTTCACTAAGATGTCAATTACTCTAAATCATAGTGTTTACACTCTACTTTTAGTGTAGAATAAATGTGTTTAGTATTACTGTCTTTTTGATAATTATGAGTCATAAAAGATTAAATTAACTTTTGGGTATTTATAATTCTGTGGACGCATAAGAATTTTAAAAATTGCCTTTCAGTCACTCTGAATGTGGTAGCATTAATATACTATATATATGTCCAAGGAAATCAAGAGGATAACAGTAAAACAAATAATTGAAAGTAAACTACATTTGAGATTGTTTTGAAGCAGACTTTCAATTGCTGTTGCAGACCAGGTGTAACCTGTTACCATTAAGTCCTGAAGACAGCTGGGTCTAGGTTGCAATGTGAACCTCTTGCTTTCAGAAGGAGGAGACAGGTGAGATAAATGCTTATCTACAAATTGTCTGCCTTCCTTCTCTAGCACTATTGGTTTGGATAGAAAACAAGAACCCAGGCAAGGCAAGCAAATGTATGCGGTCTGCTATAAGACAGGTCTTGGAGGATGACTCTGCTCTTGCTGAGGTGGAAATTATAGTTCTCATTTCTTCTGTGTATTCTCAGTCAATTGAAATTGGAAGTGATTATTAGTTCTGGAAGAATCTAAAAATTAAAGATGAATCACAGAATAATTAGAGAATGGGAAACATCTGCCAACAATAAAATGAAAAGAATTGATTAAAACATAAACAAAGGAACTGATGATGTGAGGTTCAGCAGGAGTGTTTGAGTCTGAAGTCTGACGCAAGTTGTTAAATGAGGTTAATGCAATAGAAAGGAGCAGTGCTGAGTATGTGCAAACGCTCTTCCAAAGTAGTGCACATGAATTAAATAATGTAATTCTTATCAAATACGATGAGCTAGATATGATTGCATTGCCCCATTTTACAGATGAGAAAGCCAAATCACAGAAAAAATAAATAATTCATTCAAGGTCAAACAGGTAGTAATTGGTAGATCTAGTTGAACATAGATATTCTGGTTACAGTATCTGAAGTCTTTACTGCCTCATTAATGAAAGAAAGGCAGTTATCAGAGAAGCTGAGGTTATATTTTAATGTAAAAGGGCATAGTATGTTTTGTTTCTTATGAGAACCAGCCACAGAAGTTGTTGAGGTATCTACTGGGGTGATCTACCTGTCAGTATTTGAAGAGTTGGAACACTGCAGACAGACTGTGGAAGGGAAGAAGTGACATCAAGATTATGACAGGAAAATTTGAAGTCCAGGGACAAGTTGGATGAGGACATGGAAGAGAGCAAAGAAGAAGTACCTTCCTTATGCAGTGGATCAAAAACAAGTATAGGCTCTTCATTTGTAAGAATTCTCATACCTTCAGGAGGTATAAAGGAACCAGTAAAGATTTGTTAGAGGGAACCCTAATAACAAAGAAGAAAATTACTGGATAGACAACGTAAGTACTTTTTTTCTCCTAAAGGATCAAAATGTTACTTGGGCACTCATCTAAGGAACAGATTTGATAACCAGGTTCAGAAAAAGACCACAGACCTCCTTACATCTTTCCACATTGCTAAATCAAATGTAACCTGGAGTAATTTGTCAATATCATGACTGAGTTTCTCCCACATAGGATACGAAGTGGCTCATTCCAATTTTGAAATTCAAGGGATCTCCCATAAAACCATCTAATAAGTGCAACTGGGAAAAAGGTAGCAGTAGATAAGTTTAATTCTCTGTAGACATCTCATGTTTGGAGGAGGTGACAGTGTAGTAGAGTGGAAAAGGACAGCCTTTTTGGAATCTTAAAGTCATCGTTTCTTTATCTGGTTAGTGCCTTCGCTATTTTTTATTTTCTTTGATATTGAGGACGCTTAAATTCTTAGAATCTGTTTTTATTTCCCATAAAATTGAGAGAAAAGTGTCACCTTAATAGTGTTGTTTTGAGTGGTACATGACACGCTGTGTGTAAAATTTCTGTGCAGAGACCGACTTCATAATTATGAATCTTTTCTGATCGCCTTTGAAATTGTTTCAACAATTTCAGCTTTCAAACAGTTCTGATATATGTTACATTCTGACTTATAGTAACGATTAGCAAAGCTCATGAAGAAAAGTGCAGTACTCTATAATTTATTTTGCTTCTGGCACAGACCAAGCTGTTCTAACTCAATGGGTTCTGTGCATTGTCCAGGGCAGATGGGAGGTTATATCAGGGACTGAGCATCCTCTAGGATATGGCCTTGGCCTTGGCCATACAAATGGATGAAGACAGCATTTCACCATCATACCATGGCCCCACCTGTGGACAAGAAGAACGTGACTGGAAGTTGAAGACCTCTCTTTTGCTCTCATTCCATGTTCTGGGGCTGAGTCACAAGACTGAAACAACAACAGTAGTATGGACCAGCTGGGGGAGACAGAAACTCAGGAGAAAGCCTCACCTATTAAAATGTGACATTGTACAAGCTATGAGTAAGGGATGAACAAGCTGCAATGGTAACATGGATGAAGCAGCAACTATGTCCACAATTTGAAGTAAGGAGTATCTTTTCACAGCCCTCATCTTTACCGATTTCTATCATAATTTCACAATAATGACAAGATTGAAATATACTTTCCTCTTATTGATTCATGTGAAAATGTGATTTTTCTGTGTAAAATTTAAAGTATCTGTGCTATTCTTGATAATTTTTAAGAATCTCACTCTCTGTATAATATGATTTGGCTGTATCCCCACCCAAATTTCACCTTGAATTGTAACAATCCCCACATGTTGAGGGTGGGGCCAGGTGGAGGTTATTGAATCACAGGGGGCAGTTCCCCCGTACTGTTCTCGTAGTGAATAAATCTCACGAGATCTGATGGTTTTATAAATGGGAGTTCCCCTGCACACGGTCTCTTGCCTGCTGTCATGGAAGATGTGTCTTGCTTCCCCTTCATTTTCTACCATGATTGCGAGACCTTCCAAGCCAGGTGGAACTGTGAGTTAATTAAACCTCTTTCCTTTTTAAATTACCCAGTCTTGGGTATGTCTTTATTAGTACCGTGAAGACAGATGAATACACTACATTTTGATGTTTCCTCAGAGTATGGTCTTGGGTCTAGGACGTCAAAATAATTATAATGGTAGAAGTGTGTTCTTCAAGTCATTTAACTGAATTAAGTGAAACTTACTTGAATATGCCTCTTCCCTCATTTCTTCATTTAAAAATGGCAATTAAATAAAAGCAGAGGTTTGAAATTAATAGAGTTGGAGATGAAAGGAAGAAACTGATGAAGCGAGTAGCCTTAAGCTGTGGGGGAAACAGAGAAGCTGATTTGATGCTATTAAAATAGGGGAGCTGTTTTGAGAAGAGGGAGAAGCCAGGTGAGAAGTAAGGTTGCTACAGTGTGCTTCAAAATGGAGTTTTGCCAGGTGCCGTGGCTCACTCTAGTTATCCCAACACTTTGCGAGGCCGAGGTGGGTGGATCACCTGAGCTCAGAAGTTTAAGCCCATCCTGACCAACACAGTGAAACCCTATGGCTACTTAGAAACACACACACACACACACACACACACACACACACACAAGCTAGGTGTGGTGGCCTGTGTCTGTAGTTCCAGCTACTTGGGAGATTGAGGCAGAAGAACTGCTTGAACCCAAGAGGTGGTGGTTGCAGTGAGCCAAGATCACACCATTATACTCCAGCCTGGACAACAGAGAGGGACTCCGTCTCAAAAACAAACAAACCAAAAACAAAATGGAATTTTCCTGGATGTATGTCCAGTGAAGTAACCTCTCTAAAGGCCAACACTTACTAAAAGTCCTCTTAGAACCTTTGGAGTTCCTGCCTTCCCCTGCTCCCCACTCTAACCAATCGTGGATAACAGAAGCTAAGACTTGAATTAACAGAGGTTATTCTTTCTTTCCCAATTGAACTGTCAAGGTGTTTTGTGGTCTTGGTTCCTAATTCCATCTAGAATCTATCAGTACTACATTTAAGAAATGTTAAAGGACACCAAGTATGAGCCCCGTGAATGTGTTAGTGCTAAAGGTGGAAAGATGAATAGTAAAGTGTTCATAGTCTAGCAGGGTGGACAAACAGTGAAAACAGATTCTCATGCAAGATGTTCATTTAAGCCACTTTAAGTCACGTATCAAGTGGTGGAGCAGTGGTTCGCATGGGGGTATAAGGAAGAACACTCAGATGCTGTTAGTGGAAGTGGTAAAAGGATGGAATTCTGGGTCCTTACCCACTCCGGCCCTTCTCCACATCTTCTTTCCACGAGTTTAATCACAGTATACTTTTGACCAGTTTGCATATTCAGATTTTCTGTTTAGTTCATTTGAATTCTTTGCCCAGAATTCAATAGGTAAATAAAAATGGGCAATCTCATTGTTCAAGAATATTTACTACATATAGTTTGTTTGAGTGCTTCTGCAGAATTTAATAGGCAATAAAAATAAAAAATCTTGTTGTTCCAAGATCACACAGCCGTAAGAAGCTATTGATCCTACCTAGGTGTTATGAATGTAAATCATGAAAATTTTTTCTTGGCTAATTCTATATTTTCACAAAAATATTCATGGTTATGAAAAATGATACATTTTCATGATTACAAAATATATCTAATGACTAAATATGAAGAAAAATATCAGCTGACTTTACCAGAAAAAGAACTAAATTCTGAATCATTAATCTTGTAACTAAGACTTCTCTGTGATATTTCAGTTCTCTGGGAAAGCCTTTTACTAATATGATCTCATAATAATATAGAGTATTAACACATTTTCCTAAAAATCCATATTGTAGATTTATCTCTCATATTGCATACTGTAATAAACATATTTTTAAAGTCAGAAATATAACTACAATGGCCAGAAACTCCAGACCAATCTGGAAAACTTAGACTGCATCTTCACAAAAAGTAAAAACATTAGCTAGGTGGGGTGGAGCTTGCCTGTAGTCCTACCTACTTGGGAAGCCATGGTGGGAGAATCTTTTAAGCCCAGGAGTTCAAGGTTGCAGTAAGCTATGATCACACCACTGTACTATAGGCTGTATGATGAAGTGAAATCCTGTCTCTTTAAAAATAATACTGCAATAGTAATTATGGATGCTAAGTTTTTGTATGTGCTTTTTTGGTTTTTCTATTACTTTTTTCTTTTTGAGAATAGACGGGTTCATTGGTTTATTTAATGTACACACTAAAAGACAACATAATACATTGTCCATGTCTAGAGTGCCCCTTAAATTTGTGTGTAATGCTGACATAATCAAAACCATTTAAACACCTTAGAGGCAGACACAACAGGAAGGTCACTGGTTTTGCATCTACAGATCCATATTTGTCCATGTTGCTAGGCAATGGAAGAAAATCACAGTCCCAGAGCTCTTTCCCCATATCCATTATTAAAAAATAAAACAAAGGCAAGTATTTGCAGTGATGTGATTTTACATAACCATTTTTGAAATGTTGTTAAACTCTAATACCTATCTTAGACAATAAAAATTTAATTTACGCCACTTACCAAGGTTGAGGTTTTGCTTCGTATCATCCTTGTGAAAATATAATGTTCTAATATAATAGTTGTCCTTGTGAAAATATAATGTTCTAACATAATAGTTATAATAAATAAAAGACCCAAAATATAATGTTCTAATATAATAGTTATAATAAATAAAAGATCCTTCTGGGTTTTTTATTTATTATAACTATTATATTAGAACATAAAATTATTTATTTAAAAGTCCTGAACATTATTCAATAGTCTCTTCACGTTTGCAGATTTACTATTTGGGTCTTCAATTTTTCGTAAGTGATATTGTTTATTATCTATATTTCTTAAGTGTTTGAGGCATGTATTTGAGAGTGAGCTTAGCTGACCACCAAGCATACTCATTACACATGCCTTATTTCTCTCTACACAGGTGTTCTTTCTTGTGAATCTAAAAAATAAACCCCAAACAGAAAAAAACAACCTTTTGTTTCTGTGTTAAAATTATCTCCCCCCGCCCAATGCATACACAGAATTCTAGCTCCAGTGGTGGAAAGAGTAATGCAATTTAGCTTAAAATATCTGTAAAAGCAAGAGCCCTTGGTGATGAGTTTTGAGATTGTGGGTTTTCTGAGTCTTCAGGAAGCACCTGCCTCTAATGTAAAGTATTTCCTTTTGACATTATGTGCCATTCATTTTGATATTTATCTGTAGGGAATATCTGACTGAATCTTTTATTTTTTAATGAAAGCTACGGATACGTATTTTCTGTCTATTGTGAAGCTGTCGTCTTTTGGAACTCTTTGCAGTGTGTTTAAGGCCTTTTCCAACCTTCTGCCTGTGCCTAGCTTGGGATCTCTCCTGCCTTGTGTTTCCTTTACACCCAGTACATCCTGAGTGAACATCATCACATAGTGTTAGTGTAATAGCTGCCTATTGACCTCTCCTGGACCACATATTTCAACACGGCACAGCCCTTACCTGCGCGTTGCCTGTGACATTCCAGAGATTCTTGTCCGGAATACAGCAAGGACTTAGCAACTCTGTACTGAAGCAAGTGCAGGTAGATAGTTAAGAGCATGAATTCTGGAGCCACACTGCTTGGGTTGGAGTCCAGGTTTTAATGCTTGCAAACTGTGAAACTCTTCAGAACTTCCATGTAGAACCCCAAGACTTAACTGCAGCTTGACTCCAGGGGGCACCATTTACATAACCCAAAAGGTAAGTGATCAACACTAGGGTCTTCATTACTGATGATCTTGGCAGGTTAATTAGTCTCCACAGGTCTTGATTTTCTCATTTTGAAAATGAGAACAGTTATTTCTACTTCAAATAGCCATGATGATTAAGAGCTAATATACATCAAGTGCTTAGAACACTGCTTTCTATGGAGTAAACACTCAATGCTATTAAAATTTTTTTGAATTATTTTTATTAAACGAGAAGTAAAGTGGTCACAACTGTTGTGTAGCATTCCATTCAATGGATAAGCCATTTTTTTAAATTCTCTTACTGAGTAATCATTAAGTTTTGTCAATTTTTTACCTTTATAATTATTGCCAAAGAAGAAAGAAAACATTACATCATGTCTCCATGAGCATATGCTCAATCTCCAGGACAGAGCCCTAGAAGCGGAATTTGTGGGTCTAAACATATGTACCTTAAAAATCTCACCAGAATGAGACTAATTGCTGTCTGGGATGATTATATCAACTTATACTGACCAATATACTACTGGTGTATATCTTCTCATTCCTCAAATCTTCATTAACACTTTATTTAATCTTTGCCAAGCTGATAAATATAAAATATTTTATTGTTCCTTTAGTAGTTTTCTACAGCAACTGTAACAAATTACCACACATTTAATGGCTTAAAATAACAAGCATTTATTTTGTATAACTCTGTTGTTCAGAAGTCTGGGTATAGTGTGTGGCTCAGCTGGGTCCCACATTCAGAATCACACAAGGGCAAAACTGAGGCGTTTACAGGTCTGTGTTTCTTTCTGGAAGCTCATTCAAGTTATTGGCTGAATTCTAATCTCATTTGCCTTTCTGTTAACAGCAAGAGGTAGTCTTTGCTACTAGAACTTGCCTAATAGTCTCATTCTTTCCACGTGGTTCTCCTCTAGCAATGGTGGTTCAAGGCCCTCTCACACTTTGAATTTCTCAAACTTCACTTATCGTCTTTCTATCATTCTAGCTGGAGAAAGTTCTCTGGTTGTAAGGGCTTGTTTAGTAAGTTTGGGCACATCTGTATCATCCGGGCTTTAATCTCCCTATTTTGAGGTACAAAATCTTAATCGCATCTGGAAAATCATGATTTCCATGTGGGGTAATGTAGTCACAATTTCTATGGATTGGGGCCTGGAATCTTCGGGGGTCTGTTCTACCCAGCATGATTCTTTTAATTTTTATTTTGCTGATTATTATTGAGGGTGAACATATTTTCTAGGTCAATTGGCCATATCGATTTTTTATGCTTTAAAATTTATTTTCATATACTTTTTTCCAATTTCCTATTGGAAGATTTATCTTTTTAGATTGATTTTTATAGTTTATTATATATTGTGGCTAATAATTACTTTTCAGAAATGTGCATTGAAAATACTTTAAAACCATAGCTTAATTATTAACTGAGTTTATTTTTTGTTCCTGTTTTTTCATAAATTATTGGGGTACAAGTGGTATTTGCTTACATTACATGAGTAGGTTTTTTTTTTTTTCTTTTGGAGACAGAGTCTCCCTCTGTCACCAAGTTGGAGTGCAGTAATGTAATCTCAGCTCACTGCAGTCTCTGCCTCCCAGGTTCAAGCAATTCTCCTGCCTCAGCCTCGCAAGTAGCTGGGATTACAGGCACTTGCCACCACATCTGACTAATTTTTTAAAAAATATTTTTAGTAGAGGTGGGGTTTCACCATGTTGGCCAGGATGGTCTCAGTTTCCTGAACTTGTGATCCTCCTGCCTTGACCTCCCAAAGTGCTGGGATTACAGGTGTGAGCCACCGCACCCGGCCATGACTAGGTTCTTCAGCGGTGATTTGTGAGATTTTGGTGTACGCATCACCTGAGCAGTATAATCTGCACCCTATTTTCAGTCTTTTATCCCTTGTCCCACTCCCATCCTTCCCTCCAAGTCCCGAAAGTCCACTGTATCATCCTTATGCCTTCGTGTTCTCATAGCTTAGCTCCCACATATCAGTGGGAAAATTCAGTGGTTTTCCATTCCTGAGTTACTTCACTTAGTATAGTAGTCTCCACTCTCATCCAGGTTACTACAAATGCTGTTAACTCATTCCTTTTTTATGTCTGAGTAGTAGTGCGTTATATATATATATATATACCAAAGTTTCTTTACCCACTTATTGATTGATAGACATTTGGGTTGATGTCATGATTTTGCAATTGTGAATGTGCTGCTATAAATGTGTGTACAAGTATCTTTTTCATATAATGTCTTCATTTCCTCTGAGTAGATACCCAGTAGTAGAATTGCTGGATCAAAAGGTACAGCATGGTCTACTTTTAGTCCTTTAAGGAATATCCACGCTGTTTTCCATAGTGGTTGTACTAGTTTACATTCCTACCAGCAGTGTAGAAATGTTTCCTCTTCACCACATCCATGCTAACATCGATTGTTTTTTCGAATTTTTTGATTATGACCATTCTTGAAAGAGTAAGGTGGTATCACATTGTGGTTTTGATTTGCATTTCCCTAATCATTAGTGATATGGAGCATTTTTTTCATATGTTTGTTGATAATTTGTTTACCTTCTTTTGAAAATTGTCTACTAATGTCCTTAGTCCACTTTTTTAAAAAAAATAACTTATTTATTTTATTTTAGGTGCATACTATATCTGGCATTTCTCTCCCCATGTTACCCCTCCCAACCCTCCCCTCCTTCCCCACCCCCCCCATTGTCTCTCCCCTACCCCCCCACAACTGTCCCCTGTTGCTCCTCTCCCTGAGTCCATGTGTTCTAGTTGTTCAACACCCACCTATGAGTGAGAACATACGGTGCTTGGCTTTCTGTTCTTGGGTCAGTTTGCTGAGAATGTTGGTTTCCAGATTCATCCAAGTCCCTACAAAGGACACGAACTCATCGTTTTTTATGGCTATGTAGTATTCCATGGTGTATATGTACCACATTTTCTTTGTCCAGTCTATCATTGATGGGCATCTGTGTTGGTTCCAGGTCTTTACTATTGTACACAGGGCTGCAATGAACATACGTGTGCATGGGTTTTTATAGTAGAATAATTTATAGTTCTTTGGGTATATACCCAATAGTGGGATTGCTGGGTCAAATGGAATTTCTATTTCTAGATCCTTGAGAAATCGCCTCACTGTCTTCCACAATGGTTGAACTAATTTACACTCCCACCAACTGTGTAAGTGTTCCTATTTCTCCACATCCTCTCCAGCATCTGTTGTCTCCCGATTTTTTAATGATCGCCATTCTAACTGGCGTGAGATGATATCTCAGTGTGGTTTTGATTTGCATTTCTCTAACGACCAGTGATGATGAGCATTTTTTCATATGTTTGTTGGCCTCGTATATGTCCTCTTTTGAAAAGTGTCTGTTCATATCCTTTGCCCACTTTTGAATGGGGTTGTATTTTTCTTATATATCTGTTTTAGTTCTTTGTAGATTCTGGATATTAGTCCTTTGTCAGATGGCTAGATCGCAAAAATTTTTTTTGCCCGTCTGTGTTTTTTGACTGGGGTGTTTAGGCCATTTACATTCAATGTTAATATTGTTATGTGTGAATTTGATCCTGCCATTTTGTTACTGGCTGGTTTTCTTTCTCATTATTTGACTCATTTTGTTCATTGCATTTTTGGTCTTTGCCAACTGGTTTGCTTTTGCAGTGACTGGTACTTGTTCCTTTCCATGCTTAGCGTTTCTTTCAGGAGCTCTTGTAGGGCAGGTCTGGTGGTGACAAAATCTCTCAATAATTGCTTGTCCATAAAGGATTTTATTTCTCCTTCACTTATGAAGCTTAGTTTGGCTGGATATGGGATTCTGGGTTGAAAGTTCTTTTCTTTAAGGATGTTGAATATTGGCCCCCACTCTCTTCTGGCTTGTAGGGTTTCTGCCGAGAGATCTGCTGTGAGTCTGATTGGCTTCCCTCTGTGGGTGACCTGACCTTTCTCTCTGGCTGCCCTTAGCATTTTTTCCTTCATTTTGACCCTGGTGAATCTGACGATTATGTGCCTTGGGGTTGCTCTTCTTGAGGAATATCTTTGTGGAGTTCTCTGTATTTCTTGAATTTGAAATTTGCACTGCCTTGCTAGGCTTGGGAAGTTCTCCTGGATAATATCCTGGAGTGTGTTTTCCAGCTTGAATTCATTCTCCCCATTATATTCAGGTACACCAATAAAGCATAGATTAGGTTTTCTCACATAATTCCATATTTCTTGGAGGCTTTGTTCGTTTCTTTTCACTCTTTTTTCTCTTGTATTGCCTTCTCTTTTACTTTATTGAGTTGATCTTCAATCTCTGATATCCTTTCTTCTGCTTCATTGATTTGGCTATTAAAACTTGTGTTTGCTTCACGTAGTTCTCGTGCTGTGTTCTTCAACTCCATCAAGTCGTTTATGTTCTTCTCTAAGCTGGTTATTCTAGTTAGCACTTCGTCTAACCTTTTTTCAAGGTTTTTGTTTTCTTTGCATTGAGTTAGAACATGTTCCTTTAGGTCTGAGAAGTTTGTTATTATCCACCTTCTGAATCCTGTTTCTGTCAATTCTTCGCACTCCTTCTTGGTCAAGTTGTGATCCTGTGTTGTTGAGGAGTTGTGATCCCTTGAGGGAGAAGAGGTGTTCTGGTCTTTGGTGGTTTCACCTTTTTTGTGCTGTTTTTTTCCCATCTTTGTGGATTTACCTGGCTGTGGTGTCAGAGAGCTGCTTGATGAGGTCGCTTGTCTGCCTGTGGGGGGTGCTACTGAGTTTTTAGGGACTCCTTCAGGTTACTAGGGGCTATGTAGGCTTCCTGTGTTTTTTTGTTTAAACATGTAGCCCAGTCCCACCCCTCTAGTGGTGGGTTGTGTCCTTTCTCCACTGGGCTGGATCATTCAGGGTTCCTCTCAGACTGTGGCACTGACTACACAACCCACTAGAGTCAGAGCTTCAGCCCTCTGGTGTTTGTAGGGGAGGTTAGGGACCCGTCCAGCCGCACCCGGCAGTCTCCCTCTTTCAGCTTTCTCTCTCTCGGGTCATGGGGTAGGGCCCGCCCAGCTGCTCCCACTTACAGCTCTCTCTCTCTCCGGGCGGGTGGAGGGGGCGATAGCTCAGTCTGCAGACTCTTATTCAGCTCCGCACTTGTAATTCCTGGTGCTTGACTGGCAAAGATCCCCTGTTCTGTGTATTGCTGAGGCTTTGGGGGAAGTGCTATATCTGGACCGGAGCGCCAGAGGTGGAGCCTCCAACTCGCTGGTCAGATGCACGTTCTGGGTGAAGCAGCACCCCTCCCTGCCTCGGTCTGCCCTGAGTGGGCTTTGCTCACCCTTGGACCAGACCCGTTGAAATACATCTGGTACCTCGGTTAGAGCTAGGAGATCTCTGGGTTTCTGCGTCTCTTTTGCTGGGTATTGTGCACTTGAGTTGTGTCTAATCCACCATCTTGGATCCTCCCACTTTTTTTTTTTTTTTTTTTTGAGACTGAGTCTCACTCTGTCACCCAGGCTAGAGTGCAATGAGGCAATCTCAGCTCCCTGAAACTTCCGCCTCCAGGAGTCAAGCAATTCTCTGCCTCAGCCTCCAGAGTAGCTGGGATTACAGGTGCCTGCCACCATGCCCAGCTAATTTTTTGTATTTTTAGAAGATATGTGGTTATACCATCTTGGCCAGTCTGGTCTTGAACTCCTGAAATCGTGATCCACCCACCTTGGCCTCCCAAAGAGCTGGGATTACAGGTGTGAGCCACTGCGCCTGGCCCTTAGTCCACTTTTTGATGGGATTGTTTGTTTTTTGTTACTGATATGTTTGAGTTTATTGTAGATTCTGAATATCAGAAAGAAATGAAGGGCTTCCAAATCAGTAAAGAGGAAGTCAAATTGTCACTGTTTGCTGATGATATGATCATTTACCTCAAAAACTCTGAAGACTTCCCTGGAAAGCTCTGAGAACTGATAAAAGAATTCAGCAAAGTTTCTGGATACAAGATTAATGTAAACAAATCAGTAGCTCTTCTATACCCCAACAGCAACCAAGTGGAGGATCAAATCAAGAACTCTACCCTTTTACAATAGCTGCAAGAAATAAAATAAAATTCTTAGAAATATACCTAACCCAGGAGGTGAAAAATCTCTACAAAGAAAGCTACAAAACACTGCTGAAGGAAATCATATAGGACACAAACAAATGGAAACACATTCCATGTTCATGGATGGGTAGAACTAATATTGTTAAAATGATCATATTGCCAAAAGCAATCTACAAATTCAATGCAATCTCCATCAAAATGCCACTATTATTCTTCACAGAATTAGAAAAAAACAACTCTAAAATTCATATGGAACCAAAAAGAGCTTGCATAGCCAAAACAAGACTAAGTATAAAGAACAAATTTAGGAGAATCACACTACCTGATTTCAAACTATACTGCATGGCCATAGTCACCAAACAGCATGGTATTGGTATATAGGCACATAAACCAGTGGAATTGAATAGAGAATCCTGAAATAAACCCAAATACAGCCAACTGATCTTCAACAAAGCAAACAAAAGCATAAAGTGGGGAAAGGACACCCTCTTCAACAAATGGGGCTGGGATAATTGGCTAGCTACATATAGGAGAATAAAACTGGATCCTCATCTCTCACCTTATACTAAAATCAACTCAAGATGGTTTAAAGACTCAAATCTAAGACCTGAAACTAAAAATTCTAGAAGATGACATTGGAAATCCCCTTCTAGACGTTGACTTAGGCAAGGATTTCATGACCAAGAGCCCAAAAATAAATGCAATAAAAACAAAAATAAATAGCTGAGACTTAATTAAACTTAAGAGCTTTCACATAGCAAAAGAAACCATCAGCAAACAGATGACCCACAGAGTAATTTTCTTTGGTTTTCAGGTCTAGAACTCCTTTGAGTATTTATTGTGGTGCTGTTCTAGGGGTAATAAATTTCTTTAGCTTTTGCTTATGATAAATACTTTAATTATCCTTCACTTATGAGGCTTAGTTAGGCAGGATATAAAATTTTTGGCTGATAATTTTTTTGTAAGGAGGCTAAAAATAGATCCCCAATCTCTTCTGACTTGTAAGCTTTCTGCTGGGAAGTCTACTGTTAGTCTCATGGGATATCCTTTGTAGGTAATGTGATGTCTTAAAGTTCTGTTCTTTCACATTGTCCTGGGATAGTCTGATGACTATACGCCTTGGTGATGTTCATTACGTATAGTACCTTCCAGGTTTCTCTGAATTTCTTGTATTTGTATGTCTACCTTTCTAGCAAGATGAGGGAAATTTTTCTGAATTATTTTCTTAAATATGTTTTCCAAACTTCTTTTTTCTCCCTCAGAAATACCTATAAGTCATGAGTTTGATTACTTTACATAATCCTATATTTCTTGAAGACTTTGTTCATTATTTTAAATTATTTTTTCTTTATTTTTGTCTCACCAATTCAAAAGACTAGTTTTCAAGCTCTGAATTTCTTTCTTCTGCATGGGATAGTCTATTGTTAATACTTTTAACTGTGTTTTGAAATTCCTTCAGTGAATTTTTTATTTCCTGAATGTTTTTTAAAGGATATCTCTCTCAACTTCCATCTCCTCAATTGTTTTTCTGGTTCTTTGCATTGGTCTTCAATTTTCTCTTAGATCTCATTGATCATCTTTATAATCCATATGTTGAAGGCTTTATCTGACATTTCAAAGTTTTCATTTTGGTTAGGATCCATTGCTAGAGAGCTAATGTGGTCTTTTGGTGGTCTCACAACATTCTGTTTCTTCATGGTGCTGGAGTTCTTGTGCTGGTTCCTTTTCATCTGCAGAGGCTGTCATTTCTTATTTTTGAATTTACTATCATTTGAATTGGCATTTTTCTCTTCCCCCTCTTGAGGTTGTGACTGTTGTGTATGTTGGATAGAGTCCTTTGGGGTTACCTATATGCTTTTAGAGGGCCAAAACTTGGTGTAAAGTCTTTGATAATAAATAGCTTCATTGTAGTGCTTTTTTTCCTTCAGATGCTAATTGTGTGTAGTTGCAGTGTTCTGTGTATGTGGTCAGGCTCACTGCCTCTAACAGATAGCAGGAGATCACAGGAGACTTATCTTGGTCCCTAGGACTGTGCACTTCTGTTAGCAGGAATTATATTGGTTTGTGCAATTTATCCTACAGGCCAGTCAAAGATGCTTGTGGATAAAAGCCAGCTGAGCACTGCTGTAAAACAATGTCAGTAGAATTTGTTACGGGCTATGGAGTTTGACCTCCTGGTGAGTAAATGGTTCTTGCAGGCAAGAGACAGTTGCAGTGATGACAGTGGGATTTTTACATGGCCTTTTTTTGATTGTAGGAAGTATGGGGGTATCCTTGAGGATGGATAGGGCATGGGGCTTTCACAGATATCATCCAGTGTCTCTGCCACTAATGTGGCTGGAAGAGGCAAAGCTGGGTGGAGCTAGTGAGTGAGTCAGTGATCAGGCTCTTCAAGGTGGGCACAAGTGCCAACCTTGGAGTGAGTCTAGTGGCAGCTCTCAGGCTCTTGGGATAATCCTCCAGGGAAGGACAGAGGTGCCTCTCCTGTACACAGAGCCCACTCAAGGAAAGAGGGACAGCCCAGGGTTTTCAGCTTAGCAGGTGTCCGTGGGGTTCACCCAGGCCCCACACCACTGACCTCAGATATGCAAATCTCTCAGATCTCTCAGAGGTGCAGATCTCTCTCAGATACAGAGGTACAGAGATGTGATTCTCCCTCAGGCCTCCAGCCCCGGTAACACGTCCCCTCCAGTTAGACCTTGTTTTCTGATAGGAAACATCCTTCCCTATTCATCTTACTTAAGTTTCCCTTAGGTATTTCTTCCACATTTGCTCATACTTGCATATTTCAGGATGATGTGACTGAATTTTGCAAAAAATTTGTATTTTTAATATTGTACTGCAATTGTAGCTCATATTGTCAACAATTATCATCTTTACAATACTGGCCTCCTTTCATTAAGAAAATAAAATGTAGGTTTTATGTTTTGTGATTGTTATAATACTTTTTCCCCAAAGTTTTAATTTTGTTAGATGAAATTCTAGAAACTTAAAGCTTTCATTTAAATTATTACTGATATTATATTTTTATTATATTATCTAATAATTTCTGGCTGTGTATAGGAATGCTATCAACTTTGTGTATTAATCCATATGGGAGAAATGTTCTAAATTGTTTTCTAATAGTTTAAAGAGTCTCTTGAATTTTCTGTGTAGACAAATAGAACAGCCGTGGGTATTAATAATCTTGTTTCTTTGTTTCAAACCTTTACACTTCTACCTATTTGTCTTGTCTTATTGTACTGCTGACAACTCTCACAAGATTATGAAGAGTAATTTTGGTGATGATCATACTTGTTCTGTTCATTGTTAAGGTTCATGGAATGTTCTGGGACATGTTTTGATATATGTCCTTTGTAAAATTTAAGATTTCCTTTAAATTTAAATATTTCTATTTTTCTAAAAATTTAAAAATTATATATAGTGATTTGATTTTATGGTATTCTGTATCCTTATATCTGAGATATATATTTTTTCTATTTTAATTGGTTTATATTATAAATTTCATTACTTTTTTACTAATACAAAAACACCCTTGCATTCCTGAGATAAACAAACATTTTGATACCCAATTAAATAATACATTGCCAAATTTAATTTGTTTATATTTTATGAATGAATAGCATCTTTGTTCACAAGTGAAATTGGCTGAAATTTGCTCATACCATCTTTGGTTTGAATGGTTCATTAAATGAATTACATAAATGAGGAAGCTTTCTTTCTCTCTATGTAAGAGCATTGTGTGTGTAAATTAAATACTAACATTTCTGTGAATGTTTCATGGAACATATTTGTTAGTTGTCTAAGTCTCATAGTTTGTGAATTGATTAACCAATATTTTCATTTATTTAATGTGTTAGATATAGTCACATTTTTTGTTGTTGAATCAGATTTTATTATTCTAGAAATATATAAATTTGTTCTAAGTTCTCATTATGTCATTAATAACAAAATGTTTTCCTACATTTCTTTCCAATTCATTATTTGTGTCTTCTCTTTCCTTAAGCAGTTTTGCTTTATTCATTTTACATTACCTTAATGTTCTCCGTCTTCTTTTAAAATTAATAATGTTGTGTGGTCTTATCTACAACCTCCTCCCTAAGGAATATCAGTCCTGATAAGCATATCTCAAGCTGTTCATTGGCGTTGGACAGAGGGTGTTTGAAGCGGCACTGAGCAAGTCACCTGGTTCTACATGTTTTTTACTCTCTGCTTCTGTTGTATATCATCAGCCCTACACCCTCCCAATGGTCAGGGTCAGTTATCCCTGAAAAGATGGCAACTTCTGTCCTTGCCTGCTGGTCACTGGATGCGAGAAACCTGAAGTGCTTAGGTGGAAGCCACAGTTTTATTTAATGGCACTATTGCTGTTTCCATCAGTCCCTTCCAATACTAGGATTAATAGTTGCATGTCTGGCAAGCACAAATTCCCTTAGCTGTGTTACTTTTACTGTTGCTCAGTGTGGTCACTCTTACCAGTAGCCATTGGTTTTTGGACTCATGAATTCTTCCTAGTGAGGAGAAAATGCAATACATAGGTTTCTGATCAAGTGCATAAACTCCATCCTGAAGAATAACACTCTATATTTAGAGAGTATTTCACCTTTGCTGGCACTTCTGCTGCCCAAGGGCCACCAAGTGCCTGGTTGGTCTCCTTGAGATATGGTACCATCATACTGGAGACTCATGTTTGTTTCCCGTGATTGGCAGATTGTTTTTATTTCAGCAGGAGCAGTTGCAAGATCAGTTTTAGTAAGTGAAGGTCCATGGTGCTTGGTAAGTTAAGTCCTAAATTGGCCATCTCCTCTCCAAATCATTGAAATGAGGCCAGAGTGGCAGTGATTTCACAATGAGAATCCCTTGGTTTGTTAAAGACTTTGAAAATATTTCTGGAAAACTTAGAAATCACATTACCTCATTTCATATTTATCTGAAAAATTTTTATTTTATTAGGCAAGCATTGTATTTTAACGAGAATGAAAAGCCTTTAGACAGAACACTGGAAAGATCTTTTGTGCAAATCTTTAATGTGTTACAAACATAGAAAGAGTATGGCAGCACTCTACAGGACAATGGTCCTTAAACTTTAGCATGAATCAGAATCACCTGAAAGGTTTATGAAACTACGGATTTCTGGGCCCCATCCCCAGGTCCCGATTTAGCTTGTGTGAAGTTGGGTTGAGACTTGTATTTCTAACACGTTCCCAGTGTTGCTAGTGCTGCTGTTCTTCCTTGGAACCACACCTTAAGAATCAATGCCTAGAAGGTACTGCTTTCCTAGCTTGCCTTTTCTAGTCTCTAGACTGGGCTAATTCAGTCTCCAGTACTATCCATGATGTTCAATTTTCTCTATGTTAATCAGTTTTTAGAGTTCATCAGAAAAGAAATTTAAGACAACAAAATCATTTCTGGTATGATTTGATTTATCTTACTGATATGACTTGGCTCTGTGTTCCCTCTCATCTTGTATCTCCCATAATTCCCACTTGTTGTGGGAGAAACCCACTGGGAGATGATTAAAACATGGGGGTGGGTCTTTCCCGTGCTGTTCTCTTGATAGTGAATGGGTCTCATGAGATCTGATGGTTTTAAAAACGGGAGTTTCTCTGCACATGCTCTCTCTTTGCTTGCCGCTATCCATGTATGATGTGACCTGCTCCTCCTTGCCTTCCACCATAATTGTGAGGCCTCCCCAGCCACATGAAATTGTGATATATATATAAATTGATATATATATATATAAAATATATATTTGTATTATATATTATATTATATATATAAATTGATTCATATATAAATACATTATATATCCATATATAATGTATTTATATATCAGTGAATATATATAATATATATCAATGAACATATATATATCAATAAATATATATATACACACACATATATAAATTGTCCCATTGACTAGAAACTGGTTTTCGCTTTTTGGCCTACCATTCCTTTGAACCATATTTCATTTGATTATCAAACCATGGAGTGCCCAAATCATGAAGGCAACCAGTTCTGGATCCCAGGCTAGACAAAATTCTTTCATCAACATCTAATATGCTTGAAAGGCACCTACAGGCATTCATTTTAAGGTTTTTATAGAAATTTTCAGATCCTTTTTGCAGTTGCCCAATGTCTACAATAAACACTGAGTGTTTAAAAAAATTTCCAAGGCAACTCTCAAAACTGGTCCTCCATAACCTACTCATAAAGACTCCAAATCTGGAAATAGCTTGTATGTTTCTGATTTGTTGGTTTGGCTTGGCAGTGTCACCCTCATGCATATTTTAGGCATCTTCCAGACTGCTGATAGGGCTGTTTTATTCTGCTAATTTTTTGGTAGACAATAATTCACATCAAAGCTGAAACCAGAGCTTTTCCTGAGCAGAAACATTGGGATGATGACACTTTTTAATGATTTCTTGAACTGCAAAAGCTCAAGGATATTATTATTTAAGCAATTTATGTCCAATTTTATGTGAGCTGCACATATTCATTGTCCTATTTAATAGTCACACTAATAAACAAAAAGCATATACTACATAGCTCAGCCTTCAACTTTATGAGGATGCTTTTCTTATACATTTTAATTTTAATTTTCTAATGGCTTATAATATAATTAATAGCCCAAGTGGGAAAAGTTAAAACTTGGATGTGAAACAAACTATTTTTTATTTGTTGAACTTTAGGTAACCTCACCTCTCAAGAGCAAACATTTATCATATCCATCTTCCTCACATATTCTGTTTATCTTTTATGCAAATTATTTGATCATAAAGCATTCCATGGAGTTGTTAGTTATGCATGTTTTATGACACTATTAATGCATCTTTGCTCATCTAAAATGATACATCGGCAAAAAAACAGATTAACCACTATGTATTTTACAAACTGAAACTAATTGTTTAACTGAATGGATTAGTTAGAATCTGTTAGACTTCTGGGAACACATGTTGAATTGTTTTCATGCCTTTCTAATTTTATTATAATAAATTTTCTGCAAATGAATGGCTTTCAAACAGAGAGCATCTTAATTTCTAGGCAATTATGAGTATACCCAGTTTCCCAAGATATATTTTAGAACTAACAAAAAAGACTAACTGGATAAATTATTGCACTTTTCATGATGCACATTTTTGTCAGGCACGTTAATATAAAACTAGCTTGGAGACTTGCAAATCATTTAAAATTTTATCTAAAAAGTTTTTTATGCCTGTAGTCATTATAAAAGTTTGACCTTTTCTACCCTTACCTCTTGTGACTGTAGCTCAGGGAGGAAATAATGAGTTTCAGTTCATCTCTTACATTGCTATTATGCGACTTTTAATGGTGCTCACAGAATTTTGCAGCAGTGAAATCCATTATGATTGTCCCCATAAGAATACAATTTTAGCTTTTGCTAAGTTTTCTCAGTAATATTTCTGTTAAGTTTGAATATATTCAGCTTGAGCATTCCTACATGTGAAAAAGTCCTAATATTTATTAATACAATCTATTGCCTACTTTCAAGGAAATAGATACATTTTAAGTTTTGTATGCTACTAGTTATCACATACTCAATGTTTGCCAAACTTCCTGGCATATTCGGCTTTATGTACTGTTGTTGCTTGTGTTATTTATTGTAGAGATCTAACAAATGGCCCTGATGCATAGCATTGCAAATGTTTCTCTTATGTACTAGTTCAAAGTCAACTAGGTGGTACAGGGTGAAATAGTCAGCTCAGTTCTATGTGATCATTCAGAAGCCCAGCTGCTTTTGTCTTCTTGTTTTTCCATTTCCTGGGATTTTGTCTCTTTCTACAATCTGGTTCATACAAGAAGAAAGAGTGAAATGGGAGGTAAGCAACTTTTCCAGAGAAAAGGGAAAATTGGGCTTGGGGTAGCAGCTGTCAGCCTGCTGTCTTCTCTTTTGAGGACTAGCAGGTTCATTTTATTATATCTAGTTACAATACTTACTCTTGAATAAAAATATATTCAAATTTGTTGTATTGAAGATTGTTTTACATTAAATGTATGCTAATTGAAATATAAAATTGCACAGTGGTTAAACATCCATTTTACGAGTGTATCTATTAAGAAAGTTACAGTAAACATAATAAAGATTTTTCTGTTAGGAACTTAATGGGATTAACATATCCATTTCACTTGACCAATTTAAAGTAGGTATATCTTTTAGCAGGGTTACAGGAAGTATTTAATGTTCTTGAACTTAAAGTTATGGTATTTAGATTCCTGCCACCATGTCCTTGTAGCATTTTTCAGAAATGTGAGTCAAACATAATTATTGTTACCTCACAAATGCATTTGTTAATTTATAGCATTTAAGCTCTTATTACTAAAAAGTGGCATTGCAATAAACATTGAACCAAATATTAACTCATTATTCACATTAATTGCTAGGTTCAAAGGATTTTTTTAAATTATAAAATTGAATTCTGTATTAAATAAGTGCTCAGAAAACCTTTTTCTAATTGAATAATTTCTCAGGATGGCAACATATATATATGTGTGTGTGTGTGTGTGTGTGTGTGTTAATATACAATGATCTATATAGTGTGCCATGATTTAAAAACATTGAATGGATAAATATAAGAGCAGTAATGATATTTTGCCCAAAATAAGATCTGCCTAATGTCTAAGGACTTCCAACCTGAACATTTTTCCATCTTTAATATTTTTTGACCACACATAAGTTTTTAACTATGGCTTCCCCCTCAATCCTGTGCATTGAGATCACACATATCTTTTAATATTTAAGAATATTTTACTGCTACAGCTCTTTTAATCAGGCTACTTGTTTTAGACAAACATCCAGCAGACTTTAGAAAATGATTTCTAATTTCTAATTATATTAAATATATTTGTTAATTGCTTTATTCTTTCAATAATTGATGAAACATGCTATAATGAAAATTTATTTCTATTAGAAATTAGAAAATTTAACATCAAATTACAGCTCAATAACTTTTTTGTGACCTTGAACAAAGTATTAAAACCCTTGAGTCTTAATTTCCTTATCTTTGTATGATGGGGTTAGATTAGATCATTACTAACAATCTCCTATTTCCATTAATATAATTATATATTACTATCACTTTTTAAGAGCCTCTTATAAAGCATCTTGTTAAATTTAGAAGATATAAAGACGATTTAGATAGTCTTTCCCCCTAAGGAGCTTATTGTTTTTATGTAGTGAGCCCTAACATCCAAGTAGAATTATTAATACATGAAATAAGTGTCACAAGAGAAATGTATGCTTTCAATTTTTTGAAAAGTCTTTAAAGAAGAACATTTCTATTAACTTTATATAAAATTATATGTTATTATAATTTTTATCAATCAACAGATTATATTATTCTAACTCCAACCAATGTCACGACCTCTCTATGTCTCCAAATACTGCCCATTCTCCTCTTTTTTCAGGCATCCAGTTGCTGCTTTTTCGGCCTCCTGCTTCCCAAGAAATTCTCCTTGCATCCTAACACTTCCAAGTGCAGAAAAGACAAAATGTTTTTCCTAGAAAAATAAAGTCCAGGCTCCTTAAATATGCACTGGTAACTTGCCATATGTTGCCCTATACCTTTCCAACATTAATTCTCATTATTTTTCTATACAAATTTTTACCGTAAATTAATGAATCTATTTATTATCTAGCTACATGAATGTAAATTGCTCCCTTAAAATTTGATTGCCTAACAATTTTCTTGTTTTCTTTTTTAACTTTTAAGTTCAGGGGTACATGTGGAGGTTTGTTGTATAGGTAAACTTGATTCACAGCTGTTTGTTGTGCAGATTATTTCATTGCCCAGGTATGAAGCCTAGTACCCACTAGTTATTTTTTCTGACCTTCTCCCCTCCTCCCACCCTCCACCCTCCACCTTCTGATTGGCCCAAGTGTGTGCTGTTCACCTCTATGTGTTCTCACCATTTAACTCCCACTTAAAGTAAGAACCTGCGGTATTTGAGTTCCATATTCCTTTTATCTTTCGAGAGGACTGTGGTATAAAATAACTCAGAGAAGTACTCACCACCACTTTTTAAACATTATGAGCAACATCTTGCTTGTCTTGTGTTTCTTTCTTTCTTTTCATTTAATTTTTTTTTAGACAGAGTCTAACTCAGTTGCCCAGGCTGGAGTACAGTGGCAAGATCTCAACTCAATGCAACCTCTGCCCCAGGTTCAAGCTATTCTCGTGCCTCAACCTCCCAAGTAGTTGGGATCACAGGCACATGCCACCATGCTGGGCTAATTTTTGTATTTTTGGTAGAGATGAGGTTTTGCCATGTTGACCAAACTGGTCTCCAACTCCTGACCTCAAGTGAACCACCCACCTCGGTCCCCCAAAGTCCTGGGATTATAGGCATGAGCCACCGTGCCAGGCTTCTTGTCTTATTCTTGAAACATAATCTAGACACATATACAGATATGGGTTAAGAAATTAAGCATACAGTTAATACCAATATCAAGAAGGACAAAAGTGTACAGCACAAAGGTATGTCTTAGCTAGTCAGTCAGCCAAATA
Source organism: Ateles fusciceps (assembly GCA_036589455.1). Classification (NCBI taxonomy): domain Eukaryota; kingdom Metazoa; phylum Chordata; class Mammalia; order Primates; family Atelidae; genus Ateles; species Ateles fusciceps. Next base: position 7,630,128 of record JAZHEH010000174.1, on the reverse strand, counting down.
AGGTCATTGTGTTTGGTTCCCCTTAATCCTCAAGGAAAAATTAATTCATATCCGAACTGGCTCTTCTCTGGGATTAACAAATTTGGACACTTAAAGATACTTAGTATTCTAAGATCAGAGAAAAGCGTCTTCCATTGAATCCATTGATTTACTGGAAGGACAAGTGACTAAAACTCTGGCCGTTAAGAACTATCCCCCTTAAGAAACTAGAGGTCATGGAAGGAAATGGCTTGATTATATCTGTCTTACTTCCAAATAAGTGAATGCAAACTTGCCAATATAGGACCTAGTAAATATTACAAAGCATGAGAGCTAGGAAACATAAATACAAAACACCTTTGAAAAAGCCTACTTTCGAAACTAGACTTTAGAAATCATTGAATTTTGAGATGTCAAACATTAGGAAAATTGTCTTAATAAAAAAAATAGCCTTAAAAATACAATTTTAGATTATAATGCAGATTTTTAGGCTGAGACAAAAACATAATATATGAAATAGGGTAATAGCACAAGCAAACCATCCCTAAGTAGAATTGCATATTGTATTTGAATAATAAAAAAATAGAAAATAACAAAGAAGATGGTATATAAGGAGCACAGAACATAGAAAACTAGAAGATAGCTTTTGGGGGAGATTGAGAACACATATAAAGGAAGGAATAATTGCAAATACAGATCTAATTATAATTTTCTTGTGATGCAATCCTATTTTACATGAAGATAGTATGAAAGTATCCAACACATGATACTGATCAAAATAAGTAAAACTGAGCCCATCTCACACATATTGTGGGAATTTTTGCATATGATATTTCAAAAACTTATTTAAAATTACTCATGTGAAGAACAATTTTTTTATGAAAACAAGTCAAAATGCTCAGATATATACATATCTCATTTTTTTTTGTCACAACACCAACATGTAAGAACTATGGCACAGTGGTTAAGAAAAATTTGAGACAAAAAACATCTATGGTACAAAAGTTTTATAGGAAGCTCTGTAGATCCTGGGTGGAAGCGAACAAAACTTTTTTCTCTGCTTTAAAAAAATTCTTAGCTCATACCATTCACATACTCCACCCCTCAAAAAATTATTGAAGTCTACCAGGTGTGCAAATGAAAGTAGAAAGTCAAGAATGAGGAAGTAGTGCTATAAGTGAGTCAGAAGAAATACTGAAGCTAGTTAAACATCTTGTGTGACCTAAATAATAACTATCAATTGGCAGTATCCAATTGACTGAAAATATTTTACACAATTTTCAAATTATTCTCTACAAATAGTAATAATAAATAAGAATTTGTGACTAGAATCTCAGGTCTCATAAACAGTTGTTTTAAATGGTAGAAGGGTTAAAGAATATAAAACTGATAATTCTATCCCCTTTTCAGGGGGAACACAATACTTTTTTTATCCTTGGCATTGATAAATTCTAGCAACTAATAAAATTGTATGTTTTATTATGTCAGCATCAGAATATATCCTTTCATGAAAATCTTCAATAACTCTTTAGAGGAGCCACCTGTTTTCTCCCAGTCAGAAGCCAGGAAAAAAGCAGGTGTCTCCTCTAACGAGTTATTGAAGAGTTTAATGAAAGAATATTCATAGGGAATTGGGCAGAAGAATTGAACCATCAAAAAATGGTGTGGTGCCAAGGACTAGTAGCAGCAGGAAACTATTATCACCCCTAAGCCTGAAGAGGCCAGAAACAGAATTGGTTGGCTGATATCCTCGAGTCCTGTAGAAGAGTGTGCCTGACAGCAGTTATGAAGGAACTTCACTAAGAAGTTCCCAGTTTCTCTCCTGGCTCCCACTGGCCAAACTAAAGTGGAGTCCAGGAGCAAGATGGTTCAGGCGATGAGATCTCAAAGTGCAGTCTCTTGGGGCAGAGTTCACGGTAAAGTAGGATAGAGAGGAGATCCACAGGGACATTGGCACAAATGGAATATAACACAAGGAGGACGTTAAAAGTCAGTTGAAAGTCCGATAAATAAACCTGAGTAGCAGTATAAAGATATGCAAAAAATTTAAAAAGATGCAATGGGAGTGGCCATTTCTTATTTTCTAAATAAACTTTAGTGTGTGTTTTTGAGGTTTATAACATGATGCTATGCGATACAAATAGATGGTAAAATGACTGCTATAGTGAACAAATGAACATAGCCATAGTCCCACCAAGTTTTGGTGTGTGAGACAAGAGCAGCTCAAATCTACGTATTTGCTACTTTGTGTCCTTCAAACTACATTTCCACATTTCCTCTCTCCCACCACCGTTTTATTCTCTGTGTTTGTATATTCGTCCTTTTAAAAAAAGATTCCACATATAAGTGAAATTGTGCAATAGTTTTCTATCCGTGTTTGACTCACTTCACTTAGCACAATGTCCTTCAGATCCACGCATATTGTGGCAAATGGCAGAATGTTCTTTTTTTATGGCTGAATGAGAGGCTATTTCTGTTTCGAGGACATAGTTCACTTTGTTCTCAGTATTAAGATAAAATGATGCAAAATTGGTTTTTTGAGATACATTATTTTTGTTGGTCATCCTAAGATGTGCCCTTTAGTCAGCATACATCACAAGTGACTCATGAAAGAGACTGGGGACAAAGATCTGTGCTATAAAATATTCTATAACCAATACTGTGTTCATGAATTCGTAATTTAAAAAATCCCTTAGGATTTATTTTTTCTATTTACATTTTGTGCCTAGACAAGTGATTTTGGACTCCCATTTGGAAACTAAGTGTTAAAGTCAGAACGGAAACAGGTTTGGGATATTGATGTGTCTGGGTTTATGTTTCTGCCCAAATCTCATGTCAAATTTTAATCCCCAATGTTGGAGGTGGGGCCTAGTGGGAAGTAATTAGATCATGAGGGTGATTTCCCTTTTGGTGCTGTTCTCATGTTAGTCAGTGAGTTATCATGAGATCTGGGTGATTAAAAGCATATAGTCCCTCCACCCCCTGCTTTTCTTCCTGCTCCAGCCATGTAAGACTTGCCAGCTTCCCCTTCGTTTTCCGCCATGATCAAGTTTCCTGAGGACTCCCCAGCCTTGCTGCTTGTACAGCCTGTGAAACCATGAGCCAGTTAAACCTCTTTCTTTATAAATTCTTTATAAAATTTTAAATACCCAGTCTAGGGTATGTATAGCAGTGCAAGAACAGACTAATACAGATAACTAGGCTTTGATTTATACTACCTTCTGCTCTGGGGAAACTTTTAGCTAATGATTAGGAGAGGCCATTTGTATCTTTAGGTAAGAACATATTAGGGATGTTGCCTGGGGTAGATTACTAGACTGAAATAAAAGAAGATAATAGTAAAGGACACAAACTCTATCACATTAAAAACAAAGAGGCAGCAGAATTTCCACATCATCATGTCATGCTTAAAACCAAGGCAATATAATAGCTGGGTAAATGTGAATAATAACCATGACTCCAAAGTTTTATATTTACAGGAGTTAATAGAAATGGTAAAGCAAAAAGCAAGTTTCCTCTACTTCCCAAAAGAGAAAGGACATAAACACAATTTGTGGGAGAAACATGTAATACACTTAGAAAACTATTCAAATGTAGTAGTAATAGGAAATGAAAACCAAAAAGGATAATGAGATTTTTCTCTAACTTTTAGAATCATTAAAAATAGATTTTCCCCCTCAATATATCTAAAGGTGAAGAGAGCTGCTAATGGAGCTAATAACTCAGTGCTAATGGAGTTAGAAGTTCATCACTGCTCGAAAGCAATTTCTTAACAAATGCTTATGAAATTTAACACCATTTTGATAAGTAATTTTAGATGGTAATTACTGTTTTAGAAAACAGTCCCAAGAGCAGTAATTACAACAAAGATTTGTATGCTGAAATGTTCATCACAGTGTTCTCTATAATAGTTAAAAACTAAATATAATTCAGATTCATAAAAATAGGACAGATATAAATGATATTTATATGAGAAATATGTTGCATCCTTTAAAATGTTGGTTTTGTAAATTTCAGTATAGTGGGAAATTGTTTGTGATAGTGTTTACGTAAATGTAAGACATAAACAATATGTACTTATATATCCATAGGAACTTATATGTAAATATACATGTACACATATTTATCTTCATATATGTATTTCATACATACATCTTTTTGTAATAAAGATTGGAAAGTGTATCAAAATATTCTAATTTTTCTTTGGATGGAATAAAATATTGCAAGTACGCTTTTATTATTCTGCGAAATTCAGCCAATATGGCTATTAGATTTTTTTCCTTCTTCAACTTTTTTTTGAAAACACGTGACTTAAATTCTGTGGTGTGTTGAGCAGAATAAGGTGATCTCATATATTTATTAAAACAGATGCAGTATGCTCATCCACTTGGTTGCTAAAGAAGTTTCTAAATCTGCTATTGTCAAGAATTTCCATGTGTCAGTTTTGTGACTCTCAAAAAATAACCTTTAGATGTTATAAATTTAAATTTTTAGGAAGTGTACTGGTATTAATTAAAGACTATATTTTTTCTTAGATTAAAGACATATATTTCTGAAGAGACAGGCTGCATTACTGAAAACATAACTCAGAAATGTGACATTTGGTTTTAAAAAAGGAGAGAGGAAATAATCTGTGGAATTCAATCAAGTTTGCATATGCCGCTGTCTAGATAGTGTGGATGCTCAATTGCCAAATATAGATTAGGAGATATAAATGGGATTTGTTTTTTCTTCTGAAAACAATATACTTCTATACATGGTATTTAAGGAAAAAAGATATACAGATCTTCTGAAACTGTTAAGAGTGAAGGGATTGACATTTTCTTTTTGGGGAAATATATTTGACTCACTAAGTTGATTGACTTTCCAGAATGTCCAGGAGTTAGGTTCATCTAGTATATTCTCAAGAGTGTTCCATTGGTTGCTGTTAGATGCTCTATTTGAAAACCAGAGTGGACACTGTTATTTGAAAGTTTGGGAAATATAGGTCAAATAAAATTTTTTTTAAAAATTTTTTAACTGTGAGACTTCTCAATGTTTTTAATATAAGCAATTGCTAATATTTTTGAGTGCTTGCTGTGAGTTAGGGCACTGTGTTAAGTTTGGCACATGCTTTTATGAGATTGATATTATTATCTCATTTTGTGGTAAAGATACTTAGAGAGGTTGAAACTATTTGCCGCGTTTATACAGACATTAACTTCTGAAGGAGGTATGTGGTCTAAAGCGGACCAAAATAGAAGTCTGAACTCTGAACCACTTGGAAAATATGTCACCTTTTCTTATCAGCTGATGCTCACTGACAGTGTCTAATAATATAAGATAGTAAACTGGGTTTCCCAGATTTTCTGGATTGTATATCTCAGGGGTCCCCAGTGCCGAAGTCACGGACTGGTATTGGTCTGTGGCCTGTTAGGAACCGAACTGCTCAGGAGGAGGCAGGTGGCAGGTGAGTGAGCAAAGCTTCATCTGTATTCACAGCTGCTCCGCATCACTTGCGTTACCACCTGAGTTCCACCTCCTGTCAGATCAGAGGTGGCATTAGCGTCTCATAGGAGCACAAATCCTGTTGTGAACTGTGCATGACAGGAATCTAGCTTGTGGGTTCCTTATGAGAATCTAATGCCTGATGATCTGTTACCATCTCCCATCACCCCCAGATGGGATTGTTAAGTCACAGGAAAATAAGCTCAGGGCTCCCACTGATCTACATTATGGTGAGTTGTATGATTATTTTATTATATTTTACAATGTAATAAAAATAGAAATAAAAGTGTACAACAAATGCAATGCACTTGAATTATTCTGAAGCCATCCTCCCACCACTGGCCCTTGGAAAAATTATCTTCCATAAAACCAGTCCTTTGTGCCAAAAAGATTGGGGCTGATGATATACCTTACGTTTTTCCCAAAGAATCTGAGTCTTTCTGTGTTACACAAACTATTCATTTTGTTAATAGTCTTAAGTTTTATTATCTTATCTGCAACATCTAGCTACAAGATTAAACAGTCTTTCTTTGTTTTTATAGTTTCTCTTCCAAAATCAGAGAGGGAAGTAGCATGAAAGAAAGAAAATCTGAAGATAGGCTATGGGATCATTAGATACAGAAGAAAATATACATTGTATTGATAGAAAATTAATGAGTTTGGTTGGATTTTTAAATCAAGGTGAGCTCTTCCTTATTACTGTTATTAAAATATCATTTAAAATATTCTTATAGTTCATTGCTGAGCTAAGCATTTGGGCCCTGAAGCAATTCACTGAAGAAATAATTTTAAAAAGTTAAACAGAAATAAAGCCTGAAGAGGACTCTGCTGCTTTTTTTTTTTTTTCCTGAAAATCGTAATAAGAGATCCACAGAGTGCTTTCAGTAAAACCCCAGCATGGGATAAAAACAAAATGAAGAAAATCTCTTTATTGACCCTTTTAAACGTTCCTACTGCTTCCTTGATCAAGGAGTTAGTATAACTCAGTGGGCACAGCGGGCTGGTATAATTTCATACCAATTTTCAATCAGTGAAATTTGTTTTTCACCTGGACCTGAGAACAGTAAAGTAGATTCAGTTCAACATACATGACCAAATAAAGAACATACTAAATTATTTATGTCATTCATAGTAGTAGGGTAGCAGAGAATGTCTACTTTTAATGTACACTTATTCATCCTAGATTAAATTATTTATGGTGAATAGCTTAACAAATGTCTATTCAATCTTCAGGAAACTTTTTCCTTTGACCTAAATTTTATAAGGAGCTAGATTAGGTCTACACTGCAGGACTAAGTCTTGCTTTATAATAAGCATTTTACTTTCATCTAATGGCATTTGTTTGTGTACAGAGCTGTCATATTAAAGCATCCACATTCATGATATATTGCATGTTGATTACAGGCATCATTGTTGGTAGGGTTTTAATGGCTACGGAAGTGGTCACATGTCAGCATTCTCTCATGTTTTGGTACGTATCTGTGATACCTTGGAGATAGGCCACCCCTGGATAACTGGGTAACTATGAGAGAAGGCTTAAAAATGGAACATTCTTGGGGAAGTAATTCACATAAAAAACTCTTCGAGTTCAAGTTTTGGTTTAGTTTACACTGGGAGTGAGAAGTCCATAGAGATAAAGGGAACAAACCAAGGCAGGTAAAATTTCAGTTTTGGGTCATATTAGGCATAATTTACAGATGTGAAGATGATAGCGTGAGATTTTATTTTCTTTAGTATCATAATGTATATATGATGATATTATTCATTAAGATAAGTGTAACCACCTGGAATTTAGTACCGTATTGTTATTATATGCACCCATCATTTTGATTACCTTGGAATCATTTTGGTTACCCTTTAAAAATGCAAAATGCCTTCCCCCATCCCAAGAAATTATGATTCAACAGGTTTGGCAAGGGTTCGGGGAGCTAAAAAATAATAATAATTTTTAAAAATTTCTAGAAAGTCCTAGTACACAGGACGCATTTTGGAAATACCAAGTCAGACTACACAGAACTGAAATAAATAAGTCACAGTGAAAGATGACAGGCTTAATCACTAAATTAGTAGACTGTTGGCTAAACGTAAGTTTTGAAGTAACAGTGGGTTGAAGGGGCAGGGTAATATTTCTCCTGATACTAATTATCCTCTCATTTCATTTTGATAGAATTTTTAGATAATTTTTACAACAAAAGTAAGAATTATATTTCCCAGTCTCTTGGCATTTAGGTGTGGCCATGTGACTGAATTATGGCTAGCTGAATGTCAGAGAAAATGTGATATCACTTTCTAGGAAACATTTTGCCCCACTCCATCATTCTTCCTTCTCCTCTGGGTGGTTGGACTATGAAGCTGCCAAATTAGAACACCAAGACACAGGGATGACCTTGAGGATGGTGGCACAGTGATCTGAAAAGAGCCAGATCCCCAATGACTTTGTAGACAAGAGCTTCCACACCAGCACTGGCTTGGATACCCTGGGTTTTTAAAGGAATGAAATCCACACTTTGATCTTGACTTTCAAAACATTCCTGAGATCTGAAACCCCTAATTTAAAAATTATCTAACATGATGCATATGAGCGAATGTCAAGATTACATTGAAGAATTAGTAGCCTGGGATGCCAAGAGCAGGTACAGAATAAGCCAGAAACAGTTCCTTCATTGTGTTGATCCTATGTATTTTTGAACATTAAAAAGCAATGCTAGTAATACACATGAAGTTCAGGAAATGTGTTGTTTAAAGACAGAATGAAAAAAGTAACATTTCTAAAGGTTTTGAAAAAATAGAAACAACATTCCACTTTGCATTACTATGGTCTAAGACAACCTTGACTGAACCTAGTTAACAAGACTAATGAATGTGTGTGTGTGTGTGTGTGTGTGTGTGTGTGTGTGGGATTTAAATTAAAGAGTAGCCATATAATGAAATGTAGAACCTTTCTTTTTATACTTGTTTTTAGAGAAGAATAAATGTTATATGTATTACAAGAATTAAATTGTACATTTAGAAGACATGAGTAGCATTACTCAAAATACATGAATAATGAATGTTAATTTTGCCTGGATATTTTTGGTATCATGATTTTAAAACCTTTATAAAAGAGTCAGTGTAGAAATGAACATTGACTGGAGGTCACTGTGTTTTATTAAAATTAAATCCCGGTAAGAATCTAGGATGATGTTTTGCTACTTTGAATTTCAGAGAAAGCATTTCAGGTTTTGAAAATAGATTCTGGCAGTTTATTTCAATAGCTTAGAATTAGTTTCCTTTTCTTTAATCAGCTCGTGTTGGCAATTTGGATGACACTGCTTAGCTTTAGCACTGTTTTGGATGCGATGCCACTTTCTCATGGGCACATATTTAGAATTAAGAAAAATACCTTTTCTTTTCATAATACATGTTCATTGTAACAAACAAAGAAAATACAGAGGATCACACGGAAGAACATGAAAAATACCATAACATATTTTCCTGAGACAGCCTCTTTGAAAATCTTTGTCTAGTCTTTGTCTAACTTCTGTCTATGTTATTGCTTTTATTTTTTTTAAATGCCTATATTAAACTGTAAGAGTAGAGTGATAAGCCTCATTATAAAAAAGTCAAAAAATGAGATTTTTTTCTATACTCCACCTCTAATACTTCTTTCTCTTCAGGACAGAATTCACAATGTAGAGTGCATTTTTGGCACACTCAGCTAGATAGAGCATGAGCACACACATAGGCACAGGGTGATACTTGCATAATACACTCAAACATGTTTTTTAAAACATAGAGATAAGTTTCTTTCTGTACATACATGCAAACACACAAATAAGTGTTTCTGTGTTACAGTTTTTTCACTTAACACACAAAGTTTCAAATAAGCTATGCCCAGGTAAAATTAGTTTGTTTAATAAATCCCCAATTAATACTGCTCAGTTTCAGTAATAGAAATCTTAATTCTAAAATCTAAACATAGTGTCCTTTTGGAGAATGTGCTTTGAAATGTAAAAGTAAGAGAGATACAGAAAATCTAATGCTCTACTGGAAGGTCCTAGACAGTGTGTAGGGTAAGAAAAATATATTTCAAGGATCCTGATTGTAAAATAAGAACTAAAATAATCTATTCATAGGTGACATGATTACCTATATAGAAAATTCAATGAAATCTATAAACATGCTACTAGAACTAAACAGTGAGTTTAGCAAGGTCATAGAATACAAGATTGACATGTGAAAATCTATACAATAGCAACAAATAATTAGAAATTGAAAATTAAAATACCATTCACGATAGCATCAATAATATTATATACACAGGGGCACATCTAACAAAAGATGTGTAAGACTTGTATACTCAAAACTACAAAACATTACCTACAGAAATAAAAGACAATGCAAATACATGGTTAGCTATATCATGTTCCTGGATCAAAAACTCAATACTGTTAAGATATCAGTTCTCCCCAAAATAATCTACAAATTCAACACAATTCCAATCAAAAATCTCAATTTTTGGTAGGAATTGATGAACTGATCCTAAAATTTTTATGACAATTAGTAAATACTATTGGAAAAGAAGAGCAAATTTGGAAGGCTTATACTTGTCTAATTTTAAGGTTAAAAAAAATCTATGGTAATCAGCAGTATGATATTGAAAGACTAATAAGTCAGTATACAAGAATGAAGGATCCAGAAGTAGATTTAAACACATATGATCAGTGAATTTTTGACAAAGACAGAAAGACAGAGGCAATTCAGTGGAGAAAGAATGGTCTTTTCAACAAATGGTACAAAATTAACTCCAAATGGATCAAAGACTGTAATATAAATTTTAACACTGTAAAAGTTACAGGAGAAAACATAGAAGCATATCTTAACTATCTAGTTTTGTAAATGAAAATGTAGTTTTTTGAAAGGAGTACAGAGATTTTTGTAAATGAAAATGTGTTTTTTGAAAGGAGTACAGAGATTTTTATAAATGAAAATGTTGTTTTTTGAAAGGAGTACAGAGATTTTTGAAGCTACATACTTGAAAGCAATCATAAATGAACACAGTGTGTCATGCCCAGGAACACAGTTGTGACCCTTTGTTTACCTATTTGCCTTTTGCAATGAAATGACAGAGCTGAATAACAGAGAATGTCTGATCCACAGAGCCTAAAATATTTACTAACAGGACGTTTTCTGAAGTTTGCTGACCCCTGCTTTAAATTATAAGGAATAGAAAACCTAATGAAAGTTGGCTTCTTCTATCACATAACTAGACATCCAGGAGGAAGACGGCTTTGGGGTTGTCGTAATGCTTCAGTGCTGACCATTACTTTCCTTCCTAAAGATTTTTCTAGACTGGCAGTTAGCCTCCTAATGGATGATTCCAGGAAAGAACAAAGCCAGCCTAATTATTCAAGAACTTACTTTTGTACCAGAACTGTCATAGGCAGACTGTAATTCTTTGTAGAATGTTTAGGACTTAATAACCAGACATTCCTACCTAAAGATATTTGAAATCAGTTTTTCCCTACATATCTTTTGATTGCAAAGCTATTTACTACTTAGAATCCAGAAATGTTTATATTTGTAATAAAAAGATAGTTTAAGTATAGAAATACCTTCAAGAATAACATAAGACCACATTGCTTTTTTCTTGCAGAAAAACAGGTACATTCTGTCAGATCTTAAACCTAAGATTGTAGAGTTTTCCCCTGAAAACTAATGTCTCTGCTATAAATGTGTATGACAATATTATAGTAATAAAATACAATAATTAAAATTGTGAGGTTTTTCTGGAATGGTGGCTTTTTTTCTGGATATTTAGTATTACTTGAAATAGCATAATCCGCTTTTAAACTATTAAAGTTTGTAGAGCTCATTTAGCTGAATGAGATATTAGACTATTAAGTATCATTAAGAAAATAAATTAACACTATCCAGAGACAAGTGTTTATAGTTTCTGAGTAGATATATAACTTTTAATAAAAATGAAAGAATTAATTTTCAAGGCACATTAAGACTTCCAAATTTAGAATGCCCATTTCAAAATTCAATGTTGTGGATACAAACACTTGCTTTATGGTGGCTCAAGCAGTTCTGAGTCTCACCTTCCTATTTCTTTAATGCCTGAAGCTCCTTCATACTTATTGTATAATAGCTTATTTATTTATTTAAGTATTTATTTTCTTATTTCATTATTTTTTTCCCGTCTTGGGGAAAACCTGGGCATGACATACTGTGTTCATTTATGATTGCTGTCAAGTATGTGGCTTCAAAAATCTCTGTACTCCTTTCAAAAAAGAGAAATATTTCACACAATTAAGACAGAACTCCTGGGAATCTTCCCTAATCAAAATCAGTGGTCAGATTTCTCTTCAATATTCCAGCTACATTCTGTGCAGGTACTTGTTCATTTAATTGGCCTCAAATGAAGTAATTATTGCATCTCATTATGGACAATTACTCTTGTCCTTGAAGAGGTTTTAAAGGGGTCACAATTGAAGCAGACTCCAAACTGTAGGTAAAGTCCTTCCTGCCTAGCCATAGCATGCATATATTAAAAAGTAGTGGTTCTCGATATGCCTGGGCATATCACACACATGAGTGCACACACAAATACTTTCACCACCTAAATCTACTGAGATGCTACGTGAACACTATTCAGTGTACCTTTATATAAGCAATCATTGACTAGTAAAGTGATACTTTGACTGGTTTTTAAACATGTTCTTATGCTGCAATGTCTGCTTCATTTCTTAAATTATGGCAATAAAGTCATGACTGGCTAACAAAATTAAATAATATCTGATTTAGACAATTACTTACAAGAATGCATAGTTGACCTTTGAACAATGTGAGGGTTAGGGCTGCTGACTCCTTGCACAGTTGAAAATTCATAACTTTTGATGCCTCAAAAACTTAACTACTAATAGTCTATTGTTGACTGAAAGCCTTACTGGTAACATCAACAGTTGATCAACACATATTTTGTATGTTATATTATTATGTACTATATTCTTATAATATGCAAGAGAAAGGAAACTGGAATTAAAAAAATATGTTTACTACTCATTAAGTCGAAGTGGATCATCATAAAAGTCTTCATCCTGGTTGTCTTCACATTGAGTAGGCTGAGGAGGAGGAGGGAAAATATGTGTTGGTTTTACCATGTCAGGAATGGCAGAGGTGGAAGAAAATCTGCATATGAGTGGAACCATGCAGTTCAAACTCATGTTCAGTGGTCAACAGCATATGTTCTTCATACATGGTTGTGCAGGTTGTTTACTGCATAAGTGCACTAGGGTAAGGTGGCAAGTGGAGGCTGAAATAAATCCTGGACTCTGCTTTTCAAGCCATTTGACCTTATTAAAGCTATGTCCTCCACAGGTCAGGGCCACTTTTTTTTCTACTTGCCCAGACATACAATTGGTTTACTGTAGCAATGGGGTTTGTGAAATTCATATAGTCACAGAAAAATGTGATACTAAAATATCCTGAGGCTATATCACTAGCATACATTAAAAATATATTGAGATTTATCCCTGAGGAACAATCTTAAATTTATTCAATCACGTGTGTATTACTGTATTTTTCATCTACATATGTGTTTTAAAATTTAAAAGACTTCATCTTTGTTCTTTAAGCTCCATTGCTTAGTTTGATTTTCATAAAAATGTCATAAATATAAATATTAATAACTAGCTGTAAATCAAATAGATGAAAATGATGAACAGTGTGAAATACCCATGAGCCACTTATAAGAAATTATTCGGTTGTAACATGAAACTGCCATCTTTGTGGTTCACAATAGCCAAATATTATCTGACTTCTTACAGTTCAATCTAATAAATGCTTCTTCCCTCAAAATAGTTCCCTGATCTGACATCCCATCCTATATCTCATGCCCCTTATTCAACTAAACGCATAGTTCCAAACACACTTACTTTAAGAGCCCCTTATCAATTGGTGTATTATTTTGTTTTTCGTTTATTACTACATTTAATTTTTCCCTTTTTCAATATTTATTTGTGGAATACCTACTCTTTAGCAGTCAAACACATACAGTGGTTTGTATGTTCACTGTTTTTAAAAATGTTGGGGTTTCTTTTCATAGAATGTCATAGCTGGCTTTAAAATTTCTGTCCTAACGTGGAATTTTGAACGTAGGGGCTTGGTCCATGTGTGGAAAATGATGAGTTTGCACTATTAAAATTAAGAGCTGTAAGAAAAAGGAGACATCTTATGGCTGATATAACAAAATACCCTAGACCGAGCGGCTTCAATAAAACATCAAAATCAAATGGGGAGGTTTAAAATTGTATCTTCAAAGATCTGACTTTTCTGGCTTTAGCCTCTAGCATTGGTGTTTTTTAAGCTCCCAGGTTGTGCTAACGTACAGCTCAGGTGGAGACAGGCTTCTTTGGAGCAATACCAACACAGGCTGGAGGTCAACAGCTTTCTCTCAGTGAAGACAGGGTAAATATTGGGGTCAGCTAGGAGGGCATCCTTTTAACAGACGACAATGGTTGATGAGACTCTGTTGTTAAAACAGTGGTAAAGGTTATTGTGCTGTGTTTGGAACAAGGTTATTATGAAGAAAACCTGAGAAAGGTCCAAATATCAGAAAAGGCATATAGCGAAAGGTAAAATCAAAGAAATGTAACAATTAGGGATATGCATCCATACTGGGATAACAAGGAATCCGTTTGACTATCACTTATCTTTAATTTAAAAGCATATTGATTTATAAGTAAAGTTTTGAGAATAGTTATGTTTTTATAGCGCAAGTGCTTTAATGATCATTTTAGTGATTTAATACTTAGAAGATATTTTTTTTACTCAAGGAAGCATGATGCAAAGGAAAACCTGTTATCAGGATTTGTTGTTGCATTTTCTAGTTCTGGACACGTTGGTAGGTTGTTCACCTCTTTGGATCTCATCTTTTTAATCTGCAATATGGGAGAACACTACTTGAGCAGTTTCTATCACAATAGAGAAACACTGTCTTTAAACCAAAGGCCTATGCAAAAAAGAAGCAGATACTTGTTGACAATGCTCACATTTTTTTTTTTTCACAAGTGGGTGTGTAGAGAATGACAGTGTTTTCTAAAGGTCCTGGCATTCTGAGATGCATATGGCATCCTGTATTCCTGTTCTATTAATAGATGTGTCCTCTTAGTTACTATTTGACCTAGGCATAGTTGTAACTTTTAAAATCTTTCCCTTTCCCCTTCTAGTTTTGAAAATGGGCCCAAAATCTATTTAAATTCATTAGCTATGAAGAAGAGACTTCTTGTTATCATGACAAAAGAATTTATTAGGAGTCAAAAGATGTAGGCCAGTGTCTTAATTTTGCTGGGTTCTTGTAGGAGGACCGTGGTCAAATCCTCAGCTTCTCTGGGTGCTTATGTCTTCAATTTTCAAAGCAATGTGGCTCCATTAGGCACACGGACATACCTCTTTAATTTCTAAAATCCTGTGATTCTATATAATGTCGGTTTATAGTTTTATTTATATAATATACCCATGAGTGTTATAAATTTCTTTTGTGCATAAACATTGAATCAGATCATTGAATATGCATTTGTTTTTAATATATATCACACTATATGGTCATTTTCAACATATCATACATGTTGCCATGAGTTATATTCAGAAAACTATATTAGATTTTATTAATTGTATGATATAATTGACCAAAGCATAGTATTTTTCATATTTGAGGCACAACGATATAAAATCAGTATTCTGTTCTGAAATGTTTTCAAGGTTATGGAAGTCTCGTAAAATTTTACTTTTCTATATTTAAATAATGAAGAATAAAATTCCAACAAATAAGTGTTTATCTTAATGCAATGAAATGCTGACTAGGCACAATAAAATATTATTTAATATCATTATAAAATTTGGTTACATATTGAAAACAAATGTATATTTTGATTACTAATCAAGGTTTAAAAGTTTTCTTAGGCCAGGTGCAGTAGCTCATGCCTGTAATCCCAGCACTTTGGGAGGCCGAGGTGGGTGGATTGCCTGAGGTCAGCAGTTCGAGACCAGCCTGGCCAACATGGTGAAACCCCGTCTCTACTAAAAATACAAAAAATTAGCTGGGCGTGGTGGCAGGCACCTGTAATCTCAGCTACTCGGGAGGCTGAGACAGGAGAATCGCTTGAACCAGGGAGACAGAGGTTGCAGTGAGCCAAATCGCGTCATTGCACTCCAGCCCGGGCAGCAAGAGCAAAACGCCGTCTCAAAAAAAAAAAAAGTTTTCTTTTATTAGAGATTTCTTTTCTTTAAGATGCATTTTTCACTTTAACTGGTTGTAATAGTCTTTTAGGACATACCTCTGATAGATGAATAAGACATAATTTTTGCTTTAAAGAAGTCAAGGAATCTGAGGATAAAGGCGTCAACCCAGAGAATTACAATACAAAGCCAAATTTGATGCATCCTTTAAGGACAGTGCAAAAAAAAAAATAAAAGAAGGAAAAGTCTACTAGTTTCTAGAGAAATTATCTCTCCTTTCCACATTTCATCAGGACTTGATAAAGACACTTGTTTACTGGCACATTTAAACCTCAAGAGGATGGAGGACTAACGAGAGTGCCGTAAATAAACCTTTTTGGGGCATGTGGCCTTATTCTCCTGCTTTGTTTCTTGGGTTGTTTATATTTGAGCCTGATGTTTTATCCTATTGAAGCAAAAAATGAAAACAGGCTCAGCCTGGAGCAGAGGGCCCAATGGGCTGCTAAGTTTCGTTGGTTCTTGGTTCTAAGTCAGGCTCTTTTGCTGCAGGAGGGAGGGTCCTGGTGGATACTTGGGTCCAGATTATTTCAACAGAAAAATGGATTAGTGCTTAAGATTAAACACTGCTGGGAGACAATTTGCTATGGGCCTTTGTGTTACGGCATGTCTTGATTACAGAGGTATGAGTGTCTTTATTCCAGTATCTTACACAGATTCTTTTCAAAAATATTTGCATGATGAACAGCCTGGGGAGATAGAGCTAATCTCTCCCTCAGGAGCAATAAGCAGGTTTGTTTATTGTCCAGTAAGACATATATATATATATATATATATATATATATATATAAGTCCAGTAAGACATATATATATATATATAAAAATTCCAAAAGTGACTGGTATTTTGAAAGAGAAAGACATACACATACATATATATATATATTGTATGTGTATGTCTTTCTCTTTCAAAATACCAGTCACTTTTGGAAGCTCATCTTTTGCCATGATTTATAAAACAACCTATACTACCTTCCACTCAATAGGCCAAACTCAACAAATGTAATGTTTATTTTCTCTGTTTTCCCAGTAAATGGTTTTTAACCGACGTTTTGGGCAGTAAAACCTTGAATGATTGAAACATGGAACAGAAAAAGGACCATCAAATGATGAAATATGTGGAAGATATAGATAAAATAGAAAATAAAAAATAGGATATTATTGGTATATCTGACAGAGAAAAAGGCAGCCACGGGCCAGGACATTCAGAGAAGGCTACCATAGATGTAGATGTCTTTATTGGCAGAACCATAGAATGACCCCAGCATCAGAGTAAGAGAAATTGGGAGCAGATTTGGGATGTGGCAAGTCATCAGGATGCTTAATTAAATATTCTAGGGAACATGAGTCACAAGTGGTCCCTTGCCACCTCTCCCAGGTGCAAGGAGTGATTATCTACCTTAAGTGTTTGTCTCTGCCATTATAGCCTGAGAATGATTATAGAAAGAAATTAAACCAACTGTCTAGAAGAACAGGGTCATTAATATTCTGGCTGGCACTCCAAGGTAAGATCCTCATTGACTTGATGTTTCCAGACAGTACACTCTACTGGATTGACCACAGTAGCACTCAACATAAATCCTATCCTCATCCACTTCTGTACACAAAGATTTAATTCCATTCTCCCTTTCAGGAGAGAAGTAGTGTAGGAAAACACACTAACACAGTAGCAATACAAATCAGCAGAAATCTTCCTTTTTCTAAGTGAGAAATCAGCCAGGATAGCCAGAGTTTTGAGAAAGACTAGCATTTTAGAGGTTTAGGCTCAAGATGAACATAGAGACAATATTACTCAAAGAAAGTAGACATTTCGTAGAACATAAAAATATATCTCCGCTTATTTAGTATACTGCAAAGAATTTAGGATGATGAAGTAAAATGGCAGCTTTGAAAGAATACAAAGTGAGAGCAAGATAGAGTTCTGATGTCAGAAATTTGATTGCTGAAGAAAAAATAACTAAGAAAGACTGAAAGGAAGATTTAGAAAACATTATTTTTTAGAATATTTACCAACAAGTCAAACATAGAAAATATGAGACTAGAGTATGAATATAGGTCATTTCAAATATTGACAGATGTTAAGAATAACAAAGAAGGAGAATGTTTAAATGGAATAAAATGTGAGAGTTAAAATATGAGTTTTGGTATTGAAAAGGAAACAAAAACCATAGCAAAATGGAATAAAAATACTGCCACCTAGACATTTCTTTGTAAAATATCAGAATACAAAATCGTAAAATTCGAAGATTGTAAAATTTCACAGCACAGAAGAGGGTTCCATTAAGAAACAAGCAAAAAAAATAATCTATGAAGGATCAAGAATCGTTTTTTTTTTTTTTTCCACACTTGTTATTAGCAAGGCTGGACACTAGAAAGTTCCAAGTTCTGGGGGCTGAGGGTGGGGAATGAACGTACACAGGTTTCCATTTCTCCAGCAAACCTTTTTGTTTAACAGTAGGATGAAATACTGTATTCTCAGACATGCAAAATCTCTACAAATGCACATTTTACAAACTCAGGAAACAAAGGAAATAATCACAGCTATTAACCAGGAACAAGGGACTACAAATTCTTGAAGGAGCAAAATGTGAAATCTAAGCAAAGATGAACTAAAATATGCAATGAAAACAAATGGCTAGGACATCTGTGCTGCAGTCCTAGAAAGCGATCTGTTCAAACTAGAGAGAAAGTGTAAGAGCTCTGTAAAAGAAGCCATCAGAAGTCAAGGGCAACAGCATTATTAGGAAACTGAAAGATCTTAGGAACTTTATGAAAAAGTAATATAGCCTATTTTTTAACATACAAACATAATCAATTATAAATTTAGGTAAAAATGGTCAAATAAAGTGGGATGTCATATTAGCAATCAATGGAATATAGCCACAGAATTTGTTTAACTTTTGCTTATGTGCATAAAGATTGGAATTGAAAATCTGTAATATGGCTTTTGTTACTTACTGAAAATCTGCATGAAGAAGAGAAACTCTAGGCCAGAGGCTGGAGACCATAATTTAGTCCTCGACAGATCAATTTCACGGTTTCTGTTACATACAAGAGGATAAGCCAAGCTTCTCATTCCCCCTCTCCCAAATGTATTCACAACAACTTCCAGAGGTACACACATGTAGATAAACTTCCAAAGATGATCACATTTGAAAAGATGTTCAAATATGAATCTGAAAACAAGAAGAATCACAGTAAATGAAGCAAAATGTATAGTTCAAACAAAACTCAGTTATATATTTGCAACAAAAGTCAGGTAACAGGAGAATGAGGAGGAGTTTACGACTTTGAAGATCTATAAAGTCATGATGGTTGTTCAAGAAGGCAGAATATTAAGGATATGCTGTTGGTTAGAATGTGTGACAGGTTATTTTTATTATGTGGAGCTGCTTTACACTTCATCTTGACGCTTGCACTAATGTTTTCACAATTCAGTATGTTAACTGTTCATTAATAGTTTACATTTATGGAAAATTCAAAGAGTTAAAAACTAATCACTTAATTTGTCATTAAAAAATATTTCTGGCCGGGCACAGTGGCTCATGCCTATAACCCCAGTACTTTGAGAGACCGAGGTGGGCAGATCATGAGGTCAGGAGTTCAATACCAGCCTGACCAACATGATGAAACCCTGTCTCTACTAAAAATACAAAACTTAGCTGGGCATGGTGGTGGGAGCCTGTAATCCCAGCTACTTGGGAGGCTGAGGCAGGAGAATTGCTTGAACCCAAGAGAAGGATGTTGCAGTGAACTGAGATCATACCACTGCACTCTAGCCTGAGTGACAGAGCAAGACTGTGTCTTGAAAAAAAATACATTATTTAACTCTTTTTTCCCCTAATGCCAACTCCTATTCTTTATTGATCCATTTTTCGTAATGATAGAAATATGTTAGTGGTGCTCACTTTTAAGACATAGTTGTAACCTTAGTGCGTTGCTCACTTTTAAGACATAGTTGTAACCTTAGTGCGTTTTCTCTACTTTATTCATACTTGTTACGGATTATCAACTTCAGTTGACTCTTAGTTTTAATTCTCTCTCTCATTTCAATCCTTCCTCCTTGTTCATTGTCATGTTCCTAATCCAGGCTTCTTTTGTTTCCATCTAAATGATTGCTGTAACCTCTTACATGAACATCCAATGTCCTTTCTTTCTTCCTTTTAACTCCCACACACTAAATCAGTTTCAAATTTTTAAAATCCTGCCTATGTCTTTCCTCTGCTTAAAATATTAAAATTACTCTTGTATCCACATTCTGTAACCTGGCCCTCAAAAATTGTCACCACATGCTACAAAAGCAGTATGCCAAAAGGAGGCTTGAGGATGAATCTCAGTCTCCTTAATTCCCTACCTGACACTTCAAACTGTCCAGCCAAAGTATAATCAAAGTAAAGCAAGGTGTTTGCAAGGCAAAGGCAGCCTCAGATGGAGGTTAGGGCTCTTGACTTCCTTTCTTATATAAAACTCTACTACCATCTTTAATCTGACTCTAAACCAAGGTTTTAGCTATGTGTTTCTATATTCCCCCAATAACACTGTACTTATATGTCAAACTGGTTTGTCATTGTCTCCTGAATCATTTGGAATTTGTTGTACTCCCCAAATACTATCTCAATTTTTTCATTACTACCAGAATGAAAAATTCCTCACAACTCAACTCAAATTCCACCTTTTCCACAAAGACATTCCCTGACCTCTCTTACCTGATGGGATTACCTCCTTCAAGAAACTATTTCTTCCTTTATAAAATGTTGCTGTTGATCATCTATTCCTGTGTCCTGCTCTGTTATTGTTACCTTAAACTGTTAAAAAAAAAGTTTGTATAAGGTTTTCACCTGTTAAATTCTTATCATTTTTATAAGATTATACAGTTTTGAGGATAGGAACTGAGTTTTCATTCTGATTTTCCATGTCTTCAATGTAGTGGGAATTCTACAATTATGTTTATTAAATGAATGGGATCATAAGTCATTGTAAGCAACTGACTTCCATACATCACTGATAATTTAACTCAGTGGTTCTAAACTTGGGGTGATTTTCTCCCCATAGGACATTTGGCAATGTCTGGAGACAACAGCTGGCCAAGGTGGGGTAAGAGGTTATCTATTTGCATTTACTGGGTAGAAACCAAGGATGCTGTTAGCAGTGGTTTCTAAAGATGCCACCCTGAACCCATGGCTCCAGTAACATTTCTTAAGAAACGCTGTTGTGTGTCAAGAGGTGGCCAAGGGACCAGATCTTCAAAACCACCATTCTAGCTTTAACCTGAGAAGCTCTTTTAAATTTTGCATTAGATATTGAGCTCCTTTATAGATCTTGATTTAAAAATGTCCACCATTAAACAAGCCAACATAAATCATACTACTACTGAGAACCAATAGGTCACTATATAAAATGAACTAGGAAACGCAGAAGACTATAATGGGCAAAGAATGTACAGAAAATTACGCATTTCATCAGATTTCTTAGCTATATGGAACAGAAGATTTCTTTGACTAAGGAGAAAAGGAATTTTATTGGGTAACTCCTGAGTCACTAAGAAATTGAAAGAACTGATGAACTGTACAACTTCCAAACCAATGTTCTAAACACACCAAAAAACATTCTGAAAAGGAAATAGCTGCTCTATTCCCTAAACATTGGATGCTAGTTTGCCCTGCTACCTCATCTGCTGTAGGAACTCAATGCCAGTGCACCTGCATATACATACATTCCAAGATAGATTTTTTTTTTTTTTTTTTTTGCTCAGGAGCCTGATGATCTCTCTCTGGGAGACAGAGAAGGAGAAAGAGAGAGAGAAAGAGGATGTATCAGAGGGAAACAGACAGAGTGCCTTCCAAGTGTGTCTTTAGCTCCTTACTCATAGTTTGGTGTGTTACATCTGCTTGAAGGATCTAAAGCTACATACCTGCATCCCAAGTGAAGGCAGGGAAAACAGCTATGTGGCATTTTCAGCGCTTACAAGAGAAACATTTTCTGTCTTTTCCTCAGGCAGTAAAAGGCAGGGGGAATCTTCAAACACACACAAAAAGATCCATACATTGGGTAGCCTTCCAAAATGACCACTAAGGAGTATTTTTAAATTCAAAGAAATCACTGTCCACTTTTAACATAAAATTGATTCAAAAAAGGCATAGCTAATTTTAATATATTCCTTTTAGGTAAGAACAGAAATATTTGATAAATTATATGGTAATACAGAACTAGCTTCTAAAAATGGTAGTGAAAGTACAGTGATAGTATATCTACTCTATTTATGAATTAATATAAATGAATTATTCAGGGTTTCCTCTTTATATTTACTTTTTTCTTTCTTATGGTAAATTAATCATATGCATTCAAATAGCACTGAGTTTTCTTAAATGCATGTTTTCAGATATAAAAATGTGTTATTGAATTCAGCCTTTTTTTAACTATGACCTATTCTTAAGGCTGTGAAAGGTAGAGACTATAAAATTGCTTGCAATTTCCAGAGTTATGACATGTAGTAATATTTCTATGCCTAGGCTTAGGTGTATGAGAGAAGAAAAATCAAATCACTTTCTTTGTTTTAAGGTTGTATGGCTGAATAGATCTCAAAGTCATTGAATCTAATAAAGTTTATGAGAATATAAAGGCTGAAGGATACATCTGTGAGGTGGCATGCTTTCAGAGATGTGGTAATTTTTATAGACTAAAGGAAAGTACCCTACATCTCAAGTGATTCTAAGAATATTTTTCCCCAGAGTTTATTTTCTGAAATGGATGAAATTTCTTTTAGAGTTCGCCATTACCAGTGGCAGCTTGAAGAGCAATTCACATTTAAATAGCTGTTTCACAGCATCTCATCCTTTGCCAGCTGCATGATCCTGCAAGACTAATGTGCACCCAGGAAAGAAATTGGAATCATAACATCACAACGCTAATGCACTTTGAATACCACGCCTCTGATATTTTTATTGAGATGTCGTCAGTTCTTACATGAGCTAGCTAAAAATATAACAGGCAATGGTAGAGAATAAAAGCTGCTTCTATTAAAATTTTGGACTAGTCTATGATTTCTCTAAGATGTATTATTTTTTCAATTTTTTGGTTAAACCCACATTTTATTCTTCAGAATACAGTAAATACCAAAGTCAATGCTACCCTGCATTAAATGCATAGCATATATTTTAGATGGCTTTCACCTCAGTATGTTAGAAGCACAAGACTTTGGTTTCAAATTATACTTTCTCTATTACTGTCTTAGATATTTTACAAGGATAACTGCATGTAGCACTTACAATATATCCTAAATGCAATATTTTGGAAAGCACAACTATAATTTATAAATGGAATTTTATTGATTGATTGAACCATACAAGATTGGCTTTCATAGGTAAAATGACTAGATATTGAAAATTTCATGTAGTTGAACCTACAGAAATTGAGTTTGTTTCAATATTACTTTACCATCAAGATCATTCTTTGCCCTTCCACTTTCCTGAAATTCAATGAAGTTTTGAAACCTGGGAAGAGTATAGTGAATATTTGAAATTGTGTCTTTAAAAAGTTAGTGAGTTTCTTTACAAGTTGTCTTGATAATACTTACAAAAGTTAATTAAAGTTTAATTTTTTAAAAATCCCTTTTGGTTAAAAAAAATTAGCTTAATTTTAGTGGTCTAAAACTCAGTGAAACCTTAAAATAATTAAATGAATATTGTATATTTTCATGTAGATAAATACATTAGTATTATATATATATATTTAATACATAGTATATCTCCACAAATGCATATTTGTGTGTATACATAGACCTATACATACATAGAAATATATATATATATATATATGGTGTGTGTATACATATATATGTATGCATGAAAAATATTTACATAATAGGTTTGTAATATTTTTGTTGAACCTGACTTGCTATTTGGTTACTATAAACACATACATTTCTGAATGTAGTCTTATTAACAACAATAGAAACATAGTCAGATTCTATAGCTCTCCAGTTTGTTTCTGCACAATTTCAGTCTTTGCCCCCATCCCCTGCCCATTCATTCAAAAGCTTTCCCTTCCCTGATTCAGTAGGAAAGGTGGCAGATGCTGTTCATTGACTAGTGCTTCTGTCTCCTAACTCTGCTGCTTTGTGGTCTTTAAGAGTACTTGCAGAGGTACCACTACTCTCAATGGAACAAAACACAATTAGTTTTGCACCAACCTTATAAATTGGTCTGGGCTGTGAAGTGCACATCGTGGGGTCCAGTTTTGTCTCCTTTAGTAAGCCCTTCAGCAGGTATCTGTTAGCTCCTTACCATGCTCATTAGATTGTGGAGATTCTGATGATTATTGCTTGAGATTAGCTGAAATTCTAAAAACTGCAATTCCAATGTATATTCTGTTACATAAATTATTTCTCCAAATATGTTGATAATTTAGCAGTTTTAAGTGGAGCTGCCTGTAAGTTCACTCAGTGAACACTCATCAAGTGCTTAGATACAAGAAACTGGAAGTAGTATGCACTTTTTAGATGAATTCTATGAATGAGTTTGTCCATTCCTATGACTTCACCTGCCGCAATGATAGTGATGCTTCTTACCTTTGTGTATTTAAGATGAATCTCTCTCCTGAACTTCAAATCCTCCTACCATATGCTTTTGGGCTATTCCACTTGAGATTCTGGAAATGAAGGAAAGAGTCCACAGTGGGTCTGTAACACTTTTCCTTTCATCTCTAGATGAAATAAGTAGTGATGATATTGACTATTTGCCCTTGTAGAAATGTTTATTGTCAACATTGCTTATTGTTAAAACACTTAAAACTTGTGAGAAAACTAATTTGTCAGTGGAAGTTACTTATGCAGCATTTTCACTCATGAATGACTAACCAATGCCAAACAAAATGTTATAAAAGAAATTGTGTCCTCCACCACCTGCAAATTTATATGTTGAAGGCATAACCTCTATGGTGAGTGTGTTTAGAGATAAGGCCTTTGAAGCAGAAGTTAAGGTTAAATGAAGTTGTCTATATTGAGGCCCTGATCAAATATGACTGGTGTTTTTATAAGAGGGGGAAACACCAGGATTGTGTGTATACAGAAGAAAGGCCACATGAAGACACAGCAAGAAGGCAGTCATCTGCAAACCAAGCAGAGAGGCCTCAGGAGAAGCCAAACCTTCTGATACCTTGATCTTGAACTTCCAGATTCTACAAATGTGAGAAAATAAATTTCTGTTGTTTAAGCCTCCAGTCTGTGGCATTTTGATATGGCAGTCCTAGAAGACTAATAACTAAGAAACCCTGAACCCAAGCAATGTTCTCTGGACCAGCATGTATCTCATGGACATACCGTCAGTGCTCTCCTGTTATTCCAATACCAATACATGCCCATGAAAGACAATGGCATTAGGGACCTGCCTCTGACAGGCCCTGGGCTCCTTCAAAGATGAATATTGCATTTGTGCCTGGGTTTTGCTTATACCCACTGTAAATCATTAGTAAAATTTAGTGTTTGAGAATGTCTATGATTCCTAGGAATCTGTCTTAACAAGTTGACCCTTTGTTGTATTTCAAGATATCCTAGAAGTATTTAAAAATACATATATTTAAAACTGCCATCATTTCAGACCTGCAAACATACATCTCAGTAAATAGCTCCTGTGCTGGTTTCTGGGGCTGCTGTAACAAAGTGGGCATCTGGGTTGTAGTAAACTGGATGGCTTCAACAACAGAAATTTATGCTTACAGTTCTGGAGCCTAGAAGTACTAAATTAAACTCTAAATAGAGTGTTAGTCTCTAACGATTCAAGCGTATAATCAGTTCCATACCGTTCTCTCAGCTTCTAGTGCTGCTGGCAATCCTTGGTCTTCTTTGACTTGTAGACACATCACTGCAATTTCTACCTAGATTGTCGCATAGTGTTCTTCCAATCTTTATGTCTTTTCTTCTTTTCTCCTAAGAACACCAGTCATAAGGGATTAAGCACCCAGTCTACTCTAGTATAACCTCATTTTAACTTGACTCTACCTTTTTCAGGTATAGTCCCTACTTTCAAACGAAGTAAACATTTCATAGGTCACCTTACATTCACAGGTACCAGGGATTTGAATTTGAACCTATTTTTGGTGGAGGACATAATTTAACACAACCATCAAATCCTGTCACTTGTGTTTCTTAATTTCTGTAAAGAAGAAGGGGAACGTAAAGAATAAATTGCTCATCAATTTACTCCCTCATACAACAAATATTTATTCTGCATCTAGTTTGTGTTGGGCATTGTTTAAGATCCTAATGAGAAACCTATGATCTAGACAGATCAGGCCTTTTGTCTTTCCAAGCTAATATCCTAACTGTAACATCTACAGTGAACATACAGATGAGAGATTTTTGATAGTGGTAAGTGCTGTGAAAATATACATCAGGTAATGGGTATAGAAGTACTTCACAGGCAGGGGTAAGGTGAGGATGTTCTTGTTTCAATAAGGAAATTGAGGAAGTCTTCATTGACAAAGGAATATTGAAACTA
The DNA here is from genome assembly GCA_036589455.1 of Ateles fusciceps. Taxonomy (NCBI): domain Eukaryota; kingdom Metazoa; phylum Chordata; class Mammalia; order Primates; family Atelidae; genus Ateles; species Ateles fusciceps. Next base: position 7,603,894 of record JAZHEH010000174.1, on the reverse strand, counting down.
ATCTTAATGGAGAACGTTCTGGTGAAGGACCATTCTAGGTAAAAGGAAGAGGAGATTAAAAACCTTAAAAACTAAACATGTGTTGGGTAAAGTATAAAAGGAAATCTCCTGTAACTAAAGCTTAGTGGCCACATGGTGTCAGACAGGTAGAAGTGTTCACATCACGTATGCCGTAGCAACAAGACTAGATTTTACTCTAATTGCAATGGGGCACTAAAAGGTGGTTGTAAGCTAAGACTGGTGTTTAATTTATGTTTTAGAAAACTCTTCCTCCCTGCATGCACTCCAACGGTGCATGGAAAGTACGTGAAGGAATGCAGGCAGCTTCTAGGAGCAGGATCTTCTAGGTGAAGAATAAAATCTAGGAAGGCAAGAGTGAAAACAGCAATCAGTTTAGAAATTATTTAATCAGTCCAGTAACAGATGATGATGGTTCAGACTAGAGGTATGAGTTGTAGAAGTGGAGATAGTGTCTAGTGACTGGCTTTGTGACACATTTATCAATTATATGCTATGTGCCCAGAACATTACATTTGTGATAGGCTAAATAGTGAGCATCCAAAGATATCCATGCCCTAATGCCTAGATGTCCACACTCTAATGCCTGGAGCCTATGAATATGTCATGTAACATGGCAAATGGGACTTTGTAGATGTAATTAAATCATAGGGGTAAAATAAGGAGGCTATCAGGGGTTATTTTGTGGGCACAATCCAATTACATGCGTCCTTAGAAGTGGTAAACTTTCTTTGGCAGTAATAAAAAAAGTTGAGATGAAAAAAGTTGTAGATAGTCAAAATGTTAGAGTGACTTGGCCTACCATTACTAGAGGAAGGGTGCATGGGAACTGTGTAAAGGAATGCAGGCAGCTTATAGGAGCAAAACATGGCCCCCAAGTGATGGTTAGCAAGGAAATGGGCTTCATTACTACAACTGCTGTGAACTAAATTTTGCCAACAGGTTGAGTGAGCTTGGAAGTAGATTCAGCCCTAGCACCTCCAGAAACAAATTCCATCACCTTGATTTTGGCTTTGTGAGACTAGCCAAGGACCCACTTTGGCTACAGTCTACCCAGATGTCTGACTTACCTGATGCCTGACTTACTGTAGTCTATCCAGATGCCAGTCTACCCAGATGTCTGAGATAATAAATGGGCATTGTTTTATGCCACTGAATTAGTGGTAATTGCTACAGTAACAATAGAAAACTAATGCCATATCTGTATTTCCCATTCTACATGCAATCCATCCAAGCAGTTGGTCCTTTCTATTCCCACTGTGTCATAAACTTGAGTAATGTGTTACTTATTTTAGACTTTAATTATTACCACAAATGAACACTGAAATGCCTATATTCAGTCTAACCTTATATTCTATTATCCACATTCAATTAGAATGATTATTATAAAATGCACATCCGATCAGCACATTTCTTCTTTATTTGTGTGAATAAATCCTTTCTGCCAATGCGACCAATGTAGGTACTCCTTCCTTCAAAGCAGATTGGGCCTCCCTTCTCAATGCTTCCCTAGCTTCCTATTTAGCATGCTGTCTCATCTCTAATTCCTCTATGGATTACTTTCCCTTTTAAAAATTCTGTACAATATTTTTAATTGGAAAAATAATACATAAAACCATTAAAATAATTCAGATCATAAAATGGTACCAAAAGTTTCTTACATCTTTTCTATCCTCATCTAACCTAGTATCTAAAAGAAATAACCTTTAATAGTTATTCTTTCATATATTTTCTCTGTACATGTAAATTGCAGGGTGATATCTACAATTTATATTGTATGTATAAATTGCAGGGTGAGATATATATATATATATGTCTATACATGTGTATATTATATATATACATCTTTGTATACTCTTCATAAGAATGTAGAACATTAATTTGGCTTGTAATCCTATTTTTACTAATTTTTACATCAGTCATAGGCTCATTTATAAATGTCCACAAGTTATTTTATTGGTTAAATGTATTTTATTTTATTGAATTATATCCCTTTTTAAGAATTTTAGTATTCTAGATTTTTCTTGAATTAACATGCATATAGTTATATGTGTTTGAGCACTTGTGAAAATGTATTTGTAAAATAAATATGTAAAGTAGTAATCAAGTGATATGTCATATTAAATTGCCAAATTGCCTTCCAAAAATACTGTGCCAATTAAAATTCTCATCAACTTTGTGTGAGAACTCCTGTTTCTTCACAACCTCAGTAATATGTGAATTTGGCGTTACTTTGTTAGGCAGCAATAGAAAGCTGAAAGAGCAACAGAGCTCTATGAGGTACCGTGGTAGGAATTCCAAACAGATAAAGTAGTGGCAATGGGGAGAGAAACATTCCATAATAATAAAATAAGAAAGTTATATAGACTTCACAGGATGCACATGTCTTCAAATTCAGAGAAAGATGATTGGTAAACAATAACAGTTTGAGGCACATTAATTGGAAATGTACTGCCTTATAGATAGAAGATAAAAAGACTTAGTGTAGAAGGATAGAAAATAAATTTATCCATCTGCCTACTGAAAGAATCAGTTTTGGCTAGATTTGTTTTGAAAAGCTTGGAGAATAGACTCCTTTCAATATTACTTTCATCCTGTACTTCAGTCAAAGTATCAGTTAATGCTGAGAGGGGATTATAGATGTTTTAAGATTCAGAACATTTTTTACCAAGTGCTCTTAGAAAATTCCTTATGAAAATGCTCCAGCAATATGGGGTGAAAGTCAGAGGTGGTGGTGGCTCCAATCCAGGAGAACAGAGAACAAGGGTCCAAGGATGAAGTTGGGCCATTGGTCTGTAGAGGCTTAAGTCTGGTTCAGAATAGTAAGGCAGACTCAGGAATGAAAGTCAGATATTACAATAGGCAATAAGTTTATAATATAATTAAGACCAATTGCATGAACAAAATATATGTCACTGGGTACTCCAGATAACAAAAACAAAGGCAAAGCAAATAAACAAACAAAAAACAACACATTTCCCCAATATAAAAAACAATTTACTCAAGATTGGATACCAGTGAGCCTAAAATCAGTCACATGGGATTCTCAGCAAGAGACAAGGAAGGAGCAGAAGATATTCATTATAAAATTAAAAAAATTCCTTACACCTTATGCAAAAATTAACTCCAGATGAATTAAAGATTTATTCATAAGACCCAACATCATAACGACCCTAGAAGAAAACATAGGCAATACCATTCAGGACACAGGCATAGGCAAGGACTTCATTACTAAAACACCAAAAGCAATGACAACAAAAGCAAAAATAGACAAATGGGATCTAAGTAAACTTAAGAGCTTCTGCACAGCACAATCATTAGAGTGAACTGGCAACCAACAAAATGGGAAAAAATTTTTGCAAGCTACCCATCTGACAAAGGGCTAATATCCAGAATCTATGGAGAACTAAAATAAATTTCAAAGAAAAAAACAACCCCATCAAAAAGTGGGCAAAGGATATGAACAGGTACTTTTCAAAAGAAGACATTTATGGGTCCAACTAACATGAAAAAATGCTCATTATCACTGGTCATTAGAGAAATGCAAACCGAAACCACATTGAGATACCATCTTACACCAGTTAGAATGGCAATCATTAAAAAATCTGGAGACAACAGATGCTGGAGAGCATGTGGAGAAATAGGAATGCTTTTACACTGTTGGTAGGAGTGTAAATTAGTGCAACCATTGTGGAAGACAGTGTGGCAATTTCTCAAGGATCTAGAAATATAAATACCATTTGACCCAGCAATCCCATTACTGGGTATATACCCAAAGGATTATAAATCATTCTATTATAAAGACACAGGCACATGTATGTTCATTGTGGCACTGTTTGCAATAGCAAAGACTTGGAACGATCCCAAATGCCCATCAAAGATAGACTGGATAAAGAAAATGTGGCACATATACACCATGGAATACTATGCAGCCAGAAAAAAGGATGAGTTCATGTCCTTTGCAGGGACATGGATGAATCTGGAAACCATCATTGTCAGCAAACTGACACAAGAACAGAAAACCAAACACTGCATGTTCTCACTCATAAGTGGGTATTGAACAATGAGATCACATGGACACAGGGGAGGGAAACATCACACACTGGGGTCTGTTGGGGGTTGGGGTGCTAGAGGAGCTATAGCAGGGGATAGGGAGGTTAGGGAGGGGATAACATTAGGAGAAATACCTTATGTAGGTGAAGGGGGGGGATGGAGGCAGCAAATCACCATGGCATGTGTATACCTATGTAACAATCCTGCAAGACCTGCACATGTATCCCAGAACTTAAAGTATAATTTAAATAAAAGCTGCACAAGATTAAAATGTTGGAAGTAAAGAGAAGAATATGTAATTGTGATGTTATAATTAATATAATTACATACTATAATTAGTTTAATAATTATAATTAGATACACTTAAAATAATGTATTTATATTGTTCTACTGGTTTTAAACTTTCACATACAACTGAAGAAAACAGAGTGTGAGGGAACTATGTGACAGAAAAGAATACCAATGATGGCAACATAAAAGGAAATTTATTTCGAATAGGATTTGGGAGTGGCTAAGCAGGCAGGGAGAAATAAGGGTTGCAGAGCTGATTTGCTCATCTACACCATCATCAAGGGTAGAGTCAGAAAACACTGTCTTCAGTTAATGGAATCAAAATTAGAAGCCTATGTATATTATTTAAAATTATGGTGGCAACTGGTAGGGTAACAATGCTATAATTGGGAGGTAGAGTATTTTGAGAGTGGCAGAAGTGAGACACATCCTTGTCTTTAACAGCAGGAAGTTAATAGGTTTTACAGGTTGAACACTCCTAATCTGAAAATCTGGTCACAAATGCTTCAAAATCTTAAACTATTTAAGCACCAACATGATATCACAAGTGAAAAATTCCACACTTGACCTTTTGTGAGGTATCACAAAGTGTACACACAAAACACATTTATTCAATGTCACCAAAGGAAAAATAATCTTCAGGTGATGTGTGTAAGATGTCTATGAAACCTAGATGAATTTCTTATTCAGACTTGAGTCCCATCTCCCAGATATCTCATAATGTATATGCAAATATTCCAAAATCCCAAACACTTCTGCTTCCAGATATTTCAAATAAGGGACGCTCAACCTGTGTATATGAAATTATAAATCAGAATGAGCTACAGAAGCATGGTAGAAGAAGAGTTAAAATTCTTAAAATATAGATTGTGCTGGTAGCAATGAAAAGGAAAACATATTAGCCATAAATTCTTCCTCAGGCTAGTAAAAAATATGTATATCTATGTGCATACATGTATAGAAGCATGTATATAATAACAGACTTCAGTATCACGCCTACTCTAATATAATGAATGAAAAATCTCATAGGATTAAATTGTGCATCACAGATTATTTTTATATTTATGTCTCTAAGAGCTACCTGTTTATCTTTCAGCAATTAAAAAAAAGTTGAATTTCAAAAATATGAGTTGTTCAATAGCACAGTTTTTGGTCAAGGTTTAAAAAAATAGACTGTTGAAATAATATTTAAAATACAAACTCATATAGGAATACTATACTATTCTTTGAAAATCAACCTGAGAATAGTAACACTGAAATCACAGAATTAAAATGATGGGTGATAAAATATTACAAGCTGAGCATTTGCATATACATAATGAGATTTCTTGGAGATGGGACCAAAGCTCAGTGAGAAAGGTAAAAAGGGGAAAACATATTTTTATTTGTATAGCTGTTAAAATAAATGAAAAATCAAAACTATCTAAAAAACATCAATGTGGGCAGGCTGCTTCCTTCAGAGCATCAGGGCACTCCTGTCTCCTCTCTGTCTCCCTCTGTCCTCACCCCTCCTGTCTGTACTAAACTGACCTCTCTCTGATCATGCCAGCAGTCGTGGTAGCAGAAAATTTCACAATTAATGTCCTCACATTAAAGAAGTGTGTTACTTTGGTTTTTGGCTATGTATGTCTTCAGCTACAAGATGGCCTTAAGGGAACACATGTGGATAGATGAGGAGAGAAAGGAGATACCTTTAACTGGCCAAAGTATTTAAGTGAACACTGACAGTCAATACAGCAGCAGATGCCACCACCAGCTTGTCTTGACACATAATTCCCAGCTCTGGAACAATTTCATTGACTTTACAGTGGGGGGCTCTTTTATGGTTTTTCCAGTGTCTTCGACTTTTGTTACAGGCTAGAAGCAAGATCTAATAAAATGAAGGAGGTGGAAGTGTTGTATTTCACAAAAGATGTCCTTATGTTTTGCAAATTGCAAAATGAAAAGAAAGAGTGGGTTATTTTAATGAGCTTCATGGTCCCTTCCCCTTATATAAAATATATAAAAATATATATTTTACACTTAAGGGCATTACAGAGACAACATGATAAATGTCCAAAGGTAGAGAGAAGAAAAAATACAAAGAAAAAAAAATCTGAAGAAGCTCTTGACTATAAAGTTAAAGAAGGACTATAAAGATGAAGATTCCCTTTTATTATCATCCTTGATATTAACTTATGATTCAACTGCAAATTGAAAACATCCCTACCTAAGTAAATTTTATGTACTTGTTAAATTAAAATAGGAGTTACTTGCTTGGTTTTCAAGACTTTCAGATATATTTAAATTGTATTTATAGTTAAAAATTTTATTCCTTTTTTGGGACATTTTATGAACTCATCAACTTGAAAAACATGGATTATTATTGCCAGTACTGTATTTACCATTATTTTATTATATATTTTTTCCTGTCTCACCTACTAAAATGTCAGCTTCACCAGCCAAAAATCCTTGCCTCCTCTTCCTCACTTTTGTATCAGCGGAACACAGTGGATTAGGGAAAATCTGGTAAATAAATGCTTGCTGAACAAATGACATGTATAAAATAGTTCAGATACAGCATAACATCTTAACTCTTATATAAAGCAGTTCAGATTTCCTTAGAATTAACTGAGATAACTCTCCACTGGATACATCCCATGGAGTATGGCATTCAGGTGATAATACAGTAGCTCAGGTACTATTCATTCAGCATACTTGAGAATCTCCTTTATTTTTACAGATCAGTGATTTTCAAGTATTTCTTTTTGTCAATTATTCTTTTGACTAAATTTCATTACAAGTTCCAACCTAATAAGGAGAAAAAACACAGAATTCACAGAATTATTCTTGTTAGAGTGAGATTTGTATGTCTTTCATTGGGCACATTTATTCTTTACCTATTCCTACATCGCAAGCCTTGAGGGATCTTTAGAGTAATGAGGCATCCAAAGCAGGAAGTTTAAAAACCATGTTTGAGGGATTAACTTTTTCCTTGTGAAGCCTGTGCTGTCATTAAATTATTAATATATTGACAAATAACATAAAATGACTTAATTTACATATAATGGATGTAAAATAATTAATATTAAAACATCAGGTTAACATTAAATGTCCTAAGAATTCTCCAATTATTTTATGCCCTCCATATGTTATTATTTTAAAATAAATGCCTAAAATAATTTTTTAATAAAATGTATATTTGACATTGTACTTCCTGTAGCAATGAGCTAGTTTAATAGGATCCAATTATCTTGCTTTATAAATGCTCAAAATGTTTTCTTTAATTTTTTAATGGGATTGAAGTGCTTAAAAATAGTGGAGAACAATCGTGCCAGTTTTTGTAGAAAATTATGAACTCAGAAGGGTAATAAAAAATGTGAGAGCATCACAGCTGAATTTGTCTTGAGATCATTTTCAAATACCTCACAATTGAGTTTCAGTTAGGAAAAGTAGAAACTAATCAAGGCCCAGAACTCTCAAGGTAAAGAGTCTTAAGAGAGATCCTTCTCATGTTTACTTGAAAATCAGAGGCTATTCAGACTAAGCATGAACCAGAAGTAAACCCTTCTCTCCTCTATTTCTCCAAACTCATGGCCTGGAGAGAAGGGTAATAAAAGAATTCACATAAATGAAGAATATACCATGTTTACAGAATAGAAAATGGGACATTTGCATTATCTCAGTTTTCTCCAAATATGTGTATGGATTTAAAATCAAAATTTCAAATGTGTTTTTCAGTGTGTGTGTCTGTGTGTGTGTGTATCATCTTGCATAATGTAACAAACTTCCTCTATAATCTATATGGAAATGTGAAGCACCAAATATTGTCACAACAGTTTTGGTTGGAGAAGTAGAAGTTGGAAGAACTTGTTTTAACAGATCAAAACATATCATAAACAATAGTAATAAAGCTAGTTTAGAATTGATTCATGGGCAAACAGACCAATAGATGAGAATTGAATACAGAAACAATATATTCAATAATTGAGATTTGATTTACGGTAGATGTGGCACTGTAGAGTAATATGAAAAACACAATTGTTACTTTTTATTAAGTCACACTGGGAATGCTAGATATGTAATTAAAATAAAATTTTACATTAATTAAATATTTAAGGGTAATAAAGAAATTGAAATAATCTGGGAGAAGTTCTTTGAGCCCTTAAGATAAGGAAGTGTCTTAAACTAGCTACAAAATGGTCCTAACCATAAGGAAAAATGTTGATAAAATTCACTACTTTAAAATTAGCGATTCCTGTTCATTAAAAGTCTTAAGAGTGAAAGGATAAGCCGTGAGTTAAGGGCACTACAGGTTAGAAAAGCAACTTCCTTGAGTGCTATTGCCTCGTGAGAGCTCAGCTCCATGAATGAAGCATAAGATGAGATTCAGCCCTCACTCACCAACTTGGCTGAGTGCCCTGGTTCTTGGCATAACATACACCAGTCTATGTGATGACCGTTCATATTGTGAGAGAGGATAGTTGCAATACAAATAACCAATAAAGAACTGGTATCTAGACAATGGAAATATCTCCAAATGTCATTAAAGGAAACAGAAAATTCAATAGAAAAAAAATTAGCAAAAATCTTGAATAGGCAAATAAAAGAGCAAAGGTTATGTACCTACCTATGTGTTGTATTGTGTGGGTGTTGCCAAAGTAGATTAACATTTGAGTCAGTGGGCTGGGAAAGGCAGACCCACCCTTAATCTTGGTGGGCACTACTGAATCAGCTGCCAGCATGCCTTGAATATAAGCAGGTAGAAAAATGTGAAAACACGAGACTGGCCTAGCCTCCCCAGCCTACATCTTTGTCTCATGCTGGACGTTTCTTGCCCTCCCACATTCGATTCCAAGTTCTTCAGTTTTGGGACTTGGACTGGCTCTTCTTCTCCTCAGCTTGCAGATGGCCTTCTGTGGGCCCTTGTGATCATGTGAGTTAATACTCCTGAATAAACTCCTCTTTATATGTATTATCTATCCTATTAGTTCTGTCCCTCTAGAGAACCCTGACTAATAAACACAGTGAAATATATCATGCAATGTAAAGTGTCTGAAAGGCTATGGAACGACAGAGACTCATATACTACCGATAGGAATGAAAACTGGTACAAGAGTATTGATAAATAATTTAAAGTTATGCATACCTCACTGATGGAGCAGTTTCAATTTGGGTATGGAGTAAGTAAAGTCTTGTATTTCTGCACATATGAAGACATATGTACAAGAATGTTCACGGTACTATTATTCGTAATAGCTGTACTCTAGAAACAAAGCCAATATCCACCAACAGTAGAATGGATAAGGAAATAATGATACATTTCATTCAAAATTATAGTACATTAATGCAAATGAACATATCACAGCATGTATAATAACACAGGTAAAATTTAAAAGTCAATCAGTGAAAACAACATACCCACATACACAGTCATATGTCATTTAAAGCCAGAGATACATTCTGAGAAATGCAGCTTTAGATAAATTTATCATTGTTTGAACATGACAGAGTGTACTTATACAAACCTAGATGGCATAGCCAATTATACACCTAAGCTATACGTGCCCCAGGCTACAAATATGTACAGCCTATTACTGTACCAAATGCTACAGGCAATTGTAATAAAATATTATTTGTATATATAAACATAGAAAATGCATAGTAAAAATACATACAGTATGATAATCTTATGGGACCACCATTGTATATGTGATCCATTGTTGACTGAACTTAGTTGTGTGACACATGACTATGTTTTATGATTTCAATGATAGGACGTCAATCAAGAGTTAAAACTAAAATATATTGTTTAGGAATGCATGCTAAGGTGTTAAACTAAAGAACATCCAGTAAATAATTGAAATAAAACTCAGGTAATCGATTATATCTGGGTGAGGGAGATATGACTGAGAAATGTCCAGAATGCCAGCAATATTCTACTTTCTTTATTTCTCTAGTATTTGCTTTGTATCTGTTGTCATTTTTTTCGCCTTATATGTGCTTTGTGTTTTCTTTGTTCATATGTTCTTTCTCAGAGAATGTTTAAAAATTTTTAAATACAATTACTTTAATTGTATAACACGTAATTTACTAATTTATTGAGTAAGGTTATATTAGTTTCCTAGAGCTGTCATAAGAAAACTATAAACTGGGTGGCTTAAAACGATAGAAATTTATTCTCCCACATATCTGGAGGCTAGAAATCTAAAATAAGGTGTCAGGAGACCCATGCTCTTCCTGAGGGCTCTTAGAGAAGATGCTTTCCTTGCTCCTCCCTCACTGCTGTTGGGGGCCAGCACTCCTCGGCCTTCCTTGGTTTGTGACTGCCTCACTCGGATCTCTCCCTCTGTCTTTCCATGGCCACCTCTCCTTTCTATCTGTGTTTCTGTGTCCACATTTTCCTCCTATAAGGACAGCAGTCATATTGGATTTAAGCGCCTCTTTAATTCAGTATAACCTCAGATTAATTTATTATATCTGTATAATCCCTATTTCTTAGTAAATTCATATTCTGAGTTCCTGGGGGACAGAGGGGGGACAATATTCAACCCAGTACAGGGGTATAATGTGAATACATTCATGGAGCGTACTTATGGCTTCACAATGGCAGTATGAAGTTTCACTTGCATATCCACTGCCAAGCCATGGAGTAGCAGAACCTAACGTAAGGGTTGAGATCTGTCCAATCTAAGCGAAAATTCACATTCCTGAAGCTAGGAAAAGTAAACATTATCTGTGTATTTGAGGATGGCATTTATGGAAATTGTGTCAGATTCTCTATGGAAACTGTGAAAGGAATTTTTTTATTAAGAATTAGAATCAAAATTATGTTTATCTTTGCATTACTTCTATATAGAACAGAGGAGTCCCTTGTTCTGTTAACCAATGATCCTTTCAGAAGAATCACCCTAATCTAATTCTTTAAAAGTGGGTTGCTCAAATTTAGATAAACACAGTTTTGGGGCTGAAAAATTCAAAATGTTTCATGTATAGTTAATAAATTTACAATGTAATTTTTTTTTTGTTGCTGTAGCTATCGTTTTCCTCATTCATATTGGAGATAGGATTAGACTTCAAAATAATTGTGCTTTATTAACATTCATTAACTAATAATTATGAATGATTCACATTTATGGATAGTAAATGACATCTTTCAATTTAAATATATTCAAAATAATTGCTTTTTTGTGAATAAGTTAAATCATTTTCTTTGAAATTTTTAAAATTTCTGTATTCATCCTTATACTACCATTTTTCCATTAATATCTGAAATGCTACTTCCCAAATACTTTTAAAGTATTAAAATAGAAGATTTATATTGGAAAATTTGAATAATTGTCTCCAAAACTAAATTGTGCATATGCTGTATCTTCTCAGTATCTCAGCCAGCAAAGAAAAACAAAGTGCTTTGGGAGCATGCGGAAAAGAGGAAAGAGAAATCTGGATTCATTTCAAAGCTATGGAAAAAAAAAAAAGCCTACTGGCAGATTCAAAGTCCTGGATTATATTCAAAATATCGCAGAATGCTAAAACTGAAAATTGTCTTATAAATCATTATTCAGTCCAATCTCTGAATAGATGGAGAGATTTAATAGATGAGGAGCCTGAAATCCAAAGAAAATTGATAACATTCTCAAGGCTTCCCAGCTAGTCAGGTATATCTCTGTTTATTCTACTGCCAGGACCAGAATGAATAGGTTTGGTAATACACATTTTCCTAAATACCCCACGTCCTTTTGTGTACTGGTGTAAAGTCTAAGAAGATCTGCAGTATTAATACAAAGTGGTGACATGACTGGCAGCTTCAGGTGCTATCGAGAGGGAGAAAACCAAATTGCTACAAATAAGCAAAACAGATTTACGCAGATGCTTGGTTTTCACCCTTGTCGGTGCCATCTTGAATCTATTTAGCCTACACTAAATAGCACACTAAGGAAAGCCTGACTGATTGAGGACTTAAAGTGTCTTTAGTTCCCATGAATAATTGTGAGTAAATGTGGTTAATTGTCCTTAGTGATATAGATCCAAAGTGAAATATTGAAAATTTACTTTGATTAACTTCATTTGTTCTCAGCACAGGTGTTTGTATCAGGATTCATTTATGGGCATTTGTCTCCAAGTACTTTTTTTTTAAAAAAAAAGCTTGGATTCCACAGACCACACAGGATGTTTTAATCTTAATTCTTCCTGGCAATTTTTTTTTTTTTTGACCTGAATCTAATTTTAGAGAAACACTTAACTCAGTTGATCTATCAGGATATAGTTGTCTTCTATATGGGTTGAAGGAAAGCATCAATCATAGATAATAGGAAAATTTAAACTAAAACCCTCTAAAAACAATGTCCCTGATTTAGTATTCTACGTCATTAGTGACTAAAAGTAGAAAATCTGTTCAACACAGTTTGTCTTAAATTTGTGCCAACCGTATTGACACACTGAGTGTATTTCTATTCATGTACATCATGGGTTATCTTTTTTTAGCATTGAATGTAAATAATGTGCTCCGGTCCAATTCCAGGTGCAATCTTTGAGCTTTCTCCAGCTGTAGAAGTAGAAAGTCTATTCAAGACACTTTCACAGCCCCAATCTCTCTTTTTTCTAAATGTGTAAAGATTTAAAGGGTACAAGTGCAATTTTGTTGCATGAATGTATTGCATAGTGGTGAAGTCAGCGCTTTTAGTGTATCCGTCACCAAAAATGTATATTGTACCCATTCATTAATTTCTCATCATCCACCCCCTACTACCCCCCCAATTCTGCTGAATCTCCGTTGTCATTCCGCACCTTGTTTTCATGTGTACATATCATTTAGCTCCCACTTATAAGTGAGAACATGTGGTATTTTTTTTTTCTGTTTCTGTTGTTTCACTTAAGATAATGGCCTCCAGTTTCATCCATGTTGCTGCAAAATACATGATTGCATTCTTTCATGGCTGCATAATATTCCATGATGTATATATACCACATTTTCTTTATCTAATCATCCACTGATGGACACTTGATTCCATATCTTTGCTATTGTGCATAGTGCTGTGATACAAATGGCAAACAAGCATATGAAAAAGTGTTCAACATCACCAGTCATAAAAATGCAAATCAAAACCACAATGAGATGTCATCTTACACCAGTCAGAATGGCTACTACTAAAAAGATAAAAAATAACAGATGTTGAGAAGGGTGCAGAAAAAAAAAAGGAATGCTTATAAAATGTTGATAGGAATGTAAATTAGTACAACCTCTATGGAAAACAGTATGGAGGTTTCCCAGCACATTAGAGTTTCACAACAGTGAATCTCTTAGAAAAAGTGTTTTTTAAGAACTAAAAATAGAACTACCATTCAATCCAATAATTCCACTACTGAGTATCTACACAAACTAAAATCAATCATTATATTAAAATGATATAGTGCCCTTGATGTGGTTTGTGTGTTGTCCCTCCAAATCTCATGTTGAAATGTGCGTTGCAAAATTGGAGGTGGGGCCTGGTGGGAGGTGATTGCATCATGGGGGTGGATCCCTCCTGAATGACTCAGCACTATTCCCTTGGTTATAAGTGTGTTCTTGCTCAGTTCATCCTAAATCTGGTTTTTTGTTTTTTTTTTTCTTTTTTTGAGACGGATTCTTGCTCTGTTGCCTAGGCTGGAGTGCAGTGGCAATATTTCACCTCACTGCAACCACCACCTTCTGGTCTCAAGCAATTCTCCTGCCTCAGTCCCCCAAGTAGCTGGGATTACAGATGTGCACCACCACACCTGGCTATTTTTTGTGTTTTTAGTAGAGATGGGGTTTCTCCATGTTGGCCAAGCTAGTCTTGAACTCCTGACCTCAAGTGATCTGCCCACCTCGGCCTCCCAAAGTGCTGGGATTACAAGCATGAGCCACAATGCCCGGCCCTAAATCTAGTTGTTTAAAATAGTCTAGGACCTCTCCCTTCTCTCTTTCTTGCTCCAGCTCTCCTCATGTAGCATGCTGGCTCCTGTTCACCTTCAACTGTGACTGTAAGCTTCCTGAAGCCCTTACCAGAAACAAAGACCAGCACTATGCTTTGTGTACAGCCTGCAGAACTGTGGGCAAATTAAACCTCATTTCTTTATAAATTACCCGGTGACAGGTATTTTTATTTTTTAATAGTGCAAGAGCTGACTAACACAGCTCCTCTCCTTAGCATCTGGAGAGGGGAGAGGAGCCCAGTCTAATTTGGTCTTACTTCCATACACTGCTTGCTGAGGGATATTATTTGCTGAGTAGAAGTAGTTCTCAACAGACCTTAGTTTGAAGCTTTAGATGAATTCCATTTTTCAAACATGGACATGGTTGCTAGGAAAAATCTTGCCACATTTGCAGCCCTTTTCATAGGTAATAATTTTTCAAATTCATGTCCCAGTGAAGAAAGTCCTTTTTGCAAAAATTGATGAATTCCCTCAAGGTCAATGCTTAGTCAACATCTCAGCCAACCACACTTGAAGAGTACAAGATCAAGGTGGCATGAGTGGGACATCTGTCTGCTGCTGGGCTTCTGGTGGCAGGGATTCTGGCTGCAGGGAAGAAAGCCTGCTGGGTAGCTGCTAATTCTTCCAGTTGCTACAGTCCATCAAACAAGAACAATCCCTGTGTAATTTTTAGTTTGGGAGAATTAATACTATAGGTGGTTTAGGTATCAAGTGTGACAGCTTTACTAATTAGCTTTTTCAAGATTCACATGTAATCCATTTCAAGGTTAGCAAAAGACCAGTTCCAGCATCAAGCATATCATAGACCTAGATCAATGTCTCCCTTTACCACTTCTAACTTAATGCCAGGATTCATCCTGAAGCGCCATAATTTTGGGCTGTCTTGTAGATGTTTTTTTCTGAGTTCTCCCTGCTCTTGTCATAGACTTGAATGGGAGCTATGACATCCCATCACATTAGAGTTCCATAACAGTGAATCTCTGAGAAAAAGTGTTGGAAGATTTTGATACCTACTGTACTCACTACCCTGGATATAAAATTAGTCTACACTCTACCCCAAACACTTCATGACACGGTTATGCTGAACTTCCCCTGTCCTGAACAAAAGGTCACTTTACACATTTTATACGCATAATGGATGAGCTTCTCAAGAATAGCATAAGAGACTTTATCCATAGAGAGAACAGTACACAGCTTTCAGCTTAAAAAAATAGATTAATCTTTATTTGAACACTCTACTATATTAATTTTATTTATCCTTATGAATATGAAAGCCAGAAATTTTTATAACTTGAATTTAAAAGACAGAAAGAATATTAGAACAAGATAATATCTATAAAAAATGTGAAAGGTTATCTATCTTTGTTTCTTTGAACAAGGAAAACACCAAACTGTCTTAAAATGTTTTCATGGCTACTTTAAAAAATATTGTTAGACTTTATATTTTTACAGCAGTTTCATGTTTATAGAAAAATTGGGCAGATAGTACAGAGAGTTCTCATATGTCTTCTTTCGACCACACAAAGATTCCGTATTACTGACATCTTCCACTGGTGTTGTACCTCTGCACAATCAATGAACCAATATTGACTCACTATTATTAACTAAGGCCTATAGTTTCCATTTGGCTCATCTTTTGTGTGGTATATTCTGTGGTTCTTAACAAATGTATAATGATATGTGTGTATTATTATAGTATCATACAGAATAGTTTCACTGCTTTAAGAATCTTTTGTGTTCCCCCTATTCATACCTCCCTCACTGGAGCCCCTGGCAACCACTAATCGTTTTACTATCTCTATAGTTTTTTACCTTTTTCAGAATGTTATATACTTGACATCATATAAGATGTAGACTTTATAGACTGACTTCTTTTATTTTGCAATATGCATTTAAGTTTTCTCCATGTCTTTTTGTGGCTTCATAGCTCATTTCTTTTTAGAGCTGAATAAGGATGTGTCAGTTTGTTTATCCATTCACCTATTGAAGGGCATCTTGGTTGCTTTCAGTTTTTGACAATTATAATTTGATATAAACATCCATGGGCAGGTTTTTATGTGGATGTATGTTTTCAACTCATTTGGAAAAATACCTAAGAGTATGATTGCTTGATCGTATGGTAAGAGCATGTTTAGTTTTGTGAGAAACTGCCAAACTGTCTTCCAAAGTGGCTGTACTAGTTTACATTCCTCCCAGCAATGAATGAGAGTTCCTGCCACTTTCACAGATTATTTCTACATTTGAAATTCTAATTAGTAAACAAATGTTTAAGAAATAGAAGTTAACTGTCTACATAACTTTAGATGCAAAAAAAATTTTAGAGGATGGATATCCTAAATTAGGTTTGACTTAACAGTCACAATTTAACTTCTGTTTCAGTATGGAGGGCAAATTTGGGGCTTTCTACTTCAAGGATTAAGATGCTTTCAAGTAAATGTCTCTCCTGAAGTCCACACCGAAATCCAGGCCTCCCCAAGAGCAATGAATCCTTTATTAAATTTGTTCTCTCTTGATATATTTTCCTGCCTAGGTCTCGCTGCAAATTTGGCTAAAACCATTTTGACTACATCAGTGAGGTAGCTTCCCAAGTTATTTTTATCATGATTACTCTATTTTAAAAATAATTTTTAAATACATATTTTATTAGTTCAAGTTATTTAATTTTAATCTAACTTCACACTGTTTTATAGTTTTCTTTTAAAAATCTAGCTAGTCAAAAGCATTGACATATTTTTAATAAACCACGTAATTTTTCTAAGTTTGTAATGTTGTATCAGAAATATATTTATAATTCACCATCATACACTACATAAGTTGGGATTATTTTTCCAACAGGATAAGATTTAAATATGCACCTGTAACTTTTAGTTAATGTTAAACTTGCAACACATATATTTTTCCTTGGAAATATTTTTTAAAACACAAAACAATGACACAAATATCACAGCAATTAAAATGACAATATATCATGAGTTCCCCTATATTAAAATTTTATCTTCCTTCCACTTGCCATTCATCATATACTTTGGAATATTTCTGATATATTACTGCATGGATGCTCACAGACATATTGTCTCAGTTTTAGAAGCAAATGACAGCTTTATTTTCCAGATCATTTTCAAGGGAAAACCTTACTTACCTTTTCTTGTTTTCATGAGAAAACTTTTCCTTTCCAGGAGGGGAACGGTATTGGAGTAACACTTTGCCACTTAAATTTTTTTCACATACTCTTCCTTGGAAAAGAAATAATGAATTTTACTGTCATGGTGGCCGGAGTCCAACATTTATTGGTCCATTTCTTCATAGACAAGGTAAAGGTGTGATGTCTGCTGTGTTCTTAGAGCCTGTGGCTTCCCTCCTTTGGCTCTTCCTGCTTTCAGAAAAGGTCTGTTTTGTTTTTGCCATCAGGTAACTAGGGGGAAGAATTTCTTCCCTAAAACTGAATTAAATGCAAATGAATGATGGAGCAATAGAAAGCCCATCTGATCCAAGCTGCATCTTCAAATCACGAGTCGCTCAATAAAGCTGCTATCTGGATCCCCATCTCATACTTCTTTCTATTTCTTAATTGGTTCTCAATGCAGAGAAATAAGGGCTGTGATTCAATCACAGAAGGTTCTTTCCCAATTTGAAATAACTGTCAGGAATTACCCATTAGCTAACCCATGATTCAGACAGAATTTTTTTAAAGAAAGAGGTTTCTATATTTATTGATTCCTTTGTATATGCTAATAACTATGTATCAGTTATTTAGTCTGATTTAATCTCACTAAATCTTGGTTAGAAAAAGGTGCCACAGACGAGTTCTTTGTTTAACAATAGGATTATTTCAGCATTCTTTCTCATAAATGCATGGTTTATAGACAGTTCCAAAAGATAAAGGAAACCAGTTTGTTTTTTGTTTTTGTTTTTCTTCATAAACAACGTATCATCTTCATTGATCATGATCTATGTTTTTCAGTCCAGCATGTTGATAGTAGTAATCCTTGGATTTGTAGGTGAAAAACTCAGGACAGAATGCTTTGACTTTATTCAGTACTATGATGTTTATTCTCACAGAAGCTTAATCATGGATATACAAACTGTAACCTTATATACTTAGTATAAGTTATCTGCTAGATTGAAAAACATTTTGGTTTATCAAAACTAGAAATTAGAGATCTGTCTAATTATCTTATCTAAAAGATTTGTCATGTTGGAGGGAGACCACAGCGGAAAGGTTGCTTTACATTTTATACAAACTTTCTAGCTGTTTAAAACAGTTCGATATGATCACGCGAAACATGGTTCAAATCCAAAACCTACTGGAGGGTTCACCAAGCACAACCCACCCCTTGTACCAATCCTTGTTTTGTGATATCGGAAGTTGAATCTTTTGACACTTGAAAAATGTTTTCCTATTGCCCATATATTTGCCTCAAAGTTTATAGAATTTTTCAGTAATTACCTCTAAATATAAACTCTTTTTTTCCTAGAAGTACAAAATTATTCAAAATTTAACCTTATTTCATATAATGAAATATTCCCTGATAAAAATGGAGTTGGTCTGCTCAGACCACCTCCTCTTTTAGGACCCACACACTTAACCGTCAGGTACTGCTGGGAACATGAGTTTGGGGTGAATCATAACTATTCTGCACTAGGAATTACTTTCAGCCCTATGCTAAGATTACATCACTTCAGGGTCATCCTAGGGAATCTGTTAGGATTATTGTATCTTTTTTTTTTTTTTTTTTTTTTTTTTTGAGACAGAGGCTTGCTCTACCACCAGGCTGGAGTGCAGTGGGATCCTGGCTCACTGCAACTCCTGTTTTCCAGTTTCAAGCAATTCTCCTGCCTCAGCCTCCAGAGTAGCTGGGACCACAGGCACGCACCACCACATCCAGCTAATTTTTTTTTTTTTTTGTATTTTTAGTAGAGATGGAGCTTCACCATGTTGGCCAGGATGGTCTCGATCTCTTGACCTCGTGATCTGCCCTCCTTGGCCTCCCAAAGTCCTGGGATTACAGGCGTGAGCCACTCCGCCCGGCTGGAGTGTTGTATCTTAATAATTTCTCCCTTTGCCTACTCTGAGTTCCTCATTTCCTTAAATGATGCTCCCAAGAGCATTCTTGACTATCCCCCTGCATGAAATTCTCAGTGTCTGTTTCTGGGGAACTTGACAAAGGTAATACAAGAGGGGCGAGAGGGACATAGAGAGTAGGTTTTTAGAGCTATATTAGCCCTTGGCTGATGCTAAGGACTCATCTTTGTTAGTCAGTGGGACTTGGAGAGTGCCTGACATATTCAAACAGTAATAATGCTAAACTGTTCTTTGGTGGTTAATTTTCATGGGATGCAAGTGAAAAGAAACTCATTTGTTGGCACAATGTCTCTGGCACTTGGTAAATATAAGAGAAATTGAACTTATTGTCAATGGAGCTGGGTGACTCTTGCTGACTACCATTGAGTTGTTGAAGAGAGAAAATGACAGGGTGTGGGTGATAAATCACCATTTCAAGAGCAACTGAAAGCAGAGTCTTTTGGGTAGTATTTAAGGAAACCTTAATTTCTTGCAGCTAGAGGGCATACAAAATGGAGAACTTGTCTCAGGATTTCATAATAAAATAGCAGAGCTTCAGGGTAAGTTGAGCTCTCAGTTCTTCTTATACCAGATTCAAGAGTCTAACAGGGAGGTAGTAGGACCATGAAGCTTGAGGAGACATTTGGGTAGATGCAGCTGAGAGGCTTGTTCTCCTAGATTCCACTGAACCAACTCGGTTTGGTGAAGTGATACATACACCCTAGTAAATGATAGTGCTTCTTTTCTTGGAACTAGGGGAAAGTTAGTAAGGTGCTTAGTAAACAACATTAAGGAGGCATTCTCTCTCAAGTTTGTGAAAGTGTAGTGGCTGTTAGGATGCCAAGCTTCTCCAGGCACCTCACTGTTCTCACCCTAGTCCTGACCTTGACGTCTTGCTTGAAGATCATGGAAAGTACTCAAATTTGGCAGGTGCCTTTCAAAGTTATGCTCACACCACTCAGGATCTACTTTATCTCCCTGGCAGGCAACTATATCAATAACAGGGATCAAATCTCAGCAATGTATAGATGAGGAGATGGGGGGCATTCTAAGAGAAAATAAATATTATACATTGAAGAAGTTTCAAAGTATGTCTACTATGTGCTAGCAAAAGCTGGAAGAGCATGTATGGGAAGAAACCCTGAGGTGTTGAAAAAGAAAAGCAGAATATTAATTTAAATAAGGGAGAGTGCATAGAAATAGGCATACTTCTGTGAAGCAAGATTTACTACTCTGACAAGGACCCTGATGATGTTACTAATATGCTGCTGGAATGACCCTTCAAAGTTTGGCAAAAGAAATGGTTCATGCTATGTAAAACAGAAAAGCCAGATGGTAAGGACATACTTAAAAATAGTCATTCCAGGGTGTATATCCCATGCAAGGCTAGAACACTCATGAGCTGAGCTGACTGTTTGAGAGGATCCAGAAGACAATTCATTTATCCACAATTTAACAATGAAAATCAAAAGTCATGATCCCACGTACAGCTTTAAGTAAGTTCTCAGACTCAGAATCCACTTATTGAAGGAAAGGCTGAACATCCATGAGAAAGGATTCTTGCATCATCATGGTAAATTCACTAACTATTACTCCTGCCATGTTCCCAAGGGATCTATTGTCTTTTATTCATATAATTATGTATGGTAGAAAGGGAATATACAAACCTTTCAATGATTGCTTAACTCTGGTTCCAAATTAAAATGCACTATGAGCTATTTTACTCTCCTGGCTTATGTTGTAATATACTTTAAAATGACCTGGGCCTTCTGGGTATTCTGCAGAAAACATGTTATTTCACTCAATGACTGCTCTCATGCAAGTTACAACAATTGAGCAATATGTGATGAGTATATAAAAAGCCTTGGAAAACATATCTGTAGAGGTGAGAGATAAGCCCTACCAAGGTTCAGGGCCTGTCACACAGTTAAGCACTTTTGGATTCATTGGGATGAGGTCTACTGGGACACCCTCTCCTAATAAAAGATAAGTTATTGCATTTCACTCCTCCTGCCACCATGAATGCTGATGCTTGCTAAGGACACCCTAGTTCAGGAGATGGCATATAGGGCACAACCCCAACCCATTTACTTGGTGAAATGGAGTCTGCCGGTTTTAACTGGACCCAGATAGGGAAATAATTCTGTAGAAGGTCCAAGCTGTGGAATAATAAGAACTGCTGCTTGGGTCATAAATTAGGTAGACACTCTGGTACTAGACTTGCCCATAGTGAAAAAAGATGCTGTGCTGATTTTATAACCAGTACCAATAGGAGAATTACAACATAGAACTTAGAGTTCTTTGACAAGGCCAGTCATCAATAAGTCTACACTGTTTGAAAACCAGTTGCTGGTATGCTTCTGGGTCCTAGTAGAGATGGGATATTCGATGATCATTTATCAAGTGACTATGTGACTAAAGATGGGTTCTGTAAGACCCACTAAGTTCTCAAGATAGGTAGCCTTAGTAGCAAATCATCACAGATAGAAGAGGCATATGAAAAATCAGATCTGAGCACAACCAGAAGACATAAGTAAACAAAGAGTGACCCAGACCTCCATCTGGTAATCAGCCTTGTACTGGTCTCTGACTTAGCTCTGGCTTATAGTTGCATGAGGTTTACCTCACCAGTGATGGATGAATAAAGGAAAAGACTGAATTCAGTTTGTTACTGGTGGGCTTAGCATGTTAGTGGGATCTGAAAGTACACAGCTAATACTATAACCCTACGAAGGGGTAGACCTGTAAGACAAAGCTCTGGGCAGTATACCGTTTCTTTAACTTTATGAGGAAAGAAAAATGGCCAAAATATAGATATCCATTGGCTTATGGACAGTACAAAATGTCTTACCAGGTTGATCAAAAGACTGAAAGAAGAAAAATTGGAGAATCAGGGTCAAGGGAGTTCTGAGCAGGAGGCATGAGATGGGCCCATTGAAGTGAGCATAAAGTGTGAAAACTTTTGTACTGTTTGTTAGTCTCCAGTGTCTTATCTGGCTGTTCAGAAGACTGAAAGAAGAAAGATTGGAAGACTAAAAACAAGAAGTTCTGAACAAGAGGCATTAGATGAAGCTATTAGAATGAGGATAAAACGTGAAAATCTTTATATGGTTTGTTAGCATCCACCAAAAGCAACCACCAAAAAAAGAGATCTTAAGCAACCAAGCGGACAGAATGACAGGCAATTGACATCAACCAGACTCTGTCATTACCTGTCTCATTTTTGGTACAATGAACACACCAATGACCAAGACACCAATGTCAGGGATAGAAATTGAACATAGACCCGTCCATTAAACCTAGTCCCATTAGCATGAGCCTCCACTCATGAGCTCCTCAGGCTCCCATTAGCGTGAGGTTGATTAGCTATTGCCACTGCTCTTTGACCAATCTGCTCTCCAAAGAGACTAACACTGAGTCTCTGATTTTAGCACTATTTCTTGAGACGACTAACAAGACAGTCAGAAAATTGGTTAATTTGAACTTTTCTTAGGGGATGGTAGTTTTTGGTCCCCAGACCTGAGATTCTACATACGATTTCCCAGGAATAAGAAACCCATTTTACTGCAAAGGAGATGAGGAAGGGGTACATGACTGTGGAATCTATTGTTCTTATCATATAAACACCACTCAGAATATGTTAGCTGGATAAGGAAATAACACAACGTGTAATTTATTTGAGATGATGCTGTGAGACTGGAAGGTGACATAATCCTCTGGGACATTCTGTGCATGGTAAAGTTGTGTCTTGTCTGTGGTACTGAGTCTTTACTATGTAGAAGGCATGGCATGGATCCCAGAAATAAGAGTGGATGAAGGAGAATCTCTGCTCACCATCTCTTCTGCTTGAAGTTTTTGTTCTTGCAGTCCCCAGAATTTTAGGTTCTGTGGTTTAGAGATTCTGGTTCTCAAAGGAGGAAAGCTTCTGTCAAGAAGACTGAGAGTAGCATTGAACTATAAACTATGGTTGTCACCAAGTCACTCTGGGCTCAGACTCAAAAGACTAACAGGCAAAAAAAAAAAAAAAGAAAGAAAGAAACTCCCTAATAGCAGAGTTAAAAGACCCTTCTCATATAGAAGAAGAGAAGCTGATGTTATATAATAGAGGCCAAAAGCATATGTTTATACTCTGTTTCCATATTAGGATGTCTCCTGCTTCTCCAATGTCTAGTTTTAATGATAGGTAGACAAGTACAGCAGCTGCTTCCTCAGAAAGGGTTAGTGAATCAGGAGCTCAGAAACCTCATTAATGAGAGATTTTAACATCTAATGACTGTTGTGGATTATTAAATACATTTATTATATCAGTTTATATTTATCACATTGATGGACTAAAGCAGAAGGTGGGAAACTCTTTCTATAAAGGAGCAAATAATAAATATTATCAACTTTGTGGGTCATACTTCTCAGCTCTGTCATGGTAGTACAAAAGCAACAGTGCTCAAAGTGCAAATGAATGGGCATAGAAGGACTTGTCCCAAGGGCTGTAGTTTGCTAACATTTGGGACCTATAAACAGATTTACTATAATACTTTAGAGTTAACCACACAGACAATACCATGGAATTCTCAAGAATAAATCCAATGAATCCATTTTTGTTTGAATTTACATTGTCTTCCAAACTGTTGTTGCCAAAATGAGCTCTTTATATATAAATTAAAATTGGTAACTATGTTCATTTAACAAGCATTTATTAAATGTTACACATTTGTTATAGTCTGTGATAATCAGTACAAATTCCTTAAGTGATTCTCAAGGATGATTCTAGATAACCCTCACAGAACTTACATTACAATGAGGGGAGACAGCTATACATTTGTTAATTACATGAATTAATGTTCAGTTACAGATTGTGATATAATCTCTGAAGAAAAGTGTTAGTTTTCTATGGGAGCACCTAACAAATGAAAACCTCATTTAAACTTTATATTCAGAAAGACTCTCTTAATAAAATTTATCTAGAATAGAATAATGAGGCAGTAAGGCCAAAGCGAGGGGTATACGACATATAGAGGGAGGAGGATAGGTAAAGGCTCTATAAATAAACGGAGAATGATAGTTTTGAGACAATAATGGATGGCTTGTCTGGATCAAGTAAAAAGAACTGGAGATGAAATGGGAACATGGCCTTATAAGATGAAACTCAAAATTTAAGTAAATAGGACAAACTCTAAATTTTTAAGGAATAAACTTAATAAAACATTGTTGTCTTAAATACATTCAGATCGGCCTGTTGATTACAATGAGGGCCCTGAAGAGAAGCCTGGGCTGGGTATACAAATTTGGGAGTCTTTGTTGCAGAGTGAGCACTTGAAGCCACAGTGTGAATGAATGAGAATTGAACAGGACCTTCATTCCAGCCTTCTGGAAATCTAATATTTAGTGTCTTTAATTAAATATTACATATTTAATTAACAGAGGACAAAAACTAGCTTGAAAAGAGACTCAATAGCTGAAGCCAGAGATGGAGGTGGATAACTTGGAGGCTGGGGTCTTTAAGCTAAGGGAAGAAAGAGTTTCATAAAGAAGGAAGTAATTAAGAATGTCAGTTCAAGTAAGATAGGAATAAAAAGATGTCCATTGTGTGTAGTGATTTTAGTAGTGACTACGTCAATTGTTTTGGTGGCAAAATGGAAGAGATGGTGAGTTGAATTGTATGACTTGATATAAATGTGACATGAAATGGAGAGAATGAGAATAGTCCAATCTTAAGAAATTCAGAGGAAAGAAATGAACCTGCATATGGAAGGGCTATGTCAAATAGAAAAATCACCATTTGCTTGCTTTGTTTCTTTGCCAATTTTCTTTGGTTTTTAAAATGAACTTGTTTAAAGATTGCAAAACTCGGTTGGGGGCAGTGGCTCACGCCTGTAATCACAGCACTTTGGGAGGCCGAGGTGGGTGGGTCATCTGAGGTCAGGCGTTCCAAGACCAGCCTGACCAACATGGTAAAAAACCTGCCTCTACTAAAAGTACAAAAATTAGCTGGGTGTGGTGGCGGGCACCTGTAATCCCAGCTATGCAGGAGGCTGAGGGAGGAGAATCATTTGAACCAGTGAGGCGGAGGTTGCAGTGAGCTGAGATGGCGCCGTTGTACTCCAGCCTGACGACAAGAGCGAAACTCCATCTCAAAAAAAAAAAAAAAAGAAGATTGCAAAACTCCAGTTCACGGGGACTTCCTGTTTAAGTTTGGGAAATAGAAAGTTGAAAAGACCATTACGCCCACCTTCACCAAACAGCAACAGTGAACAAATCTAGACAGATCTAGATTCACAGCTTTGTTTTTAATTTTTAAAACATTGATTAATTTTTAATTAACAAATTAAAATGTATATATCGATGGAGTACAATGTAATGTTTCGACGTATGTATTCATTGTGGAATGATTAAATGGAGTTAATCACTTCTTTTCTTGAACACATCAGAGGACTGAGGTTGCAAAATCCAAAAAAAAACCAGTTGCCTTCAAGGACGATGAAGATGAGTATTTGCTTACATGGGGCAGATGATGCCAGACTGGTGAGAATTTAACTAAAAAGCTCAATGAATCACAGAGTTGAGTATAATCTAGTAAAGGAATAGAGAACCACATGTGGCCCTGGTATGAGATCCTACTTACAGGATTTTCTTCGCGGACCTCATTCAGTGCTCACAAATAAGATTATGAACAGGGTGAGAGTCCTGCAAAAGAATCACTACCCTTGAAAAAAAGGACTGTAGGAAATTTCAATAAACATGTGAAAGGCATGAAGCCCTGCTCCAATCCTTCTCCTCACTGTCCTACAAAATAAAGAATTAAAACAATTTGGGAAGGAAAACAGAACATGGTGCTTTTAAAGCACAGGTGAAGCTTACTGCATTTCAGAAACTAGAATAGAAAAACAAAACGGTCTTAACACTGGGGAGCAGCAGTCAAAGAGGCTGGGACCAGAGCACAGCCAGGTATAAGATAGAATAACCTACTAATGTAACCCAGGGACTCAGTGCCTAAGATTAAGCAGAACAATAGTGAACACTTTTTTCCTTTTCCCTTAACCTAACTGAGAGGTTGACAGACATCAGTAATAAATAGTACCAAAATATATGTAATTGGGAATCAAGAAAGAGAAAGGAATGAGGAAGAAGAAATATTTGAAGAAATAACGGCTTTTTCAAAATTGTCTACCAAAAAATCCTAGAATATATATAAAAATACTGAAGCAAGAAAGTGAGTTTAGCAACATGGCCAGTTACAAGATTAATATTTGAAGCCAATTGTATTTCTATATGCTAACAATAAACAATTAGCCACTGAAATAAAATGAAAACAGGACAATTATCAATAGCACTAATGAAATTGATATACATCTTACAAAATATATATAAGATTTGTATATATGCTAACCAAAAAATACTGACGAGATAAATCAAAGAAGGTGTAATAAATGGAGAAGTAACTTTTTATGTATTGAAAGTCTCAATATTGTTAAAATATCAACTCTTCCAAAATGGAAATGATCTACAGATTCAACACAACTTCAATTGAAGCCATAAAGAATTTTTTGTATAATACAATAGAATGATTCTAAAATATATATGGATAAACAAAAGACAACAAAAAAAGGGAAAAACAATTTAGAACTGATATTGAATGCAAGGAAGACAGACTTGATATTTATAAGTGAAACTTTTTTGAGAATACAGAAAAAGCAATTGCATAGTGCTCCATAATTTAATAAACAACATTAACATATCTTACCTCTTTAATGATGGTTCGTAAAATATGTTTTATATATGATACCTTAGTCCATTTGGGCTGCTATAACAAAATATATTAGACTGAGTAATTTACAAGCAACAGAAATTCATTGCTCATAATTCGGGAGCTGGAAAGTCCAGTATCAAGAAGTCAGCAGATTTGATGTCGTGTGAGGACTCATTCTCTGCCTCAAAAATGGAAGCTTGTATGTGTCATCACATAATGGAAGGGGCAGGCAGTCTCCCTCAAGCCTCCTTTATAAGGACACTAATATAATTCATGAGGATGGAACTTCACATATTAGGTTCCAACATACAAATTTTAGGGGAACAGCAACATTCAGATCATAACAGATGAATACAGTGAAGCCCAGAGCACTATATTTGTAGGAGGCAATAAAGTAAGTAGTAGTACTGATAGCTAATAAGAAATTCTGATATCAGAATGTTTCACTACACCCCTTCAAAGCTTTCAAATCTATCAAAGTAACCCTCTGAGTTTGCAGTATTATTTATAAAACTGTATTTGTAAACATGCAATGAGATTAAGGGTATGTATTAAAAACATATCAGATGTTTGTAAAATTTTATAAAATACTTTTTCCAAACAATTGATTTGGTTATATCATTTAAAATATATTGTTACTTTTTTCTCTGATTGTATTAATTTATTGTCTTTTCCAGTTGATGCTTGTTTATGTGATAAAACATTTTAAACAAGATACTGACTAAAGTGTTCAAAATCTCAGAGTTGGAGACAGACTGTCAGAACTGATTTCCAAGAAGAGATAAAAATGTATCATTCTAGTTTTTAGTGACAACTTAGGAGGGAAGAGTTCACTGAGATGAGAGAGAAGAGTCCCCAAAAGCTCCCAGGGATTGAGATAAAGTAGTTCGTTTTTAGGGTTTTGAATCTGTAATGTGGAAATTCAGACTCTAGTTCAAGGGGAAAAAATAGTACTATAGTTTATATATACAAAAAAAATAGGAACACTACATTTCAAAATAAACTGATGTTTTAAAAATTACTTGGGATGAAAAAAAGGACTGTGAGAAAACAAAACATTTTATAAATTTCAAAAATGGACAACCATTCCAGTGCTATGACATAATGGATGAGAGAGAGGACGTCGCTTTTTAGCTTTTGTTGTTCCTCCTCTTCTATTTGAAGGAAAAGTATTTTCATATTATAAAAGGGAGTACAAATACTGTTTGCTCTGAATCAGTGTCTGCAGGCCTTGGTGGGATTATGTGAGAGGCGAGTTTGTTCTGAGAACCAAGATTAACTATTTCCTTAGTGAGAGGAACTGAAAATATGAATGCTAACCATTATCAGTGCTCTTCAAAGATTTTTGTAAATTAGAGGACACTTGCAAATGGAAAAATATATAGGAGATTTCTGTCTGAGATAATTTCTCCTTTAGAAATAGAGAGGGCAAAATCGTTTCTCTAAGCACTCTTATTACCTGAAAAATGTGCTGCATTCAAGGTTACCAGAGTTAATTTTACCAAAAAGGGAGGAAGATTCACTTCTGTTACAGCACCTTCAGGCAGTGGGTCAGTGAAACATGAATGTCTACTTCTGATAACATGATTTGAAAGGTCGAGCCTTTGCTACAGATTAGGGTGTTGGAATGTACGTGTTTATTATTCAGATGACGATTTAAGACAACATGACTCTTACTTTATTTGAAAGAGTAAACAAGGCAAGGTCTAAGAGAAGCCATTATGTGTCATGTAATAACAAGTGCACACACTGGCTAACCACCTTGCTTCAATATCTCAGGACAAAAAGGATTGGAGGGTGGCTTTTGGTACCAATGTGTGCTTTTTCTTTTACCCCAATAAAGAACTTTGCTTAAAAGGTTAAGACTTCACATCTGATATGCCTACGTGTCTTATTAATTATGAGCAGAGAATTTGGAAAAATGAGACTTCTCATTGCTACTAGAATTGAGCTCACAGCTCATTTGTGAGCTTGTCCTCCAGTCCACAATCTCCCTCAAAAGGGCTTGCATTGCCTACTAAGCTTTTATGTTATCTGAATTCAAGTTTGGATTAACTCTCTTATTCCTCTGAATAAGAATGTTACAGCAAACTAATTCTAACTTCGAAAATGAACAAGAAGGCATATTGCAGAAATATTAGATAAACGTAGTTTTTAATGCATTTAATAAATGTACTACAGGAAATATTTACTTCAATGAATAGTAGGCAAGCACCTACCTTGTGTAAGACTCTCTTGTAGGTTTGAGGATACAGCATTGAACGAAACACAAAAAGCTTCATGGAACTTGAATTATAAGCATTCATGAAGAAATGTTTTATGGGAGTAAAATGAGAAGATGTTAGTTCCTGGGAACCCAACTTTTATTTTATTAGGCTAAAGACCTAATGGGATGTCATAGGTATAAACAAGTGATTTGGCAAGGTTTCTTATACTCATATATAATTCAGATAAATAAAGAATAAAATGGTGTGCAGTTGCAATAATACTTGACAACTGTAATTAAAGAGAATAATTTCTGGATAGCAACTGTAGAGAGATCTGTAGTGCCATTTTGAAGGCCTTGTTTCAGTCAACATTGTATACTACTTATAATTTATTGTGCCATATGATAGAAAAGCTCATGAAAGTACAGTGGAATAAAAACATGTAGATTAAAAGACATATACAGAAATTACATAGAGAAAAAAGATCTAAAATATGCTCCAAAAAATATGAGAACCTTTTTAGAAGGGCTTCAATGTCCCCATGTCCCTGTCATGATAGCTCTGTTTCAGGTGTCCCATATTCTTACAACTCTCATTTTCTTACTGTTTACTGAATGTGAGCAAAACACAAAGAAATTGAGAAACTATCTTTGGATTCTGGAACATCTAGGTTGAAATTCTGGCCCCTATCACATATGTGAAGCATAGTGGATACCATAAATTGTAGGGTCTATTATAATTTTATAACTATTATCATTATTATTAACTGTAGTGCTTTTTTCTTCCCTTCACCTTTAATGTAGGATCTGAAATAATCTACTTTCATAGCTCTTATACCTTTTGGTGCAAGAAAAATTCTATGCTTTCAATAAAAGTTTGTTGACTGAATAAATGTATGAGAGTGAGTTCCTCCTGTTTACAGATGGTATAAAGCTCAGACAAGAGTAGAGAGTTTGGATAAAAAATATAATAGGCCAGGCGCAGTGGCTCACGCCTGTAATCCCAGCACTTTGGGAGGCCGGGGCGGGTGGATCACGAGCTCAAGAGATAGAGACCATCTTGGCCAACATGGTGAAACCCCGTCTCTTTAAAAATACAAAAATTAGCTGGGCATGGTGGCATGCACCTGTAGTCCCAGCTACTAGGGAGGTTGAGGCAGGAGAATTACTTGAACGTGGGAGGCAGAGGTTGCAGTGAGCCAAGATCATGCCACTGCACTCCAGCCTGACACCTGGCGACGGAGCAAGACTGTCTCAAAAATATATATATATGATAATAAAATATTACCTATTAGAAAGGATCTAATGGGGTAAAATATTACAAGAATACATTGAAAAATAACTATGAGCTTTCAGAAATAAATAGAACCAATATAGGAGAGAGGGCTTGAGAACTACTTGCACAAATGAAATATATTGGTACTAGGGTTATGCTGAGTCATTTTAGTCACATGTAGTTATGTTAAGAGATATAATAGAAAGTGAGGAAATGGGTTAAGTTCTTAAAAATATAAAACTTTATTCTTGGGCTAAATTCAGGGTTTTGAGAAATATTGTTTGCCAATGACAACATCAAAGTCAAGCATGAATTATTAGACACAGATGTTAATCAAGAAAAGAACCAGCTGCTCTTGGGTCTGCCTGGCCTAGCCAAGCCTTTGGCAGTGTGACATTTTTCTTTTGTTGGAATTGTATGAAAGAACCCCTGGACGGCAAACGATCCTATTATTTGTAGATGATTTCTACAAATGGATTTCTGTCCCTGATTAACAAACAGGTTATGCATGGAGGCAGCGTTTTTGAAGTTTCTGAGACTAAGGCTTATATCCAAATGTTTTTCTGTGTATTTCATTGCATCTGTTATGGACATTTTTGGGGGGGAGAAAAAAAAACAAAACTATTTTTTACATACCTGATCTCAAATTCTGACTGTAACACATTCTATGTGTGCTTCTGTACAACGTAAACTCTACAGTCATCAATCCTCTTATACCTAAAATAAGGGTAATAAAAACTAGGATTATTGGAAAGATTGAGATAGTGGATTTTTATGAAGATTAAGTCAGATGATGGAGGCAAAACACTTAGTTCTGTATCTGGCAGAAAGGAAGTTCAAAGTCCTTGTGCAAGTAGGGTTATCCTCTTACATACTAGGGAAGTGATTCATTCATAAATGCAAATTATTTGACAGATGTCTTACACTAAGAGTGCTACTAATGAAAGAAAACAGACACTTTTCAAAAGAAGACAGACAACAAGCATATGAAAAATGCTCAACATCTCTAGTCATTACAGTAGAAATCAAAACCACAAGGAGATATCATCTCACACCAGTCAGAACGGCTATTAATAAAAAGTGAAAAATAAGATGCTGGTGAGACTACAGAGAAAAGGGAATGCTTATACACTGCTGGTGAGAATATAAATTAGTTCAGCCATTGTGGAAGCAGTTTGGTGGTTTCTCAAAACGGTATTACCATTTTACCTAACAATCTCATTATTGGGTATATACCCAAAGAAATGTAAATCATTCTACCATAAAGTGACATGCACACATTATGTTTATTGCAGCACTATTCATAATAGCAAAAACATGGAGTCAATCTAATGGCCTATCAATAGTAGACTGGATAAAGAAACTATGGTACATTTATACCATTTAATACTATACAGCCATAATAAAGAATTCAATTATGTTCTTCTCAGCAACATGGATGAAGCTGGAGGCCATTACCCTAAACAAACTAACACAGGAACAGAAAACCAAATACCACATGTTCTCACTTATAAGTGAGAGCTAAACATTGAGTACATATGGTCACAAAGAAGGGAACAACAGATACCAGGGCCTACTTGAGCATGGAGAGTGAGAGGAGGGTGAGGATTGAAAATTTCCTATCAGGTACTATGCTGATTACCTGTGCGACAAAATAATCTTTTACCAAATTCCTGCAACACGTAATTTACTTATATAACAAACCTGCACAGGTATCCCTGAACCTAAAATAAAAGTTAAATTAGTAAAAATATTTAAAAATAAAACTAAATGAAGCTAAAAAATAAACTTCAGCAAAAAGATATTATGGACACAATAATTTTCATGCCAAAGAGCTTCAAAAATGGATAAAAAGTAAAATTGTGCTTAGATGATGTGGAAAAGCTAATTGAGAATATCACTGAAGTCTTGGAGGAAGAAGCAACCAGGCAGATAGGTGAAACTAAGATATTCTCCCTTCAAAGAGGGTAATTCTTGACGTGGAGCAAAGGCTTTATAGCTTTTATTGGACATTCTTTCCTTGATGTATTCTTCTAGTTGGTTAGAATTCCTATGTCCATGTAAAATTGAAAAAAAAAAAAAAGATAGGCAAGAAAAAAAGATCACCAACCAAAACCTCGTTGGAATTTTTATTAAAATAATGTCTACCTTGTAAATTTATTTTGAGTTCACTAAAACTTTGAGTTGTCTTATCTAAGAACTCCATGTATTCATGCTTGTCCACTATTCAAATATTATTTTATTCATCACAGTATAAACATGATCATTTTATTCAGCTCAGTATAGTCATGTACTTTTTGTCCAAGTCCTTAATAATTCTATTTATCATATCCTGTTGTGTATGCTAAAACTATTGATTTGTGGGCAACGTAGCTGAAACTTCTCACTATTAATTAGTTCTGATAGTTTTTAGGTTGATATCTTTACATTCACACACACACACACACACACACACACCCCTAAAGGTCCCTCTTCTCTATCAGGCATTATTCTAGATACTGGAGGATGTGAAAGTGGATATAAAAACAATGATAAGGTACAAATACACACCTGTTAGGATGCTAAAATATGAAACATCGACAACACCAAATACTGGTAAATATGTGGATCGATAGAACCTTTCTTTGACTGCTGGTGGGACTGCAAAATGATATAACAACTTTGGAAGGCAGTAGGCGGTTTCTTACAAACCTAAATATAATCTTACCATATGATCCAGCAATCACTCACACACCTTGATATTTACACAAATGAGTTGAAAACTTACATTCACACAATAACTGCACACAAATGTTTATAGCAGCTTTATTCACAATTACCAAAACTTGGAAGTAACCAAGATATTCAATAGCTGAAGAGATAAGCAAACTGTGGTACATTCTTACTATGGAATATTTTTCAGCTCTAGCAATAAATGAGCTATCAAGACAGGAAAAGACATGAGCAACTTTAAATGCATATTGATAAGTGAACAAAGCCTATTGGAAAAGCCTTCATTCTGTATAATTTCAACCATATGCTATTCTGGAATAGGCAAAACTAGAGAGACAATAAAAAAGATGACTGGTTGTCTGGAGGTTGATAGGACAAAGGGGGAGATGAATAGATGAAGCACAGTATAGTATAACTATTCTCTATTGTGCTATCATGGTAGGCACGTGTAATTATACATTTGTCAAAACCCATAGAATGTATAACACAAAGAGCAAACCCTAAAGTGAACTACAGACATGAGTTAATGATAATGATTGCGTATTGGCTTATAACACATATGTCACACTAATGCAAAATATTAATAATGGGGAAACTGTTCTGGGGATGTGCAGAAACATTTTGTACTCTATAGTCAGTTTCTGTAAATGTAAATCTGTTTTAAAGGAAAAATTCTATTAATTTACAAAAGTGAATAAGATGGACCAGCTCCTATCATCATGGTGCCTATATTATGATGAAGGGAGGTATACAATGAATAAAAGGATGAACACAGGTAGTGATACGTGCTGTGAGAATTAAATAAAGCATCTATCTTGATAGATGATGATTTCAATTTGGGCTGGAAACTCCTCAATGTTATGGTTAAAGAAGTCTTCTCTGACATATTAAAGTTGAACCAAGATTGACTGTTTCTCAGAAAAGAAGCTTGCATCCACACCTTTTCCTCAAAACTAAATATCCAACATGAGTTTGAGCAAATCTGACTTAAAGAGAACATTTGCTAACTGGTTGTGCAGTTCTTTTTTTAAACTACTGACTTCCAGTTCCTGAAAGATCAAGAGCAAGCTTTTAAAAATATTAATTGAATCATCACTTCCCTGCTCTAAAACTTTTAACAGCTTTATTTAGATGTATTTGAAATACCAAAAAAACCTGCACATATTTAATATGTAAAAGTTGATGGGTTTGAACACATACATTCATCTGTGAAGCCATCACCCATAATCAAGATAATAAACATATCCATCACCCCTAAATGTTTCCTCATGACCCCTACCCATTTTTTAAACCTTAGATGACTTCTCGATTCATTTAGAATGTGATACAGTATTCTAACAGGACTTCAAGGTTCTTTGCAATCTGGGCCTTTTTTTTTCCCCAACTTAATTTTAGGCTCAAATTCCTTCTGTTCCACTAAAATGTCATCCTCACTAAGTTCCCACCTGAACCCTTTTTCCTTCAAATACATGAAACTTTTCAAGACTTCAGGGCCTTGCCCTTGCCAACGCATCTGTCAAAAGCATCCCTCCAGTGTTCTTTTAAATCACTGAGTTATTTAGGAAAAGATTTTTGTAAAATAGCAGTGATAAAGTTCATTCTCTTCAATCTGTTGTCAAATATCCCCATGGCTCTCTCCCTCTCTTAGTTTAGATCTTTAATCAAAAGTCCCTTTCACTGAGGCCTTCCTTGACCACTCTCTGACATGCTTCTTCCTTACTTTTCTCCCCTTTAGGACTTGCGATCATTTTACTTATTATATTGATAATTGCTTGTACTCCTAAGCAAAATATAATTTCCTAACTATATTATAAGGATGTAATATAGTCTTACTATGTTATACGGATATAATACAGATCTTACTATATGATAAGTATAGTAAGTCTTACTGTAAGTTCTTATTATATTTAAGTATATTATTACTATATTACAGTTCTTACTATATTATAGGGATATAATATAGACCTTACTATATTATAGGGATATAACATAGTCCTTACTATATTATAAATATATAATGTAGTCTTAAAGTATAGTAAAGTCTCACTATAAGTTCTTACTACAAGTAAGTATATTATTACTATATTATAGTTCTTACTATATTATAAGCATAAAACATGAATCTTGTTCCTTTTGCTCACTGCTCTATCTAGACACTGCCTAGACAATGTGTGGCCCGTAATGACATTTGATAAATACCTGATGATTGAGAGAAGAACAGCATAATGTAATATTTGTAAAACACAGGGTTTTTTGGTTAAAACTATACGTGGTTTTAATGAAAGTGAACATCACCTTGTTTTAATTCTGTCTGAGTATATCATATAGTCACAGCATAGTTACAATTTGCATTATCTTTTCCTAGATTTAGAAATGTTTTCTAAATATAGAGGTTTTTTATTTGCTGATATCTGTGTGGGACTCAACTGGAAGTTTGCTGGGCATTGATCACTCTGTTCACTATTGAAGGTGAATAAAATTTTAGCATTTAATGTAATAAATGACATAAACAGGCTGAACATATATTTTTATTCCAAAACTGGACTTCCAGAAATAGGTTGTGTTCCTTAAAACTAAATACAAGTTTCTATTTAGTTCTGCATAAGATGATAGTTAAAAATAATACATTCTTGAATGACTTTATTCTAAGTCATTTCTTGAATGAAGTCATTCAAGAAAGTTTTTAGAATAAAGTCATTCAAGAAAGTTTTGTGAATATAGAACATTTTCTGCATTGAGGATTATGAGGAAGCTACAGTAATCATTATTAAAACAAAATACTTTTTGGGGCAGTGATCAGCACCTTACTGGGTCATCCTTTGGAGTTCTTTGGCTCAACTTACATGAAACCTAAATTTAAAGGAATCAGGTAAATACACTGGAAGACTGAAGAGGAGCTGCTAGAACTTAAAAAAATCCCGAAAGCCAGACCTGGGAAAGGATGGATGCTGAGGAAGCGGCAGGGATTTCTCAGCAGGAACTGGGATCCAAGTAAATTTAAAGGAAAAGGTAAATACACTGGAAGGCTGAAGAGGAGCTGCTAGAACGTAAAAAAATCCCAAAAGCCAGACCTGGGAAAGGATGGATGCTGAGGAAGCAGCGGGAATTTTCGCAGCAGGAATGGGGCTCCAAGCAACATCTAACTATGTCACTTTGATGGAGGAGCAGACTGGATCAAGGCTCACCTCCACATCCTGGGGGGCATTGCATCTGATCAGCCCTGCCTTATGATGTCCTGGGCTGAGGAAGCAGCTAGTGCAGCGAAGGAAAACAGAGGAATATACTAACACAGGAAGTGGGCAGTGTGGCAAGCCAACCAAAACAAGAGTCCACGCTACCCTTTAATTAAATAGGTTGAGGTAGGTACATAATGGCAAGGAATCACTGAAAAGAGGGATAAAATATCAATTCATGTAATTGCTATTACACCTGAAAAGCAGATTTTTTAAAAAAATGTTTCTGTTTGCTTTGGTTTGTATTTAGGTGTCTATTAATGATCAGAGATCAGATAGAAATGTCTGTGCGTATCATCACAGCCTAAGATCACGTCTTGCTGCCAACTCTTACAAACAATCGCAAACACAACCTTGCAATATCCCTGGGCTTTTCTTTGTTAGACTAATATTACAAAACTTTCCAATAGAAAAAATTGTCTCTACTTGTTTTTCCTAAGAGGTAGGTGTATAAAAGTAGCAAAATACAAAGACCTGTTTTTGCAAATGTATAGGTGAAAAAAACCTTTCAAATTCAAATGAAAATAAGTCTTTGTTATGGTCATGTCAAACTTAGAAACCTTTGGCAATTTGAGTGATATTTCCACTGTTAATTCTCACATTTCAGTAAAAGCAGTAATTACCCTACCTACATGTATCATGTACAAGATATTGCTTTCATGTTTCTGTATTTTTTGGTGCTCGTATGGCCATAGGGAGAGAGAGTTTTTCTCATAGCAATAAAGAATCAAGCGAAACCATTTCTATATTTATGGTGTTTCTTCCCACTGTCTACAGTTTATTTATGTGGATGTCTATGAAATGGTTTCCTTGGTAACTAAAAGGAGCCTGGGTCTGAGCGACTGTGTCACAGGCTCACCGTTTTAGGCATCTATTGCTTACAAAAAGTAACTATGCAAGAACAAAACGTAAAAAATCAATACGAATTATTTATTGAATCAATGTCTTTCTAGGGTTTTTCCATTTGGACAGTTTAGGATCCGGCTCTACAAAGGATTTCCATGTAAATAGTTACAATCCGGGAGAAATTTACGTGTATTATATAGATACTGTTTTAGGAAGTTGTATTAGTGAGGCCCTACCCCCTTTCCAAATCCATTTGCTATTAATTGCCAATGGATTTGGAATTGTTTTTGCTCTCATCTGAGTAACAACTAGCACTCAAATGTTTAATGATTCAAAATCACAGAATAAACAAAACAAGACTTGATGTGCCTCCATATGTCACACCACCACAGGCAGGAGTAAAAACAAATGCCAGAGGTAATGAAAAAATGACTGGTTTTCATAGAATCATACATGTTGTAAACAGCAGCTGGTTATCATTTATTATGAAACAGAAGCAAAGTGTCTTCATTCTGATTTCTAGCTTCTCTGTATTGCCCTCTTTCATATTGAAATTTTAAATACCTCTTGCTGGGTTCATTTGCATTCCACTGTCATTTTTCTCTTTCACTCTGCTGTTCTCTTGACTATCCAAGACGTTTGTCGCACTATGTCATCTGAAATATTTGGTATTAATGAAATTTTATATACAATGTTATCACTTCAGAAATAAAGTTTATGTCACACTTTTGAAATTATAAAAACATAGACTGATACTGAAGCTAACTGAAGGATGAACAGAGGTTAGTGGGTGGAAACTGGTAATTTCCTAATTATATTTAACCTCTGTGGCGCCTTAGCAATCATTTTAATAATGACATTATTTTTCCTATTCAACCATGTCACATTTCTGTGCTATTCAGGAAACTTATTAGTAGAGAGCAATAAAACTCTGTCAAGTTTCATATCCTCCTGTTTTTTCTGAACAGATTCTCTAAAATATTAGAATAAATTTGACTCTATTTCTCTTGCCAGAAACACAGGAATGAGAGCTTGTCTGGTGTTTCTGTTACATCATCAATTTCTCCTTTCGCTCTCATCTCTTTCCATGACACAGAATCATTACTGGCATGCCTGTCAAAATTACTAAGTCATTCTTTCCTATTCTCTTCCTTTACCACAAAATCCAGTGTTTAAATAATGAACACTGCTTCCCTTCTGTAACATGCATTGCTCACATTATCTGCACTACTTTTAGAGATCAACTATCAGAAATTAAAAGATGGAATAAGCCTCATTCAAATAAACACTCTTCCTCACTCTGGGTCCCTCACTTTATTTCTAATCTGAGATGTGGAAATTATGCTTTATACTGACAAGAATATTCTCTCACCTAGCAAATGCTTCCCCCAGACTGTAAATCTTGTTCAAGAAGGTAGCTTTTAATTTATTTCCCAAATAATGTTTTTTGGGTTAGTGAATATAAAAGATTTATTTTCCTTGATTCTTAAGATGCAAATGTTGAGGCAGTTTTTATCTGCTTTGATTTAGCTGAGGCTTATTGGTTACATATTTTTTTCCCACTCTTTTTACTCACATTCCAAATAAATAGCTATTTAAAATATGTGCATATTTTGATATATATTCTGAGATGTCTGAAAATTCTATGCCGTTAGTTAGATGATGCTGTAGATTATCGTTATATGAATTCACCTAGAATTGTGTTATATCTTAATTCTGCCAGTGCTCCTGTTGGTAATGGGGTTGTAAGTTATTATATTACCAAAAGATGTCCAGGTCAAGGTTTTCTTGGAGTTCCTATCAGGGAGCATAGTTGGGGCATTGAATTTTAAGATACAGAGTTGATGAACAGGCTAAAAACAAAATGAATCTCAAGCAATCTGTTGTCTATTCAGGTAAAGAAACTGATCATTGCAACAGGATCACTTCATAAATTTCTAAAAACATATGCCAGTTCATTTGCCTTTTTCCCTTTAAGAAGATGGCTGGCATCTAAACCGAGACCTGAGGGAAGAATGAGAATTAGATTTTAGCAGAGATCCTGAGTTGCGAAGGGACTGATCATTGATATAAGGTCAATGCACCAGGAGTAAAAAGAGCCAGGCTAATAATTTTACCAGATAAGCTGGTATATAAACTGGCCCTGTTTAAGCAGGAGCTTATAGAACATGAGGCAGCTTGCAATTTATCCCATGAGGACTAATAAGTTAAAGAAGGCTTTTTAATATTAGAACAACAAGATCTGATATACGCCGAAAACACCATTCTGATATCGGGAAGAAAATGGATTAGAAGATATGTGAGAGTGAAACAATGCACACTAATAATGTT
This sequence comes from Ateles fusciceps, assembly GCA_036589455.1. Taxonomy (NCBI): domain Eukaryota; kingdom Metazoa; phylum Chordata; class Mammalia; order Primates; family Atelidae; genus Ateles; species Ateles fusciceps. The sequence continues at coordinate 7,564,189 of JAZHEH010000174.1, read as the reverse complement.
ATTGCCGGGCTGGGAAGAGATGAAATTTGGAGCTGCTAAGGTGACAGTGAATCTCAGAAAATGCAGAGAGATTCAGGAAATATTCAGAAAGATTCAATGAGGCTTGCCAATAGATGAGCTGTGGAGTAAAAGAAGGGGGGAGACAAGAAGGCTCTAAGGCTCCTGGCTTGAGAACCTCTGTGGATAGTCACACAGTACGACTCAGGTGGCAAAAGTGGGATATTCTCAGGATTTGGTGGGGAAATAAAAACCCTGTTTTGAACATAATAAGATTGAAATATCTATAAGACAGTTTGGTAGAGATGGCAAAAGGGCTGTTGGGCACATTAATCTAAATATTACTAAGATGGCTAGGTTGGGTATATTATATTTAGGAGTCAAAAACGTAAATGGAACACCAGAACTTATTTCTCTTATTAACTGTAACTTTGTAGCTATTGATCAACCTCTTCCAGTCTTTTGTTCCCCTTACTCTCCCCCAGCCTCTAGTAACCAGCATTCTTCTTTCTGCTTCTGTGAGGTCAGTGGTCAACCTTTTTAGAGTCTACATTTCCATGAGATCATGCAGTATTTGTTTTCTGTGCCTGGCTTATTTCACTTAACATAATGTCCTCTAGCTTCAACCATGTTGTTGAAAGTGATACAATTTCAGTTTTTTATGGCTAAATGGTATTCCATTGTGTACACCTATTACATTGTTAAAATGTATTCATCTGTTGCATAGTCAGGAAACTATAGCCAACAATAACATAGTGTAAACTTCAAAATATCTAGAAGAGATAATTTTTGAATGTTTTCACTACAAATAAATTATAAGTGTTTAAGGTGATGGATATGTTAATTACCCTGGTATAATTGCACAATGTATATATGTATAAAAAAATCACACTGCACCCATACAAAAGTATAATTATTATGTCAATTAAGAATGAAATAAAACTTAAAAATACATAAATTATAGCTTTGCGATGTGAATGAATAGGGTCACAGAGAAGAGCATTTGAGAGAAGTGATAAGAAGGCATAAGACCAAATGCTGAGGAATTCTAAAATTTAGATGTTGAATCAAGAATGAGGAGCAAATGAAGAATACTGAGAAAGGGAAAGTGAGGTAGAAGGTAAACTAGGAGACTGTGTCATCTTGAAAGCCAAGAAAGGAGAAAGTTTCAGCCTCGGATGATCAACAGAGTCAAAGGCTACCGAGAAGTAAAGGGAGATGCAAACTAAAAAAAGATTTCTCATGACATGCAGCAAGCCAGTTATAGAGTTGTCTGGAGTTCTTGCATATTTTTGATTTTATTGTAAGAGTTTGTGTGAGAGTCAGATTAAAATCTAAGACTAAAGGGAATGTAAAATATTGGAGATTTTGTGTATAGACAACTTTTTCATTCAGACCAGTTTTGAAATGCAAAAGGTAGTGGAAGGAAGAGATGGGGTCATGGAAAGGAATTTTTAGAACAAGGAATTGTTTAAATAGTAGAGCACATTTGTGCTTCAATAGGAATAGTCCAGAAAAGAGCATTAATGATGTAGATCACAAAAGAGATAACTGAAAGAGTGAAACCCTTGAGAAAGTTGTACAAGATTGGACCTAGAGTGCAAGAGGGCTGATTGACCAAACTTCAGAGAAGGGACACATACTATTGTAATTGGGGGAGACTGGGACTAGATAAGGTTGCTACTGAACGGGTCTGTAGGAGGTGGCGATGGTGGTAGATACATCATTTTAAAGGAGAATAGGAAAATGAGAATAGTTAAAAAGCCAACAAACTATTGTCAGGAAATGTTTAAACCCTTCTGATGTTTTTCATCAAGGATTTCAAGTGAAAGTGCTCAGTGTATGATTTCCTTTAGATGCTTTCATGTAGCAAAGAAAAAGGAGGATATTTGGTCTCATCCAGGATTGTTTTTTCACTTGGGGATAAAGGAGAAAGAGTGAGGTAAGAGATTTAAGGATTCTTCAAGGACTCAATTGTAATATTTAGCATGAAATATAACCTGAGCAAGGAGAAACATGAAGATGGGATGAGGGTATTGATAATTTTTAAAAAGTGGTATGATCAATGGATTGAGTGTCTTAGTGAAGTGAAAGCATTGCTAATATGCAGATACGTGAAAAGGTGACTCATAAAGATCAACGATGACAGTAGAGGAATGAAATATTCCAAGTTAAGGCATTTTGGGGAGCATATAAGTCTCTATGGTATAAATATGGCAACAGAATTTCATACTGAACGAAAGTAAAAGTCATTTGACATCCAGATGTACAGCATTGAGAAGAGGTTCATGATAAAGAGCCACCCAAATGGATCCTGAACTCACCAGGAAATATTAGGAGTCACAAGTTAAAGTCTTTAATGTAAGGAAAGTGGCAAAGATGTTGGTAAACAGAAGGATTAGAGAAGAGTAGTATGCTACTAATCTAGTATGTATAGATATTATTTCTCTCAGGAGATCCAACCTACTTAAGGAAGCATTTCAATCCATTCCTCAATCCGTGCACACAGGTACATTCCCCAAGTTACCAGCTCATGGAAATAGAGGACGCTAAAAATCTTGCTCCTCAAGTAGTTCCAGAGAACTAATTGCAGTCTAGAGGTATGTCCTTTGACTAAGAGACATGTAATCTAGAGGTATGACCTTTAAACTAAGTCTAGTATAAGGTCATCCAGTATTATACTGGAAATTATTTCTTGTTTTCAACCATGTAGTAATTTGTATCTTTTAAATATGTTGATGGATTGCACTGATGTTCACTTTACAGAACCCTAAAGAAATAAAAATACACAAGCAAAAGTACTTCTACAGGTAGGCACCTAGAATTTTTTTGCTTCTGATCAGTTTATATCATATTTAGGAAAAGAGAAACACGTGGAGCAGTAAAGCACATTAAACATGAATTGCCATAAGGACTGTTGGTGCAGACTGAGGACATGGCCGAGAAAGAGGAGTGCGGGTGGGAGTCTCTTTCTTCCTTCACTGCAGACCCACTTTGGCTTGGCCATTTGATAGGAGAGGAAGACTTGCTGCTACTGTTGGTTAGAAATGAAGAAATGGATTTGGCAGAGGTTCCTAGCAGAAGTAATCAAATTTGGATGGAGCTCCAAAGCACATACACTCTATTCTACTACTTGTATTTTTGGCTGCAAATACCATCTCACATTTTCTGCTTCCATGTCATAAAGATACCTAGGATGTGTCTCTTGTACTGTTTTCCACCTCTTCTGGGTTGTTAAAAAAAAAGGATTTTCTAAGTAAAGCTGTTTCACTCTCTCTTTTTCATGTTCTGTCTGTGTGTCTCTCCTTTTCTTTCTCTCTCTCTTTCTCTCTCCCTCTGTGTACTTCAGAAAATCCTGAGAAAGGAGGTCTCAATTAAATTAGGGAAAGAGGAGGCCCTGTTTATTCTTGAACTTAAGGAGTATTCTCTTAAAAAATTTCTTTGAGGCCCTGAAATGAGGTAAAATGCAGTATTTTGATCCTTTACAAAATTTTCCTTGAATATAATAAATAAATCTCTCAATCTTCTTTTCTCTCAACTAAAGGAGAGAGAGAAAGAGAGAAGTTTTTGGCAGCATAGAATTTGGACATTCCTGGAATTTTAAGCACAGTTCTCTCTCTCCTAAGACCTTAACTTCTAGAAGGTACAAGCAGTGAATGGTTCAGAGTTTATTGATTATTCCAATCAATTCATGACTGATTAGAATAACAAATATTGGAACTGAATTTTAATCCATTCACAGCTGATTGGAATCCCAAGGAAGCCCGCACGGTGCACATGAGATGAGAGATGAGAGTTGAGTTTGGGAGTAGGACAGGCAATTAGGAGATGGGACAGTATTTGAAGATGCAGAGCCAGAATAAGCCTTTACCAGAAGAGTAAAGGAGGCACAGAAGCAGGAAAGTACCTGACACAATATTCGGGGTCCTCTAAAGAACAACATGAACAAATATTGAAAATCACAGCCTGAGGCTGGAGTATGAGCCACACGCAGTGTCCTCACTAGGGAGCTTTGCGCTGGGCACTGAGTTGTGTCCCTTTACCCACCCTTCACTCCTCTCCATCTCCTGTACAATTTTACTTTCTGTACACCAAAAGTGTCCTCAAGAAAACTGCTTACACTCGTCTGCCCACTTTTTCATCACTTGTCTACTCCTCAACACACAAGGTTCAGTCTCTCTTCTAACTGCCCTACAATGAGAAGAGAGGTCATTTGATCCCAGTGGTTCAGATTCCAATGACACTACTTTGTCCTCATAAGATGTGACTATTCACCCCTCATCTCAACCTTTATTTTTCTTAAAACCTATTCCTCAGGATTCTCTAACACCCTAGATCCTTGTTTTAACTACAATTCAATGACCTTCTCTCTTCTCGAATTCCTGTGATGGAGCATCTTGTATGATTTGGTTTCTAGGTCTTGGAATTGCTACGGCCGGGTTTAGAATAGCATCCTTTTCTATCTACCTCTTGCCCAATCTTCTGTGTGCTTTAAAATGTAAATGTTTGTCTCATTCCAGACGTTGACACCCCCTTATTTTATTTTTCATGTCCAACTTCTTACATAATATCTTTACCTTATTTTACGAACATTTAAACCTATACGTCTCACAGTATTCACCATCACACCCAGCTACTCCCGTTAATATTCACCATCTCAGCTAGCTCCTGTTAATAATCAGAAATTATCCTTGATTACTCAGTTTTTTCTTAACTCCATGCTAAATTAACCATTTCTTAGTTTTACTCCCAAAATATATCTCAGTTCCACTAATTACTTCCATCTCCACTGCCAGAACATGATTGAAAGCCAAATTATCTTTACCCAGACTTCTGAAATAGCCTTCTGTGTGATCTCCTTAGTTTCATCCTTGTCTTCCTATAATCTATTATCCAAATAATGTCTGCAGTCCTATTTTTCAACATCCATCAGAATATATCATGCTTTTGCTTAGAAGCTTCTATTTGTTTTCCCTTTAGGATGAAATCCAAAGCCCATTCCAACGCCCATCAGGCTTTGTTTGAGCTCACTCCATCCTCACTTCATAGCATCTCTCATGTTTTCCTCTAAGCTTCCAACACACCCAGGTTTCCCAAAAACTCAAAAATTATTTCCTATCTTGGATTTTTTTGCTGATCCCTGGGCCTAAAGTTATATAAGCTTTTGTTTGGTGTTATAGCACTCTCTTTTCTTATAATTTTCAGAACTTTTAATTCATGTAAAGTTTAATTCATATAAAGCTGATTTATTTGTTACACATTTTCCCCATTAAAAGGTAAATTCGGTGAGTACAGCAACCCTGCCCATCTTGCTTTCCACTTTATCCTTAGAACTGAATGAATTGTTTGATAGAGAATCAGTCAGTATTTTCTGGATGAATGAATATTTGTTGTCCAAACAGTGGCTCATAATGTGGCTTGTTGAGAAAGGCATTTTCAATAAGAATGATCAATTTGTACTTTAAATTTCTAATTCCTTTTCAAAATTATTTTTTAAAGTTAAAATTAAATAAATGTTAAACCTGTAACTATCATTTACATATATTTTTATTTTTGTTCTCAATGTATTTGGTATTTTACTTTTAAAGTAACGTTTTTATTGATATGTTGTTATCTATTTATTGGATCCTTAGTAATACTGTTGTCAATAGCATTTAAAAATGGGTACAGAGTTTAAAGAGAGATACCATATTCTGGGTTGAGAATGCAATAAAATAACCTGTACAAACTGTTGTATTATGATATTTCCCTCAAGCTTAATTAAAATCGTTGCCTCTTTTTGTACCTTGTATACCTTCTTATAAAACATGAATTTGAGCACAAGGCTTATCTGTTGAACAGATTAATAAAACAAATCATTAAAAATTTAAGAAAAATAATTCACCAGAAATGCAAATTTAAATAGACATATGTCTGTAAGTATAAATATGTATGTGTACATATGTTTACTTTATATTTGTATCTGTATGTATACATTCATATGGGTGAAGACAGAATTTAGAATTTCAAGAACTGGCAATATAGATGATTTTCAGGTCTTTTTAGATCTTGAAATATAGCATTTGACAAGTTGGATCTATCGTCTCAGAGTAATGAGAAATTAACGAGATCAAGTGGACATTTTTACTTGTTTGATTCAATTGAATCTGTTTTGAAAACAGATTGAAATTCAACAAAGTCACTTGACTGTATGGATGCCTCCTGTGTGTCAGGCTTGGTGCCAGGTAATGAGGAATCCAAGATGAAGGAAGCATATGCCCTTTCCTGGGGCTCTTCATAATCTTGGAACTAGGAATTGCCATGGCAAACTCACATGTATAGATACATGTGCTTTGTATCTATAATATGAAGAACCTATAAAACGATGTCCATGTGGAATTATTCTGCCTTTGAGGTAAAGGAATTCAGAGTTTACCTTATGCAACATACTAAGCAATATGCTAGTTCTCATTACTAGAGTGTTTTGTTTCTATTTTCATTTAATGAGAAACTGAGTTTTATATTTGGATCTATCTACCATTTTAGCTGTTATTTTCCCATGGATCTCATGCTATGACCATTGGTCCCTTCTTCCTTCAGTTCTGTTTAATGCCACTGACAGCTTGATCTGATTTGTAAACCAGGTCTAATGATGTATTAGAAGCCCCTTTCTCACCACCAGCGGATAGTGAATCTTGCTATGGCAAATCTATGTTCCATGCTCTAGGCAACTAAGTAAGAGCCAAACATACTTTTGCTTTAATCTCTTTTTTGTTATTTTGATCAATGTGACAGCACTTCTGCTTGAGTTTCTCTTTTTTCTGCAATTCCTACCTTGGGACTGGAGACCAGCTATGATAAAACATCCATTTCTTGAGGCCAAAAAGACTTTCCAACTATTGCTAACTCTCTCCTTAATGGCAGCCCTATTACCAGAACTCTCAGCATCTGCCTACAATGGGCCCATTCCAAAACGTACCAGCACATCCAACTTACTGAGCATCTCTATTTCTAGAAAGTTTTGTTTAACACTCTACACTATTATATTGGTCCCATTTGAATGTCAAGTATGAATATATTATGCACCGTTTGTTGAACTCTTTGAATATTGTTTAAGGTTGCTATACCATCTTGGAGGTTTACATAATTCATCATGATGCAAACTTCAAATACTCCTAACCTATACTCTTTTCTTGAATTTTCTCTTTACAACATACCCAGGTGGCCATATATGCATGAGTAACAACAAACATTCCAAAGGAATATTTATAGGCATTATCAGACAGGAAAAAAACAGAGGATTTTTAAATTACTAATTTAAAATTTATTCCAATATGTCAAGCTATGTTAAATCATCTGTAGGTCCAATAAATTTTTATATATATTTTTAAACTGAAGAATAATGCTTAAATACAAAAGACAAATTGTAGACTTTCTTATAATAAAAAATAATGATTTGGCTTTGGAAAATGTGTGGATTTCCTTGTGGACATAGGTTGTGAATAAAGCTTTTTCTTGTTTCTTATTTTTGGTTACCACATCCTATACCTAATGTGTTCTGAGGATGATGATATTTTGAAATTTCATTAAGATGCCATCTTGTTAATAGGAGTGTAACTAACCAAGGAATGGAAGCAGCAGTGGAAAGTAGTGGGAAGGACCCCATCTTGCTAGCATGAAGTCTTTTTCCTTTTTTCTGCTACCCAATGATTCTTAACATTTCAGGGTCACACATTCCCTTGCGAAGCTAAAACATATGGATGGTCTTCCTATAAAATTGTATAAACCCTGTAGCAATTATTAAGCCACTGTCTCTCAGCTTAAAGCCAACCTTCTCCATTGTGCTTGGCTATTGTGGGGCTGGAACTCAGACCACTGCATTACGCTTTGCCAACTATCTTCCTGTTTGGCTTTGTCAGTAAAAGGTATGAGAAGGAGCTTCAGGGCTACAGAAAAATGAAAAAAGTTGTTCCTTTCTATCTGCCTCCCCTGGACTTCCTGTCTGTGAGCCATTCCCTTAAGTTTCCAAGTTTTTGCCATTGTTTCTTTCTCTTCTGAGCACTAGGGGTTGTGGTTATTTCCTGTACTTGCTCCTTCCATGATAAAATGTTATTTAGCATTTTCTTTTTACATTTTATTCTTAGATAATGATTCCTTAAATGAATTCCCTCCATTTAAATAGCTGGTGTGGCTTTAGTCAACTGGACCCCCGACTGATCAATATTCTCACATAAATAAAACTTGTTCTTTAATTTTAAGGAGGCTGATTCCTGTGTAAGAAGTGTTTAACCAATGGATCTCTAAATCCATATAAGTTCTAAAATTCAGTGTTTCTCAGATATACATGATTGGAGAAAAGATAAAGACAAAATGATCAATGAAAGTATTAGTGAAAATGTGAGAAATAATCGCGAAAATGTGAAATAATCATCAAGTCCAATCTGTACCAACTTGGAACTATAAATGGGTTATCAACAGAAGTGATTATTTATAGGGAAGTGGATGAGTAAAAAGAAAAATTGTATGTGACAGAAGTGGGGGAGTAGTCTTGGCATATGGTCCGTAGGAATCCAGTACAGATTTTGACCACCAGAAGGAAACAGGAAGCAGATGAGTGAAAAACACAATATCGTTTCAAAAAGATTTTTTTATATAAATGCAAGTAATAGAGCTGCAGAGTACAACTTTTAAAAATAACTAAAATTATCTGGGCAGTCACTCTTTATGTGCCACAGTATTTCTTATCACTGCAATACAGTTGCTGATATTTAGAACCTAGAATGGATTTCTTGCAAGACTCTGGCAGTAATTCCTACACATCCATAGCTGTCAGGGGAGTAATTGCATTGTCACTATTATAAGGTTGTTATTGACACATGGCTTTTATAATAGAGGAATTCCATTTATGACATTTCAATTCTAATCCCTTCACCTTCTCTGCCAATGGGGAAAAAGTAGTATACAGTTAAGGGCCAGCGTAACACACACACACGCACAGAAGAAAACAAAAAATCAGTCTCTTTCTTCTGAAAGTCCAACTCCTGGTAAGGGAGACAGAATCAAATTTAATAAAATTTGAATAAATCCAATAGGAAGTAAAGGGAGAAATCAGTGTTATAATTAAGGGTAGTTGAGGGCACAGAAGAACTGGCCAATCCCATTCCCATTCTCCTTCCCAATATGCTCTTATTCCTTGAGAAATAAGATTGTATCTTTAAATCATTTCCTTTATTGTGCAACTCGCTGTATAACACCTATGTCTTCAATTGTTCAGCATTCAATGAGATAAGAGAATGAATTTGGAAAGCCTCGCTGGCATTTAGCTAAGTAATTGAAGATAGAATTCCATGGGACCATCCCTTAGGCTTACACCACATAAATTCACTCACATAAAATGTTTCCCCCCCCCCCCGACTTAAATTTTATGCAGGTGAAAAAAATATACAAAGAAGGAGCAGTTTTTAGACTGGAAACCTAATCAGTTTATATATTACTGCAAAGAAAACCACTCCACTTCTTCTCAGGTGACAATGGAAAGGCTCAGTGAATTGACTTTATTACATGAGCGATTGGTTGGTTTTATTTCATTATATTTTCCCAGATGATAGGGAAACAGGCTGGTGTCATCGCATTTCTTCTCTTTTCTACCCTTTCCTGCTCCTTTGAGTCAACTATCTTCAGCCAACAGTTTTGATCTTTACGCAGTGCACAGCACACGCTATGTGACCAAGGGGATAGCCTTAGCCGCTTGCAACTACTGAAATTTAAGTTAAGATGAATTGAAATTGAAAACCAATGAACTTGCAGTTTCTCCATTGCACCAGCTAAATTTCAAGATTGATAGCCACATGTGGCTAGTGACTGCATATTAAACCGCAGAAGTATAAACTATTTTCATCGTCTCAGAGTTTCATTAACCAGTGTTGACCCGAAAGCATCAACCCAAACATGATTCTGTAAAATTGCCTCTCCTCCATTTTTTCATCTCTATGAATCTGCTGTAATAAAAATCAGGGCTTGTAACAAATTCTTTTTCAATAGCCACAGCAGTACTGCAGTGGGAGGGACAGAGTGTATTAATGCCTTGTGGAGCATATTCAAGGCATTTATACTCAAATGATTGCACTGCAGAGTGGGAGACAAGGTTTTTCTAAAGCCCTGAAACACATGATTTGGAAATCTTTTGCGGTCTTGCCTTATGAAGTAGTAGTGCCACCAAGCGTTGGGTAGAAATGGTTTCGATATTTGAAAGGTATTTGATGAAAATTTTGAATTAAAGAAACAACAGAATTAATCATAGTTGCCTTTTAGCCTGCATAGGTTTATATCATGAGGCCTTATGTATCATTATTCATTTATCACAGATTTTAAAACAGAATAGATAACACTGCACTTAATATCTTTTCTTAACTCTAGCTAAAAGAAAGATATAGCATAACAATTTGAAAGGATGTGATGCTTTTTTCTCCCCCACTTTGGATCTGTATATTTAGAAATTCTGAAATGTGCAACTCTGAACTGCAATTATCTATAGCGTGCTCCTAAGAAAGAATAAATTATTTAAATACTGGCATTGCCTCAGATCTACGTTTTACTTGCTCTTCCTCGTTCCCTCAATCCCCGCCCCCCTCACTTCCCTTCCCCCTCACCTTGTAGATCAGAGTCTGCCTCTATGAAGATTTTCATCCAAAACATGACGTGCATTTATAACTGGAAAAACTGTAGACAGAAAAATGGTGGTTTTTATTTTCTGTGTTGTCTTTAACACAAATAAAGGGAGGGAAGTCTACTGGTTTCTCTACCTTATTTGTAACTGCAGCAAAATCCTATTTTACTTGTTCTCTGTTGCCATGGTTACACGCTTTCCCATTTCAACAGGTCAATACAAGCGTTTGGTTTACATAAGGTCTTGGGTAATTCATCTCAGCATTGCACAAACAGCAAACCAGTGCTCTTCTCTCCTCCTTCTTTAAAAAATAATCTCTCAAACTCCCAAGAGAACAATTAATTCTTGTTTGTAAAATTTGTTTTTCTCATTTTTATTCTCTTGTTTGTGTTTTTATGCTTATGTTCAAGTAGTACTCCAAAATAGGACACAGGTTTTGGTAATGTAGCAACCTTAGCAGCTGTGTGTACCATGAATGTTCTAAACTGGCTGATTAGCTAATAATAGGTCATTTGATTTGGGGAGGATACATACATTAAACCTGGCATTTTAATAGATCACATTAAAAAGAGCAATATAAATCAGATGGTAGAAACTTAGCACAGTGTTAAGATGTGCATTGGTCTATGCTGCTTATTCATCAGCCACAGGTTTGCTTTTGAATGCTTCTAAGACATTTTAGTGCTTCTTGTCTAGTCTCTAGGTGCCATATGAAACATGCTCTATTACTTAACACCTATAGTAGAGAAATGCCCCACTGACTGTGTTCTGGACTTCAATTTCTTTCTCTTTAATTCCATTCTTCAAATCTCTCACAGAATAATGTTTCCAGATACCATATTTTATAAGCATATTGTTTTCTAGGTCAAATAATATTTAAGATTCCCAGTGCCTACCAAACAAAATACAAATTATTCTTGTGGACTTCAAGTATTCCTATATTTTATTATGCCCAATAAAAAGTAATAGAAATCATTATTAACTGCATTGATGGTGGGGTCAATTAGAATTCTCCTTCTTTGGGAATGAACAAAAGATTTTGAATTGGAGTCTGAAGGAAGAAGTGAGAATCTTTGTGATGAGACACAGAGGGAAGATTGTCAATTGTGTGGGAGAATCTAAATATGAATAGATTAAACACACACACACACACACACACAATTCTTCCAGCCTTTGCTTATGAAGGGAATAATTTTATGTCTGTATTCTTCCTTTGTATAAAATACAGATCAGGTAGGTAACAAAAAGATGAGAAGGAGGAAATAGAAAAGACTTTGGTGAACTGACAGACCTGATGGCAGACATTCAGATTGATGATTTTATCCTTCATAGTGGTTAAAGAGATAGCATGATTGGCCAGGTGCAGTACTCCCGCCTGTAATCTCAGCAATTTGGGAGGCCAAGACAGGTGGATCACGAGGTCAGGAGTTCGAGACCAGCATGGCCAAGATGGTGAAACCTTTTCTCTACTAAAAATACAAAAATTAGCCAGCCATGGTAGGGGGAGCCTGTAATCCCAGCTACTTGGGAGGCTGAGGCAGGAGAATTGCTTGAGCCCAGGAGGTGAAGGTTGCAGTGAACTGAGATCACGCCATTGCACTCTAGTCTGATGACAGAGCAAGACTCCATTTCAAATAAATAAATAAAGAGAGAGAGAGAGATAGCATGATCAATATTTCTGTGTTCCTGGGACAGTTGTGTTTCACACCTGTTGTCATGGGTTAATAGCTCCTCCGTTCACATCCTAAAGCATCTGGGTTTAGGTGGTAGATCACACTAGTCACCCCACTACAACAACATTGCAGGGGAATCTGTTTTGACATGGGTGCCAGTTTCTAGTCTCTGGTATTAAGATTTCCCCTCAGAACATGATGCATGGTGACAGCTTAGCTAAAATCTCATCTTAAAACTTAAGAGTTGTGAAGAAGTTTTTGTTAATGTAAAAAAATTATAAATATTTTCTCTGATAAAAAGGAACAATTTAAATAGCATTGATTTATTGGGAACACTATTTAATTTTTAAATCATTCATATAGTTAATTGTAGTTGTGAGTCTTTCAATTTTTATGATTTGCATAAATTAATTAAAATAGAGTCTTCCTATTAGCCAGGTGTGGTTGCAGGCACGTGTAGTCCCAGCTACTCAGGAGGCTGAGGCAGGAGAATCACTTGAACACAGAAGGTGGAGGTTGCAGTGAGCCTAGAATGCGCCAGTGTATACCAGCCTGGGTGACAGAGGGAGACTCCATCTCAAAAAAAAAAAAGAGTCTTCCTGAACATCACAGTGCTATCTCCTGAACACCCTTTTCTGCTCACATCACTCCTACCTCATCTTCTTGGCTTAGTTCATAACTGTCAAATAATTTTAGTCACTGGGACCCCTTTTAAATTAAATATAGACTGAATTCTGCTGCATAGTAGCAGAGATTCTGTGACTGGAATATAAGAAGGCAGGAGAGTTCCAAGCTACTCTTTTCCTGCATCCTTTTAATCTTCTTAATCTTCCGTGTTTCATACATGAAGGCAGTCCCAAGGCAAGTTTTTAGACCTTAGTGTTCTGAAGAAATACCATACTAGTAGGAAAAATATGGACTCTCAAATCAGGTTTCAAGTTGAATCCTGTTAAACATTTAGAACTTGTGTATCTACGGATGTGGCTTAAACCCTGTGACTCCATTGTACACTTAAAATGCAGGGATGGTGCACAGAATAAATTACGAAATTTAAATAGTGTTCCTAATAAATGTAGACATTTCTCAAGGTTTACATTTCTGCCCTCTTACATAGCCCATTCTACATTAGTGATTCTCACCCTGCCAACAAATCAGAATCACGTACAGATCTTCTTTTTAAATAGAAATGCCAGTTTCTGCTCATATTTGGACCCATGGATCTGATTATGAATCCACTCTGCTGGCCTCTCATAAGAACTACTATGCTGCCTCCTATGGTTCCTCCTCCCCAGAATCTATGCATTCATGAGATCTGACTCTTCTAAGCTCACTTTTAGATGGTAATTTGGATGAGAACAGAATCTCTCATAGCCAGAATGTCTGGGTTCAAGTCCTTGTTCCTTCTCTTATGAGTTGGTTAATACTAGACATATTACTTCTTTATGCTTCAGTTGACTCATCTGAAAAATGAGTTTGTGGCAATATTAACTCTTATTCTCAAAACACTTCAATACTCTTCTGTTTATCATTTCAAATAAAATAATAAATTCATTATTTTCTGTTCCTGAGAAAGAGAAATAACAATGAAATTCAAACCAAACCAGCTTTCTTTTTAATTCACATAATTTTTTCGTCTGACTACTATTCTATAAGCAATCCCAAGTCAATGGTTCTGAGAGGTTTAAACGCTTCTTGTCTAGTCTCTCTTTGCTATATGAAACATACATTACTTAGCACCTATAGTACAGAAATACCCCACTGACTGCGTCCTGAACTTCAATCTCTTTCTTTTTAATTCCATTCTTCAAATCTCTTGCAGAATACTGTTTCCAAGTACTATATTTTATGAACATATTGTTTCCCAAGTCAAATCATATTTAAGATTCCTGGTGCCTACCAAACAAAAAAGAAATTCTTCATATGGGCTTCAAATATCATTCTGATGAATGTTTCAAAGGTGTAGGAGATGTTACGAGAGCAGGTGAGCAGCAGTATCAGTTGGTGGCAGTCTGAAATAGCTTCCACATTTTATAAAGTCATACTTTGTAAAACCTCAGAATAACATTAACAGCTTCTTATGTCAGCAGTGAGTGAGATTTTTGTGTCTTTGATGGATAGTCAGACAGTTTACTTTTATCCATTACTTCAGCTTTGCTTATTCATAAAGTGGGCCTAGTCAACACTTCCTCATTTACATTGCCACCAGATGTATAGAAGTGGGTACTGTTTCTAATTCCAAGAATTAATAATCCAAAAATTTTGATTTCTATTGAAATATTATAGATTTTCTCCTTTTTGATGGGTTTATTGCTGTCAATAATAGATGTTCAAATAGTATGAATGTTCAAATAACATACTCAATAATGAATGTTCAAATAATGAATGTCCTAGAGGAAGTGATTAAACTGTTGTTTTGGAAACTCTCTTGCACTTGCTGTGTCTCACATTAGCATGTATAGCAGTGCAGCAAACATAAGTGATTATGTAACTATCCTCTCCCACTCATCACAGCCAACATCTGATTCATAATAATCCTTGAAAATTTTTTTGTTAACTGAATTTGTTAAATGACTAGGTGAATGAATGTAAGAACAATCTTCACACTTAACTGAAATTAGTAGGTGGAATTTATTCTGCACATAGTTTAGATGAGGGCATTCATGTAATATTCAAAATAGCTAGTATAGGAAGTATGGCTTTGAGATGAATTTAGTACTAATGATTTTGGGCAATCTTTCCACCTTTAGTTCACTTTAAAATTATTTTGTATACAAAGCATTCAAGATGTGTATGTGTGTGTGTTTGTGTGTAAAGCTCTTGCTTTTCTTGATGATTGGAGGCCAATTATAAATCCCTTATAGGTTAAATGTATCATACATTCTCCCTAGGTATATGTGTATACATGCACACACAATTTGTATGTATGTGTATGCATGTGTGTTGTGTGTGTATATATACATTCATACACAAATACATATACATAGGCTGGACTAATGGGAAATTATTCCCTATTTTATTCCTATGTTAAATGCAGAATTCCTACTGATACAAAGAATTCTGTTGCTATAAATATGATTTAGAAATACACAGAGGTATTCTCTTAAAAATTGTACTTATACAGAATATTTAAGAATGTAGTTTAATATGTTACCACCTACTGAATTAGAGACAACCTCCGTCATTCTTTTTTCTCTTACAAAGCTATTTTTCTCACTTCCACTGCCTTGCACTGAAGAATATATATATTTAGAAGCAGCAGCGTTCGGAGGCTCCCATCGGAAAAAAAAAAAAGCTTAAGCATGTGAATCTTTTACCAGTAACCAAGGTATACAGGTTCTCTCATCAAAATTGACTAGAAGGCTGGTATGACCCATGGAGAAAAACAAGAACAGTGTGGTGCAGCAGCCTGCCTGAGAAACATACGGGGAAAGGGAACCCTCTCCCCCCAGCCAAGGGAGGCAGTGAGTGAGCGCACTACCCAGCAGGAGAAACTGTGCTTTTGCCAGGGAACTGTGTGACCCACAGATTGGAAGATCCCGCTCGGAAGGGAACCCATGACACCAAGGCCTAGTGTCACAACCCCAGAAAGTGCAGATTCTTACAGCCTCTCAGCTGGAATCTGCTTAAAGCTACCAAACTCCTGGGGGAAAGGGCAACCGGCACCATAGCTGAGGCTGCCTGCTGTCTAAGCCATTTGAGCCCCTTGCGGGGAGGGGGCAGCAACCAGCTCTGGGACTCGCAACTGCCTAACATACTAAGCTCCCTTGGTGGGGGAAGAGCAGCAAGCATTTCTATAGCTCCAGGCTGTGTTTTTTTCCCTGCTGGAGCCAGGGAGGCTGTATGGTTTGGTCCCAAGACTTGTCCCCATAGCCCAACACACACCGGCCCTGGCAGTCTGTGGCCAGAGTACCTCTTCAGGCTTAACCCTGACCCATCCTTCCTCAGTGGGTGGGGCTTCCTGGAAGGATCTCCAATAACTCCAGCCAGAGGCTCAGGGACAGAATTTGGATCTTCCTGACCCTGAGGGACCCCTAGGGGGAGGGGTGGCTGCAGTCTCTGGGGACCAGCAGACTTAGCCTCTTTTCCTGGTAGTTCTGAGGAATCCATGCAGCCCAGATGAGCAGGTTTCCCCCCTAGTGAAATATACGCTCTCCAGCAAGGGACAAAGTGCTTCATAAAACGGGTTCTGCTCCCCCATGTGGGTGAGACCCTCCAACACGGGTTGTCAGACCCCCTATACAGGAGCGATCCTACTGGCATCAGGTTGGTGCCCCTTGAGGTCAGAGGTCCCAGAAGAAGGAGGAGGCACCCATCTTTGGTGCTCTCCAGCCTCTTTGAGTGACATCTCCAGGCATGGAGCAAATCAGATAAATAGGGCCTGAAGTGAATCCCCCAGCAAACTGCAGCAACCCTACAGAAGAAGGACCATACTATTGAAAGAAACAAGCAGAAAGCAACAACAATAGCATCAACAACAACAACAACAAATGAAGGCTCCACAATACCCCAGTCCAAGGGTCAGCAGCCTCAAAGACAGAAACTAGACAAACTAATGAAGGTGAGAAAGAATCAATGAAAAAGTGCTGAAAATCCAAAATGCCAGAGTGTCTCTTCTCCAAATGATAGCAATGTCTCTCCATCAAGGTCACAGAACTGGACGAAGGATCGGAAGACAAAATGACAGAAGTAGGCTTCAGAAGATGGGTAATAAAAATCTACGATGAGCTAAAGGAGCATATTCGAACCCAATACCAAGAAGCTAAGAACCATGAAAAAAGGTTACAGAAGCTACTAATTAGAATAACCTGTCTACAGAGGAACATAAACGACCTGATAGGGCTGAAAACTCAGCACGAGACCTTTGTGAAGCATACACAAGTATCAGCAGCCAAATCGACCAAGTGGAAGAAAAGATATCAGCGTTTGAAGACAACCTTACTGAAACAGACATGCAGACAAAAGTAGAGAAAAAGAATGAAAAGGAATAAACAAAGCCTGCAAGGAATATGGGACTTCAGAAAAAGACCAAACCTGTGATTGATTGGAGTACCAGCAGGAGACAAGGAGAATGGAAACAAGCTGGAAAACACACTCCAGGTTATTACCCAGAACTTCCCCCAACCTAGGAAGACAGGCCAAAATGCAAATTCAGCAAATACAGAGAACACCATTAAGATATTCCACAAGAAGTTCAACCCCAAGACACATAATCATCAGATTCTCCAAGGTTGAAATGAAGAAAAAATTGTTAAGGGCAGCCAGAGAGAAAGGGCAGGTCACCTGCAAAGGGAAGCCATTAGACTAACAGTGGACCTCTCAGCAGAAACTCTATAAGCTGGAAGGAGATTTGGCTCCAATATTCAACATTCTTAAAGAAAAGAATTTTCAACCCAGAATTTCATATCCAGCCAAATTAAGCTTCATAAGCAAAGAGAAATCAAATCCTTTTCAAATAAGCAAATGCTGAGGGATTTCATTACCACCAGGCTTTCCCTGCAAGAGCTCCTGAAAGAAGCACTAAATACAGAAAGGAAAAACCGGTACCAGCCACTGCAAAAACACACCAAAGTATAAAGACCAATGAAACTGCAAAGAAACCGCATTAGTACCCAATGCGAACAAATAGCATCATGATGACAGGATCAAATTCACACATAACAATACTGACCTTAAATGTAGATGGGCTAAATGCCCCAATTAAAAGACACAGACTGGCAAATTGGATAAGGCATCAAGAGCCATTGATGTGCTGTATCCAGTAGACTCATCCTACTATGCAAAGACACACACAAGCTCAAAATAAAGGGATGAAGGAAAATTTACCAAGCAAATGGAAAGCAAAAAAAGCAGGAGTTGCAATCCCCATCTCTGACAAAACAGACTTTAGACCAATTTGAATTTTTGTAATATGCATGACCACAAAAAATAGGATAGAATCATTACACAACTTGCTTAACTACACCACATATCAAAAGTCAGTTTTTAAAAATGATTACTATTTTTCTTTGATAAATTTTTCTATCTTTGAGAATAGTTTTCCTTGTATTTTAGTCATATAGTCAAACTACTGTAAAATAGGATTTTTCTTATGTATTTAAAATCTACAGATTAATAAAACTTTTTTGATCAAAGATCAAAAAAGACAAAGAAGGACATTACATAAAGGATTAAGGGAACAGTTCAAGAAGAGCTAACAATTCTAAATACATATGCACCCAATATAGGAGCACCCAGATTCATAAAATAAGTTCTTAAAGACCTACAAAGAGAATTAGACTTCCACACAATAATAGTGGGAGACTTTAACACTGCACTGTCAGTATTAGACACATTAACGAGACAGAAAATTAACAAAGATACTCAGGACTTGAACTCAGCTCCAGATCAATTGGACTGAGTAGACATCTACAGAACTCTCTACCCCAAATCAACAGAATGTACATTCTTCTCAGTGCAACATGGCACTTATTCTAAAATTGACCATATAATTGGAAGTAAATCACCTCTTAGCAAATGCAAAAGAACTGAAATCATAACAAACAGTCTCTCAGACCACAGTGCAATCAAATTAGAACTCAATATTAAGAAAATCACTCAAAACCACACAATTTCATAGAAATTGAACAACCCACTCCTGAATGACTCTTGGGTAAATAATGAAATTAAGGCAGAAATAAAGAAATTGTACCAAACCAATGAGAACAAAGAGATAACATATCAGAATCTCTGGGACACAGCTAAAGCAGTGTTAAGAGGGAAATTTATAGTGCTAAATTTCATATCAGAAATCTAAAAAAATCTCAGATTGACATCCTAACATCACAATTAAAAGAGCTAGAGATGCAAGAGCAAACTAATCCAAGAGCTAGCAAAAGACAAGAAATAACTAAGATCAAAGAAGAACTGAAGGATATGGAGACACAAAAAGCCCTCCAAAAATCAAGAAATCTAGGAGGTGGTTTTTTGAAAAAATTAACAAGACAGATAGACTGCTAGCTAGATTAATATAAAAGAAGAGACAGAAGAACCAAATAGACACAATAAAAGGTGACAAAAAAGATATCACCACTGACCCCACAGAAATACAAACTACAATCAGATAATACTATAACCTCCCACCCACATGCAAATAAAATAGAAAATCTACAAGAAATGGATAATTCCTGGACCACATATGTCCTACCAAGACTAAACCAGGAAGAAGTTGAATCCCTGAATAGACCAGAACAAGCTCTGAAATTGAGGCGATAATTAGTAGCCTACTGAGCAAACTAAGACCAGGACCATGGATTCACAGTTGATTATACCAGAAATGCAAAGAGAAGCTGGTACCATTCCTATTTTATGAAGCCAGCTTCAGCCTGATACCAAAACCAGGAAGAGACAAAACCAAAAAAGAAAACTTCAGGCCAATATCCCTGATTAACATTGAGGAGGATATCTTCAATAAAATACTGGCAAATTGAACCTAGCAGCATGTCAAAAAACTTATCACAATGATTAAGTCAGTTTCATCCCTTGGATGCAAGGCTGGTTCAACATACACAAATCTATAAATGTAATCCATTACATAAACAGAACCAAAGACAAAAAAACACATGATCATCTCAATAGATGCAGAAATGGCTTTTGATAAAATTCATATCCCTTCATGTTAAAAACTCACAATAAACTGAGTATTGATGGAATATATCTCCAAATAATAGGAGCTATTTATGACAAACCCATAGCCAATATCATATTGAATGGGCAAAAGTGGGAAGCATTCCCTTTGAAAACTGGTACAAGAGAAGGGTGCTCTTTCTCATGACTCCTATTCGACATAGTATTGAAAGTTCTGGCCAGGGCATTCAGGCAAAAGAAAGAAATAAAGCATATTCAAATTGGAAAAGAGGGAGTTGAATTGTCTCCATTTGCAGATGACGTGATTCTATATTTAGAAAACCCCATCATCTCAGCCTAAAACCTTCTTGAACTGATAAGTAACTTCAACAAAGTCTCAGGATACAATAGCAATGTGCAAAAATCACAAGATTTCCTTTACACCACCAGTAGGCAAGCAGAGAACCAAATCATGAATGAACTCCCATTCACAATTGCTACAAAGAGAAGAAAATACCTAGGAATACAGCTAACAAGGGATGTGAAGAACTTCTTCAAGGAGAACTACAAACCACTGCTCAAGGAAATAAGAGAGGACACAACAAATGGAATAACATTCCATGCTCATGAATAGGAAAAATCTATATCATGAAAATGGCCATACTGCCCAAAGTAATTTATAGATTCAATGCTATTATCATCAAACTACAATTGACATTCTCCACAGAATTAGAAAGAAACTATTTTAAATTTCATATGGAATCAAAGAAGACCCCATATAGCCAAGACAATCCTAAGCAAAAAGAACAAAGCTGGACGTATCATGCTACCTGACTTCAAAATATACTACAAGGTCACAGTAACCAAACAGCATGGTACTAGTACCAAAATAGACATATAGACCAATGGAGCAGAACAGAGACGTCAGAAATAACACCACAAATCTATAACCATCTGATGTTCAACAAAACCTGATGAAACAAGTAATGGGGGAAAGAATCTCCTATTCAGTAAATGGTGCTGGGAAAACTGGCTAGCCATATGTGGAAAACTGAAATTGGACCCCTTCCTTACACCTCATACAAAAATTAACTTCAGATGGATTGAAGACTTAAATATAAAACTCAAAATCATAAATACCCTAGAAGAAAACCTAGACAATACCACTCAGGACATAGGCATAGGCAAAGACTTCATGGCAAAAATGCTGAAAGCAATTGCAACAAAAGCCAAAATTGACAAATGGGATCTAATTAAACTAAAGAGCTTCTGCACAGCAAAAGAAACTATCAGCAGAGTAAACAAGCAACCTACAGAAAGGGAGAAAATTTTTGCAATCTACCCATCTGACAAAGGACTAATATCCAGAATTTATAGAGAACTTAAACATATTTACAAGAAAACAAACAAACAACATCATCAAAAAGTGGGCAAAGGATATGAACAGACACTTCTGAATAGAAGACATTTACATGGCCAAACATGAAAAAAAGCTCAATATCACTGATCACTGATCATCAGATAAATGCCAATTGAAACCACAATGAGATACCACATTATGCCAGTCAGAATGGCGATTATTAAAAAGTCAGGAAACAATAAATGATGGTGAGGCTGTGGAGAAATAGGAAAGCTTTTACTCTGTTCATGGGAATGCAAATTAGTTCAACCATTGTGGAAGACAGTATGGCATTTCCTCAAGGATCTTGAACCAGAAATATCATTTGACCCAGCAATCCTGTTACTGGGTATATATATACTCAAAAGCATATAAATCAGTCTACTATAAAGACACATGCACACGTATGTTTATCACAGAACTATTTATAATAGCAAAGACATCAAACCAACCCAAATGCCCATCAATGATAGGCCAGATAAAGAAAATGTGGTACATATACACCATGGAATACTATGCAGCCATGAAAAGGAATGAGATCATATCCTTTGCAGGGACATGGATGAAGCTGGAAGTCATCATTCTCAGCCAACTAACACAGAACAGAAAACCAAGTACTGCATGTTCTCATTCATAAGTGGAAATTGAACATTGAGAACACATGGTCACTGAGAGGGAAACAACACATACCAGGGCCTGTTGCAAGGTGAGGGGTGAGGAGAGGAAACTTAGAGGAAGGGTCAATAGGTGCAGCAAACCACCGTGGCACATGTATACCTATCTAACAAACCTCCACGTTCTGCACATGTATCCTGTTTTCTTTTGCTTTTTTTTTAGGAAGAAATAAAAAAAAAGTATATATTCTTAAATAATTTTATTGAGTTATAATTGAAATATAATAAGCATATACATAAAATAGAATACATATTGCATGATTCAATTAGTATAAATAGAGTATAAATTCTAATTCGCAGAGTGGACTATTTCAGGATATTATCTTTTCTCTGTGGGTATAAGAAAAAACAGTTATTTTGCTCTCCTAAAAATATATTTTAAATGATGCTTTTTTACATTTGGGCTATCTGAAAAAAAATTGATTAATAAGAAATACATAACATTTCTTTAAAGAGAATTTCAACCCTAACCCAATAAAGAAGAGATAATAAGAAATGTTTGTGTCTTTTTAAATGTATGCATGTATATATTTAATTATTCTCACATTCCAAATGTATTTCTTTGTTAGGCAGCACTAGTGTGCCCGTTTGTGGCTTAGGAAAGAAAAATATATAGAAGGCATTATTACTGGTGATCATATTAAAGGTGGGAAAAATATTTTTGTCAAAGGTCTATAATATTAGCCAAGAAATACCACTTCGACCCAGTGTTAACCAACAGCTGTGCCTAAAGTCTAGATTTTTAACAAATGCATGCTGATTCTTTCCTTCATCCCTTTGTGAGGCTTCTCATGCACCCTGAAGTCCTAGGACAGAAAGTCAAACAGACAAAGTAACAAAAGCATAAATTATTGGAACCCCAGTTTTTTTCTGTTATCAAAGTCTGTGGTTTTTACTATGTCACACTGTTGCCCAAATCTGAAATTTTGGAGTCAGGTAAATGCCAGAAAGTACAAAGAGTTTCAAAGTACTTAGGGTTCCAAAGAGGGAGAATATTAATTTGAAAAGGAAGCTTACAAAATGCTCAAAAATTGTAGAGACATAGGGTTTTACAGCTAAAATAAAACATAAAGAACATTTTGAATTTGTGCTTTAGCGAAGAATCACAGCTAATTCTAAAATGAGAATGAGCCCTAAACCAAGGAGACTCTCTTAGTCCAGCCTCAGACTGAGACAAGCCTTCTATCCTTTTAGATATATATGGGTGGGATACGTGATTTTTCAGGAAGGAACCTTAACCCTCCAACCAATAAACAATGAAAACATTTCATTTGTTTTAACTCAACAATGAAGCATAGCATTCTAAATTTATGCCATATATTTACAACTTGGATTACTGAAATCCAAAACTTATCAATAGGTCGTTAAATTATTATGAGAGAGCCGAGATTTTAGAGTGAAAGGAGAATAAATAAACAATCAAACATTTATACAGATTATTGTCTTTAGTATTCTAATTCTATATAGATAAAAACTAGGGCGCAGAAAGGCAAATAGCATGCTTCAGATCATATATCAAATCGTTTATCTAATTAGAGATAGAGATAATTAAATCAAAAATATTAAGTAGACAGTGTTTGAATTGATACTTAGGTTATGATTTAAACAGATGGACATCAGAGACAAGGATAGGAAAAACTCAAGATAATAGAAAATAACCCTCCCTCTCCTTATAATGGGAGAGAAGATAGTAAAATTATCATTAGACCCTAATATATATATATATATATATAACATATATATTTATGAGATATCTATATCTCAGCTAAACAGAAATAAATTTCTTGGTTAATATAGTAATTAAAAATAAAGGCACAGGAATTTAGCATACATTAAGTGAATGTATGTGCACATAAGTTTAATCTATAGACATATTTCAACGATATTGCTGGTTTGGTTCCAGACTACCACGATAAAGCAAATGTCGCAATAAAGCAAATCACACAAATTTTGGGGGTTTCTGTTACATGTAAAAGTTATGTTTACAATATACTGTAGTCTATTAAGTGTGCAATAGAGTTATGTCTAGAAAATGATATCCTTTAATTTAAAAACACTTTATTGCTAAAATATGGTAACAATCATCTGAACCTTCAGTGAATTGTAATCTTTTCACCGATCAAGGATCTTACCCAAATGTTGATGGCTGCTGGCTGATCAGTGTGGTGGTTGCTGAAGGTTGGGGTGGCTGTGGCAATTTCTTAGAATAAGACAACAGTGAAGTCTGCTGCATCGATGGACTCTTCTTTATACAAAAGATTTCTCTGTAGCATGTGATGTCTGATAGCATTTTATCTACAGTAAAACTTCTTTCAAAATTGGAGTCAATCCTTGCCAAACCTACTGCTGCTTTCTCAGCTATGTTTATGTAATTTTCTAAATTTATTCTCATCATTTGAACAATGTTCACAGCATCTTCAGCAGGAGTAGGTTCCACCTTAAGAAATCACTTCCGTAAAAAATTACCTGTAAGAATAATTAATATTATTTGTTATTCACCCATAAGAAACAATTTCTCATCTATCGCAGTTTTATCATGAGATTGCAGCAATTAAATTGCATCTTCAAGTATCACATCCAACTCCAGTTTTCTTGGTACCTCTACCACATTTGCAGTTATTTCCTCTACTGACGTCTTGAAAACCTCAAAGTCATCCATGAGGACTGGAATCAACTTCTTCCAAACTCCTGTTCATTTCGATATTTTGACCTCCTCCCATAAATCATCATAATCGCATCAGAATGGTGAATCCTTTCCAGAATGTTTTCAACTTATTTCACTTAGATCCATCAGAGGATTCACTATCTATGGTAGCTATAGCCTTCAATGTATTTGTTAAATAATACAACTTGAAAGTCAAAGTTACTCCTTGATCCATGGGATGCAGAATGGATGTTGTCTTAGCAGGCAACAAAACAAAACTAATCTCTGAGTACATTGCCATTAGAGTTCTTGAATGAGCAGGTGCATTGTCAATGAGCAGTAATATTTTGAAAATAATATTGTTTTCTGAGAATTGGTTCTCAACAGTGGACTTAAAATATTTAGTAAACCAGGCTGTAAACAGACATGCTGTTGTCCAGGCTTTGTTGTTCCCTTCATAGAGCACAGGCAGAGTACAATTAGCTTAATTCTTAAAGCTTCTAGAATTTTCTGAATGATACATGAGCACTGGCTTCAACTTAAAGTCCCCAGCTGCATTAAAGTCCCCTAACAAGAGAGTCAGCCTCTCCTTTGAATCTTTGAGGCCAAGCATTGACTTCTCCTCTCTAGCTATGAAAGTCTGGGATAGCATCTTCTTTCAATAGAAGGCTGTTTCATCTGCCTAGAAAATCTGCTGTTGAATGAGGCCGCCTTCATCAATTACCATTGCTAGGTGTTCTGTACAACTTGCTGCAGCTTCTACATCAGCACTTACTGCTTTAGCTTGCTCTTTTATGTTATGGAGATGGCTTCTTTCCTTAAACTTTATGAACTAGAACTAGAACTTCTGTTAGCTTCAAACTTTTCTTCTGCAACTTCCTCACATTTTTCAGCCTCCATAGAATTGAAGAGTTAGGTTCTTGATTAGGCTTTGGCTTAAGGAAATATTTTGACTGATTTTATTTTCTATCCATACCACTCACATTTTTCCATATCGGCAATAATATTGCTTTCTTATCATTCATGTGTTCACTGGAAAAGAACTTTCATGTCCTTCAAGCACTTTTATTTTGCCTTTACAACTTGGTCATTTGGCCCAAAATGCCTATTATCAGTCTGTCTCAGCTATTGGCATGCCGTCCTCACCAAGCTTAAACATTTCTAGCTTTTGACTTAAAATGTGAGATGCACAACTCTTCCCCTCACTTACACATCTAGAGGCTGTTGTAGGGTTATTGATTGGCCTAATTTCAATACTCCTGTGGCTCAAGGAATAGGGAGGCCTGAGAAAAGGGAGAGAGATGGGGATCAACTGGTTGGTGGAGTCGTCAGAAAACACACATTTATCAATTAAGTTTGCCATCTTATATGGATGCAGTTCGTGGTGGCTTAAAAATAGCAGTTAAATCAAAGATGACTGATCACAGATCATAATCACAGATAATAAGAATAAAAAATTCAAAATATTGTGAGAATTATCAAAGTGTGACACAGAGACACCAAGTGAGCACATGCTGTTGGGAAAATGGTGCTGATAGTCTTGCTTGATGCAGGGTTGCCACAAACCTCTGATTTGTAAAAAATGCTGCACCTGCAAAGTGCAATAAAATGAGGTATACCTATATGTTAACGTAGTAAGTGAGTTTAGGCATGTGAAGAGTTTTCAAGAGATTTATGTTTGATATATATTAGAATCTTATCCTTTATTTAAAAATGTTTAAAAACCAACTCCCTAATGAAAAGGGATATTGAAATTTTTATTACATATAACTTGGATTAGTATTTGAAATTTAAAATAAAGATTCTATGTGCCGGAAAATGCTTTTCCTCTGCGTGAGCTAATCAGGCAAGGCATTTTCTTGGTAACCTCTCTGTTTCAACAAGATTTTTTGGGATATGTTAAAAATTTGAATATGCTTTTTTAAAAATTATTTTTCTTTTATTGTTCCTTCCTTTATTTTTCTTCTGACTATATTAAACAAATGTCTTACAGTGATGCTGTGATGGGAAAATGGGACATACTACCTCTATCTGGATTCAGAATTCATTGAAAGATATTGTTATTCTCTTTTTTCCTTGTTCATGATCTCTTCTTTTGACTCTCCTCTAGTTATACTTGGCTTTTTTGCTCTCACTTTAACCATATTAGACTTTTTTTTTCCAAAGTCTTGGCTCTTAAGTTCCCTCAGACTGAAGCACTCTTTCTCCCAATATCTAAATGACATCTCAATCCCTCACTGTTTTTGGGTCTCTGCTATCTAAAATAAACAGTCTAAGCAAGTGCCGTGGCTCACACCTGTAATCCCAATGCTTTGGGAGGCCGAGGGAGGGGAATCACTTGAGCCTAGGAGTTCAAGATCAGCATTGCTCGCATGTTGAAACCACTTCTCTACAAAAAGATTTAAAGAATTAGGCGGGTATAGTGGCACTGCTTGTAGCTCC
Source organism: Ateles fusciceps (assembly GCA_036589455.1). Taxonomy (NCBI): domain Eukaryota; kingdom Metazoa; phylum Chordata; class Mammalia; order Primates; family Atelidae; genus Ateles; species Ateles fusciceps. Next base: position 7,537,113 of record JAZHEH010000174.1, on the reverse strand, counting down.
AGCTACTTGGGAGGCTGAAGTGGGAGGACCCATTGAGTCTGGGTGGTCGAGGCTTCAGTGAGCCATGATTGTACCATTGCAGTCCAGCCTGGGTGACAGAGCAAGACCCTGTCTCAAAAATAAATAAATAAATAAGTAAATAAATTAGACAATCTAAATAATTGGTCTAAAATAGTCACCATTCAGCAATATACTCTCTTCTTTTGCCCGGTCTGCTGACTTATATTTCTGTGTGTCACTTATTACAACTTATTGTTAGATACTGTTTGCTTTTGTTTTATTTTTTGTTTCCCTCACCAACCTGCTGGAATGTATGTTTTATAGGGCAGATACTTTGCCGCATGCACACAGTAGATGCACGATAAAGGTTTATGACTAACTGACTGACTGAATAAATGGTTAGTTTACTTAGGTCTACATTCTCTCATCTTCACATCTGCATACATGACTGTATATTTCCCCAGGCAGAGACAGAGTGTTTGTGTATAATTTTCTGCTTTGTGACCCCCCACAGGCCTCTAAGCATGAAATAGTTGGATTTTGTGCTTTGGAGAATGAAATGGTAAATGCAATGTGACGGTGCTTACTATATGTAAGATTTCATCTATTTTCTGACATACTTGTTACAAGATACTTTCCAAGTATTACTGGTTTTTAAGTGGAAATTCCTGATATTTTAAACTGGGATGCATAATGATTGAATACAAAGACTAAAGTTTGAATAGCCTGATTCATACTTGGGATCCATTAGTTATTGGCTGTGGGGCCTTGAGCATATGCTTTAGCTTTTCTAATCTGCATTTGAAAATCGGCATGAAATTGCCTATAATACACAGGGCTATTTGGAGTTAGAATGCATGTAAAGCCCTTGGCGCAAAGTCTGGAACATAGTAAGTGTTCCATAAATTTCCATCATTGTATTTTAATGAAGTCATTTTATTTATGAAATCAAATGTTTTCTAGTAGACTTATGATTAATGAATTATCACACATCCAGAAATCACATTTTTTCTTAGTGAATTTTTATGTAAATCAAGGCATAATCGAAATAGATTTTTGTCAAAACTGATCAATTGTCCCCATAAAATTTATTGACTAATCAATCCAATCTCACTGACATTATAAAATTTCCTTTATATTTATGAAATAAAAACATAGTCTTTATCTGAGCTATTAATTCTGTTCTGTTGATCTTTTCCCACCTGCAACACATTAACTAATGTGCTGTTTTTTGTTGTTTTAAAAAACATGTTTTAATCTACTAAAACAGGTCTATTTATGTAACTGTTTTCAAAATGTTTCTTTCTTCTTTAATGGAACCTGGGATATTTGTATAATATGTACAAATAATAGATTTTGCTTATAATTTTATTAACTATATATTGGGAATATATCACATTGTTTATATTTCTTATTTAAAATCATGAATATTCATTTCATTAAGACTCCTTTTATACAGAATTTCAGTTCTATTTTACTGTTGTTGCACTTATATCTTGTAACCGTTATGCCAAAAATATTTTTTTTATTTTTTAACCTCTTTATTCATAGCTGTGTATTTCTACCTATCTATTTAGCAATACTATTGTGAATAGATTATTTAATTTTAACTATTTACAGGTTATTATATATGTATATAGACACCTACAACATGGCACATATACTAGATTTGGTAGCTTTATCTTGTATATTTTAATATATTGAATTCAGTCTTTTAATCTATTTAAAGTTTAATTGATTCATGTGAAAAGAAACAAAACAAGGTCAATATATGAACTAATAATATGCAGGAAAGTTCAACCACCTAGGAAAATTTTGGGAAATTATTTATATCCAAACAAACTTTCAGCCAGTGGTTGATTTTAGTTGTGAAGTGAAAATGCAGTACTTATTAAGCAGATGGTCAGATGAGTAGCTGAATCATATTTAAACTTTCAGGATTAATTATGAACACTATGTCAAAGTATTATATTTAAATTATTCTAAATAATAACTGTTAAAAAATAAACTGTAATCAAACAAAATCTAGAAAGTTGTTAAACTCTTAAGCAGTTCGTTTTAAAACACAAGACCATTTGATTAAATCATTCACCCATTAAAAAACTTAGATATGGATGTATGCTAAAGTTTTTTTTTCAAAATTGAAAGGTGATATACTATTAATATATGTTAGTTTTAGATGCTGTTCTTTTCAAATACTTACCTCATTTCAGTTAATGACCTCTTCAAATATGCCATATTCAACCTCAATCATGCTAAATATCTGTTCCCTTTTACAGACAGTTTTCTTGTCTGTAAAGAAAAGTAAATAATTCTTTTATTTTCCTTCATATTTTCCAGGGTCATGAGGTGAACCTAATTTCCTACTTATAAGGTCTTGCTCACCGTTTTCCAAAACCACTTCCCAAATTGACTGTTGCTGCTGAAGACCCTTTCATGATACACAGTGTCAATCACTAGTGCTTTAACATGAAAATATTACAAATAGTCTAAAGCATTAGTGATATTTAGTCATCTTACTTAACACAAATCTTGGTGATATTTTCAGCTTAATTCCTGGTGTTCCTCAGCAGTGCCACTAGGATCCAATTTCTTTCCATCTTTATGCTATATTATCTCCTGCTTGTGCCTCATGGTATCAAGATGACTTTTGCTATTCCAGATGTCTCAATAGCATCCCTAGAAGACCTATTAGGAAGGGGTAGCACCAGCAAGCTTTTATCACCCATGTGTTTTGGTTTTGTTTATAACCAGAAAACAAAAGACTTAACAGACTTCTTAATTAAACTAAGCAGAACTTGGTCACATATCCAATGCCCACGACAGAAGTCAGACTCATAGAATCCTGATTACTGCGTAATTCATAGACAAATTCAAAGTTCATTTATCAGAGAAGTGAGAAATGCTTATTAAGGAAGCAGTCATAGTGTCTCCCAACTCTTGTCTCTTTGTCTAGCATTTCTGGGCAGAAATTATGCAATTCACAAGAAACAGAGCCTTCAAATGTTTCCAAGTTCTTATTAAATTTGACAAAGTTGGTTTGATTTCTTTAGCTTACTTAGCATAAGTTCTGGAAAATGGAGCAAAATACAAAATAAATTCTAGGAAAAACAAACACTTATATTTGTTTACAAAAAGTGAAACTATCAATACATAGAGGCAGTGTGGAAAGGCTGCCAGTTCAAACAATTTAGTTAATATAATCTAATTTTGCTCCAGGAGGTACTCAGAAATTCTACTTTTGGTAGGCTTATAGAGGAAGCTGCGTAATATCCTCTAAGACAACTGTCAAAGATTGGCTTCTTTATAAGCAGGCATTTGATACAAATTCATGTGAAAATAATTTATTAAGAAACACTTTTAGGAAAAACAATGGGGGAGTAGAAAAGTAAAACCTGAAATGCAAGGAAGTCAAGGTAGTGATTTCAAGATGAGTCCCACAGAGGGAATTTTTAGCACAGCATCACTGGAGAACTCTGGATGAGAGTCACATAGCAGAATTGTCAAAATCAGTGGAGGAAAACTAGCATTCTTAGCTCATCACACTTTCCAGGTTTTGATTAAGAAATGAGCTTGTGGGGAAGAGGCACGCATCCCAATCGGATTGGTCTGCTTACCTAGGAAAAATGTGATTTCAGTACAAGCTTCCAATAAGAAAATGAAGATGCCAGCTGTTGAAAGTGAACACACTGGACAGAAAGTCTTAAAGGGATGAAAGCAGATATGAGAAGGGTAATATACTAATAGATTTGAGGCCACAACTGGAGGTCATGGGTTTAGAATTACAGCTGACTCTTGTTTCAACTGCAAAGGTCCACTTACACACAGATGCTTTTCAATAATTACAAAAGTGTTCCTGCCTCTCCTGCCTCCCCATCCACCTCCTCCACCTTTTCCACTTCTGCTACCCTTGAAACAGAAAGACCAATCCTTTTTCTTCCTCTTCCTCCTTAGCCCACTCAGCATGAAGGCAATGAGGATGAAGACCTTCATGATGATCCACTTCCACTTACAGAATAGTAAATATAATTTTTCTTCCTCATGATTTTCTTAATAACATTTTAGTTTAGCTTATTTTAAGGTAAGAATACAATATATAATACACATACAAAATATATGTTAATTGACATATAACTTATATAACAATATGCTATGTATACTACATAAGTTATGTAACTTATATAACTGTTATCAGTTGTATAAGTTGTTTCCAGTCAATAGTAGATTATTCATAGTTAAGTTTTTGGAGAGTCAAGAGGTACAGATAGATTTTCTACTGTGCAGACACCAGCACCCCAAACATCTGCATTGTTTAAAGTCACTTGCACTTGATTTTGTAATCATTCCACACTATACAATCATTTTACCTTGTATAATGTCTAATATCATTAATTTGCTTAATATATCATTTATCAACCTTTAGAGTATTTATTTATATTTATGTCTGATTCTGCTGCCAGCCTATAAGATGCCTTTTAGTTCAAGGATCATGTCTTAATTATTTGGAATCTCAGTTCTAGAACAATGTGCAATCCATAATAAATCTCAGGAAATATTTGTTGAAAGAAGGCATGATGATGATTACATAAATTAATGTCAATGACTGAAAACATAATTGTAGAAAAATTATCTGAGATAAATCAAGATATACCTTACACAAATGTTGCCACAATCAGTCTTAAATATGATGACTTCATGACTTATTTAAATAACATTAGTGTGTACTCCATACAAAAATACTCTTTTGAGTGCAATATTTAAAATCTATTGGCACAAAAAATTAACATGTTGACATAAAATTTATTTTTTGGCTACTGTGCCTCATAGTAAATCTTTCCATTTTATTTGTATACCTTATTAAGGCACCTCCTCACCTTATTGAATTTTCTTGTGTCTGTACAGTTTTTTTTACACATTTTATATAACTTAATATTAATTACACCATATATAACACAAGCTAAAAAACATTTCTTCAAATTATTAATCAAAGTCGCAATAAAAAGTTTAATCAGAAGATTTCAGGTGAGACGTAAAGGCAAAAATGTAAGAATACACTTCTTTTTTCTTCTCTATTTAATCATCTCCTCTCTTGGATTAAGTAATAGGAATGAATAACTTTGGCTCCTCTTAGACAGTCAGAGGTAGTGAATAAAATCATTAGGCAATAGTTTAAAAGAACTGCTATTTTTAAAATATTAGATATTCAGAAAGTCTTTTTAGTTTGGTTTTTCTTTTTTGTAACAAAAATGTTAGTAATTAAGAAGAGTGCTTTGGTTGAACTCAAGCTCTATAGATCTTACAGAAAGAGAACATAGTCATAATTATTTTATACAGCCTTTATAACTCAGAGACCAAAGGCTGAAAAATACAGTCTTCATTAGTCATCACTTGTGAGCAATTCTGCCTAATACAAGTTCAAAGACTTTGCATAAAGTTTTGCAAATAAGTTTCATGATTACCAGAAAACTTTTTTTCTGGGTGATTCAAGTTATTTAATATTAAGGAATCTGCTGAGATTTCTCATAGATATTAATTATAAGAGAAAATAAATAATAAAATTATTTTAATAGAAATTAAAAGGTGTTTTATAAAATTCAATAGCAATTTTTAAGTAAAATAAAACATTTCTGACATAAAATTTCAAAATATTGTCATTAATAAAATTGATGAAAAAATTAATTTAAAAAATAGAAGAATTCCTGTTAAAGTAAAAACAAGCCCAGGGGAGCCTAGTATCAATCGCTACAGTTATTTAATTGTAGTCAGACAGTGCTAGCCAATACATTCACAAAGAAAACAATCTAAAAGAAAGGCAATAGCAAGAATATCATCAATCCTAGAATACATAATTTTCTATCTACAGAGCCCAGGAGAATGAATTCAAGAATTATTTTAATGATTATAGATTACAATGAGGTGGCTGAGTAAAAAATCAGAAATTCAAATCAAAAACCTTCTTTTTAGATTAAAAGCTACATAGATAATAGATTGGAAAAAAAACTTATTCATCATATGAGTAAAAATGTAATTTACCTTGAATAAACTTAAGGTTTGTGTGAAAAAACATACATACACACAATTTTCTATGCACATACACACATGCACATGCATTCCAATAATTATTTGGAAACTTTGTAAAAGGATTTGAATAAATGGCAAATGGTGACACATCAATTCATGTATTGGAAGACTCAATGTTGTAAAGATGTAAATTATAATCAAATTTCTACACATTTAACACTAGTCTAGGAAACATTTAGTTACAGGCTTTCATGAAAAAAATATCATATGCATGTTATCCTAAAATTAATCTGCCAATCTGAATGTGTGAGATGAGCCATTAAGTAGTTTGAAAATGAAAGGGAAAAACTGAGGGTTAAAGTTACCTAATCTAGTTAAAAGTCAGCCAGTGGATCCATTATTCTGGGGTCTGGAACATGGTGGCCCTCTTCTCACAGCTCCACTAGGCAGTGCCCCAGCAGGGACTCTGTGTGGGTGCTCTATCCCCACATTTCCCTTCTGCTCTGCCCTAGCACAGGTTCTCCATGACGGCCACATCCCTGCAGCAAACTTCTGCCTGGACATCCAGGCATTTCCATACATCCTCTGAAATCTAGGTGGAGGTTTCCAAACCTCAATTCTTGACTGCTATGCACCTTCAAGCTCAACACTACATGGAAGCGGCCAAGGCTTGGGTCTTGTACCCTCTGAAGCCAAGGCCTGAGCTGTACCTTGGCCTCTTTTAGCCACAGCTAGGGCAGCTGGGTTGCAGAGCACCAAGTCCCTAGGCTCCATAAAGCAGGAGGGTCCTGGGCCCAACTCACAGAACCATTTTTTTCCTCCTAGGCCTCCAGTCCTGTGATGAGAGGGGCTGCTGCAAAGATCTCTGACATGCCCTGGAGACATTTTTCTCATTGTCTTGGTGACTAACATTTGGCTCCTCATTACTTATGCAAATTTCTGCAGTGGGCTTGAATTTCTCCTCAGAAAACGAGTTTTTCTTTTCTATCACATCATCAGGCTGCAAATTTTCTAAACATTTATGCTCTGCTTCCCTTTTAAACTTGGGTTTTAATTCCAAACCACATCTTTGTGAATACATAAAACTGCATGCTTTGAAAAGCACCCAAATCACCTTTAAACACTTGGCTTCTTAGAAATTTTTTCTGCCGGATGCTTTAAATCATCTCTCAGGTTCAAAAATCCATAAGTCTCTATGGCAGGGGCAAAATACTACCAGTCTCTGCTAAAACATAGCAAGAGTCACCTTTATTCCTGTTCCCAACAAGTCACTTGCAAAGAAAAAAAAATATTGACCCACCCTATTTATTATTAAACACAGGTTTTTCCCTTATTTTATCTCAGCTTTGCTTTTACCCTTCATAGCACTGACTATGGATTACAATGACCTTATTTATTTGTCTGGTTTCCCTTCTCTTTCTATGTCCACTTTTTTCTTTGCTTTCCTTCTTTCACTGTCTTTGTTGCAGTTCCTACGAACCAGATAATGCATTCTTCTTATTCACCGTGTATGGAATTAATAGTTCAGTGTCTAGTACACAGTAGGAAATTAATGCATATTTTTTGAATGAATGGTGGATGGAAGAATAATAGGATGAATACGTGAATAAAGTGAAATGGAGGGCCATGAAAAGACTGAACAAAAGAGAAAAAAGGAGATGAACCTGGAGTCTGAGACAAGTCTAGTTATGAGAAAAAATTCAATATGAAATGCCCATTACTAAAAAAACTTTAAAAAACAGACACTTTTTGTCCCCCCAAGGATACTAATGAATTTAATGTAGAAATTGTGCAGCTTAAGGAGCTCATCAAATTGAAAAGAGAATCACACAACAGCGTTTACTTCAAATCACCTGGTTAACTGGAAGAATAAAATTATCATAGTAATTTTTGGATTAAAAAAAGCTGTAATGTAATTCATTGGTTTATTCTGTTGGTAACTGTTTCCTCTGAAAATCTCGTATATTTAAAAGAATAGCCAAATCTAAAACCAAGTACATTCCAGAACACAAACTTTCTATACTTTGAGTTAAATGCAATTAAGTTATTATATGATTTTTACATGTAGAAATTTTGTTGAATTTTAAAATTGATTCTTGTAATCTATATTTTTAATATAAATAATATTTTCTGTGAATAACAATTCTTTGATTTTATAAACCATACGTTAACTTTTTTGTGCTGGCTAGAATCTACACTACAATTTCAATAAAAGCAAGCATCTTTGTCTTTCCATTTTTAAGAAAGTAAATTTATTACTTCACCCCATATTTGATGAAATATTTCTTTAAATTTCTAATTTGCAATATGAATATGATTCCTAAGAGTGGTATCATAAATTATTGTTGGCTATACTTGAAAGGCTTGTGCATTTATTCTTTCGTCATTTTTTTTTTCTTTTTTTTAAATTTAATGTGTTGAATTCTCTAAGATGTAAATTTACTTTAAATTTCTGAAATAACCCCAACTTTATCTTGATGCTTAATCTATTTGCTTGGTTGTTAGTAACTTTTTAAATGAGCTCCTAAGTAAAATATTATGAAAATGTCAGCATAAATCACAATTTTATGTAACACATTATTTATAGAGGCTTTCATGGATATTTTCAACCACATGTGAAGAACTACTCATCAATGAAATTTTGATGAAATAAAAAAGAATGATTTGCAATTTTTATAAAGAATAGAACCATCACAAAGCTAGATTCAAGGGGATGGCTTTGAATAAAGGGCTTGAGGTAGTCTTAGGATCTTACTATTTTACAGTCAGTAGTATCTTTAAAGGCATTGGATCTTGTAAATGCTTAACAATTTCTCAATCTTATAAAATTTAAATGTGAAGTAACCTAATAATAGGCAAGAAACTGGTGAAAGAGTTAATTATGCAACTTATAAAAAGAAAATGGGAGCCACCGTGAAAATCCTATCCATTATACTTTAGTGTGTGTTTTTAAAAGTATGTTAGATCTAATATTTTTTAAAAAGAGTGTAATGCTTTGATAGTGAGCATCAAAGACATATGATAAAACTTGCTTAGAAATTAACATAAAATTAATATTTTATCTATTTGGAAAGAAAAAATAATTACAAACTTGTAAATACTATTATTTGTATAATTTTATAAAATAATCTTTTCAAAAATATACTTTTTACTGTTAAACTGAATTTATTTTTAGTAAAAATCAGTTAATATGTTTAGCTCTGAAAATATATCCATTATTTGCAGCATTCTTATTTTTAAATATTCCTATTTTTCTTTAAATTCTGGTGTCACTTCAGTTGCCTTAGTTTAAATTAAAATACGTGCTTGTAAATTTTTCAAATATTATACAACCAACTTCCAACCCCTTGGGTTTTACCATTCTCCTCCCTACCCCAGTGGTCTTATGTTATTTTCTTCAGGATGAATGCATTGCTGGGAAGGCTTTCCTTTAATTACTGACCTTGAACTGTGGAATGCATTAGAGAATGAGAGAAAAGCTTATGTGTCTGAAATGTTGCACAGCTGTCATTTTCTTTAAGATAAATTAATGAGCATTGCTGTTTAGACACCTGGGTTATAGTTCCTGCTCTGTTACCAACTAGCTGAGTGACATTGATCCAAGCCCACATGGGACAGCAGTGCCTCATCTCTAACATTAAAGATTCGCACTAAATTATCTCTAAGAGCCTTAAATTTTTTATGGTTTTAATTATCAGCTTCATTTATTTTTTAGCTTCCCCTCTTTTGTCTGCCTTGTGACTGTTGACACCTGCATTTCTGTTGAAATATCATACAGAATAATAAACTCAAATTTATAATTTTTGCTGATCTGGGAGCTATGGTAAACAACAGTGAATGTGAGCAATATTGAAATTAATGGATAATAGCCAGCCATTGTATTATCTGTGGTTATAATGCATAAAAGCTAAGTCTTGCTTATAATACCAGATCTTCACTGTAAAATTATTTTACTATATTAGATACATACTAGCTCAGTTTATAAATTAACCTCTGGCCATAAAGACTAAGGTAGCCATATGAGGACTCAGGTTTTTTTCTGTTTGTAATTTAGGTATTTAAAAACAATATAACTTTTGTCTCACCACCTCAAATAGGTGTGAATTTTGTGTCTTATGTATTCATGTAAACACGTAAAACATACATGGTGATTGTAAAATTTCTTCTTGTCTGCCTTGGTTAGATGAAAAGCCAAAATGGTAGGGACTATATATGATGAATCAATTTCTTCAATATCTAGGGGAAGTGTCTAGCCCAAACTAGAAACTTAAGAAATATTTATTGAATAGATAAACAAAAATCCACTTCATTAATAACTCAGTGATACTATCCTAATCTTATTTCAAATATATATAGTGAAAATATATGTTAATGCCAAATTGATCATTTTATAGTGTCATATTTGCATAAATAATGGCTTTTTACTAATAAAAGCTACTACTAAGTAAACAATAATTTTATTAATTAAATGTTTTTTAAATAAATGATATCAATAATTAACAAACCTTTATATAGCCCTTACTAAATGCCAGGTACTGTGTGTATATAAGCTCCTATAATCTTTTCATAATTTCTATGTAGACATCATTGTTATCCGCATTTTATATATAATATAAAAGTAGCACAGAGTGGTTAAGCCACCTACCCAATGTTACAGGTCTGTTAAGTGGTGGAGCCAGAATTTAAAATGAGGTCATTGGGATCTGGATCCCAGGCATTATGTTGCCACTCATTAAAGTTAAATGATATATAAGTAAAATAAGAAAATAAGATGTCCAGTGATTTCATTAGTTACATTGTTTTTTAGTATTACCAACTGGTAGGCACTAATGATGTGATTGAGTCTCTGAGAATATATAATTGGAAAAACATATTCTCTATTCTTGGTAGGCTAATAGACCAGGCAAGACACAGTCAATGCACATATTGCAATGTGTGATTTGCTATAACAGAGGTGTGTCCAAACTCAAATGAAAACATAAGGTCTGGGGCCTTTAGAAGTTGCTTAAGAAGAGACAGTGACAGTTTCACAGTGTCATTGACACTGGAATGTATTCTTGAAGAGAGACTAGGGAATTGCTGGGTGGAAGAAAAACATTCCAGAGAGAGCAAACCAACTTCATGAAGCAAAAAATAGCAGCAAAGCTAGACATAATGGTGGAAGGAAGCCAGGATATTTCATGTCTCTGTTCCCTTGACTACCTGTCATAGAGTTGTAAGTATTGGAGTAATACCAGATTTATAATGTAATAAGATAAAACTTGATGTGGATGAACTAGATATAATTAACATAAAAGGAATGAAAAACTACCGTAAGATAAAAAATAGTTAAGAAAATAAGTCGTGAATGGCTGAGTTGGGCTGGCTTTAGTGAAGAAATATACAAAAAGATATGTTTAATATAAAGATACCAGAAATAAAGTTAATTGAACTAAATGACCAATATAATTTTGGAGAGTGGGGGAACAAATAGAAAGCATAGTCAAGATTACTCAGTTGTATTATTTGGATAATTTGTAGAGTTATTAAGGCAGGATAAGAAACACTGAAGGAGGGAGAAGGCATTTAAAGAAAACAAAATAAATACTTTCAATTTGAAAATGTTCGCAGTGGGATGGCATTAGATATAACTCTTTCCTAAAGAGATCTTAGCTTGAGAAATAGTTTTAGAAGAAAACCATTTAAAAAGATAGGAAGGGAACAATCAGAGCTAGTTGAAGACAAGAAATGAAGTAATTGGCTCAGTGTAAAAACCTTTTCTTCTCAGAAAGCGTATTTACACCCTTGAAAATTATTGAGAACTCAAAACATTTTTTGCATGTATGGTCCATATAGATTACTATTTACTAATTAGAAATTTAAACAGAAATTTTAATGTTTATAATTTTTAAAATAATAAATCCATTACTTCTAATATAATATGAAAATAACTATATTAGTTAAAACAAAACATAAGAATGGCATTGTGATATTACACAATTTGCAAATCTCTTCACTATCTGATTTAATAGAAGATGGCTCGACTTTCATGTATCTGCATTTGCTTTTGTATTAGTTCATTCTCACACTGATGACAAACACATACCCGAGACTAAGAAAATAGGTTTATTAGGTTCCATGTGGCTGGGAAGGCCACTGTCATGGCAGAAGGCTAAAGGCACTTCCTATATGGTGGCAGCAAGAGACAATGAGAAAGAAGTGAAAGTGGAAATCCTTAGAAAACCATCAGATCACATGAGACTTATTCACTACCATGAGAATAGTGTGGGGGAAACTACTGATTCAATTATCTCCCACCAGGTCCCTCCCAAAACATGTGGGAATTATGGGAGTACAATTCAAGATGAGATTTGGGTGTGGACACAGAGCCGAACCATATCAAGTTTATTGCAATATATCAGTTTGCTTGAAGTATATAAAGAAAATCCAGCCTTACACAGATGTGCAATTGAAAAAGAGGGGAGGATTTTATAGCCTGTTTGGATTATTATAGATATTATTTTTTTAATATGCAAAAATTTGATGATGGTAACTTCTTTTTTTAAAAAATATATATATATTTTATTGCACTTTAGGTTCTGGGGTACATGTGCAGAACATGCAGGATTGTTGCATAGGTACATAATGGCAATGTGGTTTGCTGTCTCCATCCCCATCACCTATATGTGGCATTTCTCCCCATGTTATCCCTCCCCCAACTCCCTACTCCCCCACTGTCCCTCCCCTAGTCCCCCCCAACAGACCCCAGTGTGTGATGCTCCCCTCCCTGTGTCCATGTGTTCTCATTGTTCAACACCCACCTATGAGTGAGAACATGCGCTGTTTGATTTTCTGTTCTTGTGTCAGTTTCCTGAGAATGATGGTTTCCAGGTTCATCCATGTCCCTACAAAGGACACAAACTCATCATTTTTTTATGGCTGCATAGTATTCCATGGTGTATATGTGCCACAATTTCCTTGTCCAGTCTATCATTGATGGGCATTTGGGTTGGTTCCAGGTCTTTGCTATTGTAAACAGTGCCACAATGAACATATGTGTGCATGTGTCTTTATAATAGAATGATTTATAATCCTTTGGATATATACCCAGTAATGGGATTGCTGGGTCAAATGGAATTTCTGTTTCTAGGTCTTTGAGGAATTGCCACACTGTCTTCCACAATGGTTGAACTAATTTACACTCCCACCAACAACATAAAAGTGTTCCTATTTCTCCACATGCCCTCCAGCATCTGTTGTCTCCAGATTTTTTAATGATCACCATTCTAACTGGTGTGAGATGGTATCTCAGTGTGGTTTTGACTTGCATTTCTCTAATGACCAGTGTTGGATGATGGTAACTTCTTAAAGTTTATCTGAAATGTGTAATATAAAACCACATCAATTAATTTTTAGTTACTTCCATAAATTAAAATTACCTATGCATGATTTTGTACCATGATAAATTGGCCATTTTGAAAATATTGGTTTACTGAGATATATCAATCTTACAATGTTGACACATTTTATTACACAATATCAAAATATCTTATCAGAGATGCCTTTTAATCATTCAGAAGCATCAAGCTCACAGTGGTGTGTACATGTTTTCAGAAATCCTTATTTTCACTGGAAAACTTGAATGTTATCATTGGCAATAATAACTACCAGCTTTTTTTTTTTAAGTGACAAGCTCATGTCATTAATTTTTGAGAATATGTCTGCTCTGAAAATACTCATGTATGAGTAACTGCAGCTTGTTTGTCATTTGTTATTTCAGGGAAAATGGTATGCCTTGAAGAAAACAGCTAATTCAATTCACAGCTCATACAGTTGTATGGTGGACATATGTCAGTCATTTGATTTCTGACACCTTTTTGTGCTGAAAAAAATTCCCCAGTTATATAAGCTTCATTAGGGAGCAAAAAACTGTCTTTCCATATGGTAGCTGGAAATGATAGACATTTGCTGTCCCACACGCTCAATCTCCCTTTCAGCTGAACCACGGACATTTAATTTATACTTTTCTAATCAACTGACCTGTTCCAGATTTTGACTGCATAGCTTGTGACAGAGCAAAATTAGGGAGCTCGTTCAGGGACACTAAACACACTGCTGGTAGTGAAACTTCAAAGTAGCATTCCTGGCACAGAAGTTAAAGGACTTGAGTGCTGATATAGGTAAAATTTGTAAAAAAGAAAATTAAAAAAGGAATCTCTGTCACTAAAGTTGCTGATGTATAATTTATGGCTGCTAATACCTGGCTATAGCAATTATTTATTCATCAGGGAATTCTGCCCATAGTTTTGGGAAATATTTCTGGAAGCTTAGTATTTGATCCTGACTTCTAGTCTCCCTAGAAAATCTGTAAACTACTGGGTGTCCATCAACAGTGTCCATGTCTGTTATCTGTAATCAAAATTCTGGAGAACAAAATACCTCATATTGTTGTGAACTTAAATGAGATGAGCTATTCATAGAGCTTGGAAAAATTCCTGCTTTATAAATAAATAAATAAGTACAAATTGGGTAATTAAACTGAAAGATGGGCCTCTGTTCCTTTGCTTCCTGTATTATTTTCAGTTATATCACCCTGATTATATCAAAGCAAATAGTGAAGTAGGTATGGATTAATGAATGCTTCTTTGGTTTGTCTTCAGTGGCTATAATACAGATTATTTCAAATAGTAGGCATCTAGATGGTACTGCATTAGGACTTTATAACTTAAACTATCCAGAACAGTGGTAAGACTAAAGGTAAAATATTACATAAAAAATTATGAAAATAGTTGATGATTCAAAAGCAAGATGTATCAGTTCATTTTCATGCCATTAATAAAGACATGCCTAAGACTGGGTAATTTACAAAGGAAAGAGGTTTAATTTACTCAGAGTTCTGCAGGGGTGGGGAGGCCTCAGGAAACCTACAATCATGACAGAAGGGAAAGCAAACATGTCCTTCTTCACGTGATGGCAGGAAGGAGAAGACTGTGTGATGTGGAGAAAAACTCCTTATAAAACCATTAGATCTTGTGAAACCTCACTCATTATCACAAGGAGAGCATGGCGGTAACTATCTCCATGATTAAATTACCTCCCACTGGTCCCTCCTATGACACATGGGGATTATGGGAACTACAACTCAAGATGAAATATGGGTAGGGCCACAGCCAAACTATATCACAAGAAAATAATTCGTTCATTGACATGAAAGATAAGTGCTCTCTCTCTTTTTATAATGGATATAAAAAGAAGTTCATCCATTGATACTATAAAAACAGAAAATACAGAATATATGATGTTAGAAGGAGAAAGGGGAAAATGGAAACATGAAAATAATGATAAAGGAGGGAAGCAATGAAAGAGCCCCCCAAATGCAGAAATGCCTACTTCTCTGGTTTTAGTCCACCAGTCTACATTTGAATCCTTCCTGCATGCTGACACTTTGCCAATGGGTGTGTCTAGTTTCCCATTTATAGGTGGTCCTTAAATTTTATACCTTTAGCCTTCAAGCAACCTAAACATTAGAATACACGTTGACACTTACATTGTTTTTAACATGCCTCATTGAGACAGTTGTGACCCATCTTCTGGTGGCCTGCTCCAACAGCCAACAGTTTCATATAAAAGTTTCACCATGTTGGAATAGCCAGGTTTCTGTAATCCTATATTTTGATATTTCATGACAGGATAATTCCTTGCTAGAGTCCCGGTAGTCTATAGGGAATTTTATTTTTATTTTTATTATTTTATGACATTTTATTATTATTTTATGACAAGGAAAAATGAAACAAAAACACTGAGAGAAATAATATGAAAATGACTCACAAACTGATATCAACTGAGAAAAACTGGAAAACATTAAACATGCCAAAAAGTGGGAGATTTTATCCTCTGAGATGATCCATGAATTTAGTTAACAGGTTTCAATCGCTGAGAAAATGTATCAAACGAAATAATTAGTTCAAATAAATGGAAATATTTTGACAATATCTGGGTATAAAATTCAGGTGTGATTAGAATCTTAATGGTATTTTTATTTCTTTGAGAACAAAAATTGTTTTTCTAACATGTAAGTCTTATTGGACTTTGAAGTTAGTTCATGTTTTCAGAAATGAACCATGTAAGAAAATAGAAAACATGCTGTGCTGCTTTTCCTGTCTTGTGTACACCACTTTCTACACAGCATGGTCTCCTTTACCAAGATGCTGGAGCTGTATCTTACTTATTTTTACGTTCCATTTAAACTTTTGTTTACTTTTAGACAGAGCCTTGCTGTGTTGCCCAGGCAGCAATGCAGTGGCAGCATAGCTTCCTTCAGACTTGACCTCCTGGGCACAAGCGATCTTTCCACTTCAGCCTCCTGAGCATCTGGGCTGCAGGTGCCGGCCCCAACACCTGTTTAATTTTGTTTTTATTTTTTTGTACCAACATTTCCGTACGTTGCCTGGGCCAGTTTTGAACTTCTGAGCTTAAGTAATCCTCCAGACTTGGCCTCTCAAAATACTGGAATTATAGGCATGAGCTTCCATCATCTGGCCCCCATTTAGAATTTAACAAATAATTAGTTTATAGATGTTATTCAATAAATGTTTTAAAACTGAAATGAGTTGTAAAGTAACATAATATACCTTGCATACTAAATAAATTAATTCAATAATCAAGGTGCCTCAAAGAGGCATTAAACCAAATACTTGAATGGGTTAAGTCATGGCAGCTAGGACCTATGTTGGCTGGTACAGAAGCTAGGATTAAAGTGTACATTTTGGAAATCAATTGACCTAAATAGGAGCCATTAAAAATCCTAAAACACAGTTCACAAAGCATTTTTTTTAAATGTATGGAACAAATTAGCAAAAGAAAAAAAATCACAGAACTGTTAGAAATTTTTTTTATTGGTAAAATTAATGTAAAATTACTTAAAAATAGTCTGAGCTCTTGAATACAAAAAGCCTCTTCCACAAGAAACAAAACAGACTCTCTCCCACATATAATGTTTAGCAGAGTTCATCATGAGAGCTGAATACTTTTTGCTGTGTTAGGCCATTTATTCACTTTCATTTTGAGTCATATTCCTTTAAGTGATGCAGAATTTACATATGTTTCCTCATTCAAATGTGTCATTAAGATGCAGGCTATGTTACAGGGTTTGGAAATGATCTTCAGACATCTGTCTCTAGAACACTTAAGGAGATAGCTGCTCTAAACAGACCTTGGACACCTCTCATTAGAATACATTCCTGATGCTCACCATTTGCCTGAATAATAATTTAAAAGTGGAATTGTATTATTGTAGGAATGAGGTCAGTTGTGTCAAGTTTATGGAGATAGTTGAACACACATCCGGCATCTCTAGGGAGCAACTTTCCAATTTTGCATTGTCATAGCTACCAAGAAGCTCATAGCACATTCCAGAAAAAAGAGATGGAGGAACGGGGGTTGATCTAAAAATCTAAAATCTTAATACAAGACAAGAGGATTTGATCTAGGTCCAATTTATAGTATCTTCATTGGTCTGATCCAGCTGGGAAAAGTGGGGAGGGAGGGAGGAGAGCAATAGTAGATTTAAAATGTATGGAAATTTTCTTTAAAAATAATTATCTGTAATTTCATTAGAAAAAATACTGTATGAGTAATAGACACAAAAGATTCTGTGAGTTTGTGTGCCTGAATTACTGATTATCAAATCTATGGAAAAAGCTGAAACATTAGCCTAAACTGGTGATTAAACCCTCTAAGCCAGTTGTTATGGATTGTATTAGTTTCTTATCACGGCTGTAACAAATTATCACACACTTAACATCTTAAAACCATATCTATTTATCACAGCTCTGCAGGTCAGATGTCTGAGTGGGCTCAATTGTGTTCTCTGCTTAGGGTCTCACAATGCTAGAATGGCTCTTACCTAGAGGCTCCGGGGGAATAAATCTCTTTCAAGCTCATTCCAATTCAGCTCCGTGCTATGGTAGGACTGGGGTTCTTCTTTCCTTACTGGCATATTTTAGCTTCATAAGGTCATCTGTGTTGCTTCTCACATGGCCCTCTTTACCTTCAAATCCAGCAAGGGAACAGCAAGTTCTTCCCAAACTTTAAATCTTCCTGATTTCTTTTTTGTCTTCAGCTGTTTTAAGAGCTCACCTGATTAGATCAGGACCATCCAGATAATCACCATATGATAGGGGCAGCTGTGCCATATAACAACCTAATCAGGGGTGATATTCCTTAGAATTAGGTTCTTAGAATTAGGACTGGAGATAACATTCTGCCTATCACATCTCTTGTCAAGGAATTAAAGGCATGCAGCAACAGCTACCTTATTTCATATTTCTTTTTCCTCCTAGTTCTTCAGTGCCAGAGATATCGTACCAGCTAATGTATTCCCCCCACTCCACCAGCATCCCATCTCTAGTGGTGAAAGTTTTAACTACTTAGCAATTGCATCATTAACAACATTTAGAGTCCATCTATTATTAGTGAGGGTTTACTCATTGCCGGTTGGGTAGTGAGTGTTCCAGCAATCAAATCCAGTTTTATGGTCTGCTGCTCAGAATCATTTCTGGCATCTACTGCCTTAGAAGGGCTTCACAGGGAATAGACTCTGAGAAGGTTATTGAATTCAGAGATTTTATTGGGAAATGCTCTCAAGAGATCTACCTGTCAGGAAATAGGGAAAATGGAAATGGGCAAAGAAAGAAGCTGGTTTGCAATGCAGTGGCAAATAGGGTCTCAGTTGAATCTGGAGCAACTTCTAGAGCTGGTGATCTTTCAAGACCTGATGGCTGGGCCTTCATATCTCCACATCAGCCAGGCCTGGGAGGTAATTCCCTGCAGCATTGAGCAATTCCCAGTGAGGTATCAACTGGGAGCCATGGTAGCTGGTAAGGCAGAGCACTACAGTAGCCATGCCAGTACCAGTGTGACATTATCTTTGCTCACCCAGAAGATTCCTGAGTTCTGTTCCAAAATCTCTATGATGCCTCTAAGACAAAATATACTTGCTATTAAAATGCTTACTTTATAAGAAAGCAGCAGTGCCTCGTGCTTGGTTGGCATTAAGATAGACAGAGTACAAATAAAAGAAAAAGATGTCATAATTGTTTTAAATTGTATCATTTCTGGCAATAATCTGGGCATTTAAACACTGGGTCCTTTACTGCTAAATGGAAAAATTCTTCTTCCTCCTAATCCCACCCACTAAACTGAATAAATATCACTTTCCAACAGAGCCAGTGTTTGCTTCATATTTAAACTTGGTAGGATGTAATGACTTGGTAGAGAAAAGACCCTCAGTGCTAGCTAGACCTGAGCTTTCTCCTTTTCTCTTCCGTGTGATCTTGAAATGTTCATTTGATGTTTCATGCTAATTTAAAAAATATTAGAATAATCTTTAATGTTCTTTCCAAGCTGGAAACTATAAGCTAGGTAGTTGGTTTTATTCCTTTTGTGAAAGATTCTTCCCCCTTGAGCTTGCATTTCCCAATCTGTTTTCTCCATTTGTCATCTTCACCACTTGAGCAGCCCTGACTTGAAAAATAAGGCCACCCCCATACAAGCTGTTCTGATCCTCCAAGCTGTCCACTCTCCTCTCTACCACTGAGTGGTGTGTGAGTGTGTGTGTGCGTGTGCGTGTGTGTGTGTGTGTGTGATTTGCATATCCTGGCAATAGAAATTCACAGCACTCTTGAGATAGCATCTCATGTAGCCATAGGAGGGTTGAGAAGCTCTAAAAGGAGAAAGCTTCCGACAGTAAATATAAAATATATTTTTACATTACATAGACAAACAGGTTTTGTTTTCCAAAGTGGTTCATTAGGACCCTAAGAATTTCACTCATATCTTTGGCTCTGATGAATGTTGAGGGAATTCACTGGCTTCCAAGGGAAGGGCTTGCCTTGGCTCTGCCTGCCAGCATTCCTGTGCTAGGGCTGGAACAGACGTCTTTGTGGAGGTGTCTATGCTGCTGTGTTCCTTCCCACTCGCTTCCCTTCCAATCATTTGTTGCTTTCTCTTATGATTTGAAAAAATACATTTATAAAGAAGAAATAATTATATCACCTAGAGGTGAACACTGGTAACATTTCAACGTGCTTTTCATATGACGTTTTATCATACATTCAGTTCTTAGATTTCATCACCAAATGTCTGAACCTTAGGCGGTATCACTCTTTTAATTTGGAATTATTTTTATTGTTTCAGAAAAAGGCAGTTCTGTGTTAAATCTATACTGAGGAATTCAGTTTGACCTGGCATCTAATGCTACTTTCCCTTGGAAACAAATTCCTCCTTTTTGAACCAATACCACGTACTACATCAATACCAGCCACTCCACGCTGCCTAATTATCAGGTAACATGCCTCTGATTTAATATACTGCTAAATAACCCAGCTCCCTAAAGACTAGTTTCTGCTTTTTGTTTTGTTTCATTTTTGTTTTTTGTGTATTCTTTTTTCAGATTTAGTGGGGTAAAACTGACCAAAAATTGTATAAAGTGTATCATTTGACATTGGATATTCATATAGACTGTGAAATGATCACCACAATCAAACCCGTTATCATATTCACCACCTCAAATACTTACGTGTGTGTGTATGTGTGTGTGTGTGTGTATGGTGGGGGCGGGGTGTTGGGTATAGAGTACACTTAATATTTACTCTCTTAGCAAGTTTAAATATATAATACAGTATTGTTAACTATAGTCCTAGGTTTGTTTTTGCTTGTGCATGCAGGGTTCAAGTCCTAAAGCATCCCATGTTGGGGACCTTGCATTATACTGCTTGACCACATGAATACTGACTGCCATCCTAGTATTTTGTCTCAGTGCTTTGTATAAACTAGTTACTGTGCCAAATAATCGGGATAGTAATTTAAAAAAATGTGAATTGTTTTTTATCTCTGAAGTTCATTATCTAATGAGACACAAAAACATCATAAAATGAAAAGTCCTATACAGTGAGAAGTACCTACCTTAATTGTCTATCTTCCATGCTTGCCTTATAAATTAATTCAGTAAATCGACAACCACAAAAGATAACAGTTGTAGAATGGAATGTTTTTAAGAATAGAAACATAACAGTTCTATGGAAGATACAAGTTGGAAAAATGAGAGAGAGGAGGTGACACAGATGTAATTCACCTAAAATAAGGGCGAATCAAGCACAAAGTCTAATGCTGAATAGAAGGAATAGCAGGTTAAACACATCAAGTAGATCAAGAAATCTAAGGAAGAGAGAAACTAAAAGTGAAACTATAAACTAGCAGAGAGTAAAGAATATGGCAAAAGTCAGTTTATGTGAACGGGAATCCTCGTGTTTCATAGATGGAGGCAACAGATATTGTTGAAGTTGATAAATCGTGACTAGAGACATAAGCATTGTATCTATAGTTTGGAAAGGAAGCATTGGAAAGAATACGACAGAAATGTTTAAAATGGGCCCCTGAAGATTGGGATCAGGGCTGGCTCTCTGCACAGGAAAGGAAAGAAGACTTATACTTTTTATTTGATATCATCCTCCTCTGCCATTTTGTTTTCAGATTTATATATTACATTTAAATTATTACTGATGTATTCAATTAGATTATAAAATACTTATTAAAATTTGGAAAAAGTTAGGAGCACAAATATCTAAATTTGAAATAAGCTGACTTGAGAAGAAAGAATTTCCAATCCCTGTTGTAGATACTCTCATTTATGTTTTTCAATGACAGAAATTGAGGCTGGACAATTTCACTTAAGTAGTTTAAAGTTTAAAAAATAACCAGGAGCATTTGTACTCAGTCCTCTCTGAAGTCATATTCTGTCATCCCCCGAACAGCCTTAAAGAGGCTGAAAAGTTAAATACTTGCTTGCATGTTTCTTATCATTACGTAAAGCTGTCTGACATGGTTCTAGCCAACTACATGTTAATATAATTGTGAGGGGGCTTCTGGGAAAGCTTTTACATTCTTGTTGAACAGAACTCATGTCACTGAGCATTTTTGTCCTCTCATTCTGTTTCCTAGAATATAGGTGTAATAACTAGAGATTGGTTCCTACCTTGATGCTATACGGGAAAGACCAAAAGCGTGAAAACACTAGTGGCCTTGACATTTTTAGGCTTTTGAACCAATGTCATTGGCCTCTTACTTTTAACCATCACATTGTCATATGAGATATAATTTGTTGTAGTTAGTAATTAAACCACTATAGAATAAATATGCTTGTACTTGCAGCTGAAAGTCTTATGCATGATTGAAGGACTATATGAAATATATGGAGAGAAAGAGTTCTATTGATAGCACCAAAGTTCTGGTATCCAACTATACATAAAATCAGTTTTACCTCTGGCCTTTTCACTTTCATGAGTCTCCCTCCCCCGATTTCTAATACGCTTAAGTTATTCTGAATTAGGCTGTATCTATTCAAGTGTGAGTAAAAAGCCCCAGTGAGCACAGAAGTTGATAGGTCAACAGTATTTTATTTTTTTTATAGGATGGAAGGTAGTTGTACGATGGAAGGTAGTTGTACAATGGAAGGGGTATTCATTAACAATGACAACTACAATGTATGGAATATTTCTGAGTTAAGAATTAATGTAGAGGATGAATAAATATCTGATTTCCACCTACGAAATTGATTTAAATAAATCCCAATTCAGATCATATTAAGGCTAGAACTTTAAAAGACAACATTTTTTTAAAACTCAAGAGTTTGTAATTTTTACCTACCTTTTTCTGTTAATTAGTTCCTGCAATAGAAAGACATGCTTCAGTTTAGGGAGCTAGCTCCTGCAATAAATGGACACACCTCAATTCAAGGAAGACGCCAAAGTCAACCATTCAAACATGGCTATTTGATGCTTAAGATTCAGGAACACTCAAGAGGTTTTTATTTTATTTTATTTTTTAACAATTATTTCAGTTTTAGAATGATGAGCAGGTAAATTGATGATATTAATACCATTAAAAAAATACACACATACATCTCAGAATTTGGAAAACAATGTAAATTTAAGGATGCCTTTGTACCCTAACAGCTGAATGTTTTATATAATTTGATATTAATCTAAAATCATCATTGATCTATATATTTATGCTTGCTTATAACGTACTTGTTAAAATATTTTCAAAAGTTTTAATATGTATAAATGTATAAATAAATATAAAACAGTAGAAATAATTAAACTCATCAGGATAGAGAAATTTTATCAGCTTTTGTTTGAGAGCCAAAAAATTGAAAAACAATAATTTCAGTACAAATGAAGCAAAGGAAACAAACCAAAAAATGTGTTCCCTTCTCTAACTGCTGAACAGACAGACAAACACCATATTGCCTGGATTTCACCACCCCACATTCTTAAAAAGCTAAACTCATCATTAGAGTCATATTTTCCTAGATCTGAAAGCCTCATAAAAGCCCATCTGAAAGCCAAGGTGGCCATTTTGCCTCCCATCCACATTTCAGGAAGCCTGGGATGGAGATAGTCATGCAATTAGGATGGGAGAAGTCACATTATCTTATACTAAAGACTGAGAAGGGGGCTAAATCCAGCCTGCCACCTATTTTTGAAGTAAAGTTATATTGTTTTATTGGAACACATCCACACCCATTGTTCACACGTTGCCTGTGGCTACTTTAGTGCCTTCATGGTAGAATTGAGCTGTGACAGAGACCATATGGCTCCCAGAGCCTAAAATATTTACTCTCTGTCCCTTTAAAAATTATCTGCCAACATCTAAACTAGAGGAACACTGTACACTCCTTACCAAAACAGAATAAAGTGCCCACCTTGTTAGGGATCAAGAGCCATAAGGCAGGAGCAAACTACTCTGTTCCATTACAGGGGATCCTCAGAAAGCGAATCTAAAAAGTAAGCAGACAAGCCAAGCGTTAGGAGAAAGGATGCAGTGAGGAGAACATACTTAAGGCTGGAGTACAAATTCAGGAAGTATGAATGGTAAATTATCTTTTTATCCTCCTTAGTAAAACATGAAGTCTAAAGTATGTAAAGTGATTCTCAACCCATTCAGAGTTCTATTGTCAAAGGAGAAAACAAAACCCACAAATATGAGAAAGAGTAGCTAGTGATAGTCCAACCCCTAGTGCAATTCTTACTCCTTCCAGCCACCTCACAGTTAGTGCGATGGTTTATTGGTACATAGCCCAAGAAGAAAATCCTTGCTCAAGTCATGTTAAAATATGAAAATGGAAGTCAATTAAAAAAAAAAGGAATTTCTCCCCAAATTTTCACCTTCCTCCCCCAAATCTTGCCTGTGGCAGTGAGGTGAGTGGGCTCTTATTCCACTAATAAAAATGTATAGACCAGTGGACACAGAGAAAATTTATCTCTTTCTGGTTTTGTATAAATGTGTTTTCAAGTTACTCTATTTGTTATTACTTTTTAATTCAAAAAAATTAGGAAAATTCATGATTTGGGACCATAAGCATCCATGCTTTGCTACATTTTTCAAACCTATTTAAAAACTGTTTGTCTATAAATATGGAGGATGTCTGTTAACTAGATATTTGTTTAGGATATAGGCTTACATGAACTTCTGTGATCTTTTCTTTTATACATCTGTTCAGCAAATATTTACTGTGCACCTATTGTGTGCCAGGCTTTGTGGTAGATGCTTGAGCTATCAGTGAACAAAACAAAAATCTTTCTGAATGGAACTAACTTATATTCTATTTTTTTTTTTTTTTTTTAACCCCAACAATCCATAAACCCACCCCCCCCCCCCCCAGGGTTTTTTTTTTTTTTTTTTTTTTTTTTTTTTTTTCCTTTTTTTTTCTGCGGCCCCTCTGAAGAACATGGAAGAATTTTTCCATAGGCACACACATGGCAGTGTGATTTGCTGCCTTCCTCCCCATCACCTATATCTGGCCTTTCTCCCCATCCCATCCCTCCCCAACCCCCCCCCCCCCCCTATCCCTCCCCTTTCCCCCCCAGACCCCAGTGTGTGTACTCCCCTCCCTGTGTCCATGTGTTCCCATTGTTCAACCCCGCCTAGAGTGAGACTGCGGTGTTTGATTTTTGTCCTGTGTCAGTTTGCTGAGAATGATGGTTTCCAGGTTCATCCATGTCCCTCAAAGGACACGACTCATCGTTTTTGATGGCTGCATATTTCCATGGTGTATAGTGCCACATTTTCCCTGTCCATCTATCATCGTGGGCATTTGGGTTGGTCCAGGTCTTGCTATTGTAAACTGTGCTGCAATTAACATTCGTGTGCATGTGTCCTTATAGTAGAACGATTTATAGTCTTTTGGATATATACCCAGTAATGGGATTGCTGGATCAAATGGAATTTCTATTTCTAGGTCCTTGAGGTCGCCACACCGTCTTCCACAATGGTTGAACTAATTCACACCCCACCAACAGTGTAAAAGCGTTCCCATTTCTCCACACCCTCTCCAGCATCTGTTGCCTCCAGTTTTTTAATTATCCCATTCTACCTGGCGTGAGATGGTACTCAATGTAGTTTTGATTTGCTCCTCCCATGACCAGTGTGATGAGCATTTTTTCATATGTTTGTTGGCTTCAGTATGTCTTCTTTTGTAAAGTGTCTGTTCATCCCTCCCCCCCTTTTGAAGGGCTTTTAAATTTCATTTGTAGTTCTGGTTACACCCGTCAGTGGGTACCTCCAAATTTTCCCTCGTTGTCCCCATTCACTCCACTCACGTTTCTTTCGTGCAGAAGCTAGGAGTTGATTAAGCCCCTTGTCTCTCCCCCTTTTTTTGGTCATGAAGTCCTGCCTCCCCCTGTCCTTGGTTTGCCTATTCTTCTAGGGTTTTTAGGTGTTAGGTCTTAGTTTAAGTCTTTAACCCTGGAGTTATTTAGGTAAGGGTCAGAGGGGTCCAGCTCCCTTCTGCACATGACTAGCCACTTTTCCCAACCCCATTATAAACAGGGACCCACCTCCCTTGCATGTCAAGATCAGGTGGTTGTAGGTTGTTGCGTGGAGGCTCGTCCTTTCCATTGGTCTATATCCTGTTTTGGTACCAGTACCCCTTTTACGTACTTGTAATAATTGAAGTCCGGGAGTGTGACCCCCCACTCTTGCTCATGACGGCTAGCGGGCTCTCTTTTGTTCCATAGAAGTTTAAGGTGGCTTTCCAGTTCTTCAAGAAGGTCTGGCAGCCAAGGGAAGCGTGAACGTACTTTGGGCAGTAGCCATTTGACACTTGTCTTCCTAGCCATGACATGGAATATTTCTCCATCTGTTTGTGCCCTCTCTTATTTCATTGAGCAGTGGTTTGTAGTCTCCTTGAGAGGTCCTTTACGTTCCTTGTTAGTTGTATCCTAGGTATTTTATCTCTTTGTAGCAATTGTGAATGGCAGTTGGTCTTGATTTGGCTGTCTTTAAGTCTGTTATTGGTGTATAGGAATGCTTGTGATTTTTGCACATTGATTTTATATCCGAGCCTTGCTGAGGTCTGGAATTGGCGGAGGGGGGGCGCTATATTTCCCTTCCGCGTGGACACTCTCCCCTCCCCTTTTTTTCTCCGGGGGGCCTCGCTCCCTTTGGGGGGGGGGGGGCGGGGCAGGGAAGGCCGCGGGGCGGTTTGCCGTGTTTGGTATAGACCATAGACAACAAACATAATAAATAACTAAGGCATATACTACGTTAGAAATTGAAAACTAGTGAAAAAAATTGGAAAGATAAAAAACATGATAAGGGAGATTGGCATGTCCAATATGGAGTGCATTTTTGCATTGCATGGTTGTTATAGACCCCACTGAGCGAGGCATCACTTGAGCAAATACTTGAAGGACTTAGCCATGAAAGCAGGAATGTATAACTCATTGCCACTGCTGTAGCCACTTCTTAGTGAAAATCCTACTCACGGTATTTCAGCATTTTAGTTTTTGAATCTGAGGAGCTTCATAGGACTCCTCTCTCTTCAGGTTGTTTGAAACATTGCTATTGTATTTCTAAGGGCATTTTAAAGTAATAGCCTCTGACAGTTAAGTGAAACACAAAAAGGGAAGAAATAAAAATCAGCGCCGCCACATTTTTTTGGAGGGAAGATTTCATAAGATGTTACATTGAAAATTAAAGAAATGGTTTTACACTCTTGATATAACATATATTAGAAGATTTTCCATTATTGAAAAAAAAATGATATTTTGTTACTCCAAAGTGTAACCATAATGTGGAAAACTGATCTTAAGAACTGCCCCACAGTATCCTCGTTAATACAAAGAGAGATTGAGATTGGAATCCATGAATCCAGTTTTTCTTACAATTTTAAAAGTTAATGCTATATGAGGATTAACATACTTATATACCAGACTTGAGTAATTCCAACAACTCACTACAGTTAATATTAAGCTTTTAATTGTGTAATGGGGCTATCATGACTAGGAGCCTTACCCTAATATTCTGGCCCTAAGGGAGTGATACTTATCTAATAATTGATATATTTAACAAAAAATATCTGTTTGACACTAGGGTTACTCAATGTTGATATGCAGCTTTTCTCATAATTCTGAAGGCATATTTTAGTTGTTGACTGATCATATCACATACTGAAGCTGTTAACATGATATTCCTCCCTTAACAATCTGTAAGACCATGTTGATAGGACCAGTGCCCTGGGCATCCAGTATCCAGGAAAAAGAGAACAGTGTGAATCACACTTTCCAACTCTTGAGATAAAGATACACATACTCATCTTTAGATCTATTTATTGCCACCTACTATGGGAGGATTTTTTATTTTAAATAAAATAAATTATACTTCAGTTTTTAGTAATTAAATCTTAAGGAATAGAATTGCTCCTTTTAAATTATTTTTAATGACAAATCACCTGCTTTTAATGAAAAAATTCAGAGTTGCTATTTAGGAAAAAAACACTATGTTGAGTTTTATTGTTATTATTTGATAGTAAATTTAGTAAATTTACAAATTCAAAGACTTAATTCTTTCTTAAAATTGAATATTATGTTTACAAATCTTATTCTATTTATAGTCAGGTGATATTTTAAGTCACTGTGATAATAAGTATTATGGTATGCATCAGTGTAAATATAGTACAACACAGTACATAGAATCGTAAGCCCATCTACCTAACACATTTTTCGATATTCCATCCCATAAAGTGTTTGTTTCATGCTTTTAGATAATAATTTTAATTATGTCTTTGATATTTATTTAAATACCGCATGCTCACTAAGCCAGGCATATTGGACTGACATGGATCCATCCCTTTATTAAAACAATATTCATTAGGCACCTACTATATTTCATGTACTCTATGTGTCAAAGATGTCATTAAAAGGAATTGCCTGCCCAGATTGTTTACCACCTGGTAGCTGATCTAATATTTTAGTATATTCTTGATAATATTAATAATTGTTCAATAATTACACGTAGGCTTATAGCCTTAATCTACTATAGGTAGAATAATGAGACCCAGGAAACATATGTTTTTATCATCATTCAACTGGTAAAAATCCTATTTATGGAAAACAAGGATAAAAGGATAGCTGTAACAATGGTAAACTTGTTTAATGAAAAATTGACCATTAATTTGGGAAAAGAACCATATGACTGCTATTGTTCATATTTGCTAGACAGAAAATTCTGGAAAATTTTGTAAAATTTTTTCTTTTACCTCTTAGCTGCTGTGCAAGCCAGCTAATTCTGTCCATTTGCACACCTCCTCCCACATTAGCACCTCTATCTATGGGAAGAAACAAATAGAGCTGTTCCTACAACTAATTCCTTTCCTTAAGAATTATTTTACATATTTAGAATACATTTTTCCGGTAACTTGGATCCTAAGGATATCAATAAACTCAGTCCACCCCAAATCTTTTTTTATTGTCTATAATTACACTGCCATGAATTTACTCTGCCATATGGCTTCAAGAGTGCTAGATAGGGCTCCAAGGCTAAGAACATATTTTCTCACCTGCTATATCACACACAAAATTATTGAAATAGAAATCCAAACAGTCTATTTTTCAAGTAGAAATTAAGTTGAAAGTACAGAGTCAGTTGTTGATCTTTTCAAATAAACAGATTTTTTTTCTCTATTGTTTATAATTTTCTGTTTCATTTATTTCCTCTCTTGTCTATATTAATTATTTTCTTTGCTTACTTTGAGTTCAATTTCCTCAAAGTTTTCTAGTTTCATGGAGTGAAAAATTGGGTTTGGATTACAGGTCTTTTTATTTAATGCAGTCATTTTCAGTTATACATTTTTCTTTAAGCACTACTTTAAGCATTATAACATTTGTCATGTTGTATTACATTTTCATTCATCTCAAGTATTTTTTAATTTATCTGGTGGTTTATATTTTATTAGTTATCTAGAATATGCTGATTAATTTCCACATAATTTTTATTTTCCAAAATTTCTTTTGTTATTAATTTCAAATATAATTCTATTGTGATTGAACAAGATACTTTGTATTACTTCAACATTTTAAAATTCATTTGAGTATTGCTTTATTCTATAACATGTTCTTTTCTTTTTTTCTTTAAATATTACTTTAAGTTCCAGGATACATGTACAGAGTGTATGGGTTTGTTACATAGGTAAACGTGTGCCATGGTGGTTTGCTACACCTATCAACCCATCACCAAGGTATTAAACCGTGCATGTATTAGCTATTTGTTCTGATACTCTCCCTTCCCTTGCCCCCCTGACAGGCCCTGGTGTGCATTGTTCCCCTCTCTGTGTCCATGTGTTCTCAGTGTTTGGCTCCAACATATGAGTGAGAACATGTGGTATGTGGGTTTTGGTTCCTATATTAGTTTGCTGAGGATGATGACTTCCACTTCATCCATGTCTTTGCAAAATATATGACTTCATTCCTTTTTAGGGCTGCATAGTATTCCATGGTAGATATGTACCACATTTTCTTTATCCCATCTATCATAGATGGGCATTTGGGTTGGTTCCATGTCTTTGCTATTGTGAATAGTGCTGCAGTAAACATATGTGTGTGTGTGTCTTCATAGCATAATGATTTATATTCCTCTGGATATATGCCCAGTAATGGGATTGCTGGGTCAAATGGCATTTCTGGTTCTGGATTCTTGAGGAATCACCACACTGTCTTTCACAATGGTTGAAGTAATTTACATTCACACCAACAGTGTAAAAGTGTTCCTATTTCTCCACAGCTTTGTGAGCATCTGTTGTTTCTTGACTTAATAATTGCCATTCTGACTGGCGTGAGATGGTGTCTCACTGTAGTTTTAATTTGCATTTCTCTTATAATCAGTGACATTGAGCTTTTTTCATATGTTTGTTGGTTGCATAAATGTCTTCTTTTGAGAAATGTATGTTCATGTCCTTTGCCCACTTTTTGATGGGGTTGTTTTTTTCTTATAAATTTTTTTAAGTACCTTGTAAATTTGTTGAAGTTTCTTGTAAATTCTAGATATTAGACCTTTGTCAGATGGGTAGATCGCAAAAATTTTCTCCCATTCGGGAGGTTGCTTGTTCACTCTGATGATAGTTTCTTTTGCTGTGCAGAGGCTCTTTAATTTTATTAGATCCCATTTGTCAATTTCAGTTGTGATGCAATTCCTTTTGGGTATTTCATCATAAAATATTTCCCCATTCCTATGTCCTGAATAGTATGGCCTAGAGTTTCTTCTAGGGTTTTTATGGTTTTGGGTTTTACATTTATGTCTCTAATCTATCTTGATTTAATTTTTGTATAAGGTAAAAGGAAGGAGTAACAGTTTCAGTTTTCCACATATGATTAGTCAGTTTTCCCAGAACCATTTTCTGGATAGGAGATCTTTTTCCCCATTGCTTGCTTTTGTCAGGTTTGTCAAAGATCAGATGGTTGTAGATATGTGACCTTATTTCTGCGGTCTCTATTCTATTCCGTTGGTCTGTATGTCTGTTTTGGGACCAGTACCATGCTATTTCAGGTTCTGTAGCCTTTCGTAGTATAGTTTGAAGTTAGGTAGTGTGATGCCTCCAGCTTTATTCCTTTTGCTTAGGATTGTCTTGGCTATATGGGCTCTTTTTTGGTTTCATATGAATTTTAAAGTAGTTTTTTTTCTAATTCTGTGAAGAATGTCAATGGTAGTTTGATGAAAATAGCATTGAATCTATAAATTACCTTGGGCAGTAGGGCCATTTTCACAATACAGATTCTTTCTATCTATAAGGATGAAACGTTTTTTCATTTGTTTGTGTCCTGTCTTATTTCCTGGATCAGTGGTTTGTACTTCTCCTTGAAGAGGTCCTTCATTTCTCTTATTAGTTGCATTCCTAGGTGTTTTATTCTCTTTGTAGCAGTTGTGAATGGGAGTTCATTTTCTGCATCTATCGCAGAAAAGGATGCCTTTTCTGCATCTGTTGAGACAATCATGTGGTTTTTGTCATTGGTTCTGTTTATGTGATGCATTACATTTATTGATTTGCGTATGTTGAACCAGCCTTGCATCCCAGGGATGAAGCCAACATGATCGTGGTGGGTAAGTTTTTGATGTGCTGCTGGATTTGGTTTGTCAGTATTTTATTGAGGATTTTTGCCTTGATGTTCAACCGGGTTAGAGGCCTGAAGTTTTCTTTATTTTGTTGTGTCTCTGCCAGGTTTTGGTAACAAGAAGATGTTGCCCTCATCAAATGAGTTAAGGAGGAATCCCTCCTTTCCAATTGTTTGGAATAATTTCAGAAGGAATGTTATCAGCTCCTCTTTACACCTCTGGTAGAATTTGGCTGTGAATCTGTCTGGTCCTGGGCTTTTTCAGGTTGGTAGTCTATTTATAACTGTCTCAATTTCAGAACTTGTTGTTGGTCTATTCTAGAATTCAACTTCTTCCTTAGTTAGTCTTGGTAGGACATATGTGTCCAGAAATTTACCCATTTGTCTAGATTTTTTAGTTTATTTGCATAGAGGAGTTTATAGTATTCTCTGATGGTAGTCTGTATTTCTGTGGGATCAGTGGTGACATTCCATTTATCATTTTGATAGAAGAATCATTTGATTTTTGTCTCTCTTCTTCTGTATTAGTTTAGATAGTGGTTCAACTAAGGTTAATTTTTTCAGAAAATCAGCTCCTGGATTCCTTGATTTTTTGGAGGGCTTTTTGTGTCTCTATCTTCTTCAATTCTTCTTTTATCTTAGTTATTTCTTGTCTGCTGCTAGCTTTTGGATTAGTTTGCTCTTGCCTCTCTAGCTCTATTAATTGTGATGTTATGATGTCAGTTTGAGATCTTTCTAGCTTTCTTATATGGGCATTTAGTGCTATAAATTTCCCTTTTATCACTGCTTTAGCTGTGTCCCAGAGATTCTAGTATGTTGTCTCTTTGCTCTCATTAGTTTTAAAAAATTTCTTGATTTCTGCCTTAATTTCTTTATTTATCCAGGAGTCATTCAGGAGGAGGTTTTCCATTTTCCATGTAGTCATGTTGTTTTGAGTGAGTTTCTTAATCTTGAGTACTAATATAATTGCACTGTGATCTGAGAGACTGTTATGATTTCAGTTCTTTTACATTTGCTTAGGAGTGTTTTACTTCCAATTATGTAGTTGATTTTAGTGTAATGGTCATGTGGCACTGAGAAGAATGTATATTCTGTCGTTTCGGGGTGGAAAGTTTTGTAGGTATCTATTAGGTCCACTTGATCCAGAGCTGAGTTCAAGTCCTGAATATCCTTGTTAATTTTCTGTCTCATTGATCTGTGTAATCTTGACAGAGTGTTGTGAAAGTCTCCCACTATTATTGTGTGGGAGTCCAAGTCTCTTTGTAGGACTCTAAGAACTTGTTTTATGAATATGCATGTTCCTGTATTGAGTGCATATATATTTAGGATAGTTAGCTCTTCTTATTGCATTGATCCCTTTACCACTGTTTAAAGCCCTTATTTGTCTTTTTTGCTCTTTGTTGATTTAAAGTCTTCTTTTTATCAGAAACTAAAATTGCAACCCTGCTTTTTTGTTTTAACTTTCCATTTGCTCAGTAAATTTTCCTCCATTCCTGTAGTTTGAGCCAATGTGTGTCTTTTTATACCTAAGATGGGTCTCTTGAATACAGCACAGGGGTAAGTCTTGACTCTATCCGATTTGCCAGTCTGTCTTTTAATTGGGGAATTTTGCCCATATAAATTAAAGGTTAGTATTGTTATATATAAATTTGATCTGTCATCATGATGTTAACTGGTTGTTGTGCAAACCAGTTGATGCAGTTTCTTCGTAGTGTCGTTGGTCTTTGTACTTTCATGTGTTTTTGCAGTGGCTGGTACTGTTTCCTTCCCCCCCCCCCCCCACATTTAGTGCTTCCCTCAGGAGCTCTTGCAAGGCAGGCCTGGTGGTGAAGAAATCCCTCAGCGTTTGCTTGTCTGAAAAGGATTTTATTTCTCCTTTGCATATGAAACTTAGTTTGTCCAGATATGAAATTCTGGGTTGACGTCTTTAAGAATGTTGAATATCGACCCCCACTCTCTTCTGGCTTGTAGGATTTCTGCTGAGAGATCTGCTGTCAGTCTGCTGGGCTTCCCTTTGCAAGTTACATGGCCTTTCTCTCTGGGTGCCCTTAACAGTTTTTCCTTTATTTCTACTTTGGAGATTCTGATGATTATGTGTCTTGGGGTTGATCTTCTCGTGGAGTATCTTAGTGGGGTTCTCTGTATTTCCTGAATTTGAATGTTGACCTGTCTTGCTAGGTTGGGAAAGTTCTCCTGGATGATATCCTAAAGTGTGTTTTCCAGTGTGGTTCCATTCTTCCTTTCTCTATCAGGTACTCCAATCAGTTGTAAATCTGTACTTTTTACATAGTCCCATAGTTCTCAGAGATTTTGTTAATTCCTTCTCATTCTTTGTTCTCTAATCTTGTCTGCCTGCCTTATTTCAGCAAGATAGTCTTCAGTCTCTGATATTTTTTTTTCCACTTCAACTATTCAGCTATTGATACATGTATATGCTTCACCAAGTTTTCATGCTGTGTTTTTCAGCTCCATTGGGTTATTTTATTTCTCTATAAACTGGTTATTCTAGTTAGCAGCTCCTGTAACCTTTTTTCATGGTTCTTAGCTTCTCTGCATTGGGTTAGACCAGGCTCCTTTACCTTGATGAAGTTTGTTATTACTCACCTTCTGAAGCCTACTTCTGTCAATTCATCCGTCTCATCCTCTCTGCAGTTCTGGGCCCTTGCTGCAGAGGTGTTGCGATCATTTGGAGAAGAGGCACTCTGGCCTTTTGGGTTTTCAGGGTCTTTTCATTGATTCTCATTTTCATGAGTTTGTCTAGTTTTGATCTTTGAGGTTTCTGACTCTTGGATGAGGTTTTTGTGGGGACTTTTTTTGTGATGCTGTTGTTGTTGCTTTCTGTTTGCTTTTCTTTCAATAGTCAGCTTCCTCTTCTGTAGGGCTGTTGCCATTTGCTGGGAGTTCACTTCAGGCCCTATTCATCTGGTTTGTCCCATGCCTGGAGATGTCACCTGGCGAGGCTGGAGAACAGCAAAGATGGATTCCTGCTCCTTCCTTTGGGATCTCAGACCTCGAGGGGCACCAGCTTGATGCCAGTAGGAATGCTTCTATATGTGGTGTCTGACAACACCTGTTGGGGGTTCTCACCTAGTTGGGGGACACAGGAACAAGGACTCATTTAACAAAGCACTTTGGCTGTCCCTTAGTGGAAGGGGTGTACTGTGCTGTGGGGTAACCTACTTTTCTGGGCTGCCTGGATTCCTCAGAGCTAGTGGGAAGAAAGGCTAAGTCTGCTGGTCTGTAGCAATTATGTCCACTCCTCCCACTAGGGTCTCAGGCCAGAGATATATTCTGTCCCAGAGCCCCTTGCTGGAATTGATGGAATTCCTGCAGGGAGCCCTCACCTAGCGAGAAGGAATGAGTCAGGGTCTGGCCTGAAGAAGCAGTGGTCTGCCACAGTCAGTGTGCTGTGCTGTGGAGAATACCTCCTGGGACTAAGCCATCCCACCTCCCTGGCTCCAGAAGGGGAAAAGCATGGCTTGGAGCTATAGGGATGGCTACCACCATTCCCCCCTGGGAACTTAGTGTCTTAGGTAGTTAACAGCCACGGTGTTGGCTGCCACCGCTTCCCAGGGAGCTCAGATAGCTTAGACAGCAGACAGCCACAGCAGGGGTAATGGCCATCCCTCCCCCCCCAGGAATTCTGCAGGTTTAAGCAGCTTCCAGACAAGTGGCTGTTGAGAATCTGCATGACTCTGTGGTTGGGACCCAAGGCCCTGATGGCATGGGTTCATAAATGGAATCTCCTAATCCGTGGGTTACATAGTTCTGAGAAAAAAACATGGTTTCCCATGTTTGGTAGCATGCTCACTCATCACTTCCCTTGGCTAAGGGTCAAGATACCCCTGTCCTGTGTGATTCTCAGGTGGGACACTGCACCACTCTGCTCTTCCATCCTCTCCATGGGTCATGCCAGCTGCCTAGTCGGTCCTGATGACAGGACCTGGATACCACAGTTACCTATGCAGGATTTGTACACTTGTTTGATTGTTTTCAGTGGGACCCTCCAATCAGCATTACCTATAGTCAGCCATTTTGGCCCCACCCCACATATGTTCTATTTTGGAGTATGTTTCCTGTGCACTTAAGAATGTGGTCTGGGCGTGGTGGCTCATGCCTGTAATCCCAGCACTTTGAGAGGCTGAGGTGGGTGGATCACCTGAAGTCAGGAGTTTGAGACCAGCCTGGCCATGTCTCCACTAAAAATACAAAATAATTACCCAGGCATGGTGATGCATGCCTGTAGTCCCAGCTACTTGGGAGGTTGAAGCATGAGAATCACTAGAACTCAGGAGGCAGAGGTTGAAGTTGCAGTTAACCAAGCCACTGCACTCCAGCTTGGGAAACAGAATGAGACTCCATCTCAAAAAAAAAAAAAAAAAAAAAAGAATATATATGTATTAGTGGGTTTTCATGCTGCTGATAAAGACATACCCAAGGCTGGGAAGAAAAAGAAGTTTAATTGAACTTACAGTTCCACATGACTAGGAAAGTCTCAGAATCATGGAAGGAGGTGAAAGGTACTTCTTACATGCTGGTGGCAGAGAAAAATGAGGAAGAAGCAAAGCAGAAACCCCGGATAAACCCATTAGATCTCATGGGATTTATTCACCATCACAAGAATAGCACAGGAAAGACTGGCCCCCATGATTCAGTTACCTCCCCCTGACTCCCTCCCACAACATGTGGGAATTCTGGAAGACACAATTAGAGAGATTTGGGTGGGGACACAGCCAAACCATAACAGCATATGCTATTGTTGGCTGAAATGCTCCACAGGTGTCTGTTAGGTCTATATATTATAGATTATAGTGTTGTTCAAGTTTTTATTTCCTTTTTCATTTTCTGCCTCATTTATTTATTATTGAGAGTGAAGTATTTTAATTTCCAAATATTATTGTTAAATTTCTCATTTCTTTCTTCAGTTTCTCAGATTTTGCTTTATATATTATGTGGATCAGTTTGTAGGTTCATATGTGTAATAACTGTTATGGCTTTCTGATGGATTGACTCTCTTATCATTTTAAAATATTCTTATTTGTCTCTAGTAATAATTTTTGTCTAAAAGTCTATTTTGTCTATTATTAGTATGGCTATTCTTTTGATTATAATTTATATGGGATATCTTTTTTATCCATTCACTTCAACCTATTTGTATCTCTCAATCTAAAGTGTATCTCTGAGAGATAGCATATAGTTGAATTTTTTTTTTTTTTTTAGACAGAGTCTTGCTCTGTTGCCCAGGCTGGAGTGCAATGGCATCATCTTGGCTCACTGCTACCCCCACCTCTCAGGTTCCAGCAATTCTCCTGCCTCAGCCTCCTAAGTAGATGGGATACAGATGCCCGCCAACACACCTGGCTAATTGTTGTATTTTTAGTAGAGATGGGGTTTGACCATGTTGGTCAGGCTGGTCTCGAACTCCTGACTTCAGGTGATCCACCTGCCTTGGCTTCCCAATGTAGTCGGATTACAGACATGAACCAGCATGCCCAGTTGAATTTTTTTTTTTTTTAATCCATTGTGATGATTCCTGCTTTATGATTTAAGTGTTTAGTCTATTTACAATTAATGTAATTATTGATAAGTTAGAATATTAGTCTGTTTTTATGTTGCTAATAAAGACATACCAGAGACTGGGTAATTTATAAAGGAAAGAGGTTTAATGAATTCACAGGTCAACTTGATTGGGAAGCCTCACAATCGTGGTGGAAGGCTAAGGAGAAGCAAAGTTACATCTTACATGGTGGCAGGCAAGGGATCTTGTGCAAGTGAACACCCATTTATAAAACTATTAGCTCTCATGAGACTTATTCACTATCATGAGAACAGTATGGGGAAAACTGCCCCCATGATTCAATTATCTCTCCCTGGCCCTGCCCTTTACATCCTGCTGCCTTGCAAATCTCAAATCCTCACACTTAAAAACAGAATCATGTCTTTCCAACAGTCCCCCCAAAGTCTTAATTCATTTCACCAGTAACCCAAAAGTCCAAGTCCAAAGTTTCATCTGAGATAAGTCAAGTTTCCTTTGCCTGTGAGCCTGTAAAATCAAAAGCAAGTTAGTTACTTCCAAGATACAATGAGGGTACAGGCATTGGATAAATATACCTATTATACATTGGAGAAATTGTTTGAAACAAAGGAACTACAGTTCCCTTGCAAGTCTGAAATCCATTGGTTCACTCATTAAACCTTAAAATTCTTTGACTCCATTTTTCACATTCAGGTCATGCTGATGTAAGAGGTGGGCTCCCATGGCCTCGGGCAGCTCTGCCCTTGTGGCTTAGCAGGGTACAGCTCCCCCTCCTGACTGCTTTCACAGGCTGGTGATGAGTGTCTGTTTCTTTTCCAGGTGCATGGTGCAAGCTGTCAGTGAATCTACCATTTTGAGGTCTGGAGGAGTGGCTGGTTTCTCACAGCTCCAGTAGGCAATGGGGCTTCAACCCCATGTTTACTTTCGACACTGCCCTAGCACAGGATTTCCGTGAGGACTCAGTCCTGAAACAAACCTCTGGCTGAACATCCAGGCATTTCTATACATTCCCTGTAGTCTAGGTGAAAGTTTTCACCTAGACTTCTCTTCACCTTAGTTATTGACTTCTCTTCACCAGCAGGTCCAACACCACATATAGGCCACAAAAGCTTGGGGTTTGCACCCTCTGAAACAATGGTCTAAACTGTACATTGGCCCCTTTTAGTCACGACTGAAGCTAAAGGAGCTGGGATGCAGGGCACTATGTCCTGAGGCTTCATAGCCATGGGCCCAGGCCATGAAACCATTTTTCCCTCATAGGCCTCTGGGCCTGTGATGGGAAGCACTACTGTGAAGGTCTTTGACATGTCCTGGAGACATTTTCCCTATTGTCTTGGTGATTAACATTTGGTTCCTTGTTACTTATGCAAGTTTCTGCAGCCAGCTTGAATTTATCCCAGGAAAATGGATTTTTCTTTTCTATCACATCATCTGGCTGCAAAATTTGTACACTTTTATGCTCTGCTTCCTCTAGAATAGCTTGCCACTTATAAATTTCTTCTACCAGATACCCTAAATTATCTCTCAAGTTCAAAGTTCCACAGATCTCTAGTGCAGGAGCAAAATGCTGCCAGTCTCTTTACATAGTAAGAATAATTTTTACTACAGTTCCTAACAAGTTCCTTATCTCCATCTGAGACCACCTCAGCCTGGACTTTATATCACTATCACTGTTTTGGTCAAAACCATTCAACAAATCTCTGGGAAATGCCAAACTTCCCCACATTTTTCTATCTTCTTCTGAGTCCTCCAAACTGTTCCAACCTCTGGCTGTTACTTAGTTCCAAAGTCACTTCCAAATTTTTGGGTATGTTTACAGCAGCACCCCACTCCTAGTACCAATTTGCTATATCATTCTATTTTCATGTTGCCAATAAAGATGTACCTGAGACTAGGTAATTTATAAAGGAAAGAGATTTAATTGACTCACAGCTCCACGTGGCTGGAGTGGCCTCACAACCATGGCAGAATACAAAAGAAAAGCAAAGGGACATTTTATATGGCAGGCAAGGGAGTGTGTGCAGGGTAACTGCCCTTTATAAAACCATCAGATCTCGTGAGACTCACTCACTGTCGCATGAGAAAGACCCATCCCATGATTCAATTACCTCCTATAGGGACCCTCCCATCCCATGCTATGTGGGAATTATAGGAGCTACAATTCAAGATGAAATTTGAAGACACAGCCAACCATATCAGAGATAGATCTTCTATTTTGTTATTCATTTTCCATATGTCTTGTTTTGTTTTTGTTCTCCTATTTCTCTGCTAATGCCTTATTTGTGTTAAATATATTTTCTAGTAGGCTATTCTAATTCCCTTTTGTTTAATAATAATTTTTGAGTTGTTTTCTTAGTGGGTGTCCTGAGGATTATAATTAACATCTTAACTGAAAACAGTCTATTTCAGATTAATCCAAACTGGTTTGCAATAATATACAAAATTTCTGCTCTAATATATCTCAGATCACTCCACTCTCCTTAGTGCCAAAATTGCCACACGACTCACATCTTTATATTTTATAGGTCCATCAATACAGTTTAATCATTACTACTTATTGGATTATCTTTTAAATTAGAAAAAAAGTTACAAATTTAGAATAACTTTTACACTAACTTTCACATTTACCTGTATAGTTAAATTTACCAATACTCTTTTGTGTGGAATCAAGTTACTTTCAGATGTCTTATTTTTTGGTCTAATGAATCCTTTATTAATTTTTGTAGGAAAAAAAAACCTTTTTTTCCTTTAACTCTTCAGATGTGTTGTCTCACTATCTTCTGGCTTCCATAGTTACTGATAAAAATCAACTGTTAGTGTTAATGAGGACTCAGCACATGATGAGTTTCTTTTCTCTTGCTGCTTTGAAGCTTTGTTTTTGGTTTTCAAAAGTTTGACTATGATTTGTGTAGGTTTGAATTTCTGAGTTTATCCTACCTGATGCTTATTATGCTTCTAAGATGTTGAGATTAATGTATTTCATCAAGTGGGAAAAGTTTTCATCATTATTGCTTCAAATATTCTTTTTGCCAATGTTATTTTCTTTTAACCATAGTGAGAATCCCATTATGCATATATTTATATGCACAGTGTTTTTTCACATATCTCTGAGGTTCTGTCCATTTTTCTTTCTTTCTTTCTTTCTCTCTTTCTTTCTTTTTCCTATACTGAATAATCTCATTTGATCTATCTCTAAATTTGCTGATTCTTTCAACTGCCATTCTGAATGTGTTGTTAAACACACTTCAGTTTTCATTTTCAGTGTTTTCATTTGTGCTTTTGTACATTTGAGCCCCATAATATTTCTTTTTAAAAATAAGTTCTATTTATTGATGTTTTATATTTGATGAGACATTATTTTTACACTTTTCTTCAATTCTTCAGTCATTATATCGTTTAGTTCTTTGAACATATTTGCAATAGCTTATTTAAACTCCTTGTCTAGTAAGTCTAACATCTGTATTTCTCATGGATAGTTTCCATTGACTTTTTCTGCTGTATATGGGCCATACATATCTGTTTCTTTAAGTGTCATAATTTCTTATTTTGAACTGGTTATTTTACATAATATAATGTGTCAGTTCTGGAAATAAGATGTCTCTCTCCCCAGAGCTTACTTTTGTTGATTGTCTAATAACTTTCTGGAAAAAATGCTATAAAATCTATATTCATTGTTGTGTACAGCTACTGAATTTTATGCTTGGTTACTTTAGCTTATATAAATTTTCTTACATCCTTTGAAAACATGTGTCTTCCATTCTGTTCTGAAGTCTTTTGTTTGTGTGATGTGGAATGCTTTAAAAACTCCATTAGGACAGTTTATATCTCTACTATATCTTTTGCTTCTTGCTTACACAGTACATCAAGGTTATTCAAAGGTAAAACATTTTGGCTTTCTCAGATCTTTCTCGGGTATGCCACAATATTGCACATGTGTGTGGCATTCTAGATTCCAAGGTTTATATTAGTGGCATCAAAGTCTACTGTAGACAGCTTATTTATGTTTTTACTTATTTTAAGTATTTTGGTAAGCCTCTTGTCAGCAACATTTGGTATTGGCACTTCAGGCAACTGCTATGTTTAATAATGGTTGCTGATTGGTTTCAGCAAACAGCCTATGCCACATAGCTTCAGAAAGGGGAAACAGACTAGGGTGGGTTAAATGCTACAAAGTTAACTGTTCTTATTAAGATTTAGGTGGTTTTCTTTTTTGTTTGTTTTTAATAAGTGCTCCTTCTAAATATCATGCCCACTCCCTAGGTGAGAGGATCTGTACACCAAACCTCAGCATCACTGACATGGTTTGGCTTTGTGTTGCCACCCAAATCTCATCTTCAATTGTAATCTCACAATCCCCACATGTTGTGGGAGGAACCTGGGGAGAGGTAATTGAATCATGGGTCAGTTTCCTCCCATGCTGTTCTCACCATAGTGAGTGAGTTCTCATGAGATCTGATGGTTTTATAAGGGGCTTTTCCCTTTGCTGAGCACTCATTCTCTCTCCTGCCACTCTGTGAAGAGGTGCATTCTGCCATGATTATAAGTTTTCTGATACCTCCCCAGCCATGCTGAACTGTGAGTCAATTAACTTCTTTCCTTTATAAATTACTCAGTCTTGGACGTGTCTTTATTAATAGCATGAGAATGTACTAATACAATAATGCAATATACACATGTAACAGACCTACACATCTACCCTTATACCTAAAATAAAAGTTGAGATGAGGAGGAGCAAGATGGCTGAATAGAAGCCTCTACTGATCATCAATCCTGAAGGAAGACCAAATTGAGCACTCATCAATTCAAAAAGCACCTCCATAAGAACCAAAAATCAGCTTGGATACCAGCTTGGCCACAGTGGTGTAGAGTACAAGGAGGCTCTTAGGGTCCCCAATTCAAGGCCTTTGCTCTTAGATGACATTTCTGTCCTGACCAGGGACAGATGGGAGCCCGCTTCTCTGAAGGGAGACTCAGGCCTCCTGACATTTACTACAAACTGACTGAAGAGCTTTTGGTCCTTCAGTAAACATTGGCAGTAGCCAAGCAGTAATTGCTGCGAACCTGGGTGATGGTGGCCATGAGGAGAGACTCCTCTGATTGTGGAAAGGGGAAGGAAAAGTGGGAAGGACTTTGTCTATGGCATGGGTGCCAGCTCAGCCACAGTAGAATAGAGCACCAGCTAGTTTCCTAAGTTTTCTGACTCTAGGCCCTGGCTCACATATGGCATCCCTGGACCTGTCTGGGGACAGAGTAATTTGCTGCCCTGGAGGGAAAGACACAGCCTGGCTGGCTTTGCCAGCTGCTAATTGTAGAGCACAAGCGCTCTGAGCAAACATAGGCAATAGCCAGGCAGTGCCTGATGCAGGCCTTGCATGAGAACCAGTGCTTTGCTTGCTTCAGGTCTGACCCAACAGTGTCATAATGATGGTGGTCACAGGGATGCTTGTGTCGCCACTCCCCCAACTCCAGAAAGCTTAGCACAGAGAACAAGACTTTGTTTGCTCAGGAGAAACTAAAAGAAGAGAACAAGAGTCTTTGGTAATCTAGAGAATTCTCCCAGATCTTATTCAAGACCACCAAAATGGCAACTCTCTGAGTCTAAAATAGACACAGCATTATTGGGTGCAGGGTTCCCCCAATGTAGCTATGTCTGCAGTGACCAAAACTTAGATCATAACACCTAAGTTGCTTCAACTACTTGGAAAGTCTTCCCAAAAAGGATGTGTATAAATAAGCCTAGACTGCAAAGACAATAAACTCCTGACTCTTCAATGCCCAGGCACCAAGAAACATCCACAAGCATTAAGACCATCCAGGAAAATTTGACCTCACCAAACAAACTAAATAAGGAACGAGTGAATAATGCTGGAGCCATTAAAATGGCTGTTTTGAGGAAACTCAGTGAAATTCAAGATAATACAGAGAAGGAATTTAAAAGCATATCAGATAAATTT
The DNA here is from genome assembly GCA_036589455.1 of Ateles fusciceps. Lineage (NCBI taxonomy): Eukaryota > Metazoa > Chordata > Mammalia > Primates > Atelidae > Ateles > Ateles fusciceps. Next base: position 7,494,178 of record JAZHEH010000174.1, on the reverse strand, counting down.
AATAAAAATGGAAATAAAAAGAATCAAGCAGAAATTCTGGAGTTGAAAAATGCAACTGACATAATAAAGAAGGTAGTTCTTACCAGCAGAATCGATTGAACAGAAAAAAAGTATTAGTGACCTTGAAGACAGACTATTTGAAAATATACAGTCAGAGGAGACAGGAAAAAAGAAAAAGAACAAAGCATGCCTATAATATCTAAAACATACCCTAAAAAGGGAAAATCTGAGTTATTGGCCTTAAAGAAGAAGTAGAGAGAGAGAGACGGGGTAGAAAGTTTACTCAAAGAGATACTAACGAAAAGCTTCCTAAACCCACAGAAAGATATCACTATCCAAGTACAAGACTATTGGAGAATAGCAGGCAGATTTAACTGAAATAAAACTACCTGAAGGTATAATTATCAATCTCCCAAAGGTCAAGAATAAAGAAATGATCCCAACACCTACAAGTGAAAAGAAACAAATAACATACAATGGAACTCTTACACAGCTGGCAGTAGACTTTTCAGTGGAAAGTGTACAGGCTAGGGAATAGTGGCATGACACATTTAAAGTGCTGAAGAAAAAAAGAGTATTTTATCCTAGAGTAATATGCCCAGTGAAAATATCCTTCAAACATGGAGCAATAAAGAGTTTACCCAACAAAAAAAGCTGAGGGATTTCAACGCCAGATCTGTCTTACAAGAAATGCTAAAGGGAGTTCTTTAATTAAAAAAAGACATTAATGAGCAATAAAAGATCATCAGAAGATATTAAACAAAACTCACAGGTAATAGTACAGAGAAAAACAGAATATTACAACACTGTAATTATGATATGTAAGCCACTCATAAGTAGAAAATACTAAAAGTTGAAACAACCAAAAATTATAACTAAACCACTTTTCAAGACATAGACAGTATGCTAAAATATAAATAGAAGCAACAAAAAGTTAAAAAGTGGGGTTAAGTAAAAGTGTAGAGCTTTTATTAGTTTTCTCTTTGCTTATTAGTGTTAAGTTGCAAACAGTGTTAAGTTGTCATCAATTTAAAATCGTGGATTATAACATGATTTGTAAGCCCATGGTAACCTCAAATCAAAAAACATATAACATATACAACAAAACAAAGCAAGAAATTAAAATATATCAGCAGAGAAAATTATCTTTACTAAAAGGAAGATAGGAAAGGAGGGAAGGAGAGAAGAAAGGAAGAATGAAAGGGAAAGGAAAGGAAGGGAAAGGAAGAGAAGGGAAGGGAAGAGAAGGAAAGGGAAGGGAAGGGAAGGGAAGGGCAGGGCTGAGCAGGGAAGGGCAGGGGACCAGAAAACAAATAACAAAATACAAGAGTAGGTCCTTACTTATCAATAATAACATTGAATATAAATGGACTAAACTCTCCAATTAAAAGACATAAAGTGGCCAATGATCTGTTACCTGAAAAACATACATTACCTGTAAAGGTACATGTAGACTGTGTGTTAGTCAGAGTTCTTAAGAAAGACAGAACCAATAGAACATATGTATATATATATAAAAGGGAGTTCATCAGGGAGAATTGACTGACATGATTACAGGGTGAAGTCCCACAATATGTCATCTGCAATCTGGGGAAAAAGAGAAGCCAACAGTGACTCAGTCCAAGTCCAAAAGCCTCAAAACCAGGGAAGCAGACAGCGTGGCCTTCAGTCTGTAGCCCTTCAGTCTGCAGACTGAAGGCCAGGCATCCTTGGGAAGCCAGGGATAAAAGTCAGAGTCCAAAGGCTGAAGAACTTGGAGTTTTATACACAAGGGCAGGAGGAGCAGAAGCAAGCATCTGACTTGGGAAGAACAAAGAGAGCCAGGAGACACAGCAAGGAAACATATTGTACCTTCTTCCATCAGCTTTGTTCTAGCCATGCTTGCAGGTGATTGGATAATGCCTATCCACGTTGGGGGCTGATATTCCTTTCTCCCAGTCCACTGACTCAAATGTTAGTATCCTCTGGCAACACCCTCACAAACACACCCAGAAGCAATACTTTGCCAACCATCTAGGCTTTCCTCAATCCAATCAAGCTGACAGTACTAACAATCACAGACTGAAAATAAAGGGACAGAAGGGGATATTCCATAAAAATTGAAAACAAAACACAGCAGGAACAACTATACTTATATCAGACAAAATGGATTTTAAGACAAAAACTATAAAAGGAGACAAAGAAGATCACTGTATAATGATAAAGTGTTCAATTCAGCAACAGGGTTTAACAATTATAAATCTATATATACTAGAGCACCAATATATATAATATCATAATTAGAGCTAAATAGAAAGATAAGCCCATTTACAATAATAGCTGGAGACTTCAACACACCACTTTCAGCATAGGACAAATTATCCAGGCAGAAAATAAACAAAGACTTAGTCTGCACTATAGACCAAATGGACCTACTAGATACTTCAGAATATTTCATACAATGGCTGCAGAATATACATTCTTTTCCTCAGCACACAAATTATTCTCAAGAATATACCATATTTTAGGCCACAAAACAAGTCTCAAAAATTTTTTTAAAGTTAAAATAGTATTAAGGATCTTCTCTGACCACCAATGGAATAAAACTAGAAATCAAAAACAAGAGAAATTTTGGAATTATATAAACCAGAAATTAAACAAATAGCTCCTCAATGACCAGTAGTACAATGCAGAAATTAAGAGGGAAATGTAAAAATCTTAAAACAAGTAATAAAATCACAGCCTACCACAACCTGTGGAATATAGCAAAAGCAGTACTAAGAGGGGAAGTTTATAGTTATAAGCACCTACATCAAAAAAAGTAGAAAAGCTTCAGAAGAAAACTTAATAATGCACCTTAAGGAACCAGAAAAGCAAGAGCAACCCACATCCAAAATCAGTAGAAGAAAAAAAAAATAAAGATCCGAGTGGAAATAAATAAAATTGAAACAAAAAAAAAATACAATATATCAACTAAACAAAAAAAAATGGTATCTTGAAAAGATAAATAAAATTGACAGAACCTTAGCTCAACTAATAAAGAGGAGGCCAATATCTCTAGGTGGACATTGATGGAAAAATCCTCAACTAAATACTAGCAAACCAAATTCAACACCACATTAAAATGATTATTTATCATGACCAAGTGGGATTTATCACAGGGATGCTGCACAGCAAAGAGAACAATCAATGAAGTGAAGAGACAACCCACAAAATGGAACAAAATATTTGCAAACTACCCATCTGACAAGAGATTAGTAACAAGAATGTATAAGGAACTCAAATAATTCAATAAGAAAACAATTTAATAATTCAGTTAAAATGGGCAAAACATCTGAACAGACATTTCTTAAAAAAGACATACAAATGGCAAACAGGTATATAAAAAGGTGCTTAAAATTGTTCATCAGATAAATGCAAATCAAAACTACAATGAGATATTATCTCACCTAGTTAAATGGCTTTTATCCAGGACAGACAATAACAAATGCTGATGAGGATGGGGAGTAAAGGGAAGCTTCATGCATTGTTGGTTGGAACGTAAATTTTTACAGCCTCTGAAGAGAATAGTTTAGAGGTTCCTCAAAAAACTAAAAGTAGAGCTACCATTTGATCAATCAATCCCACTGCTAGGTATATACCCCAAAGAAAGGATATCAGTATGTTGAAGAGATGTTTGCACTTCCATGTTTATTGCAGCACTATTCACAATAGCCAACATTTGGAAGTAACCTAAGTGTTCATCAATAGACAAATGGATAAAGAGACTCCTTAGAAAAGGATGCAATCCTGTCATTGGCAAAAACATGGATGGAACTGGAGGTCTTTAAGTAACATAAGCCAGGGGCAGAAAGACAAACATCGCATGTTCTCACTTATTTGTGGGAACTAAAAATTAAAGCAATTTAACTCATGGAGAGAGAGAGTAGAAGGATAGTTACCAAAGACTGGGTAGAGTAGTGGTTGGTAGTGAGAGTGTGAGGAATAGGGATGGTTAATGAGTACAGAAATATAGTTAGATAGAATAAATAAGATTTAGTGTTTGATAGAGCAACAGGATGACCACAATAAACAATTATGTATTGTACATTTTAAAATAACTATGAGCATAATTAGATTTTTTATAACACAAAGAATGGATGAATGTTTGAGGTGATGGATATCCCACTTACCTTGATGTGATTATTATGCCTTGTATTCCTAAATCAAAATATTTTATGTACCCTATAAATACAAACACATACTATATATCCACAAAGTTTTTTAAAAAAATCCATTGGTCTGTCTTATACTCTGAATAGATACTTTACCTGACATGACTTTATAGTATTATGCATGTATTGATAATTGAAAATAAAATACTTTTAAGTATTGGAAAATAAAATAAAGTTGCAATTATAAAAAAGAAAGAAAAAAGCTGAAAATAAGGCTGTTGGTAGATAAATTCAAAACATCAGGTTTTTATTTTCTTAGCAATAAATAACTTTTATAGAAATCATGTTAAATGTGTTTAAAAGTGTTTTTAGGTATTTTCTCTAAAACTATCTTTGATTCTGGTCATCCAAAAACAGGAAGAAGAGATAAATAAACTTATTTATATCAGAGGAAAAAGAAAACACTCGATTGTTATAAGCCTTTGGTTATTTTCTAGAATATTAAAAATTTTGATTTTGACATTTTTAAGTGTTCTCATTGTTTTATAGAGTAGCAAAATTTTCAGGGTTTTTACTCAGCTATGCCAGAAGTGTTTCTCTCATTATTAGCATTTTAATATGCTTGTCACATTTTTATTTATCTATTTGTTATCCTATTAATCCACATTTCTGCATTTCAATATAAATTATTGATATTAATACCTTTCTCACCCCAAATTTCAGCATGGGCACACCCTTAACTAGAGTTTAATAATTGTTTATAATTTTCTTTTTTCAACATAGTTTACACAGGATGCACAAATCTTATGTGTACATTTGCTAAGTGTTGATATATATAAGTGTTGTGTTACTTACACAGTTCTATCAAGAAATATAACATTATCAATATTATGGGGGAAAGAAACTTACAGCAGACCTACAAATAAAGTGAAGTGATCCAATTCTTTTAGGGAAATATCTTACAGTGTTCTATAAAACTAAATATATGTTTATTATATAATGTAGCCATTTTTATTTGTAGCTACTTAAAGAAGGTAAATGAAAAAAAATGCTTACCAAAATCTGAGACACAAATGTTCTTTGCTACTTCATTCATTATAGTGGGAACATGGAAACAATAGGAATCCATCAATAGAAAAAAGGATTATTAATTTTTGTTATATTCATTTAATAGAATATGATATAGCAATACAAGGATGAAATTATGAATACCTAAAAACACATTGATGAATTTCAAAAACAATATGCTGAGAAGAAACTTCACAATATAGTAACTGTGGTTTAGTTCCATTTATATGAAGCTATAGAAGAGACAAATCCGGCCGGGCACGGCTCATGCCTGTAATCCCAGCACTTTGGGAGGCTGAGGCAGGCGGATTGCCTGAGCTCAGTAGTTTGCAACCAGCCTGGGCACCACCATGAAACCCTGTCTCTACTAAAAAAAAAAAAAAAAAATTAGCCAGGTGTGGCAGCATACGCCTGTAGTCCCAGCTACTCAGGAGGCGCAGGAGAATCGCTTGAACCCAGGAAGTGGAGGTTGCAGTGAGCTGAGATAGTGCCACTGCACTCCAGCCTGGGAGACAGAGCAAGACTCCATCTCACAAAACAAAACAAAACAAAACAAAACAAAACAAGAGACAAATCTATACTGGAAAAAAAAAAATAGGAATGCTAATTGCTTGTGTGGAAAGAGATTGACCTATAGATCATTATTATCAACATCATCATGGTCATCATTATCATTAATGTTCTCAATAGTCTCATAAAGAATCTTGAAACCTATCATCTGAATAGATTGAGTTTTTATAGGAATAGCTTTATGAAAGCAATACAACAAAAAATATTAATAGCAAAATTATTTAGTTTGTGGATCTCACAGTTAAGTGGAGAATATAGCTATTACAGGCAAATTTAAAAATTCATTAGAAACTCTCTCTGACCTATGTTCTCCAGATTTGTAAATGATTTATTTAAATTTTAAAACTTGTTTCCATTTGTATATAATCTTCAAAATCTCTTAAATATGGAACTATAATTATCAAGATCATGTAGGTTAACTGCCAATATTCTATATTAAGTTGATCTTTTGTATATAAAATTTATATTATACAAATAAGAGAAATATCTACTGAACTAAATGTAGCATTAAGACCCCTATAGTTCCCACTGTGATCTTTTACAGCCCTCTTCTCAGGTTCTGGGGGAGGCATATACATAAGATTCCCAATTATCTAGTTTGAAGGTTCATCCTCTCACTAGTGTTTCACAGGAATGAATAGTATTGGAAGACCTATCATGCACAGGAAGTTTTAAACATTGAGAAAGCATAGCCTGGAGTGAAAGAGTCATGTTACATTCATGGCCAGGATAAGCAGAAATGAGAAACTCAGTGGACTGAGGACTGTTAATGAGTTTTGTTATACTCAGCAGAAAATAATGTACAAGTTTTATTTTTTTCCCTCCAAAAATAGTGGATTGGAGGCTTTGAATTGCCTCAGCCAGTTGGAAATAGCAAGATAGTACATAAAGATTAACTCTGAGCTTTAATTCAAGAAGGAAAATGGGAATCCACAGGAGTCATGAAAAATGCCCAAATTTTAGAGAGGAGAGAAGGATGCCAGCAAACAGTCTCTGCTATGGCATCTGGCTGATAAAATTGAATGAAATCCCAGTATGTGAGAGACGCAAAGTGCCTTCCTCTGTGACTCACCTTTCCACTGGGGATCTAAGTAACCCAGATCAAGGGAGAGCACTTTGATTTTGCCAAGCACTGGAGGTAATGTGGGGGAGAGACTTGAAGACATTCTGAGGGAAAGACACGAGGAAAAGCTGCAGGCATCTTCCCAAACCTGGAACTGAAACCGGGACACCATTTTTAATCTGGGCACATACAAAGTCAGCCATTCTTTTGTGACCTGGCAGTGTAGCTGAGTAGGCATTTTAATCTCAGGCCAGAGATTGGAGCACCTGCTGTTGAACTGGGTAAGGGCCTCCACAACCAGAACCGTGGAAAGTGCCTCAGCAGTGGGCACTAGAATTATGCTCTTTCCTGTTGTGATTCTGGGGCTGTAAGTAGCTGCTACAGCAGCAGTTTCTCATAGATGGGAAGACTCATAGTCAGCGTTAGCTTAGTGATCTGTAACTGATCTGTGTGTGCCATTGATTGGTGTCACATCCTGCTCTCCTGAGATCATGGAACAGTGGGGCCATCTCTGCTCCACCTCCAAGCAAAAATCTAGGCATTTGGAGCTCCCTCTTCCCTGAGTGGTTCAGCCATCTGAGCCACTCCAACCTTCATGGACATAGATCACAGTGCAGTGGGGCCTCTTCTTTTTATGCTCAAGCAGATCTCCTAGTCTCCAGGTATTCAGAGGACCTGCTCACCTGGTTCAGCAGCCTAAGGCATCCCACCCTTCCTGACATAGATTGTGGTTCAACTGGGCCCTCTCCTCTCCATATCCAGGCAGATCTCCAGACATTCAAAGCACCCACTCACCCTGGATCAGCATCCTGAGCTGCCCACCCTTCCTGTGCAGAGATCCAGGTACAAGGAGGCCCTCTCTGCTGTATGCCTTGGAAGATCCCCAGCCATACAGGGCACGTGTTTGCCTGGTCCAGCAGCCTGAATCATTCCACTCGTCTTGTGCCGAGATCTTGGTGAAGGAGGGCCCTCTCTGCTCCATGCCCAGATATTTCTCCAGCCATTCAGAGGACTCAGTCACCTGGATTAGCAACCTGAGCCACCCCACCCTTCCTGTTCAGAGACTGTGTTGCACAGGGGGCTTCTACACTACACTCCTAGGCTGATCTCCAAGCATCTGGAGAAATCAGTCTCCTGGATTGAAAGTTTAGGGCTCACCTTCTCCCTGTGGAGAACTTGGGGCTGAAGAGCTTTCTAAGCTTCATGCCTACACATACCTCTAGACACGGGGTGACCACCCACTGAATTCTCTCTCAGTGCTTCTGCTAGTGCCTGCCATCAGGGGGCCTGTAGGTGGATCTGCTCATTCAAGACGCATCCATTTCCCCCACTCCTCCAGGGATGAGCAGGGAGTTCAGACCACTATGCCCACCATGAATTAGCCCATTGCCTGAGACAAGGGAGAGAGTGTCTCTCAGTAAACAAGAATCAGTTATATACTCTCAGTGACTCACAATGGCCACAGACAGCTTTTACCCATAAGCACCATCTACTGGCTTGTAGGTTGAACTGCACAGCCCAATATAAAACGTGTTAGAATTGCATAGAGCTGTAGAAGCAAAACCAAAAGACCCAGTCATACTTCCTAGGGAGTAAGGGCAAGAAAAAAGGGAAATTTAAATAAAAACAATAATATTATAGTGAAAGAAAGAAAGAGAAAAATATTCTACCCACACGAAGATAATTATGAAAATTAGAAGTGCCAGTGTCTCCAGTTAAAAAGAAACAAGTGCAAAAATTCTGGCACCATGAAAAATCTGAATGTAGTGACACTAGTCAGGATCACAACAGCTCTCCATCAGTGGTCTCCTAACCAAAATGGAAACTCAGAAATGGCAGATAAAAAATTCATAGCATGTATTGCAAGAAAGATCAACAAGGCCCAAAACAAGCTTGGAAATCAACACCAAGAAACTTCTAAACAATCCAGGAAATTAATAAAAAAATAAGCATCTTAAGAAATCAATCAGAGCTTCTGGAATTGAAAAACTCACTTAAGAAATTTCAAAATACAATTGAAAGCTTTATCAATAGACGAGGACAAACAGAAAACCAGTCTTGCAAACTAACCTAGTTGGATAAAAATTTCAAAGAAGAATTTAAAAATTGAAAAAGTCTGAGAAATGTGGGATTATTTAATTCAAACTCATGAATTATTGGGATTCCTGAGAGAGAAGGAGAAAAAGTAAATAACCACAATCATAAACACTATTTTGGACATAGACCCTGGCAAAGAACTTATTACTAACTCAAGCGCAATTTCAAGTTAAACAAAAATTGACAATTGAAACCTAAAGTGCTTCTGTGTACAAAACAAACAAAAACCTATCAAGAGAGTAAGCAAAAATCCTACAGAATGGAAGAAAATATTCACAAACTATGCATCTGACAAAGGTCTAATATATAGACTCTATGAGGAAGTTAAATAATCATCCAGAAAGCAAATAACGCCATTAAAAAAGTGGGAAAAGATATGAACAGACACTTCTTAAAAGAAGACATACAAGCAGTCAAGAAACATAAAAAAAATGCCCCACTTAACTTATCATAAAAGAGATACATCAAAACCACAATAAGATACCATCTCACACCAGTCAAAATGGCTACTATTAAAAAAAATCAAAGAACAACAGATGTTGGTGAGGCTATAGAGAAAAGGGAATGCTCATACATGGTTGGTGGGAATGTAAATTAGTTCATAGATTGTGGAAAGCAGTTTGGAGGTTTATCAAAGAGCTTAGAACTACCATTCAACCCAACAATCCTATTACTGGGTACCTGTCAAAGGAAAACAAATTGTTCTACCAAAAAGACATATGAACTCATATGTTCATTGTAGCAGTACTCATAATAGCAAAGAAATGGAATCTGTTTAGGTGCCCATCAATGGCAGATTGGATAAAGAAAATGTGGCATACAGACACCATGGAATACTACACAGCCATAAAGGAGAATGAAATCATGTCCTTTGCAGCAACATGGGTGCAGCTAAAGATCATTACTCCAAGTGAATTAATGCAGAAACGCAAACACTGAATACATCATATTCTTACTTATAAGTGAGAGCTGTACCTTGGGTACTCATGGACATAAACATGTAAACAATAGACCTGGAGACTACTAGAGGAGAAGAAGGAGAGAGGGACAAGGGCTAAAAATACAAATAGACCCTGGGGACCACTACAGGGGGAAGGTAGGGAAGTGGATAAGGGCTAAAAATCTAAATAGGCCCTGGACACTACTAGAGGAGGAAGGGAGGGAGGGGGTCAAGGGTTAAAAATCTAAATGTTGGGTACTGCACTCAGTACCTGAGTGATGGAATTATTTGTATCCCAAACTTTAGCATTACTAAATATACCCAGATACCAAACCTTCACATGTGTTTCCTGAATCTAAGACAAAAGTTGAGAGAGAAAAAAAGAGTTTCTGTAACTCATTGAGAAGTTGGGTCTTCATTCTCAAGAGTCCCTTGTATACATGTTAAATAAATGTGTATGTCTTTTTTCCAAAAAAGAGAAAATAACTTCAAAAATGGTAAGCTGGTACATTTCTGCATTATATTCTCTGTAATTCATTGTTAACGTAAATTGTATACATGTATATTGATATAAAATATTTAAACCATAAGAGTGTTTTCAGAATATACTAAATACTTGCAAATATTTTTTCCATAGGTTATTGGGGTACAGGTAGTGTTTGGTTACATGAGTAAGATCTTTAGTGGTGATTTGTGAGATTTTGGTGCACTCATCATCAGAGCAGTATATGCTGCACCCTATTTGTAGTCTTTTATCCCTCACCCCCTTCCCATCCTTTCCTCCATGTCCCCAAAGTCCATTGTATCATTTTTACACCTTTGGGTCCTTACACATCAGCTCCCACATATCAGTCAGAAAAAACAATGTTTGGTTTTCATTCCTGAGTTACTTCACTTAGATTAATAGTCTCTAATCTCATCCAGGTGACTGTGAATGCCTTTAATTCATTCCTTTTTTTATGGCTGAGTAGTATTCCATTGCATATCTATATACCACAGTTTCTTTATCCACTCATTAATTGATGGGCATTTGGGTTGGTTCCATGATTTTCTACTTGTAAATATTTGAGTGGCTTTTCCTCCCCCAAATGCGTCTTGGGTATAAAAACCATTTCCCCCCTTAGGGGTGAACCAAAATTTATTTTCTTTCTATATATTTCTTTAGTTGTGCAAATTATCTGAGTTTACATTATTCAATTGATGATAAAATTAATTTGCATAACAATAAAAGGTTATTAAGATGAAAACAAAGAGAAATGATATTTGTAATTGTAATTGCATGAAGTTCAAATGTCCCAAATTTCCATGGACTTGAATAAGTTTTGTCTTCATTGTTGTAGATACAACTGACATCCATAACATATAAATGGCAAGGCTACCATGTTACAAAACTTGGTGGTGGTGGGAGATACCATTTAAATTATAGTAAATGTGAATGTCATCATAGAATTGTGCAGTGAACAACCTATGTAATGATATGTTATGGTATGATATGATACAATTCCAACTTATCACATTTGTATCCATGAAGTCCTGAAGTTGCTTCAAATTTTCCTTTTTAGTTGCCCTGGGTTATGAATTGAGTACAAATTGTGGAATAATTTCCACTTTGATTTCTGGCTGTAGATGAGAGTGTCATATTTTTTACTATGAAAAAGTCTTTGAGCTTATTGTAATTTATATGCCTTCTACTTCTTTTAAAAAGTGTTGGTAAGAATTTGAAACATGACTAAGAAGAAAATTAGAATGCCTTGGTTACAAGTAATAAAAATGCATAGCTTAGATGTTTTATTATTAGCTTCCTATCTGCCAGGACCCAAATTTGAAAGTAAATAAATGAAAAGTGAGTTCAGAAGGGAAAATAAAAAGTTAAAACAATTATATATGTGTGTGAACGTTGTTTTAAAGGAAAATGTAATAGCATATATTACTTCAAAATTAAATTGGTCCTTAGATAGCAACACATGGCAAAATTTATTGTACTCTCATATAGGCAGTACTTAAAATAATAATTTGTGCCTAAGAGACTGAAATGGTTTTATGCCATTCTCTACCCCCTCCCACATATAACATCAATTTGCTCATATCTACAAAAGACATGTGACAGATGGGGAAGTAAAAATTGATTAATGGTGGTAATAAAATAAATGGAAGGCAATACTCCCTTGGGTTACCCTGTCATCCTTTGTGACCTCAGGATGTGAAAGTCATACTCACTGTGTCTGTTTGCATTCATAATCTCCTAGACATAATATTGTAAGTCTCCCTTGCTATAGTGTAAAGTTGTGTAATAAGTGTGTGTGTTTGTGGAAGAGACAGAAGTAGATAAACTGAGACAGAAATAGGATAATATTCTATTACATATACATAAATAACATTCTATTATAGATAATATATTTACAATTCTTTTCCTTGTGAGAAAATCTTTTACTTAAATCTTTTAGTTTGCCTTGAGATTTCACTCATAAAATCTAATTATTTCCTTCTGAATAATTATTTCCAAGTATATAAAGCACATTTGACCATGCCATTATGTTATATAGCCAGATGGCTCATAAATAAATCATTATAGGAGTCTAGATTCTGGGTTCTTAAGTATTAGGTTATTTCATTCACCCTGCATTTTAAGTGCTTTGATTATAATAAGATAATGGACTATATTATTAATGAACTATGATAAGATAAACTCATGTAATATTAATGAACATTTAAAATTAAAAATATTCTTTAAAAGTAATACAATTTACTGGATACATTATTATGAACATTACTCTTTAAAAGATTTTATGCATTACATAAAAGCAAAGAAATTAAAATAATTTCAATATATTTTGGAAAATATGTGGATAATTTTCTTATATGAATCTCTAATCTTTCTTTCCATTCTGTTTTTATTACTTCCTATCTCTATGTCCTTCATAATTGAAGACTCTTATAGAAAGTTTAATGTAGAAAGATTAAATAATCTATTTTTTTATCACTTTCCCATTATAGTGTATATTTTTTCCAAACAATACAATATAGTCTATTTCTATGGATCCCTTTAGAAAACAGTTTGTTTACATGAAGAGTCTTGTATACAGCAGGTAGAATAATGTATGTTCAATAAAAATTGTATGTTCTGCCAAGCTTGTTTATAACTGCTTAAATTTACATGGTGATTTTTTCTGAACTTAGAGGGACTTTTCCCACATTAATGGAGCAAAAATAAACTTTAGGAATAAGCAGGTTTGGGTTCACATTCTGTCTCTACTATTATGGTTGGTCTGTGACTTTCAGCAAATTAATATTCTTTTCAACTTTTGCTTTTTCATATGTAAAATGGCATAATATAATCTACATTCTTGCATTGAGTATTAAACAAGAACATATATAAAGCTGACATTGTACCTGTTGCATAGTGATAAATATTAAAATATATCCTACTTTATAAAGTAGGAGTTTAGAACTTCACTTACAGACTTGTGTCTAATAGATATGATTATGTATTTAAAGCAATTAAAACTCTGGGCTAATTAAATGATACTTTATTCTGCTCGTCCCTTTATGTTTTCTAGGTAAAATCCCTGTCATCCTTAAAAACTCAGTTGCTTCCTTTTCAAAACTCTTCCTGGGCCAACACACAGGGCTAAAGTAGAGTTACATACTTCTTTTTGCACTCTTATGGGAGTTTACATCATTTTCCACTATAATATTAAGTATATTATATTCCATTTATCCATTCAGATATATATTTAGATTTCCATTATACGATTTTATATAATATTTAATTTTATCTTTATTAAATTTTCTCAGGGATAGTATTAGTTCTTGAATAGTTTAAAGCCCACTTTTTTTTTTTCTCTTTCAAAGATTGATATCATAACAGATTTTTTTTTCTCCTAAGAAAGTACTGTGAGCTGGGCATGGTGGCTCATGCCTGTAATCCCCACACTTTGGGAAGCTGAGGCAGATGGATCACCTGAGGTCAGGAGTTTGAGACAAGCCTGGCCAACATGGTGAAACCCTGTTTCTACTAAAAATGCAAAAATTAGCCAGCTATGGTGGTGGGACCTGTAATCCCAGCTACTCGGGAGGCTGAGGCAGGAGAACCTCTTGAACCCAGGAGGTGGAGGTTGCAGTGAGCCAAGATCATGCCACACACCAACCTGGGTGACAAGAGAGAAATTCTGTCTCAAAAAAAAGAAAAAAGTACTATGAAATCTACAAGGTTTTGGTGTACAATAGCATCTTTTTTTATAAAATATATCAAATTATACAACGATGTAAATTCTCTTTATTAGAATTATAGGGAGACTTCCAGATTCTGAAATATGGACACGATGAAACTTGCATTCTAGTATATAAGAATGTATGTTAATCAAGCAAACATGTGTGAAAGGTAAGTACCACAGGATAAAGATATATATTATGATAGATTTATAAGTGGGTCTTGATCTAGTTACAGAAATATTTCACAGTTTTTGGAAGAAGTGAAGAATGAACGAAGTTTGAAACATTAGTAGCACTTTATAAGGAGAAATAGAAGAAATGTGATTTTCCAGGAAGGCATAATGGTATGAAAGTCTGCAGTGGGGAAATAGATAACTAATACAGATTGTTACTAATATCTAGTCCAATGAATGGGATGTGTTATTGACTTTATTTACTCTCTTTCTCGGAGTGTGAGGCTTTAATTTAGCTCTTTTCTAATAAGAAACTCTTACCATACTGGCCATGAACCAATATGGGATTTTGCCAACTCCCCAGTAAACTAATTCCAGCAATCCATTGGCAGTGAGAGAAGTGACCACTGACCTTACCCATCAGCCCAGTAGACCACACTGAACTGGATTTGGATTAAGACTTTATTAATTGCTTGTTCATTCTAACAGGGAGTTTATGGTGACTTTAGATACAAGTAGAATCTATAGCAACTCAAGACCATATCCAATTGTCCTTAAAATAACTGAATATTTTCTTTCTCTTTCCGTACTATTATGCAAGTACGTGAACATAGGTACCTTTGGGAAAAGACTGGGGCATTATTAGCATATGTACTTCTGGTGTTGCAGGATCCTTCTGCCTGGGTACATACATCTCCCTCACATAATGGATTTTAGGTCTAAAAATTGCTCAAGATCCAGAAATTGGGCAAGTGTTTGTAACTATTTTTCTTTTTTAAAGAAGCCACTGACATTAGCCTCCTAGTTATCTTTTATTTTCCTGTTTGCTGTGTGCTCACATATCTACATTTTCTTCCCCTGGTCACAACTGCCCTATAGACGTCTATCACTAAGTTTCCCAGTGGTACTAGTACCAACTCACTAGTGAGTTCCTTATTGCTTTGGTAATAAAATAACCTGTGGCCCATCCCAGGGACTATAGTCACCTGGTAGATTTCCTGGCCCTGTATAGAATAAAATCCGTATAATTTCACTTCTCTAGATCTTTTGACCCCCATCTTCTGTTTACCATGACACTTATCCTTCACTTGTATATGTCATCATTTTATCCAAGCTTCTTTGATCTGTTCTAAGAGCCTATTTACTTCGTTTCTCAAAGTCCTTGCCAGGGCTTTAGATTTTATATTACTGGATAAACTCTCCCTTGAACAATTTTGTGCACCTTCCTGATTTAGCAACCTCATGATCCAGCCCCTCGTACGTTGCCATTCTCCTGCTAGCACATATTGTTGTGATCCTACACCTCTCCTGAGTTAAGTTGCTTTTCTCTGCAGGTAGGTCCAGTGCTTCCCTATCTTTGGTGTGTCATGAAATGTGTGAACAGATACTCAGGAGACTCTTGTTTTATCGCAACACGAAGTCCTCTGCATCACTGTCAGGGAAGAGGGTCACTCACTATCATTCAACAGGATGCAATTATGGGATGAGAGATTTTCAAGTACATTAATCCATATGTCATCGTCCCTGTATCAGGACACAATCTTTTCTGTCTCAGTGATAACCTCAGTGTGGCAGACTTGCCTAATTTGAGAATGTATTCTTATTAGAGCTCTTAGATTAAGTGCTGTATTTTATCTTGATTTTTTTTACCTTCCAGCTTCAGAGGATGAAAGTCTCTTTACATGCTAAAAAGGAGGCCCTCTGACTCGCACTTATGTTTGTTAAGTCATAATTAACCACCCTAAATAAGAACGATCCAATTCCAGTGTCTTTTAATTGCTCTTACCATTGTATCCCTCATTACATTCACCAGTACCTTTCATACCACAGGCACACTAGCACGATTCATTTATTCATCAAAGTTTAACAACTGCATTTCAGTCTGCCAGAGACTTCCATGCTTCGCATACCACTAGTGATGATGTCCTCATCACTAACTGTGAAGCAGGTAATCTAGCTCCAGTGTCTCGTTGCAACATTTGCTTTCTTGCACCCATCCTGATGTAAATTCTGGCAGCTCAGGTTTCCTTGAGATGTACCTTAGTGTGCAGAAAACTTACTTAAAAGTATTCTCAGTGTAACAGTCCTTGAGGGAAGGGGAGAAAGTAGGGTGTGACAGAAGGGGAATTTGGACTTTGATGTCATCACAAAAAAGCTGTAGATTACTCATAGGGAGCTTTGAGAATTGAACCAGTCTCTCTTCAGCGTTCTCTGGAGTTTGGGTGAAGTAAGCAGGGTTTCATACCCTCGAATTAGCTAGTCATTACATGTGGGTTGCTTCCTGGAGGGGCACATTAACTTGGACATGAGAGCCCTCTTCAATAGAGGACAAATCCTGGAGATGACCCGCTGAGGACAATCTGCTGCAGCATTCCCTGGGTGTGGAGAATAAATCATTTAGTCCTGGTGTGGGGCTGGGGTCTGTGGGATGTAGACAAGAGTACGTGACAATCAATCAGCTGAGGACACACCATAAGAGAATAATGGAACCAAAAGATGAATTTAACCTGTACCAATGCAGAATCAATTATATTAATTATATGTGGAGCATTGTTTTCTGATAGGTAAAAAAGTAAAGAATAGCTGGATATACCCATTTCTCTCATATACAGATCTCGTAGCACCATTCCCAAAAAATCATTTTATTGATTTCACATTCAACCAAGTTCTCAAAGTAGTATATATGTAATATAGATGATATATGTAATATATTATATGATACAAAACATTACACAATACAAAACAGTGTGTGCGTGTGTGTGTGAAGTGATCATACCTAGTGCATTAAAGATTTTGCTGCTAAAATTAGGTAGAATGGATAAGCAATAAATTGAAAATTTTATGTCTTATTGCTTGATAATACTCAATATTAAAGGAACGACAAAATGAAATAATTATAAGAAAAGGGAAGCAAACTCTTTTAAAATATCTTATCAAAATAAAGGGGAAAATGAGCAACACTTTAAAAAATTTTTGCATTTCAGTAGGGATAAACAAAGCCTTTGGTACTCTATCAGATATTTCTTTCTTATAGTCTATTTAATATAAAGTATTCTGGTACATAGAGACAAAATAATTTTAGTTAAGATACTAAACTGAATTTATTGCTTTGGATCACAAGAGACTGGAAGAAGAACTTAAACCTAAATACTCTATCATATTTTTCTTTGACCTTCACAAAGAAAATGAAGGTGAAATGCAGTTCATATTTTTTCATCAAAATTGAAAAGGAAGATATCCCTTTGCTCTCCAGAATAGCATGAAATTCTATAAAATGATACAAGAAGTCAAGCAGAACTGGAACCTAGTATTTCATTACGCTAACCAATGTGAAGTAAAATTTTACTTAAGAATCAAAGGTAGAAGAAGACACGCATGGCTGCTGTCTGTGGATGATTAGCTGCTGACGGCATTGAGGGTCTATTCAAGTTAACTATGTGCACATGGCCCTGAGATGTTAGGAAAGTACATTTCTACCATGATAGGATATACACTGGTTATTTTTTCCCAGAAATATGAAAAGCATTCTTTGTATTTTTATCTTTACATAATACTACATATATACTATGAATTATATGTATACACATGCATACATAATATATACATGTGTATATGAGTAAATACACACATATATAATATCTGTATAATTCATTATGTTTACAATACTGAAGGTTCAGGTTATTCTATGAAAGAAAATGTATATCACGTAAATAGATTCTGGTAACTAAACTACCAAAATACATAGGCAGCCTTGGTAGAAACAAATGTGACAAAGAGCTGGAGTGGGAGAATTGTGACCATTTGAAGCCTGAGTGTAGAAATAACCTCAAATGGAATTTCCTGTTGAATTTAGGAATGGTTCATTGCTTCTGCTTGTGTATTGTTTATGTGAAACTGGAGCTAAATAAACCAATCCATGACCTGCTGTATCTGCCAAATGGATTGAACATTTACTCTCTCTGCCTCAAAGGCTTGTCATTTCAGTTTAGCCTTGCAGATGGCACATCCATTTCCCTGAAACAGAGCCACGATGTAGTGGCTTGCCAACATTTCCTGCTAAAGTTCACCCTAAAAGTACACATAGCCATGTTTCGCTTTCTCAGCCAGTATTCCACAGCATCAATTTGACATCTCTCTGTTTTTCTGGTCACTCTATAAAAATCTTTGTTACCAACCATTTCTCTTAAGTGTACTACTGAGAAAATCATAGTGTCAAGAAACCTACCTCTATCCTGAGAAACTGACCTTACCTAAAAACCTAAAGAATCGTTGTGAATGTGTTTCACAGTAAGTCTGAGAGGAGAGTCTATTAGCATTTTTCTGAAATAGTTTATATGTTCAAATGCCATGTGAAAGAAGCAGCTTCTGCTCCATTTAAATGCTTTTAGTTGGAATATTCTATTATCCAAACTATATGACTTAAGATAGGCAAGTAAGTCATATTAACATTAATGTCTTGAAATGCTTGAAAGAACATTTGGATTTTAGTGATATTTTATTCTTTGTCAAATGAGAAGATGCTTTGTAAAAGAGAGAACAAGATGGCTTTTGTAAGTTGAGGAATAAATGTATGTGACATAAGGTAACAAATTCATTACATCTATATGACTCTTATTTTGAAAATTCCAATTGTTGGAATTTCAAAAGTGAAATTTTTATTTGTGTATTAAATTAGTATAGTACAATTTCATATTTACATCTTAATAATCAAATACTTATTACTATAATTAATAAATGGAGTATCTTTTTTCAACCTGTTTTATTGAGAGTCACTTGATCTTAATAAAGACTATGAAAAGTATTTAAATGTGAAATGGCTTAACATCAGGGTGCTAGATTGGGCCAGCGTTGAGAGGTGACAGAGGGTAAGAAAACAAGTATTAAAAGGAGAGTTTGAGGCAACACAATAAAACCTTATAATTCAGCCTCGATCATCTCTATTCACAGGTATAAGACATACAAGATGGCTATTGCTGCTACCTCACCACCTCTTTGTACTCTGACCAAGTTTGCTTCTAAAGTCTATGAACTCAGATTTGTTTCAATTTTGGTTATAATGATGATACAAGCAATGCCTGTGGATGCCATTTAAGGGAAAAACGAAAAAAAGTTAAAATCAAAGAGGAAATGAGAAAAGTCTTACAAAGAAACATATCTGATGAATGTAGTAGAGTGCTGCCTTCAAATTGCTCAGGTGTAAGGTGCAGTGCAGTGTTTTGTATATCCCAATAAGCTCATTGACCCAGTATTCAAAGGCCTTGTGTTTGCCCTAGGTTGTATCTCAGATTTTGATGGTGCATTGCTTATTTAACTTACAAAACAAAAGAGAAAATTTTAATATGTTCTGGTAATTTATTTTACCCCCCAGTAATAAAAAATTAATTTTGCCTTTATATAACTTTTCCTAAAGTGAATTCTGTTTTTTGGAATATTTAAATGTTTTTAATAGTAAAAAAAAATGTGCTTTCTGATGCTCCCAAGTGATTATTTAATATTCAAGTCCTCATTTTCATCAAAAATTTATTAAATTTGATTACCTTCCTTTGGAGGCAACCAGTACATGTTAACTTCAAAAAATTATTTGTATTTTTCCATTTCTCACTGTCTTAATCTAATTTTTAAGTTGATATCGGAAAACAGGAGTTACACTAAAACTTATTTTAAAACAAAATTAATGCACATGCAGGCAGTCTGGAATACATCTGCTGATTTTTTATAAAAATATACCAATATAGCCAGAGATGACATAGAGATACAAATTACACTGTTAGCCACAAGGTTAAGATGATTCTAAACAGTCAGGGGGAGAATCATAATCTATTTATTTACCTGCTACTTCAGCATTGTTCTTAACATCTCAAAATAATGGTAAAGGTATGTTTGTGAAATGTTTAATTATTTCACATCTTTTCTGTTTTTGTGAAGAAGTGAAATTCATTTTGAGTATTGTACTGTGGGACTCATTGCCAGAGGCTCTTCCGTGAGTCCAGTGCTTTCATGTCACTAAAGGCTATTGAAGTCACTGGCTATGTGGCTCCCGGGAGCTCAGCTTTCCAGGCTACACACCCTGGAGGCTGCTCACACAGCCCAGAAGTCACTTGGTTTTGTCAGTTACAGGAAAGGATAGCAGGAATTAAATCTCAGTGGTAGAAATGTTACCTACTAGCTTGTATTATTTCATTTATTTCATATTTAGTTTTATCTTTTACAATAAATGTCAACTTAATGAAAGGCAGAGAATAAAAAGTAATAAATTCACTGTTTGCAGTGCATAAGTGAAGGACACTTCCATATTAAAGGCAGCCACTTGCTCACAACCACCATTCAGAATTTCTTCTGAGAGCACACACTATCAATTCGCCTTCCTCCCAAATTGAGTGTACTTGGATTTACAGTGTAGAAAGCATAATAAAATATTCTAATATTTTATTTATTTCCATTCAAGTCCACAATCTATCATGGCTATTCTCTTTGGCTAAAGAGTATTTTAGAAATTATTCATGGAGATATCATTAAAAGAGAAATTGCTCATAGGATGTATTGATACATGCATTGATACATGTATTGACAGAGGGAAAAGAAAACAAGTATTAAAAGGAGAGTTTGAGGCAACACAATGAAACCTTACAATTCAGCCTCGATCATCTCTAGTCATAGGTGTAAGACATACAAGATATACACATGTATTGATACACGTATTGATACATCCTATGAGCAATTCCTCTTTAAATGAAGACCACTTTCATTCAAACGAAGAGAAAATTGCAGATAAACTGCTAAAATCATAATTTGTCTTTGATCCATCAAAGAATTGATGTCAAAAATCAACCAAGTAAACAGAATTTCAAATAGTGGCAAGCCCCTCTTAGGAAAGACAGGATATCTTTAGCGGAGTACAAGAAAAAAAAGTGGGCTCCATTGAAGCATATGAAAAGAAATCAGCTTAAATAATTGTGAATTCCTAAAGGCCAAGTATGGGCAAGTGTACTAGTTTCCTAAGGCTGCTGTAATAACAGACTGTACAATGAGTGACTTAAAACTTAAAACTTTTTTCTTTTAGAGTTCCGGGGATCTGAAGCGTGAAATCAAGGCATCAGCAGTGTTGGTTTCATGAAGCTCTGAGGAGGAATGTCCATGTTTCTCTCCTAACTTCTGGTAGGTCCCAGTAATGTTTGGCACTTCTTGAGTAACTGCACTATTCCAGGCTTTGTCTCTGTCTTCAGTTGCTTTCTCTGTGTGTCCATGTCTTCTTTTCTTTTTCCATCCTAAATTCTTTCAGTATTTCTCTTACAAGGACATCTGTCTTAAAGACCCATTCAGAAAATCTAAGATGATCTTCATCTCAATACTCCTAACTTATTTATATCTGCAAAACCCCTTTTTTAAAATATTGTAACATTCACAGATCATTGAAATTAGGATGTGGATATGTTTTAGCCACCACCATTCAACCCACTACAGCAAATATTAATATATCTGTTTAGAATAACTGAGAGCCCAGATCCAAGGACATATTGCAATTGCTTGAAAGATTTTTTTTTTTTTGAGATGGAGTCTCGCTCTGTGGCCCAGGTTGGAGTGCAATAGCGCAAGCTCACTCTCAGCTCACTGCAACTGCTGCCTCCCTGGTTCAAGTGATTCTCCTGCCTCAGCCTCCCTAGTACCCAGGATTACAGGCGCCCACCACTATGCCCAACTAATTTTTGTATTTTTTTAGTAGAGACAGGTTTCACCCTGTTAGGCTGGTCTCGAACTCCTGACCTTCTCAGGTGATCTGCCCACCTCAGCCTCCCAAAGTGCTGGGATTACAGGTGCGAGCCACTGCGCCCAGCCTGAAAGTTTTTTTTTTAAAAGGCCTCTGTGAGATGCTCATAGAGAGACTGGGAGAAAGGTAATTAACTGTAGGCAGATCGCTTCACCTGTATGTGAATGAGTAAAACAGATGATCATTGACTCCCACTGCAGAAGAGTCGGGAAACTCTGCTTCCCCTGCCCGAGATCTTCGTAGGAAACCAAACCCTTAAGCCACTGGGAAAGGAGCAGCAAACATTTCTGGACACACACTGGGAAGAGGATCCATTGATTTGGAAACATAAGTTGAAGCAAAATTCATCTGATCCTTAAGCCCATGATTCTGCATCAATATAAAAAACTAAATAGAGGCAATTTACAGTAGAAGAGTTTAAAACTTACGGTTTACTGAAAGTAATGATAGCAACAACAAAATCAAATCTAGCTCCACTATTGAATAGATCGAGTCAATCTCCCAATGGTATTAGCCTGGCAAAGCAAAGAATAGTATTCCTTTCAAAAGGTAAGCAGAGAGAAATGGCACATTGCATTAAAAAAGATGAAATATATTCTACATCAGCTTTCTCATCAGAAACTGTACTAGCCAAGGAAATGAAGTATGACTTCTTCAAAGTAGTGAAAAAAATTGTCAACCTAGAATACTGTGATTTTTTTTTTCAAATATGAGGTCCAAATCCAAATATAGACTTTTTTAAAAGGAAAAATAAATGCTGAATTAATTTCTTTGCAGCTGTCTGCCCAAAAAGAAATTTTAAGAGAAGTGCTGCAAGTAAGTGTACTCTCACTATGACTATTCAGCATGACAGTGAAGGAGCTAGCCATTACCATAAAGCAAGATAAATACATCATACATATTAGAAGCACAGATATAAAATTGTCTTTTTAAAAATTTCTTCTACAAAAAAAATGGATGCATGTGCAGAACGTGCAGGTTTGTTACATAGGCATATGTGTGCCATGGTGGTTTACTGCACCTGTTGACCCATCCTCTAAGTTCCCTCTCCTCACCCCCGCCTGCCCACCAACAGGCCCTGGTGTGTATTGTTTCCCTCTCTGTGTCCATGTGTTCTCTTTTCAACTTTCACTTATAAGTGAAAACATGTGGTATTTGATTTTCTGTTTCTGTGTTGGTTTGCTGAGGGTGATGGCTTCCAACTTCGTCCATGTCCCTGCAAAGGACATGATCATTCCTTTCTATGGCTGCATAGTATTCCATGGCGTATACATGTCACATTTTCTTTATCCAGTCTATGATTGATGAGCATTTGGGTTGATTTATGTCTTTGCTATTGCAAATAGTGCTGTAATAAAAATATGTGTGCCTATGTCTTTGTAATAGAATGATTTATATTTCCTTGGGTATATACCCAGTAATGGGATTGTGGGTCAAATGGCATTTCTGGTTCTGGATCCTTAAGGAATTGCCATACTGTCTTCCACAATAGTTGAACTAATTTACATTCCCACCAACAGTGGAAAAGTGTTCCTATTTCTTCACAGCCTCACCAGTTATCTTTTGTTTCCTGACTTTTCAATAATTGCCATTCTGACTCGCGTGAGATGATATCTCATTGTGGTTTTGATTTGCATTCCTCTGGTAATCAGTGATGTTGAGCTTTTTTTCATCCAATTGTTGGCCGCAGAAATGTCTTCTTTTGTATTTTTTAGGTATATGTTAGCTTACATAAATTGTACCAAAGTATTTACTTGAGAGTTGTAGAAGCAAACTGACACAAGAACAGAAAACCAAATACCACATGTTTTTGCTCAGAGGCAGGTGTTGAACAATGAGAACACATGAGCACAGGGAGGTGAGCATCACACACTGGCATCCGTTGGAGGGGGTGCTAAGGGAGGGACAGCGGGTGGGGGGGAGGTTGGGGAGGGATAGCATGGGGAGAAATGCCAGGTGTAGGTGATGGGGGGGATGGAGGGAGCAAACCACCTTGCCATGTAACAATCCTGCAGGATCTGCACATGTACCCCAGAACCTATAGTACAATTTTAAAAAAATCAAAAATAAACTTTGCATGATTGGAGGGTACAAGTAGAAAATTTAAATAAATAAATTTTATTCCTATGGGTTAGCAATCAATGACAGAAAATTGGTATTTTAAAATCATGTCATCAATAATGACATCAATAAATATGTAATACTTAGAAAAAATCTAACATATCATATACAGAATGTATATGTTAAAATGAGAATATATTGATAAGACAAAGTGAAGCAGACCTACATAAATGGAGACACATATAAAGGTAGATATTGTGTTTATGGGTTAGAAGACAATTTCATTAAGAGGCCTACTTCCTATATTTATATAGAGATTCAATACCATCCAAGCCCCAAATCAACAGACTCTTTTTGTTTGTATAGAAATTCGGAAATTAATTATAAATTTTAAATGAAAAGCAAAAGATCTCTATAGTCAAATAAAGTTTGAAAATGAAGAACATATTTGGAAGATTTATGCTTCTTAAATTCAGAATGTGAAAAGCTTCAATAATCAAAAGATGTAATATTGGCTGATGATATCTTTAAATTCATGCAATAGCATCTAGATTCTAGGATATTTGTTAATTGTTTTTTGACAAGCTGCCAATATAGTTCAAGAAGGAAGTATAATCTTTTCCTAAACTGTGTTTGAAAACAGGATATATATTTGCAAAAAAAGAACACTGATTCATAGTCATGTGTTACATTAAAAAAACTCAAAGTATATTATAGGTCTAAGCAAAATATATTATAGAATCTAAAGCTATAAAACTTATGTAAAGAAATACATGAGAAAATCTTTGCAACTTATAATAAATATAAGGATTATATTTTGTTTCCCTGATAAATAACATTGGAATTTTGATAGGGTTTGCATTGAATCTGTAGATCACTTTGAGTAGTACAGAAATTTTCATAATATTTGTTCTTCCAAACCATGGGCATAAAATATCTTTCAACTTATTTGTGTGGTTTTTTTCTATGTTTTATTAATATTTTATGATTTTGATATACAAATTATTTACCTCCTTGGTTAAATTTATTTCTACGTATTACATTGTTGTTGCTGCTTTGGTAAATGGGATTGTTTTTTAATTTCTTTTTTGGATAGTTGTCATTAATATAGAGAACTATTGATTTATGTGCGTTGATTTTATATCCTTCAACTTAACTGAATTTATCAGTTCTGTTTTTTGTTAAATTTTTTATAGGTTTCTATATGTAAAATCATGTCAGTAGCAAATAGGAATTCTTTCCTCCCTTTCTTAATAGAATGGCTTTCATTTCTTTTTCTTGCCTGACTGCTCTGGTTAGGACTTCCAGTACTGCATTAAAAAGACATGGTAAGAATAGGTGTCCTCGCCTTGTGCTTTATTTTAGGAGATAAACCTTCAACACTTTATTGTTGAGAATGATGTTAGCTATGGGTTTGTCATATATAGACTCTGTTGTGTTTCAGTACATTTCCTCTACACCTAATCTGTTAATAGTAGTTGTGTTTATTATGTGGTCTATCACATTTATTGATTCGCATATGTTGAATCATGCTCACATCCCAAGGACGAATCCACTTGGTCATGGTGAATGATTTTTTAATGCATTGTTGAATTTGGCTTACTAATATTTTGTTGAGGATTTTTGTATCTATGTTCATCAGCGACATTGCCTTGTAATTTTATTTTCTTGTGTTCTTGTCTAGCTCTGGCATTAGGGTAATGCTGGCCTCATAAAATGAGTTTGGTAGTATTCTTTTCTCTTTAATTTTTTTGGAAGTATTGGGAAAAAATGGTATTATTACTTATTCAAATGTTTGATAAAATTTAGCAGTGACATCTTCTGCTACTAGGTTTTTTTTTTTTATTTTTTTCAAAGGACACCTTTTGTTACTGATTCAATTTCCTTAATCATTTTCATTCACATTTTCTGTTTTTTTCATGATTCAGTCTTGGTAGGTTGTATATGCCTAGAAATTTATTCATATATACTGCATTATCCAATTTGTTGGCATATAATTGTTCAAGGTAGGTTCTTATCATTCTTTGTATTTCTGTGGTATTAATTGTAATGTCTTTTCTTTCATTTCTAATTGTGTTATTTTGAAACTTCTCTCTTTTTCTCTAGTCTAGCTAAATAAAGGTTTGTCAATTTTGCTTATATTTAAAAAAAATAGCTCTTAATTGTATTGATTTTTGTTTGTTTTTCTAGTCTCTATTTCATTTGCTTATTCTCTGATCTTTGTTATTTTCTTTCTTCTGCTACCTTTGGACTTAGCTTGTTCTTGTTTGTCTAGTTCCTTGAGTTATAACATCAGATTGAGATTTTTCTCTTTTAAAGAAAATATAACACTTATCACCATAAATTTCCACTTAGGACTGTTTCTATTCCACCTCATAAGTTTTGGTAGATGTGTTTCCATTTTCCTTTGTATCAAGGCATTTTAAGTTTTGTTTAATTTATTCAGAGGCCATTTTCTAGGACTGTGTTATTTAATTTCTATGTATTTGTGTATTTTCCAAGTTTTCTCTGGTTATTGATTTTTAGTTTCATGCCATTGTGAGTCAAAATCTTACTTTATGTAACTTCAGTCCTGTTAAATTTGTTAAGATTTGTTATGTAGCCTAACGTGATCTATTCTGGATAATATTCTGTGCATACTTGAGGAGAATGTGCTGCTACTGGATGAAATGTTTTGTAAATATCCATTAGGTTCATTTGGCCTAAAATGTAATTCAAGTCTAATATTTCTCTATTATTTAGTTTTCTATCTAAATGGTCTGTCTGTTGTTCAAAGTAGAGCACTGAGGTCTTTCACTATTGGAGTGCTAAGGTCTAAATATCTTCTCAGATTATTTAATAATTGCTTCAGGTATATAGGTACTTTAATTTTGTTGTACACATATATTTATAATTATTATGTCCTCTTGAGAACTAATCCCTTTATCATTATGTAATAAACTTCTTTGCCTCCTTTATATAGTTTTTTATTAAAATCCATGTTGTCTGATATAAGTATAGCTACTCCTGTTCTATTTTGGTGTCCATTTGTGTGAAATACCTTTTCAATCCTTTTACATTCAGCCTTTAGGATGCATATGGTTGAATCATATTTTTTTTGTAGTAGTTGCTGTTTTCTTTTGCATCAATTTAGCCAATGTATATTTTTTATTGGATAATTTAATCCATTTACAGTAAAGGTAATTATTAATAAAGATTTGCTACTGCCATTTTGTAATCTGTGTTCTGATTGTTTTGTAAGTCTTGTTTCTTCTTCCTCTCTTGCTGTCTTCCTTTATGATCTGCTGGTTTTCTGTGGTGATAATCTTTAAATCCTTTCTTTTTACACTTTGTGGTAACTACTAATGGTTTTTAATATTTGGTTATCATTAGGTTTCCATAAAACATCTTATAACAGACTAACTTAATTTTAATCACATATAAAAACTACACTTTCACTTTCTTCCACCTTTTATAATTTTGGTGTCAATGTTTACATTTTTGTAACTTATATCCCTTAACAGTTTATTGTAGATACAGTTGTTTTAGCTTTGATAGCTTTGCTTTAATAGTTTTGATTTTAGCCCTATGTCTTAGTCCATTTTGTGTTGCTGTAATGGAATACCCAAAGCTTGGTAATTTTTAAAGAAAAAGGGTTTATGTGAATCATGGTTTTGCAGGCTGTGTAAGAAGCATAGCACCAGAATCTGCTTTTGAGGAGGGCTTCACAAACCCTCCACTTACGGCAGAATCCAAGAAGGAGCAGGCATTATATGGAGAGAACAAGAAAGAAACAAAGAGAGAGGGAGGAAGGTGTCAGGCTGTTTTCAGCAATCAGATCTCTTGGGAACTAAAAGAGTGAGATCTCACTTATTCCCACAAGGACAGCACCAACCCTTTAATGAGAAATGCACTTCCCGTGACCCAAATACCTCCCACCACCCAGCCCCATCTCCAACACTGGGGATCAAATTTCAACATGAAATTTGGAAAGAACAAATATTCAAACAATATAAGCCTCATAGTAGGAATAATATTGCTTTACACACTATATTTACACTATTAGAGAATTCTTAATATGACTATACATTACTTATACCATTGAGTTTTTTCCTTTTTGTACAGAATTAGTTACAGGCTTTCATTTCAGCTTAAATAATTTCCATTAGCAATTTCTTTAAGGTAGCCCTATGGATAATAATTACCCTTAGTTTTTGTTTGTTGGGAAAACTATTTAAACCTCATTTCTGAATCATAGCTTTGCTGGTAAAATAGTCTTTGTTGACAGTCTTTCCTTCAGCACTTTGAATATATCATCCCATATCTCTTGGCCTGCAGGGTTTCTGCTAAGAAATTCACTGAATGTCTAATTGGGTCTTCCTTGAATGTGATATATTTATTTTCTCTTGCTGCTTTTGTATTCTCTATCTTTGATTTTTCATAATTTGATTATGATATATCTTGCTGAACTCCTTTTTGGGTTGAATTTATTAGACATCCTTTGAACTTTCTTGACCTGGATGTGTTGTCTTATCCCCAATCTGCAAAATTTTCAGCCATTATTTTATTAAATACATTTTCTTGGCCTTTTTAATCTTTTCTTTTGAATGTCCTGTTATGTCAAGGTTATTTTGCTTGATGATGTCCCATAATTTTCATAGGCTTTTTTTTCTTTTTTCTTTTTATTTTTTGCTCCTCTAATTGAATAATTTCGAAGCTAATATGTTTGAGTTTATTTTCTTTTGCTTGATCAAGTCTGCCTTTGAAGCTTACTATTGAATTTTCTAGTTCAGTTACTGTATTCTTTATCTCTAGGATCTCTCATTGTGTTTTATAATTATTTTTATTTCTTTGTAAAACTTATTTTACTCACAAATTGTAATCAAAAATTTATTTAATTTTCTATCTGTATTATTCTTTGAGTTCTTGAACTTCTTTGAATATTATTCTGAATTATTTGCCTATCATTTCATAAATCTCCATCTCCTCTGTGTATACTATTGGAGCTTTATTAGTATCTTTTGGTGTGTCATATTCTTATAATTCTTCTTAAGCCTGTGTCTTTGCATTGATGCCTTCACATTAGAGGAAATGGCCATTTCTTCTGGCTGTTGCAGGTATTCTTTGGTGCTGATACACCTGTACTAGTTAGTCTATCCTGATGTTATGGATGAGCCTACTGGCAGCAACTGTACACAAGCAGATCTCGGTGCCAGGTTGACTAGTTGGGACTGGTTGCTTCCTGTTTGATGTCAAACGTACTGCATACTGTGGTCCTTTGTTCCGTGAGACCACTCACTGGACTCTGTCATCAGACAATGCTGCTGTCTGGACTGTGTAATTTATTCTAATTGGACAGGGTTGTAGGTCATCTTTTCTGGCAGGACAGTACTGTTGCTTGGCATCTGTAGTTGGGCAGGGCCATTTGCAGGGCTCCTAGGCTTGGTGAGGTTTCTGGAGTTACTATGTGACCTCATAGAGTCAGCAGGACCACAGGTTTTATTCCGGATACGTGTGGACTTGGGCTTGCATCGCAGCCTAGGGTAGGCTTAAGCAGAGCACCAGGACTTGGTGGACTTGTCCCTGGGGATGGGTGAGACCATATGCTCCCTCTGAAGGGAACCATTGACCTGCAGTTGCCACTAGGCCTGGGGAAGACCTTCAAGAATGACTTTTCTCATTGATGTGGTCTAGAAGGATGTCTCAGCCTCACTCTCAAGTTCTGGGATATTCATAAGGGTATTCTTGCTTATGGATAATTTCTAGATGGGTTTTGGTAGATAGAGTAGAGCTAGAAAACTTCTATTTTGACATTGTTGCTGACATCCCCCCCCTTGACCTATTTATTTAAACTCATGTACTTTGCCATCTCCTATTTACTTAAATAATGTGTGTGCTGTAAATGCATATCTTATATTTGTGAAATAATAACAAAGCATAAAGTTTAAAACAACCTAAAGGCATATCATATAAAGAAGTGATTTTAATTCCCATAGACCAATTATCAACTATTTTTATAAATAGGCAACTATCACTCAAATTTTTTCAAAGGTTTTAAGGCAATTATACTATTAGTGTATTTATGTCATTTAATATGGCAACAGTCAGGCAGAACTATTGGACTAAAGTCAACAATTACAGGCTATCCATGAGGCTCTCTCTGAGACATGGCTCTAAACCATGCCTTCAATAACTCTTAGTAATGAAGCATGAATCTTCTAACAGCTAAATTTAAGGCTTTAGTCATTTTTGTGTTATTCTTCTTACCTCACCTCATTTTATGAGCAACCACATTCATCCTTTTCTATTTTTAACATGCTTTTATTTTACTTTCTTTATTTTGTTCAAGATTATTTTCTTCTCTCTATCTCTACATTTAATGCTACATTTGTAGGATTACTCATATAAGCTAGGATTACTGAAATAATGTCCAACTGTTGACTTTATGTCTGTCAGTACTTCAGCTACCTTTCTTTTATGTATTATGGTGTTGCCCCATCAATCTTTCTTAAGACAGTGCTAATCATTTTCATTGCCTAATTCATTAGTTATATATTTCACAATCTTAATTTTTCAAAATGTTAAATGAACCAGCACCCCACACCTTTCCCACATTATAGCTGGCTATACTTTTCAAATTTTTTTCTTATTTTTTTAAATTTCCAACTTTTGTTTTAAGTTCAGGGATACATGTGCAAAATGTGCAGGTTTGTTACACAGGTAAACATGTGGCATGATCATTTGCTATACAGATCATCCCATCACCTAGGTTTCAAGCCCAACATCCATTAGCTCTTCTTCCTGATGTTCTTTCTCCTTTCATCCCCCACTCACCAACAGTTCCCCTGATGTGTCCATGAATTTTCATCATTCAGCTCTTTAAAAATATTTATGTAATCTATACAAACTGAAGTAAATGTATGACACTAGTGGTGTCTCAAATTTTCCAGCTTCTAAATTTTTGCTCATATACAAGTGTTTTTTTGTTAAATGTCTTTCCTCTCTTACATGTTTACCTATAAAATCCTATTCATTCTTTCAAACTTATTTTAAGCATGACTTACTTCATCATATACACTTTGTTCTTTGCAATGTAGTTTAATTTCTGCCTTGTACTCAGTTCTCTATATACTTTTCAATGGCCCTAACTAAATGTCTGTATTCCTCTTAAGCTTTTTTTTTTTTTTTTTTTTTTTTTTTTTTTGAGGTGGAGTCTCTCTCTGTTGCCCAGCTGGAGTGTAGTGGCGCGATCTCAGCTCACTGCAACCTCCACCTCCCAGGTTCAAGTGATTCTCCTGCCTCAGTTTCCCGAATACCTGGGACTACAGGTGTGTGCCACCACGCCTGGCTAATTTTTGTGTTTTTAGTAGAGACAGGGTTCCACCACGTTGGTCAGGCTAATCTCGAACTACTGACCTCATGATCCACCCACTTCAACCTCCCAGAGTGCTGGGATTACAGATGTCAGCCACTGTGCCCAGCCATATTCCCCTTAAACTTTTAATAGAAAGTTGGTTAAGCTTATGTTTTTCTTTTAGAGGAACTAGCATGTAGCTAAAGACTTTAAACTTTCCAAACCAATAATTTGTTTGAATGTAATTTGCATAACTTACAATTTTAAACTTAAAACTTTTCATGCTTTCAAAGAAAAGGCTTTGAAAAATAGAAAATGTGGATTACATTTATTTTGTAACACTATCTTTTGCTTATTACAGCACAGAAATACATTACTAGAAGCATAACAAACAACAACTGGAAATTAATTATGGAATATTCTTATCTCTATAAGTAGCTGCTAGACAACAAAAACCTTCTGCAGGAAATGGTCATAATTTGGAACACCAAAATTCTGTCCACCGAATGGAAGTAACATTATCTTATACCATTCTGAAAATATGATTGCCAATTTCCTTGCATATTTTTAAATGTAACCATTAGAAGACTTAGAATACCCCTGTAATTTATGATGGGATAAATGCTAGCCTCTGTTTTCATAGTAGTATTGCCATATTCTTGAGATAAAGAGAAACCTTATGTTTATAAGGCTATTGTCTTAAATTACTATACATATTTTCCTCATTATATATATATGTGTGTGTATATATATATATATATATATATATATATAGGTTTTGATCGCATCAAAATGTTTAGTTATTATATTACTTATAAACATACATGGCCCTAATAAATGCTGGGATGTTAATAATTAAGGTTAGACCATAAAGAACAGACAATTATTGGCAACAAAGCCACGGAGCGAAGAAACTATGGCTAGTAACAGATATCTAAGTATGATAGTTTGTTATATTTCCATTATTGTTTTACATGTGAACACATTTGGAAAACAACATCATCATTGTCATCTCTAAACATTCCCTTCCAGCACTCATATGTTCTATTTCTCCTATTGAAATATTTTTGCTACATATGAATATTGAAAGCATTCTTCATTCTGTGCGTTTTTTCCTTCTTCCATTA
The DNA here is from genome assembly GCA_036589455.1 of Ateles fusciceps. NCBI lineage: Eukaryota > Metazoa > Chordata > Mammalia > Primates > Atelidae > Ateles > Ateles fusciceps. The sequence goes on along the minus strand of JAZHEH010000174.1, from coordinate 7,461,636 downwards.
ATTTATGTATACACAGAACATATATTTATATATATATACTTATATATTTTTTTCTTCAGAACTTCCCACACAATCTTGCTATTAGCCAAGAAACACACTTTCAAAGAAAATAATAAGAAAAGGTCTGCTCTCCATGCAAGTCTTCATTGATCTTACAATGTAATGAAATTAGTTCATAGTATATAGAAAAGTGGGATGGCCCAAGAAGATTCAGGTGCAGAGCTATCTGGATGATTCAACTTTATGAAACTGGGAGGAATCCTATAGGCTGCAGTGTACGCTTAAAGTCAATGAACAATAGTTCTCTTTTATTACATATACTTTACTTAAAAAAATTTCTTAATCTCTTGGAATCTTAATTAGAGATTCTATGTCCAAAGGAAAAAAATATTTTCTACCTGGTGAAAAACAGTGGTTTAATTTAAGTAAGAGTTAACATTGCAACCTGGACAATGTAAGCTTCTGATTCACCTACACAATATATTTTGTTAGCAGTCTATGATGAATATCTGGGTAAACAATTCTGCCTATCAGAGAAAAATAGGGTTGCTGCTGCAAAGTGGAGTTTATGCAAACATGTGCTGGAAAGCCTTATGAATGAATAGAATCCTGTGAAATAAGTGGGGTTCCAAAACAAATTTTAAAAACCACAGAAAGTCGCAAAAGCCAAGAGCTGTGTTTCTTACAAAAAGCAAAAGACTCATGGGATGAATCACGTAGAAACAAAGGCTTGGATACTGTTGGTAGCTCTGGGACCAGTTGCATATTTCATGTACGTGTAACTAAACTTATGATTTAGCTCAGACACAGCAAAGCACAGAGAGAAAATTTGGTGAGTTCTAGGGAAAAAACCAGTAAATCAAGATTCTAGATTTGCAAGTATATAGAGTAATTGATGATATTTGAATTGTTTTTTCAAGTGAAGCTGTGCGCTTTTGGTTACATAATGGATAGTCATGCTATGACATAAAAATATTTCTTTGAGATAGAGAAATATGAAAAGGGGATGTATGTATGAAGGATAGTCAAAAACTACCCTCCAAGTTGATCTTTGAGGAAATTTTCATCAGAATATGTCCTGTGCCCAATTTATATACTTGAACATCATAGCATTGTTTGAATTTTCATCAGCATTGGGCCTTATTTCTTTTTACAGCTAGTCAATTACTTTATTTTAGAAAAACAAAGGTTTACAATTTGTGTCATAGGCAGAATATTATGAATTCAACAAGTTAGTAATACAGACTTTCAAAAACCTTTACACATTAATCCAAAGTAGAAAATTATTTTTTGCCCACTCTTGGACTCAGACACATTCAGAAAAAATATACATCTGTAAAAATAAAATGGCAAGCCTAATGTCACCAATTAATTGATAGTGTTAATATGTCACACAGTTTTGTTTGAATACTTAATGCATAATAAGAATAGCTGAATGAATTTCTTCCTGTCCTACCTCCATGTACTGAGACAATATCTGGAATAGTTCTGAATCATAATATTTATTCCTCTAAATTGAAATCATAAATTTATTTATTTTTCTTCTCGCTATACTGTGAGCTGCTTAAACCCAGAAAGTATACAGTACCTTTTAATTTCTTTATTCCAAAGGTGTGATAGATGCCCCTCTACCTCTTTTGTTTCTATTTTCCAGGGGAACAGTTAGGCTGGAGGATTATCGTAAGAATTAATAAGTTGAGGCCTGACCAGGCATGGTGGCTCAGGCCTGTAATCCCAGCACTTTGGGAGGCTGAGGCAGGTGAATCATGAGGTCAAGAGATTGAGACCATCCTGGTCAACATGGTGAAACCCTGTCTCTACTAAAAGAATACAAAAATTAGCTGGGCATGGTGGCACATGCCTGTAGTCCCAGCTAGTCGGAAGGCTGAGGCAGGAGAATCACTTGAACCAGGGAGCCGAGGTTGCAGTGAGCCAAGATTGCACCACTGCACTCCAGCCTGGCAACAGAATGAGACTCTGTCTCAAAAAAAAAAAAAAGTTGAGTCCTATAAAGAGTTTAGAAGAGGGGCTGTATCATTAACTCAATAAATGTAAGCAACTATTACCTCCTAGCAAATAATTGCTCATTCTACATCATATACTTTTTTCTTTTATAATAGATAAAAGACCACCAAAATGGTTTTCTTTTGGTTCTAAAATTAGTTGTGGACAATGATAGTTCACTTATGAAACTGTGTTATTTGTGTCAAACAAAGAGAATAAGAAAACTGTTTGTTGCCCACTTGTAATTAATACCAATTTTTTATTTTATGCCTTGTGAGAAAATATTTACACAGAAATTTAAACATTTCATAAATTACCTATATAATCACATATTGTACATAATTGGTTAATCATGTTTCAAATGCTACAATAGAATTTTTGTGATTAGAAATCTTACTTGCAAGATTAGTGTGTCTTCTCTTGCTTATGAACTCCTCAGTAATCTTCTAATATTACCTTCAGACTGTTTAGGGACCACATAATCATTTCTCATTGTTAAAGTTCTTAATCTGCCTTATCACAATGATTTCTGTATATGTAATCTAACTGAGATAGAGGAAAGTATGTAGTTACAACTTATTCTGTTATCTCAACGCTCTTGTGTTGATAATGCCAATGCCCAATAAACCGGTAAAAGAAATTGTTTCCCTAAATCACCTCAAAAATTCATGAATAACTGAATTCATTCAGTTATCCACATCTTTTTATTGCAAAGCATCAATTATTTACTAAATAATCTAAATGAATTCCTATGAGCTTAGTAGCTTCATATAAAATGGACATATAATGCACAATCATGAACGAATTAATTATAAGGACTTTAGAGTAAAGGAGGGAGGCAATGAAAGTGCAGACAAATGAAGCATGAATGTATAAAATGTTAATATAAAAAGTCACCGAGCCAAAATTTAAATAAGTAAATAAATAAATAATAAAATGGCACAGAGCAAAAATAGAGTGTTGTGGGGCCAGGCACGGTGGCTCACGCCTGCAATCCCAGCATTTTGGGAGGTCAAGGCGGGAGGACTGCCTGAGCTTAGGAGTTCGCAACCAGCCTGGGCAACACAGTGAAACCCTGTCTTTACTAAAACACACACACAAAACAAACAAATAACAACAAAAAATTAGTCAGGCATGGTGGCATGTGCCTGTAGTCCCAACTACTCGGGAGCCTGAGGCAGGAGAATTGCTTGAATCCGGGAAGCAGAGGTTGCAGTGAGCCGAGATCCCGCCACTGCACTGCAGCCTGGGCAACAGAGAGAGACTCCATCTCAAAAAAATAAAAAAAATAGAGTGTTGTAGGCAAAACGTCACATCAATTCTTAAAGGCTGGGCTTTCTGAGTCCCCCTTTACTAAGAGAGAAAGGAGTTCAAATTACATAGGCTCATGAGAAATTACACAAGTTACCATTTGGAAAGTGTCAAAGGCATTTTTTACCTGAAATTTGCCAAAAACTTTTTATGATAACTTATTTAATAGCTGTCGATTGGTTGCAAGAACTTTCTCCAGGTAAGTGAATGAAGAGCAAGATATGTTACTTGTTGAAGATCACATGTCTTTAAAGGTTGTGGAGGTGGCATACAGACAGGTTCCTAAAATTACCGAATCTTTGTCCTGCTTCTGCTACCCTGCTGGGTGTATGAAAAAATACCCAAATTTGCCAAGGTAGACTAAAAAAAGATAGAATAGTCCGAGAAAAGCAAAGTAAGAGCTTGAACAAAGTACGGAATCAGGAAACACACATACACACAAGCACACACATACATACACAAATAAGCAACACAATACACATTATAATATGACCTGGATTTCAAAGACTGAGACCAAAATTCAGGACTTGGTTGAGGAGAATTACTTAATTAAGTCAAGTTGTACAAGCCAAAGGCCTACAGACCACATTTAGAAACCACAGTTCGATGTGGAGAAGAAGATTCTATGAGTCTACATAATAAAGAAAGAAAAAAGTAAAATCTGAATTAGACCAGGGTGACCTAAATCACCAGGGAAAGGCCAGGAATCTTAAAGTCAGGTTATTATGTGGAGGCAATAGAATATTGGAAGGCAAGTCTAGTTCTGCCCAGGAGTTCAGGATTAGACCAAGTGACTGAGTAACGGTTTTAAAGCACTGATATCAAGAATAAAACAGCTAATTATCTTGTCATTGTATGGATAACATCCATTTCTTTAGGCTCCTGGTATGTGAAGAACATCTAGTGTAAAACCACCCCTGGGGACTCTCCACACCACTCACTCTTTCTTCCATTGGGAATGAGGAAAACTCTTATCTACTCAGTGGCTTAATTTAATTTGGAAGAAATACCTGAGCATCTTCAGCCCCATTCTTCCCATTTAAGAACCAGTGGAAATTCCATAGGAAATACATATTTTCTGTACCTAATGACCTACAATTCACTGGCCCTCAGAGGTAAAGTCTTAGTGAGTCTGGAGTCCATTCCTCTTACAGGTCTACATTCTCCTAAGTTTTGTGTGATTAACAGAGCTGTCATTTTGATCTCCATCTAACTGACTCTGTCTCTCTGTCTCTCTGTCTCTGTCTCTCTCTGTCTCTCTCTCTCTCTCTCTCTCTCTCCCCCTAGGTTTTAAACTTTGAGGAAGAGGGGTGCAATTTATCCACTCTATATAATTCCAACCAACCAAGAGTTCATATGGCAATGAATGTATGCCCGGAGCCAATAAGCTAATATGCAATTAGAACTGACAATTGGCTGGATAATACTGACATTTTACATGGATTTGTCCTTTACAAAACTCTACACCTAAATATTTATTTTACATAGTTTACATTGATTTCAAAACAATCATAAAATGCATGCTGGGTAGGGGCAGAAAATCTCTTGAGTAAGATAACATATTTGCCAACTATTTAAAAAATATATTTGCTGTTTAGGCAATGTATTAAACACCTGATTATTTCTACTCTACTGTGGTGCTACATGAGAAACAAAACAGCAGAAGCATGTAGAGAAAACAAGAGAAAAAGATTCGGGATCTATATGAATGAAATAGGAGTTGCTAGTAATTTGCTTCTGAATTAAACAGATGTATCTACCCAATTATTAGCAATCTGGACAACCTTGAGGTTATTTTTGCAAGGTGGAGTCTCACCACATCTGAGAAGATGCATCTTCGCTGCAGGTAGATCAATTTGAAAAAGTAGAATCCAGAAGAAGCATACATCCAGAAAAAACATGGGTTTTCTTCCCAAACCTTATTTCCATATGGAAGAGTGAGTTTGTGGCTGAGCAAAGCTGCAATAGTTCTTCCCATAAATTTTTGTTGTTGTTATTCCTTTAAGCCAGAGTGGATATTCCCTATAATCTATTTACCTGTGAAGGAAAGTAACATGCTTCTTCCAACTGTCAATAAATCAACAGGAGGGTCCAAATGAGCATTTTTATCTACCTAATTTTTGTTAAATTCTCTATCTTTCACACATATGAAATCTAACATTTCCATGATCAATTAGATTAAACAATTTCTGTACATTGTAGTCATATGTAGGTTCTTGTCCAGTCATTTTCTGCTTTTGACCAGGTCATGTTTACAACTCGACAGTCATTTAAAAACATTCCTGACTAGCATGTGGTTTAGATTGCAGGCCAATTCTTAAGTCTAACAGTTTTGTTGAGAAAAAAAAGAGTAGATATATTTTTAACATTTGAAGGTTAGTAAAGCCTCCATCCTATTGCAGATGAATTCAATTGGCAGCTTAAACCATTAAATTTTCTTTTCTGAATTATAGGAGTAAATGAAAGAGGATGGGAAGAGCTCATTGCCTTTAAAATCGCAGTGATAATAATGTATTGTATGCATCTATGTACCGAAAATGTATGCAAGTCGTGGATTCAGAATTAACTTTTAAATAATTTTGGTTTAATATTTCACACTTTAAAGGTTGGTGTGAAAATGTGACAAGCAAATATACTGAGCTCAAAACAAAATTTATGGGTAATAACTGGTATTACAAAAGATTATGGTTAGTAACTGGTGTTACAACTTTCGAACGTCAAGATTTTTTATGACATTTCTGCCACTAACATGAGAGGCCTAAATGCATTCTTAAGTAAAAAGGAAAACTGCAATAGTTGTAACTATGCCGCTTGCTACATTGTTAATGAAGGAAACACCTTATTTGACAATGCTATAGCAGATGGAGTGCATATTTTTTAAAAAAATTAAAATGCAAATCCATGAAGCTTTGAAACATAGACTTATATTTTGGCTTGGGACTAATGTACAAAGAGATTGCCAAAGAAATAATTGAGCCTTTATCATTCTGAATATCCATGGTTTCCTATACATCCATTTTCAACTCATTATAATTCCATTTTGCCAATCAAATAATCGACTAGATTGAGAAAAGTTGATTACATTAATTTAATATTATTAAATACAATATCAGATTTTCAACCGCAGTCTTTGATTTCAATTCCATTTGTTCTTTCCAGAATTCTGATCCATAATTACAAGCAGATACTGACTCTGCAAACATAATACATTAACTGTGGATGAAACAGAAATGTGTACTTTAGAAAATATGCCAATGTCAGAATTTTTTTAGGTCATCTTCCTTGTGCAAAAAAAATATCTGCTTTATGGGTAGAAGTGGGTTATGATTCTTCAAGGGACTGGTCAGTTTTGTTTTTAGTCTTCCTTGGAAAACTTCATTCTGGAGTAAGAAATGGAAAATAATAAGGTGGATCTGCATGATAGAAAAAATATTATTTATTTCCTTCCCTAACCTATTCCTATGTATTAGTCCATTCTCATGCTGCTATAAAGAACTGACCAAGACTGAATAATTTATAGAGAAAAGAGGTTTAATTGACTCACAGTTCCACAGGGCTGGGGAGGCCTCAGGAAACTTACAAGCATAGTGGAAGGGGAGGCAAACATGTCCTTCTTTGCATGATGGCAAGAAGGAGAGATGCCAAGCAAATCGGGAAAAGCCCCTTAGAAAACCATCAGATCTTATGAGAACTTACTAATTACCATGAGAACAGTGGCGTGGTGGTAACTGCCCCCATGATTCAATTACCTCCTCTGGGTCTCTCCACCATGTGGGGATAATGGGAACTACAATTCAAGATGAGATTTGGGTGGGGACACAGCCAAAACATATAACCCTGTGAGTCTCCCTTCCCAACCTCTACTGTCTTGTTGACTAGGAGGAAAGAAAATGTGATTCAAAACTCACAAACCCTTGGACTACCTGTGCTGTGCATAATGGTGCCAACAGAAAACATAATAGGCAGAGAACATGAACCTGATTCTCAGAGCACACAGGATCTGTAAACACTATAAATTGATTACCCAAATTATTTTAAATAAGATCACCTATAGTGTTCTACTCAAACAACTCCAAGACACTTACCTGGATCTTCCATCATGATAGATTGATAAAGGAATATATATTTCTATATGTCTATATATACATACTTATATATATATTTGTGTCTAAATATATATACATATTGCATCTACATTTATAAATATATACATAAATTAAAAATGGAATCTGTCAAATGATAAAGAAAATTGTGTAAAATATTAACGTCAATATGTGATGTTCTTAATGCTATAAATGTAATGTCCTTGCAACTTTCCTCTGTATGAAAAAATTTCTAAATAAAATATTTTTAAAAATAAGAAAAGAGATAAATCTATTCAGATTCAGCCTGTTACAAGTAATTATTTGCCCATTTCTGTATTTTTTCTGTGCATGAAGCCTTGTTGAAGTTTTATTTTTTAATTAAGACAACTAGATTTACTGACTGCCATTTCAGTCAGATCTTCTTACCTCCAACTGTGTACTCACTTTAATTTTGCTTTTGGAAAAGCAACTAAAAATTTTAAAGTTATTTTCTCTTTCAATGTCTGACTGAATGGCATATGATACATGTTCCTCTGAATTCACTGTCTTTATACATCTTAATTCTGTAATAAAACACAAAATACACAACTATATCTTTCTTATAAAAGAGTTTATTTCTCTTTTATTATTGAAATCTTCTCCCTTCCAAATATCCCCTTTTCTGAGTGCCAGGATATTTAAACTGGACTTTATCTGAATTATGAAGAGGCTTAAATAAATTTTGGCCAAGATGAGGAAGCTTAGTCACTGCTACTCAGGAGGCTGAGGTGTGTATTATTCTGTCCTCACGTGCTATTAAAGACATACCAAAGACTGGGTAATTTATAAAGAAAAAGAGGTTTAATGGACTCACAGCTCCACATGACTGGGAGGCCTCACAATCATGGTGGAAGGTGAAGGAGGAGTAAAGTCACATCTACATGGCAGTAGACAAGAGAGTGTGTGCATGGAATGCCCCATTATAAAACCATCAGAACCCTGAATCAGACTTATTCACTATAAGGAGAACAGCACGGGAAAGATCAACATGCATTATTCAATTACCTCCCACTGGGTGCCCCCCCACTGGGTACCTCCCCACAACACATGGAAATTATGGGAGCTACAGTTCAAGATGAGATTTGGGTGGGAACACAGCCAAAACAAATCAAGGTTGAAGGATTGCTTGAGGCCAAGAGTTCAAGGCTGCAATGAGCTCTTGTGCTGTGATCACAACTGTGAATAGCCACTGCCACTGCACTGCAGCCTTGACAACATAGTAAGATCTTGTCTCAAAACAAAAAAAATAAATAAATAAAGATGAAGAAGTTGTCCATGGATATGAGCCTGCAGACAAATCCAAGGCACAGGGTTAGCCTCATAAAAACTTCTTAGTGCAGAGTTAACTAGAGAAGCAATATGTAAACCATCCATCATATTTTGGTGAAACATTCTTAAAGATGCTAATTGATTTCAGTTACATTATGGACAATTTTTGAAAGGAAGAACAGCTGCTTGGAGATAACTGATGATAGAGAAAACCATATATTTTCCTCCATGTCATGCACCTTTGTGGGACAGAAGGTTGCACTAGAAGTTGAAAGCTGAGAAAAGCTGTGTCCAGCAAAACAGAGGTCTTGGAAATAGTAGCAGCACCATGGATATTTTGGCAAGGTATATATAAGAAACTTGAAGCAGAATAAACTGATATAATTGTCTCAACCTATTTGTGAAACAGCCTTCTATGAAATGTTTAAGAATTTCTGGGGAATAATTTGATAAAGGAGATTGCTAATTTATAGAAACTGGAGTGATAGGTCCTCACAATCATTTTGACGCAAAGAGGAAGTGAGACTGTATTTTTTGTCGGAAGCTGATGAGATCTAGTACTTAGAGTTGACATCTATTTTGATTTGGGAAACAATATACTTAGCATTAACTTGTGCAGGAGATTAGCCTAAGGGAAGCTGTAAAAGTATTGGGGGCTGGAATTGGAAGAACCTTGGAAGTCAGAAAGTGAGATTGTCTGGTATCATGGAGGTTGCATGGAAAATGGAAAGTTTTTGACAGAGGAGTGAAGTTCTAGGATCTATCTAATTAAGCACTTATGTAGAATCTGGTGAGATTAATGAAAAAGGCAAGTATGAAGATAGAGAAAACACTGGCACCTCCAAGATGCTGACATTGTAATTTGAGCTATAAAATATGTGCTAAATGTCCATTAGCTCTTTACTTAATCTTAAATATTAATTATGAATTATCTGAATGGCAGATGATCTGGAAAGATGCAAAGAGAAACAATCATTTACTTAACACAATGAATAATTGATTTTAGAAGACAGTCATGTGCTGAAGTGCCACTGTTTTGATGTAAGCATTTATTCTTTCACTATTCATTCAAGAAATATTTATTAAATGTCTACTACTAGCCAGGCATTGTGCTAGCTAATGATGATAGATGGGAATGCAACAGACTTAAGTAATAAAATTATGCAAATAGAGGCAAAATGTATCTAAATATTTCCTGAGATTTCATTGTGATGATTTTAGTAACATACCAGACTGAAGAATTATTTGCAAATTCTCATATTAAAATACACTGATATGCTACTTTCAGTAGCATCCAACACGTATAACTATTTCCCCTCTTTTAACACCATACCTCTTTTTTTCTATCTTCTCTATTGTTTCATGGTCTCGAGTGATCTGAAATTTATATCTCCAACATGGAATGCCAACTGTATGTCCAGAATGGTATATCTCAATTTCTATTAGAAATTTCTCTTTGAATATTTCACAGACACATTAAACATTTTCAAAACTAAACTGATTTCTTCTCCCTAAACAAGCTCATCCTTCACCATTTACTATCCCAGTAATTGGCCACTACAGTGATGTATGTGGGATACTTATAGAAATAAATTATAAGAAAACATTTTTAAAAACACAAAAAATGCCTATGCCACTGAGTATAAGGATAAATATATTTTATGCCTCACAGGAAATATTATACCAACTATCTGCTTTCCTTTCCTTCTCTTACTTGCAACTAAAATATTATGCAAAAATATAGCCAGATTTAGTTTGAGCATTAGTGTATTCTATACCTAGATAGTCATAAATATGACAACTATGAGGTAAGTAAACTCACAGCCTAGTGTACTGAGCAAACCCCAAAAACGTTTGAACATTAATTCCAATCCAGATCTTCCTATATGGTCAAGTTTAGATAATATTTTTAAAAAGTTTTTTGGATTTAAGTAATTAGAAAAATATCACATTTTATCATGGAGTAACATTTATTTAGAAGTGCCTTTTAACCAATCATATATAAAATAGTGTTTCTGTGATGTTGGTCTGTTTTAATTTTATGTTATTGATTTTAACATATAACATATTTATAGTGAAATGTGTTTGAAACAAAGTGAAGTAATTCAGTTCTTTTAAACAGTGTAGTTTTTAAAAGTATTCATTGAGCAGTGACTTTTACTTAAATATTACATCTTACGTGAAGCAGCAGAGATTAAAAAAAAAATAAAGTACTAAATGATCCTAAGGGTTGGAGCTATTGAGGACCTCATCCTAAGTTAAAGAAACATACTACAATCTGTGAAGCTCACACAGTTCAGTTCGCTTTTATTTTATATCCTATCTTGGGTATGATTCTTATCTCGGCTTTTTAAAAATTAATTGTATTTTTAATTATATCCTATATTTAAAAGTATCTTGATTTTAGGAATCCTATAATTTCCATTTTAACTGCATATTTATAATGCTACAATTTCATTCTTTGTAATATCGTAATATGTTCATAAAGAGAAATATCTTTTGGACACCTACAAAGTCCCATACCACATATTAATCATAGCACTAGACAATAAAAAGATGATCACTTTTCTGTCATTCTAATCATCTAAAAGAAGATTTAAATATTGCCTGATTTGGTATCATTTAACAGATAATTACTGAGCATCTACAGTTTGACAGGAACTGTTCCTGAATCTAGTACTGAAGTAGGCAGGCAAAATGCCCATTGTCTTAGTCCATTCTGTGTTGCTGTAAAAGAATACATGAGTCTGGATTATCTATAAAGAAAAAAGGATTATTGGGTTCCCAATTTTGATGGGTGGAAAAGTTTAAAATTAGGCATCTGCATTTGGTGAGGGCCTCAGGCTGCTTCCACCCATTGCAGAAAGTGAAGTGGAGCCTAAGTATGCAGAGACCACACAGCCAGAGAAGAAGCAAAAGAGAGATGGGGAGATGCCAGGTTCTTTTAAACAACCAACTCTGGAGGCCATTTATAGAGTGTGAATTCACTCACCTTGAGGGGAGGGCATTAGTCTATTTATGAGGGACCTACCCTCATGACCCCAAAACCTTCCATCGGACCCCACCACCAACACTGGGACCAAATTCCAGTATGAGGTTTGGAAGAAGCAATCATCCAAACCATGGCACCTTCATCATGGTGCTTTCATTCATGAATGCATACTTTCAAAAGGCATCTATAATGTGGAAGAGAGGTACAGAGTACTGTCTGTATCCTTGAGTAACATTTTGGGAAACTGGAAACATTTTCCTTAAGGAAATGACAGAGTCTATTTAAAGGATGAGAGCATGAATTAGAAAGAGCAAGAACACACGACACCAGGCCAGGCGCTGTGGCTCACACGTGTAATCCCAGCACTTCGGGAGGCTGAAGCGGGTGGATCACCTGAGGTCAGGAGTTCTAGACCAGCCTGACCAACATGGTGAAACCCTGTCTCTACTAAAAATACAAAATTAGCTGGGTGTGGTGGCGCATGCCTGTAATCCTAGCTACTTGGGAGGCTAAGTAGGAGAATAGCTTGAACCCTGGAGGTAGAGTTTGCAGTGAGCCGAGATTGCGCTGTTGCACTCAAGCCTAGGCAACAAGAGTGAAACACTGTCTCAAAAATAAATAAATAAATAGTGGAACAGTGTAACACATGACACCTCCTTTCTATTCTAGACCAGAGGCTGGGACATGGTAGATCTCCTAACATATGAGTTTACTTAGTTGGTTAACTGTTGAAGGGTATGTAATACTAATTCAGTAGAAAATTGGCTTTTTTTACCCTAGCTGTTTAAACTTAATACACATTTACAAGTACTTTTTAATGTTAGCATACAAAATAACTCAACTAGTAAGACAGAAAATGGTACTTAAGCATTACAAAACTTATCACACCCAAGAAAGATGAATGTAAATTATTTTAAGATTATTTGTTCTTTTAAATTATCTACACTATATTTCAAAGAAAAACACATGAATACATGAGACACATGAATAAGAGTGACATATAGTATTTGCTTCTTATCAGTTATTAAACATATAGACTATGGAGAAAGATTCAAATATGACTTTTAGACTTCAGGGTAAAATGGTATTATTTAATCCCATCTCACCTTGGGAATGCTGTTTATACAGCATCTGATCCTTTTTTCTTACCAGAAAGACATATACAAGATGGTAATAGTGTCTAAATAGACAACAGATATGTTATGTGAAAGTGATGATAAGATATAAATATATATTTTAGAATATGAACATGATATAATCAGAGATAAAAGCCCTGAATTTTTTAAACAACCAAAATAAATTGATTTGAGCTATAAGTAAAAGATAAAATCTCATTAACAACATGTGTTACTAAGCAATTACCTATTCATTGCATCACAAACACCAATATTTTGAGGAATGACTAAATTTTTCCCCAAAAAATGTTCCCCCTTTTCACGTATGTAGCTTTAGTCAAAAGAAGATTTGATGAAAGTATGGATAATTCTAATGAAAGGAAAAACAGAGTAGTATTTGAGATGTGAACAAAAACTTAATGATCTCACAAGACATCAAAGAGTCTAATACCTCTATAAGACTCTCTGGCAATTCTCAGACTTTAGTCTTCACAGTAATCAGATTTTAAAAACCTACATTTTTTGCTAAAAAATACATCTTTAAGAGCTTTCTAATTGGAAAATGGAAAGAAAATATAGGTGAGAGAAAGAGGAAAAAATGCACGGGACTTGAGAACAGAACTCTCTTGGCATTTCTTGCCCAAAGGTGTCATTCTAGGGAACCCTGTGCTTCTCTGAATATGGAACCCACCAGGGGAGAGCTTCTTCACCTGTATCTCAATTAATTTGCTTGCTCAATGTGGAAAAATTTCCTCCTCCAAAATTCAAGGCATCCTTTTTCTTCTTATTTATTTAAGCTCTGCCCATCAGATCTATATTATTTGTTAAAAACTTCTTGTTCTGTAGTCCTTGCTTATGAGCTAAAGTTTGGGGCTGTTCACTCCACCCCATGGTAATGAGAAAAATATGCTCTGTGGAGCCAACATTTCTTGGTAAAATTAATCTGCAAATCATTGCAACTGAAATAATTTCACTCATAATAATTTCTTAACCTTCTCTTTGCCTTGACATTTTAACAAGGGTTAATAATTAACATGTTCAGGCAAATGTTTCTGATCAGAGTCATCAGAAGCTATTTTGAAAATAAGTTTTAGTTTTTGAACAATGAAAGACAGACATTTAATTTCAGGCTTTAGGAGATATATTACCTTAAGATTTTAATAAAATTTATGTATTTGATTCATATTTCCTTCAAAAGAACACCTTTTCAATTTTTGACTTTGAGTATTTCAAATTCTTACAAAATATGTTTATAAGCAAAGGTTGATCAGATGTAATCAGGATTAAGTGGAAAAAATAAGCCCTATCTTTCACATTCCATATGACTGAGGCATGTGTTTAAATACTACAGGAATTCACAGAAGAGAATAATTCTGACTAATCTGATATGACCTGTGTGAAAATATTAAAGAAGTATATTTTTAACTGTTCCTTAGAGGTTCAATATATATTTCTCTATACTGACACAAAATTTTCAAGATCACCAAAACTGCTTTTATAAAACATTCTTCCTTTGAATGTATATCTTAATCAATCAGTCAAGGAAATTCCCAGAGTTTCAGCAAGAATTCACAGATGGTTATGCAGAAGTGAGTGTCCCACTCACGGAGTCATAAAAGCAACTTATAAAGAAATGGATCATAGATTTAGATAAGAAGTGATGATTATCCAAGCAGTCCACATTTTATACATGAGGACACTGAAAGTAAATGGCTTTCCAAAGTCAGAGTCAGCCTGAGGTTATAAAACCTCTCTAGGGTGGCCTAATTCTGAGTTCATTTACTGGAACACAGAATAACGTAAAGTCAAATATCCTCTAGCTATGAGGTAATAATTCTTAAATTTCTTTAACCACTAAGTTGTGTTGAAATCAATCGCATAAGAAGAAGTGCGCAGCTCTCCTCAGACTCTTCCCAACCTCCTGAATAAAACAAAAAATATTTGTATTATGATCATTTTTTCCATGACAGCAAATTTGAAAGAACAACAACAGAATATTGCCAGGAACACTGAGAATATCTAATAATGAATCAAGATCAGATGTGGCAACCTTTCTCAAATTTTACATTTTGTAAACCTGCTGTCCTACTTACTTTGGAATAAATGAACATAATCTTTGGCAGAAAATGATTCTATCAAAGAAAGTTCGCACTATTGATGCGGACAGTCTGTATCCTTGTGTTACTGCAATTGTTAATCATCACAGCAGCAGTGCTTCAAGAACATTATTCAATAGTATTTTAAATGTCAACAAGAAAAGTCAAACTCTGAAAAGTATTTGAAGAGATTTAGTCTGAGCCAAATATGAGTGACCATGGCCCATGACACAGCCCTACAGGAGGTCCTGAGAACATGTGCCCAAGGTGGTTGGGATGCAGCTTGGTTTTATACATTTTAGGGAGGCATGAGACATCAATCAAATACATCTAAGAAATACAGTGGCTTGGTTCAGAAAGGTGGGACATCTCAAAGCAGGGGTGGGGAAGGGGAGAATGCTTCCAGGCTATAGGTAAATTTGAATATTTTCCAGTTGACAAGTGGTTAAGCTCATCTGAAGACCTAGGATGAATAGAAAGGAAATGTTCAGGTTAAGATAACAGATTGTGGAGACCAAAGTTCTTTTGACATCTTACAGTGGCTGCCCTTAGAGACAATAGATAACAAATGTTTTCTATGAGTATCTTTAAGGTGCTAGACTTTTAGTTAATCTCTTCAAGATTGGTAGGGCTTGGAAGAAAAAGATCTAGCTATGTTAATAGAGGTTCTTCACAGACGCAAATTTTTCCCCCACAGATGGGGGTGGGCTGGGGGACAGCTTTGTAGTGCCATTTCAAGATACGGCAAAGAAACATGTTTAGCGGTAAAATATTTTTATTTTCTTCCTTGTCTCGCAATGTTATGTCAGAGTCAGGTTGGAAAGTAAGTCACAATATATAGGGTTAAATAAAACCCATCTGATGAGAATTTATGGTTTATAGGACATGACTCCCCAGACCCCTTAGACAGGAATTTGGGCAAGATAAAAATCAGAGCTTAGTTTTCATAAACTATACTACTGAAAGTATTTTCCAATATAATTTCCTAATGAAGACCCACTGCAATTTAAAACCCTTACTAACCTACAGCAATATAAAAAATAAATATTGAAAACAATGATATATGCAATCAGAAGACCTAAACAAAATACATTTAGAAAGAAAAGAAGAAAGCAGTCCTAAGGAAGCATTGATATAAATTATTTTCACTAATTAGATTCTTCAAATAAGAAAATCACTGAAATTGTAGAAAAGCAATAAGAAATAAAATTTTCAATTACATGTTTAGTGATAACTATGTGCGAAGAACTGTGCTAGACATTGAATCATATTTAAACACCTTCAGAATGACCACAGGAAGTAGTTGTTATTATCCTGATTTTATGAACCAGAAAAAATAAAATTAGGCCTCTGTTGATTACTCATGTATTCCTTTATTCAAAAATAGTTTTTGGATATGTGATAATCTCACTCCAATGTAAAGTCTTTCACTGAATGTTTGAATAATAACAGATCAGATATTCTGTAAAAGAAAAATGTATATATATATATATATATCTGCTCTGCTATGTTTATGACTTTGGTGAACAAAGACATGGATAAGCCCCAATGTCATGGAGTTTATAATCTACCAGAGGAGATAAGTAGTTAAAATAAATACACTTTCTAGGTCTTGGTAAGGATTAAGAGGTAAACTTAGATAGAGTAAGGAAGGGTGGGCAATAATATAAAATTTGGTGTTGCTATTTTAAACATGTGATCAGGTTGACAGTTCTAATATGCTAGTATTTTTGCAGCAAACTACATCAAGTGAGGTAGAGAACCATGGTGATAACTGAGTGAGTGAATTTCAGAAAGAGGAAGTACTGAAAACCAAGATCTGATAGGCAGATTACCCAGAGTGACCCATCTGGAAAACGATTTGAATCCTCTCCGTAATGACTTCAAAGCCTGTCTTCTTATCCACTACAGAATGCTAGAACATGTCTGGTTTCCCATGATCTCACCAACATTGCACTATTTCAGACATTTCAGTTTTAACAATTAAATAGCAAAAATAATGGCTTATTTTATTTTCTATTTGCAAATTATTACTAGTGAAGTTAAACATATTTTTATGAATATTTCTGTTATTAGTATTTGTTTCTCTGTGAATTACTTACTCAGATTGTGTTAGCTTGTTTTCATACTGCTATAAAGAACTGTCCAAGACTGCGTAATTTATAAAGGAAAGAGGTTAAATTGACTCACAGTTCAGCTTGGCTAGGGAGGCCTCAGGAAACTTACAATCATGGCAGAGGGCTAAGGGGAAGCAAGCCACCTTCTTCACGAGGTGACAGGAAGGAGAACGAATGCAAGAGGAACTACCTTATAAAATCATCAGATCTCGTGAGAACTCACTTACTATCACGAGAACTGCATGGGGGAAACTGCCCCCATGATTCTATTACCTCCACAGGATTTCTAAATGTGGGGATTTGAGGGATTACAATTTAAGATGAGATTTTGTGTGTGGACACATATCAAGAATCTTTGTTTATTTTCCTACTAGGTTGTTGACTTTACACTTTCGACATACTAGGTTTGTGTAAAAGTAATAGTGGTTTTTGCCATTACTTCCAATGGCAAAAGCTGCAATTACTTTTGCACCAACATAATACATGTGCACCCATACTTAAATATATACACATGCCTATCTATATATCTTGTCAACACTTCAGCTAATTACTGCTATTGAAATATTTTATCAGAATTTTTTTTATCACTTAGCTTTTTGATTGATGTATCACAGTTGCAAATATTTTCAGATACATGTGATATTTTGATACATGTATACAATGTGTAGTGATCAAATCAGGATAATTGGGATATCCATAACCTCAAACATTTATCTTATCTTTGTGTTGAGAACATTACCACTCTTCTCTCTTCTAGCTATTTTGAAATGTACAATAAATTATGGTTAACTCTAATTTTCCTACTACATTATCAAATACTAGAAGCTATTCCTTCTATCTAGCTGTATTTTTTAAACATTAACCAAATTTTCTTCATCCCCCTCCTCCTCCCTTTTATTCCCAGCCTCTGGTAACCACCATTGTACCCTCTACCTATTGAGATACACTTTTTAGCCCTCACATATGAGTGAGAACATGCAATGTTTATTTTTCCATGCCTGGCTTATTTCACTTATTATAATGAACCCCAGTTCCATCCAAGTTGTTGCAAATGACAGAATTCCATTTATTTTTATGGATGAGTAACACTTAGCTTTTTTTATGGGGTCTTATATAAGATGTTCTAAATTTATAAGTGAATACATATTTCGATTTTTTTCAAGGTTTAATTTGAACAACTAAAAATTCTGACATAAAATATCAATTCCCCACACGATTTTCAAAATAAAATTTTCCCTTGTTGTCTGTTATCTTCTGTTCCTTCCAACTATGATAATGACTTTTAGGATCTTCATTCTTGCTGGGCGCAGTGGCTTATGCCTATAATCCCAGCACTTTGGGAGGCCGAGGCAGGTGGATCATGAGGTCAAGAGATCGAGACCATCTTGGTCAACATGGTGAAACCCCGTCTCTACTAAAAATACAAAAATTAGCTGGGCATGATGGTGCATACCTGTAGTCCTAGCTACTTGGGAGGCTGAGGTAGGAGAATTGCTTGAACCCAGGAGGCAGAAGTTGTGGTGAACTGAGATCTCACCATTGCACTCCAGCCTGGGTAACAAGCGTGAAACTCCATCTTAAAAAAAAAAAAAAAAAGATCTTCATTCTCAATTGGACTGTTGTGGAAGATCCCAACCATAACTATAATTTAATCTCTTCCATGAAATGCCCTTTATACAAGGTGATTTTGATGGATTTTCACATTGTTATGTCACTTATTTACTCATATTCATGGAATATCATCATTTTTTTCAGTAGCATCTTCCCATATGCATTTACTTTATTATTCCAAAATGCTATGAGATATCTCACAAAAAAAACATGTGCAGAAAATCAAGTAAAAGCCATTGAGGATGCATTGTGTATCTGTTCTCTGCCCATATACCCATCATTCACTGGGATAGGCATGAGGTTTGTTAAAAACCCTGAGAAGTTTTGCAGTAGATAAATTAGTTTACTTAGCATTTTTCAAATGTGTATAACTATAGATGATAATTATTTTTTACAGCTCACTGAAACAATAGGGCTTGGCATGGTGGCTCATGCCTGTAATCCCAGCACTTTGGGAGGCTAAGGCTGAAGGATTTCTTGAGAGGCCAGGAGTTCAAGAACAGCCTTGGCAACATAGTGAGACTCCACTTCTATAAAAATTAAAACATTAGCTAGTCATAATGGTGCACACCTCTAGTTCCAGCTACTGGGAAGGCTGAGACAGGGTGATGACTTGAGCCCAGGAGTTTGAGGCTATAGTGAGCTCTGATCACACCACTGTGCTTCAGTCTACTCTACAGAGCAAGACATTGTTTAAAAACAGCAAAAAATGTGTTTCATTTGGGAAATGTTAGTGTGAAGAGAAAGTTCATCAGCATAATGCAAAAAGTGTTCTGCATTTGATCTAACTGGAGTAATTACAGCTTGATTCCCTGGTTCCCACACTGAGAGTCAAACCTGGGCCGCCTGGGTGAAAACCAGGAGTCCTAACCACTAGGCAACCATAGAAACAGAGTAGCCACAGTAGGAACTTCGGTTCTTGGCCTTTCTAACCCCAAAGAATGGGGAAAAGAGCTCCAGAAGCACAGTGAGTTTTACCGTTCAAATAGAACTCATGGACCCAAAGAGGGTGCAGTAGTGCAGTTTATTAGGCAGAGCGAAAGGAACAGCTTCCACACCTGTGTGGAAGGGGATCCAGAGAGGATTCCAGCCCGGGCTGGGGCAGCTACAGTTTTTACCCCTGAGTTATTTTCTCCCCCATTCATGTTCTTGTTCAATAAGAGAGTTCTTTCAAAATTCCTCTGGATTGATTGATCTTTGACTCCA
The DNA here is from genome assembly GCA_036589455.1 of Ateles fusciceps. NCBI lineage: Eukaryota > Metazoa > Chordata > Mammalia > Primates > Atelidae > Ateles > Ateles fusciceps. Next base: position 7,441,791 of record JAZHEH010000174.1, on the reverse strand, counting down.
TTACCAGATTGACTACTGTTTTATAACCCTGAGTCACAGAGCTCTCACCTCCAAGAGCCAGAGGTGGGAAAATCAGAGACAAAGCCTTTACCTGGCCTCCCAGAGATGGGAAAGTAGAAACAAAGGGCCCTAGCCTGCCAGAGGCGGGAAAACGGAGAATTCCTGCATTCAAAACAATGCCCCCAGCCGATCCCAGGAAGTCCCTCTAACACAGTCCCTCAATACCTCTTCTTCTGAAACTACCCTCTGTGTGGCCAGTGTATTAATATACTAATCACAAAACACCTGCCATTCACTGCTTTTCATACTTATTTATATTGTACTGCTTTACTTCCTATTCCCTGTTTCTTCATTATCCCTTGTTGGATAGACCTGAACTTCATTAGAGATCCCACCTGAACAACAATCCCTACACAAAAATATTCTGATGCCTTTCTTGAAAGGAATGCCTCAACATGTGTGGCATTTTAGAATACCTGGGCATTTTATAGTATGTTGTGACTAAGTTAGTAAAAAAAGTTTCACCTACTAGCTAATTTTAGGAAGCATCTACACAATGGTACCTGTCCCAGCATGTGGGAGATGCTCAAGTGGAGTTTTGAACTAACACACTCTGCAGTGTAAGGAAGGTAGATGATCAAACTGATTGGACTTTTTCTCTGTGTATTAGCACTTTCAATTATTTATTCTTGTTCTAATTAAATCTTTAGATGTGAGAAGTCCTCATTAGTCCTGGTTAGTTTGAGTGATAGATAGGAGATAGATAAGAATATTTTTGCCCAGAGGGGAAAGGTAGTCAATAAATTAATCAATTTAAGTCATGATAAAACGGACCACAAACTATCCATTCGTGTGTTTTAAAAATCAATGATTTTAATGGTGCCATTGGAATGAGTCAGATGGCTTTTGCCAAGACAAATTTGTTACTACATTTTGGATACCATCATGGGTTAAACAGACTACCATCAGAGACCTCTTTTAATTGGAAAGTTATAATCATAGATTTAACAATAAATTTCTTAGGTAAAAAGGCACTTATTTCTAACATTAGATAATTCTTACATGTTGTCCCTTCTACTCACTTTCCCTCTCTCTTTAGCCCACTAGCATTTTTTCCCCTCATTTTGGCAGAAAAATCTAAGCACAGGATGACAATATAATGTTATGAAACATGTACAGTTTCTTAAAAATTTTATTACTTAAAGAAAACATAAATAGTTAAATAAAAGCCATGTTTATATTGAAATAAAATAAAGGATGAGCAAAGATAGTGTCTAAGTTTTCTACTCATTGGTAATTCTATAAATTATAGTTTTTAAAATATTTTTAAAAAAGCAGTGGAATTGGCAGCAATTCATATAATAATTAAGGACATAGATAATAAAATTAGACATCAAATGTTAAATTACAACTTTACCTCATATGCTGAAGTGGTAATGAATATGTGCATTTTTTTATTGTTATAAAGTTGTTCATAGTAAACCTTTATAATTCATTTAGTGTCTTCAGTCATAAGGAATCAGAAATCTATTATTTCTGATTCAGTAATTTGTATTTTCTCTTTTATTCTTTATTGATATACAAAGATGTATCAATTTTCCTATTCCATTCAAACATCGATTTATATTTTATTGACATTTCTATATTTTTTCTCTTTTCCTTGACTTTAATTTTATTATTTTTTCTTTTCTTTTCTCTTTTCTTTTCTTTTCTCTTTTTTTTTTCAGATGGAGTCTTACTCTGTCACCCAGGCTGGAGTGCAGTGGCATGATCTCAGCTCACTGCAACCTCTGCCTCCCTGGTTCACTATTCTTCTGACTCAGCCTCCCAAGTAGATGGGATGACAGGTGCCCATCACTACGCCCAGCTAATTTTTTGTATTTTCAGTAAAGATAGGGTTTCACCATGTTGGCCAGGTTGGTCTCAAACTCCTGACCTTGTGATTTGGCCACCTTGGCCTCCCAAAGTGCTGGGATTACAGATGTGAGCCACCATGCCCAGCCTTATTATTATTTTTTTTCATCTACTTACGTTAGACATAATTTAGTCTTATATTTCAGGTTTCTGTGGGGGAGCAATTTAGATTGTGATATTAGACCTTTCTTTTTTCCAGTGTAGGAATTTAAAGCTAAAATTTCATTGTAAAGTGCTATATGCCACAATTATTAATAAGTTGCCTTTTAATTTTATTTAGTTCAAAATATTTTAAAATTCCCCATGCTATTTCTTCTATTTCTATTTTATTTGGAATTATGTTGTTTAACAACCCAATACTAGGGATTTTTCAAATATCTTTATGAAATGAATTTTATTATTGTAAGAGAACATGTTGTATGCAATATCAAACTTTCAAATTGAAACTCATTTGATTACTAATTATTATCTCTCAGTGAAAGTACCATGTGCACTTGAAAATAATATTTATTCTGAAGTTGTTGAGTGTTCTATAAATGTCAATTAAAGCAAGTTAACTGATTGTATTGTCTTCTATGTTATTATTGTCTATAGACTATGAATTACTGAGAGGTGTTTGAAACCCCACAAAATTGTGAATTTGCTTGTTATATCTTCAATTCTGTCTTTTTTAAAAATTTTATATATTTAGAAACTCTGTTATAAATGTTATAAACTTTTGGGATTATTACATCTTCTTGATTAATGAATAACCTCTTATTAAGAAATTTTCTTATCTGTGATACTATGTTTAGAGTCTCTTTTTCAGATATTAATACAGCTATCCAGTTTATTATGAATAATTTTGTACTATTATGTCATTTTCTTTTTTTTATTTTAGCCTATCTTAATCTCTAACTTAAAATGAGCTTCTTTGAGACAGCATAAAGTTAATTTTTATTTTTTAAATCCACTTTGAAAAGCTCTTTTAATTAGAATATTTGTTGCATTTACACTTAATGTATCATCTAATTGGATTTTAAAGAATCAACTGGTTATTTGTTTTCTATCTGCTTGATTTTCTTTTTCCCCCTATTTTTTGTCTTCTTTAGACAAAAAAATTAAGTATATTGTTTTATCTCCAATTGACTGTTAACCTCCTACTGAGTTTTAAATTTTGGTGGCTGCTCTTGGTTAATCATGTTCATCTTACCTCAGTATAATCTGACTTCAAATAGTAACATAGCTCTTCATATATAAGAAGCATACAACATTATACTGTCATTTATTCCCTTTATTCTTGTATAAATTGTATTTTATATTTTAGTTCTATACATGTTATATATTCAATAATATGTTATTATTTTTCCTTCAATTTTTTCTTTAAATAAAATTTTAAAAAATTCCCTTCATCCTCACCTTCAAATATACTGTATTTGGAGCTATTTTTTTCCAAGATTCCATCTGGTGTTATTTTTCTTCTGCAAGAACTTCCTTTAACATTTTGCATAGTGCAGATTTATTGGCACTAAATTCACCAATCATGTTTGGATTGACTAAGGTTTCTCTTCAGTAGTTTTCCCCAAATAAAAGTTTGCAAGCTCAAAACTACCCAACTAAAACATTTGTTTTTGAGGACTGTTAAGTTTGTCCTTGGCTTACACTTCTTTTAATAAGGATCTTATAACTATCACTCCATTGTTATCTGTTCTGGAATATTATGAGGTTGTAAGAGCCTGATGCCATTTTCCCTTTACAAGTGACCATACAATTTTTTTTTAATTTTTAAGTTCTGCAACTTAAGTAATATATATTCTAGTGTTGACAAGTGTGGGTGAATATTTCCCTTATAGTTAATGTTTTTTGGAGGAGTTTCCTGGCATCTTTAATTTCAGAAAATGTTCCTAAATTATAATTATTATAGTAGTTGAATTTCACTTCAGAAACTCCAGCTATCCATATATTGAATGAAATTTGTGCTTTTTTTCTATTATTTTCTCTTAATTCTTGTAAAAAGTATTTATTTCAACACATTTTGTTTACTTGTCTCATTTCTAGCTTCTGAATCTCTTATTATCCTTTCTCAATATTTTTTCAATTATGTTTGTTTCAATTTTACTTCCTTTCTGTGGCAATTTTACATTTCCTATATATTTTTTTGGAATAGAGTGATGTGAGCTCAGCTTTGGCTGTCTGCTGTCTTCAAACTCATATAAGTTCTTAGATTTCTGCTTTGTGTTCTTACTTTTTAGAATTAATTGCTTTTATTTAACTAAAAAAACAAAACCTGTGATTTCAATTGTCCTTTCCTACATAACAACATTTATGTGGTGAGTAGTGTGTTATCTGTTAGTAATCATGCTCTTCTGCTTTCTTTATTCATACAACACTCTTATATTGATATTTAATTGGCTCCTCTTAGTTATTCATTATTGAATGGATTGGATCTCCTAGAGCAGCTGTTTGTTGCAAGGTCTTGTTAGAGAGTAAGAGACAAGGAAGTATTTCAGGCTAATTTGTGTTCTTAAGCTGAGGATCTCTTCTTTCCAGCTGCTGAACAGAGAGGTTGCAGTCTAAAAATACGGTTTGCTTATGTCATTCTTTGTATAGCATGAGCCTCCATGCATTTGTAAAATATGACAGCTCTGGGGGGGGTCCCCTTCCTATATCCATTTTGTAGATATGACACATAGCTTTTGCACTGTGCTGCTTCCCCTTCAGGGAATATAGTCCTGTGAATTTGTTAGAGACCTGTTAGCACTAGTCTTTCTCCTCAGCTGCTCTCTGCTTCCTACCATACATCTCCTGCAGACTCTTGACTTGGAATCCATCTCTAGTTTTGCCAGCCATTGAATTTGCATATTTTTTTTCAAATTACTAGGGGTGTACAGGCGAAGGGCTGATTTTAAGCAGTGGTGTATATATAATTATCCCTTAAAAAATTTTTCTTACCAGGGGATTTTATATTACAAAAGAAATAATTGATAATTTAAAATCTGAGAAAATGCTGAAACGTCGTAGTGTATTTTTACTAATTCTTTCATCTTTTGACCTTTGCTCATATGCTTGTTTAAATAAGTCTCTGAATTATGTCACCAAATTTAGTGGTATTAAAGCCCCAGCAGCTCACATAACTGAGTTAACTATGAAATCTTGAGACTGAAGTTGAAAGTTCTACACTATCACAAATACTGCACGGTGTCTTCTTGTATTGCGCTGTTTTTTTCAGGCGCATTTCAGGAAGAGATGTTACCATAAAGTTGCTAGTGAGCTTTTTCTTTTTGTTTTCAAAATCCCCACAGCACATTTACATCCATTCGAGTATTACAGAAGAGCAGCTGAATGCCAAATATTTCAGAAGCCTTATTTTTTATTTTAGAAATATTTGAAGATGGGGCTTTGGGAGACTGATTTGGTTTGGTAGTGAGGGCTTTCTCCCTGGCTTGAAAACAGAAGACCACCTTATTGCTATGTTCTCATAGGGCAAAGACAGAAGAAGAAAGCAAGCTATGAGGTGTCTCTTCATATAAGGGCACTAATCTCAGCATGGGGCTCCACCCTCATGACCTCACTTAAACTTAATTACCTTCCAATGGCCTCAGCTCCAAATACCATCAAAATGGGAGTAAGGCTTCAACATATAAATTTAGGGAAAAACACAATTCAGTCCATAGCACATAATGAGCTAGAGAGTCTGTGGACATCACTTCATAAACAGATTGGCTAAAAGAAATACATTTGAGAGTTCCTGGTTCAAAGCTCCTGTATGGGAATAATTAGCTAGCTAATGTAAATTCTAATTGTTGTGAACAAAATCTGCATAATTTGAAGATATTTGAAAATAGCTGTATTAACATACAGCTGGACCTTTTCTCCTTCTTCCCACATACGCATATTCATATGGCTCCTCTGAAAACATATTTCCCTTGAAGGCATATTTCAAATTTAAGTTTGTCTTTGCGCGTTGTATTTGAAAGATACATCAGTGACTGGGTCATGGATTTTGAATGGCAATCAGATGCCTCTCATTTCCATGGTAATTAACAGAGTCCAGTTTCCAGCCCATTAAATGTAACTTACATTCAGCAGCTGAAACCAGAGCTACATTTCAGTTAACTGTAGTTCTGCTAGAAAGAACACAAATGTGGTAGTGCCTAGTAAGACTTGGTGAGTTAAAACACATGATGATACTACTGTTTCTTACTTTCCTCATATCTACCCTACCACTTTCTCACTGTGCACATCAACCTCTTCAGTTAAGATGATATGCAGTGAGCCTCAAAGGTTGATAACCAAGATAAAACATGGCCATGGTCTTCATTTCCTGCTCACTTACCATAGATTCTTTGTCCACCAACTTTTAACTAATAAGTGGCAAATATTTAGGTGGTTTTGTTTTCTATTTGAAAGTCACCATGATTCATAAGAAATTATGAAATACTCATTTGGACCAGGATAAGGTAAACTTACAATTTTTACAAGGTCCATCCAATTTTATCAAAATAATAAGGACATTATTTCTGGTTGTAATTGGTGATGCCAGAGGGGTAAATTTGAACTAGAAACCTGATTTCCTTTGGAGAAAAAAAAAAGATTGATTTTGGGTGTGAGAGGGAAGAGAAGATGCAGGAAGGTAATTAGAGGTTCTTTACTGAGTGAAACCATACAGTACTAGAGAGGTTTGTTTATCTAATTAGATTCCCAAGGCTGAAACTCCACAATACTTATAAACTTTAAAGCTTCAGCTTCAGCACATTCTTCAAAGTAGTCCAGAGACCTTAGAAAATGTGTTATATCTATCCAGTTTAATGATCTCAGTATATACCTAATATTTTATAGGAAAATGTCATGTAACTTATTGTACAATAACAATAACTCTGTGAAGTAACTTGTTCTCATTTTACAACTAAGCTCAAAGATGTAAAGAGGGCAAATTACAAATTTTGTGTCTTAAACCCAGATCATGTGATCAATATCCAATTCCTAGTAACTGTATATTACTCATTTTCCTGATTTTCTGTTCACTCATTCTTGTTTTTCTCATGATTCCCATTCAATTATTCCTGCCTAGCTCACATAGAGATGTTAGAAATCATGTATTCCAAACCTCATTTATGTTATAAATGATGAAACTAAACTCCAGTATAATACTTAATGGCCTAACAGTACACAGCCAGTCACAGATTTGAGAACAAAACACAGGAGTGACCTGATATCCTGTTCAGTAGTGTCTTCTTCTGTCTCTCTCTCTCTCTCTCTTCTCTGTATGTGTGTGTGTGTGTGAGTGTGTGTGTGTTCATCCTGGGCAATTGAGAAACAGGGTTGGGAAGATAATGAAGAATGAGCCACTTCATTGTGTGATTGTACTGTAGAATATGTAAAAATATTTCCTGAAATTTATAAAAAAGAAATCATTTTCTTTTGAATTCAGTTCTCTCTTTGGGTAAAATCTTGTTCTTGTTTTTTTGAATTTTGAATAAGAATCTTACTTGTTCTTATCAGGAGTGGTTCAATTTATGAGAAGTTGCTGTCTTTAGCAGCATTCATTCTACTGAAAAAACAACAGGTCCTGACAGTGACAGTTTTGCAATGTAAAAGGGACATTTTTCAGTGTCCATTTTTAAAAGACTTGTCATTGATATGGTTTGAATCTGTGTCCCCACTCAAATCTCATGTTGAATTGTAATGCCCAGTGTTGGAGGTGGGGCCTGGTGGGAGGTGATTGGATCAGAGCGGTGGTTTCTCATGAATGGGTTAGCACCATGACCTTGGTGTTGGTTTCATGAAAGTGAGTGAGTTCTCATGAGATCTGGTTGTTCAAACATGTGCAGCACCTCCCCACTCTCTCCCTGGCTCCTTCTCCTGCTAAAAGAAGTATTGCTTTGCCTTCCCTTTCTGCCATAATTGAAAGCTTCCTGAGGCCTCCCCAGAAGCAGAATCTGCCTTACTCCTGTAAAGTCTGCCAAACTGTGAGCCAATTAAACCTTTTTTTTTTTAATTTGACAAACCCAGCAAAAACAAGCAATGAAGAAACAACTCCATGTTTAATAAATGATGTTGGGAAAACTGGCTAGCAGTTTGCAGAAAGCAGAAACTGGACCCCTACCTGTCACCTTACACTAAAATTAACTCCAGATGGATCAAAGATTTAAATGTAAAACCTAACACCATAAAAACACTAGAAGAAAACGTAGGCAAAACCATCCAGGACACAGGCATAGGCAAGGACTTTATGACTAAAACACCAAAAGCAATGGCAATAATGGCCAGGATAGACAAATGGGATCTAATTAAACTCTAGAGCTTCTGTACAGCAAAAGAAACCATCATTAGAGTGAACCGGCAACCAATAGAATGGGAAAAAATGTTTGCAATCTACCCATCTGACAAAGGGCTAATATCCAAAATCTACAAAGAACTAAAACAGATATACAAGAAAAAAACAAACAACCCCATTCAAAAGTGGGCGAAGGATATGAACAGACACTTTTCAAAAGAGGACATATATGAGGCCAACAAACATATGAAAAAATGCTCATCATCACTGGTCATTAGAGAAATACAAATCAAAACCACACTAAGATATCATCTCATGCCAGTTAGAATGGCAATCATTAAAAAATCTGGAGACAATAGATGCTGGAGAGGATGTGGAGAAATAGGAACACTCTTACACAGTTGGTGGGAGTGTAAATTAGTTCAACCATTGTGGAAGACAGTGTGGCGATTTCTCAAGGATCTAGAAATAGAAATTCCATTTGACCCAGCAATCCCACTATTGGGTATATACCCAAAGAACTATAAATCATTCTACTATAAAGACACATGCACACATATGTTCATTGCAGCTCTGTGTACAATAGCAAAGTCCTGGAACCAACCCAAATGTCCATCAATGATAGACTGGACAAAGAAAATGTGGTACATATACACCATGGAATACTACGCAGCCATAAAAAACGATGAATTCATGTCCTTTGTAGGGATTTGGATGAATCTGGAAACCATCATTCTCAGCAAACTGACACAAGAACAGAAAGCCAAGCACCATATGTTCTCACTCATAGATGGTTATTGAACAATGAGAACACATGGACTCAGGGAGAGGAGCATCACACACAGGGGACAGTTGGAGGGGGTAGGGGAGAGACAACGGGGGTGGGGAGGGATAACATGGGGAGAATGCCAGATATAGTATGCACCAAAAGTAAAATAAATTTAAAAAAATTTATAAATTACTCAGTCTTGGATATTTCTTTATAGCATTGTGAGAATTGACAAATAGACTCATGAACTACTCAAAATAGGAAACTGAATTTTTTAGAGCAGTGCTCAAAAGATAAGGGAATATTTCTCCTTAGGATATGTGTATTTCATATTTCTCTTAAGATTTCTTCCTGTTTCATTTTCAACTCTACAAAAGACTGCCTAATTTATGTGTCAAAGTGTGCTGGTGGTAATGATCTGCCCTGGGTGTAGATCTACCTTCTTAGGCAATGCATTATTTGCAGAGAATATAAATAATCATACAATTGACTATAATCAGTATGATTTGTATGAACACCATGAATTGGCATTTTGGAACAATTACCGTTATTTTATTTTTTTGATGTGGATAAATTACACCCCTGCACTAGGGTGAGCCATATCCACTGTTTGTGGTCCCCTCAATACGCCACTGCTTAAGAAATAATTTATCAGTTTTCATGTCGATGCACCTCGACCATTTTGGTTACACGAAGCTTGTTTTTTTCTAGCAAATTCATCAGAAAGTCTCCTGGAAATAGTATTCTCTAAGTTTTTCCACTTTTAAACATGTTTGTTTTCATGGCCTTCAAATTAAAGATAAGTTGGCTAGGTATAAAAATCTTTTAATCGTATTTTTTCCCATTTTACTACTTTATGGAGTAGAGAATAGCTGTTAGAACCTAATGATAATCTGAACATCTTATGTGTTTTTGCTTGGATACACAATGATTTTTATTTTTTCAATGTGGGTAATTTTTATTTTTATGTTTTTCAAGTAATACATTAGTTTTTGCGCAGTTTTAAGTTCACACTCTCCCTCAAACTCCTGGAAAAATTGCTTATGACAACCACTGATATTTTTGCTGTGTTCATGGTTTTGCCTTCTTCAGAATGAAACATAGTTGGAATCATTCAGTATGACTGACTTTTTTTCTTTCATTGACTTCTTTCATTTAGCATTATGCATTCAAGGTTTCTCCATATCTTTCAAGCTGTGGAGACAAAAGTGACTTCATCTTGAATGCTAATCAGCCATGTTTACCTCTGATTCTTCCCAGTCCCATGAATGCCTCCTGATTCCTACTTTATTTACTTTGCCTAGTATAAGAACCAAGTAACCTTGATTTTATTGCAGAAGTATAGACCATGACACATAGCATTCTAGCCTGTTTTAAAGAGTGCCTTTAATTGTCATGCTAGAGTGCATATACCCTTTCTTATGTATATAAGCCCTGGCTTTGGGAAGTAACAGTGCAGAGATCTACTTGTCTTGCATCTGCTCAATACCATGCTTCTGCCTGCAATTTCCCTTAATAAATCAACCAATACCAATAAACTGGATTCATCTGCCTCCATCTTTGGTTTCTTGACACCATTGGCATTTAGGGGTCATTTGCATATATGGTCCTTTTCTGTAACATATATCTTCATATCTCATTTCTTTCTGTGATAGATATATTACATTGTCTGGTTGTATTACTGATTATGTATCCATTCACTGAATTAAAGACATCTTGATGTTTTCCAAATTCAGGCAAATATGAATAAAGTTGCTATAAATATTTGTGTGCAGGCTTTTGTGTGGACATATATTTTTAACTAATTTGGATAAATACGAAAAAGTCAATTGCTGGATCAAATGATAAGATGTTTAGTTTTTGTAAGAAATTGCCAATTTCTGCCAAATTAGCTATGCCATTTTGCATTCCCACCAGCAATGAAACAGAGTTCCCATTGTTCCACATCATTGTCGGCAGTTTGGGTTGTCAATGTTTTGGATTTTGGTCATTACAATATGTTCACTGTGGTATCTCACTGTTGTTTTAGTTTGCCATTCTGTAATAACACATGACCTTGAGCATCTTCTCATATGCTTATTTGAGATCTATGTAATTTATTTGACAAGTTTTTTGTTCAGAATTTTTTTTTTTTTTTTTTTTTTTTTTAGACGGAGTCTCGCTCTGTCGCCAGGCTAGAGTGCAGTTAGGCGATCTCGGCTCACTGCAATCTCTGCCTCACAGGTTCAAGCAATTCTCCTTCCTCAGCCTCCCAAATAGCTGAGATTACAGGCACACACCCCCACAACCAGCGAATTTTTGTATGTTCAGTAGCGATGGGGTTTCACCATGTTGGCAGGATGGTCTCTATCTCCTGACCTCATGATCTGCCTGCCTTGGCCTCCCAAAGTGCTGGGATTACAAGTGTGAGCCACCAGCCCAGATCTTTTGTTTATTTTAAATTTATTTTCCTTATTGTTGAATTTTAAGATTTGTGTATTTTATATAACTGACCTTTATCAGATACATGTTTTGCAAAGATCTTCTCTGAGTCTGCAGCTTGTTTTTTAATTCTCTTAAGGATATCATTGTTGGAACAGAAGTTTTAATTTTAATGAAGTCCAACTTGTCAATTTTTCATTCATGGTTTGAGCTTTTTACATTTTTTCTGAAAATGCATTAGCAAACCCAAGGTCACAGATTTTTTGCAATATTATCATCTAGAAGTTTTTTAGTTTTGCATTTTACATTTGAGTATATGATTAATTTTGAGTTAATTTTTGTGAAAGGTGTAACACCTGTGTCTAGATTTTTTATTGTGCATGTGGACATTCTGTTGTTTTAGCATCATTTATTGGAAAAGTCCTGTTTCTTCATTGAATTGCCTGTGCTCTATTGTCTAATATTAGTTGACTATATTTGTGTGATTTCATTTCTGGGCTCTTTGTTCTGCTCTATCGATCTGTTTGCCTGTTCTTTCACTAACATCATACTGTCTTAATTTTTGCAGCTTTATAGTAAGTATTAAAATTGAGTAATGCCAATTCTTTCCTTTTGTTTTTCTTCAATATGGGGTAAACTATTCTAGGTCTTTTTTTCCATATAAACTTTATTTATTTATTTACTGAGACAGAGTCTTGCTCTGTCACCCAGGCTGAAGTGCAATGGCTTGATCTTAGCTCACTGCAATCTTCACCTTCTGGGTTCAAGCAATTCTCCTGCCTCAGCCTCCCAAGTAGCTGGGACCACAGGGATGCACCACCATACCTTGCTAATTTTTGTATTTTTAGTAGAGGTGGGGGTGTCTCCATGTTGGGCAGTCTTGTCTTAAACTTCTGACCTCAGGTGATCCACCTGCCTTGGTCTCCCAAAGTGCTAGGCATGAGCCAACATGGTGGCCTCCATATAAACTTTAGAAGTAGCTTCTCTATAGTCACAAAAATACCTTGCTAAAATTTTTATTGGGATTGCATTGAATCTATAGACGAAGTTGGAAAGAACTGATATTATGACAAAATTGAATCTTCCTAGCCATGTACAGCGATATATCTCCCTATTTATTTGTATCTTCATTTTTAAAAAATGTCTAATAATTTTCCTTTTAAAAATTTCAGAATTTTTTAGTTATACAGTCTGTCTTTTAAAGATTTAGATTAGTGCTTATTTTTGTTATTTTAAGAATATTCCACTAAGCAATACTTTTTAGTATGAGTCTGTTCCAATGTTTTGCTTTTAGCTTTTGGGGACTTTTATTAAATATGTATTGAAGTATTTTGTCTATCTTCCATAGTATCACTTTATCTTGAATACATTTTTATTCCTTCTTTTTATTTTTATTTATTTACTTGTTTTATTTTTAATATTTATTTATTTACTTTATTTTGAGACAGGGTTTCATGCCTGTCACCCAAGCTGGGGTGCAGTGACATGATCTTGGCTCACTGCAACCTCTGCCTCCCGGGTTTAAGCAATTCTCCTGCCTCAGCCTCCCAGAGTAGCTGGAATTACTGGAGTGCACTATCACATTCAGCTAATCTTTGTAACAGAGATGGGGTTTTGCCATGTTAGCCAGGCTGGTCTCAAACTCCTGGGTGCAGGCTAGCCACCCTCCTCTGCCTCCCAAAGTGCTGGGATTACAAGCACGAGGCACCACACCTGGCCTCCTCTCATTTATTTAAATTTTAAACATTATTCTTTCCATCTTAGGTAACTATTAAGACAGTATCCATTATGTTTACTTGCTCTTGTATTATTTTTTTTCTAGCTTTTTCTCGACTTCTTAAAATGTTGTTGTTTTCTTTTCCTTAGTTTTGTATCCCTTCTTTTCAAGTCATCATTTAGACCAATCATCTCATTTTTAATTTGTAAAACTAATTCTGATTTGCGTGATTTTCTCACACCCCTTATTATCTTCTTAATGTTAATCACTCATTTAAAAATTTAGGTTACCATTTTTAATTTTTATGTGAGTTTGTTTCTTTTAAAAGTGTTTTCATTGTCCATAAAAACTTGATGCATTACACCTGGTGTTTGTATATAGAATCTGATTGTAATACTTTCCTTAAAAAGTTAAGTGAAATAAATTTTTCTGTACCTTTAAACATGGAAAAGACAAGCCAATTTTTCCATCTTCATTGCTCCAAAACCCTCTTCTATAGTTTTCATTAAGTGATCAAAAAAGCGCTCCCTGCTTCTTGAGACCTGCCTTCTCTGCATCCTCTCTCACTTTTGTCTTCATCTTTCATTTCCTTTATTCTGGATATTTCACATTATTCTCCCTTCAGTGTTGAGCACTGTTCTGAAGAAAGCTTAGACTGTGAGTTTTAAAAGTTCCCAGAGCCCAGAGTGCTTTCAGAATTTACTAGGATCCCCTTCCATTCCGTTTGCCAACTGGATTCTATTAACCCTAGCCACCATTCTGAGCCAGTTTTCAGAGATGCCTGTGCACACTTAGCAAAAGAGGGCTTTCTTCTCACGCCCATCAGACACCTCAGATGCTCACAGCATGCAGGGCTTGTAGCTGCCCTGCCCTGCTCTGCTCCTGCTTATTCACATATCATTAAGTTTTATTATAGATACTGTCTTTTGAGTTTTGGGTTTTGCTCTATTCCTTGCTCTCCCTATTTTAATTTTAAGAAGTTTCAGAAACTCTGCCACCCCTTTCCACCATCTTCCTGGGATTCATCTATATACTACAATATTTTCCAAATGCTCCATGGCTTAAGTTGGATAGCTGCCCTCAATAAATTGCACACTCTTCTCAGGATACAGCATTTCTTGGTTCACTCATTCAATGAATATTTCTTCAGTGCCAGGCATTTTTAGGCACAGTAAATGTAGGAGAAAGAAAGATTTGTAAAGTTTACATTCTCATTGTCAGAGAAAGCTTACATTCTCATTGTCAAGAAAATAATTAAGCACCAACATAATATGTCAGAGAGTGATAAAAACTATGAAGAAAACAATAAAATTGGGTATTACAGGATTAAGAATACAGGGAGAAAGGAAGCTTCTTATTTCAAATAGAATAGGTAGGAAAAAATATTTTAAGATTTTACATGTAAACAGAGACTTGAAAAAAATAACAGAATGAGTCCTATGACAACTTGAGTGCACAGCAAATATACATTCGAGAATGAAAAAATAAAAAAGGAATCCAAGAGTCCCCAAAGACAGTGCATTCTTGAGGAGTGATGAAACAGCAAAAATTCCAGTAAGGATGAAGAGGAACATGTGAGAATCAGAGCGGTGGGAGAAAAGCCCATAGATGCCATCTGTAAACTATGCAAGGTCTCATGAGTCACTGCAAGGATTTGGGATTCTTTTTTGAAGGAGGTGCGAAGCTACAGTACAGATTTTGTGGATTCAAAACATGATTTGGTTTATGTATTAAAAAAGGATTTTCGGTTTTTGAAGAATACATTTTAAAAAGCAAGGGCAGAAGCAATGTGGAACAGGGAGGACCAGTTACCGATCTACAGCAATAATCTAGAGATGATAAAGATAAAACAGAAGAGATAGCAAGTGGTGAGACTGGGTATGTTTTTAAAGTAACTAGTGAAGGTTTAAGACAATGGTCTTTGATATGGTTTGGCTGTTTCCTCACCCAAATCTTATCTTGCATTGTAGCTCCCACAGTTTTCATGTGTCATGGGAGAAATGCAGTAGAAGGTAATTGAATCATGGGGACTGGTTTTCCCATGCTATTCTCATGATAGTGAATAAGTCTCATGAAATCTGATGGTTTATAAAGGGGGAGTTTCCCTGCACAAGTTCTGTTCTCTTGTCTGCTGCCATGGGATATGTGGCTTTCACCCTCTGCCATGACCATGAGGTCTCCCCAGCCATGTGGAACTGTGAGTCCATTAAACCTCTTTCTTTTGCAAATTGCCCAGTCTTGGGTATATCTTTATCAGCAGAGTGAAAATGGACTAATGCAATTAATTGAAACCAGGAGTGGGGTGCTGCTGAAAAGATGTCCCAAAATACGGAAGCAACTTTGGAACTAGTTAACAGGCAGAGTTTGGAACAGTTCGGATGGCTCAGAAGAAGACAAGAAAATGTGGGAAAGTTTGGAATTTCCCAGAAACTTGTTTAATGGCTTTGTGCAAAATGCCGATAGTGATATGGAAATCAAGTCCAAGCTGAAGTGGTCTCAGATGGAAATGAGGCACTTGTTGGGAACTCAGGCAAAAATAACTCCTGTTATGTGTTAGCAAAGAGACTGGCAGCATTTTTCCCCACTGTGGAGATTTGTGGAACTTTAAGTTTGAGAGAGATAATTTAGGGTTTCTGGTGGAAGAAATTTCTAAGAAGCAAAGTATTCGAGAGGTGAACTGGGTGCTGTTAAACGTATTCAGATTTATAGGGGAAGCAGAGCATAGAAGTTCAAAAAATTTGCAGCCCAATAATGCAATATAAAATAAAATCCAATTTTTTGAGGAGAAATTCAAGCCAGCTGTGGAAATTTGCTAAGTAATGAGCAGCTGAATATTAATCCCAAAGACTATGGGGAAAATATCTCCGAGGCATGTCAGGGGTCTTCATGCAGGCCCTCCCATCAGCAAGCCCAGTGGCCTAATAGGAAAAAATTGTTTGATGGGCTGGGTTCAGGGTCTCTGTGCTGTGTGCAGCCTAGAAACTTGGTGCCCTGCGTCCCAATTGCCCTAGGCATGGATGAAAGGAGCTAATGTAGAGCTGGAGCCATGGTTTCAGACAGTGCAAGCCCCAAGCCTTGGCAGCTTTCATGTGTGGACTTCTGTGGGTGCACAGAAGTCAAGAATTAAGGTTTGGAAACCTCTGCCTAGATTTCAGAGGATGTATTAAAATGCTGAATATCCAGGCAGAAGTTTGCTGCAGGTTGTGGCACTCCTGGGGAACCTCTGCTAAAGCAGTGCAGAAGGAAAATGTGGGGTTGAAGCACCCACACAGAGTCCCACTGGGGGAGCTGCCTAGTGGAACTGTGAGAAGAGGGCCACTGTCCTCTAGACACCAGAATGGTAGATGCACTTACAGCTTACACCTTGTGCCTGGAAAAGCTGCAAACACTAATGCCCTCCCATGAGAGCAGCCAGAAGGAAGGTTCTACCCTGCAAAGCCACAGGGGCAGAGCTGCCCAAGACCATGGGAACCCACCTCTTCCATCAGTATGACTTGGATGTGACATATGGAGTCAAATGAGATCTTTTGGAGCTTTAAGATTTGACTGCCTTGCTGGATTTTGGACTTCTATGAGGACTTTAGTCCCTTTGCTTTGTCAATTTATCTCTTTTGGAATGTACATATCTATCCAATGCCTGTACCCCATTGTATCTAGGAAGTAGCTAACTTCATTTTGATTTTACAGGCTCATAGACAAAAGGGACTTGCCTTGTCTCAGATGACACTTTGGACTGCTGATTTTTGAGTTAATGCAGAAATGAGTTAAGACTTTGGGGCACTGTTGGGAAGGCATGATTGGTTTTGAAATGTGAGGGCATGAGATTTGGGAGGGGCCAGGTGGAATAATATGGCTTGACTGTGTCCCCACCCAAATCTCATCTTGCATTGTAACTCCCATAATTCTCTTGCTTCATAGGAGGGACACAATGGGAGATAATTGAATCATGGGGGCAGGTCTTTCCTGTGCTATTTTCATGAAAGAGAATAAGTCTCATGGGATATGACAGTTTCATAAAAAGGAGTTTCCTGTGCAAGTTCTTTTCTTTTGTCTGCTGCCATGGGGATGCACCTTTCACCTTCTGCCATGATTATGAGGCCTCCCCAACCACATGGAACTGTGAGTCTATTAAACCTCTTTCTTTTGCAAATTGCCCAGTTTGGGGTATGTCTTTATCAGCAGCATGAAAACAGACTAATACAATCTTCATCTAAGAGGTAAAGCTGAATGTTGCACATTCATACCCAAATTTCAAACACATAATTTTCAGTCTCTGTTTTGATGCCCACTTGTGGGAATTGATCATCCAATTCCCACAAAGTAATAAAAAAGTTATTGTTCTGTTTAACTTGAATCATTCAATATAAATTTGGAAGATAAATGAATAAGTAGCCTGACAATTCTTACCTTATCCTCTTTACTTTCCTCTCAAATGTTTTCATATCAGTGATGTTCAGGAGCCTCTAATATTCCAACTTCCGAAGGCTCTTTCCCCCATTCCCTGATCAAGCAGATTCTCCTTTGTCTTTTTCCTTCCTCCCCTGTCTTTGCTATAAAATGGGGAAGAGAGGAATATTGTACACAGGATAGTGGTAGAAGAAAGTGAACAAAATAGCCTTTCTTCACCCAGTGGCTAGATGTAGAGTGTGTACATTTATTCCTTTCTTTTCTCCCTCCCTCTTTTCCTTTCCTTCTCTCTGTCTCTATTTCCCCTTCTTTTCTTTCTTGTTTTTTTTCTTTTTTTTTTTAATTTTATTTTACTTTAGGTTCTGGGGTACATGTGCAGGTCATGCAGTGTTGTTGCATAGGTGCATACTATATCTAGCATTTCTCCCCATGTTATCCCCTCCCCACCCTTCCCACCTCCTGTTGTCCCTCCCCTAACCCCCAACTGCCCAGTGTATGATGCTCCTCTCCCTGAGTCCACATGTTCTCATTGTTCAACACCGCTTATGAGTGAGAATATGTGGTGTTGGTTTTCTGTTGTGTCAGTTTGCTGAGAATGATGGTTTCCAGATTCATCCAAGTCCCTACAAAGGACATGAACTCATCATTTTTTAAGGCTGCATGGTATTCCATGGTGTATATGTGCCACATTTTCTTTGTCCAGTCTATCATTGATGGGCATTTGGGTTGGTTCCAGGTCTTTGCTATTGTAAACAGGGCTGTAATGAACATATGTGTGCATGTGTCTTTATAGTAGAATGATTTATAGTTCTTTGCGTATATACCTAGTAATGGGATTGCTGGATCAAATGGAATTTATATTTCTAGATCCTTGAGAAATTGCCACACTGTCTTCCACAATGGTTGAACTAATTTACATTCCCACCAACTGTGTAAGCATGTTCCTATTTCTCCATATCCTCTCCAGCATCTGTTGTCTCCAGATTTTTTAATGATCACTATTCTAACTGGCGTGAGATGGTATCTCAATGTGGTTTTGATTTGCATTTCTCTAATGACCAGTGATGATGAGCATTTTTTCATATGTTTGTTGGCTTCATGTATGTCTTCTTTTGAAAAGTGTCTGTTCACATCCTTCACCCACTTTTGAGTGGGGTTGGTTGTTTTTTTCTTGTCTATCTGTTTTAGTTCTTTGTAGATTCTGGATATTAACCCTTTGTCAGATGGGTAGACTGCAAAAATTTTTTCCCATTCTATTGGTTGCCGGTTCACTCTAATGATGGTTTCTTTTACTGTACAGAAGCTCAGAATTTTAATTAGATCCCATTTGTCTATTTTGGATTTTGTTGCCATTGCTTTTGGTGTTTCAGTCATGAAGTCCTTGCCTATGCCTATGTCCTAGATGGTTTTGCCTATGTTTTCTTCTAGTGTTTTTATGGTGTTAGGTTTTATGTTTAAATCTTTAATCCGTCTGGAGTTAAGTTTAGTGTAAGGTGTCAGGAAGGGGTCCAGTTTCTGCTTTCTGCAAACTGCTAGCCAGTTTTCCCAACACCATTGATTAAACATGGAGTCCTTTCCCTAGTGCTTATTTTTGTCAGGATTGTCAAAGATCAGATGGTTGTAGATGTGTGGTATTGCTTCGGAGGCCTCTGTTCTGTTCCACTGATCTATGTTTCTGTTTTGGTACTGGTATCATGCTGTTTTGATTACTGTAGCCTTATAGTATAGTTTGAAGTCCGGCAGTGTGATGCCTCTGGCTTTGTTCTTTTTGCTTAGGATTGTTTTGGCTATGCTTCCCTTCCCCTCCCTTCCTTCCTTCCTTCCTTTTTCTTTCTTTCTTTCTTTTTCTTTCTTTCCTTCTTTCTTTCTTTCTTTCCTTCTTTCTTTCTCTCTCTCTCTCTTTCTTTCTCTCATCACATTGTTTCTTGGTGGCATAATGAAACAATCTGTGGAAGTTTAACAACTTGAGAAAATAAAATATATTTTTACTCTCTCAAAACCACTCCATATATGGACTTTGGGAGAAAAAAAGTGGGACTCTGAAATGCTAGGTCAATGACACTTCATAAAATGTGAATTTAAAAAAATGAGGGAACATATGTAACTCTAACGAACTGATGTCTCTGTCCTCCTTCTGTTCTGTTTCCACCCGCCATATATTAAATGTGTTATTAACAAGCTCCAAGGTGAGAGAACAGATAGTTTTAGAAGCATGAGTGGGAGCAGGGTGGCATCTTTGTCCTTCAGACCATCAAATCATGGAGAGGACAAAGGAATTAAGAAACAGAAAAGGGTCATTTCTAAAAGGTGAGTTCTCCTCATAGAGAATACTATTTTTCTCCTGTACAATTTTGAAAGCAGGAAACACCTTGAAGTGTGATATGACACAGCATGGAAAAAAAGGGGTTGGGGATTGCTCAATAAATCATCTGCAGAAAGGAATGAAGAATTGAGTGTTCAGGCCAGAGGCCTAGTTGAGGAGAAAAGTGAAATCATTATGGAGGAAATTAAGCTGATACTGCTGGTTGATATCAATATGGGACCTTATCTAAATGTAGTTGGCCCAGGAATCACACAATTTTCTTCTTCTACTCTTTTAGCCCAAATTTATTCAAACCCTTAGCTACATTTACAAACTCTCAATTACAAAAAAAAAAAAAAAAAGGTTGTGAAATGTAATTTTTGTAGTTGACAGGCCAAGACTTAACTCCTGAGTCCTATTTCTTAAGCGATCAAAAGACAATATATAATATCCAGAGTTTCAGCCATGACCATCACAAACAGGACTAGGCAGAGAAAACCTGTTTTAGCTAGAGTACTATTATTTATGTTGCTTAACTCAGATCAAGTTATGAATTCAGAATCTTAGCTTATGTCTAGTTTATAAATAAATGAAGTTACATTATGTTCACATCCTGGCAATATGTGTGAGGTACAGTGTTAAAGATGGGGATATCTTTACACTGATCCAAAGATGTGACTTGTTCATACAGCTGTGTCTCTCAAATTTCTCTTTTTGAGGGGGGATGGGGAAGTAACCTTATTGAACCCTTATGGAATACTAAGGTTATGTAAGCAGATACTCAGGTATAGTTCTCATCTATACTGAATCATGAAAAACCAGTGGAAAGAACTTGAATGTATCCAAAAATACAGTGCAAAAATATAATGTTATCAATGGACTGAGGATGTGCCCAGGTAAAATAGAGTGAAAAGTAGGATCTTTAATAGACAATCTCCAGAAATTCTGGTAGCTCAGTTAGGCAAAGCTGTACTTCCTAAATATTGAGAGAGAATGTTGCTCTGAATAAAGAAGGAGTCTGTATGCTAACCTGTTTGAAGTCTTTGAACAACTCATAAAAGATCTCTATCACCCATCATCTCAGGACACTTTGTTGAATTTTCACTGACCCTTCCCAGATGAGTGAGAAGCTGTGTTGTACCAACAGCCTCTGCTGAGAAGGCTGGGTACCTATAGAGGAAGACCTATCCTTTCTCATCAGAGAGAGAGGTGATTATAAGATGTGAAGAGTCACATGACATGAGGATCTCTCATGAGTGACAGAAAGAGGCCAGCGTGAGTCATTGTTTTCACAGTAGAATTCCTGAAAGCATGATAAACTAAGAGGAACAGAGCTGCCTGTAGAAACAGAGCTAGAGAGGAAGTTGGGTTCTCCTAACTGCCATCTACTGTCCAAGAAATTTGGACAGTTCCTTGGAATTCACTGGATCACAGTTTAGCATGTACTGATTATAGGAGATAAGAGGAGACACCTTGTAACTTGATAGATGGAGTTCCTGTTTAAATTTGAGCTGGGACATTCAGTTCTGATATAAGGACCTTGCCCCACAAT
Organism: Ateles fusciceps; assembly: GCA_036589455.1. NCBI lineage: Eukaryota > Metazoa > Chordata > Mammalia > Primates > Atelidae > Ateles > Ateles fusciceps. The sequence goes on along the minus strand of JAZHEH010000174.1, from coordinate 7,420,453 downwards.
TTTTCCAGGATTTCAATCTTTGCTCAAACTGCCTCTCCAACCTCTCTAGTAGGTTGTGCTCACCTGCATGGTCAATTCACATCACAGGACTCAGGAAGGGGCCACGTCATGGGGATACGCAAATAAAACTCTCATTCCTGTAGGATAATGGGGGAACAGTTCCTGGGGACAACTAGAAATCTCTTTCTGAAATGTAAATATCTAGTAGTAGAAAATTTAAAAGACATAGTTTAATAACTGCTCAGTAGAATAGAATAGTCTGTATCCATTTATAAAGGAATAATGTGATGGGAATTGTTTCATATTTTCTTCTAAATGGGATAAAGAAAAGATACAAAACATTCTGCAGATAAGAACCCAGTATATAGTGAGGTGTAAATGTAATTGTAGGTTGAATCAGAATAGTGAGGTTTTATATATAGACATAATTTTTTTTCATTTTGTAAGAATAAAAATGTGTCTCTTTTATACTGAGTACAGGCCATAAATGTGTCTTTAATATTTCCACTTCTGCTTTTCTCCCAAATATCTGTTCAACAGACAATATTTTTACCATGAAAATGTAAGCTTATTTTAACATGTTGTCATCATCCTATTTTTTCATTCCTTGGCTTAGAGGAGGTAAAATATGAAAATTTCATGTTAATTTATTTGGCAATTTTTACATGTAGAACAGTTTCTTTGGCTGATCATTTGACATCTATAATTTTGGGCATTATAAACATTATAGAATACTTTTTTCTTCTTAATCTCAATAAGACATACATACCCTTTGTGCCAGCCAAAAAAAAAAAAAAAGATTAAAGTGGAAGAGGAAGAGACACATGGCTATCTAAGTGAAATAAATATACCTCAATTAGAGAGACCTTAATTCAATTTTCACTCCTCTAACTATGCTGGCAGAAGCTGAAAGATTTCAGGATACATTGATATATTTGTGGAATTCAAAATGCTATTTGTTTTGAATTCACACACATAGCCACTTTAAATCATTCTTTTTTTCCTCTGATTGGGAAGGATATGACTATCTCACTAATAGAAATGTGGTATGTGAGAGTACCCTAAGTAATAGATAATTCCCATGCTGTCCAGATGCTTAAGTGAATTTGAGGTCTGTGTTCAGCTTGAAAGCCACTTGGATAGAGCAACCAGCCACACACAATTGCCAGCACATTACACAAGGGAAAATGCAGAAAATGAAATTGTTGGCAAAGATAATTACTGTGAATGCAGACTCTGGTAGCCTGAGTCTTCATGGAATACCATGCTATCTATTGTTAGCCAGGAAAGAAAAGGAGCTGTGCTTTGGCTTCAATTTGGAAAAAAAGTGGTGGTAGGATAAGATATCTTACTGAGTTGGGTAATGAAAGTGTAAAGGTTGGTCCTATTAAGGTCACCAAGAGATGATAACTCAAGAGAACTGGCTCAGTGGGCAGATTTGTTATGTGTGGCCAGGGTGCCGATCCTGTTGTTTAGAATGACATCTTTTGGATTGAATGTACAAGTGTGCATCCTCTAAATGCTCCTTTCATTCATATGAAAGAATAGCCACATTAAAAATATCTAGGGAAGAAAGGGAAGAAGTAGGGAAGAAAGAATAGCCACATTAAAAATATCAAATACAAACAAAAAAGTGCAAAGAAGAATATACATTTTAAAAATGATACCATGATTCTCAATATGGTGGAAAATGAAGAGATGAAACATTCAATGCAGAAAATAGAGATAGAGGTAGTCACAGGTATTATATTCAGATTATATTTACTCTGTGAATCCCAGCCAAAATGAGTTGGTGTTCAGGTAAAAATAATCTGGCAGACACATCTAAAAATAAGGTACAGATACTTGAAAAAAAAAACCTATTGTAAATCTTAATTAATAAAAACAATTTAGATTTTACCAAAAAATAAATTAGAAATCTACGTTCAGTTCATATCAACTTTCTGAAGTAAATACTGGTAATTTGGTCAATAGTAAAATATAGAAGCCAACATCACAGCATCCAAAAAAAAGAGGATGGGTATGAATATAAATGTGTGTCATAGTTATGACCAACAGCTGGAGAAAAAGGTATATTTTAAGGTATTAGACAGCCTCATAGATTAAGAAGTGTGTGGTAAATTTTATGCAAGAAAGTTTTCCCAAGTGGTGGTTTATATGTGGTCTCAAATATTATTAGGGCAGCTGTTGGGGAAATAATTTCAGGTTTGATGCCTGTTTCCCTCAGAGAAGCAACGTTTTTCTCATTGATACAAATGAGGCTCTTAGGAGTTTTTCTTTTTAAAATAGATGCATGTATCAAAAGTGAAAATTCAATGTGCTTCCACATAAGGAAGAATTCTACCTACTGGAAAGAAACTTGGACAGTTCTTGGAATTCACTGGATCACAGTTTAGTGTGTTCTGATTATAGGAGATAACAGTATTTATCAATCTATTATTATACTGGATTATCCTATCTGCTGAAATACAACTGTATTATAATTGAAGTTACACTCTAAAATGGAATGGTTTACCATATCACATAAAAGGGATCTTGTACATCAGTTTTCATTTTTGTTTGAAGTAAGAGTACATGCTAAAATATTTGCTAGTAGCAATTGCTGTAAAATGTGATGAGTTATTTTGTTAAAAACATGCAGTCCTAGAGCAGAATTCTTCAATCATTCATGGCAGAATGAAAAAGGTTGGTGTGTTTCTTGTCCATATTACTCAGTTTTTAAAATTTTTAAAATCGGCCAGGTGCGATGGCTCAAGTCTGTAATCCCAGCACTTTGGGAGGCCGAGGTGGGCAGATCATGAGGTCGGAGTTCAAGACCAGCCTGACCAACATGGTGAAACCCAGTCCCTACTAAAAATACAAAAATTAGCCAGGCGTGATGGCGGGCGCCTGTAATCCCAGCCACGTGGAAGACTGGGTCAAGAGAATTGCTTGAACCTGAGAGACGGAAGTTTGCAGTGAGTGGAGAGCACACCACTGAACTCAAGCCTGGGTGAGAGAGTGAGACTCCATCTCAAGAAAAAAAAAAAAAAAGAGATAATCCATGACCACAGGGAAACCTTTATGGGTACCACTGGTGGACCTGAAACAGGAAGCTGTCCCAAAAATAGAAAGAAAACAAAATTAATTTGCTGAAACTGCAGACTGCAGATTGATATGAGATATGTACATATATACAGGAGAACCCCCCAAATCAGAGACAGCGTAACCTAGGGTAGAGCATCCCATACGCCAAAGAGAGAGATTTTGGCAGATTTCAGAATTGCTGTTTCAGAATTCAGTCTCAGTTTGCCCCCCAGGTAAAGCTGCAAGTAGAGGTTTATAAATGAAGTGGAGTAGCTTGCTTTTGCCAACATGAGAAGTTGATCCCAGAAAGAGAAAAAGAGCAAGGTTCTTAATTATTCTTCTGCCACAATACACAAGGAACACCTCCTCACCAAAATACACAAGGAGCACCTCCTCAGCCAGTCTTCAGAGGGATTCCATCCAGACACACCCCAGGCTGCTCACTACAGCAGGCTCTGAAACCAGCAGATGCGTTGACCATTAGGTAACAGTGAGCATTGCAGCAGCTGAGGAAAGCTGTGCCATCTGCCAATACTGATTGGATTTCCACATATGCATGTTAACAGATCTTCAAAGGCCAAACACTATTTGAAGAAGAATAAGCAATAACATAAAGGCAAAAAAGGAGCTACTGCAAGAAGCAGTAACAAACTTTTAAAAAGTTGTTATGCTAGAAGAAGTTCAAGGATATATCATAGTTCTAAAATGAGAAAAGTTTCTAAAAATAACAAATAATTGTAGAAATCAGATTCTTCATACTTTAAGAACAACAACAATTATAATGACTAATTGAAATGCAAAATACCAAAACTGATGTGGTAGGAGGATTAATTATTGATATGGTTTGGCTGTGTCCCTACCCAAATCCCATCTTGAATTGCAGTTCCCATAATCCTCATGTGTCATGGGAGGGACTCAGTGGGAGGTAATTGAATTTTGAAGGCAGTTAGCCTCATGCTGTTTCATAATAGTGAGTGAGTTCTCATAGAATCTGATGGTTTTATAAGCGGATTTTCCTTCTTCACTTGGCACATCTCTCTGTCCTCCTGCAATGTGAAGAAAGAGCATATTTGCTCCCCTTCCACCATGGTTGTATCCTGAGGCCTCTACTGCCATGTGGGACTGACAGTCAATTAAATCTCTTTCCTTTTTAAACTACACAGTCTCAGGCAGGTCTTTATAGCAGTGTGAGAACAAACTAATACAATTATCATGAAGATGGATTGAGTAATTCGCCTAGAAGAGCAAAAAAGGAAATAAAGCAAATAAACCCCCAAAGAAACACACACACACACACACACACACACACACACACACACACACACACACAGTGGGGAGAGAGAGAGAGAGAAAGAGAGAGAAAAGCTATGTGAGGTATACAGAAGCTGTAATATTTAATATTAATTCTAGAAAGGGAGAACAAAGACAGGAGAGAAAGCAATAATCAAATAACTAAATGAAAATTCTTCAAGGTAAAAATGAGTCATTTTTCCAGATTACAAGTGCTCACATAGTCTCTTCCAAAAGGTTTTGCCTTTCCCAGACAGATTTTTGGTGTCTGGAGAATTTGAGATAGGTTATCTGGTTTTACCCTGAGGAATCTCCACTGCCACTTGTGTTAAGACTCAGACCAGAATGAGAACAGAGGCTACAGAGACAACTTTGTTACTCCCTGTATTAGTCCATTCTCACACTGCTATAAAGAACTGCCCAAGACTGGGTAATTTATAAAGGAAAGAGGTTTAATTGACTCGCAGTTCAATATGGCTGGGGAGGCCTCAGGAAACTTACAATCATGGTGAAAGGCTAAGGGAAAGCAAGGTACCTTCCTCACAAGGTGGCAGGAAGAAAAAGTGCTGATCAAAAAGGAAAGAGCCCCTTATAAAACAATCAGATCTCATGAGAACTCACTCACTATTATGAGAATAGCATGGGGAAACCAACCCCATGATTCAATTACCTCCACCTGATCTTTCCCCTCAACACATGGGGATTATGAAAATTATAACTTAAGATGAGATTTGGGTAGGGACTCAAAACCTTATCATATCATTCCTGCATGCTGTTCACTCTCAGACTGGTGGTACTTTGAGGCTTTTCCAACTTGGAAGAAAAGCTTCTCCCTCCTCTGCAATCTTCTCTTGTATCTGTGGTCATCTGAACAGTAATTCCTTACTCAATGCTACCCCACCCATTTTCCACTGCCTGCTGCTGTCTTCTCCCTTTCTGGGTATGCTTATGCATTTATTCCCTCCTATCCTACCATATTTATTCAATTGCCTTTCTAGAAAGGAAAACGCCAAAGTGTGAAGCATCATCCTTATATGACTTGATAATGCTTGATTGTGACACAGCATAATTCACTCTTAGGAATGGAAGGCAAAGAATCAGAGGCCACTGTATCTGCTTTTCAACAATTCAGCATTATGAGATACATAAATTTGGAAAATATAAACCTTGAGAAAAATTTCCTCAAGTCTATCTGAGAAAGAATCATAAAATAAAACATGAAAAAATGTATAACTCTGAGAACTGTGTTTTGAAACAGTCCAATTTACAGAAATAAATAGAAATTATATAGAAATTGAGGAGAATTTTTACAGCATATTATGTTATTGTATACTATAGCCACAGGAAATATATTAAACAGTTTGAATTTTGTTACTATTTGATTTTTGAGGATTTAACAAAGTTTTTTCTCTTTTTTTTTCCAAAAGTATAAAACTAACATCAAAATATGCATATGTGATAAAATATAAAATATGTTTGAGAACTTACCTTGGTTTTACAAGACCTTGAATGGCTTAATGTAATTAATAAAATATTGAGTTATTGATAAAATGGTTGAATAAAACCGACTAAACGTTCTGCAAAAAAATCTGAGTTATAATACCTATAAACTGCCCACATTTAACTGTATAATTGTCTAACTAGCATTTTAAGATTTTTCCCAGTAACGTAATAAAATTTCTTATTGAATGCTTTGATGAGCTTAACAACGGAAGCACGCTAAGGTATAATGAGCATGAGATACAAAATTAGAAAAATTTTGTGGTGAAATCCATTACAGTATTCACTGTCAGTGCAACCTTTAGTGTAATATTTACCTTTTCCAAATCTTACTTTTCCTGTCTATAAGTTGGAATTGAGTTTGAGCTGGGCCAATAACTTTCTTTAACCAATAGAAATAAGTAGAAGGAATGCTGCAGCAGTTCAGGTTTAAATGTTCAGAGGTCCTGGCAGTTCTTGTACACAACTATAGTGTCTAGTTTTCCACTTGTAACATTGTTTGTTTTTGTTTAGCCCACAAGTGTCGGGTCTAAGACCTTTGATAAGATAAACAAACCTCCTTTTTATCAGTTATGTCCTGGTCTTTATGGGAAGCATTCTATGCCTTGTCAACAAATTATTTCTCATGTCATAGTCCTCTTGAAACATACAAACCATTAGGTCTATATTCCCCATATTTCCTTTTAGTTATTGGAAAAAACCAAAAAGCAAACAAACAACAATAACAACAACAACAAAAAACCTTTGAAGTGCTATCTGTATCTCTGTCTTCCACTCTGTGAGAATATTAACCCTAAAGAACATATACTCCTCCTCCTACCACACCCCTCACAGCTGTGGAGACTGGGAAGCCCATGATCTAGGCACCAGCAGATTTGTTTTCTCCTGAGGGCCTGCTGTGTGGTTTATAGGGGATAGCTTCTCACTGAATCCCCATGTGGTGGAAGGAGTTATAGCTTTCTATGTTGTCTTTTATAAAAACACTAGTGCCAAAAATGAGAGCTCTACTCTTATGATCTAATCTCCTACCGAAGTTTCCACTTTCTAATAACATAATTTTGAGTTTAAGATTTCAATATTTGAACTTTGTGGGGAGCTAAGACTTCAGTTTGTTGCCAGTTATTTCACATGCAGCAGCGTTCAATTAACTGGACATCCCTTCTCTCGGCTCCTTTTCCTAACTGCTTTACTAATAGGAATTCTAGGCATTAAGGAAGCAAGTGAAGAAAGAACTTTCAGTGAGCAGTTAGGGCTAGAAGGTAGAGATGGTTTAGAAACTCCACAAATATATTCCATAAGGATTTTCCTTCTGGTTGATGATAGAGCTTCCCAATCAGTGTGCTGTGAATCAGTTATACCACTGGGTACACTGGCAATATTTGATACCTCTAGCCCTTGGATTGTTAGATGAGAGCTGGAGGAGCTTGAGTCCATAGGACTAGCCACCTCCAGCTATGGGGACTCCATCCAGGGATTCTCAAAGGAGCATCTAAGTAGAAACCAACCTAATGGTACTTCCCCTACATGATGCCAACAACCTGCTGCTGTTTAGCCATACACAAAGCCTTGCCAAGTGTGCACTACCAGCTGGTCATCTCTACAGCTAGCTGCAGAATATATGGTTGCCAATTATGGGCAAGGAGCTCATAGAGCTATTGGAAGATACTGTATTCCAGGTGTCCAGGGATCTAGGTACACACGTCAAGGTAGAGCCAATCAGGGGGAAACTTGGGAAAATCTGCTGGCTGTTCTGGGATGTCTTAGTTCATTTAGGGTGATATAACAGTGTGCCGTAGACTGGGTGGTTCATCAACAACAGAGTTTTATTTTTCACTGTTTTGGAGGCTGGAAAGTCCAAATCAATGCACTGGCAGATTCGGTGTCTGGTGAGGAGGAACTGTTTTCTGGTTCATGGATGACCATCTTCACCCTGTGTCTTCACATGGAGAGACAGATCTCTGGGGTCTCTTTTATAAAGGCACTAACTGTTATCATGAGGAGTTCACTCTCATGGCCTAATGACCTCCTAAACACCCCACCTCCTAATATCATCACATTGGAGATTGGGGTTTTAACTTATGAATTTGGAGGAAATACAAACATCCAGTCTATAGCATGGAGGTACAGCTCCAAACAAAATTCTGGAATTGATGACAGACACTTCTCTCCACTGAAGGCGAAGGGGGCCTTTCAGTGAAATCTAGCAGACTGCAAAGTAACTGTACTAACAGTGCTCACATAACCCATTAATGAGAGCTCAGTGATTATTTTGAGATAACTATGATTTCAAAGTTTTTGATTTAAAATTAATGAGTATTATGAAAATTTCAACACTCTGTACCAATAAAAGAAAATGAGGAGATGCTGAGTTCATTAAATGTAATTTCAGCTATTGTTAATTTTGAAAGAGTAAAAGATAGATTTTAAAAATGTTACCACCTATTTATGTAAAAGAATTTCTTATTGATGCCATCCAGAAATTGAAGAAATCATTGTTTCTGGTGAGTCTTGCCTAGGAATTGTATATACCTGCTGCAAATGTAAAGCTTTGAACAAAAGTTACCTTCATAGATTCAGGTTTACATTTCTGTCAAAACTTTCATGAGACTTTATTTGAATGCTTTATACTAAGGAAACATTAATATATTTTCTAATCTTTTATATTTGATTTTCCCTTATAAAGAAAAACTAACTTCTAAACTCCATATATACCCTTGTTTTACCTGAAAGATTATAGAAAATGTTTATTTTCTATGTACATGATTTATTGAAAGACTTTGAATATCACTAATCTCAGTATAAGCCTTTCCCCGGAGGCTTAAGTCTAAATGTCGTATTACCCAATCGAAAATAAAAATATTTAGATTTGGACTTATATGCAAATAATGAATTCAATATTATTTTTTAAAAGGAAACTTCTGCAAAACACAAGATTATGGTAATCTATCTTTTTGTTTAAGCCTTAGAAAATCTCCAGCAATAAACATATGCCTACACCTTAAGGGTTCTCAATACTAATTCAGGAAACTTTGATTATAAGCACATTTTCTCTATCTCCTGACAAAATCAGTCTTGCTGCCACTTCTATCCATCTTTTCCCTCATGGTACAAAACATCCATGGAACCTCTCCACATGATAGAACTTCAGCTAGCTGATGATCTCTATCAGGGTCTCCTGATTCTTCTTCCCACATAAGCAGCAACCCTAGTTTCCTCAAGCATGTCTAATCTATTATTTCAAGTTCCTTCACCATTATTCATGAACCCCTTAGGTAATGATAGGAGTCACTGGGGAAAGAGGCTGAATGGTGTCCATAGAATGAGTCATCCTATCCACTTGATTATTAAAATCCTCTTCTGCTTAGGTCATCCTTGTGAGACACAAATATCTTCACAGTTTTTGACCACTTACAGAGGACCATCCACATACCTCTTCTCCAAATTTTCTTGTCACCAATTTTCCAGTCATGCTCCTACGAAGTCTTTGACCAAGCTAAATGATTGTACAGTCCATGAATCAGTACATAGTCACACATCTGGCCATTTCTTTTTCTAGGCAAATAATACAACCAGGTGCACTACTCGACGTTCTGTCCACTGAGAAGATTTCCCTTTGCCACTGTCCTTCAGGGATGTCCTAGAAAGAGGCTATGGTGCTATAGCTCTCTGCTTTTGGGGGGTGCCTGCATATCATGTGGAACCATCTATAAACCAGGCCCCAAACTTCTCATCCTCCATCAACTGATCACAAGGAGGTACATATGCGGTCACAGGTGCAGGGTGGGAGAGAGAAGGCAGGGTGGCAGGAGTGGGGACCATGGGCATTTGGGCCGCTCTTCATGTAACTTATTTGTGCCTTCAGGGCCTGCTTGATCCCAATCACTTATGTACCACTTCCATTTGATGATGGAATGCATTGTATACACCCAACCTTATGAGTCAGAAAGCACCCAGTTCATGGTAGGCAGTTTAGGTCGCATGGTAACTTGGTGACCTAAAGTTAAATGCTTAGTTTCTACCAAGGCCCTATCATGAGCCAAGAGCTGTCTCTCAAAGGGAGAGTAGTTACCTGAAGAAGATAATAGAGCCTTAGTCCAAAATCCTATCAGTCTCCGTCGTGATTCACCTAAAGAAGTGTGGCAGAGGGCTCCTATTCATAGAATTCACTGGTCTTACCATGTTCCCCAACATCCTGTAACAGCTGGATTGATAGAAAAGCGAAATGGCCTTTTGAAGTCACCATTACAATGCCAACTAGGTGACAATACTTTGCAGGGCTAGAGTAAAATTCTCTAGAGGCTGTGTATGCTCTGAATTAAAGTTCAATACATGATACTGTTTCTCCCATAGCCAGGATACATGGGTCCAGTAATCAAGGGGTGGAAGTTGAAGTGACACCACTCACCATCATCCTTAGTGACCCACTATCAAAATATTTGCCCCCACAACATTATGTTCTGCTGGCCTGGAAGTCTTAGTTCCAGAAGAAGGAATGCTGTCACCAGGAGAACAACAGTGATTCCATCAAACTGAAAGTTAACATTGTCACCTGGCCACTTTGGGCTCCTTCTGCCTCTAAGTCAACAGGCTAAGAAGGGAGTTACAGTGTTAGATAGGGTGACTGACTTGAACTATCAAGATGAAATCAGACTACTACTCCATTATGGAGTAGTGTGTATGGAATACATACATGCTAAGGAAGAGTGTGTGTGGAATACAGGAGACCCCTTAGGGCGTCTCTTAGTATTACCACACCCTGTGATTAAGGTCAATGGGAAACTACAACAATCCAAATCAGGCAGGACTACAAATGGCCCAGACCCTTCAGGAATGAAGGTTTGGGTCACTCCACCAGGTAAAAAAAATTACAACCCACTGAGGTGCTTGTTGAAAGCAAAGGGAATACAGAATGGGTAATAAAAGAAGGTAGTCATCAATACCAGCTACGACCACATGACCAATTGCAGAAAAGAGGGCTGTCATTATCATGAGTATTTTCTCCTTGTTTTGTTAAGAATACATTTGTGCATGTATATACTTGTGCTAGGAAAATATCTTCATTTTATTTACTTTATTTTTTCTTTATCATGTGATATAAGATGTAATGACTTCATATCAGCATTTAAGTGTTGCTAACTTTATGTAATAGCATTTAGGTTAAGAATTAGTGTGCTTCTGGTTGTACGAAGGATAGTTGTATTATGTTAAGCGTAATAATGACTTTATTATTGACTTTATTTGCAGATGAAGTATAATTTCAAGAGATGTGTATGGGTTCAAGTAGATAGGGATAGACTTGTGATGGTTAATATTAAGTGTCAACTTGATTGGATTGAAAGATGCCTAGATAGGTGGTAAAGTATCGTTTCTGGGTGTGTCTGTGAGGGTATTGCCACAGGAGATTAACATTTGAGTCAGTGGACTGGTGGAGGAAATCCCTCCCCTCGGTGTGGGTGGGCACCACCCAATCACCTGCCAGCATGGCTAGAACGAAGCAGGCGGAAGAAGGTGGGATAAACTGGCTTGCTGCATTTTCTGGCTTTCATCTTTCCTCCATGATCGATTCTTCCATCCATTCCTCTTGCCCCTGACATTAGACATTTTCCCTCATTAGCAGTTTCTTTCACTTTCTTTCTTTCTCTCCTCTCTCTCTCTGCATGTGTGTGTGCTTGTGTACATGGGTATATGTATGTGTTGAATGAATGAGTTTTCAACTTTTATGTAATTAATTTTTTTTTCACAGACAAGGTCCCACTTCTTCACCCAGGCTGGCATGCAGTGGCACAATCATAACTCACTACAACCTCAAAATACTAGACTTAAGCCAACCCTCCCACCTTGGCCTCCTGAGTAGCTGTGGCAGCAGGCATGCCCCATGATGCCCAGTCAATTTTTTTTCACAGAAATGGGGTGTTGTTATGTTGCCTAGGCTGGTCTCAAACTCCTGGCTGCAAAAGATTCCCCTGCCTTGGCCTCCTTAAGTGCTAGGATTACAGACATGAGACACCATGCCAGGCCCATTATTTTTAAATAATTACCTCTATTGTGTGCAAGGAATGCTCCTAGGTACTGGAAACATGGTCATGAGCAGGCAGACAGTATTTTTGCTCCAAAAAGGGCTTACTTTCTAAAAGGAAATGGGATAGAATAAAGATATGATAAACCATATATTCTTGAAAGAGAATTTGTTCGGCCAGGTGCGGTGGCTCATGTCTGTAATCCCAGCACTTTGGGAGGCCAAGGTGGGCAGATTATGAGATCAGAAGATCGACACCATCCTGGCCAACATGATGAAACCCATTTCTACTAAAATACAAATAATTAGCTGGGCGTGGTGGCACGTCCCTGTAGTCCCAGGTACTTGGGAGGCTGAGGCAGAAGAATTTCTTGAACCCAGGAGGCGGAGGTTGCAGTGAGCTGAGATCACACCACTGCACTCCAGCCTGGTGACAGAGCAAACCTCCATCAAAAGAAAAGAGAAAGAAAGAAAGACAAAGAAAGAAAGAGAAAGAGAGAAAGAAAGAGAGAGAAAGAAAGAAAAGAAAAGAAAGAAGAAAAGGAAGGAAGGGAGGTAGGGAGGGAAAGAAGGAAGGAAGAAAATAAAGAGAAAGAAAGAAAAAGAAAGAAAGAGAAAGAAAGTGAATATGTTTTTTGAGTAAAAGAGGTAGGATAATGTGCAGAAGCAGATGGAAAGTGTAATGGGAACTGGGATGGGATGTATTTGCATGGTCAGGGAAGACCTCATTAAATGGTGGTAAGAGAAAAGAACTTAAAAGAAGTTGTCATCTATGATCTCTGACCCAACGACCCTGCTTCCTCTTCTTCTGTGCCCTGATTCTGTCTACTTGTGATGAGATCATGTGCTGCAGGAGTCCATCCCAGCAGGAGAGAAGTATTATTTAATTTAAACAAATCCTGGTAATGCCCATGCCCAAAGTCCTTGCCAGAGATGATTTGGACACTCTTATGTAAGCTTGAACAATGAGATATAAAGGGGCATCTCCTAAGGGCTTTATCAGAAACGTTTCTTCATTCATGGGAGGGGACATACAATTGGAAAGTCAGCTGCGTGGACAGGCTGTATGTGGAGGAACTACATCCACCTGTGACCACAAGGATTGTTGCTTACAAGTTGGATGGAACAGAGGCAGATAGGAAAAACACAGTCTTGATAACATGATTAAGCACTGAATCAATCCATGAAGAGTTATTGTCTGGACTTCCCACCATAGACAAAATAAACCTCCTCTTGCTCAAATCTTTTTTATCTAGGACATTGTAACTGATACAGAAGTGATCCAATGGCTGGTCTGTTTCTTTCTCTGTTTGATTGTGATTGTGATTGTGACTGTGATTGTGCCTGTGTGTATGTATTCATTTTTATTACACATGGAAAGAGAGTACTCTCATAGGGATCATGCCTCTATTATAAATTGAGTATAAGCATTTCTTAAGAAGATTGTATGCTATGACAGAGAGCTAGAATTAGAGAAATATTGAGGGATTGGGATATTTAGATAATGAGAAGTCAGTGGAGCTGTATGATTAAGGAAAACAAAAGTGGAGGAGGCTAGCTAAAATTCTATGTGCCAGTTTGTCATTTCTTATACAAGAAACCATTATAAATCTGGAATATCTATGTCTTTGGGCCAAACAGAGATTTGTTCTTCAACTCACATATTTATTCTGTGGTTATCAACAGGCATTCAGCAATGAATGGCCAAGATTTTAGTGGGACTACGTCATATTTTTAATTCTGTGTGTTTAAATTATGTGTATTTAAGAATAATCAATTATTTACTAATATGTATATGTGTGTGTGTGCACATCTATCTATCTATCTATATGTATATACCAGTAACTTTTCATTCCATTTCTGTAAAAGCTCTGAAGTGTCCAATAATAAGTAGATCAACAGACATTTCTCTTTAGAAATGTTCAGGCCTAATTCCAAATCAAGACCTATAGCAGTTTTTCCAGCAATGTCTGAGAATGTACTCTCTCCCTCCTCCTTCTGTCTGGAGAGCTGCAGCATCCTTCTCACGGTTATGAATGCTAATCCACATCTGGGATATAGGGGTATTTATGCCACCTACTGGCAATTTTGGAAAAACGCATTTCAAATACCAGATGTCTTCCTGCAAAAATTTAGAATGTAGGCAATCTTGGTTTGTTTTCAGAGTAAGGAGCTATCTTTCATGTTCTTTGAAAACATGAGAAATGGCATGTTGCTATTCAATTTTAAATGTACAGCTCAGCTTTCCCTTTGTAGCAGTGGAACTAAAAGTTATGAGACAGCAGAAAGCCATTCTTACCCATTTGCGAAAGTATGAATGTACCTAAATTATCTCATGTGTTATATTCTCTTTGTCCAGGTTAAAATTGTCACTTATAAAGTCATGGACATCGACTTGGACTTGTGTTACTTTTGGAGGCAAAGGGATCAAAATGTTTTCAATGATTAAATAAAATGTCACTTCCTCTGCTTAAAAGTCCAGCTCACCATAGATATGGTCTATATGAGCATTAGTTATATCCTCTCAAGATTAGTTATATTATATGGAAAAAATAATGTATATCTTTTCAGTTATCTTTCTACACAAAAAGCTTCTTTTCACTAACTCAAAACAAGTCAGTTGTCTTTTTCTGGGTCCTTTTTCTTTGAAAGTAACAGGAACTTCGATGAGAAATTTTAGAAACTGCTCACCTTTCTCTTAGATAAAAATAGCATGGATATGGATGTACATGAAAATTAATACCTTTGCTATATAAAAATTATTGTTACGAGAAAAAAAACAAGCCATGGACAGATTTTCAAATTGCCTTTCTCACAAAGGACCTGTATCAGAAAAAAAGAAGACCCAAAATATAACAATAATTTAAAAATTTGAATTAAAAAACAAACAAACTACCTAAACAGGCATTTCAGTAAATAAGGCATACTCATGCCAAATATGCATATAAGAAATGCTCAAAATCATTTGTGTAAGTACAAATTAAAATCACATTGATAGTCCAAGACTCACTGAGTAGAATGGAATGTTTAATTAAAACATACTGACAGACCAGGCGCAGTGGCTCACAACTGTAATCTTAGCACTTTGGGAGGCTGAGGCAGGTGGATCATCTGAGGTCATGAATTCAAGACCACCCTGGCCAACATGGTGGAACCCCATCTCTACTAAAAATTCAAGAATTAGGCATGTGTGGTGGCAGGTGCCTATAATCCCAGCTACTCGGGAGACTGAAGCAGGAGAATCACTTGAAGCCAGGGGGGCAGAGGTTGCAGTGAGCCAAGATCATGCCATTGCACTCCAGCTTGGAGACAGAGTGAAACTCCGTCTTGAAAACAAACAAACAAATAAATAAACAAACATACTGACAATAGGAAGTGATGGTTAGGGTACAAAGCACCTCTCATATACTCTTGCTGGAAATGCAAAATGACTCACCATTATGGAAAACAATATAGTAATTTATCATAAAGTTAAAAATACCCTTGTCATATGGCCTAGCAATCCCATTTAATATTTTCCAAAGTGAAAGTCACACAAAAAATTCTGCACACATGTTTATAGCAGCAATATTCATAGTCATCAAAAATTGTGTTTGACAAAGATGATGAATATTTGGTGTATGGATAAATAAACTATAAATGTTTATTGTATAAACATCTGTACAATAAAATGTTATTCAGTTATGAAAAGAATTAATTATTGACTCATCAAAAGATTAATCAAATTCATTTTGCTATATGAAAGAAGCAGATTCAAGAGCTACATCGTACTTGATTCAAACTATGTATGTTTTACATGTGTGTGTGTGTATATATAACCTTACAGAAAAGGCAAAAATGTAGGGATAGAAAAAAAGATTACTAGTTTCTCAGGGTGAAATGAGAACTTGATTAAAACTGAGCAGCAGAATAAAATATTTGTGGTGATAGAATTATTTTTAGCACAACTATGATGGTAGATGCAATTCTATACATTTGTCAAAAACAATACAACACCACAGAAAGTGGATTGTATACTGTATGTAAACTTTAAATGATTAATCAGAATTTGGAAGAAGTGATAAATAGAATACAAATACATGACATATAAATAAACATAACGGGGGCGGTGGCTCACACCTGTAATCCCAGCACTTTGGGAGGCCAAGGCAGGTGGATTATCTGAGGTCAGGATTTGAGACCAGCCTGGCTAACATGGTGAAACCCTGTCTTTACTAAAAAATATAAATCATTAGCCAGGCATGGTGGTGGGCACCTGTAATCCCAGTACTCAAGAGGCTGAGGCAGGAGAATCACTTGAACCCAGGAGGCAGAGGTTGCAGTGAGCTGAGATCGTGCCATTTTACTCCAACCTGGGCAACAAGAGCAAAACTCTGTCTCAAAGAAAAAAAAAAAAAAGAAAGAAACATAGACACATTAAGAGTGGGGAAGTGTACTAGTCTGTTTTCACACTCCTGATAAAAGACACACCTGAGACTGGGCAATTCACAAAGGAAGGAGGTTTAACTGACTTACAGTCCCACATGACTGGGAAAGCCTCACAATCATCGGTGGTGGAAGGTGAAAGACATGTCTTACGTGGTGGCAGACAAGAGAAAAGAGAACTTGTGCAGGGGAACTTCTCTTTCTAAAACCATTAGATCTCATGACACTCACTCACTATCAGAACAGTATGGGAAAGACCCATCCTCATAATTTAATTACCTCCCACAGAGTTCCTCTCACAACAGGTGGGAATTCAAGATGAGATTTGGGTGGGAACACAGCCAAATCATGTCAGGAAGAAAATAAGTAACTTTGGAAACCCCTATTTTGATGGGATACTTTAAGGCTGAAGGGAAAAAAAATGCTGACACAAAATGTATACTCAAGTTAATAAATCTATTTTTTCCAGCAATTTGAGTCAGCAATTCTGAAAGTACTTTTTGTATGTAATAAGAATGGACAATTAAGTGAATATATTGTGTTCAATGAAAGCCATTTTCTCACTGTTAAAAGAGATACAAATAAGAAAAGGAGAAGGGCTAGAATGAATGGATCTTGTTGTTAAGAAATAGACACAGATGTTTCATTATAAGAGGTATCATTATAAGCTTCATGTTTTTTAAAGATAGATGGATGGATAGATGGAAAGAGAGAAAGAAATGGTAGATCCATAGACAGTTCTGTGTCTGCATTCGTTGATATGTACGCATATGTCTCCTTGCTCTGTCTGCTGAGCTCTAGATACAATGACACTCCACTGGAAATATGCATACCTAGAGCCCAGATCTTGGTTTCCAAATATAATTATTCAGTGAAAACAACCAGAGTTGCTTAGAGGATTGGTTAATTCCAGGGCTGAGGTGGGTTGAATACAAGATAAACCTGGAATAAAATGTTATTCTGGAAAATAAGGAAGGGGAATGTTGAAAGAGTACAAAAGCCAACCTGAGACAAGCTCCTAATGGCCAAAGCTGGAACAATGTAAACCACAAAATCAGTAATATTGGATAAAATCCACAGAATAAAATGAGTAGCCACAAGTTCATACTAATCAAAGTAAATATTTAAATAAATGAATAAATGAGGAAGAAGGGACAGCTCTTCCTTACAGAAAATCTTCCATTGTTAAATACAAAAGTGTGGAAAATGGAAAACTGCCATTAACAAAAGATGAAATTATTGCAGGCAAGTTTTACAAAGGAATGGTAAAACGAATAAGCAAAATCGCTAGAAAAATCAGGACATTTACTAACTGGAAAGAGAAAATTAGTAATTTCCAGTACAGAAACCCAGCGGACACCTTCTTAACCAAGCGGTCAAGGTTAACGCCATCAATATCAGCATCACATATTCCCTGACAGATGCACTGAGAAGAGCAAATTATTTCTGTGACATTCTTGCCAAAAATGCTTAGCCTCAATTGAGGCTTGAGAAAAGTCTGACTAACCCAAATTGAGAGACATTCTACAAAACAGCATACTGGAACTTTCCAAAAGTGTCAAGGTCATGAAATATAAGGACAGGCAGAAGCCCTGTCACAAATTGGAGAAGACTAAGGAAACCTGACAACTAAATGCAACGTGTAATTTATTTTTTTGATCCTGGAACCAACAAAGTGGAAAAACTGGGGAAATCCAAATAACGTATTTGATTTAGTTAATGTTGTTTTACCCGTGTTAATTATTTAGCTTTAATTATACTATTATGTCAGGCAAGATGTTAACATTATGGGAAGCCAGATGAAAGGCATATGGAAATTTTATGTATTGGTTTAGTAATTTTTCTGTAATCCTAAATGATTTCAAAATAAAATTTAAAAATACTATCTCCTACTATTTTAAGGTCGCTGTTTTATCACTATTTTTTTAAACCAAGGTTTGTGTGTGGATGTGTGTTTGTGTGTGTGTATTGTCATTCCAAATTTAGAAGTTTGTTTGTTCCTTTTTAGTCATTTCATCTATATTTTCAAACATTTCTGGATTGAATTACCCTGGTTTTCTTTGTATTTAAAGTATTTTTATTTGTCATTATGTTTTATTTTTGACTCAAGATGTTATTTTTTTACTTCGCTCAATTGTTCTTGATCATGTGGAAAGGTTTACCTGAAATAGTGGCTTAATAGTGGGTTTTTAGGACGAACTTTTCATTGTATTAATATATTTATTTTATTTTTCATATTTTAAATGTATTTTTACTTTTTTTTGAGATGGACTCTCATTCCATCACCCAGACTGGAATTCAGTGGTGCGAACTTGGTTCACTGCAACCTCCGCCTTCCATGTTCAAGTGATTCTTCTGCCTCAGCCTCCCAAGTAGCTGAAATTACAGGCACCTGCCACCATGTCCAGCAAATTTTTGTATTTTTAGTAGAGACAGGGTTTCATCATGTTGGCCAGGCTGGTCTTGAACTCCTGACCTCAAGTGATCCACCCACCTCAGCTTCCCAAAGTGCTGGGATTACAGGCATAAGCCACCACACACAGCCTGTTTTACATATTTATTAATTATGTTGTAATCCTTCATACTTTCTTTTTATCCATTTTATTAAATTACAAGCTATAAATATTCCTGTGATTTTTTTATCTAGAAATTTTGATAAATATAATAATTTTATATTATTTCTCCTAGATAACTTGTAAATTTTCATTTTTAGTGAATCTTTAAGTCAAGTGTGATTTAGAAGTGTATTTTGAAATTCTCAAGTATGTGGCTTTTTTGTTATTATTTTTCTAGCTCCTGAATTTTATTTCTAAATTCATGCCACTGTGGTCAGTGAACATGCCTTAAATGTGTGATTTTGAGGGATATAATAAATTTTCTTTTTGACCAATTACATAATCTTTCTGTGAATATTTTCTTTGTGATTGTTAATACATATATAATGCTTTTTAACTGTGTTAAGTAAATTCTGCATAGTCATGCACTTAACTTTCTTCTCTTAGAGCTACATGTAAAAACATTCACAATGATTCCTAATTCTTCAGTGTTTCATTCTAATTTTATTTCTTTCTGTTTTGCATGTTTTGAGGTTATGTTATTTTTTGGATGTACAGGTTTATGATTTTTGTAGCTTCTTTCTGGATAGCTTTTCTTTTTTTTTCTTTTTTTTTTTTTTTTGCCAGACTTTAATGGTCAAAAATTGACTAGATACAAAATTTTGGATAAGATTTTTCAAAAGTATGTTTTAACCTCAAGTCTTTGAAGATATTACACTGTTGTCTTTTTATACAGTATTACTGAAAAGGAGACCTTTGTCCGTCTAGCTTTTGCTTCATTATGGGGACTTTTTTCTCCCCTCGGAAGCTCCTAGGTTTCCTTTCCTCCCTCTTACTCTTTTTCCTTGAGTATCTGTCAAGGCACTAGTTGTTTTTATTTTCATATCTCACTTGGCCCTCAGCAGATCCTTTCAATCTAAATACTCAGGTATCAGTTCTTCATGATTCTTACCTATTATTACTTTTTATTTTTATTTATTTATTGTTTTTGAGACAGAGTCTCACTCTGTTGCCAGGCACCAGGCTGGAGTGCAGTGGCACAATCTCGGCTCACTGCAACTTCTGCCTCCCGGGTTCAAGCAATTCTCCTGCCTCAGCCTCCCGAGTAGCTGGGACTACAGGCGCTCGCCACCACGCCCAGCTAATTTTTGTATTTTTAGTAGAGGTGGGGTTTCACCGTGTTGGCCAGGATGGTCTTGATCTCTTGACCTCGTGATCCGCCCGCCTCGGCCTCCCAAAGTGCTGGGATTACAGGTTTGAGCCACCGCGCCCGGCCCACCTATTACTACTTTTAATGCCAATCCCTTTCCATTTCTCTTCTTTCCATTCCTTCTCTTTGCAAGGATCAAGTTGCCAGAACTTCTGAGCATGTTTTATCTCACTCAATTTTTCTTTTTACCTTTTCTTCTCTATCAGTTTTGTATTATCAATAGTTTTGTATTCTGCGAAAACTACTCAGCGTGATCTTCCAGGTGGCATTTTTTTTCCTTATTTTTATCCACTTATTTGTACCATCCCTTAAGCTTCAAAAAGTTACTAGGAATGCATGTCTATATGTAAATGTTGACATAGAATACCTATATTATTTTTAGTTGGCAGCCTGATCTTGTTTCATAAATGTGACATCCTCACTTATCTTCCTAAACATATTAATTATTTTTAACTTAATGTCCTATTTGGTTGGTTCTATTGAATTTTTTAGAGATACGGGTTCTCCTGCTCATTGAGCTTTTTGACCCTATTTACCATTTTGATTTTGCCTAAATATCTGTTGACCACACCTTTATCTTTGTAATTGAGAGTGCTGGTGAAATTGTCTCTGCTGTCTCTTGTATATCAGCCCATGGAGAGGCGGGGGGGTCCTTTTTACTCTCAACATAGTCAGCTGAGATAGGTTAGTGCGAGAATATACCACAAATGAAATACCTTAGTTGCCATTTTTCTGGATGTGAGTGATCTTTTTATTTCCATCCTTTACCGCACATCAGGGACACACTGTCCTGTATGTCTAACACAGGTTTCATCCTGCTGCAAGCAGATTCCTTGCTGCTTCTGCCTGGACCAAGGGCTGAACGTATCAGTCACTTGCTTCCTGACCCAGGGGCCTGTTCTTTTTCCTCATGTCTGTCTCCTCTCCATTGAGCTGCTGTGCTCACTCTTAGTGGCTATACCTGGCTCTTAATTCTGAGCTTTTGTTTCCTTATTCTGTATTTTCTATCACATGCACATTTCACTTCTTGTTTACTAGTTTGTTTCTCCGTGAACATATGGAGAAGTAACTGTATGTGTAGGTGTTTTTAGAATTTACTGTTGTTGCAACAACTTATTTTATAGGATCACCTTGAAAGTTTTTCTGGAATCAAACCATAAGAAATTCCCATTTCTGGAGGTCCAAAACAGTTGAATGTTGGCAATTTTATATGGTTCTATTCCCATAATGTATTAATCACACTCTTCCTTACAGCATGTATTTTGTGTATGATTGTCTTGTCCTTCTTATTAGTAAACACAAGTGCTGCAGTTGTGTATAACTCAGTGTTTTATTTTCTGAAGTGGTTGTTAGGTCCTTGAGCAGAATAAGTTCTCAAAAACACACAATAGAGAAACACAACATAAATTCCTTCTATGTATCTTTGTGGATATGGCTGTGTTACAGCTCCATATTTTGGATGTAATTTTTCCAAACATAAAACAAGATGAGTAGATGTGGGCTTATTGTTTGCATCTGGATGGGGACAGGAATCTACCGATAACTGTCTGTGTATATCATATGTGGTTTCAACCTGTGCTATTTTCAGGAATATATCTATAACTTCAGTTGACCTAAAATTTCAGGGATGTAAATATTAGGGAATCCTATTTTCCATGGAATATTCTATGGCTGTCAAATTTGTGCCCTAGAAAAATTGTCTTTATTTTAATTTGCAAAAATTGTAGATCCCAACCAAAGGCAATTTTTCTTTCACTCCCAGAAAGTTTACAATGATCTTTGGATAAAGATCCTTTGAGCTTTTTGGTCACTTCCTGCTGTAGCTTTAGAGTTGAGGTTCATCTGGTTTCCTCTTTGGGAAACTCTCCCTTGGAAAAATTTTCCAGCAAATTTTGCATATTTCTCCTCCTAGAGGAGTCTCCCCTCTTACATACCTGGCACTCCCTACCCACATCCCTATCACATCCTGAATGTGGGTAGGGAGTGCCAGGTATGTAAGAGGGGAGACTCCTCCAGCGGATTTAAGACAATGGTGTACATGTTTTTCACCAGCTCTGGGCTTACTCCATCCTCCTTTCTAATAACTTTTTTTATTTTTTTTAGTTTCATTGTGTTTAAATAAAGATACATATTACTCAAGCCAGGGAAAATCATGCCTAGAAGAGTTTGTTCTTCCTTCAACTCAGAAGGTGCAGAGGCCCTGGCTTCAAGATGAGATTCTTAAGTAACTGAAAATAATTTAGTCACATTACTATTCAAGTCTACCCTTGAATAATAAATTTCTGATAACATTTGCTTGGAGTTACCGGTGTCTTCCCTTTATATTTCAGTTGGCACCACTTAAGCATTCTAAATGAAATCAATCCAGAAACACAAAAATTACTTACCACAATAGCATTTTAATTTGGTATTTTTACTTTCCTTATAAAAGTCACCTCTTTTTAAGTAGAGTACTGTTTTAAGATCCAGATCTCCAAACTTATAGTTCTCATTGTCAGAAATGAATTTTCTATTTATTAAATAATGATAACAACACAACGACTAACACACAGGGTAGATTCAGAATTTGAGGAGCCTTGAAACTTTTATAATTTTAGGAATTCTCTTCAAGGAAAAGAATACAAAAAGGAAAAGAGTATTTATTCAATATGAGAAAAGGAATAAAAATTGCACTTTGTGAAATGCTGACAGACAAAAACAGCCACTGAATCTGAAAAAGCATCATAATATTTTTATTAATTGCTGCTTGACCTTTGTTTTCCCCTAATACTTTGGCTCAATCCTCCTTTATAACTTTTCCATATGATCAGTATTAATTTTTTATTATTGCTAGTTTGGAACATTTTTCTTTCACCCTCACCCCCTCTTAAATGGTAATGCCATGTATAATTTTAGAATTGCCCATTTGAGAGAATCTAAATGGGTTTTTTCACGTGTGAACTGTTTTCATGTGCATTGCAGGTTTTGCAGTTCCTTCCCGAATTCCAATTGATCCTGTTTTGCAAGATCGCCATAAAAATATTTTTAAATGTCTGAAACATTCTTTATACACCTATTTCAAAATATATTTCTAAGAGGAGTGAGCTTCTGTGTGATGAGATTTTGTTGGGAAACAAATCGGCCATACATTTGTACATTGTTGAGGATGGGAAGAGTCTTCTTCAGGCTACCTTCTGGTCCTATTTATTCCAAGTCTTGCTGCCCCTTGCTATTCCCACACGTTTGGTGAGAGGGACTGCTGGGCGTGTTTCGTTTCATGGTGCTTCCTCTGCGCCAGGACCTGCATGTCACTCTGCAAAGTGAGTTGGCGCAAGAAGTATAGACATGTTTTTGGAAGCCCCTGACACACTGGGACGGCTAGCAGTAAATTCGTAATACTCAAAGTGACTGCGAATCATGTAAATATATTCCACTAAATCCAAACTAAGTGTGCCCCCAGTCACCCTCTTCTTTATTGGATTTCAGTAATGCATGTGGGTATGGCAACAGCAGCAAGCAAGAGGGGGAAACACGAAGCACATGGGGGTGGTCAGATGAGAGGAGGCAGTAGAGGTAGGCAAGAGCGGTTAAAATACCGTACCCTAACACATTGTATCAAAAAACCTATGGCCATATCACACTGTCCCAGTCACCTCCTGGAATTTTTTTTTCTTTCTTATTTTTTTTTTTTTTTTTGAGACAGACTCTCACTCACTCTGTAGCCCAGGCTGAAGTGCAATGATGTGATCTCCGCTCACTGTCCCCTCTGCCTCCTGGGTTCAAGTGATTCTCCTACCTCAGCCTCTTGAGTATCTGGGATTACAGGCACACGCCACCACACCTGGCTGGTCTTGAACTCCTGATCTCAGGTGATCTTGCTGCCTCTGTCTCCCATAGTTCAGGGATTACAGGTTTGAGCCACTGCACCTGGCTTCTTCTTGAACTTTGAAAGAAGCCTGTGCAGATAAGGGACATGGGCTTGGCTCAGTACCTTCAGGGCAATGCACTTGAGTTAAAACAAAGTCGTTTGTAGTGAAAAGTAGTACTAAGACTATACTTTTTCTTTTCCATTGTACTGTGCCTCCCCATTTTCAGTCTCTTTTATTTTGCCTCTAGAAAGACATTTTCAGTAAGAGTTAAGCACATACACTATAAGAATTTAACCAAAAGGAATGTAATGTGAACTATTTTTGTAGGTAGCAATTTCTAGCCTTCAAATGCCTCTTCAAATTCTGGAATTCTCATATTACATTGGCAGCGTCATATATAGGGCTTTGTTACTATTGGCTATACCTATGGTGCATTTGAAAGGCACCACCTTAAGCTAATGTCATCACTAGATTGTGGATAGCTTAAAAGAACACCTGAGTATGTTGGGAAAAGCCATAGAGGCATCATTGCGTTGTCTCTTTGAATTAATACTCTGCTATGACTTTTGTGGTTATTATTGTGAAGATAAGCAACGAAAACTCACTCTTGTGATTTTTCTAGAATTGTAGATTTCTAGAATTGTAAATGTCCAACATTATTGCAAATATGCATCTGTTTTCAGTGGGTATAATTCTACTCCATTTGACTACAATGACCATGGAGATGCTGCGTAGCAATGCACACTTTCAGCGGCCTGCTCTAAGCTTTTGAATAAGATCATGTTTAAACACCTTGGCATGAAGTGATTCTCGATAGCTGTGGCAACTTGAAATGCTTAAAAAGAATGTAGAAAACATATGTATCTAATTTCAAAATGAAGTTTAGCATCATTCCGGTTTTGTAATGGTGTTTTGTTTTCTTCTGGCTTGTAATCTTACAGATCTGTTAAGCCTTTGGAATCTATTTTTCTCTTTTATCAAAAACAACAGTTTTGCAAGAGCTTCTTGTTTGGGGCTACATCTAAAGAAGTATTTTCTATGTGTGGCCCGGTAGGAATTCAATTATACCTTCCAAATAATGGATGTCTATTTTATTTAAGTTGTGTTCCATACTATGAAAAATTAGATTATGATTTTCAATTCTTGTTGTCTTGTAGCCATTGGAAGATAGATAATGGCACAAATGAGAACTTGCTTTCTCCAGAGGAGTTCATGCTGTTAAAAAAATAAAGAAAAAAAAATGTCAAAATGCTTTTGATAATATGCAACGTAAGTCCTCTGTCTCTCTACGTAATCTCTCATTCTCTTACACAAACACACACACACACACACACACATACACACAAGCATTCACATATAAAACCACTATCAATAAAGCAATGCTTACTAGCTTTATTATTATTTATCATTAGCTTTATTATTTAATAGTTAGGGAAAGTAAAAGCCAATGCAAGGTGGCAAAAGAATAATCAGAAGTATAGTATTAGAAAAAGTAATCCCACTTATTGACTGCATCTGCTTTTATTTTATGCCTGTAAACTCCTAAAAAAAGCATTGCAGAGAAGAAGTTGACTGTGTGAGTCAGGGTTCTCTAGAGGGAGAGAAGTAATAGAAAATATGTACATATGAAAGGGAATTTGTTAAGGAGACTGACTCACAGGATCACAAGGTGAAGTCCCTCAACAGGCCATCTGCAAGCTCAGGAGCAAGGAGCCAGCAGTGGCTCAGTCCAAGTCTCAAAACCTCAAAAGTAGGGAAGCCAACGGTGCGGCCTTCAGTCAGTGTCTGGAGGCCCTAGAGCCCTTGACAAACCATTGGTGTAAGTCTAAGAGTCCACAAGCTGAAGAACTTAGAGTCTGATGTTTGAAGGGAGGCATCCAGCACAGTAGAAAGATGAAGGCAGAAAGACTCAGCAAGGCTGCTCATTTTACCTTCTTGACTGCCTGCTTATACTAGCCATGCTGGCAGCTGATTGGATGGTGCCCACCAAAACTGAGGGTGTCTGCCTCTCTCAGTCCACTGACTCAAATGTTAATCTTCTCTGAGAACACCCTCACAGATACACCAGAAACGATACTTTGCATCATTTAATTCAATCAAGTTGACACTTAACCATCAAAAGTTCCCCCCTTATCAACTTGAACCCATAAACATCTCCTGAAATCACACATAATCCCTAAGTGAGGACAATAATAAGGTCATAATTATGCCTGACATAATACAGTTATCTTTCCTTCAACCACAAGCTCACTAATCCTTAACCTAAATGCTATTACATAAAGTTAACAACACTTAAATTCTGCTATGAAGTCAATAAATCTTATGCCAAATGATAAATGGAAACATTGTTGTGTCTCCTGGTGGCAGCATTCCTCCCATTGGAGCTAAGACCACTAGGCCAGCGGAATGTAATGTCACAGGAACAGGAAGCAAAAATTTCGCTAGTGGGTCACTAGGGGTGATGGTTAGTGGCACACTTGCACTTCTATCCCTTGATTCCTGCCCCCTTGAATCCTGGCTATGGGAAAAATAGTACCATATATTGGATGATGATTCAGGGCATACACAGATTTCTGGAGAACTTTGCCTATACACATATCTAAATTTATTTTCTCCATCTTCAGATTGTTCAAAGCATTGCAACAAAAATTACAGAAAAAGGTAGTTGAGAGTAATTGGACAGTGAAAGAGATGACCAAACCCTGTACCAGGTCAAATGACATTAAGGAGTAAAAAGTTCTATAATCTTTCATAAATCACCAAGAAAATGGGCTATTGTGGCAAGAGTTTTTTTGTCAGGGAATCCTTAATATCCTGGTATCTTCACCGTGCTCGGTATGTTTCTCCACCATGCCAAAGAACATCTATGATAGTTGAAGACATAATAACATTTTTTTTCCCAAGAAATGATTCTATTGTCCTAAATCATCTGGCCAGGTTACTTCATAACTACCTCTTCAACTGAGTTTCAATATTGGCAAAAACACTTCTGGTTTTCTCATTTCCTTTTTCTTTCCTCTATAAGACACGTAGTTTATAATGAGGCAAAATTGTCTCTATTAAGTTGAAGTAATGCCTTCATTGCTTCATCACTCTTCACAAAGGCAAAGGAGACAATCAACTGCCAACTACCTCATCTATAAACCATCGTTTATATTCCTAATTCTTCCTTCCTGTTAGGCCTGATATACTTTCAACATCTTTTAGGTAAGCCAAACTGATACATGGTCAATCTAAATGAGAGAAAAATGTTGTGTAACAATCAGGAATATAAATCAAAACCTTGTAAATTTTCCCTACAAATTGGAGCAATATTATGGTTTCAACAGTTTATCAAAGTTAAGAGTAGTGATTCTTATTCTTAGCTGTCCATTACAAACACCAGGTGTGGGGAGTGGGTAATTTACACCTTGAATCTTAGGCTTCTTATTAGTCCATTCTCACACTGCCGTAAAGAACTACCTGAGACTGGGTAATTTATAAAGAAAAGAGATTTAATGGACTCACAGTTCCACAGGCCGTACGGGAGGCATGGTTAGGGAGGGCTCAGCAAAGTTACCATCATGGCAGAAGGTGAAGGAGAAGCAGGCACAATCTTCACATGGAGGAGCAGGAGGAACAGATAGTGAGCAAAAGGGGAAGTGCCACACACTTTTAAACCATTAGATTTCCTAAGAACGCTCTCATTATCATGAGAACAGCAAGGGGGGAAATCCATCCTCAGGATCCCATCACCTCCAACCAGGTTCTTCCCTTAACACTGGGAATTACAATTCAACATGAGATTTGGGTGGGAAGACAGAGACAAACCGTATCAGGCTCCAACTGAGAATAAATTAGTCAGACTCCCCCAGTACTTGGACTCAGGCTTGGGTGTTTTTTTTTTTTTTAAACAAACAAATAAACAAAAAGAAAAACATCATTCCAGATGATTTTAATGTGTAGCCATGGCTGAGAAGCAGTAAATTAGGTAATCATTTTACAGTACATTGCTCAATTAAGATAATTATGCCCATAGAGTATAAGCTATAATTGCTCCACACTTTCCATATCTAACTTTTATACCATGATTCTCTCCCTCTTCTTAATAAACACATTGTCATTATAAATCATCACCACTTAGTCTGTATCTTTAACAGTAGGGAAGGGTGTGAAGGAATTTGAGGAATTTTAATCCGTTTTTTATATCTCTAGGGATAAGAAACTTATAGGCCTATGATTGTGACCCTCCCATTTCACACATCCCACCTGCAACTGACAAAAAACCCTATCACTTAATATTACCTGTGTAGGTGGTATTGGCTTCTTAAATGATCAGCCTCAGTTCTCCCAGAGGTCCCTTTAAGACTAAGTGTAGTTACCAAGGAAGCTGATATGACCTCTATAAAAGGAAACTCTGGCCTTTGTGGTATTTTTTCCTTATTTAATTTCAACTCCAAAATAATTCACATCTCATGCACCCATTTACTAATTTAAATATGAATAATTTGCTTTTATTTTGTGACCTTTTATAAAATTGTATCCTTATGAATACACATCCGCAAATATATATTTTGTGCAGCAGGTGAAAGCTCTTTTCTGTCCAGGTGTAGACTGCTTGAGGACTGTTTTAATTTTATCAGGTTGGGAGATTTACTTGGAAGTGTGTTTATTTACCTAGTACATGAAATATTTCTTACTGCTTGTATTGAAGGAAGGGAAGAAAATCTGTTGACATAAGTTTGATATCTAGGGAGAAATTTTAAGTTAATCTTGACACTCGAGATGGTAATTCTTTTTTTTTTCCCCCCCTTTATTTTCTTTTACAGACTTCAAATGACTGTTCTGCAGCCAGGAGTAACTGCAATATTTGGCTTCTTAAAAGTGATGATGTATTCAATGAAAAGTTAATACAAATAAAGGTAAGCCAGAATGTTCTTATTAAAATATAAGTGGAGGAGGCAATTTCTTAAATGTTTTTAAGTATTTGAGTGTTCACAAAGAAGGAATTTTTAGAACAGAATAGAAATTCCCCTAAAAGAAGTTTTATTTTTTTCATTAAAATGTGCATCAATATCATTATAAGCATGTTTTTCGATGTTGCCCTTTCCTGCATTGAATGGTTATAGCAGACTTTGTTTTTCTGTTTATCACATCTTTAGAGGAATGCTCGCATGCCAGAAACAAGTACAGCTGAATGTTCTTAAATTGAAATTTCTAACAAGTGATATGCAAATAAAATGAAAAAGAATTACAGGGATGAAACAAATTTTATAGAAACTTTTGAATTATATTTGTGCATTTTTTAAATTTTCTGATCTTTTATAGGTTGGGCCTTAGATCAGATCTTTATTTTTCATGTCTGGTTATGACCACATGACATAGTTTAAGGTAGAAACATACTGTCTGTCTGAGAAAAGCAACACAGAACGAGTTCAATGAGTTAATTCATTGACAAGTTGAGTTTTTCCTGATGCTAATATATGAATGTTCATTCTATCATTCATAGAGAATCACAAGACAACCTCTTCCTCAGGAAGCAGTTTGATTTCAGGAAAACACTTCAGAAGTAGTTATGAGGGACTGTGTTAATGAAAACCAAGTCCACAAGGGGCGTGGTTTCAAAGGCAGGAATTTTCCAGTGCCATGCCTCCATCCATGTCCCCATCCTGGAATGTCAAGTTCTTTGTCTGACTTTCCTGCATGCAGGCTAGGTAGAAATTCCAGGTGTGCATCGTTGTTCAAAAAGCCGGCGAAAACTCTGGGAGGAAGGGCCTCTGTTGCAGACCGAGCAGCCAATCCAGTATCAGAGTCCAAGATCAATCACTCCAGAGGAAGTTTAAAAGAACTCCTCTCATTGGACGAGAACATGAATGGGGTGGGAATAACTCCGGGGTTAAAATACCCTTACCCTTACCTGTGCAGATTGCTCCCTTGGATTCCCTCCCATGGCAGCATGGGAGCTCTCTCTCCTTCTCTCTTTCCTCTCTCTCTGCGTATTAAATCGCTCTCTGCTAAACTCTTTGGGTCTGTGATATTTATTCCAATGCCAAGCTCACCATGCCTCCAGGGCCCCTTCCCCCATTCTGGAGCAAGAGAGGCCAAGGACCTGGGCACATCAGATCTGGGAAACTGAAAGCATCTTCTGGATGCCTCTGCTCCTTTCTCCCATTTACAGTTAAGTCCTAGCATAAAGAATTATTTATTTATATTCATATTAGACATTCATTTTAAAGTATTAGGTGAAGTAGTGAAGTAACAACTATAATGAAAAGTCTTATTGTACTGAAATAACATTGATGTCTACTACATTGGAAGGATTTTAAGCTTTGTAGCATGTTTTTAATACAACAAACAAAAAGTGGAGACTGAGTGAAGATTGAGAATTTGTTGAATAATCATTTTGATTCAAATGGTAATGTCACTGAGAAGAAACATTTGTTTGAGAATCACAAGTGGTATTACCATTTGAGTAAAATGATAATTTTATTTTGTTAGCAAAATAGAGCACACGTACTATTTGTAATTATTTTGTTATTAAATATTAAAACTAATTTAATTTCCTAGCCTCTTTCTAAAGTGTGTAGATCAATATCTAATTAGAATTTTAAAAATGAATTATTGGATCTTATGTTTAATGAGATTGTCAGTTGCCATAAGGAATTATAACCTGTTTCACACATATTTTCTTTTCTTCTTTTTTCAGCTTTTTTTTTAGATTCAGGGGGTGCATGTGCAGGTTTGTTACTTGGGGATACTGAAGTTTGGGGTTCAAATGATCCCATCACCCAGGTAATGAACATAGTACTCAACACTTTTTCAACCTTTGCTTCCCTTATTCCCTCCCCTTTCTAGTATTTCTGATTTCTGTTGTTACCATCTCTATGTCCCTGAGTACTCAGTATTTAGCTCCCACTTACAAGTGAGAACATGTGGTATTTGTTTTTTGTTCCAGTGCTAATTCGCTTAGAATAATAGCCTACAGCTGCATCTATGTTGCAGCAAACAACATGATTTCATTCTCTTACAACTGCATGGTATTCCATGTGTAAATATACCACATTTTCTTTATACAATCCACCATTTATAGACACCTAGGTTGATTCCATACCTTTGCTATTGTAGAATTGTGTTGCAATGAACATGTAAGTATATGTGTCTTTTTGGTTGAAGGATTTGCTTTCTTTTGTCTCTATACACTGCAATGGGATTGCTAGGTCAAATGGTAGTTCTAGTTTAAGTTTTTTGAGAAATCTCCAAACTGCTTTCCATAGTGGCTGAACTAATTTACATTCCCACCAACAATGTATAAGTGTTCCCCTTTCTTGACAGTCTTGCCAGAACCTGTTGTGTTTTGACTTTTTAATTGTAGCTATTCTTACTGGTGTGAGATGGTATCTTACTGTGGTTTTGATTTGCATTTCTCTGATGATCAGTGATATGAGCATTTTATTTTATGTTTGTATGCTGCTTTTGTTTCTTCTTTTGAGAACTGACTCTTCATGTCTTTTGCCTTTTTTTTTTTTTTTTTTTTTTTTTTTTTGAGAAAGAGTCTTGCTCTGTCACCCAGGCTGGAGTGCCATGGCACAATCTTGGCTCACTGCAACCTCTGTCTCACAGGTTCAAGCAATTCTTCTGCCTCAGCCTCCCAAGTAGCTGGGACTATAGGTGTGTGCCACCACGCCCGGCTAATTTTTGTATTTTTAGTAGAAACAGGATTTCACTGTGTTAGCCAGGATAGTCTCGATCTCCTGACCTCATGATCCGCCCACCTTGGACTCCCAAAGTGCTGGGATTACAGGCATGAGCACCCGGCCCTTTTGTCCATTTTAAAATAAGGTTGTTTTTTGCTTGTTAAATTCCTTATAGATTCTGGATATTAGAACTTTGTCAAATGTTTGGTTTGGGAATATATCCTCCCATTCCATAGGTTGTCTGTTTACTCTGTTGATAGTTTATTTTATTGTTCAGAAACTCTTCAGTTTCATTAGGTCCCACTTACCAATTTTTGTTTTTGTTACAATTACTTTTGAGGACTTTAGTCATAAATTCTTTTCTAAGGTCAATGCTCAGAATGATGTTTCCTAGGTTTTCTTCTAGGATTCTTAAAGTTTGAGGTTTAACATTTAAATCTTTTAAATTTTGAGTTGATTTTTGCATATAGTGGGAGGTAGGTGTCCAGTTTTATTCTTCTGCATATTGCTAGCCAACTACCACAGCACTGTTTTTTTGAGTAGAGAGTCCTTTTCCTATTGCTTATTTTTGTCTATTTTATCAAAGATCAGATGGCTGTAGGTGAATTTCACGTATTTTCAGGAAGAGACTATGTTTTAGAGTTGATGCTATCAGTAAAGCACACACTATATAAATTAAAGTAGTATCTAGACTTATGATAATATGTTTATTATATTTGACAGTAAGCAGATACAGCAGTTTGTGGGATCAAACGCTACATTTATTTCATAAGTATTGTACATTGCATTGAAAGACAGTTTAACCAGAGAAGGAGCATGGAACTATTGAATTCTAGTTCTGCGACTGATTTTGTGACATTGGACATATTTAATCTTCCTGTTTTATTATAAAATAGAGATGACAATGACAATGTATATCCCACAAGGTCTTTCTTAGGAATTGATCTGATAATGCCTAGAAATTCTCAGAGCACTGTGAAACTCAGTAGCTTACCCACCACTATAATCTTAATTTTGTTAACCAGTAAAACAAATTCTGATATTGGATAATGCTAGATACCAAGTGTTTTTTTTTTTTTTTTTCTTTTTTGGTAGCCTTTCTTATTGAGAGTGTGGCATGGTATTTTTTTCTGCAAAAAGGTAGAAAAGGAAAAATCGGAGCTGATGGATGTATGGGCTTTTTTCATTTTCTTTTAAACATGCAACCTTCAATGTACCCATATATTTCCCCCTTTAGCATAACTATTACTATTATATATTAATATATATATTTTTAAAAACCCACTAAATTGGCAAAAGACCCATCACACACATACACACGCACAACAGAGACAGACAAAAGAGAGAGAGAGACAGAGAGAGAGAGAGAGAGAATCCCTAAGAATTTGGTCCAAAATATTAGCTAAGTGCATTGTACAGAGCAAATGTCCAGCAACTCTGTCTAGGTGGTAAGCATCAAGTAGGTAGAGTAGAGGCTGCAATTCTAACTTTTTCTCACTAAACTCTTAAAGTTTTGTTCAACTGAAAGTTTACTACAATATAAAGAGATAATATTCGCTTTATATCGAGGGCTTGGCTCTAAAGAATGATGACCTGGATTCATGCAAAGCTCTTAATTTAACATAGCTCCCTACACCTGAATGAATTCGATTAAATTCCTCTGAAGCATGAAAGACTATGTAAATATTCAACTGGAGTATTAGCCACTGATCATCTGAAGGATAGAAACAGTCAAAGACTGAACAACAGAATTATATTCTTCTACCTGAGTCAGCTTTCAGCATTTAGAGTCGGAGTGGCCTCTGTTCCTAGCATTGGTGAGATGTTTGTACTTAGCCATTCTTTCCTGGTGTAAAGGACTCAGTGCCTTCTATGATTTGGATGACTCTTGGACTCTAGTTTGTACGCAGGGGCCATCAAGGACCCTCAATCTCCCTCAGTGTCCTACTACTTCTCCTTTAGGCCCTTGAAGGAAAAGAGCTGGTCCTCTCTCCTGATAAGTGTTGCTCTAACCTCCACTCACTTATGAACAAGGTTATCTTAATTTCTATATCCCGTTTCCTGTTAGTAACTATAGTAAATCCCAGTAGAATCACTCACTTCTAAGAGAATTGCCTTTAGTATCTTAAAGAAGAATAAGCAAAATACTAAGTAACTTCCAACTGTAGCTGTAATTTTGGAATTATAGCTTTAATAAGGGCTGCTCTTTCATTAGGGAGACCTCAAGGGCAATAAGCAATGTGTTTAGTTTTCTTCTCTATATAATATTTCCTATTTTTTCCACTAATGCTTCATTGCTGACCCGCCTTACCAACTCTACTAAGCTTACTATATGCACACCACCCACCCACCCCTCTGTCTCTCCCTTTTTCTCTCTCTCTTTCTCCCTTCCCTAGGAAAATATGGATGATGACTTCATGTACATTAGTATATAACTCCATGAGAATTTGTATCTGAGAAAGTTGCATACTTCTTGAAATTTATGCCAACAGATAAAATTGTTTCTAAAAAACACTTCTGGTCCAGTGTGGTGGCTAACACCTGTAATCCCAGCACTTTGGGTGCCAAGATGGGAGAGTCACTTGAGACCAGGAGTTCCACCCAGCCTGGACAACATATTGAGACCCCATCTCCACAAAAACTAAAACGAAAATAAATTAGCTGAGTGTAGTGTTGTGTGCCTTTAGTTACAGCTACTTGGGAGGCTGGGGCAAGAGGATTGCTTGAACCCAGGAGTTTGAGGCTACAGTGAGTGACCTATGATTATGCGACTGCACTGTAGCCTGGATGACAGAGTGAGACTCTGTCTCTAAATAGTAATAATAATAATAATTTCTGATGACAACTTGATTAATAAACAATATTGATAATGCAGACACCAATGCATTTTATAGTCTTCATTTTTCAAAAAGCCGAAAAGAAAGTCAGTGCACATTTAAAATTCTGATTGCAAGAACATTATGATTTAGAGCAAAAAATTTAATCTCCTGGGTCAAAATCTAGAAGATGGGTGAATTTGTTGCTGTACTATTGCTATTTTTAACCACTACTACCAAAAATTACCCCTAAAATGTTATGTTAATGCATATAATGAATTTTGTATTTCAAGATATAAAAATATATGATGAATACTTTTCAATGGAACGTGTTAAAATATCAAGATTGAAAAATACTAGATTGTTTTGTAACTACCAAAGTGTTTTTAAAAGCTGACTTAGAATTGCACAGTTAGCTGACTTAACATTGCATGGTAAACAGACCCTTTGCACAACAAAGAGAATCCTATTACATCTGACACAATGGAATCAGAAGACTCATTTGAGGCAGAATCTCATTCTCGATCCACATGTCCACATTATTGTCCCCATAACCTAAGCTTCTGCCCACACTCTGGTAGAACACACAAAATGTTAAAAGTGCATTATGATCATTTGGTTTTATAACAGAGATCATCCTTTGCAAATGAGGACTGGAGACTCAGAGCACGCTTGCCACCTGGTGTGCATTCAGCTGCATTACAACTGTATTCAAAAATGTAAAATGTGAATGCATGGAGGGTAATGTAAATAGAGGATTTACAAAACGCATAATAAGAACACATTTTTAAATTAGTTGGCAATAATCCAAAGCATATAAAGTATTTCTGAAATGACTGTCACCTTAGATATTTCTATTAGTTTGCTAGGGTTATTAACAAAATAACACAGGCCGCATGGTTTAAACAAGAGACATTGATTTTCTCACAGTTCTGGAAGTTGGAAGTTCAAGATCAAGGTGCTGGCAGGGTTGGTTTCAACCGAGGACTCTCCACTTAGCTTGCAGAGGGTCATCTTCCTATCGCGTCCTCCTGTGGTCACTTCTCTGTCTGAGCGCATCCCTGGTACCTCCTCCTCTTCTTATGATGACACCAGTAATAATGCATTAGGGCCCAACCTAGTGACCTCATTTTAACTTACTCACCTCTTTAAGGAACTACTCTTGAGTTGGTAGAATATAACTTAACCACATTTATATTCTGAGGGGGCCATAAGAATTTTGTGGTGAAATAATTCAGCCTGTGATAATATTCAATTCTAGATTTGGGGTGGTACATAAAGATTAATATACATCATTCTGGATGTTTTTCAAGACACCGCAGCTTTTTCATCATCCATTTCTTTCTTTTTTCTTTTTTTTTTTTATAATAGAGACAGAGTCTCTCTCTCTCTCTCACCCAGGCTGGAGTGCAGTGGCCCGATCTCGGTCACTGCAAACTCCGCCTCCCAGGTTCAAGCGATTCTCCCACCTCAACCTCCCAAGTAGCTGGGATTACAGGTGTGTGCCACCACACCTGGCTCATCATCCATTTCTTATTAGGTAATTTATTCCAATGGGAGTGCAGTATACTTTGTAAGTTTCCACTAACACATGGAATTTCAGGCACAAGGCAGAATCTAAATAATCTTCTGTGAATGAAAGAATGAAGAGCATGTGATAAAATTATTTAAATTAAGCTGGCTATATTTTTATTCTCATTGAAATCTTCCTCTGCCACTGTTTCCTTCAGCTGCCGATTTTCTGAATCTGATCAAAGAAACTTTTGAAAAGGACCAGAGGCTTAAGGGAGCAATAGAAAAGAATTAAATAGTGGATAAAAATATAGCTTCTCTTTCTTTAATCAAGTAATATAAGTACTATGGAAAGTGTAATCAGAATACATTTGAAAATAAAATCATTTCATGACTTTGAAGGTATGGGAGGAGAAGATACAGTGAAAGAGGGTGTGGTCTTTCATGGGCTGGAGATGTTGTCCTCTTTTTACCTTTGAATTGGATTTTATGTCAGGTTCTTAGAGGGAAATTTTAATTGACATGTGACAAAAATCAGGGAAAAGTAAAATGAAGTATATTTTGATTATCACATATATTAAAAGTGAAGAAATTGAGAAATCATATATTTTCTGTAAATGAGAGATGATTTTAGAGGTAAAGGAATCATTGAAAGTATTTTTAGTGGGGAGAAGGAGACAGATGTGATTGGAAGACACTCCTAAGTGCGTGGAGATACTCTTTTTCCCAGGATGAATGGTAGTCACATGGATGTTCTTTCTTCACTTTTTGCAAGTTATATAAATATCATGTATATTCACTTATATGTGTAAAATCTTGTGTGTGTGTGTGTGTGTGTGTGTTTTTTTAGTGATTGAATATACATTAAGTGACCTTAGTACTAGTTCTAGAACAGTCATGAAGTAGATGTGAAAACTTTGGGGCCAGCCATGGTGGCTCACACCTGTAATCCCAGCACTTTGGGAGGCCAAGGCGAGCGGATCACCTGAGGTCGGAAGTTCAAGACCAGCCTGACCAACGTGGAGAAACCCCATCTCTACTAAAAAAAAAAAAATGCAAAATTAGCCAGGCATAGTGGCTATGCCTGTAATCCCAGCTACTTGGGAAACTGAGGCAGGAGAATATCTTGCACCGGGGAGGCGGAGATTGCGGTGAGCCAAGATCGTGCCGTTGCACTTCAGCCTGGGCGGCAAAGTGAAACTCTGACTCCAGAAAAAAACAAAAAGAAAAGAAAACTTTGTCAGATCTTTCAGTCTCCCACAAACTTTGTTAAATGAACTCAAAGTGCTTCCTGGGCCTGGCCGATGCTTGTCTCTGGAGCACAGGTTGAGGCTCTGCACCACCCATTACTTCCTTCTGCAGTCACCAGATCATGGACACCCCCTCAGGCTGCAGCACCAGTGGAGTAAATCTGTGGGCTAGTTTGAGCCACATTAGTTCTGTTCTTGTCACTCTTCCTCTGCGGAGCTCACCCTGCCTTCACATAATTCTTATAGTCTACATGGTGCCAGCCTGTGATCCTGTGAGCAGCTGCTCGCGGCAGCAGAAACATCTCTCAATAAACAGCTATTTGTAGACACAGCACACTCTACGTTATAACTTTAGAAAATAAAAACAGGCCGGAAGCGGTAGCTCATGCTTGTAATCCCAGCACTTTGGGAGGCCGAGGCGGGCTGATCATGAGGTCAAAGGATAGAGACCATCCTGGCCAATATGATGAAACCCCGTCTCTACAAAAAATATAAAAATTAGCTGGGCATGGTGGCATGTGCCTGTAGTCCCAGCTACTCAGGAGACTGAGGCAGGAGACTCACTTGAACCCGGGAGTTGGAGGTTGCAGTGAGCTGAGATCGTGCTACTGCACTCCAGCCTGGCGACAGAGTGAAACTCCATCTCTGAAAGAAAGAAAGTGAGAAAGAGAGACAGAGAGAGAGAGAGAGAGAGAGAGAAAGAGAAAGAGAGAGAGAAAGAGAAAGAGAGATAGAGAGAAGGAAGGAAGGAAAGAAAGAAAAAAGAAAAAAAGAAAGAAAAAAGAGAAGGAAGGAAGGAAAGAAAAAGAAAGAAGGAAGGAAAGAAGGAAAGAGAGAGAGAGAAAGGAAGGAAGGAAGGAAGGAAGGAAGGAAATATGTCTCTAGAGTTATTATAAATTAGAAATGCTGTTTTGAATACCAGCATAGAATCTTTTTACATCATTGCCTGGAAGCCGACACAGGCTTTCAAGCCTCTCTTTATGGTCAATTCTGTCTGTTTTACTTTTACCAACTTGAATGATATTTTATGTGGCTTTCACCAGAAATGGGACTCTTACACTAAAGATGAATTTAAGTTGCTGGACGGATCCCCTTTTAGCTTTGAAGTAATGGTAGACTTTTTCCAACTTCTTTCATGTACATTCAAGTTTCAAATATCACAGGGCAAAGGTCAAGTGGCCCTACACTCTGTCTCCACAGCCATTTTTATGAGGAGTAACTTCACATGGCAATGAGGCCTAGGAGTAAAAGTACAACCTTGAGATGATGCCAGAAAGTTTTACATCCCCCTTTCCCCAACATGCTGCAAATATTACTTTCCATTCCTTGTATTACTGGTGACTGAGCTTTCTACCATGGTCACAGGCAATTTGAGTTTAATCTTATCTGCAGCACTGCATTACAAAGAAAAGCATAAAACAGCCACACTTAATATCATGTTATCTCCCTTTTCCTTTTCAACGTTTTGATAATAAAAGCAACAAGATACAACAAAATAGTAAAATAATTGTTGAAATACAATCGTATGCCTCCGCTGCCTGGATTCAGCTCTTGGCTGGCTGAGAATGGTGGTGTCCTGCTGGAATCCTGTCACACTGACTGATACGGGTCATGCTGTGAGGAAAGGAGGCTGCTGTCCTTTCTGTTCAGGCCCTTTATCATCCAGCTCTCTCATTCAACAACCCTGCTCTGACAGTCATGAAATACAAGACTCACCCATCTACCCACCAACCTTAGTGCCTTGTGGAGGATAGACAACAGAGATGATTGGAGGCCTGGTGCCGTGGCTTATGCCTGTAATCCCAGCACTTTGGGAGGCCAAGGTGAGTGGATCCCTTGAGGTCAGGAGTTGGAGACTAGCCTGGCCAATATGGCGAAACCACATCTCTACTAAAAATACAAATATTAGGCTGGGCGCGGTGGCTCACACCTCTAGCCCCAGCACGTTGGGGAGGCCGAGGAAGGTGGATCACCTGAGGTGAGGAGTTTGAGACCAGCCTGATCAACGTGGAGAAATCCCATCTCTACTAAAAATACAAAATTAGCCGATGTGGTGGCGCATGCATTGCACTCCAGCCTGGACAACAAGAGTGAAACTCTGTCTCAAAAAAAAAGAAAAATACAAATGTTAGCCGGGTGCAGTAGCTAGCACCTGTAATCCTAGCTATTTGGGAGGCTGAAACAGGAGAATCTCTTGAACCCAGGAGGTGGAGGTTGCAGTGAGTCTGAGATCGCGCCACTGCACTCCAGTCTGGGTGATAGAGTAAGACTCCACCTCAAAGAAAAAAAGAGAGAGAGAGAGAGAGAGACAGATGATTGTCATGCTGGAGTGCTGGCCAGTGTGTTATGCTAGGCATCTACACGGTGCAGGGCAGGAAATGCAGAGAGTGATTAGTGTGTGGAAAAATAGAGGATCACCGGACTGAGCCCTGGGGATTGTCCTACAGTTAGAAAGCCACAGGGGTGGGAATAAAGAATTTCAGGCTGAGTGAGCAAATTCCCGCTCAAAGGCAGGGGTAGACTGTGGGGTGGGGAGGGAGATACATTTTGGAAACTGCTGACAGAGCAGCTGAACTGTAGAATGCATCTGGCTTGAGGACCAAAGGAGAGTTGTAAGAGATGATGGGTGTTTCTCACTGAATTGTCGCTCACACCTGTTCCCCACCCCACAGTTCATATGCTGAAGCTCCAACCTACAATGTGATGGATTTTTAGAAGTAACTGGATTTAGGTAAAACCATGAGGGTAGAGCCCCAGTGATGTAATTAGTGCCCTTATAAAAAAGAGATACCAGAGAGATCCGTGTTTCTCTCCTCGTCCCTGGGTCCCCTGCCCACCCTTCTCCCACTGTTCCTCTCCCCTCTCCCTCTTATAGGGAAATTCCGGTAAATCACTTGCCTATTGACACATTATAGTGCTGAACATCTTATTAGAGAGATTCCCTCCTTCTAAGTGTTTTACATGTTGCAATCGTATTTTAAAACAAGGCAAAACTTGGCCAGGTGCGATGGTTCATGCCTGTAGTCCCAGCACTTTGGGAGGCCGAGGTGGGTGGATCACATGAGGTCAGGAGTTCGAAACCGACCTAGTCAACATGGTGAAACCCTGTCTCTACCAAAAACACACCAAAAAAATAAGCCAGGCATGGTGGCAGGCACCTGTAATCCCACCTACTTGGGGGGGCCGAGGCAGGAGAATCGCTTGAACCAGGGGAGGCAGAAGTTGCAGTGAGCTGAGATTGCACCGCTGCAGTAAAAAAAAAAAAAAAACAAAAAAAGAAAAAAAGGCAAAATTAGGGATAAATAAAAGGTTGTCAGAGTCAACAGTGGATTCAGAGGAATAACCAACAAAGCAGTAGGGAAATAAGAAGTAGAAAAGGAATGCTGTGTGATGGTAGTAACAGGACAATAAAGATGATATTGCATATAATATGGTATAACATAATAACACAGTACAATGTAACTTCATTTAATGTAATATAACATAAAATCAATTAGCTTGACCTTCAATAAAAATTCCTGTTATATATAAAATTTTGGACAAAGAAAAATCAAACTTGAAAATTTATTATCAGACTTATTATAAGTATTGTGTACATTTTATTTTAAATATTTAAAATAAATATTTAAATAAATATTTAAAATTGATGAGTTACTATAATACAATAGTGTGCATACTTTATTTAAAATTTTCTATTTGTGTATATATTTAAATCAAATTCAGACATTGTTAATAGTTTTATTCAGTTACCCATAAATGATTTCAATGAACACACCTGGCAATCATATATCCAACATTAACGTTTCTTTGCTATTTGAAATTCCGATTATCAAGTTAGGAAAATGGAGTATACATTTAAAGAGATTTTGAATCATAGGGACTGAAATCAAAACGTCTCTGAAATCAAAGCCCCTCATTTATAAGAACGAGTTAATTCTACTCAGATGGGCTGATGTTTGGATTCCACTGTGGAAATATAAAGAGAAAGAAGCATGTGCCATTTCATGAAATCAAGTGAATTAAAATTAGTAATGTCTAATATTTTCAAGTATTTCCTCTCACAAAAAACTGTTTTAAGTCTTTTTGTTAAAATATATTAGAATATCTTTGTAGCAAAAATTATCTTCTGCTAAAATCTGGGTTTAAAAGTTTTTAAGGCTATCTACTTTATATTCACAAAATTGGTCAGAAATCATAACAGCATTGACATTAATCTGATACATTGTGATACCTTACTAACTGATTCAAATAAATTCGATATACAAATTTCAAAGTGATTGAAAGCGTCCCTATATAGCAATGATATCATTTGCATGTGCTGATGTAGAAATTCTCACATTTCATTTATAGTTCCCTGTGTATTATGCTTGTACCTGTGGGTGTAAATGAACAATTTGTCTGTGTAACTTACTACTCAATTTTCACTTTGATGTGTCTCATTTATTAAGGAAGGGAAACTCTTTAGGCCTCTGTAAAATTACCTTTTAGGGTACTATGTTTCTGAAATTATCATTAAATAATAAACTATTTTCACTTCAAAATGTACAGTGGTCCTTACCCATTCCTTTCAAGTTTTACTGAACAGATTATTTATTTTGCTATTGTTTCTTTTGATCAGATGAAATTAAGGTATATGTAAAAGCAATATTCGTACAACCAAAAGTAATTTTAGTTCATTTGTATTGTCCTTTATGTGATGCTGCCATCTTGTGGCCATTTGGTCAATATTAAAAATTATATTTCTGGCTAGTTTATCAGAATGCCCTCCAAAGCATTCTATAATGTATCTTCCAAAATCATGGACGATATATGCTCTGATAAGTACTACCCTTCTAATCATCTCTCAGTATATTTTAAAAAAGCCATTAGAGTTATTTGTGGCGTCTGAAAGTTTAAGGTTAATTACCTAAGAACATGTTATTTTGATGTTCAATTCTATATAAATTGACATTAACATTTGTCTTAGAAAAAGAAGGAATCACTTTTAAATACTGTCTTTACACAAACGTATTTCATAGTGTTTATCCTATCATAGTGCCTGTATACAGTAAAATTATTTATATCAACAAGTTAAACAATTTCACGTTTTTATAATGGACATAAGGTAAAGATAAATTGTATCAAGAACCAAAGACATATATATGCTTTTTGTCATTATTACATGCTCTAGGTTATAGAGTAATTAAAATATGTCATTAAATTTTATAATTGTCTTAGAGCCTATAGTTTGGAAAGAGTTCAATTCTTTTCATTAAGCCTTATTATACTTGTTGAGATTTTCTCATTTTTCTTCTATATTATAATCAAGATATTAAAACAGAGGAGTTGTTAGTGTTGATAACATATTTCCTCCATCATGGATGGGAACCTTTTTTTTTATACTTTTATTTTAGGCTCAGGGGTACACTTGCAGGTTTGTTGTATAGATAAATTGTGTGTCACAGGTGTTTTGTGTACAGATTATTTTGCCACCTAGATAATAAGCATAGTATCCAACAGGTAGTTTTTCAATCCCTTCCCTTTCCCAACCTCAGCCCTCAAGCAGGCCCTGGTGTCTGTTGTTCTGTTCTTTGTGTTCATGTGTTCACGATGTTTAGATCCCACTTATAGGTGAGAATACAGGTTATTTGGTTTTCTGTCCCTGAGTTAGTTCGCTTAGTTATCCTAATCATGTTGCTTCAGAGGACATGATTTCATTCTTTTTTAGTGGCTGTATATTATACCATGGTGTAATGGATGGGAACTTTAAGGACAGTAGATGACAACTCTATTATCATGCCTGATCCTGCCACAATGTAAGATTTTGTCAAGTTAGCTCTGAATTCTACCTGTCCATGACCAACTTTCAATCTGCATGGGCTTTAAATCATTCACATTCTGTTTCTGTCAATTGTTAGAGCTTCACATCTTTCTACTGCAGTGAAGGACAGACTTCTTAGCCTTCTGGTTTATCCTAACCGATGGAATTTATTAGAAGCATCGAGAATAGTTTTATCACATTGCCAAAATATTTTCACAGCTTTCTGCTTTTCATTGAGTCAAATCTGCTTCTTAAACCCCCCAAAATATATATTTCCAAAAACAACCCATAACACAGTTAATTATCAACATGAATATAATTTTAATAGATGATCATACTTCATCAGAGAGGAATTGGTACAGTTTCCTATGAAAATTTGAGAGCTACTAAAAAGGAATTAAAAATAAATTACTAAATATAGATTTAGTTCCAGATATGCATATACACATATTGTTATTCATTATGAAGCATTTTTTTTCCTGGAAAATAGGCAAGAGTACACTTAAAAAGGGCGATTTGGGGTGGAATACAAACATATTAAGAAGAGTTTTAGTGGCTGGGCATGGTGGCTCATGCCTGTAAACCCAGCACTTTGGGAGGCCAAGGCAGGGAGATCACCTGAGGTCAGGAGTTTGAGACCAGCCTGGACAATATGGTGAAACCCCATCTCTACTAAAAATACAAAAATTAGCCAGGTGTAGTGGCATGCTCCTGTAGTTCCAGCTACTTGGGAGGCTGACGCAAGAGAATCAACTGCACCCAGGAGGAGGAGGTTTCAGTGAGCCAAGATCATGGCACTACATTCCAGCCAGGGTGACACAGCAAGACTCTGTCTCAAAAAAATAAAAAGAATTTTACTGTAACTTTAGGTAAGTAAAAGGACGTACTGTACTTGAGCTTAAAAAGAAAAATATCATAGAAGAGAGTTAGGAAAATAGAAATTTTTTAAAAGATAGATTTAAAAAGCAAACTATATAAGCAGATAAATTTATAGTACTGTATATAAACTTTAGTTCTTCTTTAATAGAATTATGATAATCCTGCATATTCACATTAAAATTGTTCTGAAAGCAACATTTTTTTCCACTTTCTGCTATTCAGGTTCAACCTGAGGAATTGTTTAGTC
Source organism: Ateles fusciceps (assembly GCA_036589455.1). Taxonomy (NCBI): domain Eukaryota; kingdom Metazoa; phylum Chordata; class Mammalia; order Primates; family Atelidae; genus Ateles; species Ateles fusciceps. The sequence goes on along the minus strand of JAZHEH010000174.1, from coordinate 7,376,366 downwards.
AATATCTGATCAGAAAAGGGTGTGAGCAGACACCTGTCATACTCACTCCCACCTTGTTATCCTGCTCTGGGAAAGAGACCCAGGTCACCTTTCCCAATTGCCTTATGATTATACAAAACCCGATAGCTAACAATGGCTAGTGGTTTATGAATGGATGGCTTGTCACATTTCTGGTCTGAAACATTTAATTCCAGCATTGGGGCTGTCCAGTACTTATTTTCTCTGCTACCATTGATCCAGTCAGCAACAAATTCCAAATGTCACAACTATAGGAAGTTGGAATATCTATTCACTTGAATCATGGCATTGGAGCTGGAAGGTCTGAATCTATGACATATTGCCTGGGCCAAGAAGACTTTGTGCCCAAAACAAACCTTTGTTGGCTTAATCCACTGAGATTTAGGGACTGTTTTCTTTTTATAACATAATGTAGCCTGTGCTGACTCATACAAGGGGCTGAACATTTCAAATATTAATGCTTATAATACTCGTATTTTCTTAACTTTTTTAAATACAATTTGAAACTATTTTACATTTAGATGAAGTGATTCTGCTCTCTTCTCTCCGCCCAGAATTTAGCACAAAATATGATGTATGAGGGCTTTCCTACTCAGTAGCCATGTAATTTGCTCATCAATCTCAAGTGCCAATTAGGAATATCAGAAAATAAGGGAAAATAGACTTCGAAAGAATCAAAAGTTATACACAAAAAACCTAGACAGTAAGAATGAACATTGTAGAAAAGAAGTTGAAACCCAAAGCTGTCCCTCTTTTTCCGTAAATTGCTTTCCCTGAGGTCCTGGAGGGGTGTTTCCCATGCCCAGTGCCCGAGGTGAGAAGCTTTGGTCTCCTGATTACTCATCACGCTTACTGTTTTTCTCTTTCAGTGGGTCCCAGAAACTTCTGAAAGAGCTTTGCCTAACCAACAAGAGTAATAGATTTATCTTGGTCTTGTATATGTTCCCAGGAGTTCTTGAGACCTAATCTGGCCTCATCATGAACTCATATATTATATATATATATATATATATATATGTAATTATTATGTAATTATTGCATTTTAGGTCTGGGGTACATGTAAAGAACATGCAGGATTGTTGCATAGGTACATACATGGCAATGTGGTTTGCTGCCTCCATCCCCCATCACCTATATCTGGCATTTTTCCCCATGTTATCCCTCCCCCAACTCTCTACTCCCCACTGTCCCTCCCTTAGTACCCCCCCTACAGACTTCAGTGTGTGATGCTCCCCCTCCCTGTGTCCATGTGTTCTCATTGTTCAACACCTGCCTGTGAGTGAGAACATGCGATGTTTGATTCTCTGTTCTTGTGTCAGTTTGCTGAGAGTGATGGTTTCCCGGTTCATCCATATCCCTGCAAAGGACACAAGCTCATCGTTTTTTATGGCTGCATAGTATTCAATGGTGTATATGTGGCACATTTTCCCTGTCCAGTTTATCATCGATGGGCATTTGGTTTGGTTCCAAGTCTTTGCTATTGTAAACAGTGCTGCAATGAACATATGTGTGCATGTGTCCTTATAATAGAACTATTTATAATCCTTTGGATATATACCCAGTAATGGGATTGCTATGTCAAATGGAATTTCTATTTCTATGTCTTTGAGAGATCGCCACACTGTCTTCCACAACAGTTGAACTAATTTACACTCCCACCAACAGTGTAAAAGTGTTTCTATTTCTCCACATCCTCTCCAGCATCTGTTGTCTCTAGATTTTTTAATGATTGCCATTCTAACTGGAGTGGGATGGTATCTCAATGCAGTTTTGATTTGCATTTCTCTAATGACCAGTGATGATGAGCATTTTTTCATATTTGTTGGCCTCATATATGTCTTCTTTTGAAAAGTGTCTGTTCATACCTTTTGCCCACTTTTGAATGGATTTGTTTGTTTTTTTCTTGTAAATGTGTTTTAGTTCTTTGTAGATTCTGGCTATTAGCCCTTTGTCAGATGGGTAGATTGCAAAATGTTTTTCCCATTCTGTTGGTTGCTGTTTCACTCTAATTATTGTTTCTTTTTGCTGTGCAGAAGCTCTGGAGTTTAATTAGATCCCATTTGTCTATTTTGGCTTTTGTTGCCAATGCTTTTGGTGTTTTAGTCATGAAGTCTTTGCCTATGCCTATGTCCTGAATGGTTTTGCATAGGTTTTCTTCTAAGGTTTTTATGGTGTTAGGTCTCATGTTTAAGTCTTTAATCCATCTGGAGTTAATTTTTGTGTAAGGTGTCAGGAAGGGGCCCAGTTTCTGCTTTCTGCACATGGCTAGCCAGTTTTCCCAACACCATTTATTAAACAGGGAATCATTTCCCCATTGCTTGCTTTTGTGAGGTTTGTCAAAGATCAGATGGTTGTAGATATATGACATTGCCTCCGAGGCCTCTGTTCTGTTCCATTGGTCTATATCTCTGTTTTGGTACCAGTACCATGCTGTTTTGATCACTGTAGCCTTGCAGTATAGTTTGAAGTCAGGGAGTGTGATGCCTCCAGCTTTGTTCTTTTTGCTTAGAATTGACTTGGCTATGCAGGCTCTCTTTTTGGTACCATATGAATTTTTAAGGTGGTTTTTTCCAGTTCTGTGAAGAAGGTCATTGGTAGCTTGATGGGGGATAGCGTTGAATCTATAAATTACTTTGGGCAGTATGGTTATTTTCATGATATTGATTCTTCCTAACCATGAGCATGAAATGTTTCTCCATCTGTTTGTGTCCTCTATTATTTTGTTAAGCAATGGTTTGTAGTTCTCCTTGAAGAGGTCCTTTATGTATTTTTTCAGTTGTATTCTTAGATATTTTATTCTCTTTGTAGCAATTGTGAATGGCAATTTGTTCTTGATTTGGCTCTCTTTAAGTCTGTTATTGGTGTATAGGAATGCCTGTGATTTTTGCACATTGATTTTGTATCCTGAGACACTGCCGAAATTGCTTATCAGTTTCAGGAGATTTTGAGCTGAGACAATGGGGTCTTCTAAATATACAATCATGTCATCTGCAAATAGAGACAATTTGACTTTCTCCTTTCCTAATTGAATACCGTTTATTTCTTTTTCTTGCCTGATTGCCCTGGCTAGAACTTCCAATACTATATTGAATAGGAGTGGTGAGAGAGGGCATCCTTGTCTAGTACCAGATTTCAAAGGGAATGCTTCCAGTTTTTGCTCATTCAGTATGATATTGGCTGTTGGTTTGTCATAAATAGCTTTTATAATTTTTGAGATACATTCCGTCAATACCTAGTTTATTGAGGGTTTTCAGCATAAAGGGCTGTTGAATTTTGTCAAAGGCCTTCTCTGCATCTATTGAGAATATCATGTGGTTTTTGTCTTTGGTTCTGTTTATGTGGTAAATTACATTTAAAGACTTGCGTATGTTGAACCAGCCTTGGATCCCGGGATGAGCCTACTTGATCGTGATGGATAAGCTTTTTGATGTGCTGCTGCAATTGGTTTGCCAGTATTTCATTGAAGATTTTTGCATCTATGTTCATCATGGATATTGGCCTGAAGTTTTCTTTTCTTGTTGAGTCTCTGTTGTGTTTTGGTATCAGGATGATGTTGGTCTCATAAAATGATTTGGGAAGGATTCCCCTCTTTTTGGATTGCTTGGAATAGTTTCAGAAGGAGTCGTACCACTCTTCTTTGTATGTCTGGTAGAATTCAACTGTGATTCCGTCTGGACCTGGGCTTTTTTGATTGGTAAGCTATTAATTGCTGCCTCAACTTCAGGTTTTATTATTGGTCTGTTCAGGGTTTCAACTTCTTCCTGGTTTAGGCTTGGGAGGTTGTAAGTGTCCAGGAATGTATCCATTTTTTTCCAGGTTTACTAGTTTATGTGCATAGAGTTTGTAGTAATCTCTGATGGTGGTTTGTATTTCTGTGGAATCTGTGGTGATATCCCCCTTTATTGTTTTATATTGCATCTATTTGATTCTTTTCTCTTTTCTTTGTTATTAATCTGCCTAGTGGTCTGTCTATTTTGTGATCTTTTCAAAAAACCAGCTCCTGGATTATTGATTTTTTGAATGTTTTTTTCTGTCTCTATCTGTTTCAGTTCTGCTCTGATCTTAGTTATGCCTTGTCTTCTGCTAGCTTTTGAGTTTCTTTGATCTTGCTCCTCTAGCTCTTTCAATTTTGAAGATAGGGTGTCAATTTTAGATCTTTCGTTGCTTCTCATGTGGGCATTTATTGCTATAAATTTTCCCCTAGACATGCTTTAAATGTGTCCCAGAGATTCTGGTTCATTGCGTCTTCGTTCTCATTGGTTTCGAAGAACATCTTTATTTCTGCCTTCATTTCATTGTTTATCCACTTAACATTCAAGAGCCAGTTGTTCAGTTTCCATGTAGTTGTGCGGTTCTGAGTTGGTTTCTGAATTCTGAGTTCTAATCTGATTGCACTGTGGTCTGAGAGACTGTTTATTATGATTTTTGTTCTTTTGCATTTGCTGAGGAGTGACTTACTTCCAACTTTGTGGTCAATTTTAGAGTAGGTGTGATGTGGTGCTGAGAAGATGTATATTCTGTGGATTTGGGGTGGAGAGTTCTGTAAATGTCTATTAGGTTTGCTTGGTCCAGGTCTGAGTTCATGTCCCGGATATCGTTGTTTATTTTCTGTCTTATTGATCTGTCTAATATTGACAGCGGAGTGTTCAAGTCTCCCACTATTATTGTGTCAGAGTCTAAGTCTCTTTGTAGGTTGTTAAGAACTTGCTTTATGCATCTGGGTGCTCCTGTATTGGGTGCATATATATTCAGGATCATTAGTTCTTCTTGATACATTGATCGTTTTACCATTATGTAATGTCTTTCTTTGTCTCTTTTGATCTTTGTTGGTTAAAAGCCCATTTCATCAGAGACTAGGATTGCAACTCCTGCTTTGTTTTGTTCTCCATTTGCTTGGTAGATCTTCCTCCATCCCTTTATTTTGAGCCTATGTATATCCTTGCATGTGAGATGTGTTTTCTGGATACAGTACACTGATGGGTCTTGAATTTTTATCCAATTTGCCAGTCTGTGTGTTTTGATTGGGGCATTGAGCTCATTTACATGTAAGGTTAATATTGTTATGTGTAAATTTGATCCTGCCATTTTGATGCTAGCTGGTTGTTTTACCCATTAGTTAATGCAGTTTCTTCATTGTGTCGATGCTCTTTACCATTTGGTACATTTTTGGAGTGGCTGGTACTGGTTGTTCCTTTCTATGTTTAGTGCTTCTTTCAGGAGCTCTTGTAAAGCAGGCGTGGTTGGGATGAAATCTCTGAGCAATTGCTTGTTCATAAAGGATTTTATTTCTCCTTCACTTATGAAGCTTAGATTGGCTGGGTATGTAATCCTAGGTTGAAAGTTCTTTGCTTGAAGGATGTTGAATGTTGGCCCCCACTCTCTTCTGGCTTGTAGGGTTTCTGCTGAGAGATCTGCTGTGAATCTGATGGGCTTCCCTTTGTGGGTAACCCAACCTTTCCCTCTGGCTGCCCTTAGCATTTTCTCCTTCATTTGAACCTGGTGAATCTCACGATTATGTGCCTTGGGGTTGCTCTTCTTGAGGAATATCTTTGTGGTGTTCTTTGTTTTTCCTGGATTAAATGTTGGCCTGCCTTGCTAGGTTGGGGGAAGTTTTCCTGGATCATATCCTGAAGAGTGTTCTCCAGCTTGGATTCATTCTCTCCATCACATTCAGGTACACCTATCAAATGTAGATTAGGTCTTTTCACCTAATCCCATATTTCTTGGAAGATTTGTTCATTTCTTTATGTCTCTAATCTTGCCTTCTCATTTTATTTCATTGAGTTGATCTTCAATCTCTGGTATCCTTTCTTCTGCTTGGTCAATTCGGCTATTGAAACTTGTGTATGCTTCATGAAGTTCTCATGTTGTGTTTTGCAGCTCCATCAATTCATTTATATTCCTCTCTAAGCTGTTTATTCTTGTTAGCATTTGTCAAACCTTTTTTCAAGGTTCTTAGTTTCTTTGCATTGGGTTAGAACATGATCTTTTAGCTCAGAGAATTTTGTTATTACTCACCTTCTGAAGCCTGTTTCTGTCAATTAATCAGACTCATTCTCCATTCAGCCTTGTTCCCTTGCTGGTGAGGAGTTGTGATCCCTTGGAGGAGGAGAGGTGTTCTAATGTTGAGTGTTTTCATCCTTTTTTGCACTGGTTTCCTCCCATCTTTGTGGATTTATCAACCTGTGGTCTTTGTGGTTGGTGACTTTCAGATGGGGTCTCTGAGTGGACGTCCTTTTTGTTGCTGCCGAAGTTATTTCTTTCTGTTTCTTAGTTTTCCTTCTAACAGTCAGGCCCCCTTGCTGTAGAACTGCTGGAGGTCCACTCCAGACCCTGCTTGTCTGGGGATCACCTGCAGCAGCTGCAGAACACTAAGGGTTGCTGCTAGTTTCTTCTTCTATTGTCTTTGTCCCAGAAGGATACCCACCAGATGTCAGCCTGAGTTCTCCTTTATGAGGTGGGTCAGGGAGCTGCTTGAGGAGATAATCTGTCCCTTATAGGAGCTCAAGTACTGAGCTGTGGGCAGGTACCTGTTCAGAGCTGCTGGGCAGGTACATTTAAGTCTGCTGCAGCGGAACTCATAACCACCTTTTTTTCCCAGGTGCTCTGTCCCAAGAAGGTGGAGCTTTATATATAGGTTCCTATCATTCTGCTGCCTTTTTTCAGAGATGCCCTGCCCAGTAGAGGAGGTAGCCTAGTCACAGTCTGCCAGCAGAGGTGTTGATGAACTGCCCTGGGCTCTGCCTAGCTGCTGTGTGAACTTCCTTGCAGTTTTGTTTATAGGGGTATAGTTGGAACTTCCTCAGTAAGGGCAGTCTGCCTCAGTAATGGCAGACTGTCTCTGTAATGTCGGACTGCCTCAGTAATGGCGGACTGCCTCGGTAATGGCAGACTGCCTCGGTAATGGCAGACTGCCTCAGTAATGGTGGACTGCCTTGGTAGTGGTGGACTATCTCGGTAATGGCAGACACCCTTCCTCCCATAGAGCTGGACCATCCCTGGTCCAGCTGTGCTTGCTGTGAAACTCTCAATCCAGAGCGTTTCAGATTGCTGGTCTTTGTGGAGGTGGGACCATCCAAGCCAGATCACCTGGCTCCCTGCCCCAGACCTCTTTTCTTCAGTTGAACAGGCGACTCTGTCTCCCCTGGCATTCCAGTTGCCAGTTGAAACAGTGCCCGGATTTGTGTGAGTTTTTGTGCGGAGACCCACTGCGCTGGCTGAAACAGCCATGCTGGAGACTCGTGGTGCTTTTCCACCCAGGAATCTCCTGGTCTGTGGGCAGTAAAAATTCGTTTGGAAATGCGGTGATCACTCACCCTCTGTGTTTTCACTGGGAACTGCACTCCAGAGCTGTTCCTATTTGGCCATCTTGGATCCTCCCCAAGGTGTAATTCATGAACTCTTAACATAAAAAAAGTAATTATAAGCTTTTGTTTTTAATATGCTATTGAATTTTGGAGTCCATACTTATAAGCCTATAAGTATAGACTTACTATAGCTGATATTAGTAGAATGATGTTGTCAGAGTATGAAGAGATGGTGCTGTTTAATTAAGATATTAAATTGGGACTGGGCATGGTGGCTCATGCCTGTAATCCCAGCACTTTGGGAGGCCAAAGTGGACAGATCACTTGATGTCAGGAGTTCAAGACTAACCTGGCCAACATAGTGAAATCCCATTTCTACTAAAAATACAAAAATTAGCCAGGCGTGGTGATATGCACCTGTGATCCCAGCTGTTCAGGAGGCTGAGGCAGGAGAGTCATTGAACCTGGGAGGCAGAAGTTGCAATAAGTCAATATCACGCCATTGCAGTTCAGCTTGGGTGACAGAGCAAGACTGTCTCAAATTATATATATATGTGTATATATATATATATATATATATACACACACATATATGTTGGACAAGTTACTTAGCCTTGGTAAGCATGTTTTCTCACAAGTACACTTGTAGCATAAAATGTATTGCTGGCATAGTGCCATGACTCTTGTGTTGCACACCTTCAAAGGCTATCTATCACCCTGGGTTCTATGTTAGTGGTACCCATGACATTCAACTCATATAAATCACATTATGAAGAGTAGGCCATGGAATTGTGCCATATGGCTCTGAATGCTAGGCACAGAGAAGGTATTTTATTATGATAACTGTTTGTTTCTTCATGTTTTCATAGGCTTTTATTTGAGGGGGTGAAGAGCTATTACTATTTTATCATTTGGTGGAAGTAGAATTCTAATGGGGTTACATTAATGTCTTCTAGGCAAATAAAAAAGTTGGCTCAAGTTTTCTGCCAACAAGTGTGAGTTGGGAATTTTTTTAGTGTGTTCCAATTGTTTTCAAGTTAATCACGATAATAGTTAATCCTTATACAACATTTAATGTGCACCAGGTGCTGTTTTAAGATATTGAGTGTTAGTATTTCCACTTCTTAGATTGAGAGAAACACAAAGAGGTTAATTAACTTTTCCAGAATCACAGAGAATGTGAGGGCTTGAGATGCCATTTGAACAGGTGATCTGGCTCCAACGTTTCCCCCTAAGTGTAGAAGTTACCCTGATTCTGAAATAGTTTTCTTGCTATCTCTATTACCCTTTGCAAACCTTTTGCTGATATAAGTTAGTGTTAAAAGTTTGGCTGTAAGGAATCAAGTTAATTAATGAGTTTCTCTGAAATAATTAACCAGCTGGTTATTCCATCCACACTAGCGTGCATATATTAATATAATTATGGAATATAATAATTACTATATGATGAATAGCTTATGAGATTAAATTTAATCATTTAAAACTTAAAACATAGAAAAAGGAACATGACCTCAGGCTTTCACATTTATTTTTATGTTTCTGTAACTACCTAAGTATTTTTATAAACAGAATGTATTGTTTATATGTGCCTCTAAAATCTAGTCAAATCATATGATGATCTCCTACCAATATGATGTCTGAACTCTGAATAGTATCTTTGCTTTCAGAGTTTGCTTTTATAACCTGTAAGAGAACATTATGAAGAGAAGCAAATTTGGTGCAGAAGGAATCACTTGCCCACTTGTAACCCAGGGAAAATAATCAGGAAAGGCTCACAGTGGGCCCACTCCCATCTCTCAGAGCTGGCATGCTTGAGTTGTGCTCTGTTTTGGAAAAAGGAGGTTTGAGGAGAAGAGTGAGACAGGAACCTGACCTCTGTGCAGTATTCAATTTCTTGAGCTCTAGTAGAGCCTTTTAAAAGAAAGGTGTCAAAGTCAGAAAGGAAAGAAACATTGCATAAGAAATCTCCAAGAGCTTGAGCATAAATAAGTTGGCTTTGTGTCCAGATTACAAACAGCTATAGTAAGTTAGGACTCAACCCACTCACTCCAATGCAGCCTATATACTCTTCTTATATACTCTCTCACTCTCTCTCTCTCTATATATATATATGTGTGTGTATATATATATATGTGTGTGTGTATATATATATATATAAAGAGCATATATATGTACTCTTTATATATATATATATATATATATATATGTATATGAGAAAGTATATATAAACTTTCTCTTGTTCTTTTCCTTTGTTTTTAATTTTGTGCACTCGGCAAGCCCAGATAAGGAACCTAGCATGTATGGTCTAGACAACTCTTTATATACATATGTAAAGAGTTGAATCATGAGATAATGGAGGCAAGCCGGAGACCCAGGAGAGCCTCTGATATAGTTCTAGCCTGAAAAGTGGAAGTTTCAGGGCCCTGGAAGAGGCTATGTTTCCGTTTGAGTTTGCAAGCAGGAAAACAACCATGTCCCAGCTAAGGCAGTTAGGCAGGAGGAATTTCCTCCTACTCAGCTTTTTTGTTCCATTTACATCTTCAGTTTGATTGGGTGAGACCCACCCACATGAGAGGGGGCAATCTGCTTACTCAGTGTACTGATTCAAATGTTCATCTCATGCAGAAACATTCTCACAGGCACCCCAGGACAATATTTGACCAAATATCTGGGCATCCCATGGCCCAGTTAGGTTGACACATAAAATTAACCAATCCTCTGACACTGTCCAGTCTGTGCAGACCCTTGGTTATACATAAGCCAGGCTCCCTTAAGAAATCATGAAACAGGCTGTGACACAGGCCTTGGCCTGCTCTGAGGTATGGTTGGTATTAGTCAGTTGATATAATATCTTTGCATTTACACTGAAAACTTGCATGATCTGTGCTCTTTAGAGTGCGTTGCTCAACCCTGCTCCTGCCTCCCCAAGCCTACACTTCACATACACACACGTTTTTCATCAGTCTCCTTCTCAGCACTTCCAATTGCACAGATCAGTAAGCAGAAAAAGAAGGCAGGGAAATGACCCAAATCAGGGGACAAGTCAGGCTATACAGTCAAGAATGATGCTAGAAATGGACATGAGTAATTTATCACCAGATCCTCAAAACCACCCACAAAGAGATATTGATACAGAGCCAAGATCAAGAATGGGGTGCATATAGATAAATGATCGATAGGGCTGGGTGTGGTGGCTCATGCCTGTAACCCCAGCACATTGGGAAGTTGAGGTGGGCAGATCACTTGAGGTCAGGAGTTCCAAACCAGCCTGGCCAACATGGCAAAACCCCATCTTTACGAAAAAACACAAAAATTATTCTGGCGTGATGGTGAATGCCTATAATCCCAGCTACTCAAGAGGCTGAGGCTGTGAATCACTTGAACTCGGGAGGCAGAGGATATAGTGAGCTGAGATTATGCCACTGCACTCCAGCTTAAGCAATAGAGTGAGACTCTGTTTCAAGTAATAATAATAATAAATAAATGATTTATAATTATAAGAAATATATAGGAGAAATGAGATTTAATGACTGCATACTACCAAGCAAGATATGGAGTAAAATATTTACTTAATAAGACTGACTCTACCAATAAATTGTAATGAATAGAGTAGGATCTTCCTTGTTTTTTACCTGTTTCATTCTTTTTTTTTTAATCCAAGTTCACTTCCCCTTACTTTAAGTAAGTACCAAGTAAAAATGGCCATAGTTGGCCATATTCCGAGGTTCTGATAGCAGGGCTATCATCACTCATGGTCACTCTAGGCAAGAAGAGTGTAAGGAAGGACCATGAAAATCCAAGTCTGTGGTAACCTGGAACTCACTTCTGCTTCCACACAAGTGACTTTGTTCTCACACAAAGAACCAAATCTTTTCAGGAGTAATAAACTTTCTCTTGTTCTTTTCCTCTTATTTTTGATTTTGTGCACTTGGCAAGCCCAGATAAGGAACCTAGCATGTATGATCCAGGCAAAATACTACCGAAGACTTGGTATTGCATTTAATTCCTTGGTAGCCAGACTGTAATTAAGAATGCATACTTTGCAATTTAAATATCAGGAAAACTCCCCAAACCAATGGAGTAGATGAATGTTTTTCATATCCATGTAATAGAAGCTCAAAGAAGTGAAGTGTCATTCCTCACTCTCTGCTTCTGGTCCACAACTGATATGATTTGGCTCTGTGTTCCCACCCAAATCTCACCTTGAATTGTAATAATCCCCATGTGTCAAGGTCAGGACTAGGTGGAGATAATTGAATCATGGGGGCAGTTTCCACCATGCTGTTCTTGTGATAGTGAGTGAGTTCTTGTGGGATCTGATGGTTTTATAAGGGGATTCTCTCTTCACTCGGTACTCACACATTTCTCTTTCCTGCCATGATGTGAAGAAGGACAAGTTTGCTTCCCTTTCTGCCATAATTGTAAGTTTCCTGAGACCTCCCCCACTCTTACAGAATTGTGAGTCAATTAAACCTGTTTTCTGTATAAATGACCCAATTTCACACTGCTGTTAAAGACATACCTGAGGCTGGGTAATTTATAAAGAAAATAAGGTTTAATGGACTCACAGTCCCACATGGCTTCGGAGACCTCACAATCATGGCAGAAGGTGAAAGATACATCTTACATAGTAGCAAGCAAGAGAGAATGAGAATCAAGTGAAATGGGAAACCCCTTATAAAAACCATCAGATCTTGTCAGACTTATTCACTACCACAAAAACAGTATGGAGGAAACCACCACCATGATTCAACTATCTCCCACTGGGTCACTCCCACAACACATGGGAATCATGGGAGTACAAGTCAAGATATCTGGGTAGGGACACAGCCAAACCATATCACCCAGTCTTGGGCAGCTCTTTATAGCAGCATGAGCACAGACTAATAAAACCACTACTGTCAGTTTCCAGGGAGAGATTGCCAAGAGGCAAGCTTGCAAAGTTCATATCTATTATTCCTGCATTTCTACCTTTTTTCTTACCCAATACAAAATAAGAGATAAGTTTGAAGAAAGCCTGAAGGTTCTCTGCATTTCTTTCCTTGAGTTTTCTGATATCTCTGCTTTGGGAAGTACTCTGAGCCCTTTAATGTCACTAAAGCCAAACGTTAGTTCTAGGCAAGAGCTGCCCCTGGTCAAAATAACATGAAATCAAAGATGAAAATAAAATTTGGGTACCACAAAGTCTCTAATGCCACTATCTCTAGCAAAATAAATATCTCCTACCTTAAGATTCCCAGTCCTGTGACTCAATGTTGTGATAAAGGGAAAATGATGTAGGTTTATTCATAGTTCTAAGGGGGGGATAATTTAATTTGCACTTCAAACAACATTCTTATAGTGTGTATGCATAGAGCTATTGGCAGTTTTATGGGTACTCTTTGGTCTTCCTCATTGTTTGACCTTAATAGAGGCGACAGAGGAGGCAGGTTTGACCGTATTATACCTAACGTCACTTGATATTAAGAAACTAAATGAACTCCAGAGATATAGGTCATTGAACTTGGCAGTCTGAGATATTGGGTTGTTGAGCAATTAGGCCCTGTGCTCAGTCACACCTGTGGGGCTTTTTCACATTTCAGAGATTTCTTTCTCTTCTACTTCCCATCCTTTTTTTTCCTAGAAGTGTTGCTGACCACCTTTGAATCCTTCTGGGATTGTGATACATTTATGAAATATATATAAACCCTTGGGAATATTAGAGTGAGAAGAGTGAGACCCTGAGCTCTGTTGACTAGAGTCCTCTCTAGTTGTCTAGTTCTCTGATCACTAAGGCACTATCAGTAATATTTGATTTGTAAAAATTGGAAGCGATGTCAGAAAGTTGCAAAAAGAATTTTGCCATTTTGGGCCAAAATTTCTAAGCAAATTCATAAATAAATTATTTCTAAGTATCGGAATACTTACCAAGAGAAAAAATGATCACTGGGAGCTAACATGAGTTCACTAAATGTAAGACCAGCCAAATTCAAGTCATTACCTCAGTTAAGTAACCAGGCAAGTGGATGAAGTAAATGTTAAGAATATGCATGCATGTGACATTTTCTAAATTTGTGGAACAGGAAACATTGGAAAAGTTTATGCCAAATGATGATAATATCAGAAAGATTTACATCTCAAGGAAAGCCTTATTTAATTTCTCAAAACATGATTTCTTTTTGTCTAAGTTATTGGGTATCAGTTAGGTATATGGATGGTCAGTGGATAAATAAGTTTTGAAGTATTGGAGAAGGTGTTATAGGAGTATAAACAGAAGCATTTTCCCCAAAGTGAGAATGGAAATAGTTAACACTTATGAGAATAGTTCCATCAGCTGATTACTGAGCTATCAAAACAATAATACCTATAGAATGGAACATTTTTTTCAAATATTGCTGTGCCATTAAATCTAACCAGAGGACTTAGAAAACAATGATGCCAAGACAAAAGAATCACTTTCCTCAGCTTTGGTCCCAAATAACCTTCATGATATTTTGTTGCAAGAGCCACAGTTAGTGATGGATACCACCGACTTCTGGATCACAACATTGGTTCTGTTTTTATTCTGTTTCTAGACACTTGTGATGTGGTCTTATATTTTAAATAAGCAAGCACATTTTTAAAAAATTTATTTTTTAATTCACACATAAAATTTGTATGTATTAATAGTGTACATGTTTTGAAATATGTATACATTGTGGAATGGTGAAATCTAACATAAACATTACCTCACATGTTTAGTATTACTTTTATGTGGGGGAAAAGTCAAGGTCTACATTCCTAGTAAATTTCATTACAATTCACTGTTATTAACTATAATCACCGTGTTGTTAATTGAGTCTCTTGAACTTGTTTCTCCTAAGTGAAAGTTTTTATCCTTTGACCAATACCAGCCTCCACCCCATGACCCCAGCCCTGGCAACCACCACTTTACTTTTTGCTCCTATCGGTACAACTTTTTAGATTCCTTTAAGTTGGATACGTAGAAAGAGGGAGTAAATTACCAGAGGCAGCAATGGGAATAAAATAGGAAGTAGATCAAAGAATACATGAGAGCTATAGTTAATAATATTGTATTGTATTCTGGAAATTTGCAAAAAGAATAGATGTTAAGTGCTCTTACTACACACAGACATGCACACACACACACACACACACACACACACGGTAAATATAACAGGAGATGGATAGGTTAATTTGCTTGACTATGGTAATTATTTTTTCTTTATGTGTATATCAGAACATCAAGTTGTACACCTTAAATATATACTGTAAAAAAGAAGTACACTTTTGTCTGATATATGGGATCAACAGCATGCTTTTATTAAGTACATTATAAGGATGAAAATATTTAATACTAATCTCAAAAGCTATTCTTAGCTGAAATTTATTAGTCTTTCCATAGTTTTCATGAGGATATGTTTATTATAGCTTTTCACCATGTGAAGCTTATTTTACATAATTCTGACTGTGGCATTTCTTCTCCAGTGGCATATTTATTCATCCTCTTGTTAAAACAATGAAGTATTAAAATTGGTTCTTTGTTACAATTTTATTTTCTTGCTTTTTCATTATGGTTAAACTAAACCTATTCTCTAGTTTATAATACAAGTTTCCCTTTTTCCCTTTCTCTTGGGGCCTAAGTTATTTTCTCTAGTTCTTGCTTCATTTGCAACTTTTGCTTTTCTACTCCCTGGAAATACAAACCAAAGTTTTAAAGTAATTTGTGTAAAGATGCATTTTTGTCTTACGCATGTGGGCCAAATTGCATGGTTTTCTTGTCTAAATCATTCTGTTATCTGTTCTACTGAATATAAGCTCTTACATGACAACCTTCAGTAGAATAGTTTTTTTTTCCCCAATATGTACTCATTGTTTTATCCAACAGTATTTTGTATGCTCTTTATTATTTCCTGTGCTTATGATTTATTAAATAAGATAGTAATCAGATTTAAAGAAATAGTACTTTAAAAAATTAATTTGCACAGTTCTTTGCACATTATTTTGTACAAATAAGGGGATTAATTTAACTCTAGAGTAATCATATTATTGTATAAGTAACATTGTATATCCAAGTATCTCTTAAAAGCCATGAATTTACATGGAGTTTAATAAATTATATTAACAAAGGGAATAAAACTGGTTGTGACAGAGAACTGTAACACACCAAAAAATTAAAATTTAGAGAAAGGCACTAAAATAAGTTCTTCTTCAAGAATCAGCATATGTAATTCAGAGAAATGAAAAATTGGTTTGCCATTATATACCATGATTGGTAGATTTTATTTATGTGTTTCTCCTTTTAAAAATATTTTTCTCCCTTAAATTATTATTCAAGTTTGAGTTTATCTTGAAAATAGGTGTGTGGAAGAGGAGAGATATTAAACCAATTAGGGAAATTTCTTTATGAAATTATATGTTCTGGTGGAAAAGTTTATCTGAAGTTTATACTTTATTTAAATCCCAGCTTAAATAAAAGGGTTACCTCTATAACTCCTGAGAATATATTTAATAAACATTTAGTAAAGCCAAAAAACCCTGCTTAATTTTTTTCTGCATCTTAGGTTTTCTTATCTCTGCTGTGTAGATTAATGTTTATCAAGATAAATCTTGTATTTCCTGTAGAAGGAGAGATAACCTGTAACCCATCTGGACATGAAGTTCATGATAAGACAATTAATTGGATATGGTACCTTCCTTCGCATTCCTGCCTGCCCTTTCCAGTCCCTGTTCACATTGACATCTTGGAACATGTCACTAATCAGTTGACTCCAAAAATAGCAACCACCGACTGTGCATGAGGTACAGTGCTTTGCTTTTTCCAAGGGTCCTGCATTTCCATGGAAACCAGACAGGCAGAAGAGAAAGGATAAGTACAAGAAATCTCTGAGCTCTTAGAAACAAAGCTGAATCCAGACCAACTGCCTCATCTGAATTCAGCCTGTGAAAACCATAAACCACTCTGACCCCTTACTGCTGAAGGAAGGCATGCTCCCTGCTGGCTTTCGTCCATGAGAAACACATCTCTTTCTCACATTGGACATATTTTAAAGGCTAGAAAGGCAAGATTTGAAATCTAAGAGCCTAGACTTTTTTCCCTTCTGTCACTCTTTGGTACTGTGAAGTTACCATTTCCATTCTATAAAATGCAAAATTACAAAAGGTTTTTGAATTGTTTATCATTTGAAAGGAATGTTGAAGGTTATTTAAATATTAAGGCTTAATGAACAGTGGTTTGAAATCCTTAATAAATACTATTTAAACAAAATATCCTTGCTCATGGTAGCTTAATCAAACAGCAGATATTTGTCAAATGTAAGGTTTGTTATAGGCAGGCAGAAATATCTTCTATTAAGAAGCTCTATTCTATTCTATCTTCTATAACTGCAGCTCCAGGGGGAAAAAAAATCTGTGCATGTCTCAGTAATCAGAACTTCCAAGAAGAGTATGCAATTTTAATTTAATTGTGAAAAACACTGTTAAAACTATGTGTATGCTCTATTGTGAAATGTAAGTTGGTTCTATTTGGTTGAGAAAAGAAAAGCCACACAGCTAGTTCTTATCAAGATAAAATATAAAAATCTAGGTTTGTGCTAAGTAGCCATAACTGCGCTCCTCTTCCCATCTGAATCCCGAATCCCACACTCTAGCATTTTAGTCATTTCTTTCTGTTGTTAAGAGGAATACTGCTTGGATAATCTGTGTATTCTGGCATCCAAAAAAGTGAATAAGGATGTAGACTGTGTTTAGGTTTATTTCGTTAGCCGTATTTGATGATAGAGTTGAACGATAAGCTAAAACTGTATAAAACTGTGTGTGTGCAAGAATGAACTATTCTTTTTGGGGAGTGGAACAAGGAATGGGTGTGTCAGAGCTAGTTTCTCACCACAGAATTTGGATATTACAGCCATTGAGTAACTATCTCTAGTATATGGCATAAAGAAACACAACCAAAGAAAAGAGAAATTCAAAGAACACATGTACCCCAAAGAACCATAGGTAAATTAAGGAGATCACGGTATATTCCACTCAATTTGAACTTCCCCTAGTTCTCCTTAACTCATAGAAGATTCTTACATTTTATATATTGTAACAAAAATATAAGAAATTGCATCAAATAATAAAGCTTAAGAAATGAAAGGTAAGTCCTGAGAAGAGGTGCCGTAAGTTGCAGTGGAAAGTGTTTTCTCTAAACCATCATGATAACTATTGTATGTTAAAGAGCAGAACCAAAGACAAGCCTCATACAGAACATTTCAGAGATCATTACTGTGATAAAAAAAAATGTGTGTTGTTTTAAAATTGTTTTTACTTTTAAGTTCCAGGGTATATGTGCAGGATGTGCAGGTTTGTTACATAGGTAAATGTGTGCCATGGTGGTTTGCTGCACCAATCAAACCATCACCTGGGTATTAATCCCAACATGTGTTAGATATTTTTCCTAATGCTCTCCCTCCCCCTCAGCCACCACCTCCCACAGGCCCCAGAGTGTGTTGTTCCCCTTTCTGTGTCCATGTGTTCGTATTGCTCAGCTCCCCACTTATAGGTGAGAACATATAGTGTTTGGTTTTCTGTTTCTGTGCTAGTTTGCTGAGGAAAATAGCTTCCAAATCCATTCATGTTCCTGCAAAGGACGTGATCTCATTCTTCTTTATGGCTGCATAGTATTTCATGGTATGCATGTAGCACATTTTCTTTAATCACCACAATGTCTTCCACAATGGTTGAACTAATATATATTCCCACTAACAGTGTAAATGTATTCCTATTTCTCTGCAACCTCATCAACATCTATTGTTTCTTGACTTTTTCATAATTGCTATTCTGACTGGCATGAGATAGTATCTCACTCTGGTTTTGATTTGCATTCCTCTAATGATCAGTGCTATTGAACTATTTTTCGTATGTTTGTTGGCTGCATGAGTGTCTTCTTTTGAGAAGTGTTTGTTCATGTCTTTTGTCCACTTTTTAATGGGGTTTGTTTGTTTTTTTTCTTGTAAATTTGTTTAAGTTCCTGTGTTTTCTCAATATTAGACCTTAGTCAGATGAATAGATTGCAAAAATTTTCTCTCACTCTATAGGTTGTCTGTTAATCCTGATGACACTTTATTTTGCTGTGCAGAGGCTCTTTAGTTTAATCAGATCCCATTTGTCAAGTTTTGTTTTTGTTACGATTGATATTGGTGATTTCGTCATGAAATCATTGCCTTTGCCTATGTCCTGAATGGTATTACCTAGATTTTCTTCTAGGGTTTTAACAGATTTGGGTTTTACATTTAAGTCGTTAATCCATCTCAACTTAATTTTTGTTTAAGGTGTAAAAAAGTGGTCGAGTTTCAATAATCTTTATATGTCTAGCCAGTTCTCCCAGCACCGTTTATTACATAGGGAATTCTTTTCTCATTGCTTATTTGTGTCAGGTTTGTCAAAGATCAGATGATTGTAGATGTGCAGTCTTATTTCTGAGTTCTTTATCTTGTTCCATTGTTCTATGTGTCTGTTTTTATACCAGTACCAAGCTGTTTTGGTTACTGTAGCTTTGTAGTATATTTTGAAATCATATAGTATAATACCTACAGCTTTATTTATTTATTTATTTATTTTTGCATAGGATCATCTTGGCTATAGGAGCTTTTTTTTGGTTGCATATAAATTTTGAAATAATTTTTTCTAATTCTGTGAAGAATGTCAATGGTTAATTGGAATCACATTGAATCTATAAATTACTTTGAACAGTATGGCTATTTTCAATATATTGATTTTTTTCTACCCATGAGCTCGAATGTTTTTCCATTTGTTTATGTCCTCTCTGATTTCTTTGAGCAGTGATTTGTAGTTCTTCTTGAAGACGTCCTTCACTTCCCTTGTTAGCTGTATTCCTAGGTATTTCACTTTCTTTGTAGCAATTGTGAATAAGAGTTTGTTCATGATTTGACTCTCTGCTTGTTTGCTGTTGGTGTATAGGAATGCTTCTGATTTTTGCACATTGATTTTTGTATCTTGAGACTTTGCTGAAATTGCTTATCAGCTTAAGAAGCTTTTAGGCTGAGATGATATTTCTTGAACAAGTGGCGTAATCAGATACTTTCAAGTTTATAACATTTAAGTTAAAGGTTTAAAATCAGAGGAATTTGTTTTGTTAAATTAGGTTTAAAAATATAAAATAAAGTTAGCAAGAAGTAAGCATGCATCCTTGTTTTGTTAAACTAGGAATTTGCTTTGTTAACTAGATTTAAAAATATATAAAATAAAGTTAGTGAGAAGTAAGCATTCTTGCCTTTAAAGAATGTTATTTAATCTTTGATGACTTAGAAGAGATATTTTGTAATCTTCTCTTTCTAACTTCCATTGCATTTTCTTTTGATTTTATTGTATGTGTAGTGATTCCTCACAGCAGTATTCGTCAGTTTTCATATATCATCATTACCATCATCATCAACATCATAATAAACATTTATTTTGCATCCAGTGTGTTCCTGAAAACACACAGGGAACTTGAGAAGGGAATTTAGGCCAAGAGGAAGAGTTATCCTCACAAATAAACTTTACTGGAGACATTGCTTAGAAACTTATTTGCTGATGAAAAGAAAAGAGCACATTTAATTTTAACTAACATATGATGAAATAGTCAAGGATTTGATCTTCTAGGGAGTAACAAAACTGAAAATTAAGTTTAACAAATAGTGCCAGACTTTTTAAAAATATGTTCCAATTTTATCAACAAAAATGCAACCATAGCAGCTTTTCAGATCATTACAGCATCTACATTTATGTCTTTTGAGTGGTTAAGAACTGTATGTCAAGGTCAATTCTCTACTTATCTTCAAATAAATTTTTAAAATCCTTCTGTGTCATTAAGATTGTGATATTCTTGATACAAAGTTTTTCTTAAAACCATCTGTTCTTTATTAACAAGAGTGTTAAAAGTATTAGAACCAGAATTTGGCTGGATATTTGCATAATTGTTTTCATAGTTTAAAATTATAAACAAAAGCTAAAATATACCAACAGAATGTTCTCAAATGGCTTTAAAACTTTGACATCATATTACATAAAGAAATACATCAAATAAACACAAAGGAAAGTGTTAAATAACTAGTCAATTTTATTTTCCAAGTAAAGAATGTAGATGATTGTCTCAAGGTCATGATATACTATTTTAAGAGGTGAGTTCTAATGACTGCATTTTTGACATATGCCAAGTGTTGTAATAAGTGAAGTTAGTCTTTAAGTAACACACTTTTCTCCATAAATGGGAGCCATGTATTATAAAGGGCATTAGGTTTGATGTTCAAAGTCCAAGTTTTATGACCTTGTTCTGCCTTTGTGATATGAGACCAGCAACTTGATCTTATGCCATCTTAACTTCTTTGCCTGCTAAACTAAAATATATTTGCCTCCTGAGAGCATATACATCTATATTATAACATATTAATAAAAATGTGGTAATAATATATAATGTAATATACATATATTTGGATAATTAATGAATATTTTTAAAGGTTTTAATTAATTGATATATTTTGATAGCAATAAAAATATTTAGTATTTTTCTGCTGATTATTGACCAATGCCATATATTTTATTTGGCATTAATTTAAATAAAATGTATTCTTTCTTAACAGTTTTTAACTTCTTTGTAAATTTCTCCGAATAGTTTTTTAAATTTCTTTGTAAACTTTTATTTAAACTTTACTGCTCTCCATTTTTTCCAACAGGAGTTTTCTAATCCGGCTTGCTCTCATAAATATGATTTATATGTCTCATTCATTTTCTGAACTTTTTGAAGTATGCTATATATCCTTTGCTCATTTTGAGCACCTTCTGACATATATAAAACCCTTTTTTTTTTTTTAATATACTTAAAGCTATAGAAAGTTGTAGAATTGGGAAGAAATCATGAGTACAAAAGAGTGGCAGTATGCTTTGGCAATAATTTATATATCATGATATGTCAACACAGTCTTCTTTTTAAACTAGTTGTACTGTTACATTTAACTAAAAAATACTGGATTGTCTAATTTCAAAGCTAATATGTTAATTCTGTATGGAAACTCAGGAAAATTTATTTTTGTTTTCTTTTACAAACAGAAATACTTTCTCCTTTTATATTTATTACTGAAGGAAGAATTTGATTGTTCAGTAGATGTCACTATAAGGCTGTTGTACTATCTTTTTATGTTTTTTTATTCCTACTAACATAGCTAAAACATATTTTAATCTCTTTACTGTTAAAAATGTTAAATATATTTTAATGCTCAACTTTAATTAAAGATATAGAAGGGAAAAATTACCTTTTAATTAAAAATTATTTTAATATAATACACAAGTAATTCACACATTTTCATTGTACTATATTTTTAGATAGCATAAAATGTGTATTAAAATACAGTAATTCCCAATTAAAGGATAATACAAACTCAAGTTGATCAATAGAACTTCCCTTTTTGATTCTTTAATCACCACTACCTTAGCTTTCCATAAAGCTCTCAATCAACAAGTATCTCTTGTGAGGGCCCATTCTACTTTCAGTAACATGAAACACATGTTCATTTTTAGCAATGTTCCTTGCAATGCTCCTTAGAGTGCTCTCCCAGGCAAGTATTCTCCATTTCTGAGTTTTTCTCTTATTATTAACATTTTTTAAAAATTCTCTCTCTTCACCTAGTTTCTGTAGTATGATTTCAGATTGAAATGGTATATGCTGTTCATTAATAATGATAAAATAGCTGGTGTTAATTGAATGCTGGCTGCGTGCTTGCCTCTCCCCTGGGTATACTGTTCAAGTCAGGCTCAAGTGCAGTGGTGCGATCTCGGCTCACTGCAACCTCCGCCTCCTGGTTTCAAGTGATTCTTGTGCCTCAGCCTCCCAAGTAGCTAGGATTACAGGCACGTGCCACCATACGCAGCTAATCTTCGTACTTTTAGTAGAGACGGGGTTTCACCATGTTGGCCAGGATGGTCTCGATCTCCTGACCTCATGATCTGCCTGCCTCAGCCTCCCAAAGTGCTGGGATTCAAGCATTCTTAACACTGCTTTCAATGCTGTGTTAATCTGGGGAGGCTAACTGCTGTAATATCTTCATCACACAACACAATATATATTAAATTTTCAAAGTCACTTGCACCAAGCACAATGCAGATATTTCTTGTCTGCTGTCTTTTCCGGTAGTTATATCCTAGAATTCAAGGGTCTTTTTATCCTAACACAGCCACTGCAAACACCTGGCCTTCAAAGTCTCCAGTGATAAGGAAGAGGGAATGGAAGAAGGTGGGCCAGATGTTGACCCACCTTGACCCTCTTACTCACTATGCTCCCTCGCAGTTTCACGTCCAGAAAATATTGGATGTCTCCAAGTGAGGCAAGAGGGCTGTGAAACATGGTAAAAATTACGTCTTTACTTTTTATGATTTATATGCCTTTAGGTTATAGATAAAAATAATATAAATAAAATAAATACCATGTAAATAAAATAATACTCAGCTTTCCTTCCATAACTGAAGAAATATCCATTAAGCTATTACAATTTTGTGCAAAATCAGAGATTTGAATTTAAAAATTTTTTTTGAAAGACACTTCTGGAGGCAGAAATAGATTTTAATAAATTTTTCTATAGCTTATATGATCATTTGTAAAACATTGAGATTTAAATGCTAGCTAAAATGAACAATAGAAAATAATTAGATTTCTGTAAATGTTCTCGTAAAATGTTCTCCCAAATTTAGTGTCACTACATTGCTATAAATGATTTCTAGTTGTTCCTATCTTCTCTAAAACTCATGCTGAATTTACAGTGAAGTAAATTCCTCTGGTGAACTGAATAAGAGTTTTTGGTGGGAAACAGAATAATATGGTAGCAATTATGCAGTCTATTATAATAATTATGCTGATCTTGCTGAGTGCACGATTTTGTCAGCAATTACGCCTTCTAATGCAACACTTTCATAAGTCATTCAACTTTCTCTTGATCATACAGAGGACAATTTTACTTTGCTTTTACCTATCCTAGAATCTTATACTCCTTTAGCTTTGTATTAGATTATTAGACTATGTACCAGAATTTAGCTGTAATATTATACTTTATCAAAAAGTGGTTAAATTTCTAATATTTGTTGAAATATAACCCAAAATATATAGTGATGCTTGACCTAATTTAAAATAAAATATTAAGTTGATCATTATGCTATTTTAAAAATTGTGTAATTTTGAAATTCTATTGTATGCCACTTCATGGAAATTATTTTTGTTCCAAATATATTTTGAAATATGAAGTCATATACATGCATTATCTACTTAAAATGAGTTTCACGCCACATACATTTATTTGTGTGTGTGTATAAATAACCAAAGTTAGTTCCCAGATAATGAAGCAACAGCATACATTATTGTTTTGTTTTTATCTCCCATTGTCTAAGTGTCAAAGAAAGGTCAAATAAAGTCAGGGATGGAGTTAGGGCATAATACATTCTATGTATTGTAAGAGAAGTTGGTAAAAGGCTCTTACGTCTTTCCCGTAGTTCAGAAACACAAAAGAATTTACAAACTATTATCTTTCTGACAGTCAGCGAAATGAAGTATTTGTCTAGCTTTTAGCTGATTTTAGCTTATGCGTATATTATTATACTGCTGCTGTTGAAGAGAAGACATTTCCTTTATCTGCTCTAACCTGGATACTCCCCCCCCCCAAAAGCCAGGTGAACATTTTACAAGATTATTTCACGAGGCAAAAGACAAATGAAAGAGAAAATAAACGGGCATGCATGAGAATTTCTCCCTTGTGGGAGACGCCTCTGCCCCAGTCCTGACAATGGGGTAGTGGTCACCAGGCTTAACTGAGGTCTTCTTGCTATGCAACTGTTAACACAGTACTAACTTGTGCTTTTACTTCAAAAGAAACAGATCTTCCCCTCTGAACATGAGAAATAGAGATTTCTTCTTCTGGAGGAGAATAGCCAGAGTGCAGAAAATAAGCTCTTTCTACCTCATTCACAAAATTTGAGTGTAAGGGATAGTGTGGAGCGTCTGTCTTCATAGTATCTGTACAGACACAGACTTGAATAAATATATAGTATAGATACATATCTGATAGTAAAAGGAATTGTTTAAAAATTGATGCACATCTTTATAAATTTTCAGATTCACTGACCACATAATGTTAAAATAGGCAACATAATTATGCCTACTTTACTGATAAGAAAATTAAATATCAGATACCTAAGATTATAGAATTTATAAGTGGCAAAAGTTGGATTTGGATTCATGTAGACGACTGCTCATATATACACTGTGTTATACACTGATCTATCCTATGACCCTATGATACACACTGATTATATCCTATGTTCTTTATAAACACTGTATCGTACTTTCTGGCTGAATGGGGCTGTTTCATTGATGCCACTTTCTAAGTCCTAGCAGATTTGGAATCCCTAGGGAGGGTCCACATGTACTTAGAAGACATGTTATGTTTCTGGAGTCATGCCAATTAGTGATTGCAGTCACTTATGGAAGTTCAATGGTAGTACTTGATGGTGGCGCTGATTCTTACATCTTTTCCTCTAAAACAAAACATCCAAAGAAACCTTTTAACAAGTTATAGCATTCCAGTCACTTCTGAAATTACCAGTGGCTATACAGCCATAAAATACCACAATATTATGACAGTGTTGCCTATAGAAATTGTTTCAAAAAGAAATTTTTTTTTTTGAGACAGGGTCTTGCTCTGTCACAAACTGGGGTGCAGAATACAGTGGTGTGATCACGGCTCACTGCAACCTCTACCTTACTTAAAGCGATCCTCCCTTCTCAGCCTTCCAAGTAGATGGAACCAGAGGCATGCACCGGGCTCATGTTTGTATTTCTTGTAGAGTCAGGGTTTCACCACATTGCCCAGGCTTCAGGTTCTTGAAGTTAATAAAACATTTGAATTTGTACATCTAAATCACTTTTATATTTGAAATGACCACATCCAAAGTTTGGGTTTTAATTTTTTAAAAATCAGTGTAATAAATTCAACTGGTGCATTAAATACATTCCTGTATGTTTACTTATTAAATTAAATAAATACATATGTTCAGCAATTTAGTAGTATTTAAGACACCAAGAGACAATATCCATCATAATCAGTGATTCTTTTGTTTTCCAAGGTGTGTTTTCATTCATTTTACTTTGTATATTATTATGCTTCCTGTTGTGTTTCCATAAAGCAGAAATTTATATTATGGTAGTATGTGCACTCTCCAAGAGAAATTAATGTATAGCCAGGCAAAATGGCTCATACCTATAATCCCAGCACTTTGGGAGGCCTAGGGTGGATCATGAGGTCAAGAAACAGATATCATCCTGGCCAACATGGTGAAACCCCATCTCTACTAAAAATACAAAAATTAGCTGGACGTGATGGTGCGCTCCTATAGTCCCAGCTACTTGGTAGGCTGAGGCAAGAGAATCGCTTGAACCCGGGAGGTGGAGGTTGCAGTGAGCTAAGATCACATCACTGCATTCTAGCCAGATAACAGAGCAAGACTCCGTCTCAAAAACAAACAAACAAAAAGAAATTAATGTATAATAATTAGTTGTAGGCATCATCTGTTTGTTTATAGTTCTCAGGTTCTTGGCAGAAGACAGAGACTTGGGAAATGACACTTGTGGTCATCACATGTCCATAATCTTGTAAGTACAAAGGTCTTCATCCACTTTGAACCACAGGGCAGAAAACAGAAGAGGACATTTTATATAGCATTTTCTTGCTTCTTGTTCTCAAGGAGTATGAGTTTATATACCACGTATTTATTTTCTTATCCAGATAAATTGTAGCACCAGGAAGTTTGTTGTGTCAGTAGTGTTATAAGCACATAGGGTCAAGTTACCGGATTTTGGTGTATATCTCTGGAAGTGCATTCAGGCCACCACAAATGTCAGAGGTATAGAGTTATTAGCGAAAGCTCTGCAAGGAGGCCTCCAGCAGGAGACATGAGCCTGAGAGCAGAGGCTGTTTAGCAAGCTGAATGTGTTGTCTCCAGGTGTGTCCAGATTATCTAAAACCTCATAAAGAGTGCATCCTCTTTTATTTCTATTTTCATAGTATTCAGAATTACTGAAGTAACATCCTGGCTGCATTATAAAATCACTGAAAAAAATATGTTATTTGTAATATTAGAACTTATGTAATTGGTATCTTGCAAGAAGTCTATAAATTCAGTCAACAATGGCTTTTAACTTCTTTTTAAAATTTGTGTAGTTAGTTTTGACAAATACATAGAAAGAAAAACTGTATGTTTTGAGTGGTAGGGTTGCTTAAGAACTTTAGAGCAGAAAGAATGAAGTTTTATTCATTAGATGAATCTTGATTGAGTACTGTAAAATCAGAATAACGACACCTAACCCAGTGGCTTCTTAAAGTGATGTTAACTTCAATTGTGCCTAAGAACTGCATGGAATATTTGTTGAAATGCAGATAATTAGGCTCTGGGCCAGTCTTATTGAATCTAATGTTTTGTTGGTGAAGATTTTGAAAACTAGTTTTAAAGAACATGTACTATATAATTCTTAACATTAAACTTTAAGAAACTGGTTTGTCTGTTAGATAATAGGGTTGCTAAATATTTCATAAGACACTGGAAAAATGTCATATGTCCAAATACATTATATTTCTATTACTTACATGTACAATTTTATTATAGTTTATATCTGTATATAGTTTTTATCCATAACCATAATATATATTAGAATTAATTGTCATACAATTAATTTTTAGGTATATATACACCAATCACAGAAATAATTATATTAATTATAAAATTAATTCAAACGAATGTTAAATTATAATTTCACAGGCAATTATTTCAAGATTTGAATCATTTGAAAAATTACTTTAGTATATATTTCAGGGACTAATTTTGTTCTTATGAAAT
Source organism: Ateles fusciceps (assembly GCA_036589455.1). Taxonomy (NCBI): domain Eukaryota; kingdom Metazoa; phylum Chordata; class Mammalia; order Primates; family Atelidae; genus Ateles; species Ateles fusciceps. The sequence goes on along the minus strand of JAZHEH010000174.1, from coordinate 7,349,148 downwards.
AGTATGTTTTAATTTGGAGAAATGGATAGTAAGACTTGAGCATTATACTTTGCATGTTAAGCCTAAAATATTTCCATACAATTCTCATAAAATTTGATTTCAGTTGCTTCATTCTTTTCTATGGAAAATTTATTTGCTATTCATCACACTGCTTGAGTGTCACTGAAGTTTTAGTAGTGTTTACACCTCATACTGAATTAGTATAAGTTGTGTATTGAGACTGTGATAAAGAATATTCAATTTCCTCTCTTTATTAAATTTTTTAATTGATTTTTTTTTTTTTGGTTAGAGAGAGAGGCTCACGATGTGACCCAGGCTGGAGTAGAGTAGTGCTATGACGACTCACTACAGTCTTGAATTCCTGGGCTCAAGCAATCCTTCAACCTCAGCCTCCTGAATAGCTGGGACTACAGTCATGTACCACCACCACGCCTGTCTAATTTTTTTGTTTATGAGACAGGATCTTGCTATATTGCCCAGCCTGGTCTAGCTTCTTCATAGAATTTTTAGATTTACAGTGCTCATGTTTAACTGGGAAAGTATCTCTTAACTTTCAAATGCAGTGTTTCTATGTAGACTCTTAGAAATTGCCAGATGGATGAGATATTCATTGTTGCTGGTAAGGTCTTGTACTAAAGTGATGCTTATAAACCTCAAAGACAGAGTGTCCACTGATTTCAAATTGAGTCCATGTGCCTGCTGGCAGGGCACAACATAGAAAATGCTTTCAGATTTGAAAAGGGTCACACTGGAAAGGTTATGGTTGACTCTGGCATCAGGAGAAAATGCTTTGAAGCTTTTCTCTAGCTGTGTGTGTTAAGCATTTACGGGCATATTGTTTTAATAGACTGGGATTCTTATCTGTGGTGCATTTAAAAAGAAATGAGCATGCTTATCTGCAGAGCTCCTCTGAAGAAAGTTAAAAGTTAACAGCCTGTGGCTCAAAGAGCTGACACAGAAAGTCAAGGTGTGTAAGAAATTATGTTGCCGTGTTCAGTTCAACAAGAAAAACACATTTTGACTTCTTCTATACCAGCATAATTATTTTCTAACTATTTTTCTCTGACACAGCCATTTATCTACCTGAGCACCAGATTGCTCAAATAATTGTAATTCATAATATGGCCCTAGGGTCTTTGAATATTTTAATTGACTACCCTAGAAATTATATGTACATCAAAGGGTAACCTTACAGGGGATAATAATGCATCGTAACATAGAGACTGCATTTTAAAAGATTGGTTTCTCCCCCTCAGTGCTTTCTCATTTTGACATCTGAAATTGCTTTTCTCAAATCTGTCTACAAGTTTAGATACAACATAGTTAAGTGAGTTTCTCAGTGTTTGAAAGGATGATGAAGTTTAGCTTGCCATGAGTTGTAACTTTAGAGAAGAAAAAGAAAACCAAGAGTTCCACATTCCACAGTTTTGCTTGAGAAATTTTTAATGATGTTTAATCTCAAAAGGTCCCATTTAAATGGAAATAGAGTAAAACAGATTTTCTCTTTGCTTTTATTCTGTGAACATATGAAATCATAAAGGAAATTGGGAGTTTGGAGAGTTACAGCAATAGTGCTTCACACTGCTTTCTTTAGCTTCGAATATATTTTTTTCCAGGAAAATCACTTGGCACAGCTGAATAGTCACATTACTCCTACTTTGTGTGACCTTTCTGTGGAATAAAGTGTGCTTCTCTTCTAAAAATGCACATTCCCTAACAATAGTTAATTCCAAAATTAATTTTGTTCTCTGAATGAATGGCTAACAGACTCACGAGATTTCACAGTCTTAACCTGTCAGCGACAGTGTTCATAAAATTATTGAAAGAAATCCAGGTGTCTGAACTGAGTTCAAGAAATACAAAAGGATGATATTATTGCACGCTACTCTTTTCCTTCGCAATATCCTTACACAAGAAGACAGGTCCAGATATGTGAACTCTAAGGAAGTTGCTATTTTATTTGCATTTAATAGAACTTATTCCTTGGATGTAGTACTTGAATTTCACCAGATAGTCTTAACATTATCATAATATTGATTTCAATAACAAATATTTTTCTTAAAATACACACATACATTTAAGATTATAGCTATTTATATGTCCTATATAAATATTTATTAATTTTGATGCAGACAGAATTTTTTGAAGAACTAAAAACTTAAAATCTATGTAACAGATCTCTCTCCCCAAATACACATACTTATTCCTCTGAATTCATTAAACTTGGTGTCCTTCGTTATGTACATTTTTCTACAAGCAGAATCAGAACTTGAGATAAACCCTGGCAAAAAAGACATAATTTTATAGTCTGGTTAGAGCCATTATTGTTGAATACAAATTTTGATCTTTAAAATTTAACCTACTGTAGTTATGATTTCATAAAATTCTACTTTTTTCTAGTCCATGGTTACTTATTTTATTTATATGTTTTCTTATTAATATTTAGATCAGATGTTTAAAATTAGAATATCAATACCAGAAACAAACATCTATATTTTGCATTTTGGTTCTCACTGAGGGTGAAGAATCAGGTTTTGTCTTTTTATTCTACCCCCACGCCAGCCACCCTGGCATCTTGTTACATAAACGCCTGCAATAATCTGTATGAAAATAATATTATGAGTTTTTAAAAATATATATATAACTCCATTTCTAAGTCACTGATTCTTTCCTTCAAAGCATCTGCTTGAGGTTTATCAAAGGATGATAGCCTTTGAATTGTCTTTGAAGACACTGGAGTTGAGTATACACGGTAACAATGCTTCATCAGTATCAACACTAAAGCTTGAAAGTTGAGAAGTTAGAATGTAAAATACTTAATAGCTTGAATTGAAACTATTAACTCATAGTTTTAACTACTAACTGTGGGTAATTAAGAAGCCATAATCTGTCCTGCTCCATCTCAATCCTCGGCTCATCCAAATGTCTATGATGTAGTAGATTTTCAATCAAATGTTATTTGAATGAATGTTGCATTAGACAGACCAGGTGTTTATTAACAAGCCATCACCACCTGAGACTTTATAGTTTTGATTCGTATAAAATTGAAGGGGTACAAGTGTAGTTTTGTTACATGGATATAATGTGTCATGGTTAAGTCTAGGCCTTTAGTGAAACCATCACCTGAAAAATGAGTGTTGTATCCATTATGTAATTTCTCATCTCTCATTCCCCTCCCACACTCCTACCCTTCTTAGTCTCCAATGTCTATCATTCAACACTTTATGTCCAATCACGTGAGATTTTAATTGGTACACTACCGCCATGACATACAGAATCGGTCCAGTTTGCTGCTAAACATGATGACAACATTCTCAATTTGATAGTGGGCAATGTCACTGGTATCATTTTATGCCAAATATTCATAACAGCTATTTTTCACTGTTTTAAATTAGGGCACAGTTTTTTAAAAAAGCACAAACAAAGCATAAACAAATTTTAGAATACTGACTTTTCTTAAGTCTATTATACCACAGAGAAATTAATCAGAAATCATTTTCATTAAATAAATAGAATGTTACATATGTATTAACTTTTATAATATTTTAATAACAAGTTAAAGTGTTTAACTTCAATCTCTTTCAGGTGATAAAATGCATATGTAAATGTGTGCTTTTTAACCTCCTACCCTATCCCAAAAACTGGGAGATCTCAATTTGTAACTCTTTCCCACTACTTTTTTATTGAGCTATGAGTAATATCAGTAAATTTAACCATATTGTGTCTCAGACTATGAATATGAATATCCCTAAATTTATTGAGTTTTTATTTGCTTTATTCATCAGTGTTTTGGAATTTTCTGCATAGAGGGCATGCTCGTTATTTTGTTAGACTTATATTTAAGTATTCTTTTGGTGCCATTACAAATGATGTTTTTATTGGTTTCAAATTCCTATCGTTTATTGCTAGTATGTAGGAAAACAACAAAGTTTTTAATGTTGGTTTTGTAAACTAAGCTCACATTTTAATTCTAGGAGGATTTTTAAAAAAATAAATAATGATATTGTCTGTGAAAAGACACAAGTTTATTTCTTTCCTTTTCAACTTCATGCTTTGTGTTTATTCTCCTTGCCTTATTTTACTTATCAGGACTTTCAGTGTGTTGTTGAATGGACGTGGGGGAAGGGGGAAATCCTTGTCTTGTTTTTTATCCTGGGGTAAAGCATTTAGTCTCTCACCATTCAATATGTAACCTGTAGGTTTTCCGTATATATCCTTTCCTTGGTGGAAGAAATTACCTTGTATTCTTGCGTATTCCTAGAATAAACTCTTTTATATACTGCCAGATTTAATATGCTAAGATTTTGTTAAGGAGTTTGAATCTATGTTCATAAAAGACATTTGTCAATAGATTTCTTGTATGTTTGACTGGTTTTAATGTAAGGGTAACACTGGCCTCATAGAATGAGTTAGACACTGTTCCCTCCATTTTCCAGCAGTTATTATATAGAATTGGTATGATTTATTTTCTAAGGATTGGTAGAATTGACCAGTGAAACTTAGCACTGGCATTTTAACTTTTTGGAAAATTTTTAACAACTAATTTAACTTTAAAAATTAGTTGCGTGGCTATTCAAGATTATCTGTTTCTCCTTGTATAAATTTTGGTAGTTTATATCTTTCAAAAATTTGCCTATTTTGTCTAAATTGTCAAATTTATGAGGAAAAAGTTGTTCAAAGTATTCCCTTATTAGCCTTTTAATGTCCACGGGTGAGTAGTCATGACCCCAGTTCAAGTTCTGCTATTGGTAATTTGTTTTCTCTGTTCCTTGGTTATTTTGTCTAGAGGCTTATCAATTTTGTCAATATTTTCAAGGAAACCACTTTTGGTTTTGTTATTTCTGTTGTTCTATGTTTTGAATTTTGTTAATTTCAGCTCTCATTTATAGCATTTTCTCTCTTGTGCTTGCTTTGAATTTAAATTAATTATTTTGATTTTTTTGTTATTGATGTTTTAAATTACTGATTTTAGATTTCTCATTTTCTAATACATAGATTTACTGTTTACCTTTGCCTCTAATTTGCATTTGCATCCCTTAATTTTGATAAATTATAGTCTCATTTGTGCTTAGTTCAAAATAGTTTAAATTACTTTTGAGACTTTTTTGACCCATATATTGTTTACAAGTGTGATGCTTAATCTCCAAATATTTTGGGATTTTCCAATTCTGTTATTAATTTAACTAGTTATTTCATTGAATAGAGTATTTCATTATTGTTTGAGAACATATTTTGCATAATTTCTATACAGAAAGTTATATTTTGTGGTCCAGAATGTGCTTTATCTTGGCAATTGGTTCATGAGAGCTGGAGAAAAATGTGAATTCTGCTGTTGAGGGAATATTCTAAAATGTCAATTAGATCAAGTTGACTATGTTGTTGTTCAAGTTAACTATCCCCTTACTAATTTTTCTGCAGGCATGTTTTATCAATTACTGAACAAGAGGTGTTAAAGTCTCCAGCTATGATAGTAGATTGATGTTTTAATCTTTGAAGTTCCACCTGTTTTTGCCTCAAGTATTTTGATGCTCTGTAGTTAGGTACATGCACATGAAGAATTGTTTTTTTTTTTTAGAGAACTGACCTTTTTATCATTATGTGATGCCCCTCTTTATCCCTGATAATTTTGCTTGTTCTGAAGATTGATATATCTGAATTAATTTAGCTATTCCAACTTTCTTTTGATTTATGTTAGCATGGTATATTTCTCCCCCACTTATTTATTTTTACTCTACCTGAGAGTTTGTATTTTAAGTTGGTTTCTTATACACAAATTATATATGAGCTGATTTTTTGATCCACTTTGAGTGTTTCTTTTAGTAGGTATATTTACACCATTCATAGTAAAGAGAATATCAATATAGTGGGAATAATATCATTCATATGTGTAACTGATAAATATTTATGTTTTTTATTTCTTTCCTTCCTTCATCTTCTGCCTTTTCTGATCTTAAAGAACTATTTTACATAATTCTATTTTGCTCCCGTTTGTTTATTATAAAGTAATATTATTATCATGTCTTACTCAATATGACATTTATTTTCTAAACATTTCTAGTGATTAATTTAGGGTTTATAATAATAAAATAAGTATACCTTCAAATAATACTTCATCAATTAACATGTACAACAGGTACATATAACAAAATATTTTCAATTCCTCCCTCTAGTCCCTTGTGACATTGTTGTCACCCATTTTACTTTTATATATTCTGTACCATGCGCTATATTTTTAGTATGACTTTTCACTGACATTTATCTTTAGATCAATTAAGAAAAATAAGACATTTTGTTTTACTTTCATTTACTCTTTTCTGACATTCTTTTTCGAAGTAAATTTAAGTTTCTGACCAACGTTTATCTTCTTCTGCCTGAACTTATTCTTTTAAAATTTCTTTAGGGCAGTTCTGCTTGCAGTGATGTCCCTCTGTTTTTGTAATTATGTTCCTTATTTTCTTTTTAGTTAAGACAGGGAGGCTGGAATGGGGCTGGAGTGGGGCTGATGGGCCAGAGTTCCTGTGCACCAGCTAAAATGAGATTTTCTTATTGGCTTCTGATGATTACTTTCTTGAGATTAAACAAGTCTTCTTTCTTTTTTTTCAGAAGAATGAAAGATCAGGGTGAATCTCACAATAACTAAACTCTCATCTACCTACCAGAGTCCTAGAGGTTAAGGTTGAGCTTCACGATGAGACCTGGTAGAGTGCCTGGAGTAAAAGCCTGTGAAAGTGTCTGGGAGGTGGGGGCTATGACTATGGCCCCCAGGAGGTTCTCATTCTCATGTTAGCTGACACTTGGCCTCTAGTAATTCATGAAAATTTCTACTTTAATGGTTTTATTGGTTTACGGGATCCTCTAGCTTCTGCTCTAGGTAAGTTAATCTGAGGTCCTGTGTCTACCTATAGAGTAGTTGAAGTTGCGGATGCTGTTTGGGGCCTTTTTCAGGCACATATGGTGAACCGCAGTTTGGGCCTTTGAGATATTGGGGCAAGAATTCTAACCTCATATGCTGCTAATTATTCTGCTTTTGAGAAATAGTGCTTGGCCTGCTATACACATGTAATAGAAACCAAGTGCTTTGATCATCGGGCCACCAAGTTACTGTGGGACCTGAGCAACCCATCATAAACTGGGCATCCTCTGACACAGCAAGTCATATAGTTGGGCATACACAGTAATACATCTTCAAAGGAGTGAGCCTGAATAGTCTCAAAAGGCACAGGTCAGTTACATGTAGAAGTGGCCCGCTTGCCCATAGTCCTCACTTCTGTTGCACAGCCTGCTCTCTCCCAGCCTGCACCGGTGGCCTCATGGGGAGTTCTGTGTGATCAATTGACATAGAAAAATAAGACTTGGGCTTGCTTTGCAGATGGTTCTGCCTGATATGTGGGCACCACTCTGAAAGTAAACAGATGCAATCCCTTCTCTGGGACACCCCTGAAGGACAATAGTGAAGGGTAATCTTCCCAGAGGTCAGAACTTCAGGCAGTGCACTTGGTTGTGCCCTTTGCCTTGAAGGTAAAATATTTAGGCATGAGATTATATTCTGGTTCATGGATATTAGCCAATGATTTCGCTGGATGGTCAGGAACTTGGGAGGAATATGATTGAAAAATATATTAAAAAGTTGATGATCTAATAATTCCATAGATAGAATGATCTGTTATTTGGGTATCAGTCACACTCTTTCCCCAGCCACCTCTGTCATAACCCAATGGGTTCATGAACAAAGTAGCCATGGTCACAGGGACGGAGGTTAGGCATGGGCTCACCAATGTGGAAAACCACTCACCAAAAATGACCAGGCTATGGCCACTGCTGAGTGCTCAATCTGCCAGCAGTGGAAACCAACCCGGAGCCTCCAGGATGATACCATTCTGTGGGATAATCAACCAGCTACCTGGTGTCAGGTCGATTAGATTGGACTGCTTTCATCATGGAAGTTGTAGCATTCTGGCAACTACTTTGAATATTGATTTGTCTCGATACATGCAATAGTTCTTCCAATAAATGCCATTTATTTACCTACAAGATGCCTTATCCACTATCATGGTATTCTCCACAGAATTGCTTTTCATTAAGAAACTCACTGAATAACGAAATGCAGCAATTGGCCTATTCTCATGGAATTCACTGGTCTAGCATATCCCCCACCACCCCAAAGCAGCTGGCTTGACTAAGCAATCTTACCGGGCCAGCTAGGTGACAATCCATTGTAGGGCTGCTGAGATTCTTCTAGATAGTGTATGCTCTGAATCAGTGTCCTATATAGGTGCTGTTTCTCCAATAGCTAGAATTCATGGGTCCAGGAATCAAGGTGTGGAAATGGGAGTGATGTTACTATTATCTCAGGTGACCCGCTATCACAACTTTTGCTTCCTCCTCCCATGATGTTAGGTTCTGCTGGCCCAAAGGTTTTAATTCCAAAGGGAGGAATGTTTCCACCAAAAGACACAACAGTGATTCCACTGAATGGCAAGTTAAGACTGCCACCCTGTCAACTTCAGAAGTGATTTATGGTTTCGGTTGGAGTGATTGATGTTGACCAGCAAAAGAAAATCGGACCATTACTCACAATGGAGGGGAAAAATAAATACATCTGGAATACAGGAGGTTTCTTGAGGAGTCTTAGTATTACCATGCCCTGTGATTAAGGTCCATGGGAAATTACAACCACTCAATCAAGGCAGAGCTGCTAACAGTCCACACATTTCAGGAATAAAGATTTGGGTTACCCCACATGGTGAAGAAACCATGACCTGCTAAGGTGCCTGGTGAAGTCAAAAATAAATACAGAATGGGTGGTAAAGTAAGGTAGTTATAAATACCAGTTATCTCAGAAGTGAGTACTGTAATTGTCATGAGTATTTCCTCCATATGTTATTATGAAAATGTTTGTGTGTATTTATACATATATTAAGCAAATATTTTTGTTTTCTCTTCATTCCCTTATAGTGCAACATAAAACATATTAACTTTATTTATTTATTACTTTTTACGTGAGCATCAAAAAATTGTTTTCTTTTTTTACATCAACAAAAAAATTGTATGTATTTACTGTGTACAGCATGATATTTTGAAGATATATACATAGTGAATTTACTAAATCTGGCTAATTACCTTATATAGTCATCATTTTTGTTTTGTAAGGAATACTTTACAAAATACTGTCTTAGCACTTTTCAAGAATACAATATATTATTAACTGTAGTCCCTATGTTGGTAAAATTGATCTCTTGAACTTACTCTTCCTAACTGAAATTTTGTATCTTTTGGTCAATATCTTCCCAACCACCTGGCTGCCAACTACCCCAACCCCTGGCAACCAACATGCTATTCTCTGTCTCTATGACATCGACATTTTTTAGAGTCCATATCTAAAAAGTGGGTGAGAACATGCAGTATTTGTTTTTTTTTTTTGTGCCTGGTTTATTTCAATTAACACAATATCCTCCAGATTCATCCATGTTGTCACAAGTGACAGGATTTTATTTTTTGTTTTGTTTTGTTTTGTTTTGATACAGGGTCTCGGCGTCTATGGCCATATCACCCTAACGCGCCCGATCTCGTCTGATACAGGGTCTCGCTCTGTCACCCAAGCTGAGTGCAGTGGCGCAATCATGGCTGATTGCAGCCTTGACCTCCTGGACTGAAGCGATGGTTCCACCTGAACCTTTTGAGTAGTGTGGATCACAGGCACATGCCACCATGCCTGGCTAATTTTTAATTTTTTTTTGTGGAGAAGAGGTCTCACTATATTGCTTAGGCTGGTCTCGAACTCCTGAACACAAGTGATCCTCTTCCTCAACCTCCCAAAGTGCTGGGATTACAGGCATGAGCCACCAGACCTGGCTAATTTAAATTCTTTTATATAGCTTTTTAATAGTTGAATAGTAGTCCATTGTGTGTGTGTATTGTGTGTGTGTGTGTGTGTCAGATTAAGCATTATTATGATTACAATGTAGTGTTTATGATTACAACATAGTATTTAACTCATGGGACATTAGAAGATTAAACAATGATCACGGACTTTCTCCTCTAAGGAAGAGATTGGTGTGTTTTAGGTTGTATGCAGGATGGTCATATTATGCTAGGTGGAATCATGACCCTGATATTGTCTTTGTTTGAAAATTAAACATGGTTTACAGAGATGCATATGGGTGCTAAATTGACAAGAGGTGGACTTGTGATCATCAGTTTTATGTGTCAACTTGATATCTGGTAAAACATTCAAGACATATTTGTGAAAGTGTTTCTGCGAGAGATTAACATTTGAATTGGTGAAGTAAGTAAACCACATTGTTCTCTACAGTGCTAGTGGGTATTATCCAGCCTGTTCAGACTCAGAATAAATTATATGCCAGCTTTCCTGATTCTCCAGTTTTCAGAAAAAATGTATCAAGACTTGTCAGCTTCCATAATCTTGTAAGCCAATTCCCATAGTAAATTTCCTCTTATATATGCATCTATATGTTGTTGGTTTTGTCTTTTTGGAGAAAACTGATTAATGCAATCTATAATCTCTATAGTAGATGCTCCCCTAGACTAGCTTCCTTGTGTATTTTGCCCTTATCACCTGTTTTGATTTTGTGTGTGTGTGTTTTCATTCACATTTGGAAGAAAAGTAGAACAGCATTAGTTCTGTTAGCTAACACAAAGGAGTGCCATGTCCTTCCCATTTACTGAAACCAAAACTTTAAGGGACTGAAAAGTCATGTGGAATAATGAGAAAAAAATGCAGGCCCTAGTTTAAGTTCTCTAGGTTAGAATCCTCATAGAACCTGTCACATGGGGTTTATGGGAGTATTAAATAATGGAAAGATAAATACCTAGAAAATGATAAGTGCCAATCAGGGTGATCAGTTGTCCCAGTTTGCTTGTGACTTTCCCAGTTTTAACAGTAGGAGTCCAATGCCTAGGAAACCCCTCAAACATGAGCAAACCGAGGCAGCTGGTCACCCTAATGATGGATAATGTGTAATGTGCCAATACATATTAGCCATTTTAAGTATCATCTAAAATTCAGAACTGTGACTAAAACTTTTGTGGCCTTTGGAAATTACCATGAAGGTAGCTTTAATCATATTTTAAAAGCTCATTTATTGGTACACGCAAGGATATCCTTAGCAATACACGTCTTACTCCACCTTTCTGTATTTTTATTCTTGAATTGGAAGCAGGGCTTTTAAAATTCCAGGTTTCAAATTATGAACATTTTGAATGTTGACGACCCACGTCAAGCCCTACCTTTTGAGGTTTCTCTAACCATAATCATCAGCCCATTGAGAAAATCCTGTGAATACAGCTTTCTGCCACACTGAATATATTTCTCCTTCACAGAAAGACTCTGAGGAAATATAAAACATATCATGCCAGAGCACTGTGAAAGCCCTTATCCAGGGAGAAATTAATTTGTGCAGAAAGTTTTATATATTTACAATACTGAATACAGTAAAAAGCCAATCCCCTCAGAGAAAATAAATCATACTCTTTTTCCTAAAATTTGAATACTTGATATGGTTTTATTTTACATAAAAATTTATTTTATAATCACTCTTAGGGATTTTTTTTTCACTTCGTAGATTTATGCTTTTAGCAGACTCTCTGCTATACTTTTCTCCCACCAATTTTCTCTGGTTTCTCAGCAGCATTTACATGGTTCCTTTTAAAATTTAAAAGGAACAACCATGGTTCGTTTTAAAATTTCAAAGTAATTCTGAAGTGTTGGAGCTATCCTGAGGCACTATTTTTTATTGTTGTTTTAAGCTGTAACATAATCTTTTTTTCTCAGTGGGTAGGAGGGAAAGTGACGTGTCATATGGTTCACAAAATATGCATTCGGGATGGGATTTTCACTTCTCTCCGTAATAGCAGAAAGCATCCTGCGGAGGGTGGTCCAAGAGCAAACAACCAAAGTGACACAGACTTACCTCCCTATCCTCTATTTTACCAACTGTACAGATAACGATATTAGGGTTCTCCAGAGGAAAACAACAAATGGAATAGATATAGACATGGATACAGTCATAGACATAGGTAATACAGTGAAACATTTATTATGAGGGATTAGCTCATGCTATTATGGCAGCTGTGAATTCCCACAATCTGCTCTCTGCAAGTTGGAAGCTCAAGAAAACCAGTGGTGTTGGTTGCAATCCAAATATGAAGGTCTGAGGACCCAAAGAGCCAATTGTGAAACTACCAGTTCGTGACTGAATGTCTGAGAACCAGGAACTCTAATATCTGAGGGCAGAAGTTGGATATCCCAGCTCAAAAAGAGAGAGAATTTACCCATCCTCCACCTTTTTGTTCTATTCAGGCCATCGAAGGATTGGATAATTCCAGCTCACATTAGAGAGGACCTTGTGTCTTACTGAGTTCACTAATTCCAGTGCTAACCCTTACAGACACAGCTGGAGATAATGTTATTCAACTATCATGACATTCTTTAGTCCAATCAAGTTGACACATAAAATTAACCATCTTGTAGATAAACTGGGTTTGTCACAGGTAGGGTTCCCTGAGAAGTGGAGTTGGAGATACATATCAAGTGCAGAGCTTTGTCTAAGAATGAATACCCATGAACACAAAAATAAAAAAATGGAAGAGGGAACTAGGAGAGGTTGGGTTGTGATATAGTGACAACAAACCCCCAGTTGACCTTACAGGCAATGCGAAGCTGAGATGGCCTTCAGTAATGGCCTGTGATGAAACTAGGGGTCTGGAAACTTGTTAACAAAGAAATTAAACTGGTACGTGCATGCGATCAAGACACATAGCATATGACTAGTTAGTTGCTGGACACAGGCTGACAAAGGGGCAGGTACAAGTGGGATAATAGACTACGCACAGTGGCTCACGCTGGTAATCTGAGCTCTTTGGGAGGCCAAGGCGGGTGGATCATCTGAGGTCAGGAGTTCAAGACCAGCCTGGCCAACACAGTGAAACCCCATCTCTACTAAAAATACAAAAATTAGCTGGGTGTGGTGGCGGCAACTATAATCCAAGCTACTTGGGAGGCTGAGGTAGGAGAATCGCTTGAACCTGGGAGACAGAGATTGCAGTAGCCAAGATCAGACCATTGTACTCCAGCCTGGGTGACAAGAGTTAAACTCTGTCTCAAAAATTAAAAAAAAAAAAAGAAAATAAATAAAAGAGGTATACTAACTGAGAGCAGTCTGATGGCAGCACTCCCAGCAGCCATCAGACTGGACCTCGTTCTGCAAGGGTATCTGGGCAGCACATAATATTTCCATTCCCTGTTTGAAGAGGACCAAGCCTTGTTTCAGAGATTAATTGCTCTTAGAACCAACAAAATATCAGAATATTGGTAAAGTAGTCCCATTGCTTAGGAAGTTTCTTGATTTTTAAAATATGTCAGTGAATGATGAATCAATAAATGATTTGGTTTCACATTTACATCTCTGAAGTTTTGACTTATATACAAAAATCATGACATATTCTCAAGCCAGAAATTTCATTAAAACATGAATAAGATGGGCATAGACTGAGCACTGCTGTGGCATCACATTCCCAGATCCTTGTGTTTCAATGTTGCTTTCACAATCGAAAGTTTTCAAATTCCAGATATCTTCAAAGGCACCATCACAACTCTGGCTTCAGGCAGGCTCTCTCCTCTCAGTAGCATGGTCCTCCACATCCAACAGCATTCTCCTAATTCTGTCCCCAAATCCCAAGCTTTCAAATAACTCTCTGTTGATGCTGTGCAATGTCTGTGAGAGTAATTTCTAATCAAGACCAAAATAGTGAAAACATATACAGTGGATTTTGGACACATGCAACAATCAGGCTAGTTTCACGAAAACAAAGGTTACTAAAAGCAAGTCAAATATACAGTGTTGCTAAGGACTGTGGCAAATGAATCCCCCACAACCTGCTTTACTATATATTCACTATTTTTTTTTTTTGAGACAGAGTCTTGCTCTGTTGCCAGGCGCCAGGCTGGAGTGCAATGGCACAATCTCAGCTCACTGCAACCTCTGCCTCCTGGGTTCAAGCAATTCTCCTGCCTCAGCCTCCCGAGTAGCTGGGACTACAGGTGCCTGCCACCACGCCCAGCCAATTTTGTATCTTTTAGTAGAGACGGGTTTCACCATGTTGGCCAGGTTGGTCTCAATCTTTTGACCTCATGATCTGCCCGCTTGGCCTCCCAAAGTGCTGGGATTACAGGTGTGAGCCACTGCACCCGGCCTATATTCACTATTTTGAAACATTCTTTCTTATTAGCTTTTTACCAAAAGTTTTATAAGTAACCAGGAATGACATGTAAAATGAAACAATATCCTTATATTATGACAAAAATTCAATACTTTATAAGATAGAATGATGGAGATGTTTGCATGCATGCAAGTACTCTCAGTTATATATATTTTATAATAATTTCTGTGTTGAGTTCTATGAATTGTTCTATATTTTTATGACAGTCTCTAAATGAAGATATAGACAGAGGCATTTTTTTTTTTTTGGCATGGGACTATTGATCTGTTTCACCTTATCAATGTCAAAATAATACTAATATTATATATTTTTAACTTTAATTTTTTATTTTTTTCTCAAGTTCTATTTTATTATTTTTTTTTCCTCAAATTCTATTCTACTTCTTAGCCCACCACCTATGAGCTTTCTTTCTCTCATATTTATATTATCTGGAAATGTAGCTCCCATTTATGTTTTTCCTTTAAGTAGTCAACATTTACTAAGTGGTAAAATGTGGCTAAAAGCTACACACTTGTTAATTCAAATTGCCACTTTGAATTTTTCCACCTGTCTGGCTTACTTGTTTCAAACAAATTTGTAAGCATGAATTTACAAACCCTTGGTGAAACTCTTTAATTGCCACAGAAATCTTAGGATAAAACTGTTCTATGCAATTGTAGACAAGCTTTGAAAAAAAATATTTACCAGAGGCTTTTAGACAGAAACCTAAATTTACTTATTTCCTGAGTAATTCCCATGACAAATTTTTCCAGCAATCAGGCAAGGTTTACTTATAACCTTTTTCTTGATGCAAACATCCTGCTTATTTGCATAAATTGTACTGTTATAAATGTATTTGTTTGTACATAAAATTATTTTATAATGCTGTTCTTTCATTCAACTTTAAATCGATCTTTTTTGATTTTGAAAACTATGTTTTTTGATAAACTTCACTCCTGGTAAATAGGGGTAAATAGAAGTAAGCATCTATAAAATTTTCCTCATTCTACATGAAAATAAGTGCTAGTTGGACACATGGTATGAGTTATAAATATTATAATGAGTACTATATACAATGTATTATGTATATTAATATGTAAATATATGCAATATACTAAGTTCATTTCACTTCGTTAGAGTGATAGCAAAACTTGTTAGGTATTTTCATGTTTTATTTCATACTGTTATAATAGTCTCAGTGTTTTGTTTTGTTTTAGGATGGACAGAATAGGGAACTATCATTAATAACATTGTATTGTCTCCTGAAAATTTGTCAAAAGTAGATTTTAGATTCCCTTTCCTACCATCCCCCACCCCCCACCACACACACACACACACACACACACACACACACACACACACAAAGGGAAACTATAGAAGGTGATGAATATTTTAATTTGTTTGACTGTAGTAATCATTTCACTATATCAAAAATCATGTTGTATACTTTTAATTTATATAATAAAAATACATTTAAATATATATATAGTTTTTAACATTCTAATACTCTATCAATTTAATGAATTGATATACTATATTTTTATTTAGTTTACCAAATTTCTACTTACCAAAAAATTCAAAGTTTATATTGCTAAGCTGGGGGCGTATTTTAAAATATTCTGTTCACCAAAAAAGCTTAAATATAAATTTTACTTTTGGTATAGCTGTATTTTTTTAAGATCACAAGTCATTTTCACATATATTGTTTCACTTACTTTTGGCTTTTCTTAATTGATTTTTTTTGTATTGTTTTCCTACAGAATTCATGTTCATGTTTTATTGAACAGAAACAATTATATTCTATTACTATGTAAATTGTCCTTGAAAAGTATATTTCCTCAAATCAATGATCTCACATTTTGCTGGTTTTATATATTCCTTATTATAATAGCAATTATTGAAACTGAATTAGTGGAGACAAATTTTTCTCTGACCATTAAAAACTAACATTTAGTGGCTATTTGCATTTTCAACTGTTTTTTTCTTGACTACTCATCATCCTAAGAATGAATGTTTTATCAGAATAAAAAATTAATACTTGTCTACAGTTTTTCCCCTGATAAAACACTTTTCCTAATTGACTGGTTATTTACAGTTTCAAAAAAAATTTATGTAGCCTTCTGTTTTTATCTTTTATTATTTAAAGGAAAAATATAAATGTAGTGACTATTGAAAATGGATGGGATTGTAAATGGGAGAAGGAAGCTGCCACCCCTTGTGTTAGGGGACTTAATATTTTGTAATTGCCTTGTGCAGAACAGATGATAGCATTAGTATATTAATTATATTGGAAACAGTTTTCCAGTAGAATTAAGGTTATTTAGCCAGGGTCCTTCTTTCACTCCCTAAAGGTCTTTTAGAGGGAATGTATTTTCATACAAACCACACATAAATTAATATCATGAGGCTTTGTAATTATAAGCACCATTATTTCTAGAGTGACTTTCAGGGCATTGAAGTTCTAATAATTATGACTCCCAAAGCTATAATAACATGTTATAAGTGTTTTAGAGATAGGTAGTCTGAGAAAAAACAGTTTTTATTTTGCCAGAATTTTATATCTGGGAGATACATTAAATGATCTAGCTGTAAAGATAGAATAATCCTAGCTCATGATAAGAAATCAGTATAATGTATACCTGGAACTAGTGTAAAATCATAACATTAATTATAGGAAAAATATATGAGAAAGTTGTCAATGTCTCTATCTCCCTAACAGGATTCTCTTTAAGTATATCTGTGTCAGAGATGTTTCATGGGTAACCACTTTCTGATTTCTCTTTCTGTACTTGCAGATAACTTGAGACATCTCATTACCAACTTGATTTTATATCCCCCAGAAATAATGGGCTTTATTGCCAAGATGCCTAATGATATTTTCTTTCTTTTTTTTTTTTTCAGTCCAGTAGTTCTATAAGAACACATCTAAGTTTTCATTGCTATGGGATGATTTTCCTAAATATTTATTATTTCTTTTAAATATTTAGGTTTCAACAGATTTTTAATTGGAGAAAGTTGATCTTAATTACAGGTTTCAGCCTTTGTTCTTTTCCACTGCTTCCGTTTTCTTCAGATTTCAGCTTTTGTTTTCCAGTCATCCCCACCAAGATTCCATTCTACATGAAACCTTTGCCTTTTGTTAGGAATTTCTGGGTTCTCTGCATTTCAGGCTGATCTTCGGTTTCACAGACCTCTGTTTTATCCCATAGAATTGCTCATATTACATTGGGTAGGTGCTGAGAGTGGCCTGCCTTCCTTGATCTTAAGGTTTATGGGGATACTTGTTACTTTATTTTTCTTTCATAAGTTTCTAAAAAACTACTTTAGTTATTACTTCTCCTCACTTTTATGTGTTTTTACCTCGATTTAATGGAAACCATCTGGAAGCAGTAGAAAAACTATAGGTAGAAAGTCTCACCCTAAATCTGACCTTTACCCTAAGTCACATTATTTATTAAGCTTTTGTTGTCAACATCTTTTTGAGTCCAATCCTTCACTGTTTGGGTTCTAAAAGCATTTTCTTTTCCTATCCTTAAAATCATCACATTTCTGGATACTTAATTTTCTTTCACGTACATGGGCTAATTGGGCAATTATTTAATGGAATCTTCTGCTCGTGCAAATTTTTCTAGGCTACTGCGGGTAAAAGCTTTACTAAATATTTACTTCTACATAAAATAATCACCTTAAGTCTTAATCTGCTGAAATCAGTTTCCTTCTTGGTCCTCACATTTCTAGGTTTCGTTTTCATTTCTTTGCTTTTGGCAACATCTTTTTTCAAGACAAATAATTCTGTTGGACAAAGGAAAGTAGGTTCTATAGACATAACAAGTCACACCTGGAATATTGGTGGCCTAGTAAAGAAAAACAGAGGTATATATGTCTCACTCACCTCTCTGTGTAATGTAGGACAGCCAGATCTTCCTCACCACTCTTGTCCAGGCAGCCGCCCCAAGATCCAAGTTTATTTTTTTTCGTATAACTATTTGTGAAAGCTACAAGAAATAACTTTCTTGGTTTCATGACAGGGAAAGAGAAGATTGCGTTTTTTTAAGGACCAGGTTTGCAAGTGTCATGTCACATATTACTACATCTCCTTGACAAAGCTCAGTCACAGACTCCAACTAAGCTATAAAGGAGACTTGGAAATGTAGTTTCTTTTATGGTCAGGAAAATACTGGAATATAGTGAACATATAACATTGGTATACACGTGAGTAAGTACTTTTTGCCATGATGTAGGTCATTCAAAACAAATGAAATATTCTTCTTACTCATCCTTTGTAATTTTAATAATATAATTTTCCCTCGATAAGTTCAAATATTTTTTATTTTATTTATTTATGTATTTATTTATTTTTGAGATGGAGTCTCACTCTGTCGCCAGGCTGGAGTGCAGTGGCACGATCTCGGCTCACTGCAACCTCTGCCTCCCGGGTTCAAGCAATTCTCCTGCCTCAGCCTTCCAAGTAGCTGGGACTACAGGCGTGCACCACCACACCCACAGCTAATTTTTGTATTTTTTAGTAGAGACGGGGATTCACCATGTTGGCCGGGATGATCTTGATCTCTTGACCTCGTGATCCGCCTGCCTCGGCCTCCCAAAGTGCTGGGATTCAAATATTTTTAATAAAATGTTTTTCAAAGGGTTGGATGCTATGATGGGCTCCAGGACACACAGAAATTCTTAACTTGAGGCCATGAAAAGTAAATGAGGAAGGAAAACAGTGTTTTAATGGTGTTTCCAGATAATTTGAATGAGAGGGCAATAACTAGGGCTCAGAATAAGATCTGAAATTCTGAATCTGGTGAGAAGCATGAGTTAACTAAAATGCTGAGCATCAAACCCACAATGAAATTTAAATTTTAATGAATATTTGACTAAAAAAAAGAATTTTGAAAAAGCAAGACTCAAAGCACAGAAAGAAAATGACATATAAGAGGAGATAAGAAATAGATGCCAATAATTGAAGTTTATCTTAGAATTTTTCAGCTTATAAGACTTATATTTACAGTGAAACATATTTTAATGAAAAAAGAATAATACTGTTTCATTGATAGAATTGTATATCTGGGAGTACAGATGCAGAATTTGTAACGAATTAACTTAAATAAAATCAGGAGGAATGTCACTACTAACATTTTGAGATCAGAAAATTTAGTCAAAGACAGATGTTTTATAATAGCACATGCATATGCAGGTGAAACATTATCATACTTTATAAAGGTTTTCATTTTATAAAAGTTCATTTTGTAAAATATGTCATAGAGAAGAATGTATAAAAAATGTTTTTACATTTTTAAGAATAGCTATAAAAATAGTTTTGTAATTTACATTCATGTTAAACAACAGAACATTTTTAGTACCTTTAAAAAATAGGCTTGGATAGGTGTGGTGGCTCACGCCTGTAATCCCAGCATTTTGGGAGGCCGAGGCAGGTGAATCACCTGAGATCAGGAGTTCTAGACCAGCCTGGCCAACATGATGAAAACCCCGTCTCTACTAAAAATGCAAAAATTATCTGGGCACGGTGGCACGTGCCTGTAATCCCAGCTACTCAGGAGGCTGAGTCAGGAGAATCGCTTGAATGTAGGAGGTTGATGTTGCAGTTAGCCAGAATCATGCCATTGCACTCTGGCCTGGGCTACAAGAGCAAAACCAAGGCTAAGAAGTTCATATGAGTCCAAAACCTCTTTGATGTACTGATTTTATTTCATTTGGGTATATACCCAGTACTGGGATTACTGGATCATATGGTAATTCTACAACAACATTTTCAAGAATTGCTATATTTAAAGTCATAATTTATTAGGACTCTTTACCCACTAGGTAAATAAATACCTTTGTGATTTAAGGAAAAATGTAAGATTTGTTTTTTAAAAATATTGGGGCCATAATCGTCATCCTATGCTAAATAATGAGGAGCATTTTTAGTGATTGTATATGCATTTCACATTTTAGTCTCTGGTAGTATAGTTTAGCCCATTGAATGAGCAATGATTATTTAAATTTCCCAAAATATCAAAACATATATTTTCTTGGAACCAGGGTAAAAACCCAAAATGCTTATGTATATTCTCTTTGTTCATTTATGTCTTTTAGTCCTGCACATTCCCGTTAATATTTTACTGATTTGTTGGGGAGAGCAGACAGTTGTCCTGAGCATGTCTCAGTCTCACTTTTTCATCTAGTTTCTACCTTATGTTGTTATTGAACATTTTAATCCTATCTTCTGAATATTCTTTAAACAGGATACTTTTAAAGCTCAGTACAGGTTCAAGCTAAGTGTGTTTGACTAGAATACATTGCATATGATGTTATGTATCACAAATTGCATCATTTCGGGTGTGGGTCTTCCAGATAAAATCCAAGATTTTCTAATATTGTGTAGAACATAAGTATACCAAACCATTTAATTTACTGAGCAAATGATTTTTCATACCTTTGTCCAGTCAATATATCATTAGACTTCATAAAATATATCTTTTCTAGCTCTACCACTGCTTTTATGCTAACACTCTTCTGCAAAGGAGCACTTTCCTTTGTTAGTTGGGGCTATTAAGTATTGCTCATTCTGAAGTTCCTAATAGAAAGGCAAGATAAATACCTCAGTAGCAATAACAACTATTTATTGAGTACCTACAAAGCACTGAATAAATCAAAGATCATTGCCTATGTGAATTTTACATCGTAATGGACACATTAACAACAATTAGCAGGATAAATAAATAAATAATGTTATAAGGCCATAGATGCTATGGAATAAAAAAGCAATGATGGGATAATGGGAGTCAGGAATATAGGAAAGTAAGAAGAGAGCGGTTGCAGTGAATAGGTTGGCCAGTATAGGTCACATGACAGAAATGAGATTAGAGCAAAGATTATAAGGAAGTGAAGAGATCAGTAAAGTCAATTTCTAGGGAGAAGCAAGTAGAGGAAATAACCAGAGCCAGTGCCACTGGCAGGGATGAACCTACGTGCTTTGTGAACAGCAAAGGGCCCAGTGTGGTTGGAGCAGGTGAACAAGGGAGTGAGATGAGGTCCAAAATAGAGATTGAAGGGAGATAGAGTACAGATGAGATAGAGAGAGAGAGAGAGAGAAGAGAGTCAGATAGATAGATAGACAGACAGATAGATAGAGACAGAGATAGAGATGATAGAAGCTGGATTAAATTCTGCATACACGTAGACCTGTGAAAGCAAAATAAATCTTGGGTCCCCAAAAATCACTAAACTAAAGGGAAAAGTCAAGCTGGGAACTGCTTAGGGAAAACTGCCTCCCTTTCTATTCAAAGTCACCCCTCTGCTCACTGAGATAAATACATATCTGATTGCCTCCTTTGGGAAGCCTAATCAGAAACTAAAAAGAATGCAACCATTTGTCTCTTGACCTGGAAGCCCCCACCCCACTTCAAGTTGTCCTGCCCTTTCGTAAGGAACCAATCATCTTGCACATGTTGATTGATGTCTCATGTCTCCCTAAAATGTGTAAAACCAAACTGTGCTCTGACCACCTTGGGCACATGTCGTCGCAGTCCTTGGGCTGTGTGTTACAGGCATCCATCCTCAACCTTGGCAAAATAAACTGAGACCTGTCTCAGATTTTCAGGGTTCACAGACCATTGTAAGGAATTGAGACTTTATTTTGAGTTAAATGGGGAGTCATCAAATGCTTGGTAACACTGGATATTATTTTTGCTGTGTTACAAGTAGGCTTTTAATAGGCCAGGGGTGGGAGTCCATGGAGAGCAGTTTGACAGCTACAGAGGAATTGTAGACATGACTGTGGCTGTACACGGAGGTGATGATTTGTGGCTGGATTTGGATTTTGGATGTAGTTTGAAGATAGACTCCACAGGAATTCCAGAAAATTGGAAGTGCAGTGAAAAGAAAGAAATAACCCAAGGATTTACTGAACATTTTGTCCTCTGTTAAAATATTTAAATTAGAGACTTGGTTTACAGATGCCTTATATAATACTAATTGAATTTTGTTCTACTCCTTTTCTTTCTTTCTTTCTTTCTTTTTTGAGTATCATTACAGATTAAAGGGTTTTCATTGATTCAATTTGTTTCTACGTAGAAACCATTATTTTAAAAAATCAGATTTTTACAACTGTAGGCAGAAGGGAGTCTACTCAAACTAGCTCATTTCTGTGCCTTGTTGACCAATCCACAACTTTTTAAAAATAGACTGGTCACCTTTTGAATAACCAAAATGCATGCTCACTTCTTATCTATTTCTCGGATGATTTCGAAAATTCCATTGTTAGTGTTTAAAGTTTCAAAATTTTAGTTTGAGTAATACCAAGCAGCAAATTTCCCTGGAAAGTAAGGGAGTATCTTTAGACACTAATGTGAATAAAGCAATGAAAGACATTTATCCTAATATTGAAGAAGAGAGAAGAATCAAAAGAAAGAGACCATAGTGAGTGGGAGTGGGAATATGAGTGTAGATTAAAAGAGAACGTTTTTTTAAAAACTTGAATGGGTAGCAAGGATGAAGAATCAGCATTTCGGTCAAAGCACAGACGTCTACATTATAACGTGGCCTAAAGACCATCTCGTAGACACAACAGGCTGTGATCTCTGCTTCTTTAAAATTTCTTCTCGGCCTCTAGAGTGTTTTCCTCTGTATTTTTTTTTTTCATATGTTTCTGTGGTGTTCTTGCTGGAAAGCACCATTGCCCATACAACACAAATTTTCTGATTGCAACTGGAATGGCACACTGTTGATTGAATGGAGTCAGGAAATGGGCCCTGGGAGGAATCCTGAGTGACTATAAAGTCACTTTAATAACCTGCTAACATTTCCAGCTGTCTTGCTGGCCACTCCAGGGGGAGGGCATTTAGAGAAACTGAACATTTTATCTGGCTCTTGCAATGAAGGATTTTACTGAAAAGCATATGATTCTTAGAGGTTTAGACTAGAAGTGCCCCAAGTGTAAATATTATAACTTAAAAGAGGGCCCCTTCATGTGAATTAAATCTATCACTGTTTTTGGTTTGTTTTTGTTTTATGCATCTCTAGAGATTTAGGAATTTAGGAATAAAATTCCTAAAACAAAAGTAATACCTCAACCACACAGGCTTTCAAGTTGCCTGAAACTGATTGTGTATACTTACCAATGTGGCTTGAAAATGTCCTGGGCATTTTAAGAAAATGTTCCTAGATATGTACAATAATCAGTTTAAGTTATTTAGAGGTTGTCTTTCTTAGGCAACAACTACTGAGTGTCAGGTCTGACTGCACCGTGAATGGCATGGCAACCCCCGTGACCCTCATGTGCACCTTGGGAGGGCCTTCTGGAATTAGAAAACCTGAAGTAGCTGGAAAGTCATGAAAAATGGAAGGATGATCAATACCCATGTCTAACTAACTAACCTAACCAATACCTAATTAACCTGAGACATTCTTCTATTGTTTCTTATTCTGGCCTCAATTGACAAGGCCATTGGATGTTGTAACTGACCTTGGCCAACCTCATGACTTCACACTCTATAACCCCCGCCTAGCTTGCAAACCTATGACCCACTCCCCCACTTGCAAAAATTCGCCCTAAACTGTAACTTTCCACTGTTCACCCCAAACCTATAAAACCAACTCTTATTCCTCTGCCCTCCACTGACTCCCTTTTTGGACTCAGCCCATCCGCACCTGGTGAATAAACAGCCATGTTGCTGACACAAAGCCTATTTAAGGAGCCTCTTCATTCAGCATGCACGTTTTAACACCCAGCACAATCACTGCCTTTAGAATGATTTCTAGTATCTCTCGGACTTCAGGTCTCTATTCGTTTATTGATCTGGTAATTCCAAAGAGATGAGACATCATGGTACTGAGAAGGCATAAGTTCAGATGAAAACGGAAATAATTATTGATGAGCCAAAGAAAGAAATTGGTAAATTCTGGATACAATAACAGCTGTCATTCAATTAGTTCATTCATTAATTTCATTAATTTATTCATTGTTCCAGCAATAATCTCTCTGTTTCTACCTTGTACCTACCACTGTTCCAGAAGCAGAGAGACAGCAGTGACCCAAACAGGAAGGTGAGACACAGGTGACTCAAAACCAATGTGCCCTTTCATAGACCACACTAAAATACTAATCTTCTCAAGACGCATATATGAAAAATTGAGTTCAAGGGATTTTATCATATTATTCTCTAGTCCAAAGCTTTTTAATGTATAAACCAACAACAGTCTTCAACCTAAGTTAAAATTTTAGCCTAACTGGGCATCAACTGATTTCTCCAAACTCATTTTCCTTTACTTATGTCCATCCTTGCTTATCAATCTGATATACACAGAAAGGAGTTCGTTATAGAACATTCAGTGTACAGAAATATACAGAATGTAATAGATGATTTAATTATGAATTCAACAGATTTTATTGATTATTCACTATGCAATAGGCTAGAGATACAGAGCTTAAAATGACAACGCTAACTTAGGAGGCCGAGACAGGTGGATCACCTGAGATCAAGAGTTCGGGACCAGCTTGGCCAACATGGTGAAATGCCATCTCTACTAAAAATACAAAAATTAGCCAGGTGTGGTGGCACGTGCCTATAGTCCCAGTTACTTGAGAGGCTGTGGCAGGAGAATCGCTTGAACCCAGTGGGTGGAGGTTGCAGTGAGCTGAGATCGTGTCACTTCACTCCAGCCTGGGTGACAAGAGCAAAACTCCATCTCAAAAACAGCAATAATAACACCGTCCTTGCTCTTAGATTGCTTACAGACAACATGCTAATGAGTGAGTGTATTTCTAATGAAAAGTGCTATGCAGGGAAAGAATGGAGGGCTGGGGTATTAGAATTGCTTGGAGGAAGGAAACTGTTAATTTATATAGCATGATCAGTCTCGAGGTGCTCTCTGCTGGCTGACATTAGAGCAGAAATTTGAATACAATAGGAGTATGAGCTACGCTTAAACCTAAGCATAGAATATTCCAGACTCAAGAAAAAAGTAGGTATATGGGCCTTGAGGTAGAAGCTGACTGGCAAATTTGCTAAGCACAAAAAAAAATATCAAAATGAACAAGAAAATGAAGTAATGTGTAGTCTATAATTTTACATATAACTATGGTATGAAACAGAAGGCAGAATTTTCACAAAGATTTGAAGTAAAAGTGAGCATGTAAAATATTGGCCACTTTTGGAGGTCCACAGCTTATCATGGCCCAAGACTATTCAGGGGGTAACTACCCAGTGAGTAACTTTGAGTGCTATCAGCAATGCATATGTGTGTCTGCAGGTGTAAAGACGTGCACCTGATTTTATGACATTTCTGTGAAAAAGAAGCACAAAGAACAGGTCAATGTTTTGCCTTTCAAATCATAATTAGAAACTTTGCTTATGGTTTTCACTGCAAGCTTCTGCTTTTGATGAGTTTTAAGCCAGCTTGTTGTTTGGGAATAAAATAACTCTGTACTTTTATCACTACAAATCAAACTTCCTTACACTTTAGATTCTGCATGTATGATATGTATAAATGTCTGGACATGGTGGCTTATACCTATAATCCCAGAACTTTGGGAGGCCAAAGTGGCAAGATTGTTTGAGGCTAGGAGTTAGAGAGCAACCTGGGCAATATAGCAAGACTCCATCTCTACAAATAAAAAATAAAATAAAATAAATAAATTGGCCATGCCTAGTGGCACATGCCTGAAGTCCTAGCTACTTGGGAGAAAGAATCAGGAGGGTCACTTTAGCCCAGAAGTTCAAGGCTACAGTGACCTATGATTTTGCTACTATTCTCCAGCCTGGGTGACAGAGTAGGACTTCACCTCTTAAAAAAAAATAAAAAAATCTATGTATATACACACCTACACACACACGCACACACACACACACACACACACACACACACACAGTATGTATTTGTTTTACATCTCATAACAATTTATTTTCTTACTTACTATTTTTTGTTTGGATCATGTCTCCACCTTGCCTTGAACCTCGGCCTGTATCAAATGCTCGAGAACAAGGTAATGTATTTTACTGTGTCAGAAAAATACATTGAATACGGATTGAATATAATTTTACAATTTCAATTTTGTGCTTTGTCAACACAGTGAAATTTGTCGTAGATTATACAAATCGTGTAATAATATAAGTAATGAGTAGTTTCTTTCCTGGGGATCTCGTCAAAGAGCAAACGTAGATCCTCTAATGGCTCGCAGGTGTATGAAGGGTCGTCTCCTGGAACTTCAGGCTGTGGAGTGGAGGGCCTATGATTTTCTTCAGGGGGTGTCCAAGGCTTCAGTCGAGTGTGATTAATTCACAAGTCAATTCCCACCACTTTAACTGACATTGGGGTAGACAGAATAAACTAAAATGGTCCTTCCCAAGATGGGCCTAGAGAGAGAGTGTCTGAGAAGAGAGACTTAACAAGCACCAAGTCTCCAGGGCAGAACAACTTTTTCCCTTTTCCTAGGTGTCCTTCAGGTAAGGTCCTAAGAGCCTGTTGGTACTTAGCCAAGGAAGTTATATCTTCCATTAGACCTGCTGTTTCCTTGTCTAATACAAGATCATTAGTAAGAAAGGACCATCCATAAAGCATTACATAGGGGCTGGGTCCTATTTTCTGAGGAGAGTTTCCAACCTCTTCTGTGGCTTCCTCCCTGCGGGCCAGCTCAGGTTAGCTTGCCCACTCCACTCCTTGTGGGCAGTGATGGTGGGGGCACCTGGGGAGTGCTGCAGCATGCGGAGTACCCGGGCCTGGCCTGGCTGCCCCCGCCAAAAGAAACAGCAAGAAAAGGGAACTAGTTTTGAGAAAGCCAGTGTCTGTACCTTCAAGTTTGGCCACTTGGTTATTTAAAAGTGGGCAGGGCTTGCAAAGGCAACCACGAGCACTGGGCCTAGCCATGCCCTCACCCGCAGCTGCTGCTCCCAGGGCATGTGGTGCAGTTGTTCCTGGGGCACAGTGCAGCACTGCATGCGACTGGCCACAGCTTCCACAGCCTGGGGGCAGCCACTCCTGCTGTGTGCGGTCCCACGTAGACCTCGTGTTTCTTCTTACCAGATTTAAGAGAAGTGAATAGGACAGATTGTAGCAAGCCAAAGGGGGTCCAATACACTCACTGCTACGAAGTCTCCTCCTGGCTGGCTCACCAAAGATGTAACCGGGTGTCCCAGGTTCTTGGGCTCAGTTACCCCAGGAATGGGAAAAAGACCTGATGGCACAGTGGGCTTACTGTTCAAGGAAATATTGGATCAAAAGAGTTTAGCAGAAAGCGATTTATTAGGCAGAGTGAGAGAAGAGAGAGAGCTCCCACGCTGCTGTGGGAGGGGAATCCGAAGGGGATATCTGCACAGGTAGAGAGGGAAAGCTCAGTGGAGTTTTAATTTTGAATCCCACTCCATTCATGTTCTTGTCCAATGAGAGGAGTTTTTTCAAACTTCCTCTGGAGTGATTGATCCTGGACTCTGTTGCTGGATTGGCTATCCAGCCCAGAACAGAGGCCCTTCCTTCCAGAGCTTTTTGCAGGCTTTTTAAGCAAAGGAACACATCTGAAATTTTACCTAGCCTGTGCATGGAAAAGTTAGACAAAGAACTCTAGGTTCCCAGATGGGGAGGTGGATGGAGGCATGGCGTGAGGAAGTTCTTGCCTTGGAAACCACACCCCTTGTGGACCCAGGAAGACAGCTTTTTTCTTTAACACAGTCCCTCAACAGTTTACAAAATTTTGAAGGCAAGCCATTCAACAAACATTTGAGCTCCCTAAACCATTAAATTTTTGTAGTCTTTCAAGACTTAAATAGCTCTCTCAGTGCCAATTTTAAAGAATAATTCTAAACTTATGATCCCCCATGACTCCCTTCCCTTGTATGCCAGTCTTTCCTTTTCTTTTTCTTTTTTTTTTTTTTGAAACCGAGTCTTGCTGTGTCGCCCAGGCAGGAGTGCAGTAGCATGATTTTGGCTCACTGTTATCTCAGCCTCTCTGGTTCAAGTAATTCTTCTGCCTCAGCCTCCCAAGTAGCTGGGACTACAGTTGCGCACCATCACGCCTGGCTAATTTTTGTAGTTTTAGTAAAGATGGGGCTTTACCATATTGGCCAGGCTGGTCTTAAACTCCTGACCTCATGATCCACCCACCTCAGCTTCCCAAAGTGCTGGAATTGCAGGCGTGAGCCATGGTGCCCAGCCCAGTCTTTCTTTTTGCAGTTAATTGAACATAGGTGTTTATATCTGAAATCTGGGAATATTTATGTGTTTCCTCACTCCATGTAGCTTACAAAGTACCAAGTTCTTACATTCACTAAGTACATTCTTCTTAAAAAATACTCTCAGAAACATTCATTTTTGTTAGCATCACTAAAATGTCATCTGTTCCCTAAGCCATTGCAATAAGCCATGAATACCATCTAAATAACTGGCATATAACTTCTTGACAGGATTCCTGAAATATGCTGCATTCTCCACTCATGTTTACTCATTAATTCATTCTGCCCAAAAGTTGTCCTTAAAAATATAAATTTTTGGCTGGGCGCCATGGCTTACGCCTGTAATCCTAGCACTTTGGGAGGCCAAGGCAGGTGGATCACCTGAGGTCAGGAGTTCTAGACCAGCCTGGCCAACATGGTGAAATCTCATCTCTACTAAAAATACAAAAATTACCTGGTCGTGGTGGTAAGCATCTGTAGTCCTAGCTACTCTAGAGGCTGAGGCAGGAGAATCACTTGAACCCGGGAGGTGAAGCTTGCAGTGATCCGAGATCATGCCACTGTACTCCAGCCTGGTGACAGAGTGAGACTCCATCTCAAAAAAGAAAAATTGATGTTACTTCCCTGCTTTAAATATTTTATAAAATTCTTCAACATTTAGAAAAAAGTTCAGAAAACTTATCGTATCTTAAAAGTCCCTGCCTGTGCTAATTTCTCTCGATCTTCCATTGGCCTCTTAAGTCTCTCCTACCTTGTTTTTCTCCTCTGCAGCCATCCTTCTTCTGGCCTTTTAGGAGGACAGCTCAAAGGGGAGTCTTTTTTCTCTGCTCTACTGCATCCCAATCCCTTCATCTCAAGTTTTAACTTGAATTCCTCTTCTTCAGGGAAATTCTTCCTAACTCCTTTTCCTTCTCTCTCACAGACCAGATGAATATTCTCAAAACCACCAAGGCATTGTGTAGTTTCCTGCAGCACTCACCTTCTTTTCAGTGACTTGCCCACTCTGTCTTCCTTGACTATTGTTGAAGAAAAAGTGAGTCATGATACTTGTTAAAGAACAATAAGGCAGACTTTATTCAGGACCATCATGATAGATGTCAAGACCACTGCAATGCGGTTCGAAAAATACTAAAAGGAAACATCAGAGCTTTGGAGAGATTCTGGCTAATCTAACATAACAGGATCTTTTCTGGAGGGAGGTCAGGGGCAGGCAGACATCACCTAGGGGATGGTGGAAGATGAGGACTCGATCAAATGTTGAGGATGATTAGATATTGAGGGGAGAGGATTCTAGTAACACTGACATGGCAGGATCCTTGCTAAAACTGGACAATGAAGAGACAAACACAGAAGTCCAAATATCAGCATGTACTTGAGAAAAGTTCAAAAGAGCCTTACTGGAATTTGGCAAAGAAGGGACTCTTCCTGACATCTTTGGGAGTAGAAGAAATTGTTATATTGGGTTATGTTGCATCACAATGACATGCTAATTGCCAAGCACACAGTAGTCTTTCAATGAAATTTTATCAATGAATGAGAAAATTATTGATTAGTTAATAATTCTGACTGTGGAGGATGTCAATGCAAAGCACACACATTCTAATATATGTAAATATTTTAATAATGTTGTTATTCATTGGTTAAATTAATACAAATATATTAAATGCCCAGTATATGCTAGAGGCAATAGAGACAAAAACATGAGAACAGTAGGAGACCGAGTCTGGCTTCTTGGGTCTGTTGTCCACACAGGAACATTAGGGCTGACTATTTCCACTCCTTCCATCTGCTCTTCTCGGTGTTGGCTTTCTTCCCAGGCAGTCCTTCTGCTCCCACTGACCCTCTGGCTGCTCAAGTGTGACTGTCATCGTTCTGACTCCCAGACACTTTCCTGTCATTTCTGGAAATCATTCTAATTGAACCAAATCGGATCATGTTCCCACCCCCGCAACTATCTTTGTAGAGACTGCAGGTATGCAAGTATGCGATTGCTTAGTTCAGGGACACATGCTCTTCCCTGGAGTCGAGTGCAACCCCACATAAACCACATCGAGTAAAGATAAGTAGAAAAGAGATTTCTGGCAGAATTCTGGAATAGTGTTGTCCAAAGAAGTGGGAATGAATAAATGCAAAAAGCAGCAAATTGTCTGCTAAAATTTAACCAAGCAAAGAGTGGCAAGGGAAGTTTCATGCAGAGAAGACAACACATGCCAATGCTATTGTAACCTGAGCAAACATACAAAGTACAAAAGAATGAATGAAGGCACGAAGGCTGGTAAAAATAAGAAATGGATGCAGACACACAGCACATTACAGATACAAGGTAACACGGGTAGTTAAGGAGGGGTCACCTTGTGGGAAGATTTGTTGTTCATGTGAAGATGTTTGAGGAAGTAATTGTATTTTCAGGAGTTTGTGCGACATGTTTATCAAATGTCGGTAGTTTTTAAAATTAGTATATTTCATAAATCAGATTATGTGATTATGTTTTTAAAATGCATTAACTTTTAGAAATAAGTTTTATCTGTAGGAAACAACAGACTTAAAAGTATTATTTCTATTAATAGGAGCTTGAAATTATCATGCAATCAATTTTAAATATAGTTATCAATGCAATGTCCTTGTTATATAATTGGGGATAATGGAATGTGATTACATGTTTATAATGTTGAAATGGTTCATTTTCTTTCAGATTTCTAAGAAAAGTATGTTGTAAATGTATCCTTAGATTAAGACAAATAATATACATTTTGCCAGATTATTGATTCTATAGAAAAAAATGATACTGATACATCATGCCATCTCTAGAAACTGGTTTTGATACAGATGGACCATATTAAGCATAAGCCATTCAGAAGGAAGTGAGCAATAACATAAGATGAGCTGAAAAATGCTGAGAATTAAAGGAAAAAAATCATAATATAATGAAGATGCTTGTTTTGTTTTCATGAGGAAATTTGAAATGTAGGAACAATAAATGCTTCAATCGATTTATTTAATACATTGCAGGTAGAAGGTTGCAACTTTATTTAATCATTCAAATGAAGATTGTATGTAGTAGCTGCAATGCTTGCTTTAATGCAAGGTTTTCTTTAGGGCAATTATTTGAGTCAATGTAGGTAATAATATAATTATCTTATTAAAATAATATTAACTTATTCTGTTAAATTGTTTATCCTCTTAAATAGTATCCTTTAATAATAGTTTATAATCTGTGTGAAAATTTACAAGTGACCCAATAGGTAGTTGGAACTTGTAAACAACAGATGTTTCACAGCATTCCTCAACATCATTAGCAGAAATTACATGAATTAAAAGAAAAATTCCACCTTGGTGCTTACATTTTGTTGCAAATAAGGACTTTTATATAATAATTCAAAATGAGAATGCAGATTTATCATATTAACTGTATAATCATACTTCACATAAATTATATAATAAATATCTGTAACACAGTATGAGTTCCTATGGTATACAAATAATCATGCTGACTGTATATGGCTTCAGATTCACAGATGCTTTTAAGAGTTTCACATGTGAAGTCCTCCCTCATCAATTCTGTGATATGTATAATTGTAGAATATATTTGGCTGGCACCCCTGAGTTATTCATTCATGCTTTTCATCTAATATTTCTGGTTGCCTCTTTTCTGGGCAAATGTTGCATTCCTCTTTTCTGTTGGGCTTTGGGGGGGCCATAAGACTCATTCTGGCCAATCTGTTGTGAGTTGACCACAGTGTTTGCTTAATCACTCAATGGTGAGAGTCCCTGCAGAGTCCCCTTATTTCCCTGGCAAGTGGTAGTGTCAAGATTGCGGCTGCTCTTTTAACAAGAAACAAAGTCCCCCCCCCAACATCCTGTTAACCTCTGATGGAGACATTGTGTGAAACTAGAACTGGAAGAAGAGAGCAGCCATGAATACAAACCCAAGATGTGCCATTGGCTCAGGGGCCAAATGGCAAGCGGTGTGGGAAAGTTCTCAGAGGCTGGAGAGAAAGCAATTCACACTATTTTGTAAGTAGAATAAAACATAATAGGGAAGTTCATGTAATTGAGGGATTTTCATGACTTGAAAAGAAAACAGTTTCTCATCTCTAACTAGCAAACAGAAGATTTAAACTGGCAAACTGAAGATTTAAAATAAATGTTGTGGGTAACAAAGGCCAATGAAAGCTTCGTCCTGTTGCAAGGAGCGTATCTACTCTCCAATCAAGTGTGGCTGAGGACGGTGATGATAAAGGAGAAGTCATAACACAAAAAGAATGACAGAATTTGGAAGGATTCAAGTAGAGAGGCATTGCACCAGATGGGGTCAGGTATGTTTTTAAGAATCTGAGTTTTTTAAGTGTTAGAAAAGCGATACAATGCATATAACTTACATTGCATAAAACCGTAGTGAGAAAGATTGGAACATTACCCTGCCATCAAACACAGGCATAATTCTTCACTGAGACCCACGCATAGTCTCACTAGATCAGGCTTTGCTTCTAAAGAAATTTAGTTTTCAAACTTCTGAGATTTCAGGATTATGGATAAGAGATGAACATCTTTATTTCTGCCTTCATTTCAGTGTTTATCCAGTCAACATTCAAGAGCCAGTTGTTCAGTTTCCATGAAGCTCTGCGGTTCTGAGTTAGTTTCTGAATTCTGAGCTCTAACTTGATTGCACTGTGGTCTGAGAGACTGTTTGTTATGATTTCCGTTCTTTTGCATTTGCTGAGGAGTGATTGACTTCCAATTATGTGGTCAATTTTAGAGTAGGTGTGATGTGGTGCTGAGAAGAATGTATATTCTGTGGATTTGGGGTGGAGAGTTCTGTAAATGTCTATTAGGTTTGCTTGGTCCAGGCTTGAGTTCAAGTCCTGGATATCCTTGTTAATTTTCTGTCTCGTTGATCTGTCTAATAATAGTGAAACACACCTATACATGTCTTGAAAATGTCTTAGTATTGTTTTTGGTGAAGATGAGGTCAGTAGTTATCAAACATTTTGGCTTTGTTAAATTGGTCGTTTGGGTTTCAAGAACTCTTTATACTGTAATGATCCCAAAAAACTTTTATTTGTGTGCTTTATATCTATATTTAGTGTATTAGAAATTAAAATGGAGAATTGAAAATATAAGTTTAATTATTAAAATAATATATTTAGTACACATTGATGTAAATATTATATTTTAACAAAAAATAAAAATATCTATATTTGTCCTAGCAAGTTAGTGAGAAAAGTGATATTATTTCATAATTTTACAAAACTCATTAATGCATGGCTTATCAGAAGATGATTCTGGATTTTATGTTTCTGCATTTAATCTGTTATGATCCAGTGTTTTGGGTGAAGCATTTAAAATAATCTGACTTTGTATAGATATATAATTTTTTTAAAGGAGGGTGTTTTAAATTTTATTCTAATAACTGTTGATTTTCTTTTTTTTTTCGCCACTGTTTCAAAAGTAGATGAATGATGGTTTCTTATAGGTTAGTTGCTATGTAGAGTCTAAACTTTATCAATAACTTTTTGTACATTTACACTGAAATCCATTGATCTGTCTTACATTTTGAATAGATCATTTATCCATGCATGGATATGTAATACCATTAGTCGATCATTTTGAAAATATTGCCTAACTGTGGATCTTCCAAATAATTACATATTTCATTATACAATATCAAAATACAGATACATACATGCGTGCGTACACACACACACACACACACACACACACACAAACTTTCATTCATTTCTGAAAAATCTTTGGGTATTGGGATGCTGTCAGCCCTCATTGAGGACATAAGTTTTCCAAAATTTTAATTTTCCTGAAAGTTCAGATTTTGTCATCCTCAACAAGTAATGTTAGTTGTTTCCTTTGGCCAAATATTCAAGTTTGAATAAGCATCATTTGTCTTTCAGTCATTCTTTTAAGCAAAATTGTGCTTCATGAAAAAAGCAGCTAGTTCAGCTTACAGTTGAAATGTACAAATGGATTTCCTGGAGACAACAATTACATCATGTATGTACAAAGTAGATAACTCTTATCCAGATTCCCAGTGTCTCCATACTGAATATAAAGACAGACATATACAGAAGGATCAAAGGTTAATCACATTCATAATTATTACTGTTTCCTCAAGGACACTCTTAAATGAAACTAGCCCTTTTGTGGGTGTGAAATGTACAGGACAGTGAATTATAATTACTATACAGTTTGGTGCCAGCACTGAAACGATGGTAACAGACTGAAAGTGTCTTCAGGACCCTCAGGGCTCCACAAATCACACTTCGAGAACCACTAGGAAGCATCTATACTACTCCTCCCCTAACCCACAGCAAAGCTGAGAAGGAAAATAACACATTTATTCCTCTCTCACATATCAGTATGACTAGTGTAATTTGTCACAGGAATTCTGCTTCATGAGATAAACCAGGAAACTGGGTTTTGTTATATTGTGGTTAATATCATCCTCAATGATGCTGTCCCCATCACGCGGCTGCCACTGTATGCTCTGGCTTGTGGTGAAAGGAAATAAAAAAATCACAGTTGACCAGTTTTTTGAAAGCACGTACAATAGGGATTATTCATCCCAACTTTTCATTCACATTCCATTG
Source organism: Ateles fusciceps (assembly GCA_036589455.1). NCBI lineage: Eukaryota > Metazoa > Chordata > Mammalia > Primates > Atelidae > Ateles > Ateles fusciceps. The sequence goes on along the minus strand of JAZHEH010000174.1, from coordinate 7,314,158 downwards.
GCAGAAACTTGGTACAGCCTCATTACTAGAAGATCTAGGAAATTAGACTCTAGCTTAGCAGGCATGGATCCAGGAAAAAAGAAAGGATGAATTTTGAGTGTGTTTGTGTCTTGGCAGAGAGGGAAAATAGACAGGTACTCTCCCATCGCTGTTGAATTGTAAGCATTTTTAAAACTAGAAGCTTCCAAATTTTCTTCTATTTCAAAGAAAGTTATTGAAATTGGTAGTTTAAAAAGAACTATAGAATCTTATGGGCAGATAAACTATCACTTACCTGTTAGGTTGAAAGTAAAACCAGGAATACCCAGTTTTAATTTCCTCATCTAAGGAAAATCTTCAGAAAATGCTCTAAACAAAATAGGCACTTAAAGGGAGATAAAATGAAAGAAGGAAAAATGAAGTGACAAATGAAACGTTATATAGACTTAATGTAATGATAGTGTGCTTGAAATTTTGTACTATCAGGCTTAGCAAAATTTGTTGACAAGGGTATTCACATAGTGAGGAAAACATAAACTATTATAAATAGTACATAATCAATCTGGAAACAAGATGTGACAGATCAATAAGAGCAAAGAGAAATAAAAATGCTCTTTTAAGGTTAAAAGCTATTAAGTTGGGTAAAATATTATTTTGTGTAATGATATAAGACAGTTTGCTTGAAAGACATGTTCCTCATAAAACTGTAAGCACCAAACCACTTAGCATTCTCAATGTAAAACCTAATCTATTAGAGATGCAGGGAGATCTTAATAAAATAAGAGTTATACTCAGGGAATGTAATATATCTTTTTCAAAATTAGAAAGGCCTTCTAAAAATAAATAAATGAGAACATATAGGAACTGAATACTGTAATAAACTATAGTCAGACATAAATATCTGATTTTGCATTCTATGAATATTGAATACATAAAATTTACTGGTATCTGAGGAATATTTATAAAATCGATCATGTACTTGGCTATAAGTAAAGCCTTAAAGTTTTTTAAAGTACATATTTCAAAGGCTATAACCATTGCCATAAATTGAATAAACTTAGAGATAAATTATAAAAATTGGAACTGCTTCAAAATAAGAAACACTTTCATAATAATGTTTAGCTTCTGAATCAAAAAGGAAATACTTCTAAAATTACAATCTTTAGGAAAGTCAATTGAAAGGCGTATACCTTAATAAAGAACTAGTGAACCACTTACTTGAAAATGTTTTAAATACCTTTATTTTCAAAATTGGCCAGGTGCAGTGGCTCATGCCTGTAATCTCAGCACTTTGAGAGGTCAAGGCGGGTGGATGACCTGAGGTCAGGAGTTTGAGATCAGCTTGACCAACATGGTGAAACCTCCTCTCTCCTAAAAATACAAAAATTAGCCTGGCATGGTGGCAGGCACCTGTAATCCCAGCTACTTGGGAAGCTGAGGCAGGAATATCACTTGAACCGGGGAGGCGGAGGTTTCAGTTACCCAAGATCGCACCACTGCACTCCAGCCTGGTTGACAGAGTGAGACTCTGTCTCAATAAATAAGTAATAAATAAATAAAATACCTTGATATTTAAAACTGACTGCAAATAATTGGGAAAAATCTTCATTTTCTTGTTTGAACCAGCTTTACTGCCCTAAGGAATAAGCCTAACATGATTGAGCCTTACAATAGCCAAAATTTCTTCCTTGCTTGTATGATTTGAGGGCTGCATTGGCCGTGGTTCTTCTGCAGGCCAAGGGGGCTGAGGTCTAAGACTCAGATTGAGACTCAGTCACTATAGGAGAAGCTAAGCAAGAAGCAATAACCACACAACTTCATTAACAGCATTTTCTTACACATTTCTACTCAGATGTCATTGACCAACCACATCCCATAGCCAGTTCTGCCAATGTGTGCAGTGGCCACATTACTTATCAAGAGGCACTGACAATCACAGGACAAGGGCAGGGATGCATAATCATATTACCCATATAAGAATAGAAAAGGGAAAAATAATTCTGAAAAGTAAAATAAATAAAATAATGTGCCATTATATTAAGTTTCCACTCTTATATTAAAATGCTCAAGGTAAACCAAAATTAACTGAAGGAAAGTTCATAAAAGTAAAAGCTAAAATTAATATAAAACATATTGCATTAGGAACAAGAAATAATGCATAGCCACAGGGCACAGAAATGACTGATGAAATTATATGAATATAATTTGCCATATGTGAAATTCTGGAAACAAAGTTAAGACCTAGTAAAACCTTATACTTACCCAGCAAAAAATTAACAAGTTGTTAAAGAAGAAGTATAACGTGTTAATACACTAATTCTTGGGTAAGTTAATGTTAACTTATAAATAATGACGTCACAGCTGTATTTTATCTGTTAGAAAAATAAATGTTATGTAACTATCCAGTAGTACATTTATTTTATCTGAATTGAAAAACTTTATACTAAACGTAACTCATATCCCTAAAAATGGGAAATCATAAATCATTTTACATATAGATACATATCAAAATTTGAAATAAATTGTCACCAAATGAAGTCAGTAGATCTCAGAATAATTACAATCTTGAGTTTTTAATGAAAAGTTTGAGTTAAATAGATAAAAGTAACATATCACATATTATAATGCTAAACATTTAAATTAGGCTCTTAATGTAACAATAATGCTTCATTAAAACCCGTTCCAAATTTGTCTATTATTGGTGTATAGGAATGCTTGTGATTTTTGCACATTGTATCAGTGGCTTTCAACAACCATATTTATTTTTCTGTTGTGATGGTTAATTTTATGTGTTAACATGCTAGACCATGGTTAATTTGGTCAACATGAGTTTAGGTTTGCTGTGAAGTTATTTGTTGATGTGATTAACATTTATAATCATCACTTGACTTTAACTAATGCAGATTGCCCTCCATAATGTAGGTGGGCCTTATCCAATTATTGGAAGACTTCTTAAGAGCAAAGACTGTAGTTTCCCAAAGAACGAATACACCTTACAGCTCTAAGTTTCCAGCCTGCCAGCCTGCCCTACACATTTTGGACTTGCCAGCCCTCACAATCTCATATGCCGATTCATAAGTCAATTCCTTAAAATAAATCTGTCTTTATGTCTATACCTCTCTCTGTCTCTCTGATGTCTATGTCTCTACCTATGTATCTAGTTCTAATATCTATTATATCTCTCTCTAATGCTACATAATAAACTATTATGAAAATATGAGAAAATATATAGAGATAGATATAGATAGATAAATAGATAGATAGATAAGTAGATAGGTAGACAGATAGACAGACAGCTATCCCATTGGCTCTGTTTCTCTCAAGAATCCTGACTTGGATGCCCACTCAGATCTGAGGCCTAATTTCAGTTTAATGCATCTTGTCTGGTGTCAGCCTGGAGGTTCTGCTTTAGACTATGGATTGGATTCAGGTTTACAATACATGCATTCAGCCCAGTTAAAGGGGCAGTGCATTCTGGCCCACACATGCAAGAGGACAAGGCAGATTGCCACACAATCCAATTCAAAGACTCTGATTGAATCGTATCTAGTCACATCTCATTGTCAAGACGTAGTCAGAGGAACAGGAAAGTAAATGCCATTCCATGAAAAGAGAAAAAGAGAGAAAATATTTGTTGAGAAAAAGTCTGTATAATACTAAAATTCAAATATTAATTTTTGTGTAAATCAGGGAAAACTCATAAGTTTTTAGGTTATCATTTTTCATGATTTCTTTAAAATTTTTTGCTGAAATAAGATGGTAAAATAAAATAGGTGGTTTTTCACATTGCATGGCATATCAAAACATCACATGTGCTCCACAAATATGTACACCTACTATGTACCCACAAAAATTAAACATAAAAGAAATTAAAATAAGTGGTTTAAGAAACTTCCAAATATAAAATTATTCATTGCTGCTGCTAAGTTAATTTACTTTTTGGAAAATCCATTTTCTGGTGAACTACACTAAAATACCATAATTATTATCTGTATTTTGTAGGAGGACTTACAGATACAGTTCAATATACATACATTACTATTTTTTGTATTGAAAATGGTTTTAAAAAGTTTTTGGCTTCCACAAATGAGTAAGAACATGCCAAGTTTGTCTTTCTGTGCCAAAAGTACTGAATCTGATGGAAAGTCTTTACTGAAGGCCTGAGCAAGTGAAAATCTATACCATAGTTTTTGAAGCAAATGTTTAATGTATACAAAATATCAAATAATTTGTGTGTTAGGTCATTCTTGCATTGCTATAAGTAAATATCTGAGATTGGGTAATTTATAAGAAAAGAGGTTTAACTGTCTCATGGTTCTGCAGGCTGTACAGGAAGCATGGTACCAGCATCTGCTCCACTTCTCAGGAGGCCTCAGGGAGCTTACAATCACAGTGGAAGGCAATGCAGAAGCTGGAACTTTGCATGGTGAAAGCAGGAGCAAAAAAGAGAGAGAGAGCAGGGAGGAGGTGCCACACACTTTTAATGACCAGATATTGCAAGAACTCATTCACTATTCCAAAGACAGCACCAAATCATGAGAAATTTGCCCTCATGATCCAATCACATCCCACCAGGCCCCACCTCTAGTATTGAAAGTCACAATTCAACATGAGACTAGGGCAGGGAAAAATATCTAAACTATATCAATTGGTAAGCACATTAACATCAGTAAATGCATTGCTCTATTTTACTTACCATATCATATTTTTTTTTATTGCATTTTAGGTTTGGGGGTACATGTGAAGAACTGGAAGATTGTGCATAGGACACACCATATCATATTTTAAATTAATTAATAATTTAACATTTCATATGGATGACATATATTGAAAGATTCTCAAAATACTATAGAACAAAATGTGATGAAAATATTTGCCTTACCAAATAACAAATATAGAAGACCATCGGAACAGAATAGACAGTAGATTAATGCAGTAGATTAATGTGAACTATTTCTGGTGATGTAAATCACATTATATTTATTAACTTTTTATTGCCCCTTTCTGTTGCTTTGCAGAAAATAATTGTCCTGTTTGCAAGCATGAGAAATAGTAGAATTCACAAATGCAATGTATTTTTAAATGATAAATACAATATAGGGGTATGTGCATACAATATAATGATTATCATAATTTTTATAAATCAGAAAATGTCAAAGTCTATGTAGTCATAAGATTAATTGTATGTGATATGTATTAATAATGAGAAAAGATGCATGTATGGAAGGAATTGGGTTGTGGCATTGGCTACTTTGAAAGAGGAAGCTAGGGAAGAGTTAAGTAACACCAAAAACAACCACATCCATGCAGTTCTAAATAAAAGAGATCCTGGCATCACCTCCCTAACCCATTATTTCCAGGAGTGAAGGCAGGCTGAAGATGAGGACCATCAAAAAGGCAGAGAGGAACCTGCACTCTGGAGTGTGGAGTGTATTCCAGGCTTCCTGTGCAGAAGTCAGGTCAAACGAAACTTCCAAGGGAAATCTGTTCTCATTTCTACACCCTTATTAAAATTGTGATAACAATGAAATAAAATTTCTCTGCCCAGATGCCCCTTATCTAAGACTTTCTCCTCAGCCCTCTCAGCTGCTGCATCAAACCAATGTCATTCCACTCAAATCAGTTCCATTCATTTTGACCATGTACACGGAGGGCTCACAAAACCCCAATCAATGTGCTGGGCACAGGAATAGAATGTTGCACAAAACACAGTTCTTGTCCTTACAGCATAATTCCTAGTATAGAATGTGAGCAATCAAACAATTCCTGTAGATCATCAGGAAAGTTCCAGGGCTGCAAGCACAGTGTTACAAAAGCATTTCTTAGGGGCACACATCTCATTTGAGTGGGTCAGTTAGATTTTTCTGGAAAGATTGGGTTCAATCTGAAATCTAAATGATAAATAGATGCACTCTGTGGTTATTGCACTTGACTCCACAAATATGGTTTATACACAAATACCACACTTGATGTGTTTTTCTTTCATTCTTAAAGAGGAAATGTATTGATTTCAGATCATAAAACATAATACAGATAACAAAGTAGATTAAAGTGAAGTCAGGATGTTTACTGCCGAGAAAGATCATTTAAAGGGTGACAAATAGAAATTTTAAAGCCTTTACTTTTTTTTCTTATTATCAAAATCAAGTAAATATGTACTGCAAAAACAAGAAAAAAATGGAAGTATGAATTCATTTACTGAGATGAAAGATATACACATGGGAAGAATGTCTAACATAAAATAGAAATTTAAAAGTATGATTAATGATGAAAATTATAATAGCTAACATTGAAATACTTTTTAGATCTATTCATTATTTAATCCTCCCCCAAACCTATGATAATAATAATAAATATAACATATATTATATAGGTTAGTAAAAACTAAATACAATAATAGATTTAAATCTGGGTTAAGAGCAGTAAGAACACGAGTTAATATTGAAGAAAGGCAAATTAGTGGCACTGAGTTCAAACTCTGAGGTTTTCTACTCTTTGTAGAACTATAGAAAAAAGAAAAATTAAGATAAGTCAGTCGTCTATCCTTTAATGACAGAGAGACATTTTGAGAAATGTGTTGTTAGGCAATTGTGTTGTTTTGCAAACATCAGAGTGTTCTTTTACAAACCTAGACGGTCTAACCAATTACACATGTAGGCTATATGGTAGAATCTATTGCTCCTGGGCTACAAATCTGGACAACATGTTTCTGTACTGAACACTGTAGTCAATTGTAACACAATGGTTAGTATTTGTTTATCTAAACATAGAAAAGATACAATAATAATAAGATATAAGAGATTTTTTTTTAAATGGTACACCTGAACAGGGCATTTGCTACAAATGGAGCTTGCAAGACTGGAAGCTGTCTGGGTGAGTCAGAAACTGAACGATGGGTGAATGTGAAGGTCTAGGAGATTACCCTACTCTACCGTAAACTTTATAAACACTGTATTAGGGCTATAATAAATTTTCTTAAAAATATTTTTTTCTTCCACAGTATGTTAACCCTAGCTGAGTTAACTTTTAAAATTTGTAAGCTTTTATTTTTACAACCTTTTTGACTCTTTTTGTAGTGACACAGCTTAAAACACCAATATATTGTATAGATGCACAATATTTTTATGCTCTTATTCTATAAACTTCTTTCTGTTTGATTTCTTTTTACTTATTAAGCTTTTCTGTTAAAAACTGAGACAAGAACATGCACATTAGCCTTGGCCAGGATTATCAATATCACCAGCTTTCACCACCACATCTTGTCCCACTAGAGGTCTTCAAGGGCACTAACATGGATGGAGCTGTCATCTATTATGATAACAATGTCTTCTCAGATACCTCCTGAAGGACATGCTTCGGTTGTTCTAAAGTTAGTATTTTTATATAAGGAGAAGGAGTATGCTCTAAAATAACAATTAAAAAGTATAGCCTAGTAAATGACAGACCTGTACCACGGTCTTTTACTATTATGATTGAGTGTCACATACTCTACATAACTGAATGTGCTATCCTTTTACAGAATTGGCAGTGCAGTAGGTTTGTGATATGGTTTGGCTGTGTCCCCCACTCAAATCTCCTCTTGAATTGCTCCCATAATCTCCATGTGACTTGGGAGGGACCCTGTGGGAGGTCACTGAATCATAGGGGCAGGTTTTCTCCTGCTGTCATCATGATAGTAAGTCTCATGAGATCTGATGGTTTTATAAGTGGCAGTTTCCCTGTACATGCTCTCTTGCTTGCTGCCATGTAAGTTGTGCCTTTGCTCCTCCATAACCTTCTGACATGACTGTGAGGACTCCCAAGCCACGTGAAAACTGTGAGTCCATTAAACCTCTTTTCGTTTATAAGTTACCCAGTCTCAGTCTCATACTTCATAGCAGTATGAAAATGGACTCATACAGTTTGTTTACACCAGCATCACCACAAACATGTGAAGAATGCATTGCACTGCTACTACATTAAGATGACTCTCATGTCACTAAGACAAAGGGATTTTCAGTTCCACTATAGTCTTAGGGGACCATGGTTGTCATTATGAGGTGCATGATGGTAACTGTAAGTGTACAAAATGGACCAGGAGATTGAGCAAGAAAGAGCCAGACAAATGAGACTGGAACAAAACATAAATTGTATAACAGAAAACTTAGACACCTGCATTTGGAGAGGAAAATATTTGTTAATGTAGGAGAAAATATCCTAAAGCAATATAATAAATATTGTGAATTTTGGAGATTCAAGGATAAAAAGAGAATCCTATAAGCATGTAAGTAACAAAAACAACAACAACACAACACACACACAAGTATACTTACATATTAGCAACATGGGAATAGGAATGAGAATGCCTCAACCTCTCAGGTCTGACCAGCACACAAAGCCTGGGACCAGTTTGTCTCATACTCAATTTAATTAAATCTACTATCAAAAGGATTACAAGCAGCAGCACTGTCCTCAGTTATTCATACCTCTTCTCCTGCTCACGCATTCCCACTCAACTATTGTAAGTCCCAGCGGTAACAATAGGTCCTACTTCAGATAATCAGGATATAGATTGAGGCCAGTCTATTCATTATGACCCAAGGGAAGAAGTTTAGAGTAATCTGCTGATCTTGATAAATTTGCCAACAATATCAATAATTGCAGGGGACAAAAGATGAGCCAACAAGCAGTTCCCATCCCCAATGAACACATCTCATGACCCCCTCACTCTATATGCAAACGTATAACCCCCAAAGGCATGGGTCACTCCAGTTTGAGATTTGCTGTTAAACTTCATTTGAATCCCTGTTGCACTGATTTGGTGGGGTCAACTGGGCAGTGTCACCAATTAGTTGCAGCCTTGAATGCCATACATGGTACAATCCAAGGCCAAGTAAGCCTTAGGAGAAGCAGATGCTTTTGCAACAGTGAGATGTATGCAAACGAAGTTGGGTCAATCCACGTGCTTGTAAACATATGAGGGAGTCTGCACCCAGGAGCTGCCTCTGAGAAGCCATCAGGCACAGCAGGGTACTGCTGGCCTGTCCAAAAGTACTTTTGTGTTTTTCTAGCACATGGATGGCAATGACAAGTCTGATAGGAGGTAAGGTTGCCAGCTGAAGCTGCTGCCTGGCTAAGATGGACCACAGGATTGTTTTGTCACGGTATGGTGCCAATACAGTGCTGCATCTAGCTGGCAAGGAGAACACACATTGCATCCTGTTTTTTGCATATTTTGGGGACTAACATGTTTCTTCTCCTGACATCAGGGTTTTGGCTCTCCCTTCATAATTCCAAAAATGGTGTGTTCTATCCCAGCAGCTATAATTACAGTCATCCCTGTTTACACTGAGATCTTAAGAATCAGATACAATATGATATTTTTTAAAAAAATTTGTAGAAACCTATATAATCCCCTACCTTGACTTACAAGGGACATTATAGGGGCTGCAGAGATTAGTGAGTCACTCAGGTGGTCATTGTTTATTTGAACTAGGTCAAGTCATCCTGAGATTCCAGAATTTAGTTTCAATCCTCCAAGACCCTTTTTACCTGAGCTGTCACCTGGAGGGTGCACTTACCAAGTTTGCTTGAGGTTGAGGTTAGGGGAAAGCAAAAAATATCATGCCTAGGAATGGTAGGACAAAATACTGAATCCTCAAAATGTTCTAGATAGTCCTTTACTGGAATTATTATCCACAAAGCAACCAAGAAAAGATAGCGTCTTTGTAAGGATAGTCACATTCAGTAACCAACTGCTTTATTAAAAATTGTGTGGCCCAGGAGAGAATGAGAAAGGGAAAACAGAAATATTTTCAGTCAATTTCTGAGGCATTTATTTCATTGCTCAACAAGATCAAATGTCCATGGAAAGTAGGGCATATATATGACATGTTCACCAAATACCTTGATTATTGCTCCTTGTTGAGTAGACTTTTTGACAAATTGTCACCATTTTCAGATGGTTTATGATCTGGAAAGCAGAAAACATGAAAGAGTTTAGTTAAGGGCTACAGTATTGCTGCAAGAGGTGAATGATAGGCTTTGAATAGCAAAACCACTAGCTGGAAAGTATGGACAATGGTAAGACCCAAAAGGGTGTGAAAGATCTGATGTTGTCACCAGATCCGATGTCCTCAGCAGCTATGGGTGAAAACAACGCCCATGCCATGTGGCCTCTCTTACTGTAAGACAAACGGGCTAACTTTTTGCAGGAGCCAGAAATCGGCCACACAATAGTGACTTTTGCATCAGAAACATACAAGACCTTTCCTTTGTGCCCAGTCTGTGAGGGGGAGGTGCTGTTGCATCCAGTTTGATGATTGATGTGGGAAGCAGTTGTAGCAAAATGGACAGCATAAGCTTAATCAGCATGTTGGCTCCAGTTGGTGCCATTAGAGAAGGGTTTCATCTGCCCTCACTATAAACACCTGTGTGAGAGACCCAGGATGCTCAGTCCTCACCAATCATTCATGAACTCAAAGAGGGGAACTTTAAACTGATAGTCTGTGGGCTTCCAAGTGGTAGATCGGATGGCTGTGCCATTGAATCCAGCCCATGTGTTAGTAATCTAACCTTCAGGAGCCTTGCCTGAGGAAACGACAATGACTTCTAACTCATCTGACTGTGTCCACTGGCTCTCAGCACAGCAGCCTTCCAGAGTTACTGTTGGGGCTGGATTGCTGCCATCACCCATATGACACCAGCAGCTCTTGGCTTAACAAGAGCTGGTCTTGTTAGTGAAGAGGGAGGCATATTGAAAGTACTTTTGTATGTGTCATTGCTGGGGGTGTCACTGTTATGTTGTTTATATTGTTGCAGTCACCATCCATTATGTGTAAGAGATAATAAATTCTTCTCATTCAGGGAATGCCAAGATCTCTGTCCCTTCCAGGCTGATTGAGCATAAACATTTCCCAGGCCCAGGCATTTAAAAGGAACTGTAGATGGAGGGCTCCAGGGAGCTAAAGGCTTTGCTTCAGAAAGTGGAGTGAGGGGTCAAGTTTCCCCAAAGATGCAAGTGCCACTTTTTTTAATGTAAAACTGAGATGATGCTAGCTAGGGCCAGGTCAACTGTGCTCTTGAACTCAGCATTTCCATTTTCCAGTGAGGACCACAGAGCCCTTTCTTTGTTAGCTGTTGAACAGGAATTGACTGGTGACTAAATGGGCTCTATGAGTTGAGTGCAGTGTTAGATAACAGGTTACCAGTGGCCTTTTGGTTTGTTTTTAATATTGCACACTTGGGAGCTGAGACTGGCAGGTGCGCTATTCTGCTGGGAAATGGTTTTCCTGAGTTTGGGCAGCAGTTAATTTTTTAAATTAGAGCAGAGGGTTCTTTCTGGATTCTATGTTGTTTCTGCTGGACCAGTCTGGATGGGACAGAGATGGCTTCTCTATATGCCTAGATGTGGCATTCCTTGAATTGGGAGAATTTATTGTCTCTTACACATAATGGATGGGAATGACAAGTAAAAATGTAACAACAATGTAACAATGACACCCTCAGGAATGACATATACTAACGTACTAATGTCCCCCAATTCCCATCAAGGAGACCATTTGACTTCTCTTCATTACTAAAAATTCTATTAATTGAATAATTGAATTTGGGAACTTTTGCCCCCAAAAGTTGAACACGGACTAAACTGTTTAACACATGCATGAGTTGAAACCACAGCAACATTATCCCCTGGCCGGGATATTGAGCAGTGCAGGGAGAAGAATGTCAAAGGCCTGGGGGGAAATAATGGGAAAGAAACTGACTTTTTTTTTTAATCCTTTGGCCTTTTATCTTCACCTTCACACAGACTGGTGCAGCCTTGTCCTGTAGTCCTCAATGCTTTTGCAAGTTCTGTTCCTAACATTCTTTTCTCTTGAGAGTTGGTAGGAAGGTGAATACACAGCCTGAATCCAAGAGACACATAAAAGTTGGAATCCCTGCCTTTTCAAAGTTCCCATACATATAGCCAGAGGGTGCATATGGCTCTCAGTGTTCTTTAGGGACAGGGAGATCTTGGCTACTGATTGTTGAAAGGAAAACGTAGGACAAAGTAAATTTAATGGAGTTTAATTGAGCAAAGTACAATTTACAAATCCAGTAGCCAGAACAGGTTCGGCACGACTGTGCTGTCAAGTGGTCGGATAATATTTATGGACAGAAAAAGAAAAGTGACATACAGAAAATGGAAGAGAGGTTTAGAAAACAGCTGGATTGGTTACAGCCCTGCATTTGCCTTATCTGAACACAGTTTAGCCAACATGTGAAGTCTGTTTACACATCCCATTAGGTTACAGTTTTCTATTTAGGAAGAAACCTTTAGTCTGAACTTGAAGTATGTAAGGAGGCAACTTAGGCTAACCTTAACACGCCTAATCACTTTTCTTTTTAAAGCAACTAAGATCCAAGCAGAGGAGAGGGAAGGATCAGAGGTTACAAGCCAGAGAGTGACTTCATGCTACAGCAAGCTGGCTTTACCTTTATACTCTTTAAGGATGGCTGCCCACTTAATCTCCACCAGAGGAGCTTCTAATATTGTTTGCTCAATCAAAGGTCTATGTCGAATAGCAAATAGCATATTTCTCATTTTTGATACCGTTTATTCACTTGTGGGGACTTCTTGGCTCCTAAGCTGCATGTGTGTTGCCTTTTGGCTGGGGCTGCTGGGCTTCCTGCTTTTGTTGTGACATCCCTTTCTTGCTCTCCCCCACAAGGAGAGTGAGTCATAAGGTGGGCTTGTTGAAATTCTACCTCTATTCACGTTCATTAACAGAAAAGTGCATGGGAGTGCCCTGAAGTGTTATGAAATGCTACGAAGAAAAACAGGGCCGGTCGCCGTGGCTCACGCCTGTAATTCCACACTTTGGGAGGCCGAGGTGGGCGGATCTTGAGGTCAAGAGATGAAGACCATCCTGGCCAATATGGTGAAACCACATCTCTATTAAAAATACAAAAAATTAGCTGGGCGTGACCTATAATTCCATCTACTTGGGAGGCTGAGGTGAAAGAATCGCTTGAACCTGGGAGGCAGAGGGTTGCAGTGAGCCGAGATCACCCAATTGTAATCCAGCCCGGTGACAGAGCAAGACTCCATCTCAAAAAAATCAAAAAAATAAAATAAATAAATAAAACAGAAATTCCTAAGTGTCGGTGGGTGGAATTGCATTTTAAAAAGGTGATTAAACGAACGTTGGGGAAAAGGTGATATTTAAATCTGAAACGTGTTAGAGAGCAAACCTTATAAATATCTTGGGAAAGACCATTTTAGGAAGAGGGGAACAGCAAGTGTGAGGACTGTAGATTATTATCGTGGATTAAATTAGCCAAAGGGTAGGATCTGAGATCAGAGAAGTAGTGGTGGTCCAGATTCGGGAGGATCCTATGGCCCACTCTAAGCACTTTGCTTCAGTCTAAGTGAAATGGGGAGATAATGGATGTTTCTGAATGATGCAATCTGACTTATGTTTTAAACAAATAGATTGGGTGACTGTGTTGAGAGTAGTATGCAAGCAACTAAGGGAAGGAATCGAGAGCTCATCTGAAGAGCACTGCGGCCATTCTGGTTAGAAAGGATGATGGCTTACAGTAAAGTAGTGATAAGAGAAGACAAGAGAAATCACTGGATTCCACATCTGTCTTGAAAATGAAGGTGTCAGCCAGGCAGGGTGGCTCACACCCGTAATCCCAGCACTTTGGGAGGCTCAGGTGGGAGGATCCCTTGAGATCAACAGTTCGAGACCAGCCTGGCCAACATGGTGAGACCCTATCTCTACTAACATTTTAAAAATTAGCCGGGCATGGTGGTGGGTGCCTGTAGTCCCAGCTACTTGGGTGCTGAGGCAGGAGAATTGCTTGAACCCAGGAGGTGGAGATTGCAGTGAGCCGAGATCAGGCCACTGCACTCCAGCCTGGGTGACAGAGCGAGACTCCATCTCAAAAAAAACAAAACAAAAAACAAAAAAAAGAAAAAAAAAAGAAAATGAAGGTGACAATATTTGTTGCTCCCTTCCATAGGTAAAAGTCAAAAATGAATATATTTTGCAACAATCTTTAAGAATGACAGGGTCTAGTAGCATCATAATATCTTTCTGAATGTTCTTTTTATTCTCTATTCTGATAGTCTTTTTGTTTTTCCTTTTAATCCAAACAGTTACATGCAAGTGTTTCCTAATTTATACACTTTTATTGCTCTATCAAAATCAGGCCTGAGTAAGTTATCTCACCAAACACATTTTCAATATTTGACAAATGAGCCAGCCATTATTAATGTACGGTGAATTTCTCAAATAATAACCTGCTTCAGCATTTAGTTAATTTTGTTTGTTTACACAGTCATTCCCAAGCATTAATTTCTTACTTATTTGCTGAATCATAACAAATAACTATAAGATCAATTGCGTAATTTAACACTCTATTTTCTTTACCTTTAATTAAAAATATATATATATTCATTTGTGGTTTTATAAATACTGAAAACACGTAGAGAAATAGGCAATTTTTCTTTTAGTTAATTCCAACCTTTATATAGGTAGAGAGCAGAGATTCCCATTAAAATTTCTAAGATAGCGAAGGGGTTGAAAATTTACTGTTAGCTATTTTTACTGATATATTTTCATTTTCTTCTGATCAATTTCAAATTATATTTTAAATTTTATGACATTAGGTAAACGAGGTTTCACTTTCAAAGTCAGTAACTTAAAAAAGGCAAATTGTGTGTGAGAGTGTGTGTGTGTGTGTGTGTGTGAACATGTAACAGGTTTTATTGTGAAAGGAAAATATAAATAATGATTTCCTTTTTGTTATGAAACTGCAGACTGGATTGTATTTTGTATGATATGGAATACTTCGTTAAGCCATATCCTTGGTGAAATTTACACCTGATGTGGCTGCTCTATTTTGAAAGGAAAGAGCTGTTTTCCTAATGTTCCTGTGGTTTTATGAACACAATGTTTCCTTTATGAGACAAGGTGGATTCAAACTAGCTCTCAGCTCCCTCCAGGAGCAAGTTTCTCAAATGTTTTGTAACTTACTATTACTTGATAAATGTTAGATTGCAGATTATCCTAGGTGCAGTGCCTAGGGCTCCTTAAGTGCTGTCATTTACTTGTTTATTTTCTTCTCAGGCTAGGGAATTGCTTTATGAACTCGGAGTCATAAAGAGAGCAGCCAAGTGGGAAGAAAGACATTTGGTATAATACTTCACTGACTGAAAAGGAAATTGAATTTTACCTATTGCAAAGGAGGTCACAAATTTTATTGTTAAATGGGCTAAAGTGTACTTATTTAATAAGATGTGGGCCTAAAATGGAAGAGTTGTTTCATCTCAGGCCTCCAGCAAATACACAATAATTGATATTTTTTTCACAGAGTTTTCACATTTGGTAACCTTAAACTTTTATTATAACTTTTATTGATTGTTTTCCATATTTGTTTTTGACCTTGCTATAATGGATAAAGCATACTTGTTTCAACACAGAAAGTCTTACATAGGAAGTAGAGTTATTTATATTTGACATAAGTTTCTGGAAGTGATTTATAAGGTAGATGAAATGTATTAAGCTAATGTTGAAAGAAGAAAGTAGTTAAATAGATGTGCACAGTGCTTATGCTGGCAAGAATTCCAATCTAGTCTTGGCCTGAATTGCTTTAAGAATCATTGTTTATGTGTTAGGGGAACTACAAGCAACATAGAGAAAATAAAATAAAATAAATGTAGAATTATATAATATACTAGGCTGTAGGCATTCTAAATCCACATCCCCAAAGAAAATGAAATAATGTTATCTGAATATTATACCTGTTGCTTTTAATAGGTATAGATGTCTTATTGCATATGGATTGTCTCTATATTATAGTATACATATATCATAATCCTTTTTATAATTTACTCTAAGTTTTCTAAGACTATATTGAAAGATATAGGAGGAAAAAGCATTTACTGGGAAAATGTGAATAATAGAAATTCAGTCAACTAATGAGATGAATGTCTACACAAAAAATTGAAAAACATAGTATACTTTGAATGATTAACAATGCCTAGTTCTTGGTAACATCATAATAAAGCATGATAAATATTAGTTTTCTTCTCTCTTTCAAGAAAATGAGAGGAAGAAGTATGAGTGAGAAAATATACAAATGCTTCGAAGTTGTAAACTTCCAAAACAAAAGCATGGGGGAGTGATGTTTTTCATAGTGGACCTCACATGCTTAATCATATAGTGTTATTTGTCCCATGAGGTCTGTATAATTGAAGCTTGCCTAGATTGCATTTTTCACATTATGTTTCTAACCTGTGAGTTTCAAATCACATGAGTCTTTTTTTACTTCAATGAATGCATTACAATTTCCAGGACCTCCCAAGCCTGAGAAGTCAAATGAACACATTTCCTGTTCTTGATGTTTATTACACCCTATTTCAGCTTGTAAATTTTCCAGCCAATCTGTAAACTCTTGGAAGACAATTTACCTAACAGCTGCTTCTGTCAAAACCCATCCTGAAGCTTGTTTGCCTACTGTCTTGTGGATTCTAATTGTTCTCTGCTGCTACAGCTGCTGTCCCAGTCCCCCTGGTAAAGCCACTGTCTCTTTACCTCTCTTACCTAAAACAGCATATCCATAATACACAGCTGTTGAGCATGGCAGGTTTTAATGAAGATTTGTGATTACACAGAGGTAGTTCTGCAAAGAGTAGCAAAGAATGTGACTCAAAATTGGCAGTCCTGTCTTAGAACCCTATCTGCTTCTCCTTGATACAGGGGGATGTCTCGTGGGGGATATGGTGTTTATTTCCTGCCATAACCTTGCTGGATTCTCTCTCTATTCAAAACTCAATTCTCTAAATTCCCTCTGGTTCAGTGCCTGGAAACTCTATTCCCACTTTTGGGAAACTCTGATTTCCTATAAATTTATTTGTTTAAAGCTTTCCTGCTTATATAATGCTTGCCTACTTTTATCAAAAAGTGCTTGTCTTACTAAGAGTAATGTTGTCTTCCTACACATATCAAGTGAGTTAATATATTTTTCTGTTCTACATATTTATGGATTCGTAATTTAATATATTTCTAAAAATCAAATTGCAGAGTTGACAAGCATAAGATTCTTGGTTACAAATAAAAAAGAACTATACAATGTACAAAAATATCTTTAGGCAAACATTTGTAAAACCGTGACATTCAGAAGTATAGGTAAAATGAAATACTTTGTATATCTACTTAGCTAGTCACACTTTTTGTTTCTATCAGCTATAGTATTCTTTAGGGTAAACAAAATTGTCAGGTTTATAGTTACAGTGATTTTTTGATGTTATATTTTCCATGAGTCTAGATATCAACATCAATTGTTAATTTTTTTAATAAGGCAAGCTGTATTTAATTTTCAAAATGACGCTAAGAAGTGCTTGACAATTTTTTTGAGGGGGGATGAGCCTTTTAATTTTTCCCCCTCTTGCCTCCAGGCTAAATATTCTTGTAAGGCATACACTCACCTACAAGTTTATTTAAGTTCTCTCCATATCCTAGATAACAACCACTTCAGTATAGGTCAAGTACAGTATGTCTCTGCATGGTATAAGAGGTTTATAATGGAAAAAGACCATGATGGCTAAATCCCAACATATATTACATATTTTAAAATGATTTTATTGTTTGTCTTTAGGGTACAACCACTACCAATGATATTTTTTAATAGACTGTTTTAGATTTACAGAAAATTGAGAAGACAGTACAGAGATTTCCCACATACCTCTTACCCAGTTTACCCTATTATTACCTTTTCCATTAGTATAGTCAATATGTTAAAATAAACAAATATTGATATATTCACATTAACTAAAGTCCATTCTTTATTCAGATTTCTACTTCCCATAGTATTTTTTCTCCCTCTGTAAAATACATCTGGTTTTCCAAAAAGTGAAACAGATTTAGATGATAATAATGCCAGTAATTTCTAAATACAAAGTTGCTGATTGCTATTGTTTGGATATTTGTTCCCCTAAATCTCAGGTTGAAATGTAATCTCTGATGTTGGAGATGGGGCCTGGTGGAAGGTGCTGGGGTCATAAGAATGGGTACCTTGTGGCTTGGTGTTGTCCTTGTGATAGTAAGTGCTGGTCATTTGAAAATGTGTGGCTCCTCCTGCTCCCACTCTCTCTTCCTCTTCCTCTTGCCTTGTGAGGTTGGGGCTCCCCCTTTACCTTCTGCTTTGATTGTAAGCTTCCTGTGGCCTCACCAGAAGTTGAGCAGATGCTGGTGCCATGTTTCCTGTACAGCCTGTAGTACCATCAGTCAATTAAACCTCTTTTCTTTGTAAATTACCCAGCTTTGGGTATCTCTTTATAGCAATGCAAGAATTGCCTAACACACAAATACCTTGTTTTTTGTTTTTTCCTGTGAAGTCAAAATTTTTTTCCCTTAAGGATTTTTCTCAGAAATGTTGGACTATTATGGAAACATAATACAAAATCAGTGTTTTATCTTTAAATGTGATTTTAAAATTGCAGTTGCTCATGCCAGGGATTGGTTCCAGGAATGCCCATGGGTACAAAAATCTGCACTTACTTAGGTTCCACAGGACTTACTGTGGGATACCCTCCAGACACAAAAAGTCAGTTTATTGTATATGTGGGCTTTATATCATACCAATACTGTATTTTCAATTTTCAGTTTGGTTGAAAACAATCCTATATGTGGACTTAAGTATTTCAAGTCTGTGTTGTCCAAGGGTCAACTGTGCAAAAACAAATAAAACAAACAAAAAACCTTTTTAGAACCTGAGAGATAAAAATATAAAAAGCTTCTTGAGATCTGCTACTAAATTTATTTTTAATTTGGTCAAAAAGTCATTTTAAATTAATTCTACCCATCAAAAAATGACTACTCGAAAAAATTGTTGCATTGTAGAAGGATGCTGTTTTCTTCCTCTTAAAACTATCTGATGAAATATTGAGTCTAATTTAAGTAAACATATTTAATCATGAAAAATACCTGTAATAGCTGAATTTTAACAGTACGTTTTAAAGTCCATAAGTTTTCATTTCTATTCTGAAACCACAACAGAGATTCATATATTGAAGCCTTAATTTCAAATGTGATGGGATTTTAAAATGTGGCCTTCAATAGGTAATAACTTTCTGAGGGTGGAGCCCTCATGAAGGGGGAATAATGGCCTTATAAAAAAGAGGCAGATGAGAAATAATCTCTTTCTGCACCATGTGAGGATACAAGAAGGCATCTGTCTGTAAACCAGGACAAGAGCCAGGAAGCAAATCATCTGGCATCCTGATCTTCACATTTTCCAGAACTGTGAAAAATAGTCTTGTTTTAAGTCATCCAGTCTGTAGTATTTGGTATAGCAGCCATAACTAAGATACTGTACAGTATGAGACACTGTGTTAAAAAATTATAAAATGCTGTGAAATAGAGTGTTATTTCTTTATGATGATTATTTTTTAACAGTTTCAACTTTAAGTTCTGGGGGTACATATCCAGGTTTGTGACCCAGGGATATTGTGTGATGCTGAGGTTTGGGGTATAATTGAACTTTCCCCCAGGTACTGAGCATAGTATCCATTAGCTAGTTTTTCTATCTATACAACCCTCCTCTGCCCTCCAGTCAAACCCAGTGTCTATTGTTGCCATCTCTATGTCCATGAGTACACAGTGTTTAGCTACCACTTATAAGTGAGAATATGCAGCATTTGGTTTTCTGTTCCTGTTTTAATTTGCTTAGGCTAATGGCTTCCAGCTGCATCCATGTGTTGCTTCAAAGAGCATGACTTCATTCTTTTTTATGGCTGCATAGTATTCCATGGTGGGTCTGTGTGTGTGTGTGTGTGTGTGTGTGTGTGTGTGTGTGTGTGTACCACATTTTCTTTATTCAATCCACCACTGAAGGAAATCTAACTTGATTCCATGTCTTTGCTTTTGTCGAATAGTACTACAATGACCAAATGCATGCATGTGTCTTTTAGTAGAAGGATTTATATTCCTCTGGGTATATACCCAGTAATGGGATTGCTAGGTTGAATGGTAGTTGTGTTTTAAGTTCTTTGAGAAATCTTCAAACTGCTTTCCATAGTGGCTGAACTAATTTACACTCCCAGTAGCTGTGTCTTAAGTGTCCCCTTTTCTCTGCAGCCTTGCCGGTATGTGTTGTTTTTTGACCTTTTAATTGTAGCCATTCTGACTGGTGTGAGACGGTGTCTCACTGTAGTTTTTATTTTCATTTTTCCAATGATTAGTGATGTTGAGTGTTTTTTTTCTAAGAAAAAAATATTATTTCTGAAATAGTACTTTATTTTTTCATCCACTAGAAGTGTGACAAAATGTGAGACAATTTGTCATCACCAAATTTTTTTTTGCACTCAACGGAGAAAGGTTGTTGCCTTAAATGAGTATTTTTGAAAGTAAATTAGACACAATGCTGTGAGGTGTTGGGCAAGCTGCTTTTCAAATGTAATTAGAATTTGACTTTTTAAAGCTTGTGGGGAAAAGTGAGTGAATGTGACCAAGTTCATATGGTTAAACAGTCACAAGCCTACTGATCAAGGAAGATATATTTCTTATAATTGAATATATTATTTTACAAAATTAATGATATGCTTGGACTTACAAATTTCACTCTGCATCTATAATTTCAGCCTATTAAAGTAATAAAAAAGAATAAAAGCATGTTTCAGGGAGAATAAAAGAAGACAAGTCTCTGGATTATTGTCAAGAATAATACCATGTCCCTCTCTTGTAAGTGAGGTAGTTTTCTCATTGTTGACAGATACTAGTACTGTTTAACATTATGAGCTTGCTTGCTACTATTATCATTTAGGGCATAAAATGGTACTTTAAAAACTGGAAATGTACAAGACATATTTACGCAGGCTTTGTTATCCTTTAAAATAGTTCCCTTAAACAACATACGCTGGAACCTATTGGAGGGTGGAGAGTGAGAGCAGTGAGAGGATCAGGAAAAATAACTAAAGGGTATCGGGCTTAATACCTGGGTGATGAAATAATCTGTACAATAAACCCTCATGACACAAGTTTACCTATATAAGAAACCTGCACATGCACCCCAACCTTAAAATAAAAGTTTAAAATAAAATAAAATTAAATAGTTCCTTTAAAAGGAGCATGAAGTTGTGAAAGCTTCAAGGTGCGTTGAAGGAAGCGTAACAATCATATTAACAGAGTTAATCTCCAAGAAATATTGTTGGTGAAGGAAGTAGGGGACAAACATCCTGGAAGCCTGCACTTACAATTTTCCTTTTTAAGAAGGAATTTTGCTTACTATGTTTTATTATGAGAACATACTTACAGAAAGTGCAAAAACATGTATGTCTGGGATAAAAATGACTCTAAACCACAAGGTGTTATAGTATCACCCATCAAGAGACAGAATGTGGCCAGCTCCCCCAGGAGGCTCTGTGAATTCACCTCCAGCCATTTTTTACACTCCCCTTTTCAGAAGTAGCTATAACTCTGGCTTTTGTGATACTCATTTATTTGCTATTCTGTATAGTTTTTTTCCTCCATTCCAGAACCATCTTACTTCATTGGTTCAAATTTAGAGACTTAGCTATGTGGTTGTGTACAAAGTTGTTTTTATTTCCAATGGCTAGCTACTTTTATAATGTATTGAAACAAATTTATAATGTACCGAAATACATTATATAGAGAGTTTAACTATACATTCTGCCATTGATGGATAGATATGCATATAGAAAGACATATATATGTATCTCTTCAGTTTTAGATGTGCAATTGGTTGGAAGGAAGTTAAGTTGCTCTGTGATTTTTTTCTCACTAAAAAAGAAAGAAAGCAGATGACATAGTCTTATCTTTATGTATGTTAATAATAGAAGTTTTGATACACAAACTAAGGGTTCAGAGATGAATCACTATGTAACGGATGCTTTTGTTCATGTGTTCATTGTTTGGAATTGCATATGGTAAATGAACCTAGTGCCTATAAATTAAGGTTGGTGCAAAAGTAATCACAGGTTTTGCCATTGAAAGTAACAGCAGAACCACAATTACTTTTCCACCAACCTAATATAAGGCATGGTTTCTGGGAAAATTTTACATGAACTGTGCAAATATATGGGTATAAAATAAACATGTTTCATAACCTAAAGTTCTTTTCATGAGATCTTTGTAATCCTCATTTAGGGGTTGCAACTTGCATTCTCAGCAATTGACATGTATCTGATGCGGGAAATATCTGGAGAGTTGTGTGGATTCTTCTGGATGACTGTCTTCTTCTTTTGGGCCTCTTGTTTGCTTACATCCTTGGGAGGACTGGGGGAGGAATAACATTAAGAGAAATAAGAGAAATACCTCATGTAGGTGATGGGAAGGATGGATGCAGCAAACCACTATGGCATGTGTACACCTATGTCACAATTCTGCACGATCTGTACATGTACCCCAGAACTTAAAGTATAATACAAAATAATAATAAAAACAAAAATAAAATAAGACAGAAAATTACAATAAATAAATAAATAAATTTGTTATTTCTTAAGACCTCTGATTGTATATAATTGCTGCAATCCTATCCTTAGTATTAACTCAAGGTAGACACTGATACTGGGCTTGCACATGCATATTCCCACACTGTGAATTAGCTGAACGTGGCTCACAGCTTCACCCTGCTCTACTGAATTGCCCTCATCTAATGGAAACCATTTTTCTGGAGCTACCTAGGTGAAATTGCATTCTATGGCCACCTTAAAGTTTATCACTTACCATATTTTTCTGAAACTCTATTCTCATCCTTATAATTTATCCTCTATTCAAAGCCATCTACAGATTCAATGCAATCCCTATCAAAATCCCAATGACTTCTTTTTTACAAAAATAGAAATAATTTTATACTTTATATCAAAGCACAAAAGACCTCAAATGGCCACATGCATTTATGGCCAAGTGTTCTTCAGCAAAGCTGCAAAGAATACAAATGTAAAAAGAATAGTCTCTTTAAAAATGGTGCTCAGAAACTTATACCATACACAAACATCAGCTGAAAATGAACTAAATATCCAAACATAAAACTTGAAATTAAAAAAGTCCTAAAAAAATATGGGGAGAAAACTCTTTGACATTAGTCTTGGCAATGATTTTTTTGTATGTAACATCAAAAGCAGAAGCAACAAAAGAAAACTTAGAGAAGTGAAAGTACATCAAAGTGAAAAGCTTCTGCATCCAAAAGAAACAATAAACAGAGTGTTAAGGCCACCTAGAGAATGGAAGAAAATATTTGCAAGTCATATATCTAATAAGATTTTAATATCTAAAAATACAAGGAAATTCTACAACTCAATAGCAAAAAAAGAAAAAATAACCCAATTAAAAATGGTCAAAGAAGTTGAGTAGACATTTCTCCAAAGAAGACATAGAAATTGCCAGCAGTCATATTAAAAGATGCTCAATATTACCAATCATGAAAGAAAAGAAAATCAAAACCACAAGGACATATTGCATTATAGTGAGTATAATAAAAAATAAAACAAAAATAAGTGTTTTCAAGGATGAGATGAAATTTGAGCCATTGTACATTGCTGGTGGAAATTTAAAATGGAACAGCCACTATTGAAAACAAAATTGAGGTTTCTCAAAAGAAAATAAGAAAGAACTACTACATGATCCAGCAATCCCATTTCTGGGTATATATCCAAAAGAATGGAAATGAGAATCTAAGAGAAATATCTGCACTCACATGTTGATTTCAGCATTATTCACAATAGCCAAGATATGGGAAAAAAATAAATATCCATCCTGGATGAATTTAGGAGAAAATGTATATACATACAATAAAATATTTTTCATTCTTTAGAAATAAGAAAATTCTGCCATATGTGACAAGATGATCGAACCTGAGATATTATCCTAACGAAATAATCTGGTCACTTGAGACAAATACCAGATGACTTTACTTATGTGAGGTATCTGAAATAGTAAAACCCATAGAAACAAAGAATAGAATGGTAGTTGCTAGGGAATTGGTGTTATAGGTAGTTAGGAATTCTTGTTCAGCAGATATGTAGTTTCAGTTATGCAAGATGAATGAATTTTAGAGGTCTGCTCTACAGTGCTGTTCTCATAGTTAACAACACAGTATAGTGCAGTTATAAATTGTGAAAGGGATATGTCTCATGTTGTGTTTTTACCATAATAATAAAAAAAAAACAGGCTGCACTGAAAGACAAACAAAACAAAAGCAAAAATTGTGTATCATAGAACTACTCAGACATTATTTAGCAATTGCTTATCATAATGGTAATAAATGTACACTCATAAGAAAATGTTCAATAAAATATAAATACATTAACAAGCTGTGTTTTATAATTCTCAAGGAATATATCCAAATGTACATCGTATTTTACTTACCTGGTTATAATCACTATTTATTTGTTCATGTATTTATTTATGTTTGCAGACGAGAGCATAAAGTGCATCAAATATACTTTCATAGATGGAATGTTTATGCCTATCACCATGCCCCAATTTATACCTCGAAACTTAATTCTATGTGATTTGGAGCTGAAGCCTTCAGGAGGTGATTAGATCATAAGGGTGAATCTAACCTCATGATAGCAAGAAATAGGAAAGCACTCCCTTGCTTTCACTATGTGAGGACACATTGAGAAGACCAACTATGAATCAAGAAACATACCCCTCACCAGAAACCTTATTATCCCCTCGTTTCCCAGCCTCCAAAACTGTGAAAAGTAAATTTCTATTTCTTATGTAATCCAGTGTATTTGTCCTCATGCTGCTACGAAGAAATACCTGAGACTGGGTAACTTATAAAGGAAAGAAGTTTAGTGGACTCACAGTTCTGCAGGGCTGGGGAGGCCTGAGGGAACTTACAATCATGGCAGTAGGCAAAGCAATCACATAATTCTTCACATGGTGGCAGGAAGGAGAAGTGCCAAGCAAAGTGGGAGAAAGCACCTTATAAAACCATCAGATCCTGCGAGAACTCACTCACTATCGTGAGAAAAGCTTGGGGGAACTGATCACCTCCCATGAACTAATCACCTCCCATGAGGTCCTGCCCCAGAATGTGTGGATTACAATTCAAGATGAGATTTTGGGTGGTGACATAGCCAAACCACATCACCCTGTCTATAGCATTTTGTTACAGCAGCAAAAACAGACTAAGACACTCACTAACAATTCCTACTAGACTAAAATGGTTTTGAAATAGCACAAGGAAAAAAGATTTTTATGTAATATTTTTCTCTATTGATATGATATTAATTTTTCTCAATATTATTTAAAATGTTAAGTGAAAATAGGATACGGGTTTAGGGAGATGGGAATCATACTTTTGGATAATTTACATATGTGGATTTATTTCCATAAGCAGAGAAGATCAATGTTATTAATCTTAGAGACAGAAAAGTTCCTGTATTAGTAGGTCTTTGTACTTCACCTGTGTGTTATTGCTGTAAAACCTTTATGAAACTTAATATTTCATTTGTACTTGCTGCTTCAATTGTTCTTTACTAGATGACAATGTTTTACAAATGCTGTAGGTTAATGTGGCAATGTTTCAACTTAAAAACTATGATTAATGTGACCCTTTGAGTTCTCTGAGGGAAACAGTGGTCCTGGATGCATAAAGGAAATACTGTGACTAGTTTTATAATTGAGACAGGAACTTCACAGCAATGAAATGTTCAGCATCTCTGAATATAATAGCAATTACTTTGATACCAAATATGATTTTTAATATGGCCAATGTCTTTGTGTTGCTATAAAGGGATACCTGAGACTGAAAAATTTATTTTAAAAAGATGTTTATTGACCTATGGTTCTGCAGGCTGTATAAGAAACATTTTGCCAAGGGCCTCAGGGTGCTTCCACTCATGGCAGAAAGAGAAGGGGGAGCCAGCGTCACTAAGATCACATGCAGAGAAGATGCAAGACAGCGAGGCAGTGAGGTGCCAGGCTCTTTTTAGCAACCAGCTCTCTGGGAAATCATTGCAGGAACTAATAGAACAGAGAACTCATCATTATGATGGCATACAAAATCAGTCATGAAGGATCTGCCCCCAGGACCCAAGCAACTCCCGTTAGGCCCTACCTCCAATGCTGGTGATCAAGTTTTAACATGAGGTTTGAAGGGTAAAATATTCAAACAATACCAGTAAGAGAGAGGGTGACAATACTGTTGGAGATATTATTGAATCTCATATATGACACACATTGCATTTGAATTGAATTTAGATGAATACAGAATATTTTTAAAAAAGAAATATTTTAAAAAATTTTACTTCACAGAATGTGGAGAAAATAATAAAAGGAATCTCAGTTGAATGCTATATAAGGCAAAATATTCTGAAAAGTAAAACAGAGGATGTTTCATTTCTGCACATCACTTTTTAACTTGAGTGTGAGTAGTTCCTGGTTGCTGCTTCATAGAACAACAGATATATCTTCAAACATCAGATGAAAGTTTAAGCATTTCCATTCATATGGCTCAAAAATTCAGAAAATCATGGGCTTTAAAAAAATGTAATTTCAATAAATACAGGAAAGAAAGACATCAAAAATAGACAATGGACTGGGCGCAGTGGCTCACACCTATAATCCCAACACTTTGGGATGCCAAAGTAGGCAGATAACCTGAGCCAGCAGTTCAAGACCAGCCTGGCCAACATGCTAAAACCCCATCTCTACTAAAAAAATACAAAAAATGCCAGGCGTGGTGGCTCACGCCTATAATCCCAGCACTTTGGGAGGCTGAAGTGGGTGGATCAGGAGGTCAAGAGATCAAGACCATCCTGGCCAACATGGTGAAACCCCATCTCTACTAAAATACAAAAATTAGCTGGGCATGGTGGCTCACGCCTGTAGTCCCAGCTATTTGAGAGGCTGAGGCAGGAGAATTGCTTGAACCTGGGAAGCAGAGGTTGCAGTGAGCCGAGATTGTACCACCGCACTCCAGCCTGGTGCCTAGTTACAGAGCAAAACGCTGTCTCAAAAAAAAAAAAAAAAAAAAAAAAAAAATTAGCCCATCTTGCTGGTGGCACCTGTAATCCCAGCTACTCAGGAGGCTGAGGCAGGAGAATTGCTTGAATGTGGGAGGTGGAGGTTGCAGTGAGCCAAGATCGTGCCATCGTACTCCAGCCTGGGCAACAAGAGTGATACTCCATCTCAAAAAAAAAAAAAAAAAAAAAAAAAAAAAAAAAAAAAATAGGCAATGATAATAATGCCTCTACTTAAAATTATTTCTGTCAAAAACAGCTAAAAATATTTTTGAAGAATTTCTTTGCTTTTCTGTTTTTGGTAGTGATGAACTAGAGTCAATTCTTTCTCTAAATTTCTTCTTCATCTATGTTTAACTTAGAATTTCCACCAAATTAAAAACAAATGGGGACAACAAAACAAAGGCTTAATAACAGTGATAAAATAAGCTACCATTTTGCAACACTACTTTGAAACTTCACCGTACCAGAATTTTACTGGTCTGCTACTGGATCTCTATAGACCAAAGATTGTTTATTAGTATCACTTTTTGTTTATTTTTATTTTTTAGCTGACAGAGAGCTGATTGACTCTCTGGAAATAATATTTTTTCTTCCATGTATACCAGTACAGTAGACCTTCCTTACGCATTGGTTCTGTAGCCATGGATTCAATCAACCAGGGATCAAATATACTCAGAAAAGTATCCATAAAATTCCAAAAAGCAAAACTTGAATTTGCTGCATATGGAGTGCTACACTGAATTTACGTGAATGACATGACACATAGGCATTGTATTAAGAATTGTAAGTAATCTACTGATTACTTAAAGTATGCAGAAGGATGTGATGTGCATGGTGTAGGCAAATACTTTGCCATTTTACATTACAGACTTGAGTATGCATGGATTTTAGTATCTATGAAGGGAGGATGTTCTGGTCCAAGCCCCCATGGATGCTGAAAGAAGACTACATTTTGAAGCTTACGGGAAGATATTCCTTTTCTGTAAAATCCTGCTTATTTTATTTTATTATATATTTTTTTGATACAGGATCTCACTCTGTCACCCAGGCTGGAGACCAGTGATGTGATCATGGTTTGCTGCGTCCTTGATCTCCCAGGCTGAAGCCTCCTCTCACCTCAGCTTCCTAAGCAGCTGGGACTACAGGCATGTGCCACCACTCCTGGCTAGTTTTTTGAAAAAAATTTTTCTGTTTCTTTTTTCCTGAGCTCAAGTGACCCTCTCACTTTAGCCTTCCTAAGTGCTTGGATTACAGGCGTCAGTCACAATGCCCAGCCATAATCCTGCTGATAATTAAAGAATTAGGGGTTTCTTTACATTAGCTGAGATCTGTATAAGTGTGACCTAGCTCTCAACATCCTTCTTAAATTTGGTGCCATGTTTCTGTATTTGGAAGCCACATTTCATGGAGTGTCGCTTGTATTCTGCAAAGTTCATGGGTTGAAAACTTAATTTCCAATGAAACAGTGGCGAGAGTTCAGAGCATTTCCCCTTTCCTTTTCTTTTTTTTGGGGGTGATGAGATGAGATCTAGCTCTGTCACTCAGGCTGGAGTGCAGTGACATTATCATAGCTTGCTGAGCCTTCACTGTGCTCAAGCAATTCTCCTGCTTCAACCTCCTCAGTAGCTGAGATTACAGGTGTGATCTACCATGCCACAATTTTATGGCATTTTCAATCAGAGGCAAGTGAAGCTTCCTAATGGGAAATGGAGCTAACAATGTAAGTGAGAGCAATCTTAGTAAAATAACAAAGTTTAATGTACCATTTGCTGTAATGTAGACTCCTAGCTTGTTTCTCAGGGTGTTTTTTTTTGGGGGGGGGGGGGGGGGGGAAATATGTGAAATTAATAAAAAGAAAAACAATCTCTGTACAAAATAAGTAAGAATGAGAATGAAGGCAGCATGAGACCTCTATAGAAAGGCCAACATTTAATAAAATGTATTAAATTGGAATGAAGAAACAAAACCCCAAATGTAGGCTATAATAATACACACTTGATAAAGTACTTCAGCATTGACTAGAAGGCACAGAGCCAGAGAACTAGTCTTTCCAAAAGTCAAATAATTTGAAGGTACTAAATATCATTCTCTTTAATTTCCCTATCTACTACTTCCTAAATTAAAATTCTCTCTCTCAATCTGTGCATGTGTGTGTGTGTGTGTATGTGTACCTCCCATGGATGGAGGGGTTGCTCTTACATTTTTTTTTTCTCTTTTGACCTATGGTATGGTTTGAATGTATCCTCCAAAGTTCATGTGTTGGAAATTTAATTTCCAATGAAACAGTGTTGAGAGGTGAGACCTTTAAGAGGTGATAGATCATGAAGACTCTGTGATCATGAATGAATTAATGCTGTTTTGCATAAGTGGGTTTATCATAAAATAATAGTTTGAATCCCTTCTTCTCACTCTCTCATGCTGTCTTATTCTTACATTTTTCATTATGGGATGATGCAACAAGAAGGCCCTTACAAGATGCCAGCACTTTGATACTGAATTTCCCAGCCTGTAGAACTATGAGAAATGAACATTTTTTTCTTTATAAATTACCTAGTCTGTGATATTCTGTTATACCAACACAAAATTGACTATTTCCTGAGTCAGTCTGGTCAATTTTGAAAGTATGGATTTGATACATAATATAATTACTAAGTTCTGATTTGAAAATATTAGCTATCTCTGCACAGTAAAATATAACTCAATAGGCCACTGATATTCAGTTACTCTGAGTTACAACTGCTAAGGATATTTATGAAAATGTGCAGGAAGTGTCCTTGCATGGGCCAATTTATCCGAAGGCATCCTGAGAAATCTTAATGATGAAATATTGATTGTTTTACACAAATCAAGTTTGTATAGTTTATTAGACATTGCAGAATATTTTATTGCAAAATGAAGTGTGATTATCACTAATGTTATAACTGAGGGTTCTTTGGTTTAAAGTGTCTGATCCCTTTATCCCAGGTTAGGATTTGTTTTGTAATCTTTATGAAAAGCACAGCATCTTCATAAATTTAACTAGATTTTCTTGCAGTTAAGACAATAGTTAGAGTACTGTTTTTGATCCTTATAACATAAATGTGCAGAAAACCCAATGGATAATTTTTTGTTTGATGTGGAGTGTGCTTTTCCTACACGAAACATAATGGTTAGACATGCTGGAAGTCCCTCTTGAAAAGTAGAAATTAATTTATTAATGCTTTCTTTTTAAAAAGAGCTTCCTCTCTAATAAAAAATGTTTCTTCAGAAGATGTTATAAACTTGCATTTGATTAAAAAAATCTGAGCTAAGTTCAAAAGCTATTAGATATTTCTATTAAAATATAACAATCAAAGGAATGTATATATACATGTTAAATTTTTATATTGTAATGACAATGAAGAGAAAGATTCTAAGACAAAAAACACAGGTATTATCATTAAAAAACCTGTCAGAAAACCTACTCTGGCCTACGTGAGGAACTAATGAGTATCATCAGACACACAGATTCACGTAATTTCACTCTCAGTTTAGGATATCTAGCCTATTAACAGAGAATACTTGTTAGAATGTATAATTCCTCACAGCAAAAGTTACATAGCATACATTTATGCATTGTTTTAATTAATTTTCACTGACAATTTGCAGCAGCAACACCTTGCCTGATTTAAAGATGAAAATTCTGTTCTCTTGCATAAATGATAAATGTTACTTCAGATGCTTTATTATATTTCTGGCAATGATATTGCTTAAGCCAGCAAAGAAGATAGTTTCAATGTTTTCAGCCCTGTTTGTATCCATGAACTGACAACCTTTGCCTAGACAGAGGTTTAATGATGTTTGAGAGACTTGTATCCACAAGATACACACAAAGAACATGCAAAACAAGTTTTGGGGAAATAAAAAACATATTTTCATCAGGATAAAGGACAATTTAAACTCTGCAAAGGTAATTTACATTATAATTAATTTACCACAAGTTATACTTCTCTTTCTCTTCCCTGCTCCCTATCTGTGCTCATGTATGTTTGAGAGCTCTTGCACAACTATTTCAAACAATATGAGTGCAAAAAATGGAAAACCAATGTCCACTTCTCTAATATTTTAGACCCACCTTCTCACTGATAATTCAATAAATGAACACTTCTTTTTCTTATTATCGACTTTAAGCAATATCTCTCTTTTTTTTTTTTGAGACTGGGTCTCGCTGTGTCACACAGACTGGAGTTTAGTGGTGAGATCTCGTCTCACTCATCTCACTGCAGCCTGGAATCCCCGGGCTCAGTGAATCTCCCACATCAGCCTCCCGAGTAGCTCGGATTACAGGCATGTGCCACCATGACAGGGCAATTTTTTTGTATTTTTAGTAGAGACGGGATTTCACTGTGTTGCCCAGGCTGGTCTTGAACTGCTGGACTAAGCAATCCACCCGCCTTGGCCTACCACAGTGCTGGAATTAAAGATGAGAGCCACTACACCTGGCCAGCAATGTCTCTTAATGCCCTGTTGAGAAAGACACAAGATCCACCTCGAAGTACAATTTTTCAGAAACATACACTGCTTCATTGCCAACCACTGTAAGTGACATTATTAATTTCAGCTCTTTCATTGTAATCTCAATGACCTTAAATATCATATGTGACGATGTTTCTACTAACTCATTAAATTTAAGTAATATATGGTTTCCAGACTGAAAAATGAAGAAATGTATCTGTTTATTGCTCTCTTCTACTCTACTTTACAACATTATCTCCCAGTCTCCATATACATATTTTTTTAAATCATTTAAAATTATAGCACTTCCTTTGTCTTCCAAGTTGCTTGGACTAGTGGCTAATGCCATAATTAAAAGGCAATAACCATTATTTGTAATATATTATCTATTTATTGTTCAAGGCACAATAAATGTGAGTAGGTCTGGATGTAAGAAAACATACTTTGCATCAATAAATCAGTATCACTTGATGGAGAATACCAACCATAAAAAGTGCTACATATCCAGAAGGATATGCTGTCATTGAAAGGAAAAAAAGACATACTTCAGTTAGTTCAAAATCCATCATTGTGAGGCCAGGCATGGTGGCTCACTCCTGTAATCCCAGCACTTAGGGAAGCCAAGACAGGCGTTATTACTTGAGGTCAGGAGTTGGAGAGGAGCCTGGCCAACATGGTGAAACTCCGTCTCTAATAAAAAAAACAAATATTAGCCAGGTGTGGTGGCAGATGCCTGTAATTGCAGCTACCTGTGAGGTTGAGGCAGGAGAATTGCTTGAACTCAGAAGGCAGAAGCTGTAGTAAGCCGAGCTCTCAGCACTGCATTCTGGCCTGGGTAACAGAGTCAGAGTCTGCCTTAAAAAAAAAAGAAAGTATCACTTCAACTGTAGATTATTTGTAGATGCTCATTCTCAGGTTAAGGCTCTCCTCTTATATTTTTACTTCATTATTCCTTTTATCATGAATGGATGCTGAATTTTCTCTAATACTTTTTCTGCATATATTTGGAGGTCCATATGACTACATTTTTGGTCTGCTGATATGATGAATTATATTTTTTTGAGTGATAAACCCTATTGCATTCCTGGAATTAAACAAACTTATTCATGGTGTATTATCTTTCTATCTGATATATTACTTAATTTTATTTAACAATATTTTGACAAGGATTTTTCTGTCTATATTTCTTGACGATATTGATGAGTAATTCTCTATATTTGCAATGTTTGTCTTTAGGGAAACACTGACTTCACACAATGAGTAGTGAAGTGTTAATCACTTTTTGTAAAATTAGTATTATATCTTCCTTAAACATTTGGTAGAATTCACCAAGAAGCTGTTTAGCCTGGAGTGTTTTATTGTTGTTGAAACTGTATTTAACTTTAACTTGAAATAAGTTTATGTTAATTAAAAAATTACAAAGATAATACATAGATTTTTATATACTTGTGACTGGTTGACTTATATATAAAGTTAACTTATTACATAACCGTGCTGTAATTTTGATTACTAAAAAATTAACTTTGCTGTCTTACTAACTATATTATAAACTGTATTCAAACTCTACCAGGTTTTCCCCTAATATCTTTTATCTTTCCGGAATTCACTCATGGCAGAAGGCAAAGGGGGAGTTGGCACATCACATGGTAAAAGTGGGAGCAAGAGAAAGGGGTGAGGAGGTGCTGCACACTTTTGAATAATGAGAACTCTCTCATGAAAACTCTCTATCATGAAGACAGCACCAAGCCATGAGGGACCCATCCCCATGATCCAAACATCTTTCACCAGGCCCCACCTCCGGCACTGGGGATTACAATTCAGCATGAGATTTATTTGGGGACAAATATTCAAACTATATCACTATATAATTTTTCACCATTAATTTTGGCATTCTTCAGTGAATGTTGCCTGCAGTAACTATTACTCTGATATTCCAGTGGTCTTTTATTTTCTCATTCCTTTTCTTTGTTTTTCTTTTTATCTTTTTTGTTTCTATTGGGTACATGGTAAATATATATGTATATAGTACATGCAATATATTGATATAGGCAAACAATGAGTAATTACTATATAAGGGTAAATGAGGTAACTATCCCCTAGGGCATTGATCATTTTCTTGTGTTATAAACATTCTAATTATACTTTTAGTTATTAAAAATGTACAATTAAATTATTGCTGACTGTACTCACCCCCTCTTGCTATCAAATACTAAATGTTATTCATTTTTTAACTATATTTTTGTACGCATTAATCATCTCTACTTTCCCCGCTACCCAACTATCTTTCCCAGCTGCTAATAATTATCATTTTATTCTCTATCTCCATGCATTTAATTTTTAAAATTGTTGTCCCACAAAGGTGTGAGAACATACAAAGTTCGTCTTTCTGTGCCTGACTTATTTCACTTAACATATTGTCCTCCAGTGCCATTCATGTTGTTGCAAATTACAGGATTTCATTCTTTTTTATGGTTAGTGTTCCATTGTATACATGTACCACGTTTTCTTTATGTATTCATCTATTGATGAACACAGGTTGGTTCAAAATCTTGTCTATTGTGAATAGTGCTGTAAAAAATATGGGAGTACAGATATCTCATTGATAACACTGATTTTCTTTCTTTTGTGTATATTCCTAGAAGTGGGATTGCTGGATTATATGGTAGATCTATTTATAGTTTTTTGAGGGATCCCCATACTGTTCTTTATAGTGATTGTACTGATTTACATTTCCACCAACAAGGGTTCACATTTTCCACATTCTCACCATCATGTTTTATTGCCTGTATTTTAGATATAAGCTGTTTTAACTGGGGTAAGATGATATCCCATTGTAGTTTTGGTTTGCTTTTCTCTGATGATCAATAATATTAAATAGTTTTAAATATACCTTTTGCCATTGTATATCTTCTTTTGAGAATTGTCTATTTAGATCTTTTAGCTGTTTTTTAAATTGTATTATTAGATTATTTCCTGAGTTTCTTGTATATTCTGGTTATTAATCCCACATCAAACAGATAGTTTGCAAGTAGCTTCTCATGTACTGTGGATTATTTCCTCACTTTATTAATTGTTTCTTTTGCTGGACAAAGGCTTTTTAACTTAATGTGATCCCATTTGTTTCTTTTTGCTTTGGTTGCCTTTGTTTGTGGGGTATTACCGAAGAAATTGTTGCCCAGACCAATGTCCTGAAGAGTTTCCCAAATGTTTTCTTATAGGAATTTTATAGTTTGAAGTCTTAGATTTAAGTTGTTAATCTATCTTGATTTCATTTTTGTATATGGTGAAGGATAGGGGTCTAGTTGTATTCTTCAGCATATAAACATCCAGTTTTCCCAGTACCATTTAACCATATTTTTAAATTGATATTCTTCTATAAGAGTGAAGAATTCCTTCTTTCCTATTCAATTACTTATGCAATCATTTATTTATATGCTCACAGACTTATGGATATTTATTTGGGTTGTAATTCAATATTATTAATTTTCATTTTTATCTAAAATGTTTACCATTTTGACCATTAGCAGTTCTTTGAGATTGGCTCCTGTGCCCTGTTAAGAGCTTTTCTTTATTTAAATAACAAAAGGAAGACGCTTCTTTATTTCTTGAAACTACAAGAAAATATATGTTGCATATTCCCTGACCATGTCTGGGATCAACCATTTCTCCAAGGACCCTTGGTTGCCTTTAATGAAGAATGATATTAAGAAATTAATATCTGCATTTGTTAGGTATTCTCTTTTCATCTAAGGTGTTACTTCTTCTTGTATTTCCCAACAGACAATGCTATGAAATGTAAATATGTAGACTAACCTATTGATATGTATCTGTGTGCATGCATATATATGTATATGTATGTCTACACATATATACACACACATATATACACATATACACATACATAGGCATGCACACAGATAAATATAATATAAATAGATTATAGTCTATATTCTCTCTATATAAATATAAGCATGTACATATATTATTTTTGTACATATGTGTGAATGTGTTTAAATGTTAGCTTATAGGTATATCTCTTACCCCAACACAGAATACAGTGTTCACCTTGGGAAATTTTTAATGACAAGTAGAATTGATGTATTAGCTATCATCTTTTAAAGATTTTCTATGTTTCCTGACTGAGCTTTGGTAATTGTTGTATTTCAAGGAATTTTCCCATTAATTGAAAGCTACTAAGTTTAATACATACTATTGTCCATAATATTCCTTTTATGCTCATTTAATACTGAGTCTGAAATTATATCCTCTCATTTTGAATGCTGGAAATTTGTATCTCCTTTCTTTCTTTGATCAGCATGGCTGGAAGTTTAACACTTACTGCTCTTTTAAAGAACATTTTTGGTTTATTATTATCTCTTTTGTTTATTTGTTTTCTGTTTAATTGCTGCCTGCCTTGGGTTTAATTCATTTATTTTTAAATGATTAGTTGGAAGCATAGATTGATTAGAGGCTTTTTTTCTAGTATAATATTTTGTGCAATAAATTGTAGTCTAAACACTGAAACATCATCCTAGCTGCAACCCACACATTTCAATATATAATACTTTATATTCATTCACTTCAAAATGTTTTATTTCTTTTATACTATTCTCTATTAT
The DNA here is from genome assembly GCA_036589455.1 of Ateles fusciceps. Lineage (NCBI taxonomy): Eukaryota > Metazoa > Chordata > Mammalia > Primates > Atelidae > Ateles > Ateles fusciceps. The sequence goes on along the minus strand of JAZHEH010000174.1, from coordinate 7,278,116 downwards.
TCATGGCTTACAAGAAATGTGTTGTTTCACTTCCACAATTTTCAATATTTTACAATTATATATGTGATAGTAAGTTCTTGTTCAGTTTTGTTTTTATTTTAATTATTTTAAATATATTGGGTTTTTATTTCTGCTTCATAATATTGTTTGTTTTGGTAAATGACTCGTGAGCATAAAAGGAATGTGTTTTCTATATTTTCATGTGTGATGTTTCATATAAAGAGTTTTAGCTTTTTTTAATATCTTTTATACATTTCTAATTTCTATGAATTAGTGAGCAGAAAATCTTGAAATATTTAAATGTATATTGAATTATTCTACTCTTTCTACTTATATAAATTTCACTTTATGTATTTTAAAGTTTTGTCTGTAGTTGCATATAGATTTAATATTATAAAATATTCATCATTAATTGATCCCTTTATTATTTATGGTAGGCAGAATAATGGGCCTTTCTAAAATGTCCTCATCCTAGTTATTGGAATCCATGAACATATTATATTTTAAAAGGCACTTTAGAGATATAAGGTAAACATATTGAAATGGAAAGACTATCCTGAGTTATTTGGTGGACCCATTGTAATCACACATGGTGTAAGGGAAAGCAGAAACAGAAGGGTCAGAGAGGAAACTTAAATGACAGAAGCACAGTTAGAGTGATGCCATTCCTGGCTTTGAATATGAAAAAAAGTCATGATCCAAGGGAGACCAACAGCTCCTATAAGCTGGAAATGGGAAGGAGTGGGTCCTTTCCTAGAGGATCCAGAAGAAAAGTAGCTCTGTTGAGAACTTTGATTTTTTTCCCAGTGAGACTTCTAATCAGAAGCCTCAGCCAGCACTCAATTCAGCAACATAAGAGTTGTATTGTTGAAGCCAATAAGTGATGAAACTGTGCATAATTGTTAGAATGTCCATAATATTATAAAAGTAAATATGGTAAAAAGAAATATCAGACCAAAGTTATAGGTCTTAATTTTGAGAATTATGGCTTATCTATTTTATGGGTATTAAAAAATAATATCTTATTTTTTTCAGTTATATCAGTTTCTGAATTTATTTTTGTTAGCTTCCTACTTTTGTTTAAAATGTACTCATTTACTTTAGTTCCAATGTGTTGTTCTCTTAATACTTTACATGAAAACTTAGATGACTTATTTTGTAATTTTTAAAATATTGTATTTAATGTTATAGACTCCCTTGGATGGGAGTCTATAAAATCTTACAGATTTTGATAAATAGCAATCTTTTTGTCATTTTTATTAAATAATTTTAATGTATCACTAGCTTAATAGTTATTTAGAAATCCACATTTTAAATATCAAGTATGAATGTGTATGTGTATATATGTATGCCATTTTTTTGTTATAGTTCTGAAAATATTGCATGTGCTCAGCGATTATGACACACAAAAACTTTGTTCCTGGAAGGTGTAGAGTTTTTCTTCAAAGTGTACTCTAAGGCCAACTTGTTAAATCTGTTTTTCAAATCCTTCTTTATCTTATTACTTTAAAAAACAATTCGTTATTTCCTCTGATGTACGTATGCTAAATTCATCTGCCATATTATTTCATATTTATTCAAATTTGGTTTTGTATACCTTGAGCTTATATTATTAAGTAAATAAAAATTCATAGCTCCTATATCCTATAGGTGAACTGTAAACCTTATCTATAAGATATATCATTCTCTTTTTATATCAGTTGAATTGATATATTTTACTTGACATTCATATCAATACAGTGTTTTTTTGTTTTAAACTTTCTAAGCATTAAAAAAATCTCCAAGGAGTTTTATTTAAACTACTACTTTATTTTTTGCTAATTACTAATATGTTTACTATATGACATCTGGAACCCAACAAATTGGTAAACCATCTCCATTTAGTATATACATGTTCCTCAGCAAGACAATGAGCCTTTTTGTATGCTTACATCTCTTCATGTTAATATCACATATTATCCCATAACATGGGAATTGAATAATTTATACTTCTGATTTCTATTTATCTTGAAGTGAAAACTAAATTTGTAACATAAAAATGTTAAAGTACTATTGACTTGTGGGTTTTTGTGTGTGTGTGTCCTCCCTTTGAAAAGCGAGGCAACCTATCAACATATAACCTCTCTCTCTCTCCCTCCCTCTCTTTCTATATATATATGTTTTATATACAGAAAGAGATATGTCTTATATATAGAAAGAGATATGTCTTATATATATAGAGAGAGAGTCTTCCTCTGTCACCTAGGCTGGAGTGCAATGGTGCCATCACAGTTCACTGAAGCCTCAAATTTCTAGGTCCAACTGATCCTCCTGCTTTAGCCTTCTTAGTAGCTGAGACTAGACATGCACATCATGATACCTGGCAAATTTTTTTAAAAAAATTGTGGAACCAGGTCTACCTATGTCACCCAGGCAGGTCTGGAACTCCTGGCCTTAAGCAATCCTCTTGCCTTTTGAAGCTTTATATTTTAAGCATAAATACGCATTGTGAGAAATATTCAAATAACTATACAAACTCTAAAGATAGTAGTGTTATGAAGTGTAGAAAAGGAGTTACCATATACATTTTTCTATACTGAATGTTTCATTTTTTGTCTCCTTGCATTGTTACAGATTCATTCTTTAAGTAAAAGTCTGTCTTTTCTGTAATGCTTTGGGATTTGGACTTAAAGGTAATTTGGAAAGTAGCTTGATTCCCTGATAAGCAGGCATCAAGTCCATACTTTAATTAACAGTTTGTGAGTACTTCCTGTGTACTGCCTTACGTGGGACTGAGGGAATGTGTTCTCTTTCCGGGTCCACAAGGGGGCATAGTTTTATGGGCAAGAACTTCCCAGCGCCAATTTAACCATCTCTGTTTTAATTTTCGTCCGCTGGAAAGGGTCAAAAGTCAATCACTCCAGTGGAAGTTTAAAGGAACTGTTTTCACTGGCTGGGGGGGCTTGGAGGAGGGGAATTCCTCCCAGGTTAAAAGTCCTTGTCCTCACACCTAGACGATTTCCCCTCTGTGTCCCACTTCCACACATTCTCTCTCGTGGAAGCTTTCTCTCTTCCTCTCATTTTTCTCTTTCTCTACCTAAATAAATCACTTTCTGCAAACACTTTTGAGGTCAGGTGTTTGTTTTTATGAGTGCATCTGCTGGGATCCCCCTCTCTCATTCTTGAGAGAGCAGGAGACCAAGAACCTTGGAGAAACGTCCTCTCAGGGGAGCTGAGGGCTCCCCTGAACCCCTGAACCCAGACAGAATGGCACCTGTTAATCTGCTATCTCTCTCTCTCTTGCTTTCTTTTTTTTTTTTTTTTTTTAGCAGGGTTTCACTCTATGACCCAGACTGGAGTGCAGTGGCATGACCACTGATCACTGCAACCTCTGCCTCCTTGGCTCAGGCAATCCTCCCACTTCAACCTCCTGACTGGCTGCGACTACAGGCCTACACCACCACCCACAGCTCATTTTTGTATTTTTTAGTAGAGTTGGGGGAGGTCTCACCAAGTTGCCTAAGCTGGTCTCTAACCCCTGAGCCCAAGTAATCCTCCCACCTCTACCTCCCAAAGTGCTAGAATTACAAGCATGAGCCACTACATCTCTGCACTCTGCCATCTCAATTCCATCTAAAACCTTCACATTCACAGTCTTTTACTCATCATCTCCAATTATAACTCCATGAAGTAAACATGTATGAGTTTGTTATGTATTTTTAAAGTCATGCTTCTATAAATATGCCATCAAAAACACTTATATTGGGGTTTTAAAAGAAAATAATTAGAATATGTAGTAATATTGATCTAAAAGTGTTTTAGTTTTTCCTGAAAATATTTTGAAATTCTTCCAAGTCAGCCTTCTCCCACTGAGAGTCTATTACATTCTTTTAATGTTTTTTATAGTTACTTAGTATGCAATAACATTTTAAACTTACCCCTCCAAGATTTTACATTAGTTTCCATTTTATAGTGATTATGATAGTATTTTAATTTATGAATAAATTATAATAGTATTTTAATTAATGCATAATTTTTTATTTCTCTAAGATAGAGTCTTTAAAGTGTAATTAGAAGCTTAAAGGTGAATGTTTCTTGTCAGATTATTTTCCAAACATGTGATAGCAATTTATATCTCCCAAGAGAATAATAAAATTCCTCCTTTTTAAAATTCTTCGAAGCAGTGGATGTAGGCTTCTGTTAAAGTTCAATGTCCTAGAAAATGTTACTAAACAGACATAGTTGGTCTTGCTATTTAAAGCTTGTAAATCATTTTTCAATTAGATTTCCTTCATCAATCAACTCTGAAAGCAGTATATCAAAATCACCCATTATTTTCTGGTTTTATAAGCTTATCTTTATAATTAGATAATTTTGTTTTATGTGTTTCACTACTATTATCTTGACTTCATTATGATTATTGATTGATCTATCTTCCTCACAGTTTGGATATTTGATTAATAAAAATGCTCTTGGTATTTTCTATAAAGGCTACTCTCTTTTCACTCCACTTTATTGGATAATTATTTTGCCAATGTCACAAATGTATTTGCATTTATCTGAGGTATATTTGAATACCTCATGCCTTTTCCACCTTGCTTTACCTTTATGTTTATGTGTTCTTGTGGTAAAATGTATAACTAAATTTTTTAACCCAATTATGGGAGCTTGTCATTTGACAGGCATGTCCAATCCAACTTCTATTAGAGCTTTATTCCTTTCCTCTTATGTTATTATGATTGATTAAGTTCCTCTGTTATCTCAGCTCCATTGTGTATGCTAAGGAAGCAGTCAATATTCTAAGCTAAATTACCATTAAATGTGATATTTGCGATAACAATGTTAAACTACTTTGCCCAGCTCCTTCTGAGTAATAATCAGAACTAATTATATAGCATAGACATATTCCAGTTACTTCCTGAAGATCAAACTTCCTATATTTTTTATTATTTATTCCCTTTATTGCTATTTATCCATGGATTATATATTTACCACATCTTCCTGTTTACACCCATTTCTATCAGAATCCATTGTATGATCTAAAAACTAACACCAGGACCTCATTTTTTTGACCTTTTCACCCTTTGTTCATATATTCCCACTGTCATGCCTTAGGCTGCAGTTCACCTTCAGAAGACTTCAGGGGTGTGTCAGATAAGACAAAATATACTTCAGACAGGTCTAAGGCCAAAGGGAATTGTGGAACCTGTCACAACAAAAGATAATAGTCAAAATAATTAAAATTCAAATTTCTTGTAGATTTCCTTCAACAAAACAAATCAAAGCAACTCCAGGTTGGGCTTATCCATCTTATTACCAGTTTGTATGTATTGACTTAGACTGATTACTTCTGAAAACACCTATTTCTAATATCTTTGCCTTAATTAAAAATTATTAAATTGACAGACTGTATATATTCAAGGTGTACAATGTGATTATTTGACATACATATACATGTGTGATATTTATCACAATCAATTTAGTTAATACATTAGATCCATCATCATTCACGCTGTACATAAAATTCCCAGAATTAAAACCACCATTTCAAAATTGTAACTGAGACAGTGAAAGAGATCTGACTTAACCAGCTTCATCTTGCTACTAACCTCCCAGCTGGCCTTGTTCATTCCTGGGTGTAGGCTGACCTAATTTTGGAGGAACTTAGTTTATAGTTTAAAACAAAGACAATAACAACCCTTTCCCCAAACAAACCTCCTTCTTGCCTGGGGACTAGACTGCCTTTGTAGACTAAGAAATTAGCCACAGATTAGAAATTATGGTTTAGGAGTCTTGCAGCTGGAGGCTACAAGATTCTGATCCTTCCTAAACTGCTCCTAAGATCAGTGCTTGAGATATTTGCAGGCACTGCACTTGATGGATCAACTGACACACCCAGATCAATAAACTGGTTCATCTGATCTTGTGGCTCCCACCCAGGAACTGACTCAGCACAAGAAGACAGCTTCCACTCCCTATGATTTTATCTCTGACCTGACCAATCAGCACTCCCAGCACACTGGCTTCCCCCACCCACTAAGTTGTCCTTAAAGACTCTGATCCTGGAATGCTCTGGGAGTCTGATACGAGTAATAATAAAACTCCAGTCTCTGGCACAGCTCGCTCTGTGTGAACTACTCTTTCTCTATTGTAATTCCCCTGTCTTGATGAATCAGCTCTGTTTAGGCATCAGGCAAGGTGAACCCACTGGGCAGTTACAGAACTTTGTAATCTTCTTAATGAAAGTTTGCACTCTTCGGGCAACGTCTTCTATTTTCCTCACCCCGGCCTCTGGCATTCACTGTTCTACTCTCAGCTTCTATGTGTTTGACATTTTTAGATTGCATGTATAAGTGCAATCACTCAGTATTGTCTTTCTGTGTTTGGCTTGTTTCACTTAGCATCAGGTCCTCCAGGTTCATTTGTGTTGCCACAAATGACAGGATTTTCTTCTTTTTATGGCTGTTATGAACCAAACTGGGGTCTGTTTTCCCAGTGCAGCAAAACCAAACACTGACATTGAGATGGCAGGGAGAGAAAGTGAGGCACTCATTGCAGGGCACCAAGCAAGACGAATCAGGCAGCTAATACTTAAAATCTACACTGCCTGATGGCTTACAGGTAAGGGTTTTCAATGGCAGAAAGACAAAAGTTACAGGAACGTCATAAATCAATACAGGAAGGCTATACATTGGTTTGGCCTAAAAAGGTGGGACATCCCAAATGGCAGTGGGAGGGAATTGAGGTCACATATGGATTCAAAGATTTTTTAATTTGTCATTGGTTAAGGAAAGAAGCCTTGCCTAAAAACTTGGGATTAGCAGAAAGCAATGTTAGCCCTCGCTCACTCTTCCAGGCCTCTCAGGAGAAAATTTAGAACAAAGAGCAGCAGTCAGAGCTTAGTCCTTAGTTCTCCATTATGTAAGGTCTGTGTGCCAGTGGATTCGTTGGTAGGCATCCAGGTTTCCAAAACCAACTCGGGGGATATATGTTAAGATGTTATCCTTAGTTACTATGGGGAACCAAACATTCTCGTGAACTTTAATTTCCTTAGCCGTTGTTTAAAGTACTATTACCTTCTTGCTAACCAATTTGATCATTTATTTCTCAATGCTAGCTAGGTGCCTGAAATTTCTTTTGAAGGAATTCAACATTTTCCTTTATTTTCATGCTTAGGCTTGTGGGGGGAGCCACAACCTCATTAGTGAGGTCTTTCAAACAATTCCAACTAAAGCAAACTCTGTCTTCTACTCTAGGAGCTGTCTAACATATAATAATGTTTTAGTTTTCTCCATGGCAATTTAAAAACTGAAATTATTTTTATTTGCAAAAATATTATCTGTATTACCTTTTTAAAATATACACTATTATGGCAGGGAATTGCCCTCTAAGTATCCCCAGAACCTTGAATGAATTAATAGAAAATCAAGTGTATCCTTTTTTATTTTTTTTGGCATCACAGTATGTTATATGGAAATATTTACCTCCTTCTCCAAAGAGATACCTGGATCTATGAGGCTGCAATATACTTTTAAGCTACCACAGCCCTTCTGCAGACAGGAAAAGTGTTTACATGCTGACATTAACTGAGCACAGAGCGTAAGAACTCATCTCTAATAGTTGAGCCACTGATTTATCAGTCTACACACACTCTCCTTCTGAGATTACTGTTTCATACTAATGTTCTTCTTAGTCATTAAGGTTTTTAAAGTTTTCTTAATATTTAAGCTTCTTTTAGTTGATCTTTTTGTTAATAGCAGCCTAAAGCATTATAACAAATATAAACCTATATCTCTGCTCCCCTTGACAGCAAAAAAATTCAGACATATTGCATTCCTGTGTTATTGCTACCTTTAGTTTACTTATTTCTCACTTTTAATTCACTTTTTAACATGATATAATCTGATTTTCATCTTTCTACTCCAAAAATCTACAATCTACTTAGTAATCATTAATGACCTTCATGGTACCAATTCTAGTGAAAAATATTGCATAATAATTTGCATTGTAAATTTCAGAAGGATTTGTTTTTTTTTTTTTTTTTTTTTTTTTTGAGACTGAGTTTCACTCCTGTTGCCTAGGCTAGAGTGCAATGGCGCAATCTTGACTCACTGCAACCTCCACTTCCTGGGTTCAAGTGATTCTCCTGCCTCAGTCTCCTAAGTAGTTGGGATTACAGGCACCTGCCACCACATCTGGCTAATTTGTTGTACTTTTAGTAGAGAGAAAGGTTTCACCATATTAGCCAGGCTGGTCTTGAACTCCTGACCTCTGGTGATCCACCCACCTCGGCCTCCGAAAGTGGTGGGATTTCAGGTATGAGGGCACCGCACCCAGCCAGAAGTTTTAATCCACAAAACTTATTTGCGTTCTTGGCTTTCTTAAATTCAGTGAGCATTTAGCCTTTATCTCCTGTTCTGGATGCTTCTTTTCTATATGTTTCAAAATTTATAGACATTTAAGTATTCCTCATGACTTCCTTTTGCACTTTTTAAATTCTAATGTACTTTTTTCATTTCTTCCTATGATTATATATTATAATTTTATATGCTTGGCTCTAAATATATATCTGAAATTCTTACTTGACTATCTATCTGGTTGGCAGGTTAATTTAGATGTTTAATAGAGTTGTATACTTCATAATTCTAACACAACCTTTGGCTTCAACCGCTCGTATCAAATCTGGTCTTGTGCCTGAGTTTCCAGCAAATGGGACTTGTATCTATGGGTAGTTAGGAAAAAAGAAAACGGAGGATTATCCTAGACACATCCTTTATATAAATTCCCCATTTTAAGTCCAACAGCAAACTTGGCAGTGTTACACCATTACTACTGTTGTCCTCTCTACTTTACTCCATCTCACTGTGAAAACCTTAGTTAAACCCACCATGCATACGTAATCTCTTATATGAGGAAGTCAATGCCATGATGACTGTGAATAAAGCTGATTAGACCAAAGTTGAATTGTAACTGAAGAACAAACTATACACTAGAAAACATATATGGTGTAACTGAAAGCAAAGTTTCAGCTGGGAGAATTACATTTTGGGGCTCATAAATGTAAAATCGGGAACTCACGAATAAAATGATATTCTACAATAGGAGCTGAACAGAAGATAATGAATAGGAAAAAATAAAAACAATACCCAAAACCTACAAATGCTGAAGTTAATCCCATGAGAAACCAAGGTAAGATACATTTATAAGGACACAGATGTTATGAATATACACATGCTAAGTAGTGAGAAAGATATAGCCATCTCTCAGTATCCATGTGGGATTTGTTCCAGAACTCTTGTGGATACCAAAATCCACAGATGCTCAAGTCCTTTTTATAAAATGGCATAGTATTTGCATACAAACTGCAGAATCTTTCCATTTACTTTACGTAATCTCTGGATTACTTATAATACCAAATGCAATGTAAATTCTATATACATAGTTGTCATATGGCATTGATTTTATTATTGTTTTTGTAGTAGTATTTGTCTTTTTCATTTTTATTTTTTTTCTAATATTTTTTATTGTGTTTGGCTGAATTCTCAGATGAAGAACCCAGGTATATGAAGGGCTGAATGTATACATAACAGAATACAAGAAAATCTAATCAAAAGTAGAGAAGAAATAGAAAAATTCAGTGAAGAAAAAAACCTGTGAAAAAGAAATATTGTTTATGAGAGACAGGAAGAGAGGACGTTTCATCCAAGATAATGTCAATAAATCACCCTTTTTCAAAACAGGAATTGATGAGTTAAATTGTTTGCATATAGGCTAAAGATACTAATTATTGCCTCACTTGTTTTTTCAATGTAATTCTGGCTACATTGTTGAAGTAGTATTCTAAACAGATCAATAATTGTCACCATTCTCTTCTTAAATGCTAATTCAGCTTGCTACACTCTTTCCACATTACCACTTAGAATGTGCTATACTTAATCATTCAATTAGATACATTGGAGATGGCATTAATTTGCTGGATATTTCAAATTAATAGCATATAATCATATAGCTGCATTTAAAATTAAGTAATATGCATATAAATTAGTTTTGATTTATCATTTTAGAATTGCTTAGTATCTTTAACATCAAACTTTCATTAAAATAATTCATGTTTAAAACTCAACGAATATTGAAAATCTCCTTGTGTGTGTGTTTGTGTGTCTGTTTGCTGATATTTAAGCTCATGTGCATTAAAATCAGAACAAATATACTCAGGTTAGGTACATGGGAGTTGGGAATACTTGAATCAAAAATTTGAAAAGTTGATAGTTTTAAATCTCAAGGTTCATATTTTTAAAATATTTTCTTCTGGTTATACTTGTAACAGAATAAGGTGATAGCTTTTAAAGACATTGCAATAATGTTGGTATATTTTTTGATGTGCCTTACTGAGAATTATTTTGTTCATGTGCTATAGTTTGTGTGTCTCCTTCAAAACTCATGTTGAAGGGTGTTGCCATTGTGACAGTATTGAGAGGTAGGATCTTTAAGAAGTGATTAAGCCATGTGGGCTCTACTCTCCTGGGCGGGATTTATGCCCTTATAAAAGGGCCAATTGAACCCTCTTGCTTTTCGACTCCTATGTCTTGTGAGAACATTGTTCCTCTCTTCTGAAGGATACAGTGTTTGCAGCATCTGAGAAGCAAATACTGTTCATAAAAAACAGTGTAACAGCACCTTGATCTTGAACTTTCAGTCTCCATAGCTGTAAGAAATAAGTTTTTCATATTTATGAATTACCCAGTCTGAACTATTTTGTGATCATAGAACAAAGTGGACTATGACAACATGTATTTTCTAAGAATGTGTTATAGAAAACATGTATTTTAAAGATATGTTCAATGACTTCTATATTGTAAATTCCTTCAAGAAATACATACGTACTCTAGAGATTCATTTTAAAATATTAGACTTCCAGTTTTTGGTTCATCATATAAAGAGCTTGGCATTCATTACTCTGTCCCAAATAGTGAAAGGCTAAACAAAACAAAAGTCAACCACTTTTTTAAAAACCTATCTGAGAATTGAGGTCATAGGGCAAACTACTGCCACAAATATTGGAAAGACAGACAAGCAGACAAAGGGAATAGCAACTTACTGGAGCAAAATTTTATAAGTAGAAACCTTCATAGGAACCAATATTGGAGTAGGAAAACCTAAACTGTAATTGATAAATTTCTAGAAACTCACTGCGGACAAGTCTGAGAGTCATAATCTCCAGGGGATTCCATTCATGGAGGAGGACACTTTTGTGAGCTTTACCTCCAGGAGCTCTACCATGTTCTCACAATGAAGATCAGAGGAAAATCTTCTCATGCTTCCTGTGGAGGGAGAGAAAAGCAGACATTTCAAAATATGCCCAAAGTATCCTATTCTTAACACAGCCGACCCTCAAAAGAAACTATTTTAGCAAATCCCAACCTACTGGGGTTTTATCAGAACTTGACCAACTTAGCAGAACGGAAACACTCTATGCTAGCCTGTTCTAGTTTGCCATGTGAGAGATGGGAAATACCCAACTCCCATCCCCCACTAGACATCCTTTTTCACCTAAGGCTAGGGTTGGGGTGGGTAGAGGATTAAGCAGTGCTTGTAAAGTTAATGGCTCAGGGATACGGGCTGATTAAAAGCCAGAGTCCCAATCACAGGACTATAGAACGCTTCCCCTGCCCTCACACCTTACCACCACATTACTAAAGGCCTCTTCACTAGAGTTTCTTTTACTTAGCATATAACTTTCAAACTTTAATGAAAAATTACGAGGCATATTAAAAGGTAAACACACACACACATGCAAACACAAACACACACACAACATGAAGAGAAAGAGCCAACATTAGAACCAGACATAGATATGACAGGAATGTTGGAATTATCAGATGGAGAATTTAAATAACTAAGATTAATGTGCAAAAGGCCCTAACAGAAAAGAAGATAACATGCAAAAACATGAGTAATGCAAGCAGAGAGATGGAAATTCTAAGAAAGAATTAAAGAGAAGTAGCAAGAATTAAAAAGAGTGTAACAAATGAAGAATGCCTTTGATTAGTTTATTAGTAGACTAGACAGTACTGAGAGTAAAAATACGAATTAAAACATATGTCAAAAGAGAGAAGGAAAGAGAGAAGGAAAAAAACACAAAAAAAATATCAGAAAGGAATGTCAAGAATTGTCAGATTACTATGAAAAATGTAACATATGCATAATGGGAATGGAGAAAAACAAAGAAGAAATGTTTGAAGTAATAATGTCTGAAAACTCCAAAAATTAATGGCACCAATTAAAAGAGATTATCAGATAGGCTCAAAAAGAAGATACTATATTGTCTGCAAGAAATTATTTTTAAATATAAAGGCACATACAAAGGTCTAATATTCAGAGTCTAGAAGGAACTTAAACAAATTTGCAAGAAAAAAACATTAAAAAGTGGGCAAAGGACATGAAAATACACTTCTCAAAAGAAGATATTTATGTGGCCAACAACATATGAAAAAAAGCTCAACATCACTGATCATTAGAGAAATGCAAATAAAAACCACAATGAGATACCATCTCATGACAGTCAGAATGGTGATTATTAAAAAGTCAAGAAACAACAGATGCCAGGGAAGCTGTGGAGAAATAGAAACACTTTTACACTATTGATGGGAATGTAAATTTGTTCAACCACTGTGGAACACAGTGTGATGATTTCTCAAAGATCTAGAACCAGGAACACCATTTGACCCAGAAATCCCATTACTGGCTATATACTTAAAGAAATAGAAATCATTCTCTTATAAAGATACATGAACACATATGTTCATTGCAGCACTTTTCACAAAATCAAAGACATGGAATCAACCCACATGCCCATCAATGGTAGACTGGATAAAGAGAATGTGGTACATACACACCATGGAATACCATGCAGTCATAAAAAGGAATGAGATCATGTCTTTTGTAGGGACACAGATGAAGCTGGAAGCCATTATTCTCAGCAAACTAACACAGAAACAGAAAGCAAAACACCACATTTAATCACTTACAAGTGGGAGATGAACAATGAGAACATGTGAACACAGGGACAGAAACAACATATACACAGGGATGGGACCTGTCAGGAGGGAGAAGAGTGGGATTGGGGGGAGGAAAAGCATTAACATAAATAACTAATGCATCCAGGGCTTAATATTTAGGTGATGGATTGATAGGTGCAGCAAACCACCATGACATATGTTTACCTATGTAAGAAACCTGCATGTCCTGCACATGTATCCTTGAACTTAAAATTAAAATAAAATAAAAATTTTTAAATACCAAAAAAAAAAAAAAAAGAGTTGTGGGTTGACTATGAAAAGTGTAACATATACATAATGGAAATAGAGAAAAACAAGAAATGTTGAAAGCATAATGTCTAAAAATTTCCCAAAATTAACAGCATCAATTAAAAGACAGATTATCAGAGTGGCTCAAAAAGAAGATAATATATTTTCTGCAAGAAATCTTATTTAAATATAAAGATGCACATAGTTTTAAAATTAAATAAATGGAGAAAGAAAGCTGAAGAAGTTATATTAATTTCAGACAGATTATACTTCAGTATAAGGGAAAGGGACATATAATAATAAAAGGGTAAATTCTTCTAGAAGACAAAAATCTTTAATATGTATGTACCTAACGATAGAGGATAAAAATGTTTGAGATGAAATCTGGTAGAGCTACAAGGATAAATAGTTGAATTCATTATTGGAGACTTCAACACCCTTTTCTAAAATGTAGGAAGAGCCATCAGCTAGAAAATCAGTAAGAACTGGACATAATTGAAATCTATAGATTGCTTAATTGAATAACAGTGCTATATACATTCTTCTCAAACTTACATGAAACTTTCACCAAGATAGGCCACATTCTAGGCTATAAAGAAAACCATAACAAATTTAAAACGAAAAAATCATGCAGTGTAGGTTCTCAGATCTCAATGGAATTAAACAAGAAATCAAAAACAGAAAAATAATTGGAACATTCCAAAATACTTAGAGAGCACATAACACACTTCCAAATAGCACATAGGTCAAAACAGAAACTCAGGGGGAGACTTAAAAGCATTTTGAACTAAATGAAAATAAAAATAAAACTTTGCAAGTTTTTTGTTGTAGCAAAAGCAGTGCTTAGAGGAAAATGTACAGCATTGAATGCATGTATTAAAGAAAAAATAAAATCAATAATGTATTCTTGCACCATAGGAAACTAGAAAAAGATAGCAAATTTAATCCAAAAAAGCAAAATTAAATTGAAAACAGAAAATTGATAGGAAAAATCAAAAAACAAAAAGCTGGGTCTTTGCAAAGATCAGCAAAGTCAGTAAGTCTCTTTCTAGGCTAACTGTGGAAAAAAAAGAGAAAGACGCAAGTGACTAATATTAAACATGAAATAAGATACATCATTACAGATCCCATGGATATTGAAAGAATTATAGAACAATATTATGAACTAGGCACCCACAAACTTGAGAATCAAGACAAAATGGACTTATTCTCTGTAAAAACACAAAGAACAAAAAAACACAAGAAGAAATAGAAAATTTGAAAAATTCTGTAACTATGAATTAAATTTAATCAACAATTAGCAATCTTCCAGAAGTACCATCCCCAGAGAGGTTCACTAGTAAATTATAATAGACACCTAAGATAAAAATTATGTGAATTCTTTACAAGTTATTTCAGAAGACAGAAGCCAAATGAATGGTTACCAATTCTGAGGCCAGCATTACCGTAATACTACAGTTAGACAAAGGCATTATAGGAAAACTCCAGATCATTGTCTCTCATGAATATAAATGCAAAAGTTCTCCAAAAAATTAGAAGGTCAAATTCAACAATGTATAAAAAGAATTACATACCATAATAAAGTCAAATTTATTTCAGGAATAAGAAGTTGTTGAATATTTAAAAATCAGTTAATGTAATCTATTACATGAACACACTAAAAAAAAGGAAAAACTTATAGTTCTTATCTATAGATGCAGAAAAATATCTGACAGATTTCAACATTCATTAATAATAAGAACACTCAGAAAACTAGAAATAGATATAGACTAATACAATGTTCTTCAACTTGTATTTTTCAATTCTCACATTGCTATAAAGAACTACCCAAGACTGGGCAATTTATAAAGGAAAGAGTTTTAATTGACTTACAGTTCTGCAGCCTGTACAGGAGGCATGGCTGGGGATGCCTCAAGAAACTTACAATCATAGCAGAAGGTGAAGTGAAAGAAGGCACATCTTACATGGCTGGAGAAGGAGGAATCTGTCAAAGAGGGAAGTGCTACACACTTTTAAACAACTGATATTGTGAGAACTCACTCACTATCATGGTAGCAGCAAGTGGAAAATCTGCTCCCATGATTCATTCACCTCCCACAGTGTCTCTCCTCCAACATTGGGGATTATAATTTGACATGAGATTCGTGTGGAGAAACACCATATCAAACATCTACAACAAACCTACAACTAATATTATACTTAGTAGTGAGAAACTCATAGCTTTCCTGCTAAGATCAGGAAAGAAGCAAGGATATCCCTTCTGACCATTTATTTTCACTATCTTACTGGAACTATTAGCTAATGTAATCTATGGAAACACCAAACCAAACATCTACAAAACCCTACCGTTTGCATGTCTGATAAAGGACTGTTGTCTTAAATATAGAAAGCACTATCAATAAGAAAATGAACAACCTAATTTAAAAATTAGCAAAAGACCTGGATACCTCACCAAAGAAGATACACAGATGGCAAATAAGCATGAGAAAAGTTGCTCCATATTATGTGTTATTTAATAATTGCAAGTTCAAACAAGGAGGTACTCCTATGCTTGTTTATTAGAATGGCAAAAATTCAAAACACTGACAACTTCAAATGCTGGCAAAGATGGGAGTAATAGAAACTCCCAATCATTACTGATGGGAATGCAAAATATTACAGTCACTTTTGAGGACACTTCGCAGTTTCTTACAAAACAAAATGTACTCTTACTATTTATCCAGGAATCACACTCCTTGATATTTACCCAAATGAGTAGAACATTTATGTTTACACAAAAACTTGCACACAGATGTTTATACAGACTTTATTTATAATTGGCAAAACTTAAGAAGCAACCTAATCAATTGGTACATGTTTAATAAACTGTAGTTCATCCAGACAATGGAGTATTTATTCAGCTCTAAAAAGAAATCAGCTATCAAGTCATGAAAAGACATGGAAGAAACTTAAATGCATATTGCTAAGTAAAAGAAGCCAATTTGAAAAAAAAAAAAAGACATCTGCAAGGAGTTAGAAGGAAGCAAGGGATAGACAGTGCAGAGAGGAATTTTAGCACTGTGGAAATATTCTGTATGATGCTATAATGGTGGTTACATGTCATTAAGCATTTGTCATAACCCATAGAATACACAACACCAGGAGTGTACCATAATATAAACTATGTACTGCAGGTGATGATTTGTTTGTGTATTTTTTTGTAACATACACGACATAACAGACACTTGTAACTAACAAGTATATGTTACAGTTGTAACAAGCGCATCACTCTGACCTAAATGTTGATAGTGAGAAAGGCTGGAGGGGAAGGGAGAACGAAAATTTGAGAACTGTCTGTAATTTCTGCTTCATATTGCTGTGGACTTATAATTGCTCTAAAAAGTAGTCTATTTTTAAAAATATTTCCTGTGTTACTTCCTCAGAATTTACTTAGAAATGAATATAATGGAATAGAATATTGTTAAGCGTATGTGATAGAGGAATTTTGAGATAATCAAAGTAATCTCACTTCTTTAAAAAGACTGTTCTTTCATTAGAATTTGTGCCCATAAATAGCCTTAGTTTTCTTCAGAAAAGCAAAAATATTATTTTTAGGTGTTGCAGATTTTTTATATGGGTTGGTTGTTTTTGTGTTTCTTTTGCCTACTTAGAAACAAAACAAGAATAAAATAGGTATGTATAGTAAATGTCTATTGCATATTTATAACAATGTGTGGTTGTTATGTATTTTTATATTGCTTTAATTTATTAAAACCAGTAATGAAGTCATAATTTGTTAGAATTTAAGAAAATGAGAAAAACTGTTCAATTCATTAGAAAAGAAAATTTGTAAAACCTAGATAAAAATATAAAATTATTAATAATCTCTACAATATAATATTATTATTATGTACATATACCTGTAGGTCTCATATGGTTTGGCTGTGTCCCCCACTCAAGTCTCACCTTGAATTCTCACATGTTGTAGAAGGGACCTGGTGAAAGATAATTAAATCATGAGGGGAGGTCTTTCCTGTGTTGTTCTCATAATAGTGAATAAATCTCATGAGGTCTGATGGCTTTATAAGGTGGAGGTTTCCCTGAACAAGCTCTCTCTCTCTTTGCATGCTGCCATCCATGTAAGAAGTGATTTACTCCTCCTTGCCTTCCACCATGATTGTGAGGCTTCTCCAGCCACGTGGAATTCTAAGTCCATTAAAGCTCTTTGCTTTTTAAATTGCCCAGTCTCAGGCATGTCTTTGCTGGCAGCATGAAAACAAACTAATACAGTAAATTTGTAACAGTAGAGTGAGACATTCCTGAAAAGATACCAGAAAATGTGGAAGAGACTTTGGAATTGGGTAATAGACAGAGGTTGGAACAGATTGGAGGGCTCAGAAGAAGACAGGAAAATGTGGGAAAGTTTGGAATTCCCTAGAGACTTATCAAATGGCTTTGCTCAAAATGCTGATAGTGATATGAACAATAAAGTCCAGGCTGAGGTAGTCTCCAATGGAAATGAGGAATATTTTGGGAACAGAAGCAAAGGGGACTCTTGTTATGTTTTGGCAACAAGACTGGCAGCATTTTGCCCCTGCCCTAGAGATTTGTGGAACTTTGAACTTGAGAGAGATAATTTAGGGTATCTGGCAGAAGAAATTTCTAAGCAGCAAAGCATTCAAGAGGTGACTCAAGTCCTGTTAAAGACATTGAGTTTTATAAGGGAAGCAGAGCATAACATTTCAGAAAATTTGCAGCCAGACAATGAGACTGAAAAGAAAATCCTATTTTGTGAGAAGGAATTCAAGCTGGCTGCAGATATTTCCATATGTAATGAAGAGCCAAATGTTGGTCCTCAAGACTGGGAAAATGTCCTCAGGGCATGCCAGAGGTCTTCAGGGCAGCCCCTCCCATCACAGGCCCAGAGGTCTAGGGGGAAAAAGTGGATTCATGAGCTGGGCCCAGGGTCCTATGCTGTGTGCAGCCTAGGAACTTGGTGTCCAGTGTTCCATCTGCTCCAGCCATGGCTGAAAGGGGCCAACATTGAGCTAAGGCTATGGCTCAGAGGGTGCAAGACTCAATCCTTGGAAACTTCCATGTGGCATTGAGCCTGCCACTGCATAGAAGTCAATAATTGGGGTTTGGGAACCTCCACCTAGATTTCGGAGGGTATATGGAACCTGGATGTCCAGGTACAAATATGCTGCAAGGGTGGGGCCCCTATGAAGAACCTCTGCTAGGGCAGTATGGGAGGGAAATATGGTTTGGAGCTCCCCACACAAAGTCCCTAATGGGGAACTGCCTAGTGGAACTGTGAGAAGAGGGCCATTGTTCTCCAGACCCTAGAATGGTAGATCCACTGACAGCTTGCACTGTATGCCTGCAAAAGCCATAGACACTCAACACCAGCCCATAAAAGCAGCTGCAAGGGAGGCTGTGCCTTGCAAAGCCACAAGAGCAGAGCTGCCCAAGACCATGGGAACCCATCTCTTGCAACAGCATGACCTGGATGTAAGACATGGAGTCAAAGGAGATTATCTTGTAACTTTAAGATTTGACTGCCCCACTGGATTTTGGACTTGCATGGGGTGTGTAACCCCTTTGTTTTGGCCAATTTCTCCCATTTGGAATGGCTGTATTTACCCAATGCCTGTACCCCCGTACCCCCATTGTATCCAGGAAGTAACTAACTTGTTTTTGATTTTACAGGCTCATAGGCAGAAGGGACTTGCCTTGTCTCAGATGAGACTTTGGAGTGTGGACATTTGAGTTAATGCTGAAATGAGTTAAGACATTGGGGGACTGTTGGGAAAGTATGAAAGTATGTTTGATTTTGAAATGTAATGACACGAGATTTGGTAGGGGTAAGGGGTGGAATGATATGGCTTGGCTGTGTCCCCACCCAAATCTCCTCTTGAATTCTCACATGTTGTGGGAGGAACCCAGTAGGATGTAATTGAATCATGAGGGGCAGGTCTTTCCTGTGCTGTTCTTGCAATAGTGAATAAGTCCATGAGATCTGATGGCTTTATGTGTTGTTTCCTTGAACAAGCTCTCCCTTTTCTTGCTGCCATTCATGTAAGACATGACTTGTTCCTCCTTGCCTTCTGCTGTGATTGTGAGGCTTCCCCAACCATGTGGAATTGAGTCCATTAAACCTCTTTGTTTTGTAAATTGTCCAGTCTTAGATATGTCTTTACCAGCAGCATAAAAATGGATTAACACAAGGTCTTAAATCAAATATCATGGAAACATCAAAAATAATAGTAAAACAAAAACATAGTTTTACCCAGTATTCCATACATAAAGCAATATTTAATATCAGGCAAAAATAATATTAATAATGGTAGCAGCAACCATGGACAATAGAAGTTATAGCTTTGCATATAAGCTCTATTCCTAGCACTTTTCTATTTTTTTATTTTTATATTTTAAAATTTTGTGGTTACATAGTAGGTGTATGTATTTCTGGGGAACTTACAGACACAGAGAGTATAAGACTGGTTACAGGAGGCTGGAAAGGGTATTGGGGGCCCACACACTTTTCAATAATATCTCATTTGATCCCCATAATCACTCAGGATAATGAATTTTAAATTTCATTTTCCAAAGGATATTGAGACTTGGGGAAGTTTAAAATTTGCTGGTTACTCCCAGCACTTTGGGGGTCTAGGGTGGGTAGATCATGAGGTCAGGAATTTGAGATCAGCCTGGCCAATATGGTGAAATCCCATCTCTACTAAAAATACAAAAATTAGCAGGCATGGTAGTGTGCACCCATAGTCCCAACTGCTTGGGAGGTTGAGGCAAGAGAATCACTTGAACCCAGGAGGTGGAGGTTGCAGTGAGCTGAGATCACTTGCCTGGGTGACAGAGCAAGATTCCATCTCAAAAAAAAAAAAAAAAAAATACTGGTAACACAAAAGTACATAACTAAAGTTAGAATTTTGGAGGAAGAACTGTAATGATTATTCTATGCTAAGTAATGGGATGGATACATCAGTTGTACTCAATAAAGGCAAACATCAGTTGATTGGACTAAATAAAGGCAAACAACAGTTTCGGAAATAAGTATTTTTTATCCACAATTCTTATTTTACATAGAATAACAGAGAATATAGTTTACTATATTTTCTAAAGAAATGCAGTAAAATATAGTTTGCTATATTTTATGTGGTTTCTAATATAGGTGTGTGCATGTGTGTGCATCTATTTGCATACAAATTTAAGGACTCACTTTATGAGCTAAGTGCCCCAATAAAAGGCACAGCATGGCAAATTGGATAAAGAGTCAAGACCCATCGATGTGCTGTATTCAGGAGACCCACCTCACATGCAAAGACACACATAGGTTCAAAATAAAGGGATGGAGGAATATTTACCAAGCAAATGAAAAGCAAAAAAAAAAAAAAAAAAGCATTGCGATCTTAGTCTCTGATAAAACAGACTTTAAACAAACAAAGATCAAAAAAGACAAAGTAGAGCATTACATAATGGTAAAGGGATCAGTGCAATAAGGAGAGCTAGCTATCCTAAATATATATGCACCCCAGATTTGTAAAGCAACTTCTTAAAGACCTACAAAGAGAGGTAAAGGTACAAACAAAGAGGAGCTGATACCATTCCTTCTGAAACTATTCAAATAATAGAAAAAGAGGAACTCCTCCTTAACTCATTTTATGAGGCTAGCATCATCCTGATAGCAAAACCTGGCTGAGACACAACAACAACAAAAACATTTTCAGGCCAATATCCCTGATGAACATAGTTGTAAAATAAAATACTTGCAAACCAAATCCAGCAGCATATTAAAAAGCTTATCCACCATGATCTAGTCAGCTTCATCCCTGGGATGCAAGGCTAATTCAGTGTATGCAAATCAATAAATGTAATCCATCACATAAACAAAACAGGTCATTTTAAGCAAGACACTGATGATTTCCCTTGCCTGTAGGCAGAGGTTTCCTGGAGGGACAAGATTTCATTTTGTGTGAGTTTGAATAGGCAGAAGGAGGTCTGTTCAATAGGCCAAGCATCTCATGGTAATATTACCTTCCTGAAGCTTCAGTAAAATTTCTAACAGATTCATATCTTGGAACTAATGTTAAAACCAAAAGCAGTTTTGATCCTGCAATTTACCATGCACCTGTGTGATTCTCTGCACAGTAAGACGGCCTGGTCTGCACAGCTGCATCTGGTGCAGAAGTGAAATGACATATGGGCTTCTGTTGCTTAGGAACTACATGGCACAAGGCTCCATCTTCCTTCATTGTTATCCACTTAATGGTCCTCGTGACAGGCTCTTATTTATAACTTAATGACAGAAACAAGCGGTGGGAAACATTTGCTCATCACTCCCATCCTCCAACACTTCCCTTGCATTAGAGTGAATGTTTCTGGGTCAGAGTGTACCGAGAGGTAAAAGGTAGGTGTGGAGGAAAGTATGATGTTGTAAGGAACAAACGGGATCTCTCGTAAATCTCTGTTTCTAATTCCAGTTGCCAACTTCCCTGTCTTTTAAACAATCAAAGCATTTAAGTCACAAAATGCTGGTGCAACAAAGTTTTTACTGCTGTAAGTCAAGAAAGTACCTGGTTAGTTTCCACATCTAATTATTAGGTAGTTATGTAAATTAATTATTGTGTATAATGCAAAATTAGACAATAATTTAAATATTCATTTTCCTATACCTATGGATGTCTAAGCAGGAACACAGAGACAATTTTCTTCTCTTTTGAAGCCCAGTATAAATGACACACAGTCACAGGTTGTTCCCTGAGGCTACAAATTTCACCAATATTTCACCTCCTTTGGGCATGGGGTAGAAAGTGATGGGGGGAGTTTATTATTAAACTCTCACTATAAAGCATAGAACAAATTCTTTGCAAATCAGTTGCGGTGATTTTCACTATTGCTACTTCATTATGATTCCTTATTATATTTATTTCCATTTTAGCCAGAGGTCATTTCATCAAGCCACCACTAGTTAGTCTATACAACATCTTTATACACATTTCAAATATATATAGGTAAAATTTTGCCTGTGGTGGTGCAGAGTTCATGGTCTCGTTCAGTGGTAATACCAAGTCCTCCAGCAAAGAGCACAAATTCAATTTCCAATTCGCTTGGTTAGATTCCTCAGGTCAAGTACAAACTTTAGAAATGCTTGGGTGACTGTGACTATAGACACAAAACAGATCCACTGAATTTTTCAATTAAAAAATAATGAAATAATAATTTTTTTAATTATAATGTTTTATAATTATATAACATTATAATTGTTTTTTAATTATATATTTATTGTGTACCAATGGTTCAAAACATGTATGCAGTGTTGAATGGCTAAATTGGGCTAATGAAAATCCATATTACCACAAATTATATATATTTTTTGTTGTGGGAACACTTAAAATTTACATAAAATCTCTAACTGCAACTTTATAATAATTAATTTTATCCATACATTTATACCTTATACTCCTTTTTATGTATATATTATATTTTATAATAAAATATACAAATATTAAATATATACACATTAAAATGCTCTAGCTCTGCTTGTCTTCCTTCTATTCTACCTTTTCTTTTCCTCAAAAAAGCATACGCAGCTACATAATCATTAATGAAGAATAAATACCATCATCATTTGTTCAGATTTTAGATATGTTATTTATGAATTTATATGGTTAGTAACGCAGATATATCATCATTAATGTTGAGGAGGATTTGTAAATGCAAAGAAAGAAAAGAAAATTGAATTAGATGTGACAAACTGTGTGGAAGTAAGTGTTATTTGAAGCATATCTTTTTAATAAAATCTGAAGGTCATTTCATGTATTATTTATTTTGTTCAAATGCAACACAGTGATAAAAGTGCATTTGAAAAATAAGCAACATTAATTAAGAAAAAAATAATTAAAATGGACAAAACACAAAGATAATGAAAAATCACAGAAAAATGAGATGCAGGAATAAGAGAAAGATCTTTGGAAAATGTAAATGTCAGAAAGTGACTCTCTTTATCTGTCTCTGTCTTTCTCAAGGACTAAGTGGTCTCTAGACCATGGCTTTCTCTGTCTTCATTTAAAAGGGAAAAGGACCTTGGCAATTGAAGAACATGGCTTGCTGTTTCCTCATGGGCTCCATTCTATTGTAAATTTACCTTTCCTGAAAATCTGAATGGACATTGTACTCTATATGACATTGAATTTGTGCTGAGGACATCTAGTCCTATACCACATAATTACTGTGTGGATTCATTAAGGATGAGCTGACGTGAGGGCAAATGCTAGGAAAGAGAGGTTTGCTGTACAGGCATGCAAAAGCATGATTATTTCTACTATGTGCAAAATTAAGCTGTGTAGAAAAATGATACACTAAATTAAGCTACTAATAAATTACAGGACAACATAATTACCATATAAAAACAATTAAGAGATTAGTATTCTTATATGTAAATGTTCATATATTAATATTTTTTAATATATAATTATCTTATAAATCAATGAGAAGAATAACAAACATATAGAAAATGGTCAAAAGTATTCAAAACAAAATCATCAAATATTTATTTCAAGCTGATAAAATATACGGCTTCATCAATAATAAAATCAGTTAATGAAACCAGTGCCAGTTAAAACACTAGACAATTGTTGCCTATTAATTGACCAGCCTGTGTTGGTGAAGTTATGGATAAACAGAAACTTACATAGTTCTGGTACAGGTATATATTCTTAATATATTCTAGAGCCAACTTGACAAAATATATGATGAATATTAAAATCATATTATTTAAACTACAAATATTATAAATCTATCGAGAGAAAATAAAAAATTCTCTCAAATATTGGCATGATCTTTCAGCATGTATTATGTATATAATATAACCGAGCGAGTTAGAAGGAAATGCCACTCTGAGTTCAAATTATGAGTCCTTTATTCAGCTGGTGACCAAGAGTCAGCTAATGCTCAAAATCTCTCTGCCCCAATGAAGGGGCTTGATTTCCCTTTATACCTTGGTTTAGGTAGGGGAGGGGCAGCCTAGGTGAAGCAGAATTTTACAGAAGCAGAACAAGCAAGTTAGTAGGAGGAGGCTGGTAACCAGGGG
Organism: Ateles fusciceps; assembly: GCA_036589455.1. Classification (NCBI taxonomy): domain Eukaryota; kingdom Metazoa; phylum Chordata; class Mammalia; order Primates; family Atelidae; genus Ateles; species Ateles fusciceps. The sequence goes on along the minus strand of JAZHEH010000174.1, from coordinate 7,253,744 downwards.
TCAGGAGATTCCCAGGATTGTTGGTTGCTAAGGGTATTTCCACACAATCAGTAAGGGGGTAGGAGGGGGAACTTACCATACAATCAATCACCAAGGAAGGTATTCACAAGAGCAGATAGACTTGCCAAGCAGGATGCGGCTACAGTGGTTACAGGTGCTGTGGACTGTGTGAACCACTCTTAACTGTTCAAAGCTTTGAATGCAGCATGATCCAGTAATGCACCTGAGGGGCTACGGCAAGGAGGGAGAGGCTTGAGAGAGCTTGTCAGGTTTGCAGCTAAGATGGAGTGAGTTAGGTTAACCCAAGTTAGGTTATTACATGGAAACCATAATATATCCTGTGTACAGTTCAACACAACTGGAGTGAATGTAAGAGAGGTATATATGAAATTTGTTATGTTAGGGGTGTATTACAAGATCAGAGGGCAAAAAATGATTTTTCAAAAAATTCGGTTGGGGAAACTGGTTATTTTCGAATAAACAGAAATGCATTTTTGCTTTTTATATCATATAATTTTGAACAGTATCAAAGTTTTAAATGTAAAATTTAATGTAAAAATTATATAGAAAACACAGAAGATATCTTAAATGATAATGCTTTTCTAGGCTTGGTACAGTGGTGCATGCCTGTAATCCCAGCAATCTGGGAGTTCGAGGCAGGCAGATCACCTGAGATCAGGGGTTTGAGACCAGTCTAGCTAACATGGTGAAACCCCATCTCTAACAAAAATATAAGGAAATTAGCCAGGCCTGATGGTGTGCATGCCTGTAGTTCTAGGCACTCAGGTGGCTGAGGTAGAAGAATTGCTTGAACTCGGGAGATGGAGGTTGCAGTGAACTGAGATCACGCCATTGTACTCCAGCCTGAGTGATGACAGAGCAAGACTCCATCTCAAAAATCAATCAATCAATCAAATAAAAAGAGAATCCTTTTCTAATCAAGGCATAAATCTTAAAAGCAAAAAATAATGAGATTAATAAATCTAGTAAAATTAACCTTTGTTTATTTTATAACTTTAGAATCCCAGAAAAAATATATACATAGCATAAAATTTTTCTTAATGTTAAGTAATTTAATGATCAATGGGAAAAACTGTAATAATACAGAAAGCAATGAACTAATTATATCAACAGATGATAGTAAAAAAGCATAAATGACAAGGATATAAAAATATACTCCATCTCTTTGGTGATAGTTAAAATGCCAAATAAAACAGTAAGATTATATTTCTCATGTATTTTATTAGTGATAATTAATAAAGATGATGTGCACAATGTCAATTGAACTGTGAGAAAATATTTCTTCTTGTACACCGCTGGTGAGAAGATAATTGTATATCCTGTTCAGAGTTTAATTGGGCACAGTGAGACTTCTGTCTCCAACCACTATAGAGTAATTTGAATCAGATTTGTCCTTTCCCTGCAAGCCACAAAAAAAAAAAACCTGTCAGAAACATAGTAAACAATTTTTTTCAGATATTGGATATTTGTGCATCATTCTGATCAGTGTTAAAAAAATGAGACGATTACCACAAACTGGGTGACATAAAACAACAATGAATTGTTCTGTCAGAGTTTTGGAGGCTGTAAGCCCAGGACCATGAAGACTCCTCCACTGCCTCTTTGTATCCCTTGTGTTCCCAGATACTCCTGGTTACTGCTGGTTGTTGGTTGCCCTTGGCATTCCTTGGCTTGTAGCAGCCTAATTCCAGTTTCTGCCTCCAACTTCTCTGTGTGTATGTTTGTGCCTCTGTTCCTCCTCTCTTCACCTTATAAAGGCTTTGGTCATATTGAATTTAGGGCCAACTGTTGCCCAATGTAATGGAATCTTACTAATTACTACTGCAAAGACCCTATCTTCAAGTAAAGCCACACTCTAAGGTTACAGGTTATTATAGACTGACTGACTGTGTCCTTACCCATCCACCAAATTCATGTGTGACTGTATTTGGAGACAGAGACTCTTTTGAAGTAATTAGGTTAAATTAGGTCATGAGGTTGGGGTCTTGATACAATAGGATGTGTCCTTTCAAGAACAGACACCAGAGTGCTCAATCACACTCTCTCTGTCTGTCTCTCTCTCTGCCATTTGAGGATAGAGGAAGAGGCAGCTGTCTATGAGACAAGAAGAGATTTTTTTCACTGGAAACCAAATCAGCACACATCTTCATCTTAGATTTACTAGTCTGCTAAACTATCAGAAAGAAATTTCTGCTGTGGCATTTTGTTTTAGCAGCCTGAGCAGACAAAGACACAGATGGACATATTCTTTGGGGGGGACACTATTTATCCAATCCAAATTGTTTGGCTTTGTATCTAGCAAAGCTTTCCCAAACTGGGATGGAGGAGTAAGGGAGACATCCAGACAAAGCACAGTGATTTCTCTGAGCTGAGAGAAAGAGATCAGAACTTAGGGACTCTGGAATATATTCCTGAAAAAGAGAAAGCTATGCAGGAAAAAGTGTTGCAGACATCTGCCCGGATGTCTGCTTAAGACTTTGAATTTTAAGCTTTAAAGGCAGAGAAGAAAATACCATGAGGCTGGGGAAAGAACAATTATTGAGGAGCTGTAAGATAAGGTATTAGCAGTTTGCTTATAAGACTGGGAAACATTCAAGCTCCCAGCAGTCCAAAGTGGGAAATGTTTCCAAATATCTCTTAAATCTAGTGAGGCCCTAGAAGAACAATACCTGAGTCATAGGTGCAAATAAGCCTGAACATAAAATCTACTGTAAAATATAGCCTTACAAATATTAAAAATAAGTAAATCAACCGCCCACTAAAACAAAATTTAAGCATTTAAAGAAGAAGTTAACAAAATACTGACAATGGCAAGTAATTCACAATGTCCAGCAATAGAAATATTTAGCAATGGAAAAGAGAGAAGAAGCAGGCAAAGACATTAAAACATCTATCATAAATATGCTTAAGGATTTAAAAGATAACATTAACATAATGAGGTTAGAAACAAAAAAGATATAAAAATTAACCAAGTGGAAATTATGGTATCACATAATTTCTATATCATTTTACAGATATAGTATCTGTAATTATACTATCACAAATCTGAAAATTATAGTATCACAAATAAAAAATTCATCAGATACATTTATTAGCCTATGCTTTGGTTTTAGCATTCCTGACAAAACTAAGGTTGGAATCTTAATTTCCAGTGCAGCAATGTTGGAGCTGGAACTTTTAAGAGGTGAAACCTAATGAGAGGCATTTTGGTGTTGGGGTATCCACCCTCATGGGTGGGTTGGTGTCATTCTTGTGGTATTAAGTGAGTTATTCCTCTCTTGAGACTGGACTAGTTATCATTGAAATAGATTAGTTTTTACAAACGCTGCTTGTTATAAAGCAAGGACACTTCTCATCTTTGGTCTCTCTTTGCACATGCCCACTTACCTTTCTGCTTCTTGACTGTGCTGTGATGCAGCATGTGGCCCCCACCAGAAGCTCAGCAGATGCCAGTGCTATGCTCCAGAACATTCCAGTCGCTAGAATCATGAGCTAAATTCATCTCTTTTCTTTATAAATTACCCAGTCTCAGGTATTTAGTTACAGAAACAGACCGCTGATTAATACAGCAAATTAGACAATAGAAAGAGAAAGATCAGTTAACTTCAAAGCACTCCAATAGAAAATATAAAATGTTGTCTTAAACTATTTTATCCAAAATAAACCTCCAGAAGAAAAAGAAAAAGAAAATATAAAATGTGAAACTCTAAATAATAATTTCAAAAGGCTGAAAAAAATAAGATGTCCTTTGTAACTTGTAAGATAAAAACAAGACATCTAAAATGATGTAAGTAGAGTATCAAAAGAAAAATGAAGTTGGAAAATCTATTTGAAAAAAAAATGTCTGTAAATTTCGAAGAATGATGAAATATAACAGAGTGTAGATCCAAAAATCTTAACAAACCATGGGGACTGGTGCAGAGGAAATTTCTGAAAAACACTGATAAAGAGAAAAGAAATGACAATCTGAGAAAAAGATTATAGAACAATGATCAGAGTTACAACCAATTTCTTATCCAAAAGAATGGGATCCAATGGACACTGGAATGGCATGTTTAAAACACTCAATATTAGCAGAATACAATTTGCTAAAATGTTTGGAGTTTTGTCAGTCTTCTCGCTACATGTATTTCCTGTATCTGTATCCACCAATGATTTAACCTGCATTTCTTTACTTCACATACATTGATTGTGTGGCTACTTAATATATTTCGTAAAAGTTTTAGCACAGGAAAGCATAAGCCTTCAAAATACTTTTGACTGATGACCAGTGTTAACCTTTCTTTAAAATAATGACAAATGACATTTGTAAACACTGAAGTTCAACAAAGCAGAGAAAAGTTTTATTTCTCTCTGTTATAAACCTAAAACTTACATTTTTGCCTGGCCCCACATTGTCAATAGCAATTTTTTGTTTACTTCTTTTGTTATCAAATATTCAGTGAAGAAATATGTTTAAAATAAGCTGTTTGAAAAAATCTTTGCTGAATGCAGCATAAAAATTTAAAGTTATTTAAATTTTTTAAAATATGCATTTCTAATGCCTTATCTAATTTTTATAAGATCAGAATTAGCAATATTGGCAAAAATGATATTATATATTTAGTATTGTATATATAATTTATATATATATACACACACATGTGTATATACACATTTGTGTATATACACATAAATATGCACACAAATCTATATGTGTACATATTTCTATATGTGTGCATATATATGTATACTATATATAAAGCCCACTTTCCACATGTTCTATGTTAAGAGAAATTCTGTTGTTTGATGTAGTTCCCATATCAAGCATTTCATATTTGCCTACTCTAAACCTTGCAGAAGACAGTTTCATGTCAATAATTAATATTAGATAATAATTCTATACACTATAATGAACCATAAATGAATGATTACTTTCTGACGTTGTGCTTTTACAAAAAGGAAGAAAAACAATTATTGTTAGAAACCAAAATATTGTGATATTTCATCTTTCAAGACACTGGACTTTTAAAAAATCACATGCAAAAATTACAATGTTGTATGTATGTATGCATAAACATTTCTATTGTAATTCTTTAAAACATACTCCTTGTAAGTAATCCATATATTTTTAGTACTATTTGTGGCTTTCTTTTTAATTTGCATTTCTATTTATAAAACAAGTTAATTGTTTCAATAATATTACTGTCAGGCATTGAATGTATGATTCAATAAGAAATATCTGATTTTAATTGCTAACCATAATATTAGAAAAGATAATAATTTTAACTCACATATCACACTCTTTGTAGTTAGGCTAAATTGAATTATCTTTAAACAATAGATGTAATGCTTTATAACAAATTTAAATTCATTTGGGGTCTATTTTATTTTAAACATTATGTTCTTAGAAACTTATGGATATATATCACTAAACTAAATGGTTTATAATTAAATTGAAGTTACCAACATCATCAAAAATAATTATTTCTTCTTATACATCTTGATTTTCTCATTATGCAAATTTGGTCTATCAATTATTATGTATATCCTTTGGATAAGAGGCAATGTAGATTATGTTTCCAGAATGATGCATCTGTTCTGATTTAACTACCCATCAGTGACTATAAATTGTTGAGTAATTTTGTTTGATTGGCAAAATAATTTTAGAGCAGTTTAAGCAATATTGTTGTATATGTGCCTGGATTCCCAATGCATTTATTTTTCCTGTAGAATATCAAGTAAAAAGATACTAAGAGTCTGTTTTCCTCATGAGTCATTTAAACTGATCATTGAAAAAAAATACAGTTAAAGTTTGTTCTGGTTAAAAAGTTTTCCAATATGTAATATTATCAGATTTTATCATTTTGAGTGTTTGAATTTATGTACAACAACAATAATTTTCTCCTTGAATTTTTTAAGAGAAATTAAACCATTGACCATTCTTCATCTATGATGTGGGCAACCATCCTCTAGTTTCTCAAATAAAATACAAAGTTGTTATCCTGGCTCCTCTAAATCTCTAACGCCAGGCACTCCGAGACATCAAAAAATTCGATCGGCTATATCTTCAATTTGGTTACAAACTCTGACTGACTGCTTCTTACCTTCTCTACCACCACCACAACTGGAGTCTAAAGCCCTCAATATCTGATTTTGACTATGACAGTTAACCTCAACTGATCCTCTATTTTCTCCTTTGGCATTTCTTGTTCTATTATCATCATGGTAGTTGGAGAGATCTTCCGGTCAAAAATATTAACGGCTAATGACTTTCTATATCATTCCAAATAAAAGTCAAAATCCTTAACCTACATCATATTGTCCTCATCATTCACCTAGCTGTACCTTCTGACCATATCTGCCTGACACTCTCCATATTCCTTACTCTTTCCAGATAGCCTCTTTCTGCTCCTCAAACATGTTTGATATACAGTCATGCATCACTTTAATAATGGGGCTACAATATGAGAAATGCATTATTTGGTGATTTCATTGTTGTGTGAACATCAGAGTGTACTTACATAAACCTGGGTGTAGCCTACTACCCACCTAGGCTCTAGGGTATAGCTTATTGCTTCTAGGCTACAAACCTGCACAGCATGTTGCTGTACTGTAGGCAATTGTTACACAATGGTAAGTGTTTATGTGTCTAAACATATGTGTCTAAACATAGAAAAGGCACAGTAAAAGTACATTATAAAAAATAAAAAATAATATACCTATATAGGTCACTTACCATGAAAGGAGCTTACAGGACTGGAAGCTGCTTTGAGAGAGTAGGTGGGTGAGTGGTGAGTGAATGTGAAGGCCTAGGACATTAACTATATACCACTGTAGACTTCATAAACACTGTATAAGTGGGATACACTAAATATTTTTAAAAAATTATTTCTTAAATAATAAAATAACTTTGGCTTACTTTAACTTTTTGACTTTATAAACTTAAACTTTTAATGACTCTTTTGAAACAATACTTAGATTACAACACGAACACACTTTAAAGCTGTATAAAATTATTTTTTCTATCTTTATTCTATTAGCTTTTTTCCATTGTTAAAATTTTTTATTTTTTGTTTTTAACTTGTTACACATTTTTTTGTTGTTGTTAAAAATGAAGAGAAAAACACATTAGCCTGGGCCTACACTGGATCAGGATCACTAATATTGCTGTTTAATTAGTGTGATTATTCATATCATCTCCACATCTTGCCCCAGGGGAAGATCTTCAGGGGCAATAACACTCATGGAGCCATCATCTCCTGTGATAATAATGCCTTCTTCTGGAAGACCTGCTGAAGGACCTGCCCAGAGCTTTTTTATAGTTACCTTTTTAAAAATAAATACAACTAGTCCGGGTGCAGTGGCTCGTGCCTGTAATCCCAGCACTTTGGGAGGCTGAGTTGGCCGGATCACGAGGTCAGGAGCCCAAGACCAGCCTGGTCAACATGGTGAAACCCTGTCTCTACTAAAAATAAAAAAATTAGCTGGGCGTGGTACTGGGTGCCTGTAATCTCAGCTACTCAGGAGGCTGAGGCAGGAGAATCGCTTGAACCCAGGAGGCAGAGGTTGCAGTGAGCTGAGATCGTGCCGTTGCACTCCAGCCTGGGCAACAAGAGCAAAACTCCATCTCAAAAATAAAAATAAAAAATAAATATAACTAGAATGAGCACACTCTAAGCTGATAACAAAATGTATAGTATAGTAAATATGTAAACCAGTAAATAGTGTTTGTATTTATTATCAAGTATTATTTACTGTACATAACTAAATATGCTATGCTTTTACATGACTGGAAGAACAAGTAGGTTTTCACCAGCCTCACCACCAACACCTGAGTAATGTGTTCAACTGCTACATTACAATGGCTACATTGTATACAGTTTGTATAATGTAGATATACTGTTATATATTTAGCTGATATATTACACATGTGTTTGACAATTATCATCACTTCTTCTCCCTTAGAATGCAAGTTCCATTATAGTAGGAAGTTGGGTTTATTCCTGGCAGTATTCTCCACACCAAGATTAGTGTCTGTCTATGGTAGGTGTACAATAAATAATAATTAAAAGAAGTTCTCTACATGTGTAAATTAGGCAACCCAGTGAATTTAAAGTGATTTTTTATGTTGTTAATTAATATGAAAAGAAACACTATACGGTTAACTAAACATTACACAAAATGCCATGAACTTTGATTTTGTTTTAACAGCAAAGGTATAGTATCATAAATATACTTATCCCCAGGGATACACCTAGTCACCAAATCTTATATATGTATATTTTAAAAAGGAGTCTCACTCTGTAGCCCAGGCTGGAGTGCAGTGGTGCGATCTCAGCTCACTGCAACCTCCACCTCCTGGGTTCAAGTGATTCTCCTGCCTTAGTCTCCCAAGTAGCTGGGATTACAGGGGCCAACCATCACATCCAGCTAATTTTTTAATTTTCAGTAAAGATGGAGTTTCACCGTGTTGGCCAGGCTGGTCTCGAACTCCTGACATCCAGTGATCTACCCACCTTGGCCTCCCAAGGTGCTGGGATTACAGGCATAATTTTTATTTAAATAAAATTGTTTTTATACTATTTTTATTTTGGTAAAATGTACTTGACATTTGCCACCTTAACCACTTTTGAGTACACCATTCTGGGGCGTCAAATACATTCATAATGTTATACAACCATCACCACCATACATCTCTATAACCCTTTTCATCTTGGAAAATTGAAACTCAGTGCCCAGTAAAGAATTCCTATTTCTCCCACTCCCAAGTGGCAATCACCATATTACTTTCTGATTACATGATTTTGAATGATCAAGGTACCTCATAAGAGTAGAATCATACAGTGTTTGTCTTTCTGTGACTGACTTACTTCTCTTAGCACAATGTCCTCAAACCTCATCCATGCTGTAGCATATTAGATAATTTCCTTCCTTTTTAAGGTTGACTAATATTCCTTTTTATGTATATACCACATTTGCTTATCTATTTGCCCATTGCTGAATGCTTGGGTTGCTCTCACATTTCAGATTTAGTGAATAATAGTGCTAGGAACATGAGTGTACAAATATCTCTTTGAGACTTCGCTTTCAATTCTTTTGGGTATATACCCCAAAGTGGAATTGCTGAATCACATAGTAATCATAATAATTCAATTTTGAAATTTTTGAGAATCAGAATTTTCAGTATTCTTTCAAAAATCAGTGTACTTCTTTCCATAGCAGCTGTACCATTTTACATTCCCACCAGCAGTGCATGAGGGTTCAGATTTCTTATATCCTTAAAAGCTGGCTCTTTAAAAAAATCAACAAAGTTAACAAAACTTTACTGAAGTGGACTAAGAAAAAGAAAAGACTCAAATTAATAAAACAGAAATGTAAGTGGAAACATTACTTCCATTTCTACAGAAATAAAAATGATGATAAGGGGATACTAAGAACAATCAACTTTTTATTTCATTGATTTGTCTCTATTGTTTTTCACTCTTTATTTTATTTACCTCTGCTCTGACCTTAATTATTTTCTTCCTTCTGGTTTTAGGCTTAGATATATTTTTCTTTTTGTATTTTCTTAATTTGTAAAGTTAGGTTATTGATTTGAGATTTATCTTTTTTTTATTAATATACTTTTACTTTTTTTTTTTTTTTTTGAGATGGAGTCTCACTCCATCACACAGGCTGGAGAGCAGTGGTGCAATCTCAGCTCACTGCAACCTCTGCCTCCTAGGTTCAAGTGGTTCTCCTGCCTTAGCCTCCCGAGTAGCTGGACTACAGATGCATGCCACCATGTCCAGCTAATTTTTGTATTTTAGTAGTGACAGGTTTTCACCATGCTGACCAGGCTGGTCTTGAACTCCTGACTTCATGATTTGCCCACCTCAGCCTCCCAAAATGGTAGGATTACAGGTATGAGCCAACATGCCTGGCCTTTCTTGGTCCTTTTTTTTTTTTTTTTGAGACGGAGTCTCACTCTGTCACCAGACCCCAGGCTAGAGTGCAGTGGTGCGATCTTGGCTCACTGCAATCTCTGCCTCCCAGGTTCAAGCAATTCTCCTGCCTCAGCCTCCTGAGTAGCTGGGACTACAGGCGCATGTCACTACGCCCAGCTAATTTTTGTATTTTTGTTAAGACGGGGTTTCACCATGTTGGCCAGGATGGTCTCAATCTCTTGACCTCGTGATCCACCCGCCTAGGCCTCCCAGAGTGCTGGGATTACAAAAGTGAGCCACCACACCTGGCCCCATCTTATTCTTTTTAATGTAAGCTTCTGTACCTATAAACTTCTCCCTTTAGCACTGCTTTTGCTGTTTCATACGTTCTGTTCTATTTTGTTTTCCGTTATTTTTAATTTTCCAATTTTCCTTGTGATTTACATTGGTTAAGGTTGTGTGCTTAATTTCCATGGTTTTGTAATTTTTCATTTTATCTCTGTTACAGATTTATAACTTTGTCATATTTTGGTCAGAGAGGATACTTTGTGTGATATCTATCTTTGAAATGCATTGAGATTTAAGAGACCTCATTTAAGAAATCTCATTATTGAGATTTGTGGCCTAATTCCAGGTCTATCCTGAAAAAGTGTCTTGTGTGCATTTGAGAAGGTTGTGTATGCTATTGTTGCAGGGTAGAGTGTTCTGTATATGTCTGTTCAATTTAGTTGGTATATTGTGTTAAGTCCTCCATATCTTTACTTATCTTCTGTATGGTTGATCTATACATTATTGGGGGGGGGAGGGCATTAAAATTTTTATCTATTACTATAGAACTATCTGTTTTTCACTTCAATTCTGTCAGCTCTGGTTTTGAATATTTTGATGGTCTGTTAATTAGGTGCATGCTTATAATTATTGTATCTTCTTGGTACAGTGAAACTTCTTTAATTATGATTGCCTTATTTTCTCACATAATTTTTTATTTAAAATTTATCATTCTTATTATAGTATAGCCACTCCTGCTCGCTTTTGGTATTTTATTGCATGAAATATCATCTTTTTTCATTTTTTCATCTTCAATCTATTTATGCCTTTGGCTCAAAAGTGAGCCTCTTGTAGATAGCATATAGATGGTCCAGGTGGCTTTTAATCCATTGTGCCAATTTACCTTTTGATTGGAGAGTTTAATCAATTGACACTTAGAGCAATTACTGATAAGGAGGGGCATACTTATGTTATTTTTGTCATTTGTTTTATAAATGCTTTATAGATTTTGTACCTATTTTTTTGCATTACTGTCTTCTTTTGTGTTTACTTGATTCTTTTTTGTAGTGAAGTGTTTAAATTTCTTTCTCATTTCTTTTTGTATATTTTCTAAGCTCCCTAATTGTGGTTTCTATGAAATTGTATATACGATTCTCAAATTATAATACTCTAATTTGAATTTACACCAGCTTAACTTTGATAATATGCACAATCTCTGCTCCCTTTACAGCTCAATCCCCCACACTTCATAGTTTTTGTTTTATTTTGTTTTGTTTTGTTTTCTTTTCTTTTGAGACAGGGTTTTGCGCTATAGCCCAGGCTGGAGTGCAGTGGTGCAATAATGGCTCATTGCAGCTTCCACCTCTCAGGCTTAAGTGATACAACTACCTCAGCCTCTTGCATAGCTAGAAGTACGGGCATGCACCACCATACATGGCTAATTCCTTAAATTTAAAAAAAAATTGTAAAGACCAAGTCTCACTATGTTGCCTAGGCTAGTTTCAAACTCCTGAGCTCAAGCAATCTTCCCACCTTGGCCTTCCAAAGTGCTAGGATTATAGGTGTGAGCCACCACGTCCAACTCTTTTAGTAGTTGACATCATAAGATTACACCTTGATATATTGTGTGCCCCCCCAAGATAAACTAATAACTTTAAAAACTGCATTAGTTTCTAAATTATGTGGAAAACAAAATGTGGATCTATTTATACATATTGCTTTGAATTACTTTCTAATTTTTTTTTTCCACCCTGCAGGATTTCCGTAAGCATTTCTTGCAAGATAGAACTACTAATGATTAACCTCAGCTTTTGTTTATCTAGAAATGTGTTATTTTTCCCTTTCTTTTGAAGGGCAGTATTGGTGGATGTAGGATTTTTAGTTTTGTTTTTTGTTTTGTTTTTTCTCTTAGCCCTTTGAATATATTAACTCACTGCCTTCTGGCCTCAAGTTTCTGATGAGAAATCTGCTGATAATTTTCTTTCTTCTGCCTATTCAGATTTGTCTTTGAATTGCTCTTGTAAATTTTATTTCAGTTATCGTACTTTTCAGCTCCAAATTTCTTTCTTTTTAGTTTTTCTATCTGTTTATTGATATTTTTCTGTTATTCATACTGCATTTTCTTAACTTTCTCTACATCTTTAGTTTTTGAGCATCTTTAAGAGAGTTATTTTAGAGCATTGTTTAGTAGCTCTGCAATCAAATCTTTTTCGGAGAGAGTTTCTATTTTTTTTTTTTTTTCTTTGAATGGGCCAAAGTTTCCTATTTTTCTACACATGGTAATTTTTTGTTAAAAATGGAAAATTTTAATCCAATCATGTACTAAGTCTGGAAATCAGATTTTCATGCTGCCCCTGGCGTTCACTGTTTTTGTTTGTATTTATTTATCTTTTTGTTGTAGATTCTGTGCCAAGCATCAGGCTGAGGGGGGAAACTTAAAGTACTCTCAGTCTTTTCTGAACCTGCAACCTTCCCTGGTGATGCATGATCACTTTCTAACTTTCTTCATATATACATTTGTTTTTTAATGTCTTAGTCCTTAATGCCTAGCTCTTAAAGGGGGAAAAAAAAAGAGATAAATGAAGCAAGGAGGAAGGATGCTGACATTTTAATGACCCTGAAAGTGGCTTCAACTGGAGGAGGAGGGGCTTGTCACAATGGGAGAAGGTGCAACAATAATAACCACCCACCTCTTTGCATGTCTGTGCTCAGAAAACAGCAATTAAATCTCCAATATTTGCTGGAGAAGACCATAGCATAGAGCAAAATACCTTTATAAGACATATTTTTAAGAATCATTTTTAAAAAGTGAATGAAAAATATAAAACCAACTTTATACATCCTGTGGCCTTGTACTTAAACTACAAATGGTTAAGAAATTGAAAATAAAACAAATATAAATATTCCCAGTGAATAAACAAGTTCTTGAAAAAACAGAGGTGTGTTGTTACAGCCACGAGTGTACTTAGCAGCATATTCACAAAAACAGTGCTAAGAAAATACTTTAAAAGTAAAGCTGAAACCTCATTTTTTATTTTCCTCTAGGAAAAAAGTCACTTCGATATGATATTTTCAAGAAAACTGAAATACATTTTAGTATACTTTAAATTCCTTCTTCAAAAAAGCTTTTCTGCATTTAATAGAATTCTTGTTAATGAGAAAGTAGAAAAAAAGCAATGACTAGATTAAACAACTTCATATTCTTCATAGATCTAAAAGAAAAAAGATGAAATACTTAACTGGTTATTATACCCACTTAAAGAAAAACAAGAGTTGCCAACAAAGTAGATGAATTTTGTATATGCAACTATAAACCAGTTCTCCCTGTGATCAGTTGCATGTAATCGTGCCTTTTCTATCATGCTGTCATTGCTCTGCATAGTCTGCCCATAGTTTTAAGACTCTGTCAAGAATCCCAGCACTTTGGAAGATCAAGGTGGGTAGATCACTTGAGGTCAGGAGTTCAAGACCAGCCTGGCCAACATGGTGAAACCCTGTCTCTACTAAAATACAAAAGTTAGCTGGGCATGGTGGCAAGCACCTGTAATCTCAGCTACTAGGGAGGCGGAGGCAGGAGAATTGCTTGAACCCAGAAAGTGGATGTTGTGGTGAGTCGAGATGGTGCCACTGCACTCCAGCCTGGGCGACAGAGCAAGACTTTGTCTCAAAAAAAAAAAAAAAAAAAAAAAAGACTACATCAGGAATAAAGTATACACAAACACACACACACACAAATTAGATCGAATATATAAATATAAATATAGATATAGAAAAGTAGAAATATAGATACAGGTGAAGATGTAGATCAATACATGAAGTAAGTAAACAGTAAATCCCAATTTTTATTTTATTTTCTCTTCATTTCCATTGAAATCAGAGATAAACTACATTCTAATTACATTCTTGCTCTTCCTTCCATTTTCTCTCTTATCAGTCCTCCTGGCTTTTTTTGCTACACTGAAGCCTCAGTTTCAGACATCAGAGTCAATAGGCAATTGCTATACAATTCTGTCTGGAGCATGACACAACCTTTTGCTTCACTCTTCAAGTGATTCTAACGTAGGTTGATCACATGTATTTCCATCCTGGGAATGGGAGAGTTCTTATGTTGCTCAGGACTGCTACTCGCTGTTTTCAGAGTTCTTCATCTCTTCTGGAGGACTATGGGAACATCTTCTTCAGTCAGTGGTTCCCTTCAAAAAGGTACCCTTCCTAAAATCTCAGGTTCCTCTCCATAGAATCAATTTTGTAGGTAAAAGTGGGGGTGGGGAAACTTCATAAGCCTCTACAAGCTTAATGTAGAGGGAACAGGAACAAAAAGAGCATCAATAACAAAAACAGCAACAAAAATAGCATAGCTTTAGTTTTTTACTGTTGCTAAATTTTCATGTTCTGCATAAGCGGAGATTATCTTTTCTATAGAAGTGCTGCCTTTCAGAGCTTTAGCTATAGTCTGTCCTCAGTTCCTTTCCAAGCACCATTAAACTCCACCCTCTTTCCTGATAACACTACTTTCATGTTACGTCCAGTTACCAGTGGACTGCATGGAGCTGTATTTGGATTTGCTTTCCATCTGGAATAACAAAAATTCCGTGACGTTAACCATTGACTAATTATAACATTTCATTAACTTGTGTAAATTAATATTGATTATTTTCATGGAAAATAACCTTTCCAAAATGGCTGTCCAGTAATTTTTTACTCATGAAAAAGCAAACTAGAAAAATTTGTCAGTGTAAAATATGAGAATGTATTTTATCGATGTCTGTAATGGAATGAGGAAACTCGGAAGAGCAAGATTGAAATATGCAGCTAAAACACAAACACACATAAGCACAAATACTTGCACAGAGAAGTTTATAGCTTTAGAGCTGACAAAAGATCTTACGAAATACAATATTGCTCATTAGTAGAGAAACCGAGAAGAGTAATGAGTGAGGTTTGAAGAGTAGGTCATAAAAGAACATATCTGACACCAAGGCACAATGAAACACAATTAAAATGTTCTCAAGACAATTCGTAAAAGGATGAAATGTATTGCACCAAGTTTTATGGCCTAATAAAACTAAAATGTACCTTCACTCTGTTGAAAAGGTTTATGAAGAGGAAGAAAAGACAAGGTGATATAAACAGGCGGTTTCTATGGTTTCTGAGGTATTATCTGAATGGACAGATGAGCTCTTCTTCATTTGTAATACAATGGAAACATAATGGAATAAAAATAGTGGGCTTGAGTTATTTTAAGACTAGAACTAAATATTGTATCTATATTGAAGTGAAACTTTTTAAAAATCAAAATTAAAAATCATTCTATGTAGCAAGCTACCTTAAGAATTTCTATCCACAATTACCCTAAGACCTTTATTCTTTTCTTTGCAAAATAAGTAGATAATGGATGGGTAGACAGATAGATAATTCATTTTTTTCTCAGAAAAAAATGTGTTTTAGTAAAACAGGTAATAGAGAATAGAAAATAAAATTAGTACATATATTTATATCTGTGCATGCAAACAACTAAAATTACCATTATGTCATTAATATAATAATTTAATGGTAACATTATATTACTGTATTATCACTATTATGCTGTTGTTACTATGTACTGTTTAATAGAATTGGCCCATTGTTTAACTAAATTTACTCGTAATAAATAGAGCTATAAATTATATTTATAATGTGTAATAGGTTCATATAAACAGAACATAAAGGAATTGGCATGTTGTAGTAGAGGTCTCATTCGTGTTTACTATGAACAATTTAAAGTCATGTGAGTCTATGGGTTTAAATACGGTAATCATTAAATCTGTCTTTCTACCAGTCCTATCTATCTGCTTATAGAGTTTTAGTGGTGACAACGTGATAGTGCTTAAAATGTGAATGTTATCACTTTTAACTATAAGTTTTACATTTTCCAATACTTTTGTTCATATTGAATTTTGGCAGGATGATGGAACAGGGAAAGAACATTTCCTTTGAGGCATAAAACAACACTTTCTGAGACTTGTATTCTAAACTTGTACTATGGATTTGCCACCTTGGTTTCTGGTCATTATCAAAACGAATGGAGAAATAACATTTTAGGCTAACATAACTCCAACCAAGTCATTATGTTTTTCCTCTGTAGATCTATTAATTTTACAATGTAGCAAGTTTTTATGGGTTAAATTTTGCCTTCAAAAGGTATATTGAAGTCCTAATTCCCAGTATTTTAGAACGTGAGCTTATTTGGAAATAGTGTCATTGAAGATGGTTGTGGACATGCTAAACAAGATGGATCTGCCTCACTTGTTTACTTGGAAACCCAGATCAACAGAGGTTCTGTTGTCTTCAGAACATGACTCCCAAAGTCAACCAAGAATATTAAATCATCAGGTTACCTAAGTTGATGGCAATCCTTGCAAAGTCTCTCTTTGTTTTTTTAACAACGTGTATCATCTGCTTGTTTCTATCTCCAAACCCTTTTCTATTCACAAAGTCACTATCATCCGCTGATCTTTCTTTTTCACAAATAATCTCAGCTAGTTTGAGACTCATCTCACTTCGTCCTATAGTTGAAACACTTTCTTCAGCTGAAAAGTTTTACTGCCTGCTATGGTTTGGCTGTGTCCCCACACAGATCTCATCTTGAATTGTAGCTCCCATAATTTCCACATGTCATGGGAGGAACCTGATGGGAGGTGATTGAATCAGGGGGGGTTGGGCCTTTTCCATGCTGTTCTTGTGATAGTGCGTACGTCTCATGAAATCTGATGGTTTTATAAAGAGCAGTTCTCCAGCACACAGTCTCTTGCCTGCCACCATGTAAGATGTGCCTTTGCTCTTCCTTTGTCTTCTGCCAGGATTGTGAAGCCTCCCCAGCCATGTGGAACCATGAGTCCATTAAATCTCTTTTCTTCATAAATTACCCAGTCTTGGGTATGTTTTATTAGCTGTATGAGAATGGTCTGATACATTGGGTTTTGTTACTCAAAACCATTTTAGATAGTATTTGTTATTGGGACCCATCAGGACTCAGCTTTTTCCGTTACCATGCCTTTGAACATTGAAGTTTCTATGTAGTCCCTCTGATTATTGTTTAAAAGTCAGTCATCTCTTACCTGTGCTCATTTGTTATTCATAATACCTTGCCAAAGGCAAATGACAACCACAACATTCTGGTTCCTTCCAATCACTTCAAGCAGAGATGCAGGCTTAAGTGCATTAGGTATGTTTGCTATGATTCTCACTTTATAACATAGACATTTAGTCTGGCCGTTAAGAAATTATTGCATATTTATAGTTTTACAAAGGCAAGAAATCATTTTAAGACAATGACTGACTTCTTACTGGAAGTAATAATACAAGCTCAATAAATATTTAGTTAATAAGTGAATTCCTTTCTTCCATTTGTAATTTGAAGAATATTGTCAGACAGTTTTTAATAGTCTACCACAAGCAAGATAATTTTACTTTACAGAGGAATTTAATAAAAATAAGTTTGCATTTCATTGCTATTTAAAGAACCATATTAGAATTAGATTGTTTGAATTTTATTATACCCACTTCTCATTCCAGATATTTTTTCTCTAATTATAAAACGAACATGATAACTTCAAAGTGTTAGTTACTGAAGAGTATTCCAAAACATGGAGGGAGACATCAGTTTTCTACTAAAAGCAAGTCACTTTAAGAATGCAAGGGATCTGTGAATCCTCAGGAAGGCTACTCTGGCACTGTTTAAATTTCTATTTCTCTTACATTATTTATCCTGTATGCCAATATTTTTTGTGACTACATGAATGAACGCACCTGTATTATTTTTCCTTGTATAATTAAGATTGTCATCTCGTATTCAGCATGAATGCCCATTTTTCTTTACACGTATCAGGGCCTTGAATCATTGTGTATACCTTAATATTTATGTTGATTGCAGAATTATTCCTCCTTGTCTATATTAACAAACCATGTGCTTATCCCATTACATGTAATGAACATACATTTAAAACTGTGATTCTATACCCAAACAAACATTTGAAAATGTCAACTACAAATATTGCAGAAATCCTGTTATCTGTTAAATATTGTAGAAATTGTGTGCTGTAAAATGTTGAGATATATGTTTTCATAAGGTGTTGCTCATGTTGACAGTTTTATGAGTTAACATTCTGTAGCCTTCCTGATATCTGACAGTTATATTTATTCATGCTCCATTCAGTTTGATACCAGAAAAAAAAAATGTTCTGTTGATGAATGTGTGTACCGTGGACCCATTTCTTAGAAAGGGTGACAATGTAAAAGCTATTGAAACTACAATACCGTATTTTTGGGTATCATCGTTTTTCAAGATCGACTTTCAGTTTGGTTGTGTTCTGTAGAATAAATGTGAAAGGATGTGGTGTATTTGTTAAATGCATATAATCAGAATATCATTTTTTCCTAGTATATGTGAACAAATTCAGTTTTAAATTATCTTCCACTTCCTCATGGTTATGATTTATGGCTTTAAATAGTGCCAGAATTTTTGACAATTTTCTTTTGTCTCTGTATATTCTTTATAAAGTTAACTTTTTAATAAAAAGCTTCACATTAAGTCCATGTTGGAGTTGTGAGTCACATATATATAACCTGATAAAATACATGGTTCCCAGGATATTTAGTCAATTCAGTTCTCTCGTGCTCTCTTCATATTTCAAAATGAAAGAATCTTCACAAAATGCAAGCATACAAATCTCTGATTTGGGCACATATTAAACTTCTAAAAAATATATATCAAAAATGTATGCAGAGAGATCTATTATCAGAAAAGATGGAGGAAGCTCACTTCAGCCTGTTAGTTCTACTGTTTGCAAGAAAATCCTGGATTCCAGAAAGCTAATAAGAGCAAGCAGACTGGGGCAAAAAGTGAAAACTGAAGAAAGACCTGCATGCTGGTGAATTTCCCATTTTTTCCTGTTATATATCTCCCAAGCATGGCTGAACTTAAGGAATATGAAGTATATGTGCACGACAAAACTGCAATTTAAACAATAAGCTGAAGAGTTTAGGGTAAAATGTTTTTTCCTCTCTATCCTACTCCGAGGAGAGCATCATTTATTAAACCACACAGCTAAAGTCTTGCTGCAGGCAGCTAACACCTGATACAGAACAACTGCATCTCTGGCCAGAAGGAACAGGTAAAAGAGTCTATATTGTCCAAAAAGTGTGGAAAGGGTCCTCCTAATTTTCTCCTTCTTTTCTCTTGTTCCTTTGCTCAGAGTGAAGCTACATTGCTCTGGAAATTTTCAACAAAGTGGGGATAGGGGAATTAAGACTCAGAGAAATCTTTGTTTTTGACTAAAGAAATCAAAATAAGTGGCTCTTGGCTTCTGGAGATTGCCAGGAAGATACTGGTGAGAGGAGAACCTGGTCCTTTGATCCTGCAATTCTGTGTGCGAACCCATAAGCATGTCAGACTTACTCTTGAACTTTACATTCACAGAACAGCCTCAAAGAAGCATTGGAAAGGCTTGAGAACTAACTATTCTATGAACCATGTTTAAAACACTACATTCTACAGAATTATCCAGCCCATGGACAGACATGTACAGCTCATAAGCTAATAATGTTTTTTTACATTTTTTAAAGGGCTGTAAAATAAGCAAACCAGCAAGTCTGCAAACAGACAATTAATCTGCAACATGGATCATATGTGATTCACAAAACCTAAAATATTATATTGTCCTTTACCAAAAGAAAAAAAAATGCTGATCCCCGATAGCAACTGCTCAAATCCAAGACTAACCTCTAAATAGCATGTACACAGGGTAGCACAAAGAGCAGAGCATACTAACTTTAATTTGAATTGTAAATATTAGTCATGCATCCTACAAGTCCTAGAGCTATCAGTTAAACAAAATAACAAGAGATACAGACAGCACACAATTGTCTATATGTTCTATGCACAATTCTATACACAACCCTAATCAAATCTCAGTAGGATACTTTGCAGATACTGATAAGCTTTTCTAAAATCTATATGGAAAAGCAAAGGGAATACAATCCTCAAAATGAAGGACACATTTTCAGGACTCATATTCTCTGATTTGAAAACCTACACTAATGTTACAATTATCAAGTCATAGATAAATATGGCAGAATAGAGAGCCTGGAAATAGATCCAAACAAAGATGATCAGTTAGTTTTTGACAAATGTGAAAAGGAAATTCAATGACTAGACCACTGCATTCAAAAATGGTCTGTGATATTTGTATATTCACATATCAAAAATATGAATGTTGGTGTACACTTCACAATTTATATGGTAATTACTTGAAAATGCAACACCATCATCAGAGAAGTGCAAATCAAAGCTGCAATGAGATATTATCTCTCACCAGTTAAAAAGGCTTATATCCAAAAAACAGGCAATAAAAAATGCTGGTGAGAATATGAAGAAAAGGGAACCATTGTACACTGTTGGTGGGCATGTTAATTAGTACAGTCACTATGGAGAACAGTTTGGAGCTTCCTTAAAACTCCAGAAATTGACCTAACATATGACTCAGCAATCCCACTTCTGGGTATATCCCCAAAAGAAAGAAAATCAGTTTATCGACGGGCTAGCTGCACTGTTTGTTGAACCACTGCTCACAATAGCTAAGATTTGGAAGCAGCCTAAGCATTCATCAACAGATGAATAGATAAATGAAATGTGGTACATATACACAGTTTTGTACTATTCAGCCATAAAAAGCACGAGCTTCAGTTATTTGCAGCAACATGGATGCAACTGGACATCATTATGCTAAGCAAAATAAGGCAGGCACAGAAAGACAAACATTGGATGTTCTCACTTATTTGTGGGGTCCAAAAATCAAAATAATTGAAATAATGGACATAGAGAGTAGCAGGATGGTTACCATAGGCTAGGATGGGTAGCGAGGATCTGGGGCAGGGGGAGGTAGGGATGGTAAATGGATACGAAAAATAGGAAGAATAAATAAGACCTACTATTTGATAGAACAACAGGGTCACTATAGTCAATAATATTATGTTGGTGCTAAAGTATTTGTGCTTTTGCTATTGAAAGTACTAGTAAAAGCCACAGTTACTTTTCCATCAACCTAATATCTTAATTGCACATTTTGAAATACCATAAAGAGTGTAACTGGATTGTCTGTAACTCAAAGGATAAATGGTTGAGGGGCTGGATAGCTCATTCTCCATGATGTGTTTATTTCAGGTTGCATGACTGTATCAAAGCATCTCATAAATATTTTTACCTACTATGTACCCACAAAAATTAAAAATGAAAAAAGAAGTGTATTATAAAGCAACACATAGAATGTAAAACTGTAAAGCTTTTAGAAGAAAAAATTGGTAAAAAAAAATCTCGTAATTTTTTTTTGGCAGTTATCTTAGATAAGATACCCAAAGCACAGTCCCAAAGACAGCATTATTAAATGGACTTCCGTGATTACGGAAAACCTTTGAAATGCAAAAACAACTCTAAAAGTACAAAAAGACAAGTATGCGTATCCAAATATATAAAAAACAACCAAGTTCAACAATTAGAAACCAAGTAGTCCATAAATCTTGGACAAAAATTTAAATAGACAGTATACCTAAGAAGATATAAAGATGGCAAATAAGCACATGAAAATTACATCGTTA
This sequence comes from Ateles fusciceps, assembly GCA_036589455.1. Classification (NCBI taxonomy): domain Eukaryota; kingdom Metazoa; phylum Chordata; class Mammalia; order Primates; family Atelidae; genus Ateles; species Ateles fusciceps. The sequence continues at coordinate 7,231,917 of JAZHEH010000174.1, read as the reverse complement.
TTGGTAACCAGAAAAACAGTAATCAAAACTGTAATGTGATGTCACTATATACCTACTAGAACGGCCAGAACAATGCAATTTTTTTTGTTCTTGTTGTTTTTGAGACAAGTCTTACTCTGTTGCCCAGGCTGGAGTGCAGTGGCATGATCTCAGGTCACTGCAACCTCCACCTGCCAAGTTCAAGTGATACTTCCGCCTCAACCCCTAAGAAGCTGGGATTACAGGCACATGCCACTATGCCTGGCTAATTTTTGTATTTTTAGTAGAGATGGGGTTTCACTAGGTTGACCAGGCTGGCCTCAAACTCCTGACCTCTGGTGATCCACCTGCCTCAGCTCCCAAAGTGCTGGGATTACAGGTGTGAGCCACCACGCCCAGCAGTAACAATGTATTTTTATTTGTGATAATAATAAATACCGGTAAGGATATGGAGCAATCAAAACTCATATTTCTTATGAAAATACAAAATGCTACTACCCACTTTGATAAAGCTTTTCACAATTAATTAGAGACTTAAAAGTGCATTTACATGAACAACTCATCCTACTCCTAGGTATTTAGACAAAGGAAATAGAAACTTATGTTCACACAAAGCTTGCAATAGTTATTTATAGCAAGGTTATTCATAATCATCAGCAACTGAAAATGACCTTGTGAATGGATATACAATGTATGGGACATTCGTACACTGAAATGCTGCTTGATAATAAAATGAAAGTCAAGATTGATTTACACAACTGCATGTATAAATTTCAAATACATCATTCTCAATGAAAAATGCTAGATTCATACTTTATAATTTCATTTATATTGCATTCTGGAAAATGCCATGGCTACATAGGACAAAAACAGATTGATTGTTGCCAGAGGTTAAGGCTGGGTTCAGGAGTTGACTATAAAGAGATAATAATAAAAAATTCCAGAGAGGGCTGAAACTGCTTTGTATCTTGATTCTGGTTGTGGTTATACAACCCTCTGCATTTTTCATAATTCCTAGAACTGCTAATCAAAAAGTGGACATTTTTCTGGATGCAACTTTAAAGCTAAATTTTACAAACATAAGGAAGGTAGACATGGCCTCCCCCTCATTCTCATGAGGTTAGGGATACTAAATCATCCCCCATTTAAAAACTGAAAAAAAAAATGAGGCTTTCCTTGGTGTTATAGTGAGTACATACCTGGCAGAGCTGCTGTCCACCTTTCCAACTTCACATGGGTTTCAATTAATTAATTGTGTTTATTTTTAGAATAAACATGTTCTGTTATAGAATTCATATTTTCTTCTGACTACAAATGCAATATTCTTTGCTACAGAAAATTTAGAAAATCCAGGCAAATCAAAAAGAATTAGAAAATAATTGTGTGCCACCACCCAATATTGTATGTGAAAAGAAGAAAGAGTGAAACTATGCAGCATAATCAGTGTATTATTTTTCCTATTAGCTTGGGGAGAGAATGACCATTGTAGATTACAGGGCATATTTCAGAAACATGGTTGACGTGGTTGGCAACGCAGAACATATGGGTGGCAAAGCAGGGCACGTCAGCAGAACAGGAACCCCACCATCTCATGGAAACACTGGCTACATTTACTTATTGCTCTATTAAGCAGATTTACTGAATGATGTGCAATTTCTGGCAGAATATATTAGACCAAACGATTGTGACACAGATTCAAACATAGAGTTAAATGTTCCTGGAATGCCTTTACTTTTAGTACGTTGTTCAGAAGCTTCGTTTTATAGAGATAGCATAGGCAAAAGTGAAAGGCTGATCAGTATCCACTCTTTAAATGGCATCCATTTCTTGTGTCTTGTATATGCTTAAACAGGTGCTGAGTACAAATGCATTTGTTCAAAGAAAGAGAAGCAACATTGAATTAATAGCTCATATGACATATACAGTCCTTTCTGTCCTGATCAGACACAATGTTTTCAGTGTTGTAACTGGTTGGGTGGTATCTCCTCACTTTGTTTTGTTTTTTCCCTTAATAGTCCTGAGATAGTGCTGGAATCTGAACTAATCCCAACCGTTACTTGCAGCCAGCAGAGGGCAGCAGAAGGCTTCCACAGGCCGACTTGAAAGAAAGCGTCAAAGAGCTAAAGGCTTGTAAAAGGGTCAGATTAGCAAATAAAAACCCCATCAAGACCAGAGGCACTGACATTTGAGGAGGTAAAAGGCACTGCGACAAGAATTATTTGACATATGCAAGTACCAGCTAATAGTCACAGAGGGGTGGTTCAGTCTCATAAAGGACTTGATGGATTTATTCCTTCATTCTCCCACCCAGTGATGCATTTAGCACCATTCACCCTGGCTACAGTTTCTCCATTTACTGATTGGCTAGAGCGCTAATAACAAGCTCATAAGATGTATGAAGACTGCTTAGTGCTATTTGCAAAATATCATTGTAGGGTTTTTTTTTTTTAACTCTAAAATCTCTCAAAATATAAGATATGACTATTTGATAATAGTGTTTTAGGAGAATAATTGCCACCACTACCATTAAACCAACTACCTCTATACATGTGCACACCAGTTGTAAATAGTAGTCTAATTCCATATATCTTAAATGTAAAATAAGTGTTTTTCTTAGAATTAAAGAATTGTTCTAGCCGGGTGTGGTGGCTCATTCCTGTAATCCCTGCACTTTGGGAGGCCGAGTCAGGTGGATCATCTGAGGCTGGGAATTTAAAACCAGCCTGACCAACATGAAGAAACCCCATCTCTACTAAAAATACAAAATTAGCCGGGCATGGTGGCTCATGCCTGTAATCCCAGTTACTCAGGAGGCTGAGGCAGAAGAATCGCTTGAACCCTGGAGGCAGAGGTTGCAGTGAGCCGAGAACGCACCATCGCAGAACAGCTTGGGCAACAAGAGCGAAACTCTGCATCCAAAAAAAAAAAATGTTCTAAGACTCACCTAAGTGTTAGACATACACCAACAATATTAAATGAAGGTGAATCATTTACCACACAAGCATGTAAAAATGGTGAGCCACAGCCAGGACAGGAACAAACAATACCTTCTGGCCAGTTTCACTGAGACTCGAAAGATGAATTATCATCGGGTAAGAGTTTAAAAGGTTGAGCTAGGACAGAAAATCCTGCTGAGAGATGGAGAATTCTCAGACAAAGAAACCGCAAGTGCAAATCTTCTGACACAGGCAAAAACGTGGAACATTCAAAACACAGAATGCAATCCAGCGTGGCTGAGCAGAGAAAGTAATGGGGAGGAATTTATGCAATGAGACCAGGGAACTAGATCCAGAAAGAAACAGATGGGACCTTGTGAGCTTTGTTAAATATTTTGGAGTTTATTATAATGCCATTTGGAAACTATTCGATGGATTCAGCAGAGGGAAAGTGAACAACGTAAAATTAAGTTAAAGCAGGGGGTTTTCAAACAAAGAGCAACGATTTGGAGACCACCACAATTGGGTGTGATTCTTGGCTCTACCACTTACAGACCCTATGGACTTGTCCAAATAACTAACTATATTTTTTTCATGTCTAACACCTAATAAAATAAGTAACAAAACTAAGTCATAATTCACACCCAGGTGTGTGTGTGTGCATGAGCATGCGTGTGTATACAGTCATAAAAACTATGTTATTATCTCTGATAGTAATTGTGCTGTGAGTGGCATCATTTCAAGTGCAGACCTTAGCCATATGATTCTTAAAGTGTCAGATGCCGAAGGCTAACTTGAGATTTGTGTCAATATCTCTCTTAGAAGAGTGGGTAAGTAAAACATAACACAACTACAAATTAATAGCAGCAGTGATCCTTTTTTGTTCAACCAAGACCTCGGCAATTACAGCTGATAAAAAAGTCACTGTGGAATGACTGTTACCAAAGTACACATGGGTTTTGAGAATATAAATTTGTATGGTACAGAGCAGGACACCTTGAATAAGTTTCTATATCTGGATCAAAAACATATAATAAAACTCTCTACATCGATGTTAATATACCTGTTTCAAAATGCAGACAACAGGCAAATCTACATAATAGGATCCAAGGTGTGTGGAAAGTATCCAGATAATTAAAGAAGGATAGAAGTCAAACTGAGAACAGACATATTATAAAGCCAATCTTGTATACAGGTTTTAATAAGACTAGGGCTTTGGACCATGTATAGGAAGTCATGTTTATTACCCCTTTTTCACAGATAGCCAAAATACTACTGCCGCTGTAACAAAATCCACTACTTCCAGAAATTTACACACACACACACACACACACACACACAGATGCATTAACGTATGCTTTTATTAATTTATTTGCATAACTTCAAATACATTATGGCCAAATTTTTCTGCCATGATTACATTATTATATGATATTAAAAAGCTAATAAAATGGTAACTATAACTCAAACTATTACATTATGGCATTAAAAAGATAACTTTTCTAATTGAGGTAAATAGCATAATAATTTTAGATTGCTTATCATAAAAACAAACAATGTTCAAAATGAAAAGAAAAAGACATTCTAATCAATTACAAACCAAAACTATTTTGTGCTTGTATGTATGTGTGTGTGTGTGTGTGTGTGTGTGGTAATAATGGTAGTTGTAGTTGCTGTCATAGTAGTAGAGGCTGCTGTTGTACAAGCAGCAATAGAGTTGCATCATTACAAGGGTTAAATCAGAGATAGGATTTGAAGACAGAGGCTAAAGTTACAATAGTACCTGGTCAAATTTAACCACCCTGGATTGGAAATTAATACACGAATTTCCAGTTCAGTACAATAAATTTTGTTTTCAACAGCACAGACTCAGAAGATATTTAATTTAATATCTAATGGGAAGCAAATGTCACTGCTTATGCTAAAATACATGTCCAAACTTAAGAGAGAAAATGCCTCGTTTCTAATATACAACCCACCTTTTGTTGCCTGAAATGTTTTACTGAATTGTTGGAACCTTGGTGTAAAGTAGGAGTTGCTAAAAAATAGGTTAGAGAACTTTATAAGCAGGTACAGTAATAGATTAGAGAACTGTATATGTGTGATCTTTCAGGTTCTCAACTATGAGCTGACTGCAGAGTTATCCAGCAAGTAGAGTTTAACTTCTGGAAAGAGAGAAAAGATCTGACTGATTTTTTATATCCTCATGGGACATAAATGTACTTGTGTGTGTATGTGTGTGTGAATATACTTAAAATCGTGGAATAAGACCTAACTTTTTATAATAGAATAATCAAAGCAATTAATCTTACATGTACCCACAAAATAAACCTTATTCAGTGCTTAAAAACTAAGTCTCACAGGCCACATTATATGACCTTACAATTAAACGAAGCAATAACTAATGAAAAGAGCAATAAAACAAACAAAAAGTCAACCTATTCAACTATGTATTTGTCCCAAGTCCGCAAAAAACTTCTTGGACACAAAATTGCATCAAAGTTTAAGTAAAAACAAGTAATTTATCTATTAACAACAGTAACGATTTCACAAGACCTAAAATGTTCAAAGTTGTACTCAAAGGACTAAAATTTTGAAAAAAATTATTTATGAAAGCATACTTTTGTTATTAAGCTAGACACTAAAAGAACTAAGAAATTAAAATAAGTAATATACAATGATAGTAAACAATATTATGAATAAAGCAGGGATCAACAAAGATGAAGGTTGGAATGAATCTGCTGTAACAAACTTAAAAAATAAATAACCACTAGAATTTATAAGTAAAACCAAAGACCAGCTCTTTAAATCAAAGAATAATCAACTGATTTTAAAGAAGAAATGAGAATAATTAATATGTATTCAGAAAATCAAGAAATGTATTGAAGTAGTGATGTCATTTCAACAGTGATTACTCTGAAGAAATAGTGAATGCTTTTAAGTTTATGATACATTGGAAGTTGGAAATGAAATTGTTCAAAGCCTTTGTATTGTTGTAGGCACTAAGTTTTCAAATAAGAACAATAAATACATCCTCTGTTTGAAAACTTTCAATTTGCTACTTTCATATGGGCTAATTAAAAAAACTTAAGTAATAATTGAAAAACGGTACAAAAAGAACACTTTACTATCAATTGAAAGTCAAGTGATTTAAAACATGTCATTTTAAATTTTAATTTGTGTTATATGTGTTATGCATTTGTTGCTAGTGATGATTATGTTTGAGAGGAAGATAAAAATAATTTCAAACACTTTCTGGACACTAATACAATCTAAAACTTAAATGTTTATAAATTATATCTTTGTTTTATGTCCTCTGAATTATACTTAATTTTGTACCAATTTATAATAATTGGATTAATACAAGTTTTGATTTACTTTGGATGAATACATTTTAAAATATGTATATTATATATTGTTTTCATTCATAAATGTCAATTGATTTAAATATGAATTCTCATAAATATATAATAAATATCTTTTTAAGATGCAATGTTTATGATTAATTTAAAACAATTCTCACTGTAGCCTAAAGTACCTTGAATGATTTGACTCTTTTCTCTCCAACTGCTTTTTCTTTTTTTTTTTCTCTTTTGAGACCAGGTCTCACGCTGTCATCCAAGCTGGAGTGCAGTGGCATGATCTTGGCTCACTGCATCCTCTCCCTCCTGTGTTCAAGGGATTCTCATGCCTTGGCCTCCCAAGTAGCTGGGATTACAAGCATGCAACACTGTGCCTGGGTAATTTTTTGTAGTTTTAGTACAGATGGAGTTTCACCAGGATGTTCAGGCTAGTCTTAAACTCCTGGGCTCAAACAATCCACTTCCCTCGGCTTCCCAAAGTGCTGGGATGGTAGGTGTGAGCCACCACAAGTGTCCTCCAATTGTATTTTGTATTTTCTTGACATTATTCTGTCTTTCCTAATCTTTCAGTAACTCTAATGTTTTGTGTAATTTTTCATATTTATCCATTTGCCAATTTTTCGGCCTGAAGTATTCTGGCTCATCGTTGTCGAGTCCAATGTCAATCTTTCCTTACAAGAGAAGACACAAAACCATAGACTTTACTTGACCTAGAGATCTACTCTATTGCCTTGAAGTTTGGTTTAGTTTGAATTAGCCAGCAACATATAATTTACAGTCTATCATATACACATTAATATGTCAATTTTTTCTTGAAAAATTCAAATTCCTGGCAAAATAGGTCTCTAAGACTCATGATATTTTAAAAATCCAAAGCTGATGAGAGGCTCCATTATGATTTAGATCTTAATTTCCAGCACTCTATGTTGCCTTAAGCATCACTGGGTCATCTGTTCATTTACACGATCCATCTGACCTTCGTAAGAATCTGAGTCTATGACAGTATTTATCACTTCCTCAATAAAGCTCTGCTTGATCCATGCGTTGCCTGTGGATCCTATCAGCATTTTCTGATGGGGTTATATGCTGTTAATTGTGTGATCATTCACAATAAAGACTGGAGTATTTTACCTGCTTCAGAATATTGGAAAAAATATTTAATCTTCATGTTTAGGCTATAAGAGAGACATTTCATATTACTTCTTTGCAAAAGCAATATTCTGATTAAAAAATATTCTGTACTGTGCATTACCAAGGGGGGAACTTATAAATAAGGTAGTAGTTTTAGTCCATTTTGTGCTGCTATAATAGAATACCAAAGACCGGGTAACTTATAATGAGCAGAACTTTGCTAGTCAACGTTCTGGAGACTGAGAAACCCAAGATCAATGAGCTAGCCCCTGGTGAGGATCTTCCTGCTGCATCATAACTTGGCAGAAGGCATCTCATGGCAGAAAAGCAAAGAGAAGATGGGAGAGGGCAAGAGGGTTAAGCCTACTCTGGAGATAAGCAATCCATTCCCACTATAAAGATGTTAGTTCATTCATGAGGGTGAACACATCTTAAAGGCCCCACCTCCCAATACCATCACAATGGCAACTGAACTTCAACATTGATTGTAGAAAGGACAAACATTCAAATCACAACAATAGTCAACAGGGACTTTGGCAAGATGTGAGGAAAGAAAATCCCTGTGATATATTTTAGGAAAACCTTCAAATGAGTAGAAAAGGTATTTTTCTCCCTGTTGTATATATGATATTAGCAATTAAATACTTGTGATATGTTATTTCCATGATTAAATGAGATGTAGTACTGAAGGTGAAATGTGAATTAGATGACCTAATTTACTTTTGTTTTTTTTAGTATTTAAACAGAAACACATTGTGGGAACATGAAACATACCAGTATAGGTAGATCCTGAAAACATAAAGTTAGGAAACAGTGAATGCTGTATAACATATGGATATTGAAAGAACCTCACATGCTTTATATGGCTATTAGGTAAATACGGAATAAAATATTAGTACTTGATAAGAGTTGAAATTGGTCCAAGGAAGGAAGAGAAATAGGACAGGTGTCTTAGTGTCTTAGTCAGTTTGGACTGCTATAACAAATTACCACAGACCAAGTGGTGAAAAAAGCAAACGTTTATTTCTCACAGTTCTGGAAACTGGGACCTCCAAGATCAAGTTACTGGCAGATCTGGTGTCTGGTGAGGGCCCACTCCTGGCTTGCACATGGCCATCTTCTCATTGTATCATCACAAGGCAAAGAGTAGAGACGGAGAGGAGGCAAGTGCTCACATATCTCTTCTTTTTTTTTTTGAGATGGAGTCTTGCTCTGCCACTAGGCTGGCTGGAGTGCCGTGGTGTGATCTTGGCTCACTGCAACCTCCGCCTCCTGGGTTCAAGTGATTATCCTGCCTCAGACTCCCGAATAACTGGGATTACAGGCTCTCACCACCACACCTAGCTAACTTTGTATTTTCAGTAGAGACGGGGTTTCACCATGTTGGCCAGGATGGTCTCGATCTCTTGACCTTGTGATCCACCCACCTCAGCCTCCCAAAGTGCTGGGATTACAGGTATTAGCTACCACGCCTGGCTCTCATATTTCCTCTTATAAGGAGCTTAATCCCATTCCTCAGGGCCACCCTCATGATCTAATCACCTTCCAAAGACCCCCTCTCCTAGTACTATCACATTAGAGATTATATTTCAATACATGAATTTTAGAAGGGAAAATACTTTAGTCAACAACAGGAGAATATAAATGCATGTTTATTGGTAAAATTTGATAACTTAAAAACTAATGTTATCTAATATGACACAATATTAACAATTCAAAATTTGTGATGGTAAGTACATGTATATTTGTTATTTTTTTCTCCATACATTTCTGTTTGTAAAATTAATTTTATTCTATAGAACTACAACTTTAAGGTACTCTTACCATATACACACAAAAGGAAGGCAACTATGTGAGATAATGCAATATTTGCTTGACTGAAATAATCACATCACTGTGTACATATCAAAACATCATGTTGCACAATTTAAATTTATACAATAAAGAAGATCAAATAATAAATGCAATCAAATTGATTTCATAAGACAAAAGGAATTCTTTAAATGTACCTTGAAAGAAAAAGTTTACAAAATTTTCTTGAAGCTAATCCTCTTTTTTCATAAAGAATAAATAAGCCACATTTGAAGAAAGTTCTATAAACACATATAAGAATAATTCTAAAGAAAAATGACTTCCTGATCCAAGCCTAAAACCATTTTATTTAAATTATCTCAATATTCCATGCAAAAATGTATATAAATAGATTGTCAAAATAAACACTATGTATTTTTTAGAATAACTTTTCTAGTTTAACATTTCATTTTTAATTTAGTAGGTGAAATAGCACATGGAAATATGTTGGAAGTGGCAGGTAACTGTTAGGATTTTAGAGCCAAGCAGTGGAGAAAACAGCATTAAGAAAATGTTGTATTGGGTGGAGCTGGGGAGTGAGTGAGTGCTGAGAAACTATATATTGGGTGCAATGTATACTGCTCAGGTGATGGGTACACTAAAATTTCAGACTTCTCCAGTGTTCAATTCATCCATGTAACCAAAAACCACTTTTACTCATAAATCTACTGAAATTAAAAGATCATTATCTTTTATTATATGTCATAAAGATGGTAATCAAGGAATGGCTGAATACCCAGCCATATGGTGGCCCCTGTGCCAACCTCTGAAGTTTGCAGAGAAATGACAAGAATATATTAAATATAAATAACATTTGATTTTTACATTATCTACACAGTTCTTAGAAATATGTGGCAGCCATTTACATAAAACTATCAACATTTTCTTTTCCATCTTTCTTATTTAACAAATTCATTGCAGCTATAAAACCTATTAGAGTTTATAAATTTAAAATACAGTTTAATTTTTATATAGTTTCTCTGTTTTTATCATTTTTTAAAGGAATTAATACATGATTATGGTAATACAACAATATAATGTAACAACATGCTTGATGGAAACTCTACATTTGTTCTTATTGTTTTTAAAAAATTCAGTTTAAACAGTATTTCTATGTCATAGTTCTTCTGAAACACCCCTTCTTTCATTAATCCTTATTTTCTTCACTCATAATCACTTTTTCCATATGCACTATTCCTGCTTGTTGCTGTTAACTTTCACTAAGCAGTGAGATTACTGTGCCACATGGCATACCTTGTTCTGTATGCATTTGTTTTGTTTGCTGACTCAGAAAATATAGTTGATCTACTAAGGAAAAAATCAATTTCTCTATCATCTTCACTCTCATCTTACCTTGCTTATGCCTCCATTGCAGGGACTTTCAATGTGTCTGTTGTATTGTACTTATCTGTGTATGCATTGCCTGCACAGGGTTACTTTAACATAGGGTTACTTTATCTCTGTAACCCTATGTAAGACTTGTCTGATCTTCTGGTTGAGTTTAACTGGGTAACAATGTAAATATTGGAAAAATAAGTAAAATCATAATGACATTTACATTCTAGTGGACTGTGAAATTCATGAGGACAGTGTTCACAAAAATTGGAGGTATTTTCACCCAAACGTCTCAATTTGTCAGTTTGATTTTGCTGAATGTGTATGGGATTATCTGAAAAATACTGATTTGTGTCTATATTTCCTGATTGAATTGTGATGCCAACAAATATTTTCATAATGGTAATATTATTTTAACTCTTACGTGAACTTAACTGAGTTTCTTGAACACTGGAAATAAAATTAATAAAACCAGAAATATCTCCTCAATTTACGTGGTATAAGAAGGTTTTGTCAGGTACCCAGATGTAAGGAAAACTTCTGAACGATCATACTACCAGAAGTGGTGCTTAAATTGCAAAAATAACTGTAAAAAGAGCAATGAACAGCAACAAGCATGTGAAAGAACTTTGTAAAATGGAAAGTGCTAAACCACTTATAGGGGTTATTGTCACACTTTGTTTATTTCATTCAGAAATACTCATCTATTATAATATTTGCAAATGTCAAGTAGTCATATGTTTTCAATGCATTTTTCAATTCCATTGGCAATTTCCGGCTCCAAAATATTTATGGATGGTTTCGGTTGTAGTACCTGAAACTCCTACATTATACTGTTCATTAGATGCAGATTTGAAGATCTATGAAAAAAAAAGTAAAATAACAAATAATGGAAAGAAAAGAAAAAGATGCTAAAATTGGGTTAACACAGAAAGCCTTTAATGTTGGCAGTGAGGATTTAAGAAATGAAGAATTGCAAAAAAAAAAAAAAAAAAAAAAAATGCAAAATAAAAAATATAAATATAAAGGAGACAGACAGAGAAAGAATCTATTAATTGGCTAGTGGAAAAAATCCTGAAATATCCTGAGCAAATGTAGCAGACAGGACACATTAATGTGGAAAGTGTAAGAAAGAGCCCTGAGGAAACATGGAGGAAGAAGAAAAGTAGGCGTTTATTTTTTAAGGATGAGAAGAAAACTGCAGGCTTACTAAAAACACTTTATCTCTGTAACCCTATGTAAGACTTGTCTGATCATCTGGTTGAGTTTAATTGGGTAACAAAGTAAATATTGGAAAAAGAAGTAAAATCATAATGACATTTACATCCACCATCAATTCTTAAAAATAATTTAAAGTAAATTTTAAGTTTTGTAATAAAAATAAATGATCACATATTCTACTAATGACAATTTGATAAGTAATCACTGATCTTAGGGAAAATAGCTAAGAGTTTTAATAATAATTAATCTAGAACATAAATATACTAAAACTTATAAACACAACTTATTTATATAAATGACTGGCTGGCTAACTATCTTTATAGGAATGAGATATAACAAAATATAATTATTTTGTAAAGTTTTGTATAATTACCTATTGCTTTTGGTAATTATATATTTTTAGGTGATAAGAATCGTTATTCTCTCAAAGAACCAGTATAAAGTAATGTGTGGCTTTTTTTCACCTGGTATGTGAATTAAAGTGAATTGACACAGTTGATAGATTATCAAACAAATTCAGCTCCAAAAACTTTTCTGAATCCAATTGGAACAGACATGTTGTTAATGATTTCTTGTTAAACAAATGTCACTCTCTTTGCTATGACATTTTATTCATTCTCTAATTAGGCATTACATTTAGCAACAGAGAGGAACAATTATTCCTTTATTAATTCAAATGACTGTCATGCTCAAAGAGATCTAAAATCTTGTGTGAGTACACCCCCTCTTTTTAGGGCATGTAATACAACTAATTACTCTTTGGGAAATTTAGGTTAGATTTAAGCTATGCCAGAATACTTCCACTGTTTCTCTTTTATAATCTCATAAAAATTAAAATATGTTTAAATATATAAGTAAATCATTGTATTTTATTTGAAATAATTGAAATATTTTCTGCCATCAAGAAAACATTTGAAAGTTATTAATTATTAGATGCTTGGTAGGATGCATTTTAAATTAAAATTGTGCTTATATAATTATGCTATAATATTTATATTTATATAATATAGTCAATTCTTGTGATTATGTGTGGCGAAACTTAACAAGTGTAATATGTGCACATGTTATATAAACAGTAATGACTGAAATGGATATTTGAATCAAACATCTATGTCTTATGGAAACCACTTTCCAACACATTCCTTCTAGTACTAAAAAGAATGAGGGAACGTGTTTTGTGGACAATAGAGCAAGATTCCCGTTCTCTCTCCCTCTTTTTCTTTTTCTCTTTCTTTCATTCTCTTTTCTTCCTTCTTTCTCTCTTTCTCTCTTTCTTTTCTTTCTTAAAGAAAAATAAATAAAATAAATAAATAAATAAAAAGAATGAGGGAACATGAAATTGCCCACATTCACCCAAAAGAATAGTATACAATGTTGGTTTTAAGATTTCGTCTTTCAAATGATATTTGACCAGTGATACTTGACACAGCTAGTGTCTGGTACTACTAAAATATCCAGAGTGGGGGAAAGATATATCAAACATACAGAATGTGTCACCTAAGAACTCGAGTGACAGTTACCATCTTACATTTCAGACTGATTTCCTCTAACCATAAAGTCTGTAAACCTTAAAAAGTGGATTGATGACTAATGAGTGATCCACAGCTCAAATGGGTGGACGATGAATACGGGAAGCCTGATAAAGCTACTTTGCCTCCCAGGAAGCACTGTCCCTACAAATAATAAAAAGTGAGCCAGAGAAAGAAAGACACTTAGCAGCAAGACATAAATGAAATGTAGTCTTTTTGATGGTTGGAACATATTCTCATTGTTTAAGAGCTAGGTCATGAGGGGGAAGGGGAGAATACAAATTGGCTAGTCAAGCATCAGGACGCCTGCATCTGTGTTTGAGCTAAGGAAGCCATCAGTACCAAGCTCGCAGAGAATTGCAAGAACAAGCTGAAAGACAGCATATTTTCCTTGCCCACATTGGATCTAAAACATTCTCTTTACTTAAAAATATAAAGATGTTAAAATAAACAGGAGAGTTTTCAGAGCGTACTGTTAAACAAATAAAAGGGTTAACTTTTTAAACATTCAGGAGAAAGAGAAAGTAGAGAGGATATCTCTAAGTTGCAATAATTTACTCCAAGATATAGTCATACAAAGGCTACAAAGAAAATAAAGTAAAATAAAATAAAATAAAGCAATTAATTGACAGAAAACAGATCTACAGTTACTTGAGAGAGGAAAGGGGATGCAGGAATAAGAGGAAAGAATTACAATTATAGAGGCTTGAGGAAACTTGTAAGGAAGATAGATGTAGTTGATATCTTGATAGTGTTGATTGATCCACTGTAGTATACATTTATCACATTGTACACATTAAACAAGCGCAGATTATTGTGTGTCAATTATATTTCAATACAACTGAGCAAAGTAAAAAAGCAAACAAACAAATAATAGCTATGCCTTGAAGATAGTGTCTAGAGAAGAGAATATATAGACCATTCTGAAGGGTATTGTGGTGGAAACAGTTCCGAAACTGATAAAAGGAAGAGATGGTAATGGATTTGTGTGTATCCAAATCTAATGTTTGTAGTGACTGATAAATGTAAATTAATCATACCGACATTTCTACTCTCTTACTTCATGGTTCACTTTTACATTTGGTCTTGATCTTGGCAAACATTCGTTCTTCTTCTCAAGGGGCACAAATGAGAAGAGAAAGAGCCTAAACCCTATTTTAAGACAATGATCATCCACGTCCCTGTCTCATGGCCTTAGTGAAGATAGGTTGGATTGCTGAAATGTAGCATGGTAAACCGAAAAATCAAAGACAGTTATTTCTACATTTAAGTCAGTATATATCCACTTGCAGTTGTTGAATTTGGGTAAATTATTTCTCCTTTTGCAATTTTGTAAGCTTGGTTCTGTGTTAGTCAGCTCAGGCTGCTATAACAAAGTACCATAAACTAGATTGCTTATGAGCATACATTGATTTCTCTCAGTTCTGGAGGCTGCAATGTCCAAGATTAAGGTACTGACAGATTTGGGGTTTGATGAGGGCCTGACACTCACAGACAGTGTCTTCTGGCTGCAATCTCAAGTGGGAGAAGGGCATTTTTTTTTTTTTTTTTACAAGGGCAGTAATTTCCTCATAAAATAATCACTTCCCAAAGTCCTATATTTTAAGCCCATCATTTTGGTGGTTAGAATTTTAACATAAGAATTTTGTGAGGGCCAGGCATGGTGGCTCATGCCTGTAATCCCAGCACTTTGGGAGGCCAAGGCAGGTGTATCACAAGGTCAGGAGTTTGAGACCAACCTGACCAACATGGTGAAACCTCGTCTCTACTAAAAATACAAAAATTAGCTGCGCGTGGTGGCACACGCCTGTAATCCCAGCTACTCAGGAGGCTGAGGCAGGAGAATTGCCTGAACCTGGGAGGTGGAGGTTGCAATGAGCCAAGATCGTGCCATTGCACTCCAGCCTAGGTGACAGAGTGAGTCTTCATCTCAAAAAAACAAAAACAACAACATCAGCAACAACAACAACAATCAGAATTTTGTGAGAACTCAAACATTCCAACTATAGCAATATCCTTCTACCTAGGAGAGCTTATTTGTGGAGATGGAATGCTAGAGATACGTAAAAATTTATAGAACAAATTAGCAATCACATTATTTGCTCTTTTCTGGTATTTGTTTTGAAATAAAAATATCACAAATGGCAAGCCTATATGCATAAGAAGGAATACATATTAAGATTATCCATTCTACATATGAAATGAAAGTAGTTATTACTGAATGTTAGGGCATGATAACAACCATAATATTTGAATATGATTACTAAGAAAGAAATTATAGAGACGTAAAATTTCTCTAATGAAAAACTGTATTTAAATTTGGAATTAAAGCCAAATGACCATCTCAATATACATGAATAATCTTTATAGAAGGATTTATCCATAGACAGAGTTTTGATGTGAGAGTAAAGTTTCCAATGCATCATAAATTGAGAACTTGAAGCTGATTAATTAGGAGGATAAATTTTAAACTAAACTAAAACTCTGTACTTAAAAAACTATACAATTTTATCTTAAAAAAGACAAAGCAATGTTCATCATGAGGAAGTGTGGTGCTTTCAAGTCCAGAAGACCATGGGGATTCATTTCATGTAATGGATATTTTATAGACAGTTTTATTTTCTTTCAATGGCCGTATGGGAGATATTTCATTTTTCATTTCCCTTCATGTCACTTAGAAAGTCTTTAAATGAATATGTAATGATTTCTGATTAATATTTTAAAGCTCTAAATATTTTAACAATTCTGACAGAGCTATAAAACAACTTCTAATTATGTTAACATGTAAAGGAAGGGGTAAAGGTAATGGAGGAAGGAACGTAACATTTAATGCATCATAGGTCTATATATTCAAATTACTGTAAGAAATCACTTAAATAATGTCATATCGTACACTGAAAAATGACAATAACTGATTGTATACTACAAAAGATTAACTGTGTGATCAATGTTAATTAGCTAGAAATATCCAAGTTTATCATTGATATAGTCACAAATGCTGATGTTATCTAGCCAGTGCAGCATTCAACTAACAAAAATATTCTCTGTATATTTATCGTTAAATGAAATACCTATAAAACGAGTAAGATCTATCTTGATTTAAATTATATAGAAGTTAATTGGCATTTACTAATAATTACTACACATTTCAACTAATAATAATGAGTTTTAATTATTAATAATTATCAAATATTCATGGATAGTTGAGCCATTAGGAAAATTGTAGGGACATAGTAAGTAATGTTTGTATTTCCAAGAATGAGTGTAACAATGTGATTAAGATTATGGGATTTCAGCCAACTTCCAATGTTCGAATTTACTTCTGTGAGTTCTGACTTTAAAATAAGAGAGAAGGCACTAAAACTTCTTGTGCCTTGATTTCTTTTCTATAATATGATGGTAAAAATGTGTACCTGGAAATTAGAGATCCAAGATGGCCGATTAGGAGCAGCTCAGGATTGCAGCTTCCAGTGAAAGTGTGGAGGGTAAGTGGATTTCGCATTTCCAGATGGACTTTTATTGTCCACAGACCAGGAGATTCCCAGGTGGAGAAGCCCCACAGGTCGCCAGTGCGGCTCATTTGGCCGGCGCGGCTGTTTTGGCTGGTGCAGCTCTTTTGCTGGCACCCTGGCACAGCCGTTCTCTGTACAAAATACATGGGTCCAGGTGCTGTTTTAGCTGGCAATTGGAGCTCTGGGAAGGCACCGTCACCCATTCATCTGATTAAAAAGGGGACTGAAACAGGGAGCCAGGCCAGGAGATTCCAGGGTGAAAAAGCGCCACGAATCTCAACGCTGCTGTTACAGTTGGCGCAGTGGGTCACCACACGGGAAATCACACAGATTCCAGTGCCTTTTCAACAGGTGACTGGAACACCTGGGAGACAGTCGACCGTTCAACTAAAAAAAAGGCTTTGAGGCAGGGAGCCAGGTGAGCAGGCTCAGCTTGTCCCACCACCACAAAAAAAACGGCAATTGGAAAAACTCTGGATTGAGAGTTTCACAGCAAGCACAGCTGAACCCAGGACAGTCCAGCTCTGTGGAGGAGGGCGTCCGCCATTACCAGGGCAGTCCACCACTACAGAGGTAGTTTGCCATTGCCAAGACAGACCCCATCCACCCCATTGCCGAGGCAGCCTGCCATTACAGAGAGAGTCCACCATTATAGAGATGGCCTGCCATTGCTGAGGCAGTTCTAACTACACCCGTATAAACAGGACTGCAGGGAAGTTCACATGGCAGCTGGGCGGGGCCCACAGCAGCTCAGCAAAGCCTCTACAGGCAGACAGTGACTAGGCTGCCTCCTTGCTGGGCAGGGCAGCCTGGAAAAAAAGGCAGCAGCACAACGGAAACTCATAAATAAAACCCTAACTACCCTGGGATAGAGCATCTGGGGGAAAAAAGGGGTTTATGAGTTCTGCTGCAGCAGACTTAAATGTACCTGCCCAGCAGCTCTGAATGAACAACGGAGCTCACAGCTCAGCACTTGAGCTCCTATAAAGGACAGACTGTCTCCTCAAGCAGCTCCCTGACCCCCATGTATCCAAAGAGTCACCTCATAAAGGAGATCTCAGACTGACATCTGGCGGATATCCTTCTGGGACGAAGATAGCAGAAGAAGAACCTGGCAGCAACCCTTACTGTTCTGCAGTCGCTGCAGGTGATCCCCAGGCAAGCAGGACCTGGAGTGGACCTCTGCAATCCTACAGCAGAGGGGCCAGACTGTTAGAAGGAAAACTAAGAAACAGAAAGAAATAACTTCATCATCAACAAACTGGATGTCCACTCAGAGACCCAATCTGAAAGTCAACAACTACAAAGATGACAGGTGGATAAATCCACAAAGATGGGAAGAAACCAGTGCAAAAAGGATGAAAACACCCGAAATCAGAACGCCTCTCCTCCTACAAGGGATCACAACTCCTCAGCAGCAAGGGAACAAGGCTGGATGGAGAATGAGTGTGATGAATTGACAGAATCAGGCTTCAGAAGGTGGGTAATAAGAAACTTCTGTGAGCTAAAAGAACATGTTCTAACCCAATGCAAAGAAACTAAGAACCTTGAAAAAAGATTTGATGAAATGCTAAGGAGAATACACAACTTAGAGAGGAATACAAGTGAATTGTTGGAGCTGATAAACACAACACGAGAACTTCACGAAGCATAAACAAGTTTCAACAGACGAATTGACCAAGCAGAAGAAAGAATATCAGAGGTCGAAGATCAACTCAATGAAATAAAATGAGAAGGCAAGATTAGAGAAAAAAGGGTAAAAAGGAATGAACAAAGTCTCCAAGAAATATAGGACTATGTGAAAAAACCTAATCTACATTTGATAGGTGTACCTGAATGTGCGGAGATAATGAATCCAAGCTGGAAAATACTCTTCAGGATATTATCCAGAAAAACTTCCCAACCTAGCAAGGCAGGCCAATATTCAAGTCCAGGAAATACAGAGAACACCACAAAGAGATTCCTCAAGAGAGCAACCCCAAGACACATAATCGTCAGATTCACCGGGGTTGAAATGAAGGAGAAAATGCTAAGGGCAGCCAGAGAGAAAGGTCGGGTTACCCACAAAGGGAAGCCCATCAGACTCACAGCAGATGTCTCAGCAGAAACCATACAAGCCAGAAGAGAGTGGGGGCCAATATTCAACATCCTTAAAGAAAAGAACTTTCAACCCAGAATTTCATATCCAGCCAAACTAAGCTCATAAGTGAAGGAAAAATAAAATCCTTTGCAAACAAGCAAGTACTCAGAGATTTCATCACCACCAGGCCTGCTTTACAAGAGCTCCTGAAAGAGGCACTAAACATAGAAAGGAACAACCAGTACCAGCCACTCCAAAAACATACCAAATGGTAAAGAACATCAATACAATGAAGAAACAGCATCAACTAATGGGCAAAACAGCCAGCTAGGATCAAAATGGCAGGATCAAATTCATACATAACAATATTAACCCTAAATGTAAATGGGCTAAATGCCCCAATGAAAAGGCACAGACTGGCAAATTGGATAAAAAGCCAAAACCCATTGGTGTGCTGTATCCAGGAAACCCATCTCACATGCCAGGATACACAAAGGCTCAAAATAAAGGGATGGAGGAAGATTTACCAAGCAAATGGAAAGCAAAAAAAAGCAGGAGTGGCAATTCTCGTCTCTGATAAAATAGACTTTAAACCAACAAAGATCAAAAGAGACAAAGAAGGACATTACATAATTGTAAAAGGATCAATGCAACAAGAAGAGCTAATGATCCTAAATATATATGCACCCAATACGGGAGCGCCCAGATACATAAGGCAAGTTCTTAATGACTTACAGAGACTTAGACTCCCACACAATAATAGTGGGAGACTTTAATACCCCATTGTCAATATTAGACAGATCAGTGAGACAGAAAATTAACAAGGATATCCAGGACTTGAACTCAGACCTGGACCAAACAAACCTAATAGACATTTACAGAACTCTCCACCCCAATCCACAGAATATACATTCTTCTCAGCACCACATTGCACCTACTCTAAAATTGACCACGTAATTGGAAGTAAATCCCTCCTCAGCAAATGCAAAAGAACGGAAATCATAACAAACAGTCTCTCAGACCACAGTGCAATCAAGTTAGAACTCAGAATTCAGAAACTAACTCAGAACCGCAGAGCTTCATGGAAACTGAACAACTGGCTCTTGAATGTTGACTGCATAAACATTGAAATGAAGGCAGAAATAAAGATGTTCTTCGAAACCAACGAGAACGAAGACACAACGAACCAGAGTCTCTGGGACACATTTAAAGCAGTCTCTAGAGGAAAATATATAGCAATAAACGCCCACATGAGAAGCAAGGAAAGATCTGAAATTGACACTCTATCATCAAAATTGAAAGAGCTAGAGAAGCAAGATCAAAAAAACTCAAAAGCTAGCAGAAGACAAGAAATAACTAAGATCAGAGCAGAACTGAAAGAGATAGAGACACAAAAAACACTTCAAAAAATCAATAAATCCAGGAGCTGGTTTTTCAAAAAGATCAACAAAATAGACAGACAACTAGCCAGATTAATAAAAAAGAAAAGAGAATAATCAAATAGATGGAATAAAAAACGATAAAGGCGATATCACTACAGATTCCACAGAAATTCAAACCATCATCAGAGATTATTACAAACAACTCTATGCACATAAACTAGTATACCTGGAAGAAATGGATACATTCCTGGACACTTGCATCCTCCCAAGCCTAAACCAGGAAGAAGTCGAAACCCTGAATAGATCAATAACAAGGTCTGAAGTTGAGACAGCAATTAAGAGCCTACCACCCAAAAAAGCCCAGGTCCAGATGGGTTCACAGCCGAATTCTACCAGACATACAAAGAGTAGCTGCTACCATTCCTTCTGAATCTATTCCAAACAATCCAAAAGAGGGGAATCCTTCCCAAATCATTTTATGAGACCAACATCATCCTGATACCAAAACCCGGCAGAGACTCAGAGAGAAAAGAAAACTTCAGGTGAATATCCATGATGAACATAGATGCAAAAATCTTCAACAAAATACTGGCAAACCGATTGCAACAGCACATCAAAAAGCTTATCCACCATGATCAAGTAGGATTCATCCCGGAGATTCAAGGCTGGTAAACATGCAAGTCTATAAACATAATTCACCACATAAACAGAATCAAAGACCAAAACCACATGATTATCTCAATTGATGCAGAGACGGCCTTTGACAAAATTCAACAGGGCTTTATGCTAAATACTCTCCATAAACTAGGTATTGATGGAACATATCTCAAAACAATAAAAGCTATTTATGACAAACCAACAGCCAATATCATACTGAATGGGCAAAAACTGGAAGCATTCCCTTTGAAATCTGGCACTAGACAAGGATGGCCTCTCTCACCACTCCTGTTCAATACAGTACTGGAAGTTCTAGCCAGAGCAATCAGGCAAGAAAAAGAAATAAAGTGTATTCAAATAGGAAAGGAGGAAGTCAAATTGTCTCTATTTGCAGACGACATGATTGTATATCTAGAAGACCCCGTTGTCTCAGCCCAAAATCTCCTGAAACTGATAAACAACTTCAGCAAAGTCTCAGGATACAAAATCAATGTGCAAAAATCACAAGAATTCCTGTATACCAATAACAGACTTAAGACAGCCAAATCAAGAATGAACTGCCATTCACAATTGCTACAAAGAAAATAAAATACCTAGGAATACAACTAACAAGGAATGTAAAGGACCTCTTCAAGGAGAACTACAAACCACTGCTCAATGAAATAAGAGAGGACACAAACAGATGGAGAAACATTCCATGTTCATGGTTAGGAAGAATCAATATCGTGAAAATGGCCATACTGCCCAAAGTAATTTACAGATACAATGCTATCCCCCATCAAGCTACCAATGACCTTCTTCACAGAACTGGAAAAAACCACCTTAAACTTCATATGGAACCAAAAGAGAACCCGCATAGCCAAGTCAATTCTAAGCAAAAAGAACAAAGTGGGAGGCATCACACTACTGGACTTCAAACTATACTACAAGGCTACAGTAATCAAAACAGCATGGTACCGGTACCAAAATAGAGATATAGACCAATGGAACAGAACAGAGGCTTCGGAGGCAACACAACACATCTACAACCATCGATCTTTGACAAACCTGACAAAAACTAGCAATGGGGAAAGGATTACCTGTTTAATAAATATTGTTGGGAAAACTGGCTAGCCATGTGCACAAAGCAGAAACTGGACCCCTTCCTGACACCTCACATGAAAATTAACTCCAGATGAATTACAGACTTAAACATAAGACCTAACACCATAAAAACCCTAGAAGAAAATCTAGGCAAAACCATTCAGGACATAGGCATAGGCAAGGACTTCATGACCAAAACACCAAAAGCATTGGCAACAAAAGCCAAAATAGACAAATGGGACCTAATCAAACTCCACAGCTTCTGCACGGCAGAAGAAGCAGTCATTAGAGTGAATTGGCAACCAACAGAATGGGAAAAGATTTTTGCAGTCTACCCATCTGACAAAGGGCTGATACCCAGAATCTACAGAGAACTAAAACAGATTTACAAGAAAAAAAACCAAACAAGCCCATTCAAAAGTTGGTGAAGGATATGAACAGACACTTTACAAAAGAGGACATACATGAGGCCAAAAAACATAGGAAAAAATGCTCATCGGGCCGGGCACTGTGGCTCATGCCTGTAATCCTAGCACTTTGGGAGGCCAAGGTGGGTGGATCACGAGGTCAGGAGATGGAGACCATCCTGGCCAACACGGTGAAACCTGGTCTCTATTAAAAATACAAAAAAATTAGCCGGGTGTGGTGGCACGTGCCTGTGGTCCCAGCTACTTGGGAGGCTGAGGCGGAATAATTGCTTGAACCCAGGAGGCAGAGGTTGCAGTGAGCCAAGATTGCACCACCGCACTCCAGCCTGGTGACAGAGCAAGACTCCATCTCACAAAAAAAAAAAAAAAAAAGAATGCTCATCATCACTGGTCATTAGAGAAATGCAAATCAAAACTACATTGAGATACCATCTCATGCCTGTTAGAATGGTGATTATTAAAAAATCTGGAGATGAGATGCTGGAGAGGATGTGGAGAAATAGGAACACTTTTACACTGTTGGTGGGAGTGTAAATTACTTCAACCATTGTGGAAGACAGTGCGGTGATTCCTCAAGGACCTAGAATTAGAAATTCCATTTGACCCAGCAATCCCATTACTGGGTATATATCCAAAGGATTATAAATCATTCTCCTATAAGGACACATGCACATGAATGTTCATTGCAGCACTGTTTACAATAGCAAAGACCTTGAACCAACCCAAATGCCCATTGATGATAGACTGGACAGGGAAAATGTGGCACATATACACCATGGAATATTATGCAGCCTTAAAAAACGATGAGTTTGTGTCCTTTGTAGGGACATGGATGAACCTGGAAACCATCATTCTCAGCAAACTGACACAAGAACAGAAAATCAAACACCGCATGTTCTCACTCATAGGCAGGTGTTGAACAATGAGAACACAGGGACACAGGGAGGGGAGCATCACACATTGGGGTCTGTTGGGGGGGGAAATAGGGGAGGGACAGTGGGGGGGGTGGGAAGTTGGGGAGAGATAGCATGGGGAGAAATGCCAGATATAGGTGATGGGGAGGAAGGCAGCAAATCACACTGCTATGTGTGTACCTATGCAACAATCTTGCATGTTTTTCACATGTACTCCAAAACCTAAAATACAATAAAAAAAGAAAAAAAAAAAGAAAGAAAATATTTAAATTGTTCCAACATCATTGAAATATCATAACAATGAGTAAACACATAAAATTGTATATTATCCTATAAAGATAGTTTAGATTGAAATCTACAATATGTTTGGGCAAAAGGTGGTATGCATTTTTCAATTTTACATAAAATAAACAATTGCTATCTTTATTTAATATTTAGTTATATAAAATCAGGAAAATAGTCATTGATGATTATTTTTTCTACTTAAATAAACATTGCTTGTTTAATGGTTAAAACAAATGTGTACCTGATAGAATTGTTGGGAGGTTCATATTAATAAATACATAAAAGGAAATAACAAAACACCACGCATAGATCAAGATTAACTTCTTCTTTTAATAGTAGGGCTATTACCCCTAGTTTTGGACCAAATAAGATACACAGCACAGTAGATAGATTTGGAAAGTAATAAGTGACTTATTAATTTTCTCAATGTCAGAGGCAAACTGGAAGTTTAGACAAAATGGATTTAATTTTGATCCTGTATGTATAAAAGTTACTTGTACCTAGCACTGTGGTCACAAAATCTGTCTACAATTGCAAAATAGCAGCTAGTGATTTTATTATGAGATTCATGTAGGAATATAGTCTTTAGAAAATGGAAAGTCAATACATACTAATTAGTAAATATTCATTGCTCTCATTCTTCCCTTGGAATGTTAAAAAGATTAGAGAGAAAACTTATATTAACTAAAAGAAATGTTATCATTTGTAGAATTCATACTTGATTTTTCAGTACTTATGTGTCAACAACATTGTAAAGAAAGCATGAATAAATATTTATTTCAGTTTAGCATGATAATTTAAACTGCATTATATAAATGTCTTTCTCAGAGGAGCAAATATAAAATGCAAATTATGAAAAGTTAAAACAGCTAATATATGTGTTTTCCTTCTTTAGCTTAATATATTTTTGGTAAATTACTGTATTAAGGAAATTTCAAATTATTATTAGTACTTATTCATAAATATGAGACATATTTTCTGGAAATAAACTTATTATCACACAGTTACTGCTCATATTTGTTCTTGCTGTGCTTCTTTGAAAAAACTTAACAAAACAATTGCAAAATAGAAAAAAAAATTCTTCCTAAGTTTAAAATACAGAGAACCAGCTCAGCTGTAGAGGCCTCCACCCAGGCAGCACTGAAGGAATTGAGAAGCAGACACTTAGATAGAACAACAAAGTGGGTCTATCCAGGGGGCCCACAGCCTTCTGAACTGAGAGCCGCAGGAGCTGACAGCATTCCGGGCTGAGGGCCTTGAGCAGGCTCTGACTCTCAAATTTATTCTCTCTGAACAGATGATGATTATTAACAAACATATGTTTGGTGTTTTCTCATAACACAAAAATACACCAAGTAGGCAGCTGGTGTCCACTTACCACTGATCACAGACAAACTAAAAAATATTCTCCACTAGGGAGCCATGGGGGCAGGGTCAGATGTCCCACACCTAAATAATTGTTTTAACTGATATATATTTGCATATTGTCCTGCCACTTTAGAATGCCCCAAGTAGTTTTCTATTTGCAGGGGCGGGGCAGCTAGGTTTTCCTTGCCATTGCTCTTTTTAGCAAGCAATATGTTTTATCATACACTCAACATTTCTCAGCAATCATACACTTAGCACTTCTCAACATTAAAACGAATAAAAATAGAATTTTCATTACAGCTATAATTTTCAGAACTAATTTCAACACTACTAAAACAGTGTATCTAGTTTGAAATACAATGAAAATGACATAAATAATTTAAAATGTCCTAATATAAAAACTAAAAAAAAGTAAAAGGAAACCAATCAAATAAATTTGGTAACATAGTATACTAAACAATATATCCAAAGGTTATGGCTTCAACATGAACTTTATATTAAAATTATTAATGAGATGTTTTACATTCATTTATTGATACTGCCTCTGAAATCTGATGTATATTTTGTACTCAATGTCACATTTTAATACAGAGAAGCCACATTTCAAATGTTCACAAGCCACATTTGGCTACCAGATTCAAGAGTGCAGTACTAAAAGAACAGAAAATAATCAATGTTTACTAAAGCAAAGTATATATTTTTATTTCTTCATAAAATACACCCACACTATTTTTGTCAAGCTCTCCTTCTTAGATTTCCCCTGAGCAACTCTCTCAGACTCTCAAAGCTGCTCTCAACACTTTCATCTAGATAAATCCTATCAGTCATGTTTTTCAAGTCAGTTTTGCCAAGTATAGTGGTTTCTACTCATAGCTGTAAACATTCATAGCGGAAATTAAAGGGACCTGAGTGATTCTCTTATTGACTCATCTTATATTTAAAGGAGAAGTCTAAGGACCACATATAGTACATGAAATGTTCTAAGTCATTGTGTAGTGAGTAATAAAAACAAAATGAAAACACATACAGTATGAGTACTGGTCTAGTGCCCTATCAGTACGTATGCAAACTGCTATTCATTAATAACAATCCACTTTCTGTTTTCCCTGATTGCCTTTAGTATAATCATTTCCTTTTCTTACTGCAACTTGAAATAGCCTTAAACATTTCTTCAAAAACCTACCGCACTGTGTAAAGCTGGCAGCCATTCAAAAGCAATTCTTCTCTAGATCTCCATAAGATTCATTGTACTTGAAAACAGCATGTACAGTCAATACACAAACAATTTAAACTTGTATTGTTTTTATCTCATTTTTATGAGCAAATATTTATTGGACTGCTGTTATTACTAAGATACTGTGTATTGCAGTTTGATGTTATACAAAGCAGTAAAATATAGTTTCAGCCTTCTAGGAAATTGTAACCTACTAAGAAAGAACCCGTTGTAATATAATAGAAAAAAAGTAAAAATTTAGCACTTAGGTTATTAATATTTCCTGGTAAATGCAAGATTAGAGAGAACTAGCTTAATGTAAATCATGTGAAATAGGGTTTTCGGGTTTAGGAAATAAAAATACAGAATGTCAAGTTAAATTTGATTTTTAGATAAATAATAAGACTTTTAGTATAAGAATGTGCCACACTATATCCAGGACATACTCATATAAAGATTATCAATTTTATAAAACTCAAATTCAGCTGGGCATTCTGTATATTATCTGGCAAATCTCTATGAAAAACACTTAGAGGATTAAATTGACTACAATTTCTAATTATTTTATGGCTGCTGAAAATCATTCAAAATTAATTCAGAGAAGGCTGCCCATTTTTCAGACTTGTGCCAGGTATTTCTCAGTTCTTAATGTGATATGTTAAGAATTATCAATATAGCACTTAGGATGACACTAATTTGAAAATGACTTTACATGAATTATGTTGAAGAAGTTACAGAGATAATTTTGAAACAGAATGACCATTATTGCAATATCTGAAGGACTGTAATGTTGAAAGGGAGTTTGCTTCATATATTTCCCGTGTTTTGCAAAAGAAAATAAGATATTTATAAGTAATTTTTATAGTTCTTGAAAACGGTGGATAACCATGATTTATTTCAAATCACTTATTATTGATCATTCTCTTCTTCAAGTTGATTAGGTTTTCTCTATTATTTTAAATATAATTCAGATTTATATAATAATGAATACGTGACATTTATCAAAATTATATGGATTATTTTCCCTGTGATATATGAATTTTGGAACAATTATTTTGCTGTGAAATTATTAGATGTTAAATATTTTTAAATTTTCATAAGCTTAATATTTCTAAGTAAACCTTAATATAATAAAATTAATAAATTTCAAAGTCAACCTTTTTTCCTCTGTACATAAAATTTGAAGTTAATTTCATCTGAAAATAGAGCAAATTTTGTCATATCAGATAGCTTTGTAATAAATGTTAATGAAAATACTGTGAAAAATATGATACAAGCATATCAATTTACTTTATGTTAAATAAAAACTTCCAAGAAAAGATAATTTCCCTGAAAAACATTTTTCTAAAGCAGTTATATCACATTTGGTGACAGTGATTGTCCAACATGTAGGAAAACTCACAATTTTTATAAGAAAATATCAGATCATTTCTTGAATGTGCATTTCTATGGTGAGTAGAAAAATAATAATAATTTACCTGAAAAACATTTATCTAAAGCAATTATATCACATTTGTTGATAGCCATTATCTAATATGTAGAAAAACTCCAAATTTTTATAAGAAAATATCAGATCATTTCTTGAATATGCATTTCTGTGGTGAGTAGAAAAATAATACTAATTTACCTGAAAAACATTTATCTAACGCAATTATATTACATTTGTTGATAGTCATTATCCAATATGTAGGAAAACTCCAAATTTTTATAAGAAAATATCAGATCATTTCTTCAATGTGCCTTTTTACAGTGAGTTGTTTCTCTGGAGTGTATTATCTATTGGTCAGGCAGCTGACATTACTCTAATGAGTGATAGATCCTTTGCAATTCCTTTTTTAAAAAGTGATTTATGAGCGCAGAATGCCATCTGTGGAAATTGAACAGAATAAGGTGACTCTATACATTTATACTGTAGTGAGCAATTAAAGTGAGCCAATTACCACTGAATTTGATCAATTTTAATTAAGGTTCCTCATTTCTACAATGATGCAGATGGCTCTTTCTAAAATATAAACCTGATGTCACTTATATACACCAAATAATTTAATAAATTTTAATGAATTGTTTTCAGTGTGAAACCAAAGCATATTAGCACATTATTCATCTAATGCCAATACATTCTTATCTCTTGTAATCCCCCCCAGCACCTTATTTATACACAATAAACACTCTATAGTGCCATGAATATGCTTATAAAGATGCTTATAATTTTGTCTAGACTTTCCTTTCATCCTTTTTTGTATTTGTGAAAAACTCTCATTACATCTTTCGAGTGTTACACAGAGGTCACCTTTATGTGTCCATCCACTCAGCTACTTATTCAGCAAATATTTAAGAGCATTCTATGTACAGTAAAATGGGTGTTGTATAGGTCGATGAGACAAGGTAAAGCCATTAATATCACAAAACTTACGTTCTAGTGGAAACAGGTAAACAAACAAAAATTAAATATGTCAAGTTCTAGGATGGAAAAAATGAGATGAGGGATTATGGATAGAATAAGAGGTATTTTATAATCATAAGCAGGGATGACCTTTCTGATGAGATGACTTTTGTGCAGTAAACTGAATAAGGTGGGAGAACAGATAAGTGGATTTCTTGGTAAGAGCATCAGAGAGCAGTCAGTGCAAAGATAAGGAAAATGTTTGACATGTTTAAGAAATAGGAAAGAAGCCAATGCCAATACAACTGGGGTGGAGTGAGCAATGGGACTGAAGTTGGAGAGGAAAGAAGAGATCACTTGGGCTGGCCATGGTAAAACATTTGCCAACGTTATCATACCAGCCTTCTCCAACTGCTGGTCTCTCTCTAACCTCAGACAAGATATACCAAGTAATAGAATGCCTTGTCTTTTGCCCCAAGAGGAGATGGTGCTTCTCTGCAGGTCATGGACTCTTCCTCCTACTACACACCCAGCTTTTAATTGCCATCTTGTATTGCAACTCTTGCCACTCTAACCATGTCCTTCATTTGCTGAACATTTATTAGTAAGGCAAGATTATCTTCAAGGCATTTTTGTGAGTCAGTGGAAAAGCAAGAGTATTTCTGTTTTTGTTTCTTAAGAATATTTATAATTAGTATTTTAATGAGATATTGTTCTAAAGATTTTTGCATCATTTCATGTGAGTGATGAACATAAAATGCTATGGAAACTTAAGACAGGAGATTGTCCCTCTGAACTGACTTGCAAAGCAGGTGCGGGGAGAAGTAGTAGCTTGGGGACAGGAATCAGGAAAACTTGAAGGTAGGTAGAAATGGCCCTTTTAAACCAAAAATGATGGCAGAGGCAGTTATTGTAGAGAGATGGTCAAACACCCTGAATAGACTGTAAAATCCTGGAAGTCATGAAATGTATTTTATATGTTATTCTTCCAACTGTGAACAGACAGTATCTCATTCAAAATATTAACTTGTACTTTTTTCACACCAGCCTGGCTCCCCCTCCTTACAAATAATTCACCAGCTAGCTGTCAAAATTCTATGTAAAATAGAACTCATATCATGTTACTCCTTCCCATAACTAAAGCCTTCTGTTAGTTCCTCTTTAAACTCCAGTAAAAGTCCAGAATTCTTTAATAAGTTTTCAAACTCTCCATGACCCAGCCATATGTACCAACTAGACTCTAATATCCATCACTCTTCAACCATCATGCTTCTGTTCAACTGGCTTTCTTTGTTTTTATTAACTTAACTAAGCTTTGGAAAAACGTATGGCCTATTCATTAAAATATTTTAATATGAAGAAAAAGAGCATTCTTGGGAAAGGAAAAATTTATTTAAAAATTTATTTAGAAAAACGTATGGCCTATTCATTAAAATATTTTAATTTATTTTAATATAAAATAAAATATCTTAATATTCATTAAAATATTTTAATTTATTTTAATTTAAAGTAAAATATTCTAATATTCATTAAAATATTTTAATGAATAGGCCATACATTTTTCCAAATAAATTTTTAAATAAATTTTTCCTTTCCCAAGAATGTTCTTTTCTTTATATTTTTAGGCCAAATTCTTTTTCTTTTCATATTTCTGCTTAAATATTACCACTTGAAGAGTTCTTTACAGCAATCAAAATCAACCACTTAGTCACTGTCAGCCTACACCCTGTTTTAATTTTCTACATGCTAGTTGTATATATTTGATTTCTTCTTCCGTTGTTATTTTTATTCACACTATGTAATAGAAGCAGTGGGAGAGCAAGAAATGCTGTTATTGATAATCATCTTACCTCTTTGGTTGGAATTGCATCTACTACATAAAAAAACTTTCAAAAATATTTGTAGAATAAATGAGCAAGTGTTGAATACATGAATGAATTGCGTGACACATAGTAGTTAAAAGGAAAGAGACAGAAAAGCTTTGGTATGAAGTTGAGAATTTATCAAATCCTCATATGAAATGAGTAAAATTAAGGATAAATGACTGAAACACTGGAAAACCAAAAGGGTAAGTTAGGGTGGGATCATGGGGAAATGTTGTAACAGACTCTTTAACTTCAGGTTATGAAGGTAGGTTATGATGAATACTTTTTTTTTGTCCTTACCTCTTTTGTTGTTGACTTCAAGCAGTTTGCTGTACTCTGTAGGTTGAAAACAGAAAGAACGTACTTGTGAAAGACTCTGGTCAATATTTTGGAGCAGTAATTCTGACATTATCCTTCAGCTGATTAGGAAAGATTCTTTGAATAAGAAAATATTTTCATATATCCCCAATGCTAATTTAAGAGGCTGAATCAAGAAGTGATGTGAGGAAATGAAAAAGAAACCTTTTTTTTCTTGTAAGTTAATTTTCACAAGTTCTTTGTTATATTATGTTTTAAAATTCACTACACATTTCTAATTACAGAGTAATCTTTTCTAGCTCTGAAAATTTCACCTACTATTGTCTATCTTATGTGAGGCTTTGATCCTCTAAAAATACTAAAATCAGTAGGAGAAAAATCAGTAAAATTATTACCTAATAAGTCATGAACTGTTATAACTGTGAAACCAGTCTCTTTCTTTTATTCTTTAATTCCAACATCTATTTTATATGTGATGGATTTATATACATACTTGAAAACTGTTAAATCTGAATGTTTGTGAAGTTTTACAAGTGATCTATAGTTGAACTTTTATTTGTAGTTAACCCTTGTTAGGAGAAAAACAGATCTCCTTTTGAGAGATAACAGAAAGAAAGAGATATGGCCCACGCAGCGACTCAGTGTCTGTAATCCCAGCACTTTGAGAGACCAACGCCGGTGGATCATCTGAGGTCAGGGATTCAAGACCAGCATGGCCACTGTGGTAAAACTGCATCCCTACTAAAAACACAAAAATTAGCTGGACGTGGTGGCAGGCACCTGTAATCCTAGCTACTTGCAAGGCAGAGGGAGGAGAACGGCTTGAACCCTGGAGGTGGAGGTTGCAGTGAGCCAGGATTGTGCATTGCACTCCAGATTGGGTGACAGAGTGAGACTCCTTCCAAGAAGATGAAGACGAAGACAAAGACGAAGATGAAGATGAAGAAGGAGGAAGAGGAAAGGAGAAGGAGGAAGGAGGAGAAAGAAGAAGAAAAGGAGCTGTGACCCAGAAAAGATTCAAGAAATGGACTTGACAGAGATTAATGTTGGGAAAATTGAAGAATTGGAAAAGTTATGTCATATCAAGGATGTAGTAGGTTTAGACATGGTGCAAAAATAGGGGAGGGACAGTGAGGGGTAGGGAGTAGGGGAGGAATAACATGGGGAGAAATGCCAGATATATATAGGTGATGGGGGATGGAGGCAGCAAACCGCATTGCCATGTATGTACCTATGCAACAATCCTGCATGTTCTTTACATGTACCCCACAACCTAAAATGTAATATACATATATATATATATATATATGTATATGTATATATATAATGGATGATAAGCAATGCTTAAAGATGTTTGTATCTGCAATGTGAGGACGGCAGCAGTTTAGATTCTGAAATATGATTTTTATATGATTTTTTTGTTCATGATATAGAGACTACAATCAGCATAGCAGTGGACCATAAATCTAAGACTAGGTATGGGAAATAGGTAGTAATAATGGATAGGGGTAAATTTTGGTACCCATAAAGACTACAGAGATGGGAAGTAGAGAGAAAGCAA
Source organism: Ateles fusciceps (assembly GCA_036589455.1). Lineage (NCBI taxonomy): Eukaryota > Metazoa > Chordata > Mammalia > Primates > Atelidae > Ateles > Ateles fusciceps. The sequence goes on along the minus strand of JAZHEH010000174.1, from coordinate 7,199,524 downwards.
GTCTGTGGTTTAGGTCAACATAAGAGGAGCTTAGGAAATGTTGTGACTAATTGTCTTGAGGTTCAATAATATGCCTGGGCTTGATGCAAATCAGAAAACCATGAGGAAGACCAACCATTTTGACCAAGTTATTAAATGCCAACTCCAAATCTCTGTATTTATAAACTATTGTCAGTGTAGACTGGTATATACTTTCTGAATATTAGTCTGGCAATAGGTATTAGAACTTTAAAAACAGATGTTCTTTTTGATGCAGTAATTCCACATTTTGGAATGTTCTCTTTATTTCAGTCCACTACTAGAATGCGGAACATAAGATTTAAGGAATCATTGTACATCTAAACAATGGATAAATATGGTTCCATAATCATTAAGTACTAGAGAATTAATAGAAATCAAATTTATAGGTATAGAAAGTTTATTATATATTAAGCAATAATGTCAGTGAAAATCAAAATAAAATATAATAAAAGCCCTCTTTTTAAAATTTGATTAATGGAAGAAAATAGTTAAATGGGGTATTTTTAATAAGAATGAACAATACATAGATATAGTGTTTTAACTAAAAATTATTTCTTTTAGGACAGGTTCATTGGTATGTGTACTCCATTTTTTAAGCTTAAACTACACAAGCAATGCAAAGCCTGATTTCCAATTTCAATGTTAATACTTCAAAGTATTAATAAACATTTTAAAGCCATCTATGAAGCCAATCAGGAACATAATTCCTCTAGACTTATATTACTTTCATTCATATTTTAATGTTTCTGGACAAATACCTAATTTAGTAGCAATTTTATTTACTAAAGTTATAAATATATAAACAGTATTAACAACTTGTATATTATCAAGGTATTCTACTTATATACATAGATTATGAATTTGCTGCTATTTATATAAAATATATAATGGCAAATAAAAAGTATAACTTTTATAGTCAGGTTTGAGAACAAACACAACTAACCCTTGGTAAGCATACAACATAATTAATAGGAGAAAATAACGTAGGTGTAACAGAGGGAAAGAAACTACTAGACAGCTCATTAAGTATGTGTTGCAGAAGCCATGGAGAACATCAGTTAATCTAAGCTTTGCTTAAATTAAAGTAAATAGGAAGAGCTCACACTGAAACTGCTGTTTAATCCGCAATTAATATTAGCCTCCTTTGACTGTGAAGATGAGACAATATCATATAATTAATGAAAAACCTTTCCATTACTACTTCCCTTGATGTGTCATGCTTAGAAAATGAAGATTACTGAACACTAGCAAGTAAATCATAATAGTAGACAACTATTATAAGTAAAAGTTGTTGTTCCTACTTTCTTATCATAGTAATAGGCATTTACAAATAGAATTGGTATTTATTGTCCTTTTCATGTTTCACAAGATGGGATAATCACAAACTTTAGCTTGAAACTTTTTCTATACAGATTTATTTATAAAAATGTATCAAAGAAGAAGTAGGAGGACTAAAATGAAAGAAGTGTGCATCAATCTCTCTTCAAACACACGAGCTTATTTAACCTTTTTGAACCTCTATGAAAAGTGGATAACCAAAATTATATATAGCATGACTAGTAAGGTTAAACATTGTATTATGTATAAGAGATGGTTCCAGTAATATGACTCACAAGACACTTAAAATGAGACAAGCATTATTGATTTTTGAGAGTTCAGCTGTAAAATGTATGCGTGGTAGAATAGAGAAGTAATGTCAAGTCACCTTAAAGAGATTAAATGTCTCTTAGGTCAGCAAAATGTTACTGTAATATGACTTAACATCTTGAAAGAGATAATGTCTTAATGAATCTAATGTATCAAGTAATGTTTCTCACATTTATGTAATGGATTAACCTCTTTTAAAAACTTGAAATAAACAAAATAGGAAATAACACTCCAAAAAACAAATAATGCATATCAGCATCATTTTAATTATATTGTCAAATATATTTAAATCTAGGCTTTCTATAAATCAATTATGACTATAGTTCATATTTTTAAAAACCAGGTGAAAAACAAAACAAAATAAAACAAAAATATTAAAAGTTGGTTTTTAAAGGATATACAAGCAAAGCTATATTTGGTCCATCCAAGATGACACAGATTCCTTTTCCATGCTTTTCATTTCTAAGCATACCTATAATTCATAGAAATAATTCAAGAGATAACCAAAGGAGAATTCTAAAAAGTGGGTAAAGGACAGAAAATTGATGAGGGACCCAAATACTGGCGGAGACAAAATCAAGGCCAGGCATCTTGAAACATTTTCTTCTTCTCAAGGTTAGTATGGCCAATAGAAGAAGGTGATGTAGGCCTAGCATTCCCTGACATGTAAGCCAGCAACAGAATGTAGTCTAGGTAGCTCATTTCTGTGCTGTACAGAACAGATGTCCTGACAATAGTATCAGGCTAGTCCGGCAGAATCAGCAAGGAGGACTGATTGAAAGCTTTGCTGACAATAAGCAGCCAGTGAAGCATTCTCTTTTCCTGTCATGTATAAGACTCCTCTCTCTCATTCAGTGACACTGTGCATCCCAGGCTTAAGCAAGAATGATCTCACCTCTGCAAGTGTCCAGATCATAAGAAGTTCTTTGTCTCTCACAGGCAGATGTGTATCCTGCCACAAAAAGCAACAACTAGGAAAGCACTTCTCATTCTTGCTGGCTACAAACTCTTACTCCACTTAGAAGCAATGGCTGATTTAATGTGGAAAAGCTTCTGTCTCTCAAGCAGGATGGACAGGGACTAGTAGTAGAAAATAATTACCCAGATCAGACTAATAAAATGGAGGCTCTGAAATGTAGATTAAAGAGATTGTAACAACAGCCCACAGAAATAGGCTATGACCTGAATCCTAAAACTTAATAGAGTGAATGACTGCTGACATTTTAAAATAAATAAATAGATAGGACTCAGAACTCCAAACATCATAGCTAAAATGTTCAGGATATAACTGAAAATCATCCATCATACCAAAACCTAGGAAAACTAGAACTTGAATTAGAAAAGACAATCAACTGTTGCCAACATTGGGATTAATCAGATGTTACAATTATCAGACAAGGCCATTAAAGCAACTACCATAAAAATTATTCACCAAGATGTTACAGATTCTATTGAAACAAGTGAACAAAACTAGAAACTTCAGGAAACTATATGTTATTTTTATAAATTATAGAACTGAAAAACACAAAAACAAAAATTTTCAAAAACCAGAATAAACTGAGACTCAGAAATTTCAAGGACCTAGGGGATAATGACAAAGATCCAATCTTTGTACTACTCAAGTCACAGAGGTAGAAGAGAAAACAAGTAAGTCAGAAAGAGTATTTCAAGGGATGATCACTGAAAATGTCTCAAATTGGCACAATATGTAAACTCACAGTTTCAAGAAGCTGAATGCACCCAAAATGAGTAAAACCCCCTAAAGTCCACATTGACAAATACCATAGTTTAGCTTCTCAAAATTAAAAATCAAAGAAAAAATTGAAAACAACCAAAAAACCCCAACATTTTACTTAGTGTTAAGTACAATTTAGGTGGTACTTGAAGGACAGCAGATTTCTCTTTGAAATTATGAAGATCAGTCAGCAGTGGTGAACCATTTTTTAAGCGCTAAAAGTAAAGAACTATCAACCATACATTCTATATCTGTTAAACTATTCTTCAGAAATAAAAGGTGAAAAAATAAATGAAATAAACCTGATTGAATTTGATGTAAGCAAACCTACCTTTAAAGACTGAATAAGGAAGTTCTTCAAACAGAAAAAAAAGGTTTAAAAAACAAAATCTTACATTATCAGAAAGGAAGACAAACAATAGAATGAGAAAAAATGAGAGTGCACACAATAGACTATTATCTTCCTCATGAGTTTTCTAAATCATATACAGTGATTTAAAACCAAATTGTAACATCATCTGGTACCCAAGGTAATTGTATTTAAAATTGTGGCGGGTGAAAGGACATAATTGAAAGTCAGGTTTAAACATTTCATTTGAAATGGCAAATCTTATTATCAGTAGATTGTAATAAGCCCAATATGTATGCTGTAATGAGAGAATTACTAAAAGAACACTACATAGATATTAACTCAAAAACTTTGTAAGGAAATAAAAAAGGAATCTTAAAAAATGTTCAAGCAACCCACAGAAAAGCAAGAAAAGAGAGAGAAATGAGAAACAAAAAAACAGAAAGCAAATGATAAAATAGCATACTTAACTCCTAATGTTATGATGATTACCATAGGTATAAATGGTGTAAATGCAACACAAAAAGCAAAAATTAGCAGAAAATTTTTAAAAAGTGGCTTTAGTATATATGGTGTTTAAAAGAAACTCACTTTAAATTCAATGACATACATAGGCTAAAAATAAATATTAATTTCTAAAATTAGCAAGAATAGCAATATTAATATAAAAACTATAAAACAAATCAAATTTATCAATTTTTAAAAAATAATAAGATAGCATTCTTGAGCAAAACCAATTTGCTTTTGTTGGAGCATGCTTATAATTAAGTGTGCTGTATAACTTAAGTATTCTGAAACTTATATTCGTTTTACAGGTCACCCTTCCAAAAGCCTACAGAATAGAGTAAGTTCAGAAAGGAATCCACAGGGGGACAATTAGAGAGCACTTATTCATACGAATGAAGTAACCAGTACTCAATATCAACATGTTTCCAAAGAGAGGATGAAGGATGAGAATGAGAATGCTGTCACACAGTTCACACTTTCCAAAAATCTTTCTTTTATTTGAAAATGTCTGAAATCTAGATATATACAACTAAATATTACTTTTTGCTTTAGATTTATGTGAGTCAAGCTAGAGAAAGGGCATATTTTTAACCCATGGGCTATGGATTTACTATTCTGCTCTATTCGAACTACTGTTAGCCTTGGAGCTGTTCAGCCTTTATTAGAAATAATACTTGCTATATGGACTAAGTCAACTGCATTTTCCTTTACATTATCTCCAAACTAAATATGCTATATACAATAAATGCAATAGGATATGTATATATTAAAATTTGTATGGTAACAGTCTAGGTGAACAGAATGAGGTACATATGTTTTTATGATATGTGAGTATCTGTTTAGGAATCTAAATTAGCAGAAAAATTAAAATGCAAAATTAAATGTAACCATAGAGAATTTGAATATTCTTGTAATATATTCTTGTATGGCTCTGGATAAAATTTACTTTGAAATATTTAAACACTTAAATAATGTATCAGTCAGAAGACGTGTCATGGAATCTTTGTGAAAAAAACACAGAAAGATTAAGTGTGATTTATTTTAATGTTAAGATGATTCTTCATGTGAGTTCAATGAATTAATCTCTTTGTGAGGTTAACATTTAATTTATTTAAATCTATCACTTTAATTTCATCACAAGTCAGCAATTGGTTGGCATTTTGATTCCAGTGTAGATTTTCTAGAGAATATGAAGACGTTACTTATGACCATTTAAATGTGTTCTGTGCTTGTGATAGCACTTGTTATCATTGTATAACCGTATGGCACAATTTCATTATAAAACTGTATGCTGATTTCAAGTGTCCCACCTGTTCCATGAAAATATTATGCCAGCTCCAACTCCAGCAATCAAAGCCTGTTTTTTTGTTTGATCTTTTTAGTTCTCAAAGCCAGTATAGTGTAGTTTAAAAGTAAAGACGTGAACTATATTCACTCATGGATTATTCACCAAAAATTTTAGCACAATATTAGCTCAATCATAAAAATCAATGTCTTTCAGATATATGTGAAGAATATATAGCCAAATGTATGTTATTACTTAAATTGTCAATCAGCTTTCATTAACATGTAAGGCAAAAATAAAGTATTTTATTAAATAAAAAGAAGTTCAAAAAATTAAGAAACTTCTGGAATTCTCTTTCTGTCTGTATTCCAAGGCCAGTTACTTTGATCTGTAAGACATTTGATAGTATATACTGACTGTTGTCAAAGTTAGTTTAAAATTCTGAATTCACAATTTTTTTGTGTAAACATGAATTTTACACTTATCCTCTTTAAAATGCAGCTATTTCATCTATAAAATAGGTATAATGAGGATGTATCATCCCTAAGGTTTTTGACAAAAGTGAAAGATAATGAGAAAATGAGAAAAAACAGATGGCATATTTCTTTTCTATTTTATATGCTCAAATTTATATTTTACATTCAAGACTGTTTATATCATTTAAGAATAATAACTCACTTTTATTTTTCAATATTCTGACTACATAATGTTTCTTATTTTTATTTTAAATTCTCGGTATATGCCACATTCTATTTTAGGTCACTTTCTTTTTTTTTTCCTTTAATAACAAAATCAACATTATAAAAGTATTGTTTATTTCTGTTTTATCTTGGCTATTCCTTGCATATTGCTTGTTGCATTTTATTTTTATTTGTTCTAATTTTATAATTTTAAGAAGACATTTAAGCACGTTCCTAAGCAAAACCTGGTAAGAATAAAAAAGTATTGAGTTATTGACAGGGCAAGAATAAAATGTATTAAGTAATTGGCCAGGTCCAAGCCTAAAATAAATACTGAAATTGACCAAAAAGTCTTTAAAATGTACTCTACATTAACAAGATGTAAAATGTTTTCTATATACGTCTCATAATAAAACCAATGTAATTTGATCTTGATATAAATCCCAAATATATTAAATTGTGACTGTTCTTGTGATTATGAAAAATTTTTATAAAAGCAAAAACCTAAATGATTTTCTTAAGATAAGGATAGTATGTGTATTAATCAAAATCGAGTTTTCATAAAATTTTTCAAGCTACGAATTATGTATGTGGTCACAGAGTTATTGAAAGTGATTTTTCTTTATATATTATTTTAATTATAAAATGTATCTTACTCTATAATATAAAAAGTTTCCTTTTGAATATATATGTAGTGGTTTAGGAATACTGCTCATTCATGTATGCCTATAGTATGTATAGTAAACACTGTACATACTAGTATGTATGATAGTAAACACTATCATCTTTATTTTAATATTTTCTTTTCTGAAGTAGCATCTTATTTTGTTCTTTGGTGCATCTATTAGATACTGTCAAAATTATTTTCAGACAGATCTTCCCACGGGAATTATACTACCTTTTTAGGAGGAATTCTCTTTCTGTCTGTATTCCAAGGCCAGTTACTTTGATCTCTAAGCCATTTGATAGCATCTGTTTTTGATGCAGATGAAAAAAGTCTCAAAGACTTGTAACTTGAAAGAGTATTACAACTTTAGAAAAGGAAACCATATGATCAGAGATGGCAGTAACAAATTTTTCAAATACTAATTCAGATGTATTAGGTAAATAGACTTATATAGTATACTTACATATCTTTGAAATTAGAAGGGTTGATAATGATCCATTATTTTGATAACTATAAGTACAATATATGTTTAGTGTCGCAGTTTACAGACAAAATATATTTGATTTTGAGATTATATTGACTATCTTCAAACATTAAATTTTGCCTAAAACACACAGACATTAGTCTTTTCTTAATGTAACAAACAAGGGATAAGTTGAACATGTGTTAATCAATATTATTTATTAATAAAAATTCAGAATGGCATCACATCACAAACTCAAGTGGCAAAGAAATGGCAAAGTCAGTTGAATATAATATGTATATTCTTAATTATGTCTTAGGTTTTTATTTCTTCCATGAGGACAACTCACAAGTTATTTGTCTACATAGGAAGACATATTTCTGGTTAGCCCGTGATCTCTAATTTTAACTGTCTGACTAACACTTGTAAAATCCTCAGCCATTTTTATTTTATATACAAAACAATGTGTAGAACCTGAGTTATTTTAATACAGATCACGAGGTACAAAATCTAAAAACACTGTATAACAATGTGTTTGAATTATGTAAAGCCAAAATATAGACACAGGGTTATACATCTTCTCACCCAATCTTCACAAAATCTTTTCTCCCAAAACACCAAACTTCAGCTGTGACAACAGATAAATAGCCTCCTACACAAAGATACAGCAGTTCCACTGTGTCTTTTAATGGTCTGAATACATCTAGAGCATAGAGTTTACTTAGGAACAGCAACTTTCAATATGGACCTCATTCATACTGTATTGTTTCAAGAAGAGATTAATTGGAATTAAGATGTAACTTTTAGTAAATAGTTAAATAAACTGAGGATTTAGGCTAAAGAAGAAAAGATTGGGAGTTTGGATCTGATTATATTATTTTCCAATACTTGAAACTGAGGGAATGTGTTCTCTTTCCGGGTCCACAAGGGGGCATACTTTTAAGGGCAAGAACTTCCTAGTGCCATGCCCCCTTCCCATCTCTCTCTATCCAGAAGATTTAACAGTTTATGTTTGAATTTCACAGGCAGGGGAAGAAACTAAGAGTCAATCACTCCAGCGGAAGTTCTAAGGAACTCCTTTCATTGGCCAGGTCTCTTAGAAAAGATGGGGGTTCCTCTCAGGTTAAAAGTCCCCTTCATCCACACCCCCTTGGATTCCATGTTTGGGTCCCCTTCCATGAACATTCCCTTTGTGGAAGCCAGCTTTCTCTCTCCTGGATTTCCCCCTCTGGGGTCCCCTTCCACACTCTATCGTGGAAGTCTGTCTTGCCCTCCTAAACTCCGTCTGTCTCTACTCCCTTCCAGTCAGTGTGGAAGCTGCTTTCCTCTCCTGGATTCCATCTTTCTGGATTCTCTCACTCATTGTGAGAGTTAGCTGTTTCTCTCTCTCTCCTTCTCCTGTTTCTCTTTCTCTTTAAATAAATCACTTTCTACAAACACTTTGAGTCCGGCATTTTCTGCACACTGCGTCGTGGTCCCCCTCTCTCATTCTTGAGAGGGCAGGAGACCAAGAACCTGGAGAAATGTTTTCTCAGGGGAACTGAGGGCACCCTGAACCCCTGAACCCCAATATTACAAAACTTTGTAGTCTAAGAGAGATTACACAGTACACCTCTGATAAGCAATTTTCACCCAGGTTCCTTTGGAGGCAATGGTCCAACCAAGACTTTCTCAGTACCACACTGCAGTGCATGGATGTTCCTATCTAATCCTCCTTCCTTTTGTCCTGGCACAGATTTCAGATCTGAATTCTGGTCTGAAGCTCTCCTTGTTTATCCCCATTTCCTCTTCCTTTTATTGTTCACAAGAATTTCTCCCAATAAATCTCTTGCACATTTCACTACATTTGGCCTCTGCTTACCAGAGAAACAAAACACCTGCAGAAAAACATTCAACAAATGACTACTGAGTGAAAGAATGAATGAGAGGACTACTTCATCTTTCACTTCAAATTGTTTAATGTATTTTAAATCACCTTTACCTCCCTGTTTCTATTCTGATGAGAGCTACCATCATCTATTGCCTGGGTTAATTCAATAACTAATTAACTGGATTCTCTGCTTCTATGTTTGCCCCACCCTGCCCATCTTAGCCTATTTATTAATAGAGACAGAAAGTCCTTTAATATTCAACTTATAGTATCTCCCCTAATTACTGACAGTAAAAATCAAGGTCGGTAAAATAACTATAAAATCTCACATGGTCTGCCTTCTATCACCTCCAACCTATTATCTCTTGCTGCTTGCCACATTTTCACTCCACTCCACTTATCCTGGCCCATTTGCTCTTTCTGGAGCATATCAGGTAAGAAACTGCATTAGGTGTCATACACTGCTGTTTCTTCTGACTGGAACTCCCTTCCTCCAAATAGCCACATGGATGATGCATTTAACTTTTAAAAATTTTTTTGTTAAAAAATCATCTTCTCAAATAGGTCAATACAAAGTGATATAATAACATTCTACCACCATACACATTCCTGATTCACCTGACATTGCTCTAGATTTATCTTATTTCATAGTGTTATAAAATATACCTGGGATTTTGTTTTTATTCAGGTATGATGACACCAAGATATCAGGAGACAACTGCCATGGAAAAGATAATTTGGTGGAGATCCCAAGAGAAGCAGGCACACCACACTACTGAGAGTGACAAGGAGAGGTACCAGGGTTAGTCAAGAAGCAATAGGAACAAGAAAAAGGCTTGGGATAGAGCCTTTATTGTAGTTTTCATGGGAAAGATGTGACAAGCAGGTTCAGGATTAACTGGTTTGAATAATTTCAGCAGCCTCTGGGACATAGGGACTGTCTAGTAGTTTGTTATCAGGCCCAGGGACAATTATGGCAGAGGAATATTGCTTCCTGAAGTGTAAGAGCCAGATAGAGAACGTGGTTTGAAATATGGGCTCTGAATCAATTAGTTTGCATATGAAAACCATTCACTACTGGGCAAATTGTTTGTTATCTCTCGAAACTAGATAACTCTGGGAAGAATAGAGAGTCCCTTTTCTGGTCTCTAAGGCCCCAAGATAGCAAGGCATAATAAAATACAGAAAATTTAAAAATGATTAAGACACATGACATTATGATTTTACATTTTATGTAAATTACATATTTATTACCTTTATTATTAATTGTTTCTCCCTATTAATATGCAGCAAGATATACAGTCAAGGAAGTAGCCATGTCCTCAGGATGTGGCAACCTGGGTGAACTCACCATCAACACAATAAGCTCAAGCATTCTTATAGCAATCAAGTTCATTCAAGCAAAACTATCTTCAGTAGGGAATTTCTGCATAAAAAGCATGTGCATTTTGACTGTCCTCTGACTAACCCTTTGCTCATTAAAATCGTAAAAAAAAATCCCTGGGTGGAGATTTAAGATGCAAATGAGGCATGTGATGAGTGAACAAGCATGTGCAGCTACTGCTCATGTGCACCCAGAAGACCACCCAGAACATGCTCACTAATAACAGATATTCCCACCCCCTTATGAATAATCATATAAGACTCACATAAAGGGAGTCTCTCCAGGGCCAGTCTCATCCTCATGAGCAGGCCAGTCTTCACAGTCTCATCCTCCCTGAATCCTCTCTCAGGGTGTACTGTCTATTCTGTGCCTAACTTTCAAAATATTCTTTCTCCTTTGCAATAAAATGCTCTGTGCTGTATTTCCTTTGCTGTATATCTTCTGTTTAAATTATTTTAAATTAAGAAGATAAAAACTAGGGTTTCACAACTGCTATCAATACATATAAACTGTATGAAATCAGGAATATTTGTTTTGTGATATATTCCAAATACCTGAAGTAGTTTTAGCACATAATAATTGCTCAATAAATATGTGTCAAATTGTCTTATTAATTTCCAATTTAATATTTCCTCAATATTTCTACCGTTATACATTATTTATTCCTCTACAGTGGATCATTTTATTTACTCAAGCAGATAGTCTTTTTTGACTCAAAGTAAAGCTCCAAATCCCATTATATTTGAATAGCTATTTCAGTAAATGTAACTATATGGAGACTAGTTAAATTGGGTGCAAAACAATTCATGAGCAAATTACAGTACTAAAACTGTTCTTCCTGTTACTATAAATATATAATCATTATTTCACTTTTCTTTCAAGTTGTTTGTCTCTCCTGAGGTTTGTGAGACAAATTTACATATTTGTCTTTTATGTTAATCTTTTGAGGTAAACTCTACAAAGGCTATTAGAAATGAAAAAAGTCCTCTGATTAATTGTTTCTGATGTTGAACAATTAGCAGAAACCAATCATTTGCTTTTTAATAACATTGTAACCATATGTTAAGTGAATGCATTAATCTTGATTAGCTTGATTCCAGACATTTGCAGTTGGGAGTTACTGATGTGTACACTGATACAGAGATTTTTCAAGTCACGTATAGCTGTAATTTCTATAGTAAAAAGTAGCTGAAAAGAATGATGCAAGTGTATCTATGGTGGTGATGGAGTGTAGAAGAGAAAAACAGAAAATATGGCAGAAGAAACAAAAAATTTGGGTAAAAATTAGCTAATTCAAACTAGAAAAGGCAACAATTTTATCTTCTATATTACACAAACTTTAATATAAATCAATGTATAATTCACTTGGCTGATTACTAATGTCACAATACTATTTTGGGTCTTTTTGACTTAAAAAATATGAAACGTACAATTGTAACCTAAATATTGCCCATAAGAACTTTGAGGAAAAAAAGTAAAATCATTCAGTGATTATCATAATGAAGATTAAAGCAGTCATTTTATGGGTTTACATCTTACAAATTTCACTTCTTCCAAATGTTTCCTTTCTGGTTTCATTGTTGTAAAAATAGTTTTTTTTCTCTGTAATTCTACTAAAATGAGCTACCACTGATCTTGAAAATGTACTCACTTGCTAGAAATATGCATATTTATTATTATGTGTATAAATTCTTTTAAAAATCAAAAATTATCTTTCTCTTTTTAAACAACAACAAAATAAACTTAGGTAGCATCATACTTAATAGTGCACATATTGAACAATCTCTGAAGAGTAATAAAGGTAAGAATTCCCAATCTCCTTACTTATGGAGAAAATGTTACTCAAAGACCTACAAATAATAGAAAGAATAAATAGAAAAATGTAGTTTACTTAAAGATCATAATTAAAGAAGTAAAACATTCTATGTTTGCACATAATATTGTTGTTTATGTAGAAAATCTTAAGAATGCTACAAAATAAGTACTAGAACTACAAACTGAAATTATCTATGTTGTAGCCTGCAAGGTTAACATATGACCAGAAATGGATCACTCTTATGTGCTCAAAATAATTTTTAAAAAGGTGCCAATGCAATACAACATGAAAAGAAAAATATGTTCAACCAATCGTACTTGAATAATATAGTATCCATACAAAAATAAAAGTGATTCTGTATTAATTCCTCACACTACACACACACACACACAAATTCCATGGTTGCATAGACATGAATATGAAGGCTGAGGCATAAAATGTTAAAAACAGCCAGGTGCGGTGGTTCATGCCTGTAATAACAGCACTTTGGGAGGCCAAGGTAAGTGGATCATTTGAGGTCAGGAGTTCTAGACCACCCTGGCCAGCATGGTGAAACCCCATCTCTACTAAAAATAGAAAAATTAGCTGGGCATGGTTGTACACACCTGTAATCCCAGCTACCCTGGAGGCTGAGACAGGAGAATTGCATGAATCCAGGAGGCAGAGGTTACAGTGAGCCGAGATCATGCCACTGCACTCCAACCTGGGTGACAGAGCAAGACTCCAAAAGAAACAAAAAAAAATGGTAGAAACAAACATAGCAAAGTGTCTTTGGGATTTGAGAGAGGGCAATGAATTATTAGACTAAACGCTAAAAGCAGTAGCCTTAATTTTAAAAATTAATAATTTAACTTCATCAATATTAAAAAATCGTTACTTGTCAAACCACATCATTAAAAAAATGAAGCATCAAGTAGCAGACTAGGAGAAACTTTAAAACAAAGGATTTGACACATAAATTTATTTGTGATTTAATTTAATTTAATTGCTGCCTCAGTATCCATTTGTTGGCCTGACAATAAGTTGTTTGAAGCTTAGTTATATCTATCATTTTTGGCCTAGTTAAAACTTCTCCTTCATTTGTGGCTGTTTATAATATAGTCTGCTTTTCATCCTATTGACTCAAATCTCAATATATCTCACAGGTACTGATAACAATAAAACCTAATGGTTGATATCAGAGTCAAGTAAATAAGTTCCCCTTTGTGTGAGAGAGGTGTGTGTGTGTGTGTGTGTGTGTGTGTGTGTGTGTGTGTGTGTATTTCTAAACCAGTCAATGCACTGACTCCGAGGGAAAGCCTAAGGGATAATGGCCACACACCTTAGTAAAGGCGTAGTCCCATGGGTCCTTTCTCTTTTGCTCATTCCTCACTGGTTGAACATCCTGCTGTCTCTGGACTTCCTGCCAGTTCTCATGGGCACCCCCTCTTCTTTTGTGGATCTGAGTAATAAATCTTTTTTACTTAATGTGGATTGTTGCCTCCTATGTGTATTACCTGATCAACACACATGAAACTAACTTGTTTCCTGTTCAGGGCCCTCCTAGAGAGTTACTATCTTGGTAGGAAAGAACTTGACAAAGGTCTGACAATTGGTACAAGGGCATCTGCCAGTATAAACAAGTTTTCTGTGAGAGGAACACGTGGCCATGGATCAGACAGACATCAAGCCATCTGTCAGGATAAAGAAGAATCCTATGAAAGGTGTACTGTAAACATCCATGTTCATTTCCCCTGGACTTCCATCAGCACAGGACTGGAACTTATAGCCACGTACCAGACAGGGAGTACAAAACAAAATTAGAACAAAATATGACAATAAAGAACTTTACAGCTCAATATTGAAAGACAACAAACTCAGCAACAATGTGTAAGTATCAAACAGCAGATACTATAATATCTAACAGCAGATAATTTAATATGTAACTATAGCCATTTTGTAAAAAGAGTTATGTTAATAACTGAAAGCACAAGAAAGATGCTCAACAACAGCGATTACCAAAGATATACAGTTTTCAGCCACAATTTGGTAACACCATACATATCCGCTAAAATGTCAGAAATAAAAGGGTAGACAATATTAAATGTTGGTAATGATACAGAACAGGTGGAGCTCTTATACATTGCTAATGGGAATATAAATTGGTTCACACATTGAAGAAATGTCTGGAAGCTTCTTATAAAACTAAATATATATCCTCCCAGCAATTCTACTCTTAGGAATTATCTAAGAGAAATGAAAAGATTTTCACAATTTGATTTGCAGAGGAATAAACACTGCAAGTCTTATTCCTAATAGCCAAAAGTTGACAATACCTTAAACATTGATCAATAAGAAAAATGGCTAAATATATTGCAGTATAGACACAAAATAATGCAATTTAGCAAGAATGAACAGAGAATAAACTACTAGTATATGCAACAACATGGATGACTCTCAAAAATAATTTACCAAGTAAAAAGAGACTTATATAAACAAAGTAAATACAGTTTGAGTCCATTATATAGAATTCTGGAATAAAGACATGTTAATCTATAATGCCTAACTAATAAGAATAGTAGTTAACTCTCATGAATAGGTGTTAGAATGGACTGAGACAGGCATGAGAGGGAATTCTGAAAGAATACAAATATTCTACATATTGCTAAATGTTTCATTTCCACAGTTACATTCATTTGTTAAAACTCAGAGAAATTACACTTTTGATGTATGCATTTCAATTATGACAAGTATAAATAAAACGTCAGAATACTATAAGCAAATACTGAATTATTCTGAATAACTAGCATGCTCAAATATTTAGGGAGGGGCAGGCATGATGGCTTATACCTGTAATATTCATGCTTTTTGAGAGGCCAAAGCAGGTGGATTACTTGAGGCCAGAAGTTTGAGACAAGCCTGAGTAACCTGGAGACACCCTCATCTCTACAAAGATAAAAAATAAAGAAGTTAGTTGGGCATGGTGTCATGTATCTGTAGTACTAGCTATTTGCAGGCCTAGAGTGTGACCATCACTTGAGCCAAAGAGTTTTAGGTTACAATGAGCTGTAATTGTGCCACTGCACTCCAGCCTGAGCAACTGAGTAAGTTCCTGTCTCATATGCATGATTATTTTTATAATTTTATGCATTCACTATACTATACATTTTAGCCTTATTTTAGAGTATACTCTATGTACTTATTTATATATACATATTAATATATGTTTATAAATATATATTTATGGTAGTACATATTTATTAATATACATTTGTGGTAATACATTAATTTTTATATATTTAGGGAAGAATCTAGTGACATTTAATTTACTTAATGCACAAAATTGGTGATTGTATACATAGGTAGATGGATAGATAAATGGCTAGATTGGAATAAGAAAATCAGAGCAAAATATTACTTTGAGAAACTACGTATATATAGCTCTTCTATACAGGAGTTTATTATACATTTCTCTTAACTTTGCTGGGTTCAAAATTTGTATAATATAGTATTGCAAATTAGTATTTTAAACTACATGTATAATAAGCAGTCCTCACTTTGTACAGATCTGATATACTTAGATATCAGTTACTGTGGTTTCCTTAAAAGGCACCAGTCTGTCAACAATACAATTTGAAATGCAACTGCCACGATATGTAAACTATAATTCCATAAGGTACAAACTTCACTGCTAGCTCATTGGTCCACATGTCATTGTATAAATAACCAATATGCATTAGGATCAGTGACCAATCACATCACTTCTTTCAAAGTCCTATCAGTGATTAGTCATTGTGAATTTGTTATTTAGTTCATGCACAGACAGCAAATTGTGCAGTAGTGTGATTGCTGTCTCTCAGTGATAAACTCACATAATGTATATAAAAGCCATATAATTAAAGAGTGAAATTGATGGTATTTGAATTATATCTCATTTTTAAATATAAAGTAAAAATTCTAATGCCATTGTATACATTTGAAACATCCATGTAACCCAGGTTATGTAATTATCGCTACTATTTTGTTCCAGAACATTACCTTCACCTCATCCCCTCACAAAAAAAAACAAAACACTGTACTTACAGATTAGAATAAACAAAATCCATAACACTAACAATACCAATTGCTGGAAAGTTTGAGGAGCAATAGAATCTCTCATTCATTGTTGGCGGGAATGCAAAATGGTACAGCCACTTCAGAAGACAGTTTGTTGGTTTTATACAAAACTAAACATATTCTTATCATGTAATCTAAAAATCACACTTCTTTGTCATTACCCAAAATAGGTGAAACTGATGTCTACCCAAAAAAATGACACATGAGGTCTATGACAGCTTTATTCACAATTACCAAAACTTGGAAGCAACCAAGACATACTTCAGTAGCTGAACAGATAAACTATAGTATTTTAAAGAATGAATAAATGAAAGAGAAAATTGGCCAAAAAAGATGAAAGTGCCACAAAGAAATCCAAAGTGGTAAGTCTGAAAATAAAATTTTAATAGAATACAAGTGAAGTTACAGAAGAAATAGCTAACCGTGGAAATATTGGTAGTGACCTGTTTGAGAGACTGCAGACATGTAACAAGAGGAACATACAACAAGAGGTAAAGACAACATTATTGACAGATATTTTTTAAAAAGCAATATAAAGAAAAGGATGAAGATATGCTAGCCAAAAGGTCCCATTAAATAAGTACTCAGATATATTTCACAACATTTAAAGCACAAAAGTGTAAAATGTTTGAAGCTAATCTAAATTTAGGACTTTGGTGATTTGCTAAAGCATAGAAAAGATGCTAGTATTGTAAATAAACTATAGTCATAAGCCGAATAACATTTCCATCAATGACAGACAGCATACACAATTGTGGTGCCATAACTTTTGCCTAGTGATGCCTTAGTCATCTTAATTATAGCACACAGCATTATTCACCTGCTTATGATGATCCTGGTGTAAACCAACATGCTGTACTGCAAGTCATATAAAAGAATAGCACACACAATTATGTATAGTACAAAATACTTGATAATGATAATAAGTGACTGGGCAACTGCCTGTATGTATTTACTATATCATACATTGTGTCCTTATTTTAGAGTATACTCCTTCTATTTATTAAAAAAATTATCTATGAAATAGCCTCAAGCAGGCCCTTCAGGAGTATTTCAGAAGAAGGCATTGTTATGAGAGATGACAGATCCATGTGTGTTACTGCCCCAGAAGACCTTCCAGTGAGACAAGATGTGGAAATGGAAGACAGTGATATTGATGATCCTGACATTGTGTAGGCCTAGGCCAATGTGTGCTTGTTTTAGTTTTTAACAAAAAAGTGTAACAAGTAAAACTGAAAATTTTAAAAATAGAAAAAAGTATTTGCCCAAAGGTGCTGAAAACTGATGTCTACCCAAAAACTGCACATGGAATAGAATAAGAATATAAACAAAGAAAACATTCAGTGCCCCATACAGATATATGATATTTTATCTTTTATACCATACTTTTACAGAACACTATGTCACTCATCAACAGAAATACATTCTGGTGTTGGGGACAGTGGCTCATGCCTGTAATCCCAACAGTTCGGGAGGCCAAGGAGGGAGGATCACTTAAAATCAGGCCTGGGCAACATAGCAATACCCTATCTCTCTAAAAAGTTTTTTTAAAAAGCCAGTTGTTGTGGCATGTGCCTACAGCCCCAGCTACTCAAGAGGGTGAAGTGCGAGGATTGCTTGACTCCTGACAGGTCTAAGCTACAGTGAGCCATTATTGTGCCACTGCACTCTCGCCTGGGTGACAGAGCAAGATTCTGTCAATAATAACAATAAAAATGTAAAAAATAAAGTATTTTTTTCAGTACTGTATATAGAAACCTGAAAAAAAAATTGAGAAATGCATTGTAAGGCAACATTATCATTGTTCAAACATCAGAGAGCACATATGAAAACCTAGATATCATAGCTTTCTGCACACCTAGTCTATATGGCATAGCATATTTCTCCTGGACTACAGACCTGTACAACAGATTACTGTACTCAATACTGTAAGCAACCGAGGCAAGATGGTAAATATTTGTGTATTTAAACATAGCTAAATTCAAGAAAGTTACAGTAAAACTAGAGTAAGAGATTAAAAAATGGTACACATGTACAGCCATTTACTATGGCTATACAGGTAGGACATGGAGCCCTCAGAACTGGAATTTCCTCTGTGTGAGTCAGTGAGTTGGTAGTGAGTAAACATGATGGCCTAGGGCATTACCACACACTACTGTAATCTGTATAAACACCATAAAATTAAACTACACTAAATTCATCTAAAATTTTTTTCTTAGACAGCTAGAGAAAAGATGCAGATCACCTACAAAGGGAATCTCATCAGGCTAACAGCAAACCTTTCAGAAGAAATCCTATGAGCTAGAGGAAACTGGGAGTCCATATTCAGTATTCTTGAAGAAAAGAATTTCCAACCAAGAATTTTATATCTAGCCAAACTAAGCTTTACAAAAAGAAAAAAAAAAAGGAAAGGAAAAAAGAAATACAATCCTTTTTAGGCAAATAAATACTAAGAGAACTTATTACCACCAGACCTATCTTACAAGAGATATTGAAGGCATGCTAAATATAGAAAGAAAAGACCATTGCTGGCCACTACAAAAACACATTAACTGCATAGACCAGTGAGATTATAAAGCAACCATACAAACAAATCTGCTCAATGAAGTAAGAGAGGATACAAACAAATGGAAAAACATTTAGGAAGAATCAATATTGTGAAAATAATCACACTGCCCAAAGTAATCTACAAATTCAGTGGTATCCCCATCAAGCTACTATTGATTTTCTTCACAGAATTAGAAAAAGAAAGCACTTTAATTTCGTATAAAACCAAAAAAGAGCCCATATAGCCAAGACAATCCTAAGCAAAAAGAACAAAGCTGGAGACATTACACTACCTGACTTCAAACTATGCTACAAGGCTACAGTAACCAAAACAGTATGGTACTGGGATCAAAACAGATATATAGAACAATGGAACAGAATGGAGTCCTCAGAAATAACACCACATGTCTATAAGCATCTGATGTTTGACAAAGTGGACAAAAACAAGCAATGGGGAAAGGATTCCCTATTCAATAAATGGTGTTGGGAAAACTGGTTAGCCATATGCAGAAAACTGAAACTCGACCCCTTTCTTACACTGTATACAAAAATTAACTAAAGATGGATTAAAGAATTAAATGTAATACCTAAAACCATACAAACCCTAGAAGAAAATCTAGGCAACACCCTTCAGGACACAGGCACGGGCAAGACTTCATGACTAAAACACCAAAAGCAATGGCAACAAAAACCAAAATTGACAAGTGGGACGTAATTAAACTGAAGGGCTTCTGCACAGCAAAAGAAACTATCATCAGAAGGAGCAGGCAACCTACAGAATGGGAGAAAAATTTTGCCATCTATCCATCTGACAAAAGGCTAATATCCAGGATCTACAAAGAACTTCAACAAAGTTACAAGAGAAAAACAACTCCATGAAAAAGTGGGCAAAGCACATAAACAGATACTTCTCAAAAGAAGACATTTATGCAGCCACATGAAATATGTGAAACATATGAAAGAAACTCATCATCACTGGTTATTAGAGAAATGCAAATCAAAACCGCAATTAGATACCATCTCATGCCAGTTAGAATAAGTATCATGAAAAAGTCAGGAAACAGATGCTGGAGAGAATGTGGAGAAATAGGAATGCTTTTACACTGTTGGTGTTTCAACTATTGTGCAAGAAAGTGTAGTGATTCCTCAAGGATCTAGAACCAGAAATAGCATTTGGCCCAGCAATTTCATTACCAGGTATATACCCAAAGGATTCTAAATCATTCTACTGTAAAGATTCATGCATAGGTATGTTTGTCGTAGCACTGTTCACAATAGCAAAGACTTGGAACCAACCCAAATACCCATCAGTGACAGACTGGATAAAGAAAATGTGGCACATACACACCATGGAATACTATGCAGCCATAAAAAGGATGAATTCATGCCCTTCACAGAGACATGGATGAAGCTGGAAATGATCATTCTCAGCAAACTAACACAAGAACAGAAAACCAAACACTGCATGTTCTTACTCATAAGTGGGAGTCAAACAATGAGAACACATGGACTCGGGGAGGGGAATATTAGACACTGGGGTCTTTCAGGGGTCAGGGGTTAGGGGGAGGGGATAGCATTAGGAGAAATATCTAATGTAGATGACAGGTTGGTGGGTGCAGCAAACCACCATGGTACATGTATACTTATGTAACAAACCTGCACGTTCTGCACATGTATCCCAGAACTTAAAGTATAATTAAAATAGCTAACAATGCAATGACAGGATCAAATCCACACAGAGCAATACTAACCTTGAATTTAAACAAGCTAAATGTCCCAATTAAAAGACACAATTGTCAAACTGGATAAAGAAGCAAGACCCAATGATATGGAATCTTCAAGAGACCCATCTCACATGCAGTGCCCTTAGGCTCAAAGTAAAGAGATGGAAAAAATCTACCAAGTAAACAGAAAGCAGAAAAAAGCCAGGGTTGCTATTCTAATTTTATACAAAACAGATTTTAAACCAACAAAAATCAAAAGAGACAAAGCAAATCATTACAAAATGGTAAGGGGGTCAATTCCACAAGAAGCTCTAACTATCCTAAATATATGGTCACTCAACACAGGAGTACCCAGATTCATAAAGCAAGTTGTGAGAGGCCTATGAAGAGCCTCAGATAACCACATAACAATAGTTGGAGACTTCAACACCCCACTGACAGTATTAGATCATAAAGGCAGAAAACCAACAAAGATTCTGGACCTGAACTTTATATTTGACCAAATGAATCTAATAGACATCTACAGAACTCTCCATCTAAAAACAACAGAATATACATTCTTCTAATTTGAACATGGCATATACTCTAAAACTGAAGACATGATTGACCATACAACAATTCTCAGCAAATTCTGAAAAATCAAATTATACCAACCACACTGTCAGACTACAGCACAACAAAAATGGAAATCAGTACTAAGAAAATTGCTTACACCATACAATTACATGGAAATTAAAAAATCTGCTCCTGAATAACTTTTGGATAGATAATAAAATTAAGATAGAAATCAAGAAATTCTTTGAGATTAATGAGAACAAAGATACGACATACCAGAGTTTCTGGGACACAGCTAATACAGTGTTGAGAAGGAAATTTGTAGCACTAAACTATCACATCAAATAATTAGACAGATATCAAATTAAAAACCTAACATCACATCTGGAGAAACCAGAGAAACAAGGGCAAAGCAACTTCAAAGCTAGTAGAAGACAATAACCAAAATCAAAGCTGAACTAAACGAAATGGAGATGCAAAACACCATATAGAAACCAACAAATTCTTATTTTCTTATTTGAAAGAAGGAATGAGATAAGCAGATTCTTAGCTGTATTAATAAAAAAAAAATAGAGAAAACCCAGATAGCACAATCAGAAATGACATTCTTGCAGCACTGTTTACAATAACTAAGACTTGGAAGCAACCTAAGTGTCCATCAACAGATGAATGGATAAAGAAATTACACATATACACATGAAGTACTATTCAGCTATAGAAAAGAAAGATCCAGTCATCTGCAACAACAAGTATGGAACTGAAGATCATTATGTTTAGTGAAATAAGTTCTATTTCACACATAAAGACAAACATTGCATGTTCTCACTTATCTGTGAGATCTAAAAGTTAAAACAATTGTAGTCATGGACAATCAGAGTGGAAGAATGTTTACAAGAGGTTGGGAAGGGTAAGGGGGCATTGTTTGGGAGATGGGGTTGATTCATGTGTACAAAGAAATAGAAAGAATGAGTGACACCTACTATTTTATAGCACAATATAGTGACTATAGTAAGTAATAACTTAATTATATATTTTTAAATGACTTAAAGAATGTAATTGGATTGTTTGTAACGCAAAGGATAAATGCTGGAGATGGATACCCTATTCAACCTGATGTGTGTATTTCACATTTTATGCCTGTATCACACCATCTCATGTAGCTCAAGAACATATACAGTGACTACCTACAAAAATTTTAAAAAATGAAAACAATAAATAAAAAGAAATGACTAAAGGAAAATTACCACTGACTCCACAGAAACACAAAAAATCTTAAGAGGTGAGTATAAACATGTCCTCTTTGCACGCAAACTAGAAAACCTAGAAATGGACAAATTTCTGGAAACATACATCTTTTTAAGATTGAACCAGGAAGAAATTGAATCCCTGAACATATCAGTAACAATTTCCAAAACTGAATCACTAATAAAAAGCCTACCAACTAGAAAAAGCCAAGGACAAGAAGGATTTACAGCCAACTTCTACCAGATGTATAAGGAAGAACTGGTACCATTCCTACTGAAACTATTCCAAAAAATTGAAAAGAAGGGAATCCTCTTTAACTCACTCTATGAGGCCAACATCATCCTGATGCTGAAACCTGGCAAAGATACAACAAAGAAATTAAACTTCCGGCCAATATCCTTGATGAACATTGATGCAAAAATCATCAGCAAAACACTAGCAAACCAAATCCAGCAACACATCAAGAAGCTAATCTACCAGGATCAAGTAGGATTCATTCCTGAAATTCTAAGTTGGTTCAGCACACGCAAATCAATAAATGTGATTCATCGCATTAACAGAATAGAAACAAAATCCACATGATCATCTCAAAAGATGCTGAAAAGGCTTTCAACAAAATTTCAATAAAATTCAACATCCCTTAATGTTAAAAACCCTTGTAATAGAATGGCTTATATTCCTTTGGGTGTACATGCAAGGGTATATTCATTGTAGCACTGTTTACAATAGCAAAGACATAGAATCAATCCAAATGCCCAGCAATGGTAGACTGGATAAAGAAAATGTGGCACATACACACCATGAAATACTATGCAGCCATAAAAAGGAACTAACTCATGTCATTTGCACGGATATTAATCGAGCTAAAGGCCATTGTCCTCAGCAAGTTAATGCAGTAACAGAAAAGCAAACACAGCATGTTCTATTTTATAAGTGGGAGCTGAAGAGTGAGAACACAGGGACACAAGGAGGGGAACATTACATACTGGAGTCCGTCAGTGGGTGGGGAAGCAGGAGGGAGAGCATTAGGAAAAATAGCTGATGCATGCTAGGCTTAACACCTAGGTGATGGGTTCATAGGTGCAGCAAACCACCATGGCACATGTTTACCTATGCAACAAACCTGCACATCCTGCACATGTACCCTGGAAATTAAAATTAAAATTAGAAAAAAAAAAACCTTAACAAACTGGCAAAGACTTGGTGAGGAAGACTCTAAAAGCAACTGCAACAATAACAAAAATTGACAAGCAGGACCTAATTAAACTAAAGAGCTTCTACACAGCAAAAGAAACTATCAACAAAGCAAACAGATAACCAACAGAATTGTAGAAAATATTTGAAAACTATGCATGAAAAAAAGATCAATATCTAGAGCCTATAAGAAAATTAAACAATTCACCAAACAAAAAACTAGCAATCTCATTAAAAAGCGGGCAAAAGACCTGAACAGACATTCCTGGAAAGAAGACAAACCTGTGGGCAATAAGCATGTGAAAAAATGCTCAATTATTAATCAGTAGGGAAATACAAATCAAAACCACAATGAGATACCATCTCATACCAGTCAGAATGACTATTACTAAAAATTCAAAAAATAACAGATGCTGGTGAGGTTGTGAAGAAAAGGGGACACTTATACACTGCTGGTAGAATACACATTAGTTCAGTCACTGTGAAAAGCAGTTTAATGATTTCTCAAAGAAATTAAAACACAGCTACCGTTTGACTGGCAATCCCATCACTGGGTATATACCCAAAGGAATATAAATCGTTCTACCATAAAGACACATGCACTCTTACATTTGTAGCAGCACTATTTACAATAGCAAAGGCATGGAACCAAACCACATGTCCAACGTAGATTAACTGGATTAAGAAATTGTGGTACATATATGTCATAGAATCCTGCACAGCCATAAAAAGAATGAAAACATGTCTTTGCAGCAACATCGATATAGCTGGAGGCTGTTATGCTAACCTAATTAAAGTAGGAACAGAAAACCAAATACTTCATGCTCTCACTTGCAAATGGAACTAAACATTGAGCATATGTGGATACAAAGAAGAGAACAATAGGAACTAGGGCCTACTCGAAGATGCAGGGTGAGAGAAGGGTGAGAACTGATAAAGTACCTATTGGGTATATGCAGATTACCAGACTAACAAAATTATCTGTACACCAAACCCCTATGATATACAAGTTACCAATATAACAGACTTGCACACATACCTCCCGGACCTAACATAAAAATTGGAAAAAAAATGTAATATTTTCTCTACTTTAGGCATTTGTTTTATTTTAAAAATTGATAGAATAAAATATGCACTTTTTTTTTACTATTAGAGCCTTATAAAATATTGATCCTTTTAGAAATAAGATATAATTGTTTATTTTCATTACCTTTTGATCTCTAGTGACATCATCATAACTTTAATTCTTGCTGCTAGCATTTTCATGGTGTAATTTAAATATTTCTTACAGTCAGCCATTCTGTAGACTTTATTGAAGCTACAGTTCTTTAAAAGTAGTAACTGAAGTTATTTCTGTTATGATTGTATTTTTACCCCATGATCTGGGTTTTTAAAAAAATCATACTCAATGACATATAATATAAAAATGTCCACTTTTACCAGCTTTAAGTGTTCAACTTAGTGTCATTAATTACATTTGCAGTATTGTGCAAACACCACCACTATCTATTTCTATAACTTTTTCATCAGCTCAAATTGCCCAAACTAGGCAGCAAATTCCCTTTCCCCTTCTCTCTCAAAACCTGGTAGCTAATATACTTTCTGTCTCCATGAATTTGCTTATTTTAGATATTTCAATGCCCTGCCCAGTGGCTCATGCCTATAATCCCAGCACTTTGAGAGACTGAGACAGGTGAATCGCTTGAGGCTAGGAGTTTGAGACCAGCCCAGACAACATAGTGAGTCTATATGTCTACAAAAGATTTTTTTTTTAATTAGCTGGGCAAGGTGGCACAGGCCTGTGGTCCCAGCTATTTAAGGGAGTGAGGTGGGTGGATAATTTGAGCCCAGGAGGTTGAGGCTGAAAGTAAGCCATAATCTTAGTACTGAACTTTAGTCTAGGTGAGAGAGTGAGACTCTTTCTCAAAAAAAAAAAAAAAAATGTTATATAAGTGGAATCATAACAATTTCTCCTTTCTGTCTGCCTGATTTTATTTGAGATGTCTTTAAGGTGCATACATATTGTAGCTTGCATCAGTACTTCCTTATGTCTCAATAACGGGAGTTTGTTTTTAATTGAGAAATTTAATAAGACCATGTTAACTTTGAAAACAATTGTTGTTGCCTTATTGATAATAAGTACTTTTTTTTTTTGCTTTTTTTTTCCTATTGCCTTGAGCAAAAGATGATAAGTACTTTATTCTTTATTTATTGTGGTTTTTCTTCTGCTGTAGGGTTATTGAAAATTGTTATTTTTATTGATGTTCTCTTTTGCATGTATTGCGTTAAGGATTCTCTAAGTTTATTTTTCATATTCACCTCTGCATCTTTGATATCGCCACTCTTTTGTCCTTTACTGGCTACTGTCCTTACTAATAATCTTGTATTATGATGGCATTTTTTAGCCTGACATTGCTTCAATTACTTCTTCGAATCTTGCCAAAAGAGAGATGTTCGTAAGACTACCTTACTGAAGAAACAATTACTATGTTAAAGACTCTATTAAAATTTTTATCTTTACATAGCTTTTGAAGCTACAGGAAAATCAATTATATATTATGTGGATTTTTTTCCAATTAGCATTTCTCATTCACTAAGGCTTCCATATCTTTCTAAATGCTACTGCTGATTTGTTCACATAGAAGCCTCCTCATCATCCTGCAAGATGCACTTGGATATCTTTCACTGTCTTTTTGAAGATACCATCAGTTTTCCTCTCCTACCCTCAGGCATGAGTTTTGTATCACTTACATTTATACTTTATAATGAAAATATTGATTTGGCCCAAGTAAGACATTCAATACATTCTTAATGAGTGGATCAATGAAGATTCTTGCAAACAAAATCCAGGGAAATCCTCGAGTTGCATAGTGGATTGTGTATTTCTCTTATATTCATTTGCCTAATGACTTTATTAAGCTCCTGTCAACAAGCAGAAATAAATTTAATCTTAGCAAGTTTTAAGTGATAGATAAAAGCATCCTAATTTATGCAAAAGGTTCATTGTACTTCAGTCCCAAGAGTGGTACAAAATCCTGTTTCTCTGCTTTTGTGGAAAACATTAGTTCTGATGTCTAAATAGCCTTTCCCAAATCACTTGCTGAAAGTGTGACTTTGAAAAAATCATATAGTCTTTCTCATTTCTGTTTTCTCTTTGGAAAAAAAAAAAGAAATATTTCTATACCTTATTGGGATTAAAATGTAGCATCGATATTATATTTACTGGATTTTTTGAAATGCAGGAATTCCTTGTATATTTTAGATATAAGATGTTTGATGGCTTGTGAAATTGTATGTATCTTCTCAGCCTGATATTTTTTGTTCCTTTCGTAATATTTTATATTTTCTTTCTAATACTTACTGTTCATATCTCTTATAGAATCTTTCGTTATTTATTTCTCTTCCTTTCAGAGTACTACCTCTAATTGTGCTTTGCATTACAAAAACAGATCTTTGTTCATTAAACATAGTAAGGCCTTGTGTGTCTGATAATATATGTATTGACTTTCACATTTAAATAAAAGTTTGACATACAAAAAACTAGGTTTAAAATTAATTTTTGTTATTATTTTAGAAGTATTTCTCATTTCTCTTCTCATATTTAATGAGTAACTCAGTCAAATTAGCAATAGGTATTTTCAAAGTTACTATTGAATGTTTGATGCCAATAACATTCTTACTCCTCTGAAGGCTACACACTTACTGGAAACTTTTTACAGTTTAGTTTTTAAAATGTCCATCTTAAGAGTATAGTTGTTCATTTTTCTCATTTATCCTGTTTGCCACTCTTTGAACTCTTTGAATGGGAGGACTTTCATCTTTTGTTAGTTCTGGAATTAATGTGCCTTTTTTAAATTCAAATATTTCTATCTTTTTTCTCTCTCTTATTTGACTATTAGTTTATTTTCTTAAATTTGGCCTTCTTAGTATTTTATATCACTTAAGCATTTTCTCTTTAAGTATTTTCCCTAGCTTTACTACTTTCTTCAGCCTATAAAAGTGTTGGTGAACTTGCCTTTCAGCTTGCTGTTTGTCTTTAATCATTTCAGTTTTGCTGATTATGTTTTTTCTTTTATTCTTTTGTTAAAAAAATTAATGATTGGCCGGGCGCGGTGGCTCACGCCTGTAATCCCAGCACTTTGGGAGGCCGAGGCGGGTGGATCACGAGGTCAAGGGATCGAGACCATCCTGGTCAACATGGTGAAACCCCGTCTCTACTAAAAAAAAAAATACAAAAAAATTAGCTGGGTGTGGTGGCGCACGCCTGTAGTCCCAGCTACTCGGGAGGCTGAGGCAGGAGAATTACTTGAACCCGGACGGTGGAGGTTGCAGTGAACGGAGGTCGCGCCATTGCACTCCAGCCTGGCGCCTGGTGACGGAGTGAGACTCTGTCTCAAAAAAAAAAAAAAAAAAAAAAAAAATTAATGATTAAAAGTAGAGACAAAATATAATATAACATACATATGATACATACACATGCATGTGTATATCCATAAATGTGATGTTATTATATCAGTTTATTGTTTCTAATATACACACACATATAATTTTTATTTATATTTTAAGGTACCAATATCCTTCCTTAAATTTTCAAGACTGCTTACAAGATTGAAAAGATATTCTTAAAAAAATCCTGTAATATTTTTGGATGAGATCTTGTCTATTTTTATGGTTTTGCTCTTGCAATTTGTAGTTGCTACATATTTTCTTTTGGAAATATTCTAACATAATATTATCACCACTATAGCATTGTTACCTTGTGTCAAAGTTTGAATCCTAATAAACAGGAGCACAACCCAAAATTATTTGTTAAAAGCAAAAAGATTTTAAAAATTTTATCTAGAATCATCCGACATTTTGTTCTTTCCTTAATCTTGTTGAAATGCAGGAATTCCTTCTATCACCATCACAAGTGATAGAAGAGTAGGAATTTTTGTATGTTGTACAAAGGTTGAAGTGAAGTCACCTGGTACTTGCACAAAATTAGCATAATGTGAGGCTGAAGTTCTGTTTGTGACTGTCATAGGGAGGAAAATATAAAGCAGGGGGCCAACTCTGTATGCAAATTATTCTGAGAATATTTCATGTTTTAAAGAAAAACAAATTTATCTCCCTAAGATATCACATATGCATCAGATGTAACTCTGAACAATTCAGAGAAGCCAGAGTGAAAGTGTTCTGGTCATCATCCCACGTATGATAGAATAAATTAGCTGTCAAGCCACTAACCATCAGGAGAAAACAAGACTAAGAAGACAGGTGAAAAACAGGTAAGTCCTACCTAATCGCTGTTCTCCCCCTACACAATGTAAATGCTACCACTGCCACCCCCTCCAGGACCTAAAAAGAATTTACTTATAATAGTTTGGAGAAGAATATTTCATTTGGTAGGTTCTGATACTTTGAAAAGGATCAGGGAGGACATCATGAAAAGCTAGGTGCCATATTCATAAACCAATCCTGGAGGGCTGGAGATGCAATGACTTATTATAATACCACTCTTACAAATAAACCTGCTAAAGCTATCACAGGACAGAAGTCTGGGAGAGCCCAAGGAAAACACTTACTGTCTTTAAAAAAGAAAAAGTCATTACACTTAATACTTTCATGTATGTTATCAGTCAAATCTTTCAAAGAGAGTAAGTATCCAGTCCTTACAAATAGATACAGTCAATAAGAAAGTGGTGCCTTGGTGGCACGCATTTTGGTTTACAATGTTGAATAAATAGTGGCCTTTTTATTTTTAGAAATATATAAATTTAGTTAAAGTAGTTACAAATGCAGGCTAAATTGGCAACTTTAATTGTATGTGGTTTTCTAGAAATAAATATTAAAATCTATAAATAAAAACCATCATCACAGGCAGGAGATTTACCTCCAATTTTCCTCCAAATTTACCTTTAAATTTTCCTCATGTTCCTTTATAATCCTTGTTTCCTGTCTTTTCCTATCTCCTTCATCTTTAAGAAACCACCAGTCTGCTTTCTGTCACCATAGATTCGTTTGCAGTTTTAGAATTTTATGAAAATGAAGTCATAGAATATGTTATTTTTTTGTCAGTCTTCTTTCATTCAGCATAGTTAGTTATGCTGAAATTCATTCCTGTTATATTGTGTATCAATTTCTTATTGCCAAGTGGCATTCCATTGTATGAGTATAATTTATTCATTTGTTCTTTTGATTGACATTTGGGTTGTTTCCACTGATTGACTATTGCAAATAAAGCTACTAAAACGTTTCATGTACAAACATGCATATAAACCTTCTCAAGATAATAAGCTGGGGCAATAGCAGGACTCCCTTGTTTGCTTCCCTTCTCTAAGGAATTCTTTCTTGATGTCTAGATCTCAAAAATCATTTCTTTATATATTTTGTCATTGTTTCATAAAATCAAAGAGTAAATCTGATCTCTTTTACTCTATTTTTTTTTCTGAAGTGAAGCAAGCTCCTAAAAGATCTCTCTCTCTCTCTCTGTCTGTCTGTCTCTCTCTCTCTCTCTCTCTCTATTTCAGATGATATATTTTTCAAAGAGGCAGACAGCAGGACCTTGTTCCAGAACACACTAGTGCTCTTCATGGTGATTCTTCTATTGGTTGTCACCATCAATTCTATGATATGCTATCACAGATTCTTATAATAGAGTCCACTAGGTTGTTGGACTAAAAAGGCAGTGTGCTTGCATTTCAGCCTGGACCTGCTACAAAGTGCTTTCCTCTTTCTCAAAGAGTGCAGCCTTCCTTCTCACTCAGTAACTGGGTTGAAGCAGAATTCCCACTAATGTAATTACTGGGAACAATTTTTGTAAGACCTACCAAAAATTGTTCTCCCTACTTAGAGGAGAGAAACTTGAGATGGAGAAACATCTGAGATGGAAGGAAATTTGAGTTGGGGGGTAAATATGTGATGGAATAATTGCTTTTATTTGAAGGGGAATAAAAACCTTGAGAATGCTATAATTTGGCTTTTATTTGGAGGGAAGTTTTCAGCATGCCCAAGCCCTTGGCACTCTAAAAACTTCAGAGCTTCCAAATCGTTTTAGGGTTATCTATCATTCTCTGGAGCACTTACATCTTGTCACCACCTTTAATATTCTTAACATATGTAGACCATCTGGTCCAAATAATACAACGTAATGAAAGTGGTAGACTACTAGGTTAGTCTATGGACTGAACAGCTGGTGCATTTCCTATGGAACTGTATTATGGAAGATGAGAGAGTTAACATAGCTCTGAGGCAGTATTATAAATAGACATTGCTGTCTGTCTCATGTGAGTTTGAAGTGATTTTGTTTCTTCTTTCTCATAGACAAGAAAAACATTAGGACTTCTACTTGGCTCAGTTTGTGTAGTACCCTATCATCTTCCAGCATCTGACTTGCAGGGGCCAGAAGAGTGAATTAAATGGCAATACAACTAAATGTTTACCATCACTATACCCTGTGAGTCTTTAAGGATAGTGACATGCAGAGCCATTACCCTGGAGGTAATCTCCTCTTTTGGACAGTGGCTTGGGTGGTTTCAGTGACTTCAACCTGGTTTTTCCCACTGTGTTAGCTCTTTATTCACAGATAGGAAAACTGACATGGTGGTTGTATGAAACATATGAATATGTCTGTACCAGTTATCTTCTGGGAGACCAAGAAAATGACCACTGAGTCATTCTATCAACCTACTGTGCTCATCATGAGCCAGGTCAGAGATGGTTATCACTTTATTACTAGACCCATATGTTACTGCTACGTGGAATGCAGAACAGAACAGAGCAATGGTACCCTAAGGAGGTCATAGATTTGTGATTTCATAAATCTATGTTTTCCATTGGTGATTACGGTAACATAATTCCCAGAACCTGTGAATATGTTGTTACATGGCAATAAGAACTAGGAATTAAGTTTGCTGATAAAATTAAGCTTGCTAATCAACCAGTCTTGCAATGGAGAAATTATCTTGAAATACCTAGTTGAGCTCTTTGTAATTAAAAGGTAGTATAAAATAGAGAGGGTGAACCAGTGTTAAGGAAGAAGATACAACAATGTTAAGGAGCAAGGTCATAGTAATTTGCTGTGAAAATTTAACCATGTGTTGCTGGGTTTAAAGGTAAAATGAACCAAGAAATATCACATGGTGGCCTCTAGAACCTGAAAAGGGTGAGGAAATGGATTCTCCCTGAAGCCTTCAAAAATAAACACAGCCCTGCTCTAGCCTTGATTTTGAGCCCAGTGAGACCAATTTCAGTCTTCTTACCTCTAGAACTGCAAGATAATAAATTCATTTTGTTTTAAACCATGAAATATTTTGTTAATTTGCTGCAGCAACCATAGGAAACTAATTACTCTTCTAATTGGGACCATGATAATGTTTCATATCCTATGTAATAATATCCAGTTGAGAGCCCTCTAGCCTGCAGTCCTTAAAATGTCCAAATGCCTGTAATCCCTGAACTCTGGGAGGCCAAAGTGGGAGTATCACTTGAGCCCAGAAGTTCGAGACCAGCCTGGACAAGATCCAAAATTTAAAGCAAGATCTCAAATTTAAATCGTTAGCCATGCAGAGTGATGCATGCCTATAATCCCAGGTACTGAGGAGACCAAGGCAGGAGGATTGCTGGAGTCCTGAAGTTTAAGGCTACAGTAAACTATGATAATGTCACTGCACTTCAGCCTGGGTGACAGGGCAAGATTGTGATTTTTTGATTTTGGATTTTTTTTTTTAAGTGTGAGTATTTACCTTTCTTTACTTATAGATACTCTTCTAAAAGCCTTATTTCCATATGGGAATATGGGACATAATTATGTGGATTATTTCCATATTCATTCGCTCTGACATTGTAGAATCCCTTCTCCTGGGGGAGTTGAACTCCCTTTTAGTAGCTGGGTTCTGAGTCTGAAAATTGCCTTAAGTTTAAACATTGAAGACGTTGTGGTTGTTTTTAATTGTGGAAGTTACAATTAACCTCTTGACTATCTATCCTGGATTTTTTCCTATAGATAGAGCACTGCCTTTATTGAATGCTGATCATTCTTGTCCTAGGGTTGCTATATTTTTAAACCATCCTGAGAACTCTTTGCAGGTCAAGCACCCCTGGATGTCAATCAGATTCTTCTACTCATTAAAATAATTTTACTCACCTTCCTTCTGACGATTAATCACCACCTCTTGACCTCTATGATTTCATAAATCTACTTTTTCCATTGCTATCAGAATATCCAATTCAGTAACAGCATCTCGTATCTTCAGCCCTCACGTATAGAGCAGAGCCACTAATGAGTGTGTGGGTGATGCTGGTGCCTGTTTCAGTTGTGATTTACTAATTATTTTGGTAGCAATTTTGTCCTTCAGGCCCTACCATGAAACATAGTCTATTGATTAGTTTTCTAGTCTTCTGTAGCATTCCACTTTCCTGAATTGTTTAATCACTTCTACTCTCTGCCATGGTAGTTTTGACAAATCTCTGTCACTTTGTGTAGATAATCAGTATCTCCAAGCTTTCAAAAGCCAGCTGATAGTATCTTTGTATTGACCCCTGGAATTTTGTCATCACATTAAATTCTGTCATTGGGTGTGCTTTCATGTTGTGAAACTCTCTGTCTTAGTCAATTTGTGCCGCTATAATGAAGTACCATATTGTGGGTAGTTTATAAACAGCAGAAATTTATTTCTCACAGTTCTGAAGGCTGAAAGTCAGAGATCAGGCTGCCAACCTTGTTAGGTTTGGGAGAGGACCTTCTTTCAGGTTACAAATTGCTAGTGTTATGTTATATCCTTACATGACAGAAAGACAGCAAGCTAGCTCTCTGTCCTCTTATTAGGTCACTAATCAGATTTATGAGGCCCCATCCTCCTGACCTGATTACTTTCAACATGCCTCATCTCCAAATATCATTGCACTGGACTGAAATTTCAGCATTTGGACTGGGGAGAAAATACATATGGGTCCAATGTACTTTCCTTTATCCAACTTTATGTTCTGCTTTACCCCCAATACTCCTGTTATTCTGGCCATCTCAGAATCTCGAGGCTATAAAAGTAGTCTCAAGATACTACTTATCAATGTTAACTGGTTCTGCAATGTGTTCCTGGTACAGTTACTTTGATCTAGCAATTCCACAGCAGGGTGATAGTGTAATTTAACTGTAGTTAATGGCCCGGTGGCCAGAAGGAGAGATGAGGGCAAGGGGGGACATCTGTTATCTTGAAATGCAGAAGTTTCTGCATTATCTTCAATCAAGAGAGAAGCCCTACATTTTTATAGGGAAGAGTGGACCACATTTGCAGGCCCAGAGGGTACAGGAAATTCAGGGATTCAATAATTCCAAGGGTACAACCTAGGTTTCCCCATCCCAAATCTCAGAATCACACTTAGCATTAGGACCCTGACATTTTTATAGTTGGCCTGCTTGTTTTGATGATTCAACCTTCTTCCCAGCTCTGTTATACCTATACTCCTGATCCTTCCTTTTTTTTCTGCCCTGTAAATACAATAGATGAAAGTTTCTATATGACTTACCAAGGAAACCCCCAGGCTTTCACATTTGGCTTCTAAATCTCGATTAATCACACTGTATTTTTTATTGTTTTCCTTCAGTGCTTGGACAGCTCACAGCTAGAGCCATCTGTCCTTTTAGATCTTACAATGAACACTTTCCCAATTGTTCAAACACCTGAGACATCCCACCCCCTCAGGTACTCTTTTCCACTTCTATCAATGCAATTTAGCAGCAATGAAAATATTAGCAGTTACCCTACTACTAGATGGCCTGAACTATAGTGTTCTACCTTGACCTGGTGACGGGATCCTCACTGCCAGTTTTTACAGGTGCTCCAGTTCCAAAGTCACACTTTGGGGTCTTGTTCCTATAACCATGCCTGTCTCAGTATCTCTTAGGTGTGGTTACCTGGGAAACACGTTCTGAAGTAGTGTTTGACATTCAGATCCAGTTAGTCCAAAGCTATCTGGAGTAACACCTGTAAGAAACAGAAATATTAGGACCCAAGATCAGGCAGAGGGCGAAGCTTGACTGTGATACAAATACAATGGGATCCTCTACTGAGAAAGTGTGAGTCTCTGAAGCTTTGATGTCTCCCAGAGACCTCTGAATTGAACCACTGTGGCTGGTCCTTTGTATTGACATAGCAACTGTGGGCTATCCTGCGGAAGGTTTTGTGACTTTGGGTGAAGGATCCCCCTTGGCTGTGGAAATAGTAGCAACAATCAGATCTATGGAGTCTGCAGCCAACAGTCCTAACATCTGGATGCTGAATGTTTCCATCTTTGAATGGGAGGCTTGGACTGTGTCCATAATACCCACTATAAATATAAATCTCATTTTTCTCTTGTTCCACAACAAATGCAAATCTTATTTTTATTGTCTATTTACTATATTATTCAGTTTCTGTGAGTGATGTTGAGATGCCTGTGCCATTCAGTGGAATTTTCTATGTCTACTGAATCAATTTGAGAAATGCAAATCCATCATTAAATATATTCTAAAGTATGGCAGCTTCCATTCTTAGCTCTATCACTGTTAAGCATAAATAATGCTGATAATAAGCATTATTTTCAAACCAAACTATTCTACATCTAGTGGTCTTATTATTTGTCCACATGATTCTATTTTTATTCCAGCTATCTCTCTATAGTAATCTAATTGCTTATATTTATATATGTTTAAGACACCTAACTGTAGTTTACAGCTGAGGCACTGACAGCATCTTATTTCTGAACAATAAAAACTTAAATTATTAAATCACTAAGGCAATAAATTACAAAGAGTGAAATAAACCTAAACAAACAGAATATTTCTGAAATAAAAATAATTGATCAACATTAATCAGAAAATGAAGTTTTTCCGTGATTAATTCTGTCTGGTAGGAAGAAGGATAATAAATTACACCACACAGAGCACATTTGGGCAACCACTTTGTTTCCCAAGCTGTAAAAATGATAGTGCTTGTACAGCTGAGGCACTTGACAGTATATCTCATTTTTGAACCATAAAAATTTGGGATATTTAATTGAATTTGTAGAGATCATTATTCACCAGGTTATCTTTATCAACATGGTTAGGCTACTGTAAACCTCACTAAATATTTTAACAAAGTAAATTTGATATAGGGATTTGTAACATCAGAATTTGAGAGATGGAAGAACACAAAAAGAGCACTGAGATAACCCAGAAATAATAACTGTACAAATTAGCCTCTATTCCTAAGACTGAGGAAACAAAGGTGAGATTTCAGTTTATCAAAATTAAGGGACTTGGACTCAGGTCTCTTAGCAGAACAATTCAACTGATGCTAGTATCTCTTATGAGATTCAGTAGTAAGGCTGGTTTGGGGGAGCACTGTTGAGATGAAGCGTCATTGCTGAAGTGAGTCTGACAGAAACTTCAAGCATATAGTATGGCAGAAGTCATTCTCCCTCCTCCTACCTTCCAGTTTCCCACTGTGACAGGTTTTAGTAAATACTACCTGGAAGTCATCTGGTAAAGACAGCTGTAATCTGCACAGTCCCAGTGTCATCATCAAAAAGCAGAATATAAAGGGGATCTATATGGAGCATAGAGAAACTAGCTTATAATTGGGCCAGGATTGCATGAAACCTAATCTGATAAAGTATACACCCATACTCTATAATATTCAAGACATAATTCAAATGAGCATCACCATTAGTCTTGGCAGGGCACTAAGTTTACATTCTCTTGTAAGGGTTATTCTCTTACATTTCACTTCATCTCAGGCTTCTCTAATATCTTTCAGGGTGGATCACTTTGCTTCATTGATATTTTTGCTGTAACACAAAGCATGGCTTTATAATTCCCAAGAGGTTAATTTGTCTTGGTATCTGTACTCGCCGTCTCAAAGTGTAGATGCATAATTTAAGTATATTGTATCTTTGACATCAGCTTTATTCTTTGTCTATGTGCCTTTTAGTAAAACAAATGTTGATCATTTGAGCCTGCATTGTTCAACAGCTACAAAGATTAATGTAAGTCATATATTACACTTCAAACTATGCAAAACATGAGATTTGTACAAATAAATATACACTCTTTAGTTTTCTTAAAAAGCATTTTTGCTGATGGAGAAACACTTTAAATGGAGTGCATGTTTTTGGAGAAAACAATTTCATCTTCACGTTTTTAAACTATACCTCTCAAAATGCAGGAAATCTTTAAAAGTACATATTCTACAGAAGTAGCATATTATGAATAAGAAGTTTACAAACACAGAGACTCTTTGAACTTTTTCTGGTTCAGCAGGTTGCCTGATTTGGAAAATAAATAATAAAATGAAAAATAAAAGTAAGAGAAAAGAGTTTTCATCCACGTACAGCAATACATTTCAAAGAAATGCAGCATATATTGATAGAGATTGTGATGTTTGAAAAGGAGACATCTCATTCAGAAATCCTTGATAATTACAAATAACTATTTTTCTATTGAGATCCCTAGACTTTTCTTTTTCTGACTTGCTAGCCTCATTTTTCAATGCTTTAATATAATTTCTAAAGTCAAAATGAATCTTGATAATCCTAAATGTGTATCTAAAGAATTAGAGCAAATATAAGGTGCCTTTAAAATATGGCTGCATTTCTTCTTGTAAATAACCAATCTTCCTAGATTAGCAAACAATAAAAAGAGGGGGCTCAGAATGGACATTGACATTAATATTTTTCCTATAGGAGCTTCTTCTAGAAATTTATCTGAAAATTGTTTATTTAACATAGTCAAGATCTTTAACATGACATGCTCAATTCTAAGAGTTTGTTCCTTTATCGTCTTATCTCCTGGTGAATTGTCAGTTGTATAATGCAATACTGTGACGTTTTACAGGAAGTGCCATTTCTACCAGGTCTCTCTCTCTCTGTCTTTCTCATTCTTATTATGAACAGTAAGAAGAAACTTCTGTGTTATCTTCTGCATGTTATCTGAAGAAAAACATAGGTAAAGAAAACTACTGAAAAAAATGTATAAATAAATTAAATGTAAAGTGGGTACATATAAAAGAAGTTGACTTTAACAATTTATTTTTAATTGGAGATATTTACTTTCAAATGCAACATATATATTTATGCATTTCTGGTAAACTGAGTTTTCTTGTTTATTAACAGGAAATACTAAAATGTACTGGGTAACTGTTATGATTATAGAACTTTATACACAATGACTTTTTGAAAGTATGAAAAAACTATATTTGCAGATTCAGAATTTCAGACAACTTAAAATGCAGGAGAAGACTTATATTTAGAATAGTATGGGTATGTGGGGTCAGGCTAAGTCAGCACTTTTGGAGCACCTGAACTCATTTCATTCACACAGTCATTTAGGAAGACAAATCTGTAAAAGAACAAATGTGTTCAACTCTACAACAAATATTAAGTTATTTAGTCCTTAGAATTGAATGTGGATTATTGTTTTAGAGAAATCACCTGAAATAAAATATTGAAGTGTACCAAGGAACAAACAAATGACTATAAATATAGACATTATAAACAAAAGATTCTCCTAAAGAAAGAAAAAAGTGAAAGGAGGAGAAGCAAAAGAAAAATAGATTCTATAGAGTTAAACACACTGTTCAAAATGGGAAGTTTTAGACCCAACCTACCAAGAACTTAAGAGAGTCATCTGACCCATAATTTGAAAGAATTTTCACAGAAAGTGAAATCATGACTTAGCTGGAAGATGCATTAAGAATCTGCATTCAAAATAAATACTTTTCCACTTTGGGAGGCCAAGGCAGGTGGATCACTTGAGGTCATGAGTTTGAGACAAGCCTGGACAACATGGCAAAACCCCATCTCTACTAAAAATACAAAAATTAGCCAGCTGTGGTGGCATACACCTGTAGTCCCAGCTACTTGGGAGGCTGAGACAGAAGAATTGCTTGAATCCGAGAGGCAGAGATTGCAGTGAGCCAAGATCGTGCCACTGCACTCCAGCCTGGGTGACAGAGCAACACTCTGTCTCAAAATAAATATGTAAATAAATAAATATCTCCTCTAAACACCACCCTCTCTTACATTCCTTATTCTCTTCTGAGTAATCTGTCAGCTATGGAAATAAACAAAGACTCCCCCACATCATAACAAGCAGAGCATATTGACACACAGCTTGTTATAGCAAGGAATCTTCCACCATAATTTTTATTTGGCAGAAGCACAAAGGCAGTCAGAGAATTCAGAAATCCCTGTAATAGGAAATAGAAAAAGCATCAGATATGGCTCTATTTGAAGTTGTTGGCATGAGGAGTCTGGAGGCAAGCTAACTAGAAGAGGGGCATCCTGTGTGATTTGTTAGGGAAATGTGTTTGGCTTTCTTTTGCTTGGTCTTAGATTGAAATCAGGAACACAAATTAGGGAAGCTGGTAGTTACTCCTGGCTGATCTGGATTAATTGCTGCAGAGGTTATGACTCATAATTTTATTTTTATATATAGTCGAGCCATTGTTTATTTTTATATTCTGTCTCTCACAGTCCAGTCTTTATCACCAGGAAAAATGGAAGGCTCATTTCTGAATAAATTGAATCAATTCCATGGGATATTGATACTAAGAATAAATGTCATATATTGCAATTAGTGAAACTGACATCTCAATACTTAAAGTGTCTGACTTCCTATTCTGAAGATTTGAAGGGAAGTTTTCTATAATGAGCTGAAGAAAGCAGCATCAATACCTAGTTGTTTTTAACTAAGAATAAAAAAGATGTGATTTTTTGGCATAATAAAAAAAGCTAGTAGCTAGGCATAGAAAATCCAATATGAAGTGCAGGAAAATAATAAATTCTATATTTTTCTTAAAATGTTTAACAGAAAACTCAGGAAATAGAAACAACAAAAAAATCTTTAAAAATTTGTAATTAATATAATCAGAAGGATCAAAACTATATTCCATTCTTAAGGGTGCAAGAAAAGCATGGAAAAAACTCACACAAGTTAAAAAATGGACTAGATCCAACAGAATAATACAAAAGTAAGATGGAAGAAATCAGTCATACCCTAGATTCAAATCAACAGGAGAGTGAAAGAGAACAATTTTTAAAAAGTAGCTTAATTTAATAATTGACTAGTTTAAGTCTCCCATCCTCCAACACAATTTATATATATTATCTATATAGTATGTAATTTATATATAATATGATATATTACATATATTATATTATGATATATTATATATTATATATGACATGCTCATATATAACATGATTTGTCTTCCTCATATATAATACAGATTTGTCTTCCTGAATGACTGTATGAATGAAATGAGTTCAGGTGCTCCAAAAGTGCTCACTTAGCCTGATCCCACATACCCATACTACCCTAAATACAATAATATATTACATATATTATATATAATTTATATATAATATATTATGTATAACTTAATATGTATATATATTTAGAGAGAAAACTTTCATAAAGGTACAACAAAATCTCCTGGAACAGTAACTCATGGACTTTTATTGCAAACGATCTATCAAGAACTAACCAAATTTAATGTAAAAACACAAACCTACATGTAAACTTTGGATATTAAATATATGTAAATGATTAAATATTAATTTTTTTAAAAATATATACATCATCAAGCACATGTGATGCTAAAAGAAAATTGAGCAATTTCTCTAAAATGCTGAGAGCACAATAGAGACATCATAGAACAATGAAGAATTCTAGTAATTTTGCTTTCCACCACACTGGACAAAAGCTACTCCAGCAAAGTATAAAGTGATATCAAGGGGTAGAAAGTAATGGAGTCCAGGAAACCATGGGTCTATCATAACAGGATAGTGACCGCCAAACCGTGCTGGCAGTAGTGCAGTGGGTTGAAAGAACATTGGGTTCCATTGGGATCAGAAAGTTTGAAGCTTTAGCAGTGACGCCTCAAGGATTACTCAATTTGAATGCACAATGAAGGTGTTCTATGTAGCTGAAAATATGATGAAAGCACATTACTGTGATGTAACTAAGGTGAAATGAAGGCATTTAAAAACTTCATGATTAAAAATATATAACAGATAAGTTTTACATGAAGTTTAAATAAATCAAAATGCTGAATAATAGATTGTAAGACTATAATATGTTCACAATATTTTCCTTTGGCCCAAGTGATGAAGGATGTAATTTAATTTTAATTCATTCTGTGATTCTACAGAAAACAGCATGTTGATTGAAAAAGAATAATATAGATGTTTATCTTGTGTGATGGTTAATACTGAGTGTCAACTTGATTGGATTGAAGGATGCAAAGTATTGATCATGGATGTGTCTGTGAGGGTGTTGCCAAAGGAGATTAACATTTGAGTCAGTGGACTGGGAATGGCAGACCCACCCCTCAATCTGGGTGGGCACCATTTAATCAGGTGCAAGCATGGCCAGAATAACAGCAGGCAGAAGAATGTGGAAAGACATGACTGGCTTAGCCTGCTAGCCTACATCTTTCTCTCATGCTAGATGCTGCCTGCCCTTGAACATGGGACTCCACGTTCTTCAGCTTTGGGACTTGGACTGGCTTTTTTGCTCCTCAGCTTGCAGATGGCCTATTGTGAAACCTCACCTTGTGATTGCGTGAGTCAAAACTCCTTAATAAACTCCTCTTTATATGTACATCTGTCCTATTAGTTCTGTCTCTCTAGAGAACCCTGACTAATACAATCTTGACTCTCAGTTTTAAAACTTAACCCATAGAATCACAGAAATCTTTGTAAATGTTACAGAGCTAAATGGTAGCATCTTAAATAATGTTGAAGTAAAAAGAACATAGTTTATATAAAATGAGACATAGAATTGGAGATGACCATAATGAAAACAATGTTAATGGTATTACTACTATTACAAGTGTTAGATGATCATTGACTAAAGTTGATTAAACAAGTTGATGCAATTAAACAAGTTGATGCAATAGAACATGATGGCAGGGGAGAGAGGAGTGGAAAGCAAATATCCACTACAGAATGGGCTAGTCGCAATATTAGCTTCTGAACATACAAGGATAAAGAAAACAGAGTTGCAGTATGCATAAAATTGATGTTTTTGTGATGATTATAGACAAAAAATACTTAACATAATAACTAATATGAAGAAAACAATGACAAGCTATGGGAAGATTAAGCAGAGGGACATATGTGCAGGAAGAGATAGGAAAAACTTCCCTCAAAATTTTATTTGATGTTGACAAATGCAGGAGGCAGATAACGGGGATTGTTCCTAGAGAATCTCTGACATACCTATGCATGGGAGAATGGGGTGGAGCCACCGGAAGTTCACACCTTATACAGAGGGGAGAGGAGCCAGGCCTCTTCAGCACGTGTGTGGTGACCTGGAACTCAATCAGTGATGCGAGGGCCTGTTAGCAGGACCCCCTCTTGCTTTTCGGAGAGATTTCTTTTTCCTTTTTACCCAATGAATTCCACTGTACTCACCCTTCAGTGTGTCCAAGTGCCTAATTTTTCCTGGTCGTGTGACAAGAACCCAGTTTTAGCTGAACTAAGAAGCAAACATTCTGCAACATTTTGGTGGCTTGTATGGAGATTGAGGAAGGAAGAGTAAGATGAGAACCAAAAAAAGGCTTTTCTCTTTCACTTCTAAGCCTTTTTGTTCTCAGACTTCTTCTTCTGTAAAGGAAAATGCACACCACACCAGCCTAATGGCCGCAGGCACATATGGGATGGATGGGTGAATGGCAGCTACCCTCCCTCCTCTTCTCCTGGCTGGGGCTGGAGTGCATGACCCAAGGACACTGAGTGGCAGGCCGGCCAGCATTCTCCGCCATGCATCCATGGAGTCTCCCCTTTCCCTGGCGAAAAGGTCCAGGTCCATCAGACAGCTATGAAGTTTCTCTCCCTGCTGGAGGAATCCTTTTGCAGAAGAGGTTCTTTCCCAGGAATTTTTTTCTTTCCTCCGCCCTGTCAGCATTTAACACAGCCCTGTGTTTAAGCTGTTTTTTTTTTTTTTTCCCTTTCTCTACAAGTTTAGGAGTTAACTTTTATTTGAGTGTTTTTTTTTTCATTTGTTTGTTTTTTGTTTTTTCTTTTTAGAAGACATTTTACTAGGCCAGGAATGATAAAGATCACTGTTTATATATACTTTATATAAAATTTTAATTATACAAAAAGATTTGTGAGGTTGGTCTTAAGCTGCAACCAATCTGGTGTGCTTTACATGTCTTCTGTATGGTCAATAGCAAAGTTTCCTGCAGGCCTCCATCTTATTTTATACCCTTGGAAGTATGACCTGTAAACACACGGCAATGCTTTGGTTTACCCTCTGCCATTTTTCAGAGGTGATCCAGGTTAATCCCGGCCTAGGAAATGAATCCTTTCTGTTTGATATCTGTGTGACCTTTGCCGCTTGTTGATTCTCTTCCCCCTCCATGAACCACCTTGTAATTTCCTTTCCCTGAGT
Source organism: Ateles fusciceps (assembly GCA_036589455.1). Lineage (NCBI taxonomy): Eukaryota > Metazoa > Chordata > Mammalia > Primates > Atelidae > Ateles > Ateles fusciceps. The sequence continues at coordinate 7,156,338 of JAZHEH010000174.1, read as the reverse complement.
ACCTGGGAGGTCACCTTTAGTACAGTTTGAAAGCCAGAAATACTGGCAGCTTTGCACAGCTAAAGTCAGTTAACAACAGATTTAAAAGGATTTTTCTTAAAAAGTGCTCAGCTTAATTAAAACAATATTCAAGTCATAGATATATTTAAAAGGCCTTTATGTTTTTCTCTTCCTGGATCTTGTTTTGCTGAAAAAGGTTTTTTTTTTCTCAGTTGACTGAATTATTTTTCTTCATTTTGCCTTTCCAGTATTAATGCATGCATGAAAGGGGAGAGATTTCTGTTTTCCTCATGGAGCCCCAGGAATTGAAGGTGGATACATCCCTCTCAAAATCTTTTATGCATTCCAGCTGTACCTGTATATTAGTCCCTAAAAATTGCATATTTTCCTAGCCTTGCTCTTTTTTTCTTTTAATTTTTATTTTTTTAATTGCATTTTAGGTTTTGGGGTACATGTGAAGAACATGCAAGATTGTTGCATAGGTACACACATGGCAGTGTGATTTGCTGCCTTCCTCCCCCATCACCTATATTTGGTATTTCTCCCCCATGCTATCTCTCCCCAACTCCCCCACTCCCCCACTGTCCCCTCCCCTATTTCCCCCTGACAGATCCCAGTGTGTGGTGCTCCCCCTCCCCTGTGTCCATGTGTTCTCATTGTTCAACACCCACCTATGAGTGAGAACATGCGGTGTTTGATTTTCTTTTCTTGTGTCAGTTTGCTGAGAATGATGGTTTCCAGGTTCATCCATGTCCCTACAAAGGACATGAACTCATCGTTTTTGATGGCTGCATAATATTCCATGGTGTATATGTGCCACATTTTCCCTGTCCAGTCTATCATCGATGGGCATTTGGGTTGGTTCCAGGTCTTTGCTATTGTAAATTGTGCCGCAATGAACATTCGTGTGCATGTGTCCTTATAGTAGGATGATTTATAATCCTTTGGATATATACCCAGTAATGGGATTGCTGGGTCAAATGGAATTTCTATTTCTAGGTCCTTGAGGAATCACGACACTGTCTTCCACAATGGTTGAACTAATTTACACTCCCACCAACAGTGTAAAAGTGTTCCTATTTCTCCACATCACTCCAGCATCTGTTGTCTCCAGATTTTTTAATGATCGCCATTCTAACTGGTGTGAGATGATATCTCAATATAGTTTTGATTTGCATTTGTCTAATGACCAGTGATGATGAACATTTTTTCCTATGTTTGTTGGCCTCATGTATGTCTTCTTTTGTAAAGTGTCTGTTCATATCCTTTGCCCACTTTTGAATGGGTTTGTTTTTTTTCTTGTAAATCTGTTTCAGTTCTTTGTAGATTCTGGATATCAGCCCTTTGTCAGATGGGTAGACTGCAAAAATTTTTTCCCATTCTGTTGGTTGCTGATTCACTCTAATGCCTGTTTCTTTTGCTGTGCAGAAGCTCTGGAGTTTGATTAGGTCCCATTTGTCTATTTTGGCTTTTGTTGCCAATGCTTTTGGTGTTTTGGTCATGAAGTCCTTGCCTATGCCTATAGCCTTGCTCTTAAAGGGATCTACTCAAAGGCCAATAATTCAATGAGGAGACTGGTAAATGAAAAACCTATGGCTACTCAGTTTTCTTCTGCCTGACTGTGTAGTTATATATGAGTTGTGTGTGTGATGTCTATAAAAAGAGCTCAAATTAACTTACTTAAAGAAGGCTAAGCACTTGGACCAAATATTCTTTAAAAGGAAAATGAAAGCTATGCTGTCTTTTATTTCACATGACTTTAATCTTTGAGAGATAAAAATAGACTTAAAAGAATATTTTAAAAATTCAGATGGCATCAAAATGTAAAATTTTGCTTGGGGGTAAAGGATTGTTTTTCATTAGATAAGATAAAGCTAAAAGTTTAAACATGTAGTGGAAGGCTTGTAAAAATTTATCTTGCAAAAGAAATTTCATTTGTGATCATATTATCTAAATTCCAAAGGATATTAAATGGCTTCTCCGTAAATTGAGTATTGAAATAAAAGCACAGCAAGCTACAGTTAAGGCAATAAGCTGCTGTTTGGCAAAAATTTGTAGGGGGTTATAAAATGTTTTTGCTTTTTAAACAATTTCTGAGTCATGATTTTGGCAAAATAACTTATTTTAATTTGGAATTGTGTGTCATAACATCAAGTGTTTTAAATCTCTAACATGTAACAGGCTTCCCCAAACCAAACTTCAGTTTCAAAATTCTCTGACACCTGGTTTTTGGATGCTACAGAGGGTCCAAAATTCTCTGACACCTGGTTTTTGGATGCTGCAGAAGAATCCAGAAGAGAGGCAAACAGGATTAGTTGACATGTTTAGGTATATGGGATTGCCAGAATGGGGTTTAATCTTCTTTAGGTTATATTTTAGTGAATACTATTAGTATATGTTCTAAAAGCATATAAGATATCTAGCATTCTAATTTCTGAGTATATGCTATTAACCACAATTAAGGTTGTTATTGTAAACCACAGAGATAACCAAATTTCTTTGTCAATTGTGTTTCTGACTGTAACTACGCTGGACATTTTGTTATTCACATGCAATGGTTGTCTTGTTTTGATCTTCTTAAAAAGATGGTTTACAATTAGCTATGGAACTTTGACAGGTGCTCTCAAATGCAGGTTTCTGATAACTTCAGAGATTGTGAGATTGGAATAAAGGAAAAATTTACAGGACTCATGAAGGTTGAGATGTTCACGAATATCAACCAAAACAAGAGTTAACTGAATGGTGGGGAATAATAGAAAGCTAAAGTAATCTTTTTTACTTTTGCTTGGAATATTGTTGATCCTTGTTTTGTTTTTCAGAGTCAAGGAAACTTATTTTGCACTATTTATAGGTTTTAATAATTGAGTAAGGTATACTTCTGTGAACAAAATTTGGAGCATATTTTTCTCTCTCTCTGCCTGTCTTCTCCAGAATTTGGAAACTAGTTGTGATTATTCTTAATTTATGGCAATACGGTTGTTTCCATCAGTACACTGAGAAACCATTTTCTTTTGCAACAGGGCATAATTTGAAGAATTGGTTGTTTTACCAAGACTGACTGGAAGGATATGTTTCCCATTAAGGAGTTAAGCTCAACCTGCAGAGCCGAAAAAGCCCCTTGGGAAAACTGGCCTCATATCTTGTCTACACAGTCTCCATACAATATTTCTAACCTGCAGTAAGTAAACAATATCACTTTCTGATAGGCATATGAGCTCCAAGTTTATCTGGAGACCTCAAGAAGAGAGGAGTTTACCCAACTCACAGGTATTTGAGTATAACCCATGGCTGGACTCAGCTTTAGAAAATTCTGTCTGAGATTCCTTGTAGAACAGAGTTCCATCAAAGCCAATCTCAAAGGCCCAACAATAAGTTCTTGCTGCACTTTATGCAAATAATCAGGCCAATATGACACTAAAGTCTGCTTTTCAAACATCTCAGTCCTAACATTGTTTTTAACAGAAGTGAGGACTGGAGAGAGAAAAATTATGTTCCAAAACTTATCATACATTTGTCAATAAATTCTATTCTCATCAGTTGTTTTTAAGTTTTTTTTCCTATGTTTTAGATTGACCCTGCTTATTCCTGTGAACAAACCAGCAATCTCTAGCTGCAACTCAGAAGGAAAAAAGGGGATGGATGGTGTAACAATCTTGATAAATATTTTAGTTCTGAGTAATTATCCTGCAAACCTGCCAGGTGATTGGAATAAATAGGATTCCCATTGTCTGGAGATTTCGTCTTTGGAAAGTGAGAGCAAGGGATGTAACCAAAACCAAGCCCTGTGCACCCAAATCTTAGGAAGCATAATTATAGCCACCAGTTATCTAGGTGTATTACAAGACATTTTTTTTCTCTCCCTTGCTGGACGAAAACTCAATTTCACTTCACTCTAACATTTAGTTTATAATAAGGAGACCATGCAACTTTTCCAAGGCACATTTTTGTCCCAAATTCAATTCCAAGGTTTGGATTGAAGCCCCAGGAAAGAAAACTGGATCTGAGGGATCAAGGGCAGAAAACAATGAAAATTAAAGGCACAGCACAGGCAGAAGTGACTTATTTCCTTCAATTAAGCAAAGCTTCCCATTTCATGGATAAAGGTTATGCTAGTATCCATGGCATAAATGAGATCTAGGGAATTCAAAGACTATGGAAAACAGGGGAAATAGGGCATATGTGGATAAAAGCAGATATTCCCTCCCATAGGCTCCCCCTCTTAACATGGGTGAAAGCTGCTATAACCCCCATAGACGGCACTCTGTTGTGGGGACCAGGACTTGGGGGTACAAGGAAGGAAAGATGATGTCTCACTTTATCTTTCTCATGTACCCTGAGTATTTGCTATAGAGAAGGGAAGCTGGTGGCATCACACTACCTGATTTCAAACTATACTACAAGGCTACAGTAATCAAAACAGCATGGAACTGATACCAAAACAGAGATATAGATCAATGGAACAGAAAAAAGAGCCTCAAAAATAATGCCACACACCTACAACATTGACAAACCTGACAAAAACAAGCAATGGGGAAAGGATTCCCTATTTAATAAATGGTATTGGGAAAACTGCCTAGCCATATGCAGAAAGCTGAAACTGGACACCTTCTTTACATCTTATATACAAATTAACTCCAGATGGATTAAAGATTTAAACATAAGTCCTAACACCATAAAAACCCTATAAGAAAATCTAGACAATATCATTCAGGACATACACATGGGCAAGGACTTCATGACTAAAATACCAAAAAGCAATGGCAACAAAAGCCAAAATAGACAAAAGGGATCTAATTAAACTCCAGAGCTTCTGCACAGCAAAAGAAACAATCATTAGAGTAAACTGGCAACTAATAAAATGAGAAGAAAATTTTGCAATCTACCCATTGGACAAAGGGCTAATATCCAGAATCTACAAAGAACTTCAACAAATTTACTAAAAAACCAAACTACCTCATCAAATAGTGGGCAAAGGATATGAACAGACACTTTTTAAAGGAAGGCATTTATGCAGTCCACAAACATATAAAAAGCTCATCATCACCGGCCATTAGAGAAATGCAAATTAAAACCACATTGAGATACCATCTCACACTGGTCAGAATGGCAATCATTAAAAAATCAGGAGACAACAGATGTGGGAGAGGATGCGGAGAAATAGAAATACTTTTACACTGTTGGTGGGAGTGTAAATTAGTTTAACCATTGTGGAAAACAGTGTGGCGATTCCTCAAGGATCTAGACTAGAAATACCATTTGACCTAGGAATGCCATTACTGGGTATATACCCAAAGGATTAAAAAACATTCAATTATAAAGAACATGCACATGTATGTTTATTGTGGCACTGTTCACAATAGCAAAGACTTGGAACCAAACCAAATGCCCATAAATGATAGACTGGATAAAGAAAATGTGGTACATATACAAACCATGGAATACTATGCAACCATAAAAAAGGATGACTTTATATCCTTTGCAGGGACATGGATGAAGCTGGAAACCATCATCCTCAGCAAACTGATACAAGAACAGAAAACCAAACACTGCATTTTCTCACTCATAAGTGGGAGTTGAACAATAAGAACACATGGACACAGGGAAGGGAACATCACACACTGGGGCTTGTCAGTGGGGTCGTGTGCTAGGGGAGAGATAGTAGGAGACTGGGGGATTGGGGAGGGTTAGCATTAGGAGAAATACCTAATGTAGATGATGGGGTGATGGATGCAGCAAACCACCATGGCACCTATGAAACAAACCTGCACGTTCTGCACATGTACACCAGAACTTAAAGTACAATAAATAAATTTAAAAAAATAAGTACCATCAGTCATTGTGGAGACAGGGGAAAGAGTTTGGTGAAGAGGAGAGATAATATAGGCAGAAGTAATGTCACTTGGGCTAGATGGAGATTAGTGTCCACATGAAAATAATTTGAGTAGAAAATTAACAGCAATTAAAAAATGGGATGCTTGAGGAAGATTTAGAAAAAGAGGTAAAGCATGATTTTCCACTCTGGGTGCAGTGGAAGAAGATCAGTTACAGGAAGCTGACTATGAAAATTGTAATGTGTAGGTAATGTACTCAATTATATTACTTAGAAAAAGAGGTAGGGGAAACTAGAAAAAAAAGATAAATAAAAATAAAATCTTCAATTGGGTCTAGATAAAGTGAAATTTAAGTTTTATATTAAATAGTATACAAAAAATACAAAAAAGTTAATTCTTTACTTTTTAAATAGCCCCAAGAAGAATGTGTGAACTTTTAATTGGTAAAAAAGAAGGCTCTTCTATTCTTATTTTTTTAACCTCAAAGAAAATGTTAAGTAAATAATGTTGAATAAGGGTATTAAAGGAAAAAATATGGAAGTTTTGAAATAAGCCAAAAAATTATTGAATTACTTCAATGGAAAACAATGCATTGTCTAGAATGGCCTTTGGTGTTATTCTGATTCTAAGGGAGCTCTGAGCCTTTCCTTGTCTTTGAAGTCTTTTACAGCATTTAAAACTAATAGTTACACAAATTAATGTTGCTGATAGAATGCAAACTGTGTCCACTAAAATGCACTTGATTGATGATTAGAACCTTATAAATATGGACAGTTTTCCAAATTTACATCTATTTTTACAGTCATCTCAGCATTCTTTAACGCTCACATATGTGTCTTTAGATTCTTCTCTCAAATAGTGGTATCTTACTTGTTTTCTGAAACATGTAAATAAGAGTTTTGACTTGCATATTTTTATAAGAATCATGCTTTTACCTTAAAAAAATACATTATCAGAATAAATACTTTGTATAAAGTATTTTGTATTTCAAAATCTGTACTTTAGAAATAAATGTTTCATATGTATGTATATATTTATATGCATATATACATACATATAAATATACACCACAAACACACACATAGTATATAAGTATCTGACAAAACTTCTGATAATTGTATGCATATAATTTTGAATAGCTTAGAAACAACATATAATTTATTTAAGACAGATTTCAATATTAATGCATTTCAATGTCTACAAAACACAAAAGAATTGTTCAATTTATTTTTATTTTTTGAGATACAATCTTGCTCTGTCACCCAGGTAGGGGTGCAGTGGCATGATCTCAGCTCACTGCAATCTCCCACTCCTGGGCTTAAGCAAGTCTTCCACCTCAGCCTTCCAAGAAGCTGATACCAGAGGCATGCACACCATGCCTGGGTAATTTTTGTGGTTTTTTGGTAGAAATGTGATTTCATTATGTTGCCCAGGCTGGTCTGCAATTCTTGGGCTCAAGCAATCCATCCCCTTGGTCTCCCAAAGTGCTTTGATTACAGGTGTGAGCCACTGCATCTGCTCCTTAAAATGATGATATTTCTGTTGTAATAGTAGCTTTTAGGAAAATGTTCAACAGCTATTTTCCATTACTGCTTGCTTTCATGTTAAAATTTTTTTTTGACTATAAATCAAAGAAATATTCTCTTAAAGTAGTAAAAGACTAATAACCTACTTCAAGTTCCCTACTTGATATAACTGTCATGAAAAAATTAGCATAAAGCAAAGACAATTTCCACATTGGATCTGTAAGCACTGATTTTGCATGGGCTAAACCCCAACGTTCATTCTTTTGCAACAGTATTGTTATCCAAATATACTGAAAAAAATGCTAGTTTAGTGCAAGAAATAGCTAAGGGGAGAGAAATTAATACTGATAGATCGTGATGCCTCATAAATTATTATATGAATCTCAGTATCTCATTCAAACTGTCTTTATAAACAGCACAAAGTCATTAAAGCCAATATACATAATTAGTTTTTCTTTTTCTTTGTTTTTAGAGATAATGTCCTGCTTGTTGCCCAGGCTGGATTACAGTGGCATAATCATAGTTCACTTCAGCCTGAACTTTTGGCTCAAGACTCCAGAACAGGCCCCGCAAGTAGCTGAGAAAACAAGTATACACCACTGTGCCTGAATTTTTTTTTTTTAATTTTTGTAGAGAAGAGAATCTCTCTTTGTTGCCCAGGCTGGTCTTTAACTCCTGCCTTCAAGTACTTCTCCAGCCTCAGCCTCACAAAGTACTGGGATTACAGGTGTGAGCAACTATGCCAGGGTCTTAGGTGAAATTTTCTGAGACTACGCTTGTAACACATCAAAAGTTAAGTTAAAATAAACACAGAAGTTTCATAAGGCATTTGAATAATAAATAAATAAAATTTGGAATAAAAAATTACTGGTGACTTATTTATTTGCAATTATCATAAATTAATAACCCCAAATTTAATAACTGATGCTTTGTATTTGAGATAAACATCTCTCAAAATTAAGGAGCTATCTTTAAATTTAGGTGCCTCTATGTGGATTTTATTGATTGTATTGAAATAATCTCTCAGTGATCGTATATGTATTAATTTGCACATAAACATTAAAAGCAAAACATGTTAATTACATTTTAGTCCTATATGTGTTTCTGTGATCCTGTAATGGATGTTTTTTATCATTCATCTTATGATGATTTGCTTTCATTAAAAATGTAAAGCAGTCACGCCTATAATCCCAGCAATTTGGGAGGCCGAGGCAGGTGGATCACAAGGTCAAGAGATCGAGACCATCCTGGCCAACGTGGTGAAACCCCGTCTCTACTAAAAATACAAAAATTAGCTGGATGTGGTGGCGTGCGCCTGTAGTCCCAGTTACTCGGAGGCTGAGGCAGGAGAATTGCTTGAACCCAGGAGGCAGAGGTTGCAGTGAGCCAATGTCATGCCACTGCACTCCAGCCTGGCGACAGAGCGAGACTCTGTCTCAAAAAATAAAAAAATAAAAAAAATTGTAAAGCAGTAAAGTGAAAGTCTAGATTAGCATCATCAAATTTTTGATAGGTTTATATGTTGTTATGTATTTATATATACATATATGCACACACATATACACGTATTAGTAAAGTGTCTTATTTGCCTTTATGAAATGTAACACCTTCCTTAACTCCAGTCAGTTATGAACAGCTTTGTATTACAAAGAGTAGCTATGCAGTTTGCAGGCTTGGATGATATGAGAATACAAATAGGAGATGATAACTTATCTTTGTGAGGAAGGGTCACATATTTAATTTGCAAATAATTAATCATTTGCTTTGAGAGAGTATGTTAGGTTATGTATTTGCATTAATTAAAATATAAATGAAATTATATTTAAAATGCTGTTTTCTATATTATTTTAAATAATTTTTGATGAATTGTTAGAAATCTCTAAAATATACACAATATATGCCGTTATTAATTTATTGTGTAGGAAATAGCATAAACTTTGGATCAAGACAAACTTTATAAAACAAAATTAAAACACCTGCATAATAGGTATCTTAAAATGCAGAATATGTATCTGAAGCAGTAGTCTAGTGTGACATTATGTAATCAGTATTACTTAGCTGTTACTGTATTATGAAAGCCAAATATGGGGAAAAGCCTTAATATTATACGTCTCACAATAGACCCTGTTTTCATCTTTTCACCAAATTGAAATAACCAAATTATACAAAAAACACATTTTAACATATTCTGCATATTATGCTTTTGTTAAGTACATGTAGACAAAGTATTAGGAGACACCATGCTAATTATAGAAGAGGTTCTTTAATTGGTAGACTTAGGGCACATACTAGTTCATTAGTGTATCTTCTCTAATTCTAAATGTTAGGCATTGGCTGTTTGTCATTAACTATTAGGTTTGAAAAAGAAAAGAAAAAGTATTGATATGATACCTCAAGAAATAAAGTTAAGGCTGAGTTTGGTGGCTCTTGCCTGTAATCCCAGCACTTTTGGAGGCCAAGGTGAGCTGATCACCTGTGGTCAGGAGTTTGAGACCAGCCTGGCCAACATGATGAAACCCCATCTCTACTAAAAATACAAAAATTAGCCAGGTATGGTGGTGCATGCCTATCATCCCATCTACTCGAGAGCCTGAGGAAGGAGAATCCCTTGAGTCTGGCAGGTGAAGCTTGCAGTAAGCTGAGATGGTGCCACTGGACTCCAGCCTGGGTGGCAGAGTGAAACTCCATCTTAAAAAACACCTGATCTTGCAGGGCATTCAACATGGAATTCACCATGGGTAAGTCCACATGCATCCTCCAGTGAAATTCAACATGGGCGAATCCACATCCATCCTGCAGTGGAAGTGTAGCTCCACCAGGGAGAGATTTTGGTGGAGGCCCAGCTGAGGAAAGTAGGAGAAACTGAATAGACTTTTATTCCTACTATTGAAAAAGCCAAAACCCCTGACACTGAATCAGTGGAGGTGCAAACGTATTTTCTTTTTGGAGCCACTACTTCCAACTTAGCGACTGGAACACCACAAGGTCATATGAACAAAGACCATGACACAGACAGTTGCCTGGGAGAGTTACTGTAGTTTAGGATGCCTAAAAACCAGATATGACCTTCAATGAGCAGCTGAGGCCAATGAATGCACACCAGCATGCACCTTGCACCTAGCATAGAGAAGAAAATAATGGAAATGCAGAAACAGACTGCTCTTAGAGAAATATCAATTCATGAGAGTAGATATCAACTTCAATCAAACAACAATAAAACAACAATAACAAATGAGTATTTCATGAAAATGTATTCTAGCACACAGACACAAATTTTTGTGTCACTAAGATAAAGTAATATTCAAATATTTTAGTAGGTGAATAGAAAAACAATAAAAGGATGGTCAATGTTAAGACCTGAATTGGTGATCTGGACAACCAAGTGAAAGAAACATCTGAAAGTTTATAACAAAAATACACTGTGCTGGAAATCCAGGGGGAAAAGTTAAGAATCAAAAAAAAAAAAAAAAAAAGAAAAGAAAAGAAAAGAAAAAAACCATGATAGCATGAAATTTACTTGCATTAAGTAAGAATCAGCAAATTGAAAATGTTCGCAGAGTTCCGGGCAGCTTGGTAAGAAAGGACAAATCTAGTCATATCCTGGTGTAGCTACAAAATGCCAAGGATGAAGAGAAAATTTTACAAGCTCCCAGACAGAACAATAAAAATAATATGTAATTTACAGAGATTGGAGAGATGACTTTCACTGAGTCAGACTGATCCAACAGGTTAGTGGCCAGGAACTATTTTGAATAAGAGCCCTTTTGTTCGGCTGAAAGCATAAAGCTGACCAAAATTACACTACTTACTGCCTGGGTCAGGGAAATATGACAGCTGGCCAGCAGAGGCATCAACCTTTGATTTCCCATTTTGGGCTATTAGAATGGAGGCCAGCACTACATTCAGAGTGGACATTAAGTGGGCCTGTTTTCTTGCTATGCCACAGCTGCAATCCTATGATGTTACTTTTTAAAACAATTTTTGTCATCTATTAATTTTTTAAAATCTGAAGGCAATAAGCAATTGAGTTAAAATAGAATAAAGTTATATTTCTTACTTAAGTAGGGTAGTAAAATGAGATTTATAACTGTTTTGCTATCAAAAGCAAGAAAAATTTTTGGTCTATTTTGTGTAGACAAAAATCTTCTGATGAAATAAAGATGTTTGAGTAAATGTTCAGTGTAAAACCAATGTTTTATAGGAAAGAAGAAAGAGCTTAGAAATTACGTGACTTAGTAACTGCTCCTCATTTTGAGAGAATATAAGATGCCCCAATAACTTGAAAAGTTTCAGAACAGTTCAGAAGCAGGCAGAGGAGCAGGATATATTTTTTCTAAGTTATTGTGCATTTTTTCATAAATTTGAATTTTATTTATCTTGAACTGTTTAATAAATTTTGTGCCTTTAAAACGTTACGGTAGTTGGACAACATGGTTGAAATATTTCTTTTTGAAATTTATTTCTGGCAATACAGAATTTGTTTTAGGAATTGTTAAAGAGCAAAAAAAAAACACTAGACATCAATTCTATTTGAATTTTATTTTGGATATGACTATACATTTTCACATTTTATTTCTATTTCAAGAAATTATTATTCAATTATTCTCTGTTTCTTGTTTTTGTTTTTTTGAGACAGGGTCTCAGTCTATTGCCCAGGCTGGAGTGCAGTGACCCAATCCTGGCTTGCTGCAGCCTTAACCTCCCCAGGTTCAGGTTTTCTCCCACCTCAGCCACAAGAGTAGCTGGGACTACAGGCATGCACCACCACACTCAGCTCATTTTTGCATCTTTTGTAGAGACAGGTTTCACCACGTGGCCCAGTGTGTTCTCAAACATCTAGGCTTAAGGATCCACCCACCTCAGCCTTCCAAAGTTCTGGTACTACAAGCATGAGCCACCACATCTGACCAGTTTATTTTTCTACTATCAGAAATAACTCTGGAGAACCAGGCATGTTGGGGTTATTGAAATACTTTGGTTAAGCATGATAAGAAGGCACTGTAAGAGAAGTATGCAAAACATGATTAGTCTTATTAGGATTTAAATATGCCTAATAAAGTAAAAGTGCAGTATTATTCTTCACTCAATAGATAGCCAAACATTATTTTAAATAGGAGTATCATGCTTTTTCTACAATTTAGGAAAATGTATGTTTATACATCGAGCTTTGCAATATAAATTGCTATGGCATGTCCAGACAGTAGTTTAGTAACATGTTTTAAAAACTTAAAGAGTACAGACTTGTAACTGAGATAGTACACTTTTATAGTTGATTTTTAGAAAACTTTAATCAAATTAAGACTGGACTACAAAACAGAATTTTGATTGCAATGTACTATTAATGCCCCTAAAATTAAAACAATCCAAATGTCTAGCAATAAATTATTTAGTATATTAATCCGTGCAATAAAATTTAGCAATAAAATTGAGAATTTTTTAATTGTTTTGTTTTTATATTTAGTGACATAGAAAGATGGGCATTTATTATTACATGTAAATAATGGTGATTTTGACTATTAAACTCTTGTCTATACAGCAATGTTTTCCTTAACATGTTTTTCTGCATTTTTAAAAGCAATCAAAAACATTAATATACTTGCATTTTACATTTAAACTCCAAAATAATTGCATTATTTCATTTTTAATTGACATGATTTAGTTTTAATTAACAGTTATGTGGAATAGAGAATATGCCTAGTTTCATGGTTAGATCAATTTAGACAATTTTTCTCCATGGGTAGTATCAAGAGACAGCTTTAATCAAATTCTCATTTTATGATCCAGATATTTAATGCTGCTTTTAAATGTAAAACTTTTAGATGTCAGTTAATTTTTTATGCTTATTCAAGAAAAAAAATAAGAAATAGACCACTGCTTGGGGCAAATAGTGCAATGTTAACAAAAGACACATAGAACAGAATTAATCTACAGGTTGTTCTCCCATTAAACAAAATGAATTTCAAGAGTTGATCATTTATATTTAAATGTATGGAGTAAATCAAGTATATTCAAAGTTATGTGTAAGAGGAAAAAATAGTGGAAGTAAATTCTCTGGCTTTACAGGAACTTGTCTCCAGGCTGAGTGATTTATAAGCCAGAATTTAACCAAACCAAACCAAACCAAATCAAAACAGGCAAACAAAGAAAAATGCAGTTTGAAATTTCTGTCAGTCATTTGTGAGAAATCATTACAAACTGTATCAATACTTTTGATAATCTTACCTTGTTGAATATTCTGCATCAAAATTCTAGGACAATGACAGGCAGCTAACACAGTGGAAAGAATGATTCAAATGTGCCAATTCACTTTCCATTGTTATACTAATAAACGATCTAGATTTGATCAAAGCGCCATTTGTAGTTTTAAATATGATTGCCTGCCATGACATCTTAAAATTAGAGTAATGTGGTAGGGAAGAAAATTTAAATACAATTTGACACAATCAAAAATAGAATGGAATCAAACAGAATAGGATAGAACAGGACAGAATACAGAAGAATGAGTATGAGTTTTTGGTTTTAAGCCTGGCTTCATTCTTTTTCAATCACTTAATAAATGAATGGTCCTTTAAACAGCTGCTTAATTTATTGGAGCTTTATTTTTATCTATTAACTATGGTGTAGAAATTAAAGGAAAGACTAAAGTAGAGCACACAGCTAAGTACTTGGCATAGTCATTTTATAGTATGTCTTTCAGAGCACGATCTGGCTGCATTCATTCCATTCACTATTCCAACCTTTAACCATTTTATAGGAAGAAAAAAAAAAAAAGGAAAGCATACCTTAATTAGTTCATGAATTCTACACATCTAGAAGGGTTAGCTTAAAAGTTGGTTGCTAGCATCAAAATGCAATTATTGACAAAGCAAGAGGATAGTCTTTACTAATTAGATTTAAAATGAGAAGAAAGTAAGCACTAATTTTATATTTACAGACTATATTGCACAAAGCCAGGTTAAGGAAGTCCTGACTTAGTACTAAATCCTGATGGAGATTTCTAATGGAGTTAATCGTCTTCACCCTCAGTATTAATAGCCTTTTGCCAGAAGCATGTGTCTGCTATACCCCCAAAACAAGCAATTTGAAATGCTCTGGATTGAGAGTTTTGCAGCAAGAGCAGCTAGACACAGGACAGTCCAGCTCAGTGCATGGAAGGGCATCTGCCACTACTGAGGCAGTCTACCACTACTGAGGCAGTTCATACAGCAGCTGGGCAGAGCCTGCAGCAGCTCAGCAACACCTCTGCTGGCAGTCTCTGACTAGACTACTCTGTGCAGGGCAGGGCATCTCTGAAAAAAGGCAGCAGCATGTCAGGAACTTATAAATAAAGCCAACCTTCCTAGGTCAGAACACCTGGGAAAAGAGGCGGTTATGAGTTCTGCAGCAGCAGACTTAGAGGTACCTGCCCAGCAGATCTGCATGGAACAAGAGAGCTCCCAGCACAGCACTTGAGCTCCTATAAGGGACAGACTGTCTCCTCAAGCAGCTCCCCAACCCCTGTATACCCAAAGAGACACCTCATAAAGGAGAGCTCAGGCCAACATCTGGCAGGTACCCTTCTGAGATGAAGATAACAGAAGAAGAAACTGGCAGCAACCCTTTCTGTTCTCTAGCCCCAGTAGGTGATCCCTAGGCAAGCAGGGTCTGGAGTGGACATCCAGCAGTCCTGCAGAAGAGGGGTCTGACTGTTAGAAGGAAAACTAAGAAACAGAAAGAAATAGTTTCAACATCAATAGAAAGGACATCCACTCAGATACCCCATCCAAAAGTCACCAACTACAAAGACCACAGGTAGATAAAGCCATGAAGATGGGAGGAAACCAGCACAAAAAGGATGAAAACACCAAAAACCAGAATGCCTCTCTTCCTTCAAGGGATCATAACTCCTTACCAGCAAGGGAACAAGGTTAGATGGAAAATGAGTCTGATGAATTGACAGAAACAGGCTTCAGAAGGTGGGTAATAAACTTCTCAGAGCTAAAGGAACATGTGCTAACTCAATGCAAAGAAACTAAAAACCTAGAGAAAAGTTTAGATGAGATGCTAACTAGAATAAACAGCTTAGAGAAGAATACAAAAGACTTGATGGAGCTGAAAAACACAGCACGAGAACTTTGCGAAGCATGCACAAGTTTCAATAGCCGAATTGACCAAGTAGAACAAAGGACATCAGAGATTGAAGATCAACTCAATGAAATAAAATGAGAAGGCAAGAATAAAGAGAAAAGAGTGAAAAGAAATGAACAAAGCCTCCAAGAAATATGGGATTATGTGAAAAGACCTAATCTACATTTGATAGGTGTACCTAACGTGACAGAGAGAATGAATCCAAGCTGGAAAATACTCTTCAGGATATTATCCAGGAGAACTTCCCCAACCTAGCAAGGCAGGCCACCATTGAAATCAAGGAAATACAGAGAACACCACAAAGATATTCCTCAAGAAGAGCAACCCGAAGATACATAATTGTCAGATTCACCAGGGTTGAAATGCAGGAGAAAATGCTAAGGGCAGCCAGAGAGAAAGATCTGGTTACCCACAAAGGGTAGCCCATCAGACTCACAGCAGATGTCTCAGCAGAAACCCTACAAGCCAGAAGAGAGTGGGAGCCAATATTCAACATCCTTAAAGAAAAGAACTTTTAACCTAGAATTTCATATCCAGCCAAACTAAGCTTCATAAGTGAAGGATAAATAAAATCCTTTATGGACAAGCAGTTGCTGAGAGATTTCATCATCACCAGGCCTGCCTTACAAGAGCTCCTGAAAGAAGCACTAAACAAGCAAAGGAACAACCAATACCAGCCACTCCAAAAACGTACCAAATGATACCATCAACACAATGAAGAAAATGCATCAACTAACGGGGCAAAACATCCAGCTGGCATCAAAATGGCAGGATCAAATTCACACATAACAATATTAACCTTAAATGTAAATGGGCTAAATGCCCCAATCAAAAGACATGGACTGGCAAATTGGATAAAAAGTCAAGACTCATTGTTGTGCTGTATTCAGGAAACCCATCTCACATGCAAGAACACACATAGGCTAAAAATAAAGGGATGGAGAAAGATTTATTAAACAAATGGACAGCAAAAAAAGCAAGAATTGCCATCCTAGTCTCTGATAAAATGGACTTTAAACCAACAAAAATCAAAAGAGACAAAGCAGGGCATTACATAATGGTAAAAAATCAATGCATCAAGAAGAGCTAATGATCCTAAATAAATAAGCACTCAATACAGGAGCACCCAGCAACATAAAGCAAGTTCTTAATGACCTGCAAAGAGACTTAGACTCCCACACAATAATAATGGGAGACTTTAACACTCCACTGTCAATATTAGAAAGATCAATGAGACAGAAAATTAACAAGGATATCCAGGACCTGAACTCAGATCTGGACCAAGCAGACCTAATAGACATCTACAGAAATTTTCACCCCAGATTCACAGTATATACATTCTTCTCAGCACCACAATGCACCTACTCTAAAATTGACCACATAGTTAGAAGTAAATCACTACTCAGCAAATGCAAAAGAATGGAAATCACAGCAAATAATCTCTCAGACCACAGTGCAATCAAATTAGCACTCAGAATTAAGAAACTAACTTAGAACTGCACAAGTTTATGGAAACTGAGCAACCTGCTCCTGAATGTTGACTAGATAAACAATGAAATGAAGGAAGAAATAAAGATGTTCTTTGAAACCAACAAGAACGAAGACACAAGGTACCAGAATCTCTGGGAAACATTCTAAGCAGTGTATAGAAGGAAATTTATAGCTATAAACGTCCATCAGAGAAGTGAGGAAAGATATAAAATCGACACCCTATCATCAAAGTTGAAAGAGCTAGAGGAGCAAGATCAAAAAAACTCAAAAGCTAGCAGAAGACAAGAAATAACTAAGATCGGAGCAGAAATGAAGGAGATAGAGATACAAAAAAACCTTCAAAAAATCAATAAATCCAGGAGCTGGTTTTTTGAGAAGATCAAAAAAATAGACAGACTGCTAGCCAGATTAATAAAAAAGAAAAGGGAGAAGAATCAAAGATGCAAAAAAAATGGAAAAGGGGATATCATCAATGATTCCACAGAAATACAAATTACCATCAAAGATTACTACAAACAACTCTATGTACATAAACCAGTAAACTTGGAAGAAATGGATAAATTCCTGGACACTTGAACGCTCCCAAACCTAAACCAGGAAGAAGTTGAAACATTGAAAAACCAATAACAAGGGCTGAAGTTGAGGCAGGAATTAATAGCCTACCTACCAAAAAATGTCCAGGTCCAGAAGGGTTCACAGCTGAATTCTACCAGGCGTACAAGGAGGAGCCGGTACCTTTTTTTCTGAAACTCTTCCAAACAATACAAAAAGAGGGAATCCTTCCCAAATCAGTTTATGAGATTAACATAATCCTCATACCAAAACCCAGCAGAGACTCATCAAAAAAAGAAAACTTCAAGTCAATACGATGATGAACATCGATGCAAAAATCTTCAATAAAATACTGGCAAACCAATTGCAACAGCACATCAAAAAGCTTATCCATCACAATCAAGTAGGCTTCATCCGAGGGGTGCTAGGCTGGTTCAACATATGCAAGTCTATAAATGTAATCTACCACATAAACAGAACCAAAGACAAAAACCACATGATTATCTCAATAGATGCAGAGAAGGCCTTTGACAAAATTCTACAGTCTTTTATGCTGAAAATTCTCAATAAACGAGGTATCAAAGGAACATATCTCAAAATAATAAAAGCTATTTATGACAATCCTACAGCCAATATCATACTGAATGGGCAAAAACTGGAAGCATTTCCTTTGAAATCCGGCACTAGACAAGGATACCCTCTCTCACCACTCCTTTTCAGTATAGTATTGGAAGTTCTATCCGGAGCAATTAGGCAAGAAAAATAAATAAATAAAGGGTATTCAATTAGGAAAGGAGGAAGTCAAATTGCCTCTACATGCAGATGACATGGTTGTATATTTAGAAGACCCTATTCATCTCAGCCCAAAATCTCCTTAAACTGATAAGCAACTTCAGCAAAGTCTCAGCATACAAAATCAATGTGCAGAAATCACAAGCATTTCTATACACCTATAACAGACTAATAGAGAGCTAATCATGAGCGAACTCCCATTCACAATTGCTACAAAGAGAATAAATACCTAGGAATACAACTAACAGAGGATGTTAAGGACTTCTTCAAGGAGAACTACAAACCACTGTTCAAGGAAGTAAGAGAGGACATAAACAGATGGAGAAACATTCCATACTTATGGTTAGGAAGAGTCAATATTATGAAAATGGCCATATTACCCAAAGTAATTTATAGATACAATACTATCCCCATCAAGCTATCAATCAACACTATCCCCATAAAACTACTTCACAGAACTGGAAAAAACCACCTTAAACTTCATTTGGAACCAAAAGAGAGCGCACATAGCCAAGACAATCCTAAGCAAAAAGAACAAAGCAGGAGGCATCACGTTACCTGATTTTAAACTATACTACAAGGCTATAGTAATCAAAACAGCATGGTACTGGTACCAAAACAGAGATACAGACCAATGGAACAGAACAGAGGCCTTGGGGGCAAGGCCACACATCTACAACCATCTAATCTTTAACAAGCCTGACAAAAACTAGTAATGGGCAAAGGATTCCCTGTTTAATAAACAGTGTTGGAAAAATTGGCTAGCAGTGTGCAGAAAGCAGAAACTGGACCCCTTCCTTACAGCTTACACTAAAATTAACTCCAGATGGATTAAAAACTTAAACATAAGACCTAATACCATAAAAACCCTAGAAGAAAACCTAGGTAAAACCATTCGAGACATAGGCATAGGCAAAGACTTCATGACTTGCCTATGCACAAAAAGCATTGGTAACAAAAGCCAAAATAGACAAATCAGATGTAATTAAACTCCAGAGCTTCTGCACAGCAAAAAAACAATCATTAGAGTGAACTGGCAACCAACAGAATGAGAAAAAAAAATTTGCAATATGCACATCTGACAAAGGGCTAATATCCAGAATCTACAAAGAACTAAAACAGATTTACAAGAAAAAACCAAACAAGCCCATTCAAAAGTGGGTGAAGGATATGAACAGACACTTTTCAAAAGACATATATGAGGCCAACAAACATATGAAAAAATGCTCATTGTCACTGATTATTAGAGAAATGCAAATCAAAACCACATTTAGATACCACCTCATGCCAGTTAGAATGGTGATCATTAAAAAATCTGGAGACAACAGATGCTGGAAAGGATGTGGAGAAATAGGAACACTTTTACACTGTTGATGGGAGTATAAATTAGTTCAACCATTGTAGACGACAGTGTGGCGATTCCTCAAGGACCTAGAAATAGAAATTCCATTTGACCCAGCAATCCCATTACTGGGTATATATTCAAAGGATTATAAATCATTCTACTATAAGGACACATGCACACGAATGTTCATTGCAGCACTGTTTACAATAGCAAAGACCTGGAACCAACCCAAATGCCCATCGATGATAGACTGGACAGGGAAAATGTGGCACATATACACCATGGAATATTATGCAGCCATCAAAAATGATGAGTTTGTGTCCTTTGTAGGAACATGGATGAACCTGGAAACCATCATTCTCAGCAAACTGACACAAGAACAGAAAATCAAACACCGCATGTTCTCACTCATAGGCAGGTGTTGAACAATGAGAACACAGGGACACAGGTAGGGGAGCATCTCACACTGAGGCCTGTTGCGGGGCACCAAGGGAGGGACAGTGGGGGTGTGAGGAGGTCGGGGAGTGATAATATGGGGAGAAACACCAGATGTAGGTGATGGGGGTACGGAGGCAGCAAACCACGTTGCTATGTGTGTACCTATGCAACAATCCTGCATGATCTGCATGTGTACCCCAGAACCTAATGTATCATAAAAAAAGAAGAAAAGAAAATGATAATTTAAAAAAATAGAAATATGTGTCTGCTGAAAATCAAGACTAAACAGGCTTCGCCAATATTACTACAATAGTA
Organism: Ateles fusciceps; assembly: GCA_036589455.1. NCBI lineage: Eukaryota > Metazoa > Chordata > Mammalia > Primates > Atelidae > Ateles > Ateles fusciceps. Next base: position 7,135,921 of record JAZHEH010000174.1, on the reverse strand, counting down.
AATTACAGGGAGGCTATACTTTTTACTGTAAGTTAATCAAAGCTCACATGTGTATTTAAATTTTTATAGTAGAAATAGATTTTATAGTGGGTATGAAATAGTAGAGGAAACTATTTAGAATTCCTTCACTTCTAGTTTGTTCTCACGCTTTCTTTCAGTCTGAAAACACTCACTTTTATCAAATATCTCAAAAAGCTGGCCCTCAGCTTTTACTTGAAAGTCCTGGGGAGCCAATTCCTAACATGCTCTACATGCTTCTAAATCTAATGTCTCTGAATCCAGTGTCATGCTAGTCCCACCTGTAGCACTTGACCTGGCTAAGCCCAAGGCTGCTTCCCTCTTTCATCCTTGAAGGCTGATGTGAAAATTTCTTCCCATGCGGAAGGCTGAGGTGGGCAGATGACAAGGTCAGGAGTTTGAGATGAACCCTGGCCAATATGGTGAAACCTTGTCTACTAAAAATACAAAAATTAGCCAGGTGTAGTGATGTGTGGGTCCCAGGTACTTGGGAGGCTGAGGCAGAAGAATCACTTGAAATCTGGAGGTGGAGGCTGTAGTGAGCCAAGATTGTGCCTCTGCACTCCAGTCTGGGTGACAGAGCAAGACTCTGTCTCAAAAAAATAAAATAAAATAATAAAATAAAATAGCTTAGCATGCTCAAAGATTGATTTAAAAAAATGGAGTGTGCTGTCTTGTCAAGCAGACACTTCTGTGAAGTTATTCAGAGATTACACAAGTTTCTTTCGGAGACCTTGGAATGAGGTTGTGTGTATGGCTTTTGAGTTTTCTTTCAATTAAAAACATCTATTAAGTTCCATCCAATAAAATTAAAGAATTGTGAGAATATTCCATATAATGGATAATGGTTTCAAGATCTGGCACACTTTTAATTGATATTCAAATTCAAATAGCATTCATTGAGCTCATGCTATTCCAGAAATTTATTTCATAAACATTTATTGAATGCACTTTATCTGCCAGACACTAGTGAAAAAATGGACAAAAATATCTACCCTCATAATATTTATGTTCTAGTGGGATGAAAAAAATGAATATAAAAGTAGTAAATATTTCAATTACATTTAAATTTCAAAGTGATCAAGCTATGAAACTAAATTGTATCTTGAGACCCCTAAATCGCTAAGCTAAAGGAAAAGTCAAGCTGGGAATGGACTCCCCTTTTGGTTCCTAAATACTTTGGCTCCAAGATTAAAAGCTACATGGAAAGTCCTTACCCTGTGTTTTTTTGCCCACAAGCAAATTCCTAGTGAGCTCCAAGATCTTTACCCTAAGGGGTTTCTGTTAAGATTTCACGATAGCAATATAAATTGATAGCTTATATTTACAGGTGCAGCCACCCACCTGCTCACCAGACATAAATGGATATCTGATTGTCCCCTATCCTATTTTATCTATGTTATCTTATGTAAAAATGCAGATTACCTGAATGTTTTCTCTGCCTCGTTTGTCTATGTCATTTTATATAAAAAAATGCAGATTCACTGGGCCAGACAAAAAATGAATAACTAGTTTTTCCTACCCCCCTCTACATGCAAATCAGGTACTTTTCAATATCCTGTCCTTTCACCTTTAAATCTGGAGCCTTCAACATCATATTTGAAGAAAGACATAGACCTGTCTTCTGGGTGTGCATCCTTGACTTTGGCAAATAAACCTAAAATGATTGAGACCTTTCTTGTCATTTATAGTGATTAACAGAAGTAAATAAATATAACATTGTAAGGGAGGTCACAGATGCAGAGAGTGGAATGGGGTAGGAAGGAGAATCACACTTTGCTGAAAGTTTTAAGACATTTTACTTTATGCCTATATTTAGCAGGATCTTGACTTTCAGAAAAAATAAGCCAAGTAGACTGAGAATTCAGAAGCAGAAGATTTCAAGTAACTCACAGGGCTTACATTAAAGGGCAGAGTCTATATTTAAGTTAATGTGCACAGAGCAAAAACCTGTTCTTTTTTTTCAGATTTGCTGCATTTTATTAACCTTAAAAAACAAAATCAGTATCTTGGAAAGGTATGCAGGAAAGAAGCTGAGAAACTACTACATATTATATCTAATCTAAAGCTATTTTAATTTTTGTTGTTTTTATTAAAATTCTATTTCAATAAAATACATTATATTTGCACATATTTATGCATATAAGCCAAAATTAAAATTCTAAGCCCCACAATTGACTGAATGGATCGCCCTTTCAGCCAGGAGGTTACAAAAAACCTGAAAAATGAGTTCAGGCTGTAACTGTTCAAAGGGTTCACCTTGCCCGCTGCCTAGACAGAGTCAATTTATGAAGATGGGGCAATAGCAATAGAGAAAGAGTTATTCACATGCAGCTGGCCACATAGGAGATCAGAGTTTTATTATTACTCAAATCAGTCTCCCCGAGCATTCAGGGATCAGAGTTTTTAAGGATAATTTGATGGGTAGGGAGACAGGGAGTGGGGAATTCTGGTTGGTCGGGTCAGAGATGAAATCAGAGGGAGTTGAAACTGTACTCTTGAGCTGAGTCAGTTCCTGGGTGGGGGCCACAAGACAAAATGAACCAATTTCTCAATCCTGGTGGTGTCAGTGGCAGTGATAGGAGGCAGCCAAATGCTTATGCAGATAGAGGCAGGTACCCGGTGAAGCCCACCTCCAAGCCAGAGACGGTTTAAGCCTGAAAGCCAAGCTACACATTAAATCCTCAGATAGGACTGAGAACTTGTCTTCCAGTTTGGTGCACTTTCCTCTGATTGATCCCAACGCTTCACCATTTTACCTATACCTGCCCTTTCCTAATTGGTTTTCTACACTGTCATGCCCACCTTTGAATGGTGTCTTCACTTCAACCTTTTTTTGCATACTTGCAAACCAATTGGCATGCACTTCCCATCCTGTGTTTATGAAGACCCTAGATTGTCAGTAGAGAAGGAGATGGCCTGTCTTTGGGGAAGAGACAACCTGACTTCAGGGAAAATGACCTGCCCTTTCTGCATTCTCTCCAGTTCCCCCTCTCCACTAAGAGCCATTTACATCACTCTGTAAAATTGCTTGCCTTTACAATCCTTCAATCATCTGCATGACTTCATTCTTCTTGGAGGCTGAACAAGAGATTGGGATGCATCAAGTGTGGGTACCCAGAAAAGCTGTCGCACTGGCCCTTTGACCTTACCAGTGAAAATCAGTTGCCCTGCAAGGCAAGGGACCAACTGAGCTGCTAATACACTGCTGTCCGTGGATGGCAGAACTAAAGAAGCTCTGCGACACCCACCTTGGGCTTCAGGATTATGAGCATCCTCATCTGGGCATTGCTGCATTTCCCTCGAGGTGACATGCACTGGATGGAGCTTACTCCTGTGTTGATGCCTGGAGCAGCCAGCCAGATTCTGCACTCACTCCCCTCGTGTGCTCTTTCCTACAAGGGGTTGAGCACAGTGGGCCAACTGGATGGGGCACCCCTTCCATGATTTCATCGATAGGGTGAGAAAAATTCTACAACACCAGCTGATCCATTGTGTGCAGTGTCTGCAAAATATCTTAAGCGCTGATCTTTGATTTTACAATAGTGTGGTTATCCCCAGGAGCAATTTGGGGTCGTTTAGAATGTTGCATCCTCCAGCTGCATGACTCCTGAAGTATAACTTTCAATCTTGTGTCTATTTTGTTAGTCTTGCAAAGGCAGTCTAGTCCCCAGGTAGGAAGGGGTATTGGTTTGAGAAAGGGCTATTATTATCTTTGTTTCAAAGTTCAACCATAAGCTAAGTTTCTCCCAGAGTTAATTTGGCCTACACCTGGGAATGAGCAAGGATTGCTTAGTGGTTAGAAGCAAGATGGAGTCAGTTAGGTCATATCTCTTACACTGTAATAATTATCTCAGTTATAATTTTTGCAAAGGCAGTTTCAAGGCAATGTCACAAAGCAAGAGTTGGACATACCTCATTATGTCCTCTCCCTTTTGGAACTTAGACACAACTGACCAGTATTAACATGAAAATAGAGATCCTAAGATAAACAGAACAGACCCTTGGTAACAAATAGATACCAACTCCAACTGACTCTGGTATAGCATCACATGACAGATAATAGGCCCTAAAGGAAATCAAAGTATTTTACCATAAAAAGTGTTCCCTTGATACCTAAAATGTATTCCCTTGATATATTTTTTAAAAGCCCTACAAAGTGGTCTTCTGTGTGAGAAATTTACATTTGTAGAGAATTCCCTTCCCTTTCTGGGTCTTCTTATCCAGGAGAGATTTAACTAAGAGTCTGACACCTTTTAAGTTCTGATGAAAGACATTCACCATGTATTCTCTCTGTAGCTGCTTCCTGGAAGCTTCATCTACATGACAAGAACAATGGCTTCCATAACTGCCCACCTTAACTTAACTCTAGCTGACTTCACCTATTCAGGCAGTGTTTAACTCTTTCAGCTAATTGCCAATCAGAAAATCTTTGAATCTGGCTGGATGCCAGTGGCACACATCTGTAATCCCAGCACTTTGGGAATCTGAGGAAGGTGGATCAACTGAGGTCAGGAGTTCAAGACCATCCTGGTCAACATGGTGAAACACTATCTCTACTAAAAATACAAAAATTAGCTGGGTGTGGTAGCAAATGCCTATAATCCCAGCTATTCAGGAGGCTGAGGCAGGAGGATCACTTGAACCCAGGAGGTGGAGGTTGTAGTGAGCTGAGACAGCACCATTGCACTCTAGCCTGGGCGACAGAGAGATAATTTATCTCAAATTAAAAAAAAAAAAAAAAAGGAAATCTTTGAATCTACTTATGGTCTTGGAAGCCCACCTCCCCAACTCTCCCCACCCCACTCCCACTTTGAGATGTCCTGCCTTTTCAGGTCAAACCAATGTATAACTTACATGTATGGATTTATGTCTTTGCCTGTAACTTCAGCTTTCCTGAAATGTATACATTTCAGCTGTAATCAAACCACCTTGGGCACATGTTCTCAGCATCTCCTGAGGCTATGTCATGGACCCTGATCCTTAACTTTGGTAAAATAAACATCTAAATTGATTGAGACCTGTCTCAGACACTTTTTGGTTTACGTGAATTGTTTGTGAAATTTTGGTATGTGTAGAACATGTAATAAGATGATTCTGGAGCACTCTCTAAAATGCAATTTTTTTCTAAGACTGATTTCTGTTATGCCCTATAATTCAATAAAGCCAGAGATTTTGTCCTTGAATTATACTTGGAAGTTTTTATCTAGTCTCTAACTCTTTAGAGTAAGATAGTCCTGGGACTAGGAAAAAAAATAAAAGCAAAAGAGAAAGAGAGAGCTGTTTTAGGTTATTCTATATAGATCATGTTGTCTATTAAGGACTTGCTTGATGTTTTACATGTATGGATGTTACAGTAGGTAATCTAGTCAGACATGAGCAGGGATGAGAGGGTCCCCCACTGCCACACACCAGGAATGTTATGAGACCATCAGGTGATGGTCAGGAGGTTGTTAAACTCACTCTCTAAACTTATAACTTGTCACAGCTAGTGCCAGTAAAAGACAATCTCCCAGTAGATGGAAAAAAAACTTGAAACTGGTGATCAGCAGCTTTCCAATAAAATCTCAGGAGTTGGACAAGTGGGCTCAAGCATGTTTATTAAGAGGCAAAATGATGGAGTTTAACTGGTAGATGATCTTCTAGAGACATTTGACTGGTAAATGAAGAATATCTCAAGTGAACATGCATACAACTCCAGTAAACACGCTGAGCATGCTGCCCTCCCAAGTGCTGGCAGGCCACTGTGCATGCAGACAGCCCTCTCCAAGAGAAGAATAAGGGAAGAAAGGATGCAAGACCCCAGAAGCATGCCAGCATATAAAACTGTAACTGAAAGGTCAAACTGCACACTTGATCACTCAAGTCACCTGCTTGGCCCTCGTCCAACTGTACTTAACCTCCTTTCATTCCTGCTCTAAAGCTTTTTATCAAATTTTCACTCCTGCTCTAAAAGTTGCCTCTGTCCCTTTTACTGCTTTCTGCCTCCTCAAATTGAGGTTGCTGCAAACCTGTACAAATTTGCCATTGCTAACATAAATTTATATATAGTTAAGGAAAAACTCGTTTTGAGGAGAAAATGGCATGGTATGAGATGTCTCCTCATAATGCTGTTATATATGTTAAACATACTAGTTGTCTGACTTTTTATATTATATGACTTTAATATGCAAAGTATAACATTCTATATTAACTCATGGAGATTTTCAATTTTCTAAGATTTGCAAAGTCCCATTTCAGTAAAAAAAAAATATTTTGAATGTGTATTATTCCTATTCATAGAAGATCTTCACCAGAAAGAAGATTTGAAATATAAAATTGTTTAGAATATTGCTGGGGAAATATTAAAAGCACTATCTACTGCCAACTCAGAATTCCTCCACAAAAAGGTAGAAGAGAAAAATAACTGCTTCATTCTTGGGTAAGCATAAGCTGGAATGTGACGAGACGCACATTCTGTCTAGGCAATTGTTAAAGAGATGGCAGAGACAGAGAGACAGCTTACCCTTGTGTATAGTCAAGCAGATACAACCCATTACATGCAAGTATTCAAGGTAAACCATAACTAGTCCTCAAGTAAGAGGACTTGGCAGCACCATTGTCACACGTAGTTCCACCTAAATTCATCTGGTAATTGGTGTGACCATTTATGTTAATTGGATTTATCAAAAAATAAACTTCTCACATCTTTATAGTAGAAAGTAGTTTTGCAACTTGAGCAAGTTACCCATTTGACTCCAGCAGAAATTAGGAGATAGGGGCTCTTTTTCTTGATAACATTTTAGAGAGTTGGCTCCCAAATCCTTGAAGAAATATTCCTGGGTTGTAAAACTAAAAAAAGGGTCATTTAGCTTTTAAAATATTTATGAACATTTGAAATAGGCAGAGGAAGACTTTATAAATTTTCCAAAGTAAATGCTCAAAGAGAAAATAATTACCTTTTACATATTTTCCTAATTAGATATTATATTTACCCTTATATGATCCATATTTTCATAATAAATACAAAATATTCTTTTTGTGATCGTACAATATGAAACTTAATGCTTGCTTGTAATAATCAAGTGTATTTTTACCAACACTATTAAAGAGAGTAATTTATTGAGGAAAGCTTCATTCTGACAAAAAATACAAAAAATGATGAGAGATATTCACATTTATAGCAATAATAGAACTTCTCTTCTCACTGGTTAACTGAGTTCTTTCCCTACTTTGTGTCAGTTATAAAGAAAGAACACCCAATTGGAACAAAAGACAAGCAGGTTTTGTTTCTGGACAGAAATGGAGAAGTGGGCACTTAATCAGAAGACTCCTGCTCTCCAAACAATAAAGGTGTGAGGTTTTAAGGACTGGGTATGAGGAGGGTGAGGAATGTTTGCATTTGAACTGTGGGACTCTGTGCAGGCTCAATTTATTAACACTTGAACGATTCTCTCCTGCCCACTTCACAAATAAAGACTATGGCATCGCAGTAAAAAAAGAGTTTAGTTGACCCAAGGTTAGCCACTCCACTCAGGAGACAGAGTTATTACTCAAATCAATCTTGTCTTAGTCTCATAGGTTAGGAGTTTTTCAAAGGTAGTTTAAGGGAAGAGGTGGAGGTAGCTAGAAATGGGTGCTTGCTGCTAATTTGTTGGGGTGGAGATTAAGTTGTAGGCAGTTGAAGCTGTCCTCTTGTGATAGATTTATTATGGGTGGGACCACAGAAGCCGTCTGTCAGTGGGTACAGTTGAAGCCACAATGTCAAATGTGCAAAAAGTCTGAAAAGATATCACAAAATGCCACTCTTAGGTTCTACAATAGTGATGTTATCTGCAGGACCTCCAGAATAATGGTTGACAATTATTTATGTCTACACCTTAGCAGAATTTAAGCTCCTCTCCTTCCCCTAGCCTGGTGACCTTTCATTAACTTTACAAAGGCAGTTGAGTTTTGTGGAAGGGATATTATTACTTAAACAATAACCTAAATGTCTCTGACAGTTGACTTGACTGAAGCCCAAAGATAATTAAGACAGCTTGAAAACTAAAGGTCAAGTGGAGGGGGGTTGTTGGCTAGATCAGATCTCCCTGTTGGTTTTTGCAAAGGCAGTTTCAAATTTAGAAACATATATCTTCATACAACCTGTGTATATAAAATGGCAGAGATTTCTCTTTTAGGGGAGAGAATTTAAGTATTGTAATGGTAGGTTAATGATCTAAAGGCCACTAAATGTTGTCTATTCCAAATTGTGCCAGTTTGGGGATCTTTCTCCTTTTGATAACTTGTCAGGGGTCAAAAGCTCTGGAACCATCCTGGACCATCTGGTTTCTGTAAATATCTGTGCCATAAATAAGGCACTAAGGAAAAACAAGTAAAAAAACAAATCCACTGGTAACACTTTTATAGGAATTGAAACTTAAATCTACATTCAGACAAGAACACCAATGTTTGGCCATCTTTAGTTTCTTTGTCTATAAGTATATAAAAATAGCAGCATTTTGCCAGGTACAGTGGTCATGCTTGTAGTCCCAGCTATTCAGGAGGCTAAGAAAGGATGATCACTTGAGTTCAAGAGTTCTGGGCTGTAGTGTACTGTGCCAATCAAATGTCTACACTAAGTTTGCCATCAATATGGTGACCTCTGTAACATGGGGGAACACCAGGTTGCCTAAGGAAGAATTAACCAGCCCAGGTCAGAAACAAATCAGGTCACACTTTTGTGATAATTATCAGTAGTGGGATTATGCCTGTGAATAGTCACTGACCTCCAGTGTGGGCAACATAGCAAGACCCCATCTCTAAAAAAGCAACAATAAATAGTGGTGAAGTGGCTACATTGCCTGAGGTGTATATCCCAGATTTGGTCATCATGTTCCAGAAAAGTTTAGGACATGGATATACCCAAGGATTTTAGGAGCAGAGGTTTAAAGGCAGAAGAGAAAGAGAAAGAGAAACTGTAGAGAAAGAGGTCTATAGAAAAAGGGGTCTCCAAGTTGAAAGGACCAGTGGGCAATGAATGCACAGGGCTTTATAGTCCAATACGAGGAGGTGGTATCTGATTTACATAGCGCTCACAGATCAGTTCAATCAGGTATGATGTTTACATAGTGCTTGGGAAGGCTGGTCACCCTACCCTAATCTTCTTTTGCAAATGGGTTTTCCAGTTGATTGGTGCTATCTAGTCTGCTTCTTACTGTACATGTTGCTGGCAGAGTCAGAATATGGAGCTACCATCTTAAGCATGTCCCTGGTTCCTGCCAGCATTCACCCATGCAAGCTCTGAGCTTGCTCATCTATGTCTGCACATCAATTTTACAAGCTGCTCTTTGTTAGAAAATGATTTGGGGCTGCTTTTTATTAAAAAAAAAAAGCTTTACTGAGGATTCCCATAACCTTTCTATCTGCCCAAGTAATTACTTCTTAATTCCTATATTATTCCCTTCTCTGAATGGTAATCCTGACTGCCATAAGAGGGTGTTCAGTGATGACTTTTTCTAGCTACTTCCTGCTTAAAAGGGACATCATGTGAGGAATAGAAGCTAGGGCTCCTCCTGGGGTCAATCTAAGCATCCTCAGAAGAAAGACATCTTCATGTGTGGTTCAACCTTCTGCACCATTTGGAGCTTAATTAGTACTTGGTGAGAGAAAACCATTTGAGTTATAGCATTTAGTAGACAAGGTCAAAACATTAATATAAAACATATGAGCAAGAGGCGGCTTAGTAATGGAACCAACTAGTTTTACAAAGAAGACTGGAATTTATTAAAAGGGGATTGTAGCCACCCAGGGCTGGAGCCTGCATTTTCTCTTAACCTGTCAATGATTTTCACCTAATCTTTAAGCATCTGTATGTTTTATTTTTTTCTGCTTGACTAGAGATGTTGATCCACAGCAGCATGTTCCATTTAAGGCTACACAGGTATCCCCTACCTCAGCTGTAAGAACACCAAGGCCCATCTATGCTGTGCTACTACTGAGGCTAAAGAGCCTATGCATTGTTGTTGTCCTTCTATGGCTTCTACTGTTATCTTCCATCCTTGTTTCATCATAATGGAAATATTAAGTACTAACCTTTCAAAAGAGGAATACCAGCAAACCAGAAGAGATCTCTGGTTATGGAATCCCCCCCACCTTATTTGCCATTAGGAGATAATTTCATGTCTAGGTCATCTTTTATAACTTCTAATATGATCGGAAGAAATACATTATTGGGTGGCTAATGTAATTTAATCTTTTCAATTCATTCCTCCAAGGCTTCCACAAACCATCTATGACATGCTTAAATTTTCTGACTTGTCCTAAACTTCCTTCTTTTTAAACAAGCAACTATTTTCTTTGGGGCGCCCGGGGGGGGGTAGGACAGGAACTTATCATCCTTATAAATCTTTTCATGACTTTCACGAACCATCCACAACATGATTAAACCTTCTGACTTTCCTAAACATCTATCTTTAAAACAAGAAACTAGTTTCTTTATGACAAATATTTACCATACAAGATCCTTTCTTATAAAAATTTCTTTCTTTATAACTTTCTTCACGAAAAGAGGGCTTGACATATTACCAAACCCAATAAAAAGTCCTAGTGCACTCAGTAATCATAAAATTTCCTTGCTTCTTTTTTGTCAGTAATTATTATCCCTGCTCTAAGGATTATAATTAAGCAAAATACTATAGTAATAGAAACTCTCCAATATTTCAGTTAGAAGGTGTTACAGCATACAGTCTCATTGTAAATAGAGTGAATATGCCAGTTCCCACAAGTGTGGTGTAGTAAAAAAATTTTTTTTAAATTTTACTCCCCAAGACACAACATTTCCCTTTAGGGGCCTATGGAGTTAGAAATGCAACCCCATGAATAATTAAAATCTGCCTGCAAGTATGCATCAAAAAGAATTTCTAATATCTGTGGCTCATCTTGAGAGAAAAAGTAGAAATTACTGAATCTAAAGGTTGAACTGAGTAGGATGAGTAGCCCTTGCTCATTTACTTATCCTTTATGATTTTCAGCTTAAGATCTTCTATTTTTTCACCTTGGTATCCAGGACATTCCTCTTGGCTGTCAGGGGTTGCATTCTCAGCTTTCTAGGCTTTAACTCAAGTATAATGCATCCAGAAGCTGATACTTGTAACTTTTACCACTGAGAGGGTTGAAAAAATACGTAGGGACCTTCCCTGCTTGGGCTTAGGGAAGGAGACAGAGAATTGAGTGCTTCTACCAATACCAAATCTCCTAAATTAAATGAAACTGGTTTTACTTCTTGGAGTTGGGCTTCTGCTAATTTATTTAATTCCTGTTGAAAGTAAGACAGAGAGGTTACATGGTTAACGAATTCAGAGATCTCTTGATCTAATAAGAAATCATTGGTGAGAAAAGGCTGTCTGTACAGCATCTCAAAAGGCCTTAAACCTAACTTTGAAGGGGTGTTTCTTTCCTACAGTAGAGCCATGGGAAGCAGAGTAACCCAAGGAAGGTGAGTTTCTTAGGCCAGTTTCTTGAGACATCTTTTGATGATATTATTTATCTTCTGTACCTTTCCTGAGGACTTGAGTGTCCAGGCATAATGGAGATGATGCTGTATGCCCAGTGCCTTGGAGAACCCTTGTGTGATGGCTACCTTAAATGGGGGACTGCTGTCACTTTGGAGGTACTTAGGTAGACCACAATAGAAAACAATTTCATTAACTAACAACTTTACTAGCTCATAGGCCTTTTCTGTAAAGCACAAAAATGCTTCTAACCAGTTAGTGAAAGTATCTACCAGTACCAGGAGGTATTGGATGCCCTTCATCTTTGGCATGTGGGTAAAGCCTATTTGGCAGTCCTCCCCTGATAGCTTCCTATACTTTGGGTTCCAGGAGGAAGGAGCTGTCTGTTCAGTGGATTATTTTTAAGACAAACTTTACAAGCACTAACAAGTTGTTTTAGTGTCCTTAGTTAGTTCTTTCTTGAAAATAATCTCTGGGGTACATTCATAAGTTTTATCATTTTCCAAGTAAAATGCTTAGTGAAAGAATTTGAGGACTTTCCACTGGCTGGAGGTTGGTGAATAGAACTTGCCATCCTCTGACTGCAACTGTGTTGAGGGCTGGAAGGTGTACCCTTGAGAAATGGCCTATTCTATTTCTACAGGGGAGTACTGAGGTTTGATTTTTCTTATAGAGCCTTCTCAGATTAGAAGGGCTTCAAGAGTGTTGATGTCATGAGGCTTCCTTGCTGCTAACTTGGCTGTCTAATCAGTTAGCTTGTTTTCTTTGGCCATTTTATCAACTCCCTTCTGATATCTCTTACAGGGCATCACTGCTACCTCTTGTGAAAATAAAAACTGAGGATAATAACTTGTTAATTTCCTGATAGTATTTTACAGGAGATCCATTATCAGTGAGAAAGTACCTTTCTGGGCTGGGCACTTTCTCATGTCTGTAATCCCAGCACTCTGGGAGTCTGAGGTGGGTGGATCACTTGAGGTCAGGGGTTTGAGACCACTCTGGCTAATATGGCAAAACCCTGTCTTTACTAGAAATACAAAAATTAGGTAGGCATGGTGGAGCATGCATGTCGTCCCAGCTACTTGGCAGGCTGAGGCAGAAGAATCACTTAACACAGGAGGTGGAGGTTGCAGTGAGCCAAGATTGCAACACTGCACTCCAGTCTGGGCCAGAGTGAGACTCCATCCCAAAAACAAAACAATGCAAAAAAAGAAGTGCCTTTCCTTCCAAATGGTGACATGAGCATGAAGAACTAGAAAATATACTTGGAGTCAATATAAATGTTAGCTACCATTTCCTTTGCTTAACTCAAGTGCTCTTGTAAGGGCTATCAGTTTGGCTAGATGAATGCTTGTGCCTGAAGGGAGCGACACACTTTCAATAATGTTATTCAGAGTGACTACTGCATATCTTGTTTTATGGACTCCTTGCTCTACAAAGGAGCTTCCATCTGTGAAGAGGGCACAGTCTGGATTTCTAGGGGGAGTTTCCCTGAGATCGTCCTGGCTGCTTAGGTCCGTATCACAATTTTTTCACTGTCATCTTCTGGTTCCCCAGTTCTCTCAGGGAGGAAACTGGCTAGGTTTAAGAGAGAGCAAGTTTTTAACTGGATGGTCACACCCTCTAACAATAGAGCTGTATATTTAAGGAGACTATTGTCTGTTAATCAAAGGCATCCTTTAGAGGACAGTAATGCTGCCACATTATGTGGGATATAAACAGTTATGTAATTTCCCATGGTTAATGTGGAGGCTCAGAAGCATGCTGGTCATCCTTTAGCCATTGAAACAAGTTCCTTACTCAGGTAACCCGCTGGCTGCTGAGCTGGTTATCCGGCTTGCATTAGGATTCCCAAGTCCATTTCCTTCCTTTCTGATACATACAGATTAAAGGCCCTTCCTACAGGAAGGCTGAGAGCTGGGACCTTAAGTAGGGCCTGCTTTAGCTGGTTATAGGCCTTTTGAGCTCCAGGTTCCCAGGTTAGGAGATGAGTTTAGCCACTTGGGTTTCTCTTATGAGGTAATACAGAAGATGAGCTATTTTATCATAAGCAGGTACAAATAGCCTGCAAAATATGTAATGCCCAAAACTTCTTTCAGTTGCTTGAGGGTTTGCTGGAGTGGGAAGGAGGAAATGGGTTTAACCCTTTATTCCCCTAATGCTCATGTCCTTTCAGACAGCACTAAACTTAGGTACTCTCCTGACGTTTTGCAAATCTGAGCCTTAGATTTGGAAACCTTATATCCTCTGTCAGCTAAAAAATTGAGAAGAGTTTCAGTGCCTTCCAGAGTAGCTTTCTCAGTTGGGGCACAGAGCAATATATCATCCACCTGTTGCAAAACCTTCATAACTGAAAATGGGAAAACTCAGAGAGGTCTTTTGACAATGCCTGTCCAAACAAATGAGGGCTATCTTGAAATGCCTGAGGCAACACTGTCCATGTTAACTGGACAGTTTGACCAGAGGGATCTTTGAAGGCAAAAAGGTATTAAGAGTCAGGATGTAATGGTAGATAGAAGAAGGCAGCCTTTAATCTATGACTGTCGTCCAGGTACTTGGGTCAGCAAGGTATAGAGATTAGGTACTACTGGATGGATTAGGGCTGTGGCCTCATTAATGAGGTGGAGGTCCTGAATTGAGGTAATTCAATTGGGTTTTCACACTCTTAATATTGGGTGTGTACAGGAGAGTTTGAGGAGGTCCTGCATCTTCAGGTTATTAAGAATAGCTTCTAGCCCTTTTCTAGTCTCTGGCTTTAGGAGATATTGTTTCTGTTTTTGAAAAGAAGTGGGATTCTTAAGATGGATCTGGACTGGCATAGTGGGTACAGGTCAACCTATTCTTTCTTGAGTTGCCTACACTTCTGGATTTATATTAACTTCCACCAGGAGAAGACAAAAAGGCTGTCCTAGGGCTATAAGAATGCTGGTCTGCATGCAAGCTAAAATATCTGTACCTAATAAAGGAGTGGACTTTATGGAATGATTAAAAAGCCATGTATAAATAATAGGTTTCCTCATTTGCAACTGAGTATTGAGAAAAATATCAAATTATAGTTTTTCCTAAGATGCCCCTATGGTCATGCTATGGGAAGAGGAGAGGCCTATATTCCAGAGGAGAGGAGAGTGTCTGGTTCTAGTGTTCAGAAGGAGACATATATTCTATTATTCAATTTTCAGAATCACCCCAGGGTTCCTGTGCTGTAATGGCAGTTTGAGCCACTGGAGCTGGGGCTTTGAGCCTTGTGATCCATTAGTCCTGTTGGATCATCTCTGAAATTGGTTCTGAACATGATGACCTTTTACCTTTGTCTCTCAGGGCAGCCCAATTTCCAGTGGTTCTAAACACAAGATGGACAGGGTCAAGGTGGTTTATTTTTGCTGCCTGGACACTCCTTCTTCAAGTGCCCTCACTTGTTGCACCAACAGCAACTAATGAATACACCTTGAGGATCCTGGAATTGTAAGTCTACAAAGCAGCTACTAAAGCTTCTGTCCTCTTTTGCTTCCTCTCTTTCTCCTGGACCTCCTCCTGGTCTCTATCTATAAAAGACCAAGGTGGCCACCCTCAGGAGATTCTCCAAGATGCTCCCTGGTTCTCTAGCCTGCTTCTGTAGTTTCTTTCTAATATTGAGGGCTGTCTGTGTAATAAACTTGTCTTTTATCATGAGCCGTACCTTGACTAAGTCAACGGATGAGGAGGTGTGTTTTATTAGTGCCTCACTCAGCCTTTTATAAAGGCCATGGGATTTTAATTTGGCTTTTGGTTTATCATGGAAAATTTGGAGTAATTAAGAGATTTGGCCTTAGTTCTTTGTAGGGCCTTCAATATGCACATTACAAGCCTTGCCTTTTCCATTCATCTATGGCATCAATGGGGTTCCAACTAGGGTTGCTAGAGGGAACTGCTTCCCTTCCTATTGGAAATGGTGTTGCCATTATTTCTTTATCTTCCTTATCTCCTTTTTTGTTTATGATAGGAGACATGTTGTTAGTCTCCAAAATTTTCTGCTGCCTGCAAAGCTGCCTGCTTCTCAGCTGCAGTTAAGGTTTGGTTTAGGAGCAGTGTAACATCCCTCCATGTAATGCCTGAGTTAAATTTTCAAAACTTCTATATACCTGTCAGGGTCATCAGAAAATTGGCCTAAGTCTTCATTCCTTTGCCTAAGGTCCTGCAATGAGAAGAAAAGTTGAGGCGACCCCAAATAAGGAGAATTCTCAGATGGTTTCCCTGGAAGTTGCTTTTCTAGTTTTGGAGACTTGTTATCTATAGGCTTGCCTAGTATGACAGCTAAAAAACCTGGGTGGATCTTACAACACTTGCAAAGGTCTAATAAAAAGGTTATAACCTTGTGTAAATGAAAAAGCCACTTTTTTTTTCAAAGTCTTGGGGTTAAAGGAGTCCCAGTGCTTCAGAGTGCATTCCAGATGAGTGAAGGTCAAAGACTGTTACCCATCTAGAAAGAAAAGCAAGAAAAACGCATCCCTTTTGTCTCTTTCCTTTTGGTATGACCCAGGGTGAAAAAGAAAAAGTAGGGATGTTTCCCTCATTTTCCCTTCATGCTTCTTGGGGTCCCAGCACCTTGTTAAATGTGCCACCTTTGTTTGCAGGTGTGACTTACCCAGTCATAGAACCAAAGGAACTAAGTGATGGGTTTTCATCACCACCACCCATGTGACTCTAGTCCTCTGCCTGTGATTTTCCTTTGATGTTCTAGACTTGTGTAGCCTATGTGGCTCCTGGAAAGATGGATCTTAGGAGAGACTATGTAATGGTTGTATTTGGGAAATTGTTGCACTTCCCTTTTTAATGGAGGTAGTGCACTGGCCTGAGCTCTATATCCTGCTATTATGGCCCAGGCTGAAGTGTTTACCCTTATAGAAGGGTTCTGGTTAAGTTCTGAACTTAAAATTTCCTTACTAATTATGTAGCACTCTAATTGGAGCCAGAATAAGTGCCCTAAAAGAATTTTTGGACTAAATGACTATTTTTCCTGCTGATAGGACTATATCAAGACTAATATTTGGTTCAAAAGGACATTTTACTCCTAATTGTTGAAGGCAAATTTCTCCTGTTCATAGAAATAGCATAAAGCCTGGTTTCTAGTAGAGAGGCAGAAACAGAAACAGGGGAAAGAATTGGGAAGCTAGGGTGTTTTGGTAACGGATTGACAGGGTGCCTCACAGAGAGGATCCCTATTCCACTAAGTGTTACAATTGACCTTGATATGTCATATGCTCCCCAACCCAAGGGCAGAGCAACCTTGACATGCCATATGCTCTCCAGACCAATGTTAGAGAGAACCTGGAAATGCCATGTGCTCTCCAGACCAAGGGAAGAGAGAAAACTGAAAATGCCATGTGGTTTCCAGACCAAGAGCAGAGAGAAAGACCTGGAAATGCCGTGTGCTATCCAGGCCAAGGGCAGAGAGAAAGAGAAGCTCACTACTGTGGTTGAGGAGGCAGGGGGGCCCTCTGCTCCTAGAAAATTACAAAAATCCTTCCCTTGAGCATTATTTCCAATTACTACAACATTCCCTGATCTTGTCAAACAAGATTGCTTCCTTGGACTATAAAACTTCCCACACTTTGTATACACAGTGAGGACAAGAGATATGATGGTCTCCAACAAATTACAATAGGAAAATTGGAGATTCTTTTGCTGACACCCCATTGGGGTGGTCAGAGGCTAGCGTCAGTCCAGAAGTCTTTGGATAACACCGGGGGCTAACCCTGGCAAGAAACTCTCAGTTGCCCCAGTACTTCTTTCAGCCCCACATGATGGCTAAGTTCTTCATGAAAGGAAGCTGGTTTAAACATGGCCAGTATGTTCAGCAACCCATGGGAATTGGGCGATTATCCATGTTCTCCCCCAGCAAGCCTGTCTTCCATGTCTTGTAAAGCTGGCAGTCATGCTAATATATTTCAGTGACTGAGGAGGCACAAGTATTTAGTTTGATTTGGTTCTAAAATGGAGGCCAAGAGCCTCAAAATGAAAGGACGGAGTTGGAGTCCACTCCTCCACTCCTCTATTCCCCGTTTCAATGAATGTTGTACCTTGGTATCCTGGACGAGGTCCTCAATTATGAAACAGATACATCGTTTGTGGTATATACCTGGGGTTTCATCATGCACCAGGAAAATTTAGGACACAGACATACATGAGGATTTTAGGAGTGAAGGTTTAATAGGCAGAAAATGAGAGAAAGAAAAACAGCTTTCTCCATAGAGAAAGAGGTCTCTGAGCAAAAGGACTGGTGAGTGGCAAATGCACAAGGTTTTACAGTCCAGTTTGAGGAGGTGGTGTCTGATTTACACAGGGCTAGAAGATAGGTTCAATCAGGTATGATATTTTCATAGCACATGGGAAAGACTGGCCACCCAACTCTAATCTTATGCAAATGGGCTTATAGTTGATTGGCTCCATCTTATCTACTTCCTACTGTACACGTGGCTGACAGAGAAGAGAAGATGGAGCTGCCATCTTGAACATATCTTGTCCCTAGTTCCTATTGACATTCACCCATGCAAGCTCCCAGCTTGCTTGTCTATGTCTGCAGCTCAACTTTACAGGCTGCTCTTTGTTAGAAAATGATTTGGGGCTGTCTTTTATTAAAAAGAAAAACAGAGAACTCCCATACCCTTGCTATCTGCCTAAGTATTTCCTTCTTATCTCCTATATCAGTGGCATTCCTTTTCAACATCATTACGTTATTTAATTGGTAGATTAAAAAAGTAAATATTTACCTGACTGATATGTAAATAGAAAAATAATTATGGGTTTTGTGTTTTGAAATTTGTTCTGATTTTCTTATCTATGGAATAACAGACAAATTATGTGGTCTATTTTTCTAATTGTAGCAAAGGACAAAATAATGTGATGACTTTAAATATTTATTAATAAGAAAACATAGAACAAAATAACAGATGCCATAGATAACTAGAGTGGGAAATTGAATATGGATAGTATTGCCAAAGTCGATAAGAACAGAGATTATTGTGTGTGATCATAATTATTGGAATTGTGTTTTGGAGAAAAAAAAACTTAAAAGCAGTCAAGAGACAACTACACATGGATTGGGATTTATGTTTATAATGAGAAGTAAATATTTCCAGTTATCTCTGTTGGGGTGCAGAAAACAATTCCCTAAAATATGTCATTTTGGTATACTGAGTACTTTGAAAATTGAAATAACTAACAACTAAGCTTCAAAAGCAAAGTCTCTCTCTGATCTTCCCTTGGCTCCCTGTCTCTCTGATCCTTTTTCCCAAAGCACTGGGAGAGACTTTCTGAAATTTTCTTATCTGACAAAGAAATCTTGAATGCAATTTTCCTAAGAATCCTCTCTAGGAGCCTCACCAATAACCAGAAAATAGCAACAACCAGGGGAAAGAAAAAGACTGGAAGTCATACTCATGGCCAGGCAGATTTTCATCTATTCTTTTTAGGTTAACTACAAGAGATTACCTGGAAACTTTACCTGCATAATGAGACGTTTGCTCCTGTTCAGTTTCACAACTCACCTTTCCAGGATTCCTGCCTCTCATCTCCTATGTCAATTTACTTCCCTTATGATTTACTGCCCCTGAAAAAATTGTGTACATTGTCCATCTCCATCACTTCATATGAAAAAGGAGACATAAGCTTTGCTATCACTGTCTAAATCCATTTGTATCACTATAAAGGAATACCTGAAGCTGAGTAATTTGTAAAGAAAAAAGTATTTATTTGGCTTATGATTCTGCAGGTTGTACAAGATACATGGAGCCAGCACATTCTTCTGGTGAGGGCTTCAGGGAGTTTCCACTCATGGTGGAAGGTAAAAGGAAGCAGACATCACATGGTAAGACAAAGGAAGATAGAGAGAGGGAGAAGGGGGAGGGGGGTATCAGGCTCTTTGTAACAATCTGTTCTCATAAGAACTAATAGAGAATTCACTCATTGTCATGAGGATGGTGCCAAGCCACCTCTATGACTCAAAGATCTTCCCCCAGGCCCCATTCAACATTGGAAATCAAATTTCAGCATGAGATTTGAAGGAGATAAATAGCCAAATTATATCAACCACACTACACTATTTGAGTGATATAATATGAATTCGTGTCCTCATCCAAATCTCATGTCAAATTGTAATCCCTAACATTGAAGGAGTGATATTGTGGGAGGTAATTAGATCATGGGGACAGATTTTCCCCTTGCTGTTCTCATAGTATGAGTTCTCATGAGATCTGGTTGTTTGAAATAAATGTATAGCACCTCCTCCTTCTCTCTCTTCCTCCTGCTCAAGCCATGTGAAGATGTGCCTCCTTTCCTTTCACCTTCTGCCATGATTGTAAGTTTGCTGAGGCCTCCCCAGCCATGCTTCCTGTCCAGCTGTGGAACTGTGAGCAAAAGAAAGAAGTCCTTTCTTCATAAGTTATCCAGTTTCAGGTATTTCTTTATAGCAATGGGAGAATAAACTAATACATTTGATAATCACTCTGTGATCCTTACTTACACATGTTAATTAATTTTCTATGTCTTTTTGTCTAGTAATCTGCATCCATTTGTTGATTTTTTTAGCAGCCCTCAGAGAAAGGGGAAGTTCTCCCTTTGGCTTTTGGCATTCATGCCCATAAAGTTTTGACACTGAGTGCAGGATACCAAAGCCACTCTTATCTTCTGCAAGCCACAGTCAATGTATCCAGAGCCTGAAAAACAGAAAAGAGCAAACATTTCTTACTAGTCAGACTCTTGTCTCTCTCTGTGGAATGTGGTTGAGCAAATGGTAATTTTTTTTATCTCCAACATTTTGATTAATTAGAATAAAGCACATGTATGACTAGTCTTGGGTACAGCTACTCTGGTGTGTTTTTGGTATGAATATTTATATTGTCTGATTCTTTTTCTCCTAGAAACTCTCCTCTATTTTTTCTTTGTCTTTCTGAGTTGTGCTGGGGGTACCAGGGAATATGGGCCTAAAATTCCTATAAAGTTGTTACTGAAACTGAACTAGTGAGCTTTGCGGTTCTGACCAGAGAAGCATCAATTTATATAAACTTTTCTGTGGTTCTCCTTTCATCTGGTTTTATGTATTTAAGAGCTTGACTTATGATCAAATAAGAGCACTCCTTCTTGGTCTCTACCATCTGAGGGTTTTGATATTTGGTTCAAGTTAGTGGTCAGTCTGAAAACATTGGGAATCTCAAGACATGTAAGACATTAAGCATCACCCTTTTAAGTTCTCAAGGTATCTGCCTTACTGTAAAGGAATTTTGTCATCTAAATTCTTGCTGCATAGTTAGTCCTCACAAAGTTCTATCCCAGAAGTGCCTACCTAGTGTCATGCATTAATGGACCTATATCTGGTGACACCCCACAAATTTATGTAATACTGAAGGCAACATAAGAACAAACACCATTCTTCACCATCATTAGCAATAGAAACCTTTTATTATCTTTGTCCATTTCTGGAAATAAATATAGGAGGAAGATTATTAGCACTGAATTTTCTACAACCTCTTTAAGAATACCTATTGCTTATATGACAAAAACTTATTTTAAGTGTGGAAAATTACCTTCCAGGCTTTCTACAAAGAGTTTTATTTGATTAAGTTGCTACTGGAAAAAGTAAACTATTTGGAATACTAATCATCAGTGGCCAAAAGATGAATCCTTTAACTTAGAAAGGCACCTATACTTGAAAAAATATTTTAGAAATCTATTAGTCTAAATGCATTATTTGTATTTATATGAAGATCATATTAAAATAAAGACATAATAATGGCATAATAGCATCATGGCTAGCCTTAGAAAATTCTCTTGAAAAAATTAAATAGTAGAAATGTGATTGTATTAGTCAGTTCTCACATTGATATAAAGAACTACCTGAGACTGGGTAATTCATAAAGAAAAGAGTTTAATTGGTTCATGGTTCCACAGGCTGTATGGTAAGCATGGCTAAGTAGGACTCAGAAAACTTACAATCATGGTGGAAGGTAAAGGGAAAGCAAGCGTTTTCTCCATATAGTGAAGGAGCAGAGAGAGAAAATGGTACACACTTTCCAAAACCAGATAGCATGAGCACTCACTCACTATCATGAGAACAGAAAGGCGGAAATACATCTTCATAATCCAATTATCTCCCCACCCGATCCCTCCCTCAACATTAGGGATTACAATTCAGCATGAGATTTGGGTGGGGACACAGAGTCAAACAATATTATTGTACTCCTGGTCCCTACCAACTCTCATGTTCATCTCACACTTTAAAACACAATCATGCCTTTCCAACAGTACCCCAAAGTATTTACTCATTTCAGCATTGACTCAAATGTCCAAGTCCAGAGTCTCAAAGTCTCTTTTTCTATAGGCCTGTAAAATAAAAAACAAGTTAGCTACTTCCAAGATGCAATGGGGATACAGGCATTGGGTAAATAGGGGGAACAGGCAATGGGTAAATATTCCCTTTTAAAAAGATAAAAATTGGTTAAATCAAAGGAGCTATAGCTCCCATGTAAGTTGAAAACCCAGCACAAAGTCATTAAATCTTAATGAACCAAAATAATCTTCTTTGGCTCCACATCTCACACCTAGGCCCCACTGATACAAGGGGTTTGCTCCCAAGGCTCTGCAAGGTATAGCTCCAGTGGATGCTTTCATGAGTTAATGTTGAATGCCTGTGGCTTTTCCAGGCATACAGTGTAAGCTCTTGATGGATTTACCCTTCTGGGACCTAGAGGATAATGGCTGTCTTCTCACAGCATCACTTGGCAGTGCCAAATGGGGACTCTGTGTGTGGGCTCCAACCCCCACATTTTCCCTCTGCACTGCCCTAGTAGAGGTTCTTCATGAGGGCCCTGCTTCTGCAGAAGACTTCTGCCTGGACATCTAGGCTTCTCCATGCATCATCTTCTGAAATCTAGGCAGAGACTCATAAGTCTCAACTCTTGCACTCTGTGTACCTGCAGGCTTAACGCTATGTGGGAAGCCACCGAGGTTTATGACTTGCACCCTCTGAAACAGCATTCCAAGCACCTGGGCCC
The DNA here is from genome assembly GCA_036589455.1 of Ateles fusciceps. Classification (NCBI taxonomy): domain Eukaryota; kingdom Metazoa; phylum Chordata; class Mammalia; order Primates; family Atelidae; genus Ateles; species Ateles fusciceps. Next base: position 7,113,408 of record JAZHEH010000174.1, on the reverse strand, counting down.
CTTAGTATCATGACTTGAACTGGAGTGGCCAGGATGCAGGGAGTATTGTCTCAAGGCTATTCAGGGCAGTAGAGCCCTGGGCCTGGCCCACAAAACCATTCATTTCTTTTAGGCCTCCTTGCCTGTGATGGGAGGGCTGCTGCGATGGTCCCTGTAATATCTTCAGGGTCTGCTTCTCATTGTCTTGGCTATTAATGCTGCCCCTTCCTTGTAGTTATGCAAATCTCTGAAGGCTGATTAAATTGCTTCCCTAAAAATAGGTTTTTCTTTTTTATTACAGGGCCATGCTGCAAATATTTTGAACTTTTATGCTTTGTTTCTCTTTTAAATACATGTTCCATTCTCAGGTCATTTCTTTGTTCATACATATAAACATAGGCTATTAGAAGCAGTCAGGTCAAATTTTGAATGCTTTGCTGCTTCAAAAATTTTCCAAATCATCTATCTCAAGTTTAAAGTTCAACAGATTCCTTGAGCTGGGCAAAATGCCACTAGTCTCTTTGTTAAAGCATAGCAAGACTGACTTTACTCCAGTTCCCAGTAAGTTTCTCATCTCCATTCGAAATCTCCTCAGCCTGGACTTTACTGTCCATGTCACTATCAAAATTTTAGTCACAACCACACAACAAGTTTCTAGGAAGTTTCCAACCTTCACTCATCTTTCTGTTTTCTCCTGAGCCCTCCAAACTGTTTCAACTTCTGTCTATTACCCAGTTCCAAAGTCAATTCCACATTTTCAGTTATCTTTATAGCAATGCCCCACTCCCAGTACCAATTTACTATGTTAGTCTGTTCTCATATTGCTATGAAGAACTACCTGAGACTGGGTAATTTATTTTAAAAAGAGTTTCAATTGGCTCACAGTTCCACAGGCTATACAGAAGCATGACTGGTGATGAATCAGGAGACTTACAATAATGATGGAAGGTGAAGGGGAGGCAGGCATTATTTTTACATGGAACAGCAGCAGAGAGAGAGCAAAGGGGGAAGTGCTACAGATTTTCAAACAACCATATCTTGTGAGAACTCACTCACTATCACAAGAATAGCAAGGTGGAAATCCATCTCATGATACAATCACCCCCCCTGGGTCCTCCCCCTTTTGGGGGATCCAATTTTCCATTTCCTTTTGGGGGCCCCAAAAGAAAAAATTTTGAAGCATTAAACAAAATTTAAACGTTTTAAATTCTTAAACGCTGGTTTTGGATTTCCTGTATTTACAAAAGATATATCGCTCCCTTTAGTCTAGTGGTTGTGATTTGGTTCTGTCAGCACTTCAGCCTGGGTTTAATTCCAAGTCATAAGTTTCTTAAAAATGTAAATTCTTCAAACTTAAAGAAAGAAGTGAAATTTATATTAATTAGTTTAAATCATTTGTTATGGATTTATATTCTTGTGAATCAGGGGCCTATTTGTTTTTGATCATTTTCCTCTTCAGGAAAAGCTTTGAGCTTTTCCTTCTTTCTATCTCTCTTCTTCCTTCCTTCCTTCCTTTCTTCCTTCCTTTCTCTCTCTCTCTCTCTCTCTTTCTTTCTTTCTTTCTCCTTTCATGCCTCTTTTAATTTTCCATCTATGGGACACATAGAAAGGTTGGCCTTTGTGTATAGATCTTGACACCCTAGAAAATATTGCAGGACACAAATGTAAATTGTTCCCCATTTGTGGATAACAAAATTTTTCTTTCTTTAATCTGGGAAAAGAAAATAAATATTGGAACCCCAAAATTACTAAGCTAAAGAAACAAGTCAATGTGGAAACTGGGTCATGCAAAACTGTCTCCCATTTTGGTTTCTAAATAAGATGGCTACAAAGATGAAAATCTACAACCTGCCTCACATTTTCCCACAAGGAAATTCCTTGTGGATCCCAAGATCTTTACCCTATGGCATTTTTGTTAAAGTTCACCATGGTAAACTGGGTATAAGTTGATAGCTTATCTTCTCAGGTACAGGGACATAGAACAGAACTCAAAGTCATTCTTCTGCCCACCTGAGACAAATGCATATCTGATTGTTTCATCTGCCGTATTGTCTATGTTATCTCATATAAAAATGTAGCTTGAACCCAGGAGGTGGAGGTTGCAGTGAGCCGAGATCACACCACTGCACTCCAGCCTGGTGCCTGGCGACGGAGCGAGACTCTGTCTCAAAAAAAAAAAAATAATAATAATGTAGATTCATTTATCCAGACAAAGACATAAGTGATTATTTTCCACTCCCCACTTCTCACATGAAAATTGTGGAGTTCTCAGTATCCTGCCCTTTTCCCTTTTGATATTGAAGCCCTCAAAATCATCTTTAGAGAAAGACAGAGACATGTCTCCTGGAATGTGTTCTTTGCCTTGGCAAATAAATCTCCTAAAATGATTGAGACTTGCTTTGATCATTTTCCTTGATTGACAAAGCTATAGAAGCACTATGAAAACAGCACTGTGCCTCTAAAAACAGTTTGAAGCCCATATCTATCTCAGGATGCTTGCAGATACTGTAAGAAATTGAGACATTGAAAATAAGACTGTCTGTTCGTTAAAAAATAAAAAAGAGAAAAATTAAAATAGCAATTAACCTAAACCTCTGTTAAACAAATATCCACCCACCCCCACCCCAACCCTCAAATGCAACTTCTTGGTACAAATGTCTACAAGAGAAAGCCAAGAACAAGAATGTTTGCTTTTTGTCTGGGTAAAGCTTGATAAAAAGATTTTTTTAAAAAGATCGTTGGGGTGAGAAGGTAGCTTAATTAAAACCTGATATTCAAGCTATGTTTTAAAGGTCTTTCTGCCTTTCTCTTTTGGATTCTGTGTCTGGGAGTTTTTATCAGTTCACAGAGACCTCTTTTAATTGTATGTTCAGTCCTTCTGTTACCTTGCTTTCTTATTGGCATGATTTCTGCCAAGAAAAATGTGAAGTTGTATTGGCCTTCTAGAAAGCTTAAAATCTTCCAAAAATTCACTCCTCTAAGACTCTTTCTTCTACTTCCTTTCACTTCTATTTCTGCTTCCTTTTTGTCAGGTTTAATTCCTTATGAAGAGATCTAGAGGAGACTTCCAGTGACTCTGAGACCTCTTGAGGAACAACAGAAAAAGGCACCATAGGCACTATTTTAGGAATTTCTCTGTCTTTCTCATAGCTACCTGAGAATCATGAGCAGATTTTTCTCAGGTTTCAAGCTCTGTTGTTTGTTGTTGTTGTTTCACTGAGTTTCCTAATTTCTTTGGATTTTGAGGAATACAAGGGGTTACTCTGTAGTGTCATAAAGTGCTTGATATTTGAGTGTCCAAAGACCAGTGAGTTACTGGCAAAGACTGAAGTTTTAAAAGTGGCTGATGGCAGTTGCAGTGCATGGTTATTACTTGAAGGAGGCTACTGGCTTCCTTGTGTATTTACATATGAAAAGTGTGGTTTGGATACTTGGAGATGTGGGAACACTTGCCTTGGAGGAATAGACTCTTCTGGGAGATGAGCTGATCACAGAGCGGACTGACTGGCATTGGGTTGTGGCTACCAAATAGGTTAATTTTGCCTGCTGCTCAGATAGAGCCAATTTATCAAGACAGAAGAAATGTAATAGAGGAAGTGTTTATATCACACAGATCTGGCCAAAGGGGAATCTGGAGTTTTATTACTCAATCCAGTGTCCTAGGATGTTTTAAGATGGCTTTTTAAAGATTACTTGGTGGGTAAGGGACCAGGGAATGGGGAATGCTGACTGTTCAGGTTGGGGGATCAAGTTATAGGGAGTCAAAGCAGTCCTCCTGCACTGAGTTGGTCCTGAATAGGCACCACAAGACCAGATAGCCAGTTTACTTGTCTAGGTAGCACCAGCTGGTGCAGCAGAATTCAATATCTGAAAAATATGAACACTGATCTTAGGTTTTACAATAGTGATACTATTTTTGGGAGCTATTGCAGAGGTTTGGAATCTTGCTGTCTCTGGCTGCATTACTTCTAGACCAGAACACCTAAACTCCTGTGCTGCTGACTGGTACCAGTCAGGGGCTTGTTAGAAATACAAAAATTAGAAACCAGGCTGCACAGCAGGAGGTGAGTGGTAGACAAGTGGGCATTACCACTTGAGCTTCTCCTCCTGTCAGCTCAGCCATGGCATTCAATTCTCATAGGTGTGCAGACCCTATTGTGAACTGCACATGAGCACATGAGAGAGATCTAGGTTGCATGCTCCCTGTGAAAATCTAGCTAATGCCTGATGATCTGAAGTGGAACAGTTTCATCCTGAAATCATCTTCCTCGAACCCCCATCTGTGTAAAAATTGTCTTCCACAAACCTGGTCCCTGGTGCCAAAAATACTGGGGACCACTATCCTTGACCATGATTTCTAATCTCATGGCTAATGTGTTAGTCCTACAAAGGAAGTCTGGTCTTTAGATTAGACAGGATTTATTTGAGAAGAAAAGCTGTTATCTTTGTTTTAAAGTACAGTTTTTATTCCATATATGTAGAGAAGAGGATAAAACCTTTATGTCAGAAGAAAAAATATGACAAAAAGATTGAGTTCAAGGAAGGTTTTACTTTAATAAACCAAAGACATAATCTATATGCTGTGTCAGTAACCGTTTTCCTGATTAGAAAAGAGAAGGGTAACTTACTGCCAGTGCTCATTTAATTTTATATAAACACACTTTTTTGAGACTGAAGCATATCTGATTGATTTTCAATGTAAAAATGAAATATAAACACTGTTCTTCAGATTCGTTCTTCTTTTACTATTATTATTATACTTTAATTTCTGGGATACATGTGCAGAACCTGCAGGTTTGTTACATAGGTATACACACATGCCATGGTGGTTTGCTGCACCTATCAATCCATCATTGACATTAGGTATTTCTCCTAATTCTATCCCTCCTTGAGCTCTCCACCCCATGACAGGCCCCAGTATGTGATGTTCCCCTTTCTCTGCTCAGGTATTCTCATCGTTCAACTCCCACTTATGAGTGAGAACATAAGGTGTTTGGCTTTCTGTTCCTATGTTAGTTTTCTGAGAATGATGGTTTCCAGCTTTATCCATGTCCCTGCAAAGGACATGAACTCATCCTTTTTTATGGCTGCATAGTATTCCATGGTGTATATGTGCCTGATTTTCTTATCCAGTCTATAATTGATGGGTATTTGGGTTGGTTCCAAGTCTTTGCTATTGTGAAGAGTGCTGCAATAAACATATGTGTGCATGTGTCTTTATAGTAGAATGATTTATAATCCTCTGGGTATATACCCAGTAATGGGATCACTGGGTCAAATGGTATTTATGGTTCTAAATCCTTGAGGAATTGCCACACTGTCTTCCACAATGGTTGAACTAATTTACACTCCCACCAACAGTGTAAAACCATTCCTATTTCTCCACATCCTCTCTGATATCTGTTTTTTCCTGACTTTTTAATGATCGCCATTCTAACTGAAGTGAGATGGTGTCTCAATGTGGTTTTGATTTGCATTGCTCTAATGACAAGTGATGATGAGCTTTTTTTCATGTTTTTTGGTGCATAAATGTCTTCTTTTGAGAAGTGTCTGTTCATATCCTTCACCCACTTTTGATGAGTATTTTGTTTTTTGTAAGTTCTTTGTAGATTCTGGATATTAGCCTTTTGTCAGATGGATAGATTGCAAAAATTTTCTCCCATTCTGTAGGTTACCTGTTCACTCTGATGATAGTTTTTGTTTGTTTGTTTGTTTTTGCTGTGCAGAAGCCCTTTAGTTTAATTAGATCCCATTTGTCAATTTTGGCTTTAGTTGCCATTGCTTTTGGTGTTTTAGTCATGAAGTCTTTGCCCATGCCTGTGTCCTAAATGGTATTACCTAGGTTTTCTTCTAAGGTCTTCTAGTTATTTTTAAACAGAACTAACATCTGAATCATCTCAATCATAAGAATCATCTATTTCGGAAAAATCAGATTTGTCATGTGAATCTTTGGCCAACAACTGTTCGAGAATTATGTTAACATCATGTGTAGGATTCCTACATTTTCTAGGATTTGACATTTTCAGTGATTGAGAATTACTATATTTTGTAAGTAGAAATACCACTACTAACAACAGAATGCTATAAACAGAATAAAGTCTTTTGTTTCCAACGTTAATATACTAGAGCACTGAGGATAAATAATAAATGCAAGATATTTTGTGGCAACATTATCTCAGAGTAAACATTGCAGCCACAAATCCTGGTGAGTATTCTCGGATCAAATGGGAAAGGGCTTAATTCTACAAAACTGACATGCAACTTTTAACAAAAACAACCTTGATGCAGATCATAAAAGAATTTGCATTCTATAAGCTTCAACAAGTCTGTTAGGTTGTCCAAGGTCTAAATTGTTGTTCAAAATTATTGAAAGCCTGTTGACATTTTATTGTCTGAAATATTTGAATTATTTGAGTAATGTGAAAGATATTAAAGTTCAAACACTTTCTTATCAAGTACATATTCAATTTAGTTTTGTGAGTTACCATTTGAAATGTTATAATGTTTAATATGAATTAATTTCATGTAGGATAGAGTCCTGTCTTTAGTTATTTTACCAACTTGTCTTTAACTTTTAGCACATTATGGTAAAAGACAGTTAGCAATAAGGGTTTTTATCCAGAATCTAGTTTGGAAAAACTTATGCAAATATATACACACACACATATATATTTATGGACTAAATTCTCTTATGATGTTAACATGAATGCGTTTTGCAAATATGCTTGCGATTTTTCAAAATTTACCTGATTTGAATGTAATGGGAACAATAGGCATGCCTGCATACGTTAGCAAGAAATTTGAGAAAACTACTCTGAAAGTCCTTTAAAAAATGACAGATGTATTCCTTTGACCAGAAGCTTTCAAATGTACTACTTTCCATTTGTTTATAGATTTATGACTCTAGAATTTCATTTAGAAAAACGCTCATTCAAATGCAGAAAGGAAAGGGAGCCCAAAGGGAAGATAGAAGTGACTCACCAACATAAATAGGCTGAGAAATAGTTACGTGGGCCATGCATAATGAAATTGTGTGAATAAAAAGTGCAAGTGGAAGGCCATTATATTATATAAACATAAAATAGCTATATTCAGATTATATGCATCTCTCTATATCTAAATGGGTGAAGTAATGCATTGAAATAATAAGAAATAATAGTTGTAATTTAGAAAATAAGAGTACACTATACAATATATTCCAGGGAAAATATTAGCAATTAAAGACAGTGATGACTTTTTTGCACATATACACACAAATACACTATGTTTCAAATATTAAGACATTTTAAATATTGTTTTATTTAAAGAATTTTTCCATCATTGAAATCTGCAAAAAGTAATAAAACCAATCTCCTACTCCTCAGTTTTCAGTTCTGCAATTTTATTTTCATTCATCATTAAAAATTGAAATGGTTAATTTGAGTATTATCTTAAATTACCTTTCATTTTGCCACAATAGCTAGTTTTTTAATCTTCAGTATGTATTGGTGTATATGTGTATATATATATATATATATATATATATACACACACACACACACAAAGCTATACATATATACACATATGTATATATATAATTTTATTTTGCTTTCTATTCAGTAAAAATATCCATTGTATTTGAGTCCTATTTATTAGTTCTTGACAACAAAAACTATCTACTACAGAGTAGCATCATTTATTTCATTCATAGGAGCATTTTATTAGCCTAAAGTATTTAATGATAAAAATCAAGCACTTTGAGGGTTTCATCAATCATATGATGCAGGCTGATTTTTACAAACAATTCATGTTACTTCCACTACCAAACTGGCAATGTCACAACTTACCCAGACTCTGCTGCTTTTATAATAGCTATCTAAAGTATAGTTGTTCCCATTCTTAGAATAAATAGAAGATAATTTTCAAAGAATTCAGGGGTATCTTAAAACACATTTTCCTTTACATCACAAAGACTTCTCAAACTTGTTTCATAAAAGTGACAGTGAAATGTGAATATCTTGTAATATGTGGAATATAAATAGGATTATAACTTTTCAAGAATATAAAGTTTTAAATTTAGAGGATTAAGAACTTCAGAAAGAGATTAAAATGATACTGGCCTTAGGCAGCTCATTAATTCTACACATACATGGTCTCATATGTCCTTCAACAACATATTTGAAACCTTTTAGCTTAAGGTATTCCATTATTTTTTTAATAATATGTCATTTGAGAAACATTAGTTCAATATTCTCAAAACTGCTGTCTAATATGTCCCAAACTTACTAACACCAAAAAAATAACAGGAAAATCAGTATGTATTAAACTGTATGTCATTTGTTTAGGTAATTCAATGTGAAAGATGAAAAGCAACATATCTGAAAAGCAATTTTATACTAGCATATTTTTTCTCATCTTCTCATTTATACAATGGTATCTCCAAGGTCATTGTAGTATCAAAACATAAATGCCTCTCATTAATACAAATAACCTTCCAATATTTGAAAACTGTGATTCTTTATATGCTTTGGGGAAAATGCACAATTATAAAAATGATTTAATAAAAGGACTGTACAAAAATTTTGCTTATTAAACAGAACAATAGTCTTTGGATATTTGTAAAAATAATGAAATAATATAGAATATTTGTTTATACTTAGTTTTGAAGTATTAATCTCAACCAGCAATTGTTCTCTAAATTTCAGATTTGTCTATTCAATTTGAGAGTCAACAGAAATCATGTGATTAACATTTGCACATTGCCACATATGGTAGCTTTTGTAATGACATATGGTTTAGTTGACCTGTTTTGTTCTTACAGTCAGCTCCTCTTCTTTCTCCCTCCCCGGAAACTCCATTGATATTTCACACTGATTATTACATTTCCCTGTCAAAAGCCTCCTGCTTCCTCTCTTGTGCTCTAATTTACTATTTCCTACATAGAGACGAGAATCTCTACACAAAATCAGAGATCACATCACATCACATCTCACTCTGCTAAAATCTCTTCAATAACTTTCAGGTCCTTATCATGGTCCTTGCAACTTTAAGATGTTCTGGCCTGTCATTAGTATTTTAATTTCAGGTAGTAACACCCTCCTCCACTTTAACTATATCTAGGCTATGTTTTTCTTTTGGTTTCTTGACCATATTCCCCCCTCAGTGCCTTGGTACTTACTAGTGCAGCTGCTGGTATCTTCCTTCAGATTTTTAAGGGACTTGATATTTAATTACAGTCAGGGTATACCTCACCGAATCTCTCACAGGATTGCCACTTTTGATATATTTTAACTTCTATAAAATAGTATTTCTCATTTCTATTTCACCATACCCTATTTATTTGTTCAATGGTGTTTATAGGATTTGAACTGAAGTCTTCACATTTATGTTTACTGATTTTTTTTTGTTTCCTCAATAGTATACAAAGCAAGTACATGAAGAGAGATTTACTGTTTTGTTTGTCATACAATCCAAAATATTCAAACAATCACATATGAAAAGTACTAAAGAAACTCTAAAATAAATGAATGAATCAAAATCAAATGACATTATATATAGAAAACATGTGCATTTTTAAAACTCTGATGAACTTTTGTTCTCTTATTTTGGGTGAGTCTAGAATAGTTATTATAGTTTTTCCTTCTTTTAAGGATATATAAATTGGTCATTCATTATAGTAATAATTTTTGCTTTATTTTATTTTAATGGACAAACAGTTGTGTATATTTTATATGCAATATTTTAATATAATTATATATGTATATCATTGTGGAATTATCAAATCAGGCTGGTTAATTGGTTCAAATACTTATCATCATACTCTGTGTTTAAACTACTGTGGGGATAGTGTTACTATCCTGTACAGATTTAAGGCATAAGTAATTCCAAAAGTCAAAGAAATATGATTGAGGAGATAACTAAGATTTATAATCATACAACTAAATAATTTTTTGAAAACAATATTAAAAGGGAATCATTTAAGAAGTATTAGAATCAAGCCTACTTCTATCTAGAGAAAAAATAGAATATCTGATATAAATTCAAGTTGAAAAAGAAAAAAAAAAACCTTTTATCCAAGGAATGCAAGTCTCCTGTAAATTATCAGGCCCAGAGAATAGCCTCATGTCCCATATCCCACCTTGAACTAAGTTATTCTCTTGAAGTGGTTACTATGTAGATTCTAGACTGACTGTTTTAAATTACCCAAACCATGCCACACACAAGATACCATAACTCATACCCTGTAGTTCAACAATGTGTAGCCAATCACCGATCAGTATTACTTCTGTAAACCAGTGAAAATCTTGACAAACAACTTTGTATCAGCCCACTCGTGTCTCCCCTGCTCTTCTACCTACTTATTTTTTTTTTTTTTTGTCTTTTTTACCTGCTTTTAACAAAGGCTGAACTGAACAGAAGCTTATATCCAAATTTACTTGGATCTGAGCCTTCTGGGCAATTGTCTTAGACTTAGCTAAAGTAAATTCATTGAAATTATATTTTGTGCCTCAGCTTCTTCCTTTAGGTTGACAAAATTTATATGACTTTGTTTGTGACATGTTTAGATATAGTATTTTTTTCCAAACAAGCAAATGAGTGTTTCCTCCAAAAACAAAGTACCAATTGCTCTTTTCTCAGATAAAAATTAATTTTCAAAAAAGTTTCCACTGTTACTTAATATCATTTCCCATAATTTTTTGTTCTATAAAATGAGTTAAGGCTGGGGCATTCACCTACCATCATTTATCAAACTCTCAGTATGCTTGGAAAAATCAACTGAATGTTTTATGTACCACATTTGATTTTATATTTTCATATTCCTGTGAGGCATGAAAATTTATATTTCAAAGACATAAAACTGAGAATCATGTATTTTAAATTCAATTATACATCATCATCTTTCAGTAAATGAGAAATTAAAACCTAGGGCAACATTATTTTAGGCTCATACATGTAACTTCCTTATGCATTGAGAGAGAAAATTTAAAAAAAATATGAAAGGAATTGTTATTGTCACTAGCTTTCATTCTTCTAGCTTTTTAAATTTCATATATAAACACATGTATATAGAATAGTGCCTGGGGTCAAAAAGTGTCAAATATAGTTTTATAGTCAGGCATGTTTGCTCATGAATGTAATCTTAGCACTCTGGGAAACCAAGGCAGTAAGGTGGATAACTTTAGGCCAGAAGTTTGAGACTAGCCTGGGCAAAATTATGAGACCTCTTCTCTGCAAATAATTAATTTATAATATTAACATAAATATAAATGTGTGCGTATACACATATGTGTGTATGTGTGTGTGCGTGTATACATATATTTATAGTTTGGTGGAATCAAGGATTTAAAATCACGAAATTACATGTCTATGTCCAGCTACGATGAAGTAACATGGAATACAACACTCATAGTGAGAATAAGAAAACCTAATTAAGTAAGAATAAAAGAAAAAAAGAGAGATTTTTGGACAAATTTGGGAGTTACTGATGAAACCAGGACTTAGGAAGACTTTATCTCAGAATCTGGGGTTCCAGCAAATATTTGCTGCTATATATTGCTAATTTGGTTATGAGGCAAGTTAGATGAAAAGAATCCAGAATCTCTATGAAACCTAAGCTATAACATGCTCAAGAAGATACAGAAAAAAAGTTGTAGGGAGTATGTCAAAATTGTGAATAATTTTGCCAGATGATGGCAAAAATTGCATGAAAATTCTATACATGGAAATTTTAATAGGTTAAATTAATGATTCAATAGAGGCATTCAAAAGCAGGTTAGGCATAGCAGAAGAAAGTCCAGAAAACTGGAAGATAAAATAATAGAAAATAAATTGGAACAGAGGGAAAAAAATTATTGGAAATACATGAAAGAGCCTAAGAAATCACGTGTCATGTAATAAAATGTTTTAAGAGGTAGCTACAACAGGATTGGAAACAAGCATGTTACAAAAGCAGTATTTGGAGGAATATTATCTGTGAATTTTCTGGTGCTGTTGAGTCAGAAAACAACAGATTCAAGAAGGATAAAGAAAATTCTTTTGGCATCTTATAGTTAACTGCTAAATACCAAAGATGAAAAAGAAAATTTGTAAAGCAGCTAAAGGGAAAAAAAAGACACTGTTTTCAAAGGGACACATATCTAATTTATAATACAATATAATTATATTCATTAGAAAGTAAAATCACATCTTTAAAGTGTGAAGAGGAAAAAAAGTCAAAAACCAAGAATGGTTTTCTGTTTCTATACCAAGAATATAAAATCTACAGAGTTAACTATTTACTAAGAATAAGATATTTTCTTATATAACCACAGTACCATTATCGACTTCTGACAATTTAGCATTGATGCAACACTGTTACCTAATCCACTGTCTACATTCTAATTATGTTACGTGACCCAATGATCTTCTTTACAGTAGTTATTTTCCTCTGTTACAGGATCAAATCTAAGATGAGGTGTTTTCTACTTGCCAATTTTCCTTAGTCTTCTTTAATTGCAAAGAATTCGTCTCCCTGGTCTTTTTGACCTCAATTATTAAAAATAATAAACCCACCTTTTGTATGTAAAATGTTTCTCATTTTCAGCTTTCTAATAATTTATTATTATTATATTCAGGTATGCATTCCAAACAAAATACCACATACGTGTCATTGTATCATCCTTAGGGTAAGATACTCTAAAGCACATAATGTCTATCTACTCTTTTACTGATATTTTAATCATCTAGTCAAAGTCTTGTTCTCCACTCTAGAGTTATTATTTCTCTTTGAAACTATAAAGAATTCTGTATTGGGAAAATTTTAAATCAGATCAATACACCTTTCCCCACCAAGAGATTAGATGTAGCCATTATCATGAAGCAGACATTATACTTTTTGACTTTAATTTTCTAATGTTAATGGAGATGTAAACACAAAAGAGAGAGTGACAGGCATCTGTCTCCCAGATAGACATCTCTAGTTCCATAATTGAAGCAGACAGTGGCTTTGAGCCAAGTGTATTTCTCTATTAGTTAAAATGTAAATAATAATTACATTTAGTGGATAAGATTGTTGTAAGAATTGAATCAGTCAAAAAATACAAAACCATTAGTAAAATGTATGGGCAAAGTTGAATATCAGTACCTGTTATGAATAGTATTTCTATTGTAGTTAGCATAGTTATTTTATAATTATTCCTGAATATTAAAATAATTTGAATTTTCCTTATGTTTCTCCTTTTTAAGCTTTTTTATTGATACATGATATTCATATATATTTATGGGATTCATGTGATAATTTGTTATATGTATAGTATGTGTAATGATCAAATCAGGGTATTTAGGGTATCCATCATCTCAAGTATTTATCATTTTATATGCTGGGAACATTTCAAGTCCTCTTGTTTAGATATTTCAAAATATACAATATATAGTTGTTAACTATAGTCACCGTACTCTACTATTGAACCTTTGAACTTACTCCTTTTATCTGTTGGTTTGTATCCATTAACCAACCTATCTTCATTTCCTCCCTCAGCCCCTACACCCTTCTAGGCCTCTGATATCACCATTCCACTGTCTACCTCCATGCAATCAGCTTTTGTAGAACCCACAAATAAGTGAAAGAATTTTTTTTCAAATAACACTTGGTTTTTTTCTTTATTCTCCCAGCTTTATTGAAGTATAATAGGTATACTAAAAATATCCATAAATTTAATATGTATATTTAGTTAATATACACAATTTAATGAGTTTGAATATATGTATACCTTTGTGTTTCCATCACCACAATGAAGGTAATAAATGTATCTGTCACCCACAAAAGTTTCTTTAAGTTCCCTGTTTTTTTTGTGGGAAGAGCAGATCACTTATCGTTGTCCAAAGTCAAAATCTGGAAGTCCTCTTTTAGCCTTTGGTGTCCTAATTTTATCAAATCTGTTATTATTGAATAATGTTTTTCTTCTACGTTTCTTATGGACTTGTCCTTTTATCTCCATCTTTGTTCCCATGCTTTCATCATGTTCTCACTGGTCAATTGTACTAGCCTCTTGGCTGTCCTTTCAACTTTTTTTTTTTTTTTTTTTTAGAATATTCTTTTTTTTATCATACTTTAAGTGCTGGGGTACATGTGCAGGTTGTGCAAGATTGTTACATAGGTATACACATGTCCTGGTGGTTTGCTTATTTCACTTAACAAAACGATATCCAGTTCCATCCGAGTTGCTGCAAATGACATGACTTCAATCTTTTTAGTGGCCAAATAACATTTCATTTTGTATATATACCAAGTTTTCTTCATTTATTCTTCCATTGATGGACACTTAGGTTGATTTCTGGCTCTATTTGTCAGTTCTCACGCTATTATAAGAAAAGAGGTTTAATTGGCTCAGGGTTCTGAAGGCTGTACAGGAAGCATGGCAGCAGCTGCTTCTGGGGAGGCCTCAGGGAGATTTTACCTACAGCAGAAAACAAAGTGGGAGAAGTAGCATGTCTTACATGGCAGGAGCAGGAGGAAAAGAGAAAAGATAGGTGCTATACACTTTTAAACAACCAAATCTCAGAATAACTCACTCACTATCACAAGAACAGCACCAAGAGTCTGGTTCTAACCCATTCATGAGAATTTCACCCCCATGATCTTATCACCTCCCACCAGGCCCCACCTGCAACACTGGGGACTACAGTTTGCGGAGATGTGGTGGGGATGCAGAGCCAAACTATATTCTTGGCTATCGTGAATAGTGCTGCAGTAAACATGTAAGCACAGATATCTTTATTATATACTGATTTGTATTGGGTAAATACACAATACTGGGACTTCTGGATTGTGTGGTACATCCATTTTTGTTTCTTGAGAAACTTCAAAATTGCTTTTCATAGTGGCTGTGCTATTTTACATTTCTACCACGTGTATGAATTCCTTTCCTCCACATCCTTGCCAACATGTATCTTTCTATTGTCTGTTTAATAATAGCCATTCTCACTGGGGTGAGATAGCTCATCGTGGTTTTGATTTGTTTTTTTCTTGATGATTACTGATGTTGAGCACTTTTTCATATACCTGTTGGTCATTTGTACATCTTCTTTTGAGCAATGTCTATACATGTTTTTGCCCACTCCACACAATCCTGAATGTGCCTGATCTTG
The DNA here is from genome assembly GCA_036589455.1 of Ateles fusciceps. Classification (NCBI taxonomy): domain Eukaryota; kingdom Metazoa; phylum Chordata; class Mammalia; order Primates; family Atelidae; genus Ateles; species Ateles fusciceps. The sequence continues at coordinate 7,098,324 of JAZHEH010000174.1, read as the reverse complement.
TCCATTAAAAAAAAAGAAAAAAATTAATTGTTTGAAAAGTTTGGTGAATCAAAGTGACAAAACACAGAGTTACTTTATAATAGGAAGTTTGCATGCAATGTATGATTTACCTAAACTAGATAAATTCAAAGTAGAAAGATTATAAAAGCTGTAATAATATTAATGAGTTAAATTTTATTTTTTTGGAGTGCAGTCCTTTTTTATTAATTCCAGTAATAAATGTGGGATTTAGTGCTAAATATCATGATCAGACAGCTTTCTCTGGGTGTATTTTCTATGAACTCTTAATCTTCCAATGCAGAGAAACCTTAATTAAAATTTCAACATATTGGCAATTTTCAATGTATTTAATGAGTTGGGCAACTGACATCTCAATATAAAATGAGGAAATTGCATTTATATAGTAAAAAGATGGTTGCAAAAACTTCTCTTTAGGGTTCACTAGAAATTCTTATAATATAAAGGTTTAATCTCTAATAAGGTTGAAATTTTGATGTCACAGTTTTCTTAAATGGCAATCTTGAATGCTAATTAGAGGTCTCCTTAGAGACCATCATTTCAAACAATATTTAAAATTAGCGAAATTAAATTAAGTCTCTGAGAACATGTTATATACTACTTCTACTTTTTATTTGTACATTGTAACCTTTTTTTAACCTTGTACCCGTACATATTTTAGAAAAAAAAAAAACTGTGCAATTTCTTCTGATATTTTTCTTGTCTCTCCTACGTGATCTAAAAGCATCTAATAAGAATTCGTTTTTGGCTGGGCATGGTATAATCCCTGCACTTTGGGAGGCTGAGGCAGGCGAAACACTTGAGGTCTGGAGTTCGAGACCAGCTAGACCAACATGGAGAAACCCCATCTCTACTAAAAATATACAAAATTAGCTGGGCGTGGTGGCACATGCCTGTAATCCCAGATCCCAGCTACTCAGGAGGCTGAGGCAGGAGAATTGCTTGAACTTGGAAGTCAGAGGTTGCAGTGACCCGAGATCATGCCATTGCACTCCATCCTGGGCAACTAGAGCAAAACTCCATCTCAAAAAAAAAAAAGAAAAAATTCGTTTTTCTTATTGGTTCTTGAAGCCTATAGCGATAAAATAAGCCTAAAGAACAGTATTGAATGATTTGTTATGAAAAACACTACAGATTGATAATTATTATTTCTTTAATTATTTTACCCTGGTTTTAAAAGGACATATAAAATTATGTGGAAAATCATTGAACATAGTGCTTGGTGATATAGTTTGGATGTGTTCCCATTAAAATCTCACCTTGAATTGTAGTTCCCATATTTTCCATGTGACTGTCAATAGAATATGAATATTTTAAAATCTTTTCCACTTCCATGTGAAACTATTAATGGATATAAAAAAAACCCTGCAGAAAGAGAGAAGTGATAATGTGGAATTCACGTCAAGTTGGTAAACAATTGTTATGTCCTTTGGGCGTATCTTTTTTTGGGAGTAATATGCAAATGAGCACTATTAAGAGGAATTAAAGAAGGCCAGAGAATTATTTTGCTGAGATTTATTTAGTTTTAATATATTTTTCCTTGGCTTAAATTCTAAGCAAAAATAATAAAGCTGGAGGTATTACACTACCATACCTCAAAATACGCTACAAAGTTTTGGTAACCAGAACACCACAGTACTTGCATAAAAACAGACACAGAGACCAATGGAACAGAATATAGAGCTCATAAATTGTTCCACCTATCTATCGCCAACTGATTTTTGACAAAGGTACCAATAATTCTCTTTGGGCAAAAGACAGTGTCTTTAATAAAAGATGCCAAAAATCTGGGTGTTGATATGCAGAAGAATGAAACTACCCCCTTACCTCTCACCCTATACAAAAATCAATTCAAAATAGATCAAAGACCTAAATGTAAAAACCAAAACAATAAAACAATTAGAAGAACGATAGGTGTAATTTTTCAGGCTAGAATGTTGGGAAAACATTGTAAAGCACAAACAACAAAAGCAACAATAAACAGATGGGATTATATCAAACAAAACAGCTTCTGGACAAAAAAAGAAAACAACAGAGTGAAAAGACAAATTATAGAATGAGAGGAAACCTTTATGAACTCATTTAACAGGGACTTAATATCCAGAATATACATGAAACTGAAGCATCTCAACAGTGAAAAAAAGAGAGAGAGAGAAATCTGTTTAAAAATGGCAAATGATCTGAACAGATATTTCTCTAAAGACCTACAAGTAATCAATAAATATATGAAAAAATGCTCAACATCACTAATTATTAGGGAAATGCAACTTAAAACCACAAGAAATATAGGAGCATCATCTCACCCAAACTAGGATGACTAATATTTTTTTAAAAAAAGCCTAAATTAACAAATGCTGGTGAAGATGCCGAGAAAAGAAGACTCATGAACTATTGGTGAGAATGTAAACTAGCACAGCCATTGTGAAGAATAGTATGGCATGTCCTCAAAAACACTACAAATAGAACTACCATATAATCCAGCAATCCTATTACTTGGGATTCATTCAAAGGAAAGAAAATCATTATGTTGAAGAGATATCTGTACCCTCATGTTTACTGCAGCACTATCCACAATAGCCAAGATACAGAATCAACCTATGTGTCCAGCAACAGATGAATGGATGCAGAAAATGTGGCATATATACACAATGCAGTACCATTCAGTCATGAAAAAAGAATGGGATTCTGTCATTTGTGGCAAGTGGATGGGACTTTTCTCATGTTAAGTGAAATAAGCCGTGAGCAGAAAGTTAAACATCACATGTTCTCACTCACATGCAGAAGCTGAAAACGTTGATCTTCTAGATGTAAAAAGTAGAACAGAGGCTGAGGATGGTAGGGGAAAGGTGAGGATAGGGAGGAATTTGTTAAAGAATACAAAATTACAGCCAGATTGGAGGAATAACTTCCAGTGTTTTATACCACTATAGGATGACTGTAGTTAACAGTTATGTATTACATAGTTTCAGATAGCTAGAAGGAGGATGTGGAACATTCCCAGCACAAAGAAATGATAATTTTGAGATTATCAATATGCTAAACATCCTGACCCGATCACCCATTTTATGTATTGAAACATTACTATGTACCCCATGAATATATACAATTATTATTTGTCAATTAAATTGACAATTTTACAAATTAAAAATAAATAAAAATTTAAAAATAAAGACTATGAGGCAAAAGTGAAGTGGAAATTATACAGATAAATATGACCTGAAGATAGTATTCTTAAGTCGGCATGCCATAAATGTTGTATCCCTTTAATGATTTTTAAATTTTTAAACAAATTATTAAATATTTCAATTTCCAGAAAAATAACAACATAAACAACACCGTGTGCTACTACTCATCTCTCTCAAGTTCAAAAATTCTGTCATACATGCTTCAGTTAAAAAAGTACATTTGAAAACTACTATATTCCTCTTCCCAATTCCATTTCATTAAATTGAAACAAATAGATAATATTAAGATGGCATTCATTGTATTGTTTCTAATATTTTACCATATGCAGTTCTATTCCCAGCATCTCTTGCTTTATATGTGCTTGTATGACTCAGAGAAAAAGAAAAACAAGTGTGCATGTGTATTTCTTGCCTTTGCATGAAAAGGAAAATACGGTAATGTTTGATGGAAACCTGTGACATATAAGATACCAACATTTACTGTTTATGGATATGTTTTCTTGAAGAATGTTGAGCTTTTTATTTTATTTTTTGTACAATTTTGCCTATCTCTCCTATTAGTTGACCATATTGATAAAATGTTTTCTAAATGGTCTTAATCAGAAATATAACTTGAACATCATTCTTCAGAATGAGGACAGTAAACTTGGGGAAGGCAAGGTTTAATCTGCTCTATCATTATGCTTTTTGTAGTCTGAATGACGTCCCAAGTTGAATCATTCAACATTTGCCACTCCCAGTTATGTTACAGCATGCTGATTCAATTATTTATCCTCTGTTCTTGGTTCCTGGAATCATTTGACTTAATCACTTCTGGTTGAAAGTGAGACAATCCACATTAAAATATAATAAGGATAAAATTTAGTGCACAGTGAAATTGTCCCTTAATTATTCACTTAGACTAATTCCATAGGCTTTTGGCTTTATTCAAGGGGAGAAATTATAGCAACTTACGTAAATATTTGTGTAATACTTTAAAATTATTTATGTGTTTAAGTATCACTACATACTCCATTCTCTGTGGTATATGCTGAACGAGGTAGTATTTTAGTTTAAACAGAATCCTGAATGGATCTATTATTTTCAGCTACTTCTGTTATAAAATTTCTCTGAAAGCTGCTCTTTAGAATGCACTGTGAAATAAATAAATAACATTTAAATATTTTCCAGGTTAAAACCCCTTTCTCCTAGTTTATACAGGTGATTGCAGAAAGCCGTATTTTTACTACGTGACTCCACTTAACCTGACCAAAGCTGATCAGACAAGAGGTCGACACTGACTCAAGAAAAATACTCCTTTCTTGTTAATTTGGAATATAGGTTGGTATCTGTTGATTTCCTTGTATCAGGGACATTTAGACAATATAAGTGAAACAGGTATCTTTTACCATGTGTATGACAAAGTAGAAAAAGTTTATTCCATGGGAAAATAAACATGAAATTGAAAGAAAAAAAATCAGAGCTAAGAAGCCAGGTTTTGAAAATGACACAAAAGTACTCTGTAACTTGGATGCTGGGTTTAGTTTGTGTTTTAAACCTGGACAGTGTATGTCTTTATGTTTTCCAGAATGAAATGTGATTATTCAAATCAGTCTAAGTAAGTTTTATTGATTGCAACCAAATGATCCTTCATTGATTCACTCATCATCAGTCTTATCATTACCATTGTGGTGATAAATAAACTTCTCTATTTTATCAAATCCAAACAAGCCAAAAAATAATATTGGTGTTTAAGTCATTGACAAGAACCTAAGAGTTGAGGTGTTATCTTTGGGATTTGTCCCAATGGTACTATTTAATAAACTATTTGGTAAAGTACAAAGGCTTCATTGTGAATGTCCATTTGTGTTCACTAAATAGAATTATCAGTTTTAATTTTTGAATAAAATAGTTACATAATTACTTAATTATGTCAATATTATTGACTTTTGATTGAATGTCAATTATTAATAGTACAAGGCTAAAAAGCAGAACCTATGAACTCAGGCTATAAGACTTTGGAATCCTGATTTTGTCTCTTATTAGCTACAAAGTTTTAGAAAAGTTTTACATTTCATGGGACTATGATTGCACTAACTTTATAAAAGCATTGTAACATGTAAAAGGGTTTACACATTTAAAAATCTTTGAAGGCATGACTCTTACTTAATAACTTTTAAAATTAATGCATTTGTATTTCTTTTTTAGTGGCATCTCATTAGGGGAAGATATATACTTTTAAAGCTATAAAGACAGAATTCTTATGAAGTGGACACTATGTAGATAATGGATTTTGTTTCATGGGAAAAGCAGTGAGACACAGAGTAAGCAAATGTTTACTTCTCAAATAAAGAAACAGTTGTATTCACGTGTTTCAGATTACTGGGAGGGGTAAGTATTCATTTTCATAATTCTAGCCTCCTGCATTTTCTGAAGTTACGTGGAGACCCACTGACCAGGAAACATTGCTAATATAACAATAGCCTGAATTTAGCTGGTTTTGCTAAGTTAGGGAAGTAGTTTGGTTACTAGGTTAGGGAGTTGGGTACTACTTAATATTATAAGAAAAATACTATACTTTTTACAATGTTAGTGAGAATGTAAATTAGTTCAACCATTGTGGAAAACAATGTGGTGATTTCTCAAAGATGTAAAACCAGAAATCATTTTAACCCAGCAATCCCATTACTGTGTATATACCCAAAGAAGTGTAAACCATTGTATTAGAAAGATACATGAATGCATATGTTCATTGGAGCACTAGTCACAATAGCAAAGAAATGAATCCATCAAAATGCTCATCAATAATAGACTGGATAAAGAAAATGTACATATATACCATGAAATACTATGCAGCCATAAATAGTAATGAGATCATGTTCTTTGCAGGGACATGGATGAAGCTGGAAGTCATTGTCCTCAGCAAACTCACAGGGGAACAGAAAATCAAACACCACATGTTCTCACTTATAAGTGGGAGCTGAGCAGTGAGAACAGAGGGACACAGGGAGGAGGGACAACACACACTGGGGCTTGTCTGGGGAGGGCAGGACGTGGGAAAGCATTAGAGAAAGGAGCTAATGCCAGCTGGACTTAATTCCTAGTTGATGGGTTGATAGGTGCCACAAACCTCCATGGCACATGTTTACCTATGTGACAAATTTACACACCCTGCACAAGTACCCCGGAAAAAATAAATAAATAAATAAATAAAATACCACCAGCATGAATTCAGATCATTATTTTTCCGATGAACCTATACACATTCTTCAATTTATTTTTCCTCCATGAATAGCTTAAAGTATATGAAAACCCCTCCTCACTAATCATCACATCCATTTGCCTTTGAGAAATATAGCTCAGTGAGTTCTTATTCTTAAAGTCATTAACCTACAAGACTGTATTCATGGGATCATGGATCAGTGTGATAAGTCTGGAGGCTAAAGAACTTGGAACAAGATAGAGGTAGCAAGCTGTTTGGGCTTTTAGAAGTTTGGAAGCTTCAATCCCTAGTGATTTGCTATTTCTCTTCTAAAAATTCTTTGCTATGAATTTTTTATATCTTCAGCAAGGTGTGAAATTTAGGTGTCTGCCTCTGCTCTCTGCAGGGAACTTCTTTAATTTGTTGTTTGTCCTCACACTTAAATTCAGCTATCTTAGCAGTCAATGGTTTGATTATTTAACAAGACACAGGGGGAACTACACTACTGTTAGTGACTTCTGCAAACTTTTTGTATCCACTTTCTAACTGACCAGTTCTAATTGCTAATGTGAAGCTAACACTATGAATTAATGCAATATATTTTCCCCTTAATACATTTTTGTACTTAATCATCACCTATTTTTTTTAACATGCTGTGAGTCATGGATTACATTTCAGAATCTTCCACTTACTAGTCATATGATTTTCAGATAATTGCTTGATTTATAAGAATAAAGTTTTCTTTATTTTAGAAGTGAATTTTAAAATATAAGAAATGAAACTTCAATTAAGAACAAGTATCCACCATGCATTCTCTATTCCCTTGGCACTCATCAAGCACCTCAGCTGATTGTGATTCTTTGCCTGGAGTGGTGACCCAAACCTTCATTCCTGAGGTGTCTGGGCTATTAGCTGTCCTGCATAAATTGGGTTATTTTAAACACAGAACATGATAGTATAAAGAGATGTTCTAAGGGATTTCCTATATTCCAGCCCTATTCTTCCTTACTTCTATTGTGCCTCCATTGCAGCCCAATTTTCCCTTAGTAATTAGAATCAGTCACCCCAATCAGTATAGTCACACTCTTCCTTGCTGTTCATTCAAATGCATAAGGAGCCAACAGCAGCCAGGTAGCTGTGTTAATTTCCAATTCAAAGGAATCACTGTTGCGTCTCCTAGTGTAAGCACACATTTTGTGAGTAAATCACTAGCCACTGCTTGATTCCCGGACTCACAATTTCTTGCTATGGGGAAAACAGCACCATATATTTAACACCGATTTAAAAACTATACAGCGTCATGGAAGACATTACCCAGCCCTGCCATGTGCAGCCACCTAGCTGGTGCTATAACTGAGTTTTCAAAAGGCGATTTCATTTTTCTGTCAAGCCAGTTGCTTCAGGATGCTGCAGAAAATGACAAAAGTACCATCAGTAACTCATTTCTGCACCTCATTTATTATCAGGTGAATTTCTTGATCAAAAGCAATGTTATTTCAAATACCGTAACAGTGTATAGGACATTTTGTTAATTCATAGATGTTTATATTGGCTGAGGCATTGCATTCATAAAAAATAAACTGATATCAATAATGTGCCTTCCACTAAGAACAAAGAACTACCCTTTCTATGGTGGAAATTATCTAATGTAATCAACATGCCACAAGGCCAACCAGTCCAATGAATAGTGCCATGTGAAAAACTCAGTGTTGGTGTCTTTTGATAGCAGAATGAACACAAGCAGTGGCTGTAGCAAAGTCAGCCTTAGTGAGTATAAGTCCATATTGTTGACACCATGCGTAACCTCTGTCTCTGCCACCAGACTCACTTCCTTCATGGAACCATTGGGCGATGAAAGGAGAGTAGCTAGAGAAAGAGGCTGACTGGGGTAATGACAGGTCATTATATTGAGTTGATTATTAAAATAATTTTCTGCTGAGGTTGCCTTTGGTGATTATTAACATGGGTCAGGTATCTTCAAACTCTCTGCCTATTCAGGGAGGTCTCCCCCTATACATTTTTCCTAGATCTCATTCTCATCAACAGCCAATTGTGTTCCTTCAAATCCCTGAACATCCCACCAAGTCATTCATATTATAAGTCATATTATATTCTTACTTCTGCCAATTTCTCCTCATAGATAAAAGTTAAAACCAGGTGTATTGCTTGAAGTTCTGCCACTGGAAAAAGTTTTTTCCACCACTATCCTTCAGGAATGTCCCAGGAAAGATCTGTTATGCTACAACTGTCCACACAATTTCCATGGTGCCTGTAGGCCGTGCAGAACCATCCATGAATCAGGCACTAATTTTCACTTTCTCAGTCAACTGGTCATAAAGAACTTCCCATGAGGCCATAATGGTCTAGGAGAGAAAATAGAATGTAGTAGGAGTAGTGACCATGATGGTTGGTGCCACTTTACATTACTTACTTTTGTATTCATGACACACTTGAGCCCAATCATGTATAATCTACTTTCACGTGATAACAAAGTAGTGCCTTCTATGCCTGCATTTATTAGTTAGTGACTTAGACAATACCTGCTTCAGCATGGGCGACTCAGGCTGCGTGGTAACTTGGTGGTTCATAATAAAACTTTCAATCTCTGCTGAGTTCCACTAACAAGGAGTAGGGGAGCAATTTTTGGCAGAGAATGGCAAGTCATTCTTCTAAAATCCAAAGGATATGCGCTGTGATTCCCATAAAAAGGCCTACCAAAGTCTCTAAACAGAATCCCCATCTGCCACTAATACTTCAAAAACATTGGATCGGTCGGATCATATGGTCCAAGTGGCAGCACAAACTTTAAGGGAACCCTGGACTTTTTGCAGACCTTTCTCTTGTTCTGTGCCCCACTCAAGATTAACATCCTTTCATGTCCCTCATTGAGTGAGCTGGAGTAGCACAGCCAAATGCTGGATACGTTGCCTGCCGAATACAAATAGGTCCACTAGACATCATTTTTTCTTCCTGTGGTAGGAGGGGCCAGATAAAACAACTTATCTTTTGTGTTAGGAGAGATATCTGGATATTTTCCACACCAACCAAACTACTGGGACACTAGAAATGTCACCAAAGTTGAAAGACACTGAATTTTTAGTGACAGTTATCTCCTAACCTTGGAGACACAAATATTTTGCAAATATATGTACAGTCACTGCTACTTTCTGCTCACCATGTGTAATCTGCTAATATCATCAGTGCAATAGATCAGTGTGATATCTTGTGGAAGAAAATAGTGATCAAGTTCTTTTTGGACAAAATTACTACATAGGGCTGGAAAATAGATACAACTTTGAGGAAAAAAATGATGAATTCCTGGCCTTGTTTTTTGAAAATAAATTGCTTCCCATATTCTTTATTAAAACATATGAAGAAAAGGCACTTGCCAGAGTCATACTCATATACTAGGTACTAGAGAATGTGTTAATTTTTTCAAGCAACCTAAACACATGAAAAAGCTGCAATTGGAGCTGCAATTGGAGATTAATTTTAGAATACTTGTCTGTTCTTCTCTAATATTCACCTGTTTTCCAAACAGGCTATCTAGGTGAGTTGAATGGGAATGTGTGGGAATCAGCACTCTTGCACATTCGAAGTTGTTGATTATAGCATTAATTTATGCAGTCCTTTCAGGGATGTGTTACTGCTTTCTGTTTACCATTTTTGTAGGTTAAGGCAGTTATAGTGGCTTCCATTTGCTGTTTCCTACTGCAATATTTCTCACCTCACAGGCCTTGGAGCCATTGTGAGGATCCTGCAAATTGATGACAATGTCTATTCCAATTTGTGTTCTGAATGTGGGGGAAATAACCACAGCCTAGGTTTAGGGACTTACTGGACTAACTCTGAAATTGACCTGAGCTAAAAATTCATCGGTCACTTTACGTTCTAAGATCTTCCATTTTCTTATTGTGATTGATCCCCAATGACGTTTCAGATTGCAAAGAAGTAGAATCATGTCAAAGCCAGTGTCTATAATCAAGGAAAAGTTTGAGAATGTACATTTTCTCAGTGCACAGCCACCCTGATAAATGACCACAGGTCCTTTTGGTTAAGATCAGGAAAAAGATTAAAAGAAATTTGGCAGTGTAACAGGATCCTTCATCAAGGAAATCCAGTCTTCCTGATATTTAAAAGGTCTGGCTCAAGTCTGGGAATTCACTGAGAGGATGTGACTGTTTCCATGATTCAGTTTAGACATGTGTTCTCCTGACCTAAAACTCTTCCACTTATTCAGGTGAAATACCAGTTTAGCGAACTGTCTGCCCATTACTCTTAGGAACATCATGCTTAACTAGCCAATACCACACGTATCTGAGAGTCAGGCTATTCTAATTCCTGCTTTGGTTCCACTATCTCTTATGGTACCACATCCATCTTTTCTTTGGGCCTCACATCTCTGGATTTCTATTATACCCATTAGATTTAGGGACCTAGTCTGATGGCAAAATTCTTCTCATAATATCTGACCTACTGAGCACTAAATCCACAGACCTCTTCAAGGATGCTGGGCCTTCCCTCACAAATACGTTCCTTGTAGTTATGGTAAAATTGGATTGTACTCTGTGGAACACCCCCAGGGTGAGTGAGAGGGTAGCACTGATTTCTGCAATACTTTATACTTATGTGATAAATGCTCTCTAGAATTTTAATATTTCAAAGCCTTTGGACACCTTTCAGTAATAGTGCGTTGAAGCAGTTTTGACATTTCAGCTTCATTTAATAAATGCCACCTTTGGATCCATATTTCTGTCAACTAACTAAACCTTCAGAATCTCTGCTTAGGAGGCCTTCATCAATAATTTTGGCCTGATTTCATTTTACATTTCTATCATTATAATCCCACATTTTTAATATCCAGTCCTATATGTACTCCTCAAATTTTTATGTGCATAAATTGCAAATGACATGCAGCTTTGTTTTCTTTTGATAAGCAATGACCTTTTAATATGTTATCCTTTGTGTTTTACTCTTTGGGGCCTGTTGAAAGTTGAGTCTATTTATAGTTCTAGAAGCAAAGAGTGGAGGAAGATGGAGATAAGTCCCAAAGAGAATCAGCAGGGCCTTGCAGGAAAAAATACCCCAAGGAAAGCCATTATAAATGCTTTAGAAAAAGGAGGGCCATCATCTTCAGGTAGACATGGAAGGGCTGCTTCTAGCAAAGAGGACAATCAGAATTTAATATCTCCAGCTTCACTGGGATCTGCCAGTATGTACCCATTTCAAGTTTCAGGATCCCATTTCCTGTCAGTCAACGCCCTGACTTTGACACATGCCCTACAAAGTTGAGAATTCAATTGTGTTGGAATTTGGTTCATTAACATGTGTCCTCTCTTATATTTATGTTGGAAAAATGTGAGAAGATGGGTAGGCATATGCCAAGAAGAGCTATAATTTTCTGCTTTCTGTCTGCCAAGTACACATACACACACCCCCTAAAATGCACACAATTCCAAATTTTTCTCCAAAACTTTTTTCTACCTGATACTAAGCAATCATTGCACATGCAGCTCAAAACATACTCACAGAAAGGAGAAAACCTGAAGTCAAATCCTGCTATTTTATTCACATTCAGGTCCAGGGTGCTACATCACCTGTATTCTTTGCTGTCAGGCCTAGGTTTATCTCTATAATCACACCACTTGCCCAATGAGTTCTTTCAGCCTGCTGCACAGACAAAACCAATTCACTGAAACCATAATATTGTGGTAAAGAAAGATTTTAATTAACATGAGGCCAACCACATGAGAGAGAGTTATTACTCAAATCAGTCTCCCTGAAGGGTCAGAGGTTAGGGTTTTTCAAGGATAATTTGGTAGGCAGGGGACTAGAAAATGGGTGCTGCTGGTTGGTTGAGTATGCAATCGTAGTGGTGTGGAAAACAGTCCTCATGCACTGAATTAGCCACAGGGTAGGGGTTGCAGGACCAGTGATGAGTCACAAGCACAGGTCTGAAATACATCTCAAAAGATCAGTCTTAAGTTCTATACTAGCATTGCTGCCTATACAAACAATTGGCAAAATTATCAATGTAACCTCTGACTGCATTACTCCTGAGCAGTAAGGGATTATAGAAACTATGCCATATTTTAGCAGAATTCAGTCCTCTCCCATAATTCTAATATTGGGGACTTTCATTAGTCTTAAAAAGGCAACTTCAGCCTCCAAGCAAGGAGGGGATCAGTTTTAGGGAGGAATGATTACCATTCTTGCTTCAAAGTTAAAATATAAATACATTCCTCCCATGGTTAGCTTGACCTACACCCATGAATGAATGAAGACAGCCAGACTGTGAGGCCAGCTGTGGTAGATTTCTCACACTGTCATTATCTTTGCAAAGGTGGTTTTAACAAAACTTAAGTGAGTCTCTGGGTATAAAATAACTTTATAACACAAATGTTTTCTGCTAGGTGAACCATTGACCCACATATCTTTATAACATCAGACTGCATGCAGTCTCTGCACGCATAATCCTTGGCGTAGAGTGTGTCTGATGTGATAAAGAAAAACCTGGGAAACCACACACAGTGTCCTAGATCTCTGTTTTCTTAATTTGAGCCTCTTCATTACTTGAATACTTGAAATTATTCAGATAGTACCTGGCCGGGCATGGTGGCTCATGCCTGTAATCCCAACTATCCAGGAGGCTGCGGCTTAGGACCACTGGAGGTCAGGAGTTCAAGACCAGCCTGAGCAACATAGTGAGGCCCCTGCCTCAAAAATCAAGCAAACAAACAAGCAAGCAAAACAACTATCCAGGGTTTGGTTTTTGATTTGTACAAGTAAACTAAAAAATGATGAGTTTGTATCCTTTATAGGGACATGGATGAATCTGGAAACCATCATTCTCAGCAAACTGACACAAGAACAGAAAATCAAATACTGCATGTTCTCATTCATAGGCAGGTGTTGAATAATGAGAACACATGGACACAGGGAGGGGACCATTACACACATCACACACTGGGGTCTGTTGGAGGGGGAATAGGGGAGAGACAGCGGGTGGTAGGGAGTTGGGGAGGGATAGCATGGGGAGAAATGCCAGATATAGGTGACAGGTGGATGGAGGCAGGAAACCACATTGCCATGTATGTACCTATGCAACAATCCTGCATGTTCTGCACATGTACCCCAGAACCTAAAGTGCAATAGCATACACACACACATATATGTGTGTGTGTGATAGTGTGTGTGTGTGTGTGTGTTATATATATATATGTATATATATGGGAAAAAAAGAAAATCTGATCCCTTACATTAGCTCTGGGAAAATTGTCCTATTAGGGTTAACAGTCTTTGGCTTCCCAATTCCTGATTAAATGGGTGAAGGAGACTGGGAATTTCCTCAACTGCTGAAAAATTTTAAGATTCTTCTCTGGCAGTCTAAGAACTTTAAATTGTCAATTGACTGACTATCAACTTCACTAGCTAACAGGCAGTTGTGGAAAACCTCTAAAATAAACAACTTCTAATCAAAACTAACCAGTATTTGCGGATTCTGTTCTAGTTATTAACTGGCCTTTTTCCTTGGCTCAGGATATTACAAGCCAAAATGTCCTCCTTCAACAATGTTGGAGATCTGCCTTCCTTTGTACTTTTCTTTCTAGGTAGGCCCTATTTTATTTAAACTTGTTTCTAACTTGCAGCCTTTTTACTTAAAGTAGAAAGAAGTGAAATAACCTCCTCCAATTTCAGACTTTCAAAAAGTCTCAGTGTGACCGGGCGCAGTGGCTCATGACTGTAATCCCAGCACTATGGGAGGTTGAGGTGGATGGATCGCCTGAGGTCAGGAGTTCAAGACCAGCCTGGCCAACATGGTGAAACCCCATCTCTACTAAAAATACAAAAAATTAGCTGGGCGTGGTGGCAGGCGCCTGTAATCCCAGCTACTTGGGAGGTGGACGCGGGAGATTCCCTTGAACCTGGAAGGCATAAGTTGCAGTGAGCCAAAATGGTGCCATTGCACTCCAGCCTGGCCAACAAGAGCAAAACTCTGTCTCAAAGAAAAAAAAAAGTCTCAGTGTATGCAATGTCCAAATACTGGGATACTACAGGAGTATTTTAATACCTGGTTTCTGCCTCAGAACCTGAATTGTTAGAATCTGTGTTAGTTTTCTGGGGCTGCCTTCACAAAGTACCACAGACTAGATGGCATAAACAGCAGGAATGTATTATATCATGATTCTGGAGGCTAGATGTTTAAAATCAAGGTGTCATCATTCTTCTAATGTCTGTGGAGGAAGGCTCTGCTCCAGTCCTCTCTCCTTGGCTTGGAGATAGTCATCTTCCTCTATTTCTTCAGATAGTCTTCACTGTATGTACATCTGTGTCCAAATCCTCTCCTTATAAGGGTGCCAGTAACACTGGATGAGAGTCCATCCTTAGGACCTCATGTTAAGTAAATATTATGTCTGCAATGACCTCATTTTCAAATAAGCTTATATTATGAGGTCTTAGGGGTTAGGACTTCTGATGTGTATACTTTAACTTTGAAAATCTGATCCCTTACATTAGACCCGGGAAAATTGCCCTATTATGGTTGACAGTCTTTGACTTCTCAATTCCTGATTGAGTAAGTGAAGGATATAAATTCTTGGGGGGGAATACAATTTAACACATAACACTACCTAAGCTTCTGAGGGAGAGACAGCCCTGTTTCCCAGCGCCTGTGACTCAGCCTTTTTATCCAATTTTACAGCCTGTCACTGGTAACAGCCCTTCTTCCTGCTTATCTTGGTGAAGTTCCCAAATAATAGAACCCCCATACACTAATACAAGGAATGTTGGGACTTGCATAAATGTTTTCTATTGAATTGTAGAAAGAATAGAACTGGCTTTGGGGGAGTTCATAAAATTTGAATATTGTTGAGACTTTCTCTTTCTTTTGTATGTGTTTCTCTCTACCTTTTGGCTTGAATCTCTTAGACCAGCTGCTCAAATGAGATTGAATCCATAAACACAAGTGGTTCTAGGCTCATGTCCATGGAGCTTAGGGCAACCAAGAAATGAAAGCAAGCATTGCACTGCCAGTTCCTGCCGGAACAGATGCAATGCTTTTTGTAGCCTACGCTTTACAGTTACGTTCTTCTCTGAACCAATCACCGTGGCTAAAGCTGGGGTGGATTGCATCATGGGATACGAACTCACACCTCATGCCATGAGATTTGGATCTCTTACCACTGGTGAAGCAATTTGAAAGAAAAGCATATGCAATAATCTTACTTTTATGCTGCCAGTATTTTCCACTTTAATTACCTTAGAAATGTTGGTTAGTCTCTTAATTCAGAATTCCTGTTCAATGAGAAAGTGCATAGCAAATCAGAGAGATTGACAGATATAATTTACATTAGTTAATTTAACAGTTATTTTTGTCATTTACTATGCTCTTTATCTATTTTGTCTGTGCTATGCTTTGTGTTTTGTCTTTTATGTTTCAGAATATTCCCCCAGATATCATCTGAGGGGTGTGTGTGTGTGTGTGTGTGTGTGTGTGTGTGTGTATAGATGTGTATGTGAATGTGTCCAGTGTATAATTCCTAAGAAAAACACAGAGCAGTCTGGTTTAGTTACCACTTGCTCTCCTTAATTGCTCAACTAGTTAGGGATAGAAACAAATCTCTTCCCAGACGTGCATTGCAAACAGGCTTGAGACAACTTAGTTGTTTTAACATTCTGTAGGATCTTTTATTCAATATTGATGTCTTCAAAAACTGGAGGCAGATGGAGGAATGGTATATATCCATTCTCAACAAGTACTTCCCATGAAAAGCAATTGCAATATAATCTTGGTGCCACACCAGCTGAAACAGAAGACAGAGGACTCATAAACCAACAGAGCTCCGAATTTGAAGTGAAAATTCAAAAATATTAGTTACTGATCTTGACTGATATTTTTCCTTCCTGCATATGTGAGCTTTCTACTAAACCACATATTTGAATGCCATTTATTTCTGTAAATTTCCCTAACACTTCTCATACTAATTAACAAACATTATGATGGAAATTTCAGTAATAGTATTTGAAGTGCCTAAGTGGCAAAGTTTGGAGCATGCACTGCTGATTGGGTTGCATCAAAGAGTAAACCATCCTCTGCTACATTGTATATTAGAGTCCACTTACGCACACTTATATAAAATTGTTCGTATTGAAAGATGTTTAAAATAAATTATCCCACAGACAATGTAAAAATACATTAGATGGCTGGATTATGCAAACATGTATTTCCAGTTAAAGATCAAAGCATCTTGGCTGAGATTCTGAGGGATTTGGAAAATTTAGTTCTCATAAATTATTGCCTCAGAGTTAAAACCAAACCAAAACCAACAGCTCAGTGCTAGAAACCAGCTTTTTATATTTGCCTTTTTCCAGCCTGCCATCGTCTTCAAGTGTCAATGCGGTGAGGACTGACATGTTTTGTTTTAACTGCCCGTGGGTCAAGAAAGCTAAGTCAGCTATTGTGTCAAGAAAATCTACGCACAGAATCTGCAGTCCCACAAAGGTATTTTTGAAGTGACTGCATTATTATTATGATTTTAGAAACAAGATTATATATGTTTAAAAAGGCTAACCCACTATCAGTTCATTCAGTGATTCCTGAAGATCCCATGGTTTGGTCTCCTCCTAGAAACCAGAGGAATGGGCTAGTTCTTTCATATTCGCCTCCTCCGACCCCATGTGGCACTGCTCCACTTACATGGGACTGAGAACTGTGGCATTTATCCTGCCTAATGTACAGACTGCACCTCACCATCTCAGTTTAAGGTTCTGGGTATTACTCTCCCTAGTTTCAACTACATAGCCAGGTTCCTCCCTGCCTTCCTCCCTCCTTCCTCCTCCCTTCCTGCCTCTCTCCTCCCTTCTTTCCTCTCTCCTCCCTCCTTCCCTCCCTCCCTCCTTCCCTTCCTTCCTCCCTTCTTCCTTTCTTCCCTTCCTCTCTTCCTCCCTTCCTTCCTTCTCTATTTCTGTCTGTTCACATCTATATTGTTGGTCATTTCTGTTGCTATTTGGTCAGTGCAAAAGTGATCACAGTTTTTCCCGTTAAGAGCTTTTGCCATTAAAACAGATGAGACAACTTAGTTGTTTAACATTCTGTAGGAACTTTTATTCAATATTAATGTCTTTAAAAATTGGAGGCAGGGGAGTGGTATATATCCACTCTCAACAAGTACTTCCCATGAGAAGCAACTGAAATATAATCTTGGTACCACACCAACTGAATCAGAAGTTTTTAATTAAAAGCTTTTTAAAGGCAAAAACTGCAATAACTTTTGCACCAATCTAATAAGATAGAAATATGAGAATTATACATGTAGCCTCAGAATATGATGTTTCTCAAGTCTTCTTAGTAATCCTTCCTAATTATTAATTATCCGATCAATAATCCTGTTATTCCTGAGTTTTTGTTTTCATTAAGCATATACTATTTTCTCAGTAAATTTCTCATGTTTATTGATATCCACCTAAAGAGAATTAGCCTAAAATTTCTTAGATGTGTGTATACATAACATATATAAAATAAAACTTCAGAATAGTTTCAAATAAAACAGTTCTAAACAAACTAACTTCTAAAACTTAGTTCGTAGAGTAGTTGTAAATAAAACTTTAGAATAATTGTGTTTAGAAAACTATTACTGCTTATAAAAATATTATTGGATATTAGCAATAATTTTTTTCTGTTAGAGAAAGAATATAGTTCTTTTTCTACAGAAAGTGTTCTAGCTGCATAATTTGAGCAATTAGTAACATGAACATTAAATGTCATTTCACTTCTTAAAAATATGAATAGATTGATATTTCAAATAATTATTGTCAAGTATATTTGAACACTGCTTTATTCTTACATTTGTTTGGCATAATTTGCTCATTTAGAGACATTTTCCTATATTCTTTAACATATTAAACTAAATTTGTAGCCATTCTTAATGTTAACACATACTATAACGCAAAGAATCGGAAACCAATGGTGAATTTCCTATATACCTGGATGGGGCATAATATGAAAGGTAGAATATATGTTTAAAAACAACACATTTCATGTGTTTTGTGTTTTAAAAGATGAAACTTAAACTTCTGAATAATGAACATCTCTTTATTACTATCAAAACAATAGTTTATATTCATTGAATAATAGTCTGGGTTATTTCTGGTGTTAGCACACTGATATTTTTCCTAATAATCAGATAGAAATAACTTCTAAATTATCAGTGTATATTATAAATTAGAGAACATGTTTATACACAATGCACAGTTGCCTTTTTAAATTTCACAAATACTTTGATAAAAATAACCATTTTACATACACTTTAATTCACAGTATAAATTGAAAATTGGTAATAGATAAATAATTCAGCTATCTGAAATTATTTAGTGAATTAAATCAGAGACTATGTTTTAAATTTTACTCGTTTATATTCCAAATGGTTCATGATGAACTTTTTTGATGGTTCAGTCTATATCTCAGCATTTTTAGGTGTTTAGATGTTTCCTCATAATGTAGAAAATTTTGTTTTACTTTCACTCTGTCTTCTGCACATAGTTCCTCATATCTTAGAATAGACAGTGAGTAGCAATGGGGGCTCTGTGACCCTTCCTTTGGTTCCAGAAATCAGTTTGTTTAAAGCAACATTGTAACTCAATTAAATGTGGCAAAATGTGCAAAGGGGCCAGGCACAGTGGCTCTCACCTGTAATCCCAGCACTTAGGGAGACTGACATGGGTGGATCACTTAAGGTCAGGAGTTTGAGGCCAGCCTGACCAACACGGTGAAACCCACCTGTCCTAAAAATAATTTTTTTTATTATTATTATTTTTTTTTAACCAGGCATAGTTGCTGGCACCTTTAATCCCAGCTACTCGGGAGCCTGAGGCAAGAGAATCGCTTGAACCCAGGAGGCAGAGGATGCAGTGAGACGAGATTGTGCCACTGCACTCCAGCCTGGGTGACAGAGTGTGACTCAGTCTTGGAAAAAAAAAAATATACATATATATATATATATATACATATATATATATGTATATATATATATATGCAAAGAAACATTAGGTAAACTTTCTACTATAAATTTTGGCAAATAGATGATTTCTTGTTTTCCTGATTATTATCAGATTTCTGTAAATGTATTGTTATTATATCTCAACTACTAAAATAACATTAAAAATGTGGGAGTAAAATTTACATTGCTAGGAATGGTTTTTAAAATAACCTATATTACTGATAATATTATGTCCTAGACTGAAATTAAACCCTATAGCCAAGATATTTAACACTCCTTTTTTTCTCTCTAGTACTCCATTACAAAATCAACATATTAGCAATTTATAACATTAAAAAGAAACAATTACAGAAAACTCAGCAAGAATTTCAACTGTAATAACAGTAAAACAGGCTAACTCTCAGATCATCAAAGTATATCCTTACAAGAAGTCCAACTGTGCACTGTTTCCAACAGGGACATCTCAAAGAAAAAATGACTCCATGAAGGAAAAATAAAACAAGCAAACTTCACTCAGACAAATTCAAACAAGTATAAATCAGAAATTTACACTTTACACTTACTATCACCCAAACTACACAAACTACAATTCAGGGCAAAAACATTCATCAAAATAAAGACAGCCAACTCTTGACAATTGATATCTAATAGTATTGAAATTCCTATTGAAATGTATCAGAATATTTTTTGGGAATTGCTCCATCTTTCTCTCTTCTAGTTGCTAGTCGGTATCGGTATACATGTATGTACTAATGTAAATTTGCGAATTATTTCCTACACTTCTTTATTCTCTACAATGTCTTGTTAAGCAAATTCAGGTTGGGTTGCTAATAGACAATAATTTTATTTATTTCTTCTTACAATATGTTCGCAATTCAGTTGAACCTTTTGGTAACACAAACAGGGGAAGAATAAAATGAAATGGATATTTCAAACAGTGTGAAACACTGGTAAAATCAGAGAATTTAGCTGAAATAGAACTGTTTGCATACATTAAATGATATGGATCAATTACATTCTTCCGGTTTTCCCAAGTTTTGGGCTATAGTTTAGTCTGATCTGTGGAGTGTAATTAGTACAGAAAGAAATTATGGATGTAAAAGGGACAAAGATAATGCACTGGACCTAGCACAGTGGTGGGCATTTCCACAGTGCAGCCCCTGGAAAGGTTAAAACCTATTCTTGTATATTTTTAGAACTACACTGACAAAGTTTATAATGGAGGGTGATAAGACTAGATCAGATCGATCTGCTATGCTCCAAAGTGCTCTAGCTGAACACTCCTAGGGGATCATTTAATGTTTATAATCCTTCTTATTGTAGTGGGAATTTGAGAAAAAATTGTTGGCAGGTGAGAATGAATTTCTTTATTGTATTTTTGCTGCGTTAAGTAGATTAAATCAAGGTTACCTGAAGTTTTCTTCTTCTTCTTTTTTTTTTTAAGAAACAAAGAGGATTCAGAGTCTCTGGAATGGCGGTAGACCCCTGAGGCAAAAATAAATGACAGCGCCATTTGTTGTTTGACTGAACATCATATTTAGCACTCATTTCAAAGGTCTATGCAAAAAAAAAATATGACTAGGTGTATTATATCCTTTTAGAGGCAGTATAAAAACTGAAGTCAGATATTAAGATCAATGTCATATCTAATGCTCAGAAATTTAAGTGGATATTTAGATTATACTTTTCGGAGATAACAGTATCATCACTTTAAAATCAGTTAAACATATTTGGAACAAACCTGCTTGCTAAAAGCCAAATTACAAATCTCATATCCCAAATCTCACATCCCTCTCACATTTCAAAATACAATTGCTTTCAAATTGATTTGAAGCAACTATGTTTTTATTTCTGCTTCTTCCATTTTTAAAAACTGTAAGTCACATTGTCTATCACATTCATGTAGCAAATGATTTTTCTCTGAATAACAGGCATATCATATTGAAAGCCTGAAAAAATAACTGTAAAAAGATATGTTTAAGAATGATTTATTTTCTGCTTGTAATAGCTGTAACATTGAGATTTGGTGAAGGAGAAAACGGAGCTGCATAAATAAGTATTCTTTTTATTAGTTTCACCTTTAGATTACTGAAACACTCAATGAATAAGGAATTTCTAGTCAACTTATAAAATCAACACTGATGGTTTAAATGTCAAGATATAGTTAGCACAATTTTACAAATTCTATCATATATGTTTAAGCACTTATGAGGTTAGCAAAATGAAGAAAAATAATAGAAATTCAAATATTCCATTTTTATGGTACTTTACACCTTTCCAAATTGTTTCACAGTTATTATCTCATTTAATTTCCCCTCAAGGAGCTAGTGTTAATACCAAAAATGGGTATATCCTTGCTGTAGTAACTCAATCCAGTCACCTAATCGTCAGTGGAGCTGCCATAGGAATAAAACATAGATCAAAAAAATGTAACCATTAACATAACATGATTTGTTATTAAACAATTAATATTATCGAACTTTCTTGTGAGATTTCAAAGAATTTTCCCAAGCATACCATATTCTCAAACTTCCATTCTCCATTGTACGATTCTTCCAGCTCCTTGAGGGATCAGCCAATTTATCTTTAAATCTTACCTTAGTATCTTTTTCCTGTGAAACTCATTCTTTATAATTCATGTAACAACCTTATATTATCATTGTTATCTTACATATCTGCAGGCTCTTTGGGTGTTGAGGACAATTCTTATTCAACTTTATATTTCAAATGTAGAGTTTAGGGACTGGCAAATATGAGGCATTTAATAAATAAGTGAAAGAGTTAAAACAAAATATATAGTAAAATCAAAATTTGTCATAGAATATATTTTTCTGAGTACAGTTTTTAACACCAGTAGATTTTGTTCATATTTACATACTTTATTCATGATTGACTTTCTAGAGTATTCTAAATATGTGCGCTATAATTATACTATAAATGACATGTCAGAAACATGTTAATTTACTGCTATAAAATGTTTTTTCAAAAGCATTTTTATAAGTACAGATTAGATGTAAACCTACTTTGACATTTACAAGTATACTTTTCTGAGAATAATTTAGAATCTGCATTTAGATAAATATAGGTTGAGGCATTTTTTTTCCTCAGTATCTGTTACTTTAAAGAACTGACATTCCAGTTTTGGTCTTTGTAAAGATGATTGATGTATACAACCTCAATGATATTGAGAAGACCTTGCATCCTTTATCCGTTGTTGCATAAAAAATCAGCAAAAAAACCTTAATGTAGTTTAAAAAAGTAGTCTTTCTCACAATTCTATGAAATGCTGTACTGGTACTCCTGAAATTGCCTAGAATCACTAGATCTCACTCGTACTTCTACAGACAGAGGGCAGATCTGCTGGAGGCTGGACTCAGCTGGGACAGTTGGGATGACAGGGCCTCTCTCTACACCATAGTCTTTAGACTTGAGATTCTTCAAGCTTAGAAAGCTTACAGAAACCTTGTATTAGGGCAAATCCAAATGCACTATATTATCCAATGTTCTGGAGTCAATGTAGAAGTAGAATTGATGGAATGATAGATAAAGGGAGGCAATTTCATTGGGATGCATTAGTAAAACTGATAAAATTCTACCAACCACTCAATACTGGGATTTAAATATTTCACATGAGTGTATGATTAATTAGACAAATTGCAATAATTTTACATTGATATGGTATTTATAATTAAAATCTGATATCATACTCAGCAGAATGAAAATAGTTGTATCTTTTGAAAAATTTAGAGTAAACAAATTACCCTTCATACGTTAGCTAACATAACTCAATTTTTTGATCTTCAATTATTCACTTTCTGAAAAAAATGACAGGAAGAATTGCTTTAATAATTTTTTAAAACTTATTTATTTTCTGGCTTTATTGAGGCATAATTGGTATGTAAAAATTGCATGTATAAGACGTATAACATACAAATTTGAAATATAACTCGATACATCATAAAATTATTAGTGCAATAACATTAGTTAACACATCCATTACCTTACATGGTTATGAGTTTTTATATGGTCTTTTCCCCAAGATTATGTTAGTTATATACAGTCTTCTGTTATTTCATACTAATTTTGATTGTTTTGTGTGATTTCTGTGAAAATATCATTACAATTTTGGTAAATTTTACATTAAATCTGTAGATTGCTTTGGGTAGTAATTTAATAATATCAATTCTTCCAATTCATGAACATGAGATACTTTTCCATTTATTTGTTTTGTCTTTAGTTTCTTTCACCAATATCTCACAGATTTCATTGTACAGGTCTTTCACTTCCATGGTTAAGTTTATTACCAAGTATTTATTTTATTATTTTTATCACTATTATAAATGATATTTGTATCAGGCCATTCTTGCACTGCTATAAAGAGATACCTGAGTCTTGTTAATTTACAAAGAAAATAAGTTTATTTGGCTCACTGTTTCACAGGCTCTACAGAAAGCATAGCTGGGGGAGGCCTCAGGAAACTTAAAATTATGGCAGAGGTGAAGGGGAAGCAGGAATGTCTTACATGGCCAGAAAAGGATTAAAAGACAGGAGAGGTGCTACACACTTTTAAACAACCAGACCTAGCAATAACTCACTATCACAAGAAACAACACCAAAGGGGAGGCTCACCCCCATGGTACAGTCACTTCCTACTAGGCCCCACCTTCAACACTGGGGATTACAATTTGACATTATATTTGGTCAGGGACACAGACCCAAACCAAATCATTCTGTCCTTTTCCCCTCCCAAATCTCACATCCCTCTCACATTTCAAAATACAATTATGCTTCCCCAATTGTCCTCCTAAAACTTATCTCAATGTTGTACCAGAGCGAGCATATGAAGTCAACACCAAGACAAATGTATGGCAAATTGCAGGGTCTTTATTGCCGGTGGCCATGGAGGAGCTCATGTCTCTCCAACCCGTGGCCCCAAAAGGAGGGTGTCAAGACCTTTTATGCCCGTAAACCACCTCCTGGCAGGGGTGGGGGGTGAGGGGCTTTGGACATTCTGAGGGCCAGTGGACTTTGGACATTCTGTAAACCACCTCCTGGGTGGGGGGGTGAGAGTGAGGCACTTTGGACATTCTGAGGGCCAGGGGACTTTGGACATTCTGATTGTTACTTAAGTGGTTCACAGAAGTCAAGATAAGCATTAGTTTACACATTGCCTGGGTAGGGTGGAAATTACAGACGTTAGTTACTTATTACAAGTCGCAGGGGCCAAGATGGCATGAGTTTGGACTGCTTGCCTGTCACATCAGGGTTACAGAGAGCAGTTTCAACAGAAAGCTGAAGTATGGTTGAGGTATGCAGTTTTATGGGGATTTTACCATGTCACATCATTCTGGCATTAACTCAAATGCCTGAAGTCCAAAGTCTCATGAGACAAGGCTAGACTCTCTGCCCATGAGCCTATAAAATAAAAAACAAGTTAGGTACTTTCAAGACACATTGGTGGGATAGGCATTGGGTAAATACTACCATTTCAAGAGGGAGAAATCAGCCAAAAGAAAGAGGACACATGCCTTGTTCAAGTCTGAAACCCAGCAGGGATGGTATTAAAACTTAAAGCTCCAAAATAATCACCCGTTGACTCCAAGTGTCACATTCAGGCCACACTGATGCAGGAGGTGGTCTCCTCAAGCCTTGGACAGCTCTGCCCCTTTGGCTCTGCAGGGATCAACCCCAGTGGCTGTTTTCAAGGGCTGATGATAAGTGTCTGTGGCTTTTCAAGGTATATGATGCAAGCTGTTGGTGGATTTACCTTTCTGGGGTCTGGAGAATAGTGGTCCTCTTCTCACAGCTCCATTAGCCAGTATCCCAGTGGGAATTCTGTGTGTGAGCTCCAATTCCACATTTTCCGTCTGCACTGTCCTAGTACAGGTTCTTCATGAGGGCTCTGCTTCTGCCGCAGACATCTGCCTGGACATCCAAGCTTTTCCATACATCTTCTGAAATCTAGGTGGAGACTCCCAAGACTCAGCTTTTGTACTCTGCACACCCACAAGCTTAACACCACATGAAAGCCATGAAGTTTTATGTCTTGCACTCTCTGAAGCAGTAGCCTCAGTACCTGGACCCCACTGAGCCATAGCTGGAGCTACAGCAACCAGGATTCAGGGAGCAGCGTCCTGAGGCTGTGCAGGCCAGTGGGGACATGGGACTGGCCCATAAATCCTTTTTTTTTACTGCTAGGTCTCTTGGTCTGTAGTGGGAGTGGCTGCCATGAAACTTTCTGAAATATCTTCAGGGCCTTTTCCCCCATTGTCTTGGCTTTTAGTACTCCTCTTCCTTTTAGATATGCAAATTTCTTCAGCTTGCTTGAATTCCTTCCCTCAAAATGGGTTTTTCTTTCTACCACATGGCCAAACCATAAATTTTTCAAACCTTTATGCTCTGCTTCTCTTTTAAATATAAGTTCCCATTATGGAACATTTCTTTGTTCACACATCTGAGTGTAGGCTTTTAGAAGCAGCCAGGTATCATCTTGAATGCTTTGCTGCTTAGAAATTTCTTCTGCTAAAATCATAAATCATCTCTTTCAAGTTCACAGTTCCACAGATCACTAAAGCAGGGACACAATGCCATCAGGTTCTTTGCTAATGATAACAAAAATGACCTTTGCTCTAGTTCCCACTAAGTTCCTTGTTTCCATCTGAGGCTGCATCAGCCTCACCATCTATGCATCTCACTATGAGCATTTTGATCAAAGCTATTTGACAAGTTTCTAGGACATTCCAAACTTTCTCTCTTCTTCCCACTTTCTTCTCAATCTTCAAAACTACTCCAACCACACCTGTTACCAATTTCCAAAGCTGTTTTCACATTTTCAAGTATCTTTATAGCAATGCCCCACCCCTAGGTTCCAATTTTCTGTATTAGTCCATTGTCATACTGCGATAAAGGAATAGCTGAGACTGGTTAATTTATAAAGAAATGAGGTTTACTTGGCTCACGGTTTTATGGACTGTACAGGAAGCATGGTTTGGGAGGCCTCAGGAAACTTACAATCATGGTAGAAGGTGAAGGGGAAGCAAGCAAATGTTTTATGGCCAGAGCATCACAAAAAGAGAGAGGAGGGAGGTACCATGTGCTTTTAAACAACCATAACTTGTGATAACTGACTCACTGTATTAGTCCATTCTTGCACTGCTCTAAAGAACTAGCAGGCAATTTAGAAAGAAAAGAAGTTTAATTGGCTCACAGTTTTGCAGGCTGAACAGGAAACATGGCTGAGAAGGCCTCAGAAAACTTTCAATCATGGCAGAATCAGGCACGTCTTATATGGCTGAAGCAGGAGGAAGAGAAGGAAGTGAGAGATGCTACACTCTTTTGAACAACCAGATCTCATTAGAACTCACTCCCTATCACAAGACCAGCATGGGAGAAATGCGCTCCTTGATCCAGTCACCTCCCACCAGGCCCCTCCTCAGACACTGGGGATTACAATTTGACATGATAAATGGGCATAGACACAGGTCCAAACCATATCAGTGTTATTTTAATAATTCATTTCAAAATGTCATTCCTCTTTTTAATTCCATATTCTTTTCCTCACATCTTCAGGCAGCCACAGGGGTATTCTATTTGGATCTCCCTTCAAGAATGTAATAGCTGTTGCTATGCAAGAAGTTCAGATAGCTAGTAGCATCCAGCTGTGTCACCTGGCACATCTATCTTCACTTACAAGTTGACTCCATTCTCTTCTTGATCAGCTGCCCTCCAAGAATAGACAGTGGCAGAGGTATCAGGGCCAGGCCATATCTACCCAGAATAAGACTCACATAATAGATTATCATTGCACTGTATCTTCCTATTATGGTGACCAAGACATTGTCAGATAAAAATTTTGGCTTGTCGTTCTTGTTCAATTCTTCTTTCTCCTTGCTTTCCTTTCTCATGGATCCAGTGTTCTTTGAGGTCTGGAAGCTATCCTTGACTGATTTTGCTTCCTTCTCTTCTATTTCCCACAGGTGTTATTCTCAATGAGCTTCCTACAGAATCAGATTCCCAGATGACATAACTGAGAGATATCATGAGTAGTTGAGAAAGCAGGTATGGTAGGATAGGGTTTGGGGGACTGTATATCTCATTGCATTCTTGGTAATAGAAATCCAATCCCAAGAGGCATGCTAACTATAGATAGTGTCTGGAACAGAATGGCAGTTCTACTGTTAAATATTGTGATAGTGATGGCTTGGGAAAATGGTAATTTGGATGTGGCTGTACTCACCAACACAATGATACAGGCATTTACAAAGTACAGAAGTGCAATGCAAACAAGGGACTTTTTTTTTTGTTGGTTGCTATTGTTTTATTGATATCCAACAGAGTGATAATGGAAGCTTAGGACAGTAGACAAGCAATTCAAAACTAAGTGTGAAGACCAGAGGCTTTTTTTGGTACTTTAAGTGGAACTTTTATTACCTGGAATGAGAAGGCAGAATAGTATATACTTAGATTTACTCAATTTCAAAATAACTCACAGTTCAACTGAAGCAGATCTGTTATGCCAAAGTTGAACCCTGGTGAGAAAATCCTGGAACCCTGACATAGAGAATAGGGATACCTGAATCCTTGAAAATTTTAGCTCTGCAGACTACTCTGAACTTACAGACTCTACAGAGGTTTCTCACATCTCCCATTATAACCTAGCAATCCCTTTGTGCAGAAAGATAACGTGGAACTCTGTCCTTATGTTTTCCATGGCCAACAGTTTGATAATCAGGGTTAAGCCACAGCATAACCAAATTGTCATCATGCCAGGACAAATAAGGATGAAAGAACTTTAAATTAATGGACCTGCAAAAATTAGCCACTGGATTTGTCAAAGGGAACATAACATAAAACTGGATAAGCAACATTTTATTCACAGTCTATTGTCTCAGGATTTGGAATTTAACATCCTAGCAAGGACCTCAAGGGATATCACATAGAAGCCTAGAGAAAGCAAACTTTTCATGCTGAACAAAGTTGAAATGCCTGAATTGATGTGACAGACAGTGAAAGAAGAGATATCAAAATTCAGGAAAGTGGTCATGCTGGAATGGCTATATTATGTGATGCCAAAAGAACATCAGAAGATTATGTTCTAAGGAGGCTCAGAAGATACATCATTCATGAAGGTTATTGGGAACGTTCCTGTGAGAGAGACATTGACATCGCTCAGGAGTCTTGGCCAGGGGTTAGTAGAGGAGAACCTGCCATAGAGCTTGGCATGTTGATTGCCATGGGGATAATGGCATATCAAAGGAAGAGAAGCCCTGTGACCCCTCTTAATGACCCCAATCTGGGAGACTGATCACAATTACAATAAGAAGTAAAAGTCAGAGTGGTATTCAAGCTGATAGTGACACATAGAAACTTAATAAGGGTTCAACAGAAAAAAGCATGTCTGAGAACAAAATATGTGAAGCCAGCAATATTCTGCTAAATATACATAATGAAAAGAAAGAAAACATGGATGAATAGGAAGCTAAGGGTAGCCACTCCAATGGAGTCATGATCTTTTACTCAGTTTCCAAAACTAAGTCAATTTCAGATCCAGAATGCACTGATTAGAGTGTCTAGGTTCCTAAGTGGAAGGATTCAGCAACTTCACAATAACAGAAAATGGATTCCCCCCAGCCCTTCCCCAAAGCGACCTTCAGCTGTTTACTCAGCTGATACATTAGGTAATAGAGATACTAGAAATATCAAGATAAATTGAATACCCAGTATGAGTGAGCCTTGACACTTGAAGACCTGAAGCATCGTCATAGCGTTGCCGGGTTTTGGGGTGCAGGGGAGCATTCAGCTCCCCTGAGAGGATGTTTTTCCAGGCTCTTTGTCTTTCATTCACCCAAGTATGGGAGAGGAGACCACAGCGCAGTGCACTCGCAAACTAAATACTGGACCCAAAAAGTTTTTGCAGAAGTGATTTATTTAGGTAGAGAAAGAAAAAGGAGGAGAGAGAAAGAAACAGCTAGCTTTCACACTGAGTGAGAGAAAGAAAAGCCACTCGCATACTGAGTGACAAGGATTCCCAGAGGGGGAAAACCAGAGAAGGAAAGCTCCTCTTACACTGAGTGAGAGAATCCATAAAAATGGAATCCAAAAGAGGAAAGCAGTTTCCACACTGAGTGGAAGGGAATTGAGAGAGAGATGGAGTTTAGGAGGGGAAGACAAGCTTCCAGGAGAGAGTGGAAGGGGACTCCAGAGATGAAATCCCGGAGGCAAAAGACAGCTTCCACGAAAGGAGTGTGGAAAGGGACCCAAGTATGGAATCCAAAGGGGTGTGGAAGAAGGGCACTTTTAACCTGGGAGGGAATTCCCTCCCTCTCCAAGTCCCCTGGCAGATGAAAGGAGTTCCTTTGAACTTCCACTGGAGTGATTGACTTTTTGATTCTTCCCACATGCATGAAAATTAAAACAGAAACCATTAAATCTCTTGGATGGAGAGACATGGGAGGTGAGCACCACACTGAGAAGTTTTTGCCCTTAAAACTATGCCCCCTTGTGGACCCGGAAAGAGAACACATTCCCTCAATGGCTTCCTTATTCAACTAGGGGCACACAGGAAACAAGTAATTATTGGAGTTAATATAGTTTGGAGATTCATCCCTACTCAAATTTCATGTTGAAATGTAATCTTTAGTGATGCAGATGGAGATAATTGGATCATGAATGGTTTGAGCCATTACCTTGGTAATAAGTGAGTTCTTATTCTGAGTTTACATGACATCTGGTCATTTAAAAGTGTGTGGTACCTACTCTCCAACTCTGCTCCTGTTTTTGAGCACCATGCTTTCTGTACAGTCTACAGAACCATGAGCCAATTAAACCTCTTTTATTTATAAATTACCCAGTCTCAGGTATTTCTTTGTAGCAATACAATAATGGCCTAATACAGGCGTTATGGTTAATGTTTGCTTTAACATTGATCCATTGGTGTGAGGATCCACCTTGTTATTATATCCTCCACGCCCTGAATGTATCATTTAAGTTAAAGTATTTGACACTTAGATTATACCTCTGCTGAGTCCTTGATCTGTATATTAAGGGCTTTTAGGAGAGTAGGGAAGGTCAAATTTCCAACGCTGCCCCCCGCTTCATCTTGAAAGTAAATCAAAACCAGTATTGCATCTCTAGAGGGGCAAAAGATGGTGGAATGTTGGCTACCTTTAAAGATCTGAATGGGGCATAGCAGTAATTCCTGTCATATCTCTGTTTAACCCACTAGTGTGGCCTTAACTGTAAGGGATCCTGGAGAATGACCATAGAATACCATAGTTTGAACCATGTAATAATCTCAATCATAGAAGCCATAATAAATATAATTGAATGGATAAATATGTCTACAGCTATGTAGTATGTGATCATTAATTTGACAAATATAAGTCTAATATGGCGAAATGATCCGGAAGTTTTCTTACTTCCATGATTTGGACTAATATATATTTGTTATATTTTTTTTTTTTTTTATTTTTTTATTATTTATATATATTATTATTAATTATTTATATTTATTTATTTATTATTATTTATATTTATATATATATTTATATATATTTATAAAATTATATAATATATTATATATATATATATATTATATATATAATATATATATTATATATATATATATATAGTCTGTATGTGTGTGTGTATATATATATGTATATATATAATATATGTATATTTGGTTTAACTCAGGGGTCTATTAACTATCATCTCCTCTGTCATAACATAGAATCCAAAATATCTGAATCATACGAAGACCTAAGAGAACATTGCATTGACATTTCCTTCATGCATTTAACTATATTACCTTAGATTATGTATGAGGCCGAGTACAGATCAAGACAGAGAATTGAAAAAGTTTACAGGTTTGTTATATTCACAGTTTCTTCATACAACAAGGGGGAAGAGGCCTCTGAGTAATACTTTATTATGATATCTGCAAGAACAAAAAGACAAGGCAGGAAAAGTATGTCTAGGATTGGCTAATATAAATCATTTAAGTAGCATCTGGAGTATAGAGGCTGTCCCTGGTTGTCTGGTGTCTGATTCTGTGGAGCTGAAACATAGTGGTCCACAGTTTGGTGGCCCATTGAGGGAAATGGTTGAAGTGTAGACTTAGCCACTCAAAAAAGGCAACTTACTGGCCTTTTGCTAGTGCATCTAACCGGAATCAAGACAGAACACAGAAAACTGTGTTACAACATGATATGATGATCATATCAGGAAGTATAATATGTCTGTATATATCAGACATGAGCAGTAGCAAATGATATGGATAACTGCACAAGTGCCTAAAAGAAAAGAAATGAAACATCAATGACAAATAGTTATTGAATAGTACCATGTGTATGGCTATATGGTGAAAGCAAAAAGTGTAACTATATATGTACACATCTTAACTCCCACTAGAAATAATCCATTTTTGGAAGAAGGCTTGGACAACCAAGAAGACAAAATAATGTCAATTGATATTGTCCTTTCTCCATCTTTACCTGACTGGAACAGCTTTATTTCTGGAAATAGCATAATGGGCACATGAATACAGTGACCACAGTGGCAGATTGAGGGTACACATGGACCCAACAACATGGGCTGCAAATGTTAGGAACATCCACCTGTTAAATCTTCTGTATCTTTATCCTACCAGCAGCAAAGACCAATGTTGAGCCCCCATTATGTTACTGTTCCCTGAGGAGTTTACCAACCCATGTTAGAGTTCTTTACCTGAAGGACCATTAAGTTGTCTTCAATGGAGTAAACAATTATTCCAAGTACAAATTTGCCTTTACTGCCCATGTATCATCATCCTCCCTGAACATTTAGGGTTATGGAGTGATTAATCCAGATATGAAATCCCACACAAAATAATATCTAACCAAAAAACACACTATATAGTAAAGGAGGTAGAGGTGTGAGCCCACAACAATGGAATCCAATCGTTCTAGACCATAATGCTCCATTCGAATGCAGCTGGATTGACAGCATTAGAGTTGCTTGAAGGCAAAGCGGAGACAATACTCTGTGAAGATGAGATGCCATTCTCCAGGATTGCCTCAACACTGAATCAGAGCCTATATATGGTGAGGGGTGTGTGTGTGTGTGTGCGTGTGTGTGTTTTGAGCAGAAAGAACACAGAAGTGTACAAACCAGTGGTTGGTAGCAAAAGTGGCCCTACTTGCTGTAATTCCCATGTCTGTAAATAAGGACTTTTCAAGGCTAAAGGGTCTGAACCTTAACTGTTGTGCACTCTTGCTAAAGAACATAGCAAAGTCACATTCCCTACAAACTGGTATTGCCAATTGGGCACTTTGAACTCCTTGTGTTTGGGTACCAAGCAAAGAGTAGCCTTCTTTGAGTATGAATAATTGATCCTAATCAGATGGAGGAGATAGGGCTTCTGTAATGCCATGGGAGCAAAGAATAAAATATGTGGGACTGAAGTCATCATTCTGGTGCTTCTTGTTATTTCATTACCAGGCTGTGACTATGAATGGAGAAGTGTAGCAAAAATAGCTTGAGAAGGTATGTTTATCAGAGTCTAAATTCTCTAACTGGAATGTTTGAGACTTACCACCAAGAAGCCAGAGGATCCCATAAAGGTGACAAGCCAAAGCCAACAAATTTAGAATGGATAGTTCCAAGGGAAATAATGGGTATCAGTTGTGACACCAAGAACAATTATAGCAATTGGGATTAAATGTATCCTATTAATCTCCCTCTTCATTTTCTTCTAGAGGCACCCACTAGAACTCTAGAGGAAATGCTCTCTCGGTGTTTATGTAGAAGTTTATTCACATGACATAGGAGTGGAACTGTGGCAACCATGGAGGTGCACTCCTTGGGGCTTCCTCAAAGTAGGGTAGTTAGTTAACAACATCAAAACTCAGTGCCTTCAGAAGCTTCCTGAGTTTTTGAGATGAGGCTATGTTTTCTCAGGTAGCCCAAGCTAATAAATGACCTTTGTAACTCTACTACAGACATGCTCTTTCTCTCCAATGCAGGACATGTCTGATAGGCGATCTTCATTCTCAAGTTACTCATTGGGTTGACGTTGTCAGCTCTACATTATGGACTGCTGTTGTAGATGCTCATTCTTTCTTACTTCAGCCTTTCTCCTGTGTCATATCTGCACCACAGTCTGAAGGATTTCCCTTCCTAACTCTTTGTCTTCTCCTTTTAATCTCTCACTCACATTATCCTTCAATAAACTGTGCTGACTCAACTCCATTTCAATGTCAGCTTCTTAGAGGACCAACATGACTCATCTCCACCAAACTCACAACTTATGGGAAATAAAGTTTTTCTTAGTCTTTGAGTTAATACCTTGTGAAAATGTTGATACTGTGTAATTAGCATTTATCATATCTACAAATACATTGCAAGCTTTCTCTGGTAAGCAGGGCTAATTTCTCACAGATCATATGAATTGCAATTCTCCAATTTATACCTACACTCCTTTTTCTTTTTCTTTGTGACACAGTATAAAACAAGAATTCTTTGTAGACACCAAACTGTATTATATGACCTCATACTAGAGCATTTATTGTAAGTGTTGGCAATAGAAGTTAGATCATAGAGGAAAAGGGGCTCTTATGAATGTGCATCAGAGCATATTTCTGAAATGAATAATCTAAAATCATTTTAGTGGCCAATTTACAGGAGAGTAATTGAAAAAGCTACTCTGGAATTAACCTTTACTGCTGCCAAATTTCTATCTCAAGTCATCCTAATTATGAGTGAGTGTCTTGCAGAGTATTTATCAAGGCTTTACTATTTCACTTTAAAATCAGATTGGTTCATCTTACTCAAAGCACATAGTGTTTCCCCGGAAGTTAATTTACGAACTGATTCTCCTTAGTGAGGGGGATAAATGAAAGCCAACAGACTTTCTACTCTGAGAAGAGAACATTGAGGAAACGTGTTTTCTTTCCGGGTCCACAAGGGGGCATAGTTTTAAGGACAAGAACTTCCTAGCACCATGCCCCCCTCACATCTCTCTCCATTCAGGAGATTTAACTCTTTATGTTTAAATTTCACTGGTAGGGGAAGAAACTAAGAGTCAATCACCCCAGCAGAAGTTTAAAGGAACTCCTTTCATTGGCCAGAGGAACTTGGGGAGGTGGGAATTTTTCCCAGGAAAAAGCCCCCAGGCTCCTTCACCCACACTGGATTTCCAGTTCTCTGAAATCCCCTCCCACATAGTGGGAGCTCTCTTCCCCTCCTGGATTTCCCCTCTGGGCTCCCCTTCCACACAGTGTGGAAGCTGTCTTTCCTTTCCTGGATTCCATCTTTCTGGATTCTCTCCCTCAGTGTAAGGGGAGTTTTCCTTCTCTGGTTTTCTCCTTCTGGAAACCCTTCTCACTTAGTGTGAGAGCTGCTTTTCTTTCTCTCATTCAGTGTGAAAGCTAGCTGTTTCCTTCTCTCTCCTCCTTTTTTCTCTCACTGCCTAAATAAATCACTTTTCTGCAACACTTTTGGGATCTGGTATTTATTTCATGAGTTCACTGTGCCATGGTCTCCTCTCTCATTCTTGAGAGAGTGATAGACCAAGAACCGGGATAAACATCATCTCAAGGAAGCTGAGGGCTCCCCTGAACCCCAACATATTTCAACATTTACTTTTCTTCATTTATTTTTGTAATTGCACAAAACTGACAATGGAAGAAAATGTTGAACAATAAAAGAGAATGTATGCAGATGAGATAAAAGAAATTACTGTGAAGCAAATTAACCTAGCAAGCACATTCTTTCTCTATATCCAAATTGCCCTCATGCCATGACTTGAAGGTTTGGAATTGATAATGGATAAAAAAATAGAAAACATATTTATGTGAAAAAATAGTTTCATAGAAAATGCTGGAAGGTGGTTTCATTTATGCCTTAAATAGGGTGGCATTTACTTTGGTAACAGCCTGCAATATATCTCTATTTCAGTGCTTTTGTGAAAAGCAAGATCTGTAAAGTAAGGATTATTAAATACACAGAAAGAAAAACCTAGCAAGATTTGCATTTTCCAATAGGTAGATAAGAAAAGCAAAGTTTTATTATTAGTACAAACACAGTCTTATCTAGAGAAACTCTATCATAACCTGTAATATTATAGATCAACACCAGAATCCTAACCAAAGAAATGAGGGGCTGTTTACACTTCAATAAAAGGAGTTATACTCAGATATGACGTGAGATATTTTACAACGAAGAAGGGCTGTTGATTGACCAGCTGAAAGCCATTTAAGGTTCTGACATGTGGCTTGTACAAGCAAACCAAGATGGGATGACTGTTTCAGTAGAGCTAGACCTCATAATATGTCCAGGTGGCTTGGTCATTGCAGTCCTGATTTAAAGAGTACCATTTAATATATTAATACTTCAAGTTAGAAATCTAATTCGGAAATTTTTTTCTGCCAGGATGAAAATTTGGCAAGTTCATGAAATAAAATGGGTGAAGTTTCTGTTAGAACTTTCTAAAATACTAATACTGGCAAAGAAAAAAAGTAAAACAAACAAAAAAACCAAAATCAATTTCTTTTAATTTTGAAATATTGTCAACAGAAATAAATAACCAAAAATATTTTTAATTAATAAAATTAAATACAAGGCAGATTCTTATGTAGCTTTAGATTTTATCATATTAAATTATGATACATGTGTAACCTTTATATGTTAGTTTGGAAGGAGGCATAGAAAATAAAATAATTTTTCAAACTTAAGACTTTTCTCTGTTAACTTTGAGTCTGAAATGCTGAAATACAGATTTAAATACTCAATCAGATATAACATACTATTATTTGAAATATAAAAATAAGAAAGGAAAACATTGGATAATGAATACTCCATAAAAAAAGAAAACTAACTCTTTTTTTTTTTTTTTTTTTTTTTTTGAGACAGAGTCTCACTCCGTCACCAGGAGCCAGGCTGGAGTGCAATGGTGCAAGAAACTAATTCTTTTGAGATGTATTCCTTTGTTTCAATGTTTGCTATTGAAAGGCATGTTGGAAAATATCGGTAATAAAGTAGAAAACTCATGTGTAGTTCATAGTATAGTGAGGAACAGTGCTAAATTTAAAAACAAAAAGATAATCAAAGACAAATATTGTAAATCACCTGATGGTTACCACAGTGGATAATGAAGCGAGGCCCGGGATCAGAGTCAGAGCAAAATCCCTGAGGTAGGAGATGATAATCCGATAGAAGAACAAAAGGAAATAAACATATAAACAAAGTCTCCTGCTGTGAAGAATATTTGGAAACTGCTAGATTAAACATTAAGTTTGTTCCTTTGTTGTAAGATCTCTTGCAACTATTGAGATTCTAACATATATTTTAACTCTTCTTCAGAAAAGCCACATAGAGTGGTGCATTCACTTCTCATAATGATCAGTTTTTCTGAGCATCTTACAAGGCATATTTTCTTCTTAGGAGGAGAATCTTCCTGGTGGCTCTCAGGTAGTAATTGGCCTCTAACCAAAGAAAGGGAGGCAAACGAGTTTCTCATGTAGAGGATGCAAAGAGACAGACCATAGAGTGCAATTGAAGTTACATGTAACTGAGCTTAAGTCACGGATTGTATAGTAGGAAGTGATTAAAAAAGAAAAAATATTGTCTGCTCTGACAAGTACTGGGTAAGAGGCTAGACTGATTAATATTTATTATATGGGAAACAGAACAAACTCAATAACAATAAAAATTAAAAATTCTAACGTTATATTCTTGGTACTAGGATCAGTTTGATCAAAATTATACCTTTTCTTCCCCTCTGGTGTACAGAACTAATTGAGAGAATAAGTCACAGAAGTCAGAAAGGTTGAAAGCAAAATATCAACTCTACTACTGATAGAGCCTGGATGGGAATATATAGCTTCAGGAGGCAATCACAAAGGATTTTCTGTCACTTCACCCAGAATTAACATACCCAGATAGTCATTAAGAAAAAAAGCAAGAGATGTATAGGCCACTTCTGTGGGGCAAATACTGTCCCTAACCATACCACCACATGGCTGAGAACAAATAAAAAACAAAAACAAAAATACATTATCTGCAGGCAGAAACATTTAAAAGAATGCCAGAATGGGCTGAGCTTGTTTTGTACTTTCTCTTGAGCTCACTGATGAGATAAGTGGCTTTTCCGCCTTTGGTGATTGTGAGGGGGCAAAGCAGAGACATGCCAAGAAAAGTCAGAATATCCCTCCCTCATGGTTTCTTTGCACTTGACTGCTGCCAAGTGCATAGTTGATCACTAGGCAGCCGGTAGTTCACTCAGCAAATCCTTGCTCTGGTAAGACACTCAAAGGGAAATGAAGGCTCTACTGCCATACTCATGAATCAAATAAGCCACCTCTTCCTTCAAAGAGAGGGAAGAGAGCAGACATCCACTGTCCTGCAGAGGAGAAATTCCCCCTTCCCTATGACTACATGGAGGCAGTGCAGACATGTTTTGCTCCCAAAGGTGTCTATAGAGCACAAAAAATGTTTTTTTTTCAATGACTGATGTATTAGGGTTTTCAAGAGAAGCAAAACCAATGGGAGATCTCTATCATCTAGATAGACGGACAGATAGATAGATAGATAGATAGATAGATAGTTAGATAGATAGATAGATAGGACAGAATCTGTAGAGATCTCTCTATATATAGATCTCTCTTTCTTTTTTTTTATTGCATTTTAGGTTTGGGGGTACATGTGAAGAACATGGAAGATTGTTGCATAGGTACACACATGGCAGTGTGATTTGCTGCCTTCCTCCCCATCACCTATATCTGGCATTTCTCCCCATGCTATCCCTCCCCAACTCCCCACCCCCCACTATCCCTCCCCTTTCTCCCCGACAGACCCCAGTGTGTGATACTCCCCTCCCTGTGTCCATGTGTTCGCATTGTTCAACACCCGCCTATGAGTGAGAACATGTGGTGTTTGATTTTCTGTTCTTGTGTCAGTTTGCTGAGAATGATGGTTTCCAGGTTCATCCATGTCCCTATAAAGGACACGAACTCATCGTTTTTGATGGCTGCATAATATTCCATGGTGTATATGTGCCACATTTTCCCTGTCCAGTCTATCATGGATGGGCATTTGGGTTGGTTCCAGGTCTTTGCTATTGTAAACTGTGCTGCAATGAACATTCGTGTGCATGTGTCCTTATAGTAGAACGATTTATAGTCTTTTGGGTATATACCCAGTAATGGGATTGCTGGATCAAATGGAATTTCTATTTCTAGGTCCTTGAGGGATCGCACACTCCCGGACTTCAAATTATACTACAAAGCTACAGTAATCAAAACAGCATGGTACTGGTACCAAAACAGAGATATAGACCAATGGAACAGGACAGAGACCTCCGACGCAACACAACACATCTACAACCACCTGATCTTTGACAAACCTGACAAAAACAAACAATGTGGAAGCGAGTCCCTGTTTAATAAATGGTGTTGGGAAAACTGGCTTGTCTTGTGCAGAAAGCAGAAGCTGGACCCCTTCCTGACACCTTACACTAAAATTAACTCCAGATGGATTAAAGACTTAAACATAAGACCTAACACCATAAAAACCCTAGAAGAAAATCTAGGCAAAACCATTCAGGACATAGGTGTAGGCAAGGACTTCATGACCAAAACACCAAAAGCAGTGGCAACAAAAGCCAAAATAGACAAATGAGACCTAATCAAACTCCATAGCTTCTGCACAGCAAAAGAAACAGTCATTAGAGTGAATCGGCAACCAACAGAATGGGAAAAAATTTTTGCAGTCTACCCATCTGACAAAGGGCTGATAACCAGAATCTACAAAGAACTGAAACACATTTACAAGAAAAAAACAAACAAGCCCATTCAAAAGTGGGCGAAGGATATGAACAGACACTTTACAAAAGATCTCTCTTTCTATAGAGAGATCTGTATATAAGCGTAGGTCGCTCTCGATCTCCACCTCTCTCTCTCTTAACATCTTTGAAGACATAATTGGTTAAGTTAAGATGAGAGGATTAGTGTGAGCCCTAATCTAACATCCTTACATAAGGATTGGTGTCCTTATATCAAGGACAAATTTTGACACAGAGGTGGACATGCATAAAGAAAAAGATGTGAAGGAACACAGGGAGACGATAGCCCTCTATAAGCCAAGAAGAGAGGCCTGGAACAGACTGTCATGTCATAGTCTCAGAAAGAAGCAACACAGTCAAAACCTCAGGTGTGGACATCTAGTCTCTATGTCTGCGAGACTATACATTTCTGTTGTTTAAGCCACTCAGTTTGTAGTGCTTTGTTATAGCAGTTCTAGAAAGCTAAAGCAGATGGTAACAACCCAGCTTCTGAGGCTGTAACCAGTCAATGAAATAGCAGTTACTCAGCAAATGAAATAGCAGTTACAGCATAAAAGCAAAGAGAGGTAAGGAATTTTAAAATTACAGCA
Source organism: Ateles fusciceps (assembly GCA_036589455.1). Taxonomy (NCBI): domain Eukaryota; kingdom Metazoa; phylum Chordata; class Mammalia; order Primates; family Atelidae; genus Ateles; species Ateles fusciceps. Next base: position 7,058,536 of record JAZHEH010000174.1, on the reverse strand, counting down.
GGATAGAATTTTCCATGATGACAACAACAACAAAACCAAAATGGAATCAAAGTTTCTTTGCCTGAAACATTTTCCCATTGATTTTGCCTAATAACTTGAATGATTAAACAGTTCATTTGAAAATTTAATATTTCACTGTTTCATTTTTCTTAATATAATTTATGAAATGGCTAAGTAGGTCCCAATAAAACAAAAACTGTGTTTTGGTTTATGTCAGTTGGTTTTCTTTTATGCCTTTCTATATAATCATTAAAAAATAAAAAATCATTTCACATGGTGAAAAGTCAGATCTGCATGAACTGATTTTGCCCTAGAGAGATAGTGATTCAAGTGATAATAAATAGTAAGAGACTCCTTTTTGAAACAGTCAAACCATCAGTTTCACAGAACTCTATGAGAGTACTATAGGGTCATGAAGGTGTTGTATCAATTAGTTCTCTCTGTATTACTCAAGGTTATCCAGAAAAAACAATATAGGAATAGCTGTTCTAGGCAACTCACACTTGGGGTAGTAGTGCATTGATCATTAATTCATCAGATATTTATTGAGCATAATTCATCAGATATTTATTGAGCATCTATTAAATACTTGCTAAACTTTGAGCAATTGGCTCTTTTTATCTCCATAGTAAACAAATATAATTTTGCCAACAGAATGGCCTAGTATTCAAGGAGTCTTATAATCACCCTGTGATGAAGGACATTTTCAAATCGAGAGTAGCAATGTGCACACCCTACCTGACTACACTTTCTCCCCTTTGCTTGCTGTCAACAGAATCATATTCATTGATTATGAAAACTGAATGCTTAGGAGGGCTACAAAAATTTTTCATGGTTGCTAACCTTGCTCACTTACTTCTCGTCAGTGAATATGAACTGATAACTCAGATTAACAAATTTTAAGAAACTTTAAATATGGCAAAAAAAAAAAAAAACAAACCCACAGCAATCAGAACAAAATAAAATCCAGAGAAATAAAGAGGTGATATGGAAAACAAAACATATAACATAAAATATAATTAATATAAACAAAGAGAATTGAACGCATACCACATCTATAACTCAATAAAAAAGGTTGCAATGAAAAATAAACATTCAGTGGGCTACGGGGCCTAATGATGTAATTGTGACTATTTAACAGTGAAACAAACAGTAACATCAAAGTGCTAGCAGAGGAACTATGCCTGATTACTCATGTAATGAACTAAGTGCCCAAATCATGAGATAATTATGGAACAGAACACAAAGAAAATGTGAGAGGACATTTAAGACTCATAGAGGAGAGATGCAAATATCTCATTGGCTTTTCATTTATTCACTGAATATTCTTGATGAGCCACAATGATTCTTAATCTCAGAAAGCTTACATTGTAATGTGAATAGTCAGACAATGAACAATAGATACACTATGCTGGGTGTGGTGGCTCATACCTGTAATCCCAGAACTTTGAGAGGCTGAGGCGGGTGGATCACCTGAAGTCAGGAGTTTGAAACCGGCCTGACCAACATGGAGAAACCCCGTCTCCACCAAAAATACAAAATTAGCTGGGTGTGGTAGCACATGCCCATAATCCCAGCTACTCAGGAGGCTGAGGCAGGAGAATTGCTTGAACCCGGGAGGCGGAGTTTGTGGTGAGCCGAGATCATGCCATTGCACTCCAGCCTGGCCAACAAGAGTGAAATTCTGTCTAAAAAAAAAAAAAAAAAAATAGATACACTAAATCAGTAAACTACACAGAATGTTAGAGAGTGGAAAAAATGTTAGAGAGTGGAAATGAAAGGAGTTTGCATTTGACAGGATAGAAGGCAGTTTGCATTTTAAATAGGGTGCTTTGATAGGCTTCATTTAAAAGGTGACAAGGGTAGTTTATAGTTCTCCTTGAAAAGTCCTCCATATACCATGTTAGTTGTATTCCTAGATATTTTAATTTCTTTGTAGCAATTGTGAATGGGAGTTCACTCATGATTTGGCTCTGTTTGTCTGTTATTGGTGTATTGGAATGTTAGTGATTTTTGCACATTGATTTTGTATCCTGAGACTTTGCTGAAGTTCCTTATCAGTTTAAGGATATTTTGGGCTGAGATGATGGGGTCTTCTAAATACACAATCATGTCATCTGCAAATAGAGACAATTTGACTTCCTCTTTTCCTAATTGAATACCATTTATTTATATTTCTTCCCTGATTGCCCTGGCCAGAACTTCCAATACTATGTTGAATAGGAGTGGTGAGAGAGGGCATCCTTGTATTGTGTCAGTTTTCAAAGGGAATGCTTCCAGTTTTTGCCCATTCAGTATAATACTGGCTATAGGTTTGTCATAAATATCTTATATTATTTTGAGATACATTCCTTTGATGCCTAGTTTATTGAGAGGTTTTAGCATACAGGACTGTAGAATTTTGTCAAAGGCCTTCTTGGCATCTAGTGAGATAATCATGTGGTTTTTGTCTTTGGTTCTGTTTATGCGACGGACTACATTTATAGATTTGTGTATGTTCAACCAGCCTTGCATCCTAGGGATGAAGCCGACTTGATCATGATGGATAAGCTTTTTGATGTGCTGTTGGATTCGGTTTGCCAGTATTTTATTGAAGATTTTCGTATCAATGTTCATCATGAATATTGGCCTGAATTTTTTTTTTTAGTTGTGTCTCTGTCAGGTTTTGGTATCAGGATGATGTTGATCTTATAAAATGAGTTAGGGAGGATACCTTCTTTTTGTATTGCTTGGAAAAGTTTCAGAAGAAATGGTACCAGTTGCTTTTTGTACGTCTGGTAGAATTTGGCTGTGAATTCATCTGGTCCTGGACCTTTTTTAGTTGGTAGGCTATTAATTGCTGCCTCAACTTCAGACCTTGTTATTGGTCTATTCAGGGATTCAAATTCTTCCTGGTTTAGTTTTGGGAGGGTGTAAGTGTCCAGGAACTTATCCATTTCTTCTTGATTTACTGGTTTATGTGCATAGAGGTGTTTATAGTAATCTCTTATGGTAGTTTGCATTTCTGTGTAATCAGTGGTAATATCACCTTTATCATTTTTTATGGCATATATTCAATTCTTCTCTCTCTTCTTTTTTATTAATCTGGCTAGCGGTCTATCTATTTTGCTGATCTTTTTAAAAAACCAGCTCCTGTGAAGGACCTCTTTAAGGAGAACTACAAACCACTGCTCAAGGAAATAAGAGAGGACAAAAGCAAATGGGAAAACATTCCATATTCCTGATTCGGAGAATCAGTATCATAAAAATGGCCATACTGCCCAAAGTAATTTATAGATTCAATGCTATCCCCCATCAAGCTACCATTGAGTTTCTTCATAGAATTGGAAAAAATCACCTTAAACTTCATATGGAACCAAAAGAGACCCTGCATAGACAAGACAATCATAAGCAAAACAAACAAACAAACAAAAAAACAAAAAAACAAAAAAACCAACCAACCAAACAAAAAAAGCTGGAGGCATCATGCTACATCACTTCAAACTATACTACAAAACTACAGTAATCAAAACAGTATGGTACTGGTACCAAAACAGAGATATAGACCAATGGAACAGAACTGAGGCCTCAGAAGTAACACCACACATCTACAACCATCTGATCTTTGTCAAACCTGACAAAAGCAACCAATGGGGAGAGGATTCCCTATTTAATAAATGGTGTTGGGAAAACTAGCTAGCCATAAGCAGAAAGCTGAAACTGGATCCTTTCCTTACACTTGATAAAAAAATTAACTCCAGATAGATTAAAGATTTAAACATAAGACCTAACACCATAAAAACTCTAGATGGAAACCTTGGCAATACCATTCAGGACATAGGCATAGGCAAGGACTTCATAACTGAAAAAACAAAAGCAATGGCAACAAAAGCCAAAACAGACAAACAGGATATAATTAAACTTAAGAGATTCTGCACAGCAAAAGGAACTATCAACAGAGTCAACTAGCAATCAACAGAATGGGAAAAAAATTTTGCAATCTATCCGTCTGACAAAGGGCTAATATCCAGAATCTACAAAGAACTTAAACAAATTTACAATAAAAAAAAAAACACCAAAAAGTGGGTGAAGGATATGAACAGACACTTCTCAAAAGAATACATTTATGCAGCCAGGAAGCACATGAAAAAAGGCTCATCATCACTGGTCATTAGAAAAATACAAATCAAAACCACACTGAGATACCATCTCAAACCAGTTAGAATAGCGATCATTAAAAAATCTGAAAACAACAGATGCTGGAGAGGATGTGGAGAAATAGGAACACCTTTACATTGTTGGTGGGAGTGTAAATTAGTTCAACCATTGTGGAAGACAGTGTGGTAATTCTTCAAGGATACAGAACTAGAAATACCATTTGATCCAGCAATTCCATTACTGGGTACATACCCAAAGGATTAAAAAACATTCCATTATAAAGACACATGAACATCTATGTTTGTTGTGGCACTGTTTACAATAGTAAAGACTTGAAACCAACCCAAATGTCCATCAATGATAGACTGGATAAAGAAAATGTGGCACATATACACCATGGAATACTATACAGCCATTAAAAGGATGAGTTCATGTCCTTGGCAGGGACATGGATGGAGCTGAAAATCATCATTCGCAGCAAACTGATACAAGAACAGAAAACCAAACACTGCATGTTCTCACTCATAAGTGGGTGTTGAATAATGAGAATACATGGATGCAGGGAGGGGAACATCACACACCGGGGTCTGTCTGTGGGGTGTGGCTAAGAAGGAATAGCAGGGGGTGGGGGGATTGGGGAGGGATAACATTAAAAGAAACACCTAATGTACTAATGTAGATGACAGGGTGATGGGTGCAGCAAACCACCAAGGTACCATGTACACCTATGTAACAAACCTGCATGATCTGCACATGTTCCCCCAGAACTTAAAGTATAACAAAAAATAAAAAATAAATAAAAGGTGACAAAAGTGATCTTGGAGTAAAATTGATGGTATTGAGAGACTTGAGAGATGTAGCCATGTGGCTATATGAGGATACATTTTTTTCCCAATTTCTTTGAAATAATTTAATCAAAGTAATAATGAGGATACATTTTTTTGAGCTGAGATATAAATCTTCCATTTAAAAAGGTCAATCTCATATCAAATAGGATCACTGGGAAAAAAACAAAGCCCATACTCAATTACGCACTGATGATACAGAAAACATGAATAAAAAACAAAATTCTGGTAACCGTGAAAGAAAAATATCAGTTTGCTTATAAAGCAATGTAAATCAGATTGGCATCACAATACTGCAGCATTGCTTTCTAGGAGATATATGCACAATGAAATCAGTGAGACTGTAAAAAATAACATGTAAATTATCAGACTCTTCTAAGAATCAGATATAATAGCACAAATTGAATACATGTGTATACATTTTGAGACAGAGTCTTGCTCTATAGTCCAGGATAGACTGCAGTGGCTCAGCCAAAGCTGACTGCAGGCTTAACCTCCTGGGCTCAAACTATCCTCCTGTCTCAGCATCTTGAGTAGCTGAGACTATAGGTCAAGTACACACCACCATGCCTGGCTAATTTATTTTTTGTAGAGATGGGGTCTTGCTATGTTGCTCTGGTTGGTTGTGAACTCCTAGCATCAAGCAATCCTCCTATTTGAGCCTCCACAGTGCTGGAATTACAGGCATGAACCACTGTTCTCAACCTAAAGGTAATTTTAACACATGTGATGGAAATGAGAGGCTTAAAAACTACAAGTACATCAAAAAAATGTATGTATGTATTTATACTGAAACAATGACAGGAAATAAAGAATAAACATAAAATTTAGGGAATTGTGACAATTTAAAAAATTATTAAAACTTAGGTGTAATTCTTGAGTCAAACTCTTAGGTAATCAACTCAGCTTTATCACTTACTAGCTCTATAAATACTATATCCTTTTGCGTCTCGATTTTCTTATTTACAGATGAGAATAATAATAGTCCATGAGAATTTGTGTGTGCATTAAGTTAGATGATATATGTAAGGCATTTAGGATACTGTCTGTTGAACTATATGTGCTATGTGTGTGAGTGCTCTCTCTCCTTTTATACCTCATTCTTTTGTTCCATCCTTTTCTTTCTTCTCATGCTTCTCCTCCTTCTCTCTACCTGTCTTTCATCTTTTTCTTACCTTCTCCTCCTTTTTCTTGGCTCACACAAAGAGTGAGATAAAAGTTTCATCTAAGCATATTCAATTTATCTTCTCAAAATCACCACTCAAATATATTGCTTCCTCATACCTTGCAGATGAATAATGAAGGGAAACACAATAAAGTCAAAAATGATTACTCAACAATATTCCTTTAGAGGAAGTTGAGTGGAAATTCCTCACTGAATATAATAAGAGCTCAATAAATGTCCTTGGCTAATGAACATCTCAATAAATGCCTAGATAAAAGTTGATGTAATTCAACATTTTATATGAGGGTATATGTGTGTACCTGTGTGCATGAACATTTGTGTATATAATTATTTACATTGTCTACCTAATAAAATTAACCAAATATTGAAACTAATAATTGATTTAGTATATTGACCAACTGCAAGAGTAGTAACATCAATCAAATTAAACAAAATTTGTATTCTTTCACTTCTCTTTCTCTACTTTAGAAATACCCCAATAAGAGAATGCAAGCTCTCTTATTAAAATGTCAAGAAAAAATGCAGATAGATACATGGGATAGAAAACAATAGAGATAGATAGACAAATAATACCAGATTTACTGCTGATAATCCTTTTATATTGCCATTCACTATATAACCTGTTCACTATGTACATTTTCTGTGAAGTTTTTTTTTTTTTAATCCAGTGGAGAAGATAAGTGACTTATAAATGAAGGAAGAAAATTTTCTGCCATATTTACTGTATTGTGCATCAACTTTTACATATTTGATAGAAAACTGAAACAAAAGATTGTAGCTCATTTTTTTAATTTAAGTCCTTGCCTTCTGTGGTATATTTCTTCTGTGTTACATTTCTGAATGCCAATAAGTAGAGAAAACTCTAGTATTAAGAGAAAATTATAAAATAAATTTTGTAGGGGTTTATTTTTATGTTACCATTTGAATTGAACTAAGATATCTGCCTAAAAAGAACAATAATAATTTTATGGTATGACCTGAAAGATTGCATGTGGAAAGGAAGAAAGATTTTCCTAAAAATTGTACATGTAGAGGAATGAATTATATATGATCAAAATATTATTTATATTTCTTTGTGAACCAACTTCTATTCAGAGTCATCACATATGTATTGAAATTTTATACATATTTACTGAAATAAAAATTTATCTCTTCAGTTGAACTATTACAAACTCAAAATGTGGTAGGCATGGGAATAGAATTTAGGACTATGCTTTGCCAACCTACATTATTTTTGATTAATTTTATAAAATATATTGATGTTATCTTTATTTTAAAAAGTTATATTTTTTATATGGATAATTCCATTTGAAATTGAAGTGATGGAATGGTGATCTTCCAGGGGCAGGATATTATTACACTTTTAAAGAACTGGATAGATGATTCTTAATTTTTTATCTAACACTAAACTTATATGATGCTGTGGAAGGTAAATGCAGCTCAGGAATATATAAATACATTAATCAATTCATTTTGCATAATCACAGCATTTAAAGTGTTGTGCCTGAAACAGTTTCAGTGTAATTTTTGCATAATAACATAATCCTATTAGAAAATAATTGTTCAAAGGATCCTGAATCTTAATAGTAAACCAAATATTATTACCTCTCTTTCAACTAAACCTGTCATCTGAAGATTACCAGGAGAGGACACATCAACAGGCATACTAATTAGGCTCTCTGCTTGTTGTACTGGTTGAAGATATTTATATGCCATCAATAAATAATAAAATAAATCTATCGATTTCATTTTTATAGTTTTTAGGGTTTATTAATTTATTTGTAAACATTCATATATAATGGATACTGATAATTGTTTCTATGTTGTCATTTATCTTTTCAATTATTTTGCAGAATATTTTATTTTATGTACTAAATTCATTGTTATATGAAAAAAATATATATAGTCATTTTGCTCAAATTGTCTTGTCATATGCAAGAACGTATGTAGAGAAAACCCAAACCTTAATTTAAGATTTTAAAACTCTCAATATTTACATCTGAAGTGCTAATCTATTTAGAAATCCATTTTATGAGCATTGAGTTATGAGTTCGAAGATCTATCTATTTCTCCCAACAACATTTACTTAAAATACAGATCATCAATTATAGTAGTCATTGCAAATCTGTGACTTGACACATGAAAATTAAAGATAGCGTTCAAATGCTGATATCTAAGATGTACAACAGAATAATTAATTCAGAATCTTAGAGAGCAAGGTCCAGATATCAGTAACTTTTGAAGTCCAATATAGTTTTTAGTATTTATAATTCAATATACAGGCACATATGAAAGCCAATGCAAAGAAATGTCTTTAAATACTGTGCATTCATTTTAAACACCATGAGTGAAAACCACTTAAAAATGATGACCATACAGCGCTTTCCAACAAATTCTTTTTTTCTTCTCCTTTATATGATTTTTGTTTTACTTACTACTTTTTACACATTACCAAGATACTACACATTTAGGTGTGGAATGTGTATTAAACAATATTTTTTATTAAATGTGTATTAAATAATATTCATGTATTTAATGTGTATTGAACAACATTGATATAATATACCTAAATGTCTGCTATACTATGTAATAGTAACACCCAGTGGTGCTGAAAGTTTAAGTAGTTCTCAACCTTGGCAGCAGTGTTTATAATTTCAGATATCCAGGTGATTGTGTTGCATAGCAAGACTGAAAACTCTGCCTTTGATCTGTATGAATGCTTACCACATATGCTATGTCATTGTTTTATCCATTACAACAAAGCACCAAGCCTTTTACTTTTATTTTTATTTTATTTGCTGGATTTAAACTTCAAGCAATTGTTTTGCTAAGAAAATTTAATAACTATACATTTATCAGGTGCACACTGATATGCCAAAAAAAATATGGCCAGATTAAAGAATCTTTGGAAATTTCAATTTAAAGAATCCACTTCCTGTGACCTTATAAATATTGATCCACAGTATTCTAGCACTGAACTTTGCATTGTACAATTCTAAGCCAATCAATTTTTTGTTTAGGTGACTTTTTAAAGGACAGGGTGCATTTCTGGCCCATTGTGGCATTTCTCCCCTTCTTCTCCTTCATTATTCAGTAACTTCACTAAAATACAACCTAGTGCTAATTATTTTATTTTTATTTAGTTAGTTAGTTTTTAGTGATGTGGTCTTGCTCTGTCTCCCAGGGTGCAGTGCCATGGTGCCATCAAAGCTCACTACAGCTTCAAACTCCTGGGTTCAAACGATCATCCCACCTCAGGTTCCCAAACGGCTGGGACTACAGGTGCATGCCACCACACCTGAATAATTTTTTAACTTTTGTAAAGACAAGAATCTTTCTATGTTGCCCAGGATGTCCTCAAACTCCTGGGCTCAAGTAGTTTTCCCACTCTGGCTTGCTAAAGTACTGGGATTACAGATGTGAGCCACAGTGCCCAGCTGCTAATTATGTTTTGATTCTTTAGCTCTGACATGCCCTCAGATAGTATGTTTTTGTTAATATTCTGTCTTTAAAACCATATTTCTGTTTCATGTGATCCATTATTATAGTATTTATTTCAAGAGAAATAATTATGGAGGTGTTCAGTTTGTTTTTTTTTCTTTTTATGTTTTAAGATTATTTCATTTTAATTGAGATGGATTTAAGTTTACTAAGTTTTATTATCTCATACAAAGCATAAGATATATGGGATGTCTCCTTCCTACTTTCAGCAATTCATATTTACCTTTTTTCTCCTCCAGTGCAGCTTTCATTTTTATAATTTTTAAAAATTTTCCTTCCCTGAATGCTGCCAGTTTTTTTACTCTATTTTTTAAGACAATATTTCTTGTGTACCTGAGTTCTCTTCTCAAAAGCTCTATACCTTCTTCAAGACTGTTAAGCTCGTGGAAAAGTGCTTGTGTTAAACTTTTCTTGTGTTTCATTACATAATGTTTATGATTTTCATTTTCATCTACAAGCATGTTTGTGTTTCTTTCCTTTCCATTTTTTTTTTGGTAGTACCAGCACATATGAGCCATTCTGATTTCTTTATAATTTTTACCTGTTTCACTGGGAGGACTTATGTGCAGTTGAAGTATTTACTAAGTAATTGTGGACAAATATGAGTTGTGAGAAAGTTGGGGAGGCATCCAGTTCATTTGATAAACCTGGTTTTAGAATATTTTGTCATTCAGTTTATTCAACAGATATGTACTCATTGAACAATGTATTAATTTGCTAGTGCTACTGCAACAAACTACCACACACTTGCTGGTTTAAATTATAGAAATGTATTGTCTCAAGATTTTAGAGAATATAAGTTCAAAATCAAGGAGATAACAAGATTGCTTCCTGCTAAAAGCTGTGAGAGAAGAATCTGTTTCCTCTCTTCTCAACTTGTAGGTAGCAATCATCTCCTTATATCTCTTTATATTACTTGTTCCTCTCCACATCCCTTTGTTCACATTCTCCCTTCTTATAAGAACATTAGGACTATTAGATTAAGCCTGATCTAATAACCTCATTTTAACTTCATTACCACTCTAAAGACCTTATCTCTAAACAACATCACATTCTATGGTTCTGGGGCCTAATACTTCAATCTATGAATTTTGGGGGGGTACACAATTCAGCTCATAACAAGCAATAACTTGTTTCAGACTCTGCAATATTTTCTAGATCCAACAAAGAGAAACAACCAGAAATAAAAAAAGTAAGGAAAACAACAACCCTACTTTCCTGGATCCTACTCCAACTTGGGAGAAAGGACAATAAACAAATAAATTAATGCATATAAAACAGATTACTTTTAAGTAAAGAAATATAAAGCCAGAAATAAGATATATATAAGAATGAGAGGTGCTGTTTTGTATTGATATCCTGGAAAATTCTTTCTGATAAAGTACCACTGAGTGTGTTATCTCACTGTATCATGAGAAATAGCCACAATATTTAAGGTGGAATTCCACTGTAGTCAGAAGAATAGACAGAAAGATTCTGAGAAAAGAATCATTAGTGTCTATAAAGAATATCAAAGGCTTCTCTTTTGTAAGTCTGTAATGAGTAAGATGAGACTGATATGAGAGAATTTCTTACTGGTTATAGGGAGTCAGATATTGCAGGACAATGTTGGCCATGGTGAGTTATTTAAGTTTCATTCTGAGTGAGATGGAAAAACCATTGAAAAGCTTGGGTAAAGAAGAAGAGAAATGATGTGACTTACATGTGAAAGTATTTCTTTTCACTGTGGTATCCCTCTGTATCAAAACACTAACCAGAACAAAGATGAAAGACAGGACACTAATTAGAAGGTTTTTGCACAGTAGTCCAGTTGAGATATGATGGTCGTTTGGATTCATGGAGTAGTGGTCCAGTTTCTGAGTATAAATCAAACCGTAGATATATTTGTAAGTTAGAGCCATTCGTATTTTCTCTTACATTGATATGCAGAAATAAGTGAAAAATGACTCAAAGAGATTAGACTAAAATAGTTGTCAGTCAGATGGTTATTATTGAAGTGTAACAGACTAGAAAGAGGGGCTGGTTTGAGTGAGGAAATCATGTGTCTAGTGTTTAAAAATGTTAAATTTGGGATGCCTATTTTAGCTATACAAGAGAACTTGCAGATTTACATCCTGGTTTAATGTGTCTGGATTTTAGGAAAGAAAATTCTGTATACTAAATTACTTGATGAAATCAATTCAGAGAAGAAAAATTCAACATGAATTATTAGTTTTAAACTAGTGTACGTTTTGTTTAGTGCTTACCCAAACAGATTGCCAAACTTCACCTCTAAAGTTTCTTAAATATGCTAAAGTTTGAGAAGCACTGGTCTAGACCGTTTTTACCAAACATTCTGTAGCCACAATAACCTTTTGAGAATTTTGTTGAAAGTTTAATATTTTCGTACATGTAATATTTTTATGATGTATTTTTCTATCTAGAATCTCTCATTGTAAATACTTCCAAAATATTCTCTAATCTTCATATAGTAGTATTTCGTTTCCATGTGAAGTTCAAGAAATATTAGAAATATTTAGAAAAAAACTTTTATGCCAATATAAATAATTTATTGCATTCATTTAAAAAATTCTATAAAGTAACCTTATATCCTGGTAATTGATACTGTTTCTTTATAGACTGTATCCCAAATAGTAGCTTTATCATTTTATAATTATCATGGTATCAGAGATTATCCTTAGTAGAAATCATGAATTATATAATTTTTAAATGAGCATACAGTTTGTTATGTTACAAAACCTTTGTATATTATTAAAACTCAAACATACTTTCAATTATTAAAAAAATAGTGCTTGATTATTGTATTAGTCTGTTTTTATGCTGCTAATAAAGACACACCTGAGACGGGGCAATTTACAAAAGAAAGAGGTATTTTGGACTTACAGTTCCACATGGCCGGGGAGGCTTCACAATCATGGTGGAAAGCAAAGAGGAGCAAGTCCCATCTTACATGGACAGTAGCAGGCATTCACTATCATGAGAACAGCATAGAAAAGACCTGCCCCTGTGATTCAATCATCTCTCACTGTGTCCCTCCCACAACACATGGGAATTATGGGAGTTATGAGATGAGAGGGTGGACATACAGGGTCAAACCACATCATTCTGCCCCTAGCCCCTCTAAAATCTCGTATCTTCACATTTCAAAACCAATCATGCCTACCCAACAGTCCCCTGAAGTCTCAACCCATTTCAGCATTAACTCAAAAGTCTACAGTCCAAAGTCTCATCCAAGACAAGGCAAGTCCTTTCTGCCTATAAGGCCATAAAATCAAAAGCAAGTTTGTTACTTCCTAGATACAATGAGGGTACAGGCATCATGTAAATACAGCAATTCCAAGTTAAAGAAATTTGCCAAAACAAAAGGGGCTAAAGGCTCCATGCAAGTCAGTCAAATCTTAAAACTCCAAAATGATCTCCTTTGACTCCATGTCTCACATCCAGGTCACACTGATGCAAAAGGTTAAGTTCCAATAGTCTTGGGCAGCTCTGCCCCCTGTGGCTTTACGGGGTGCAGCTCCCCTCCCAGCTGCCTTCATTGGTTGGCATTGTGTGTCTTTGGCTTTTCCAGGCACATGGTGCCAGCTGTTAGTGGATCTACCATTATGGGGTCTGAAAGACAGTGGGTCTCTTCTCACAGCTCCACTAGGAGGTGCCCAAGAGGGACTCTATGTGGAGGCTCCCACCCCACATTTCCCTTCTGCACTACCTAGCAGAGGTTCTCCATGAGGACCCTTCCCCTAGAGCAAACTTCTGCCTTAACATCCAGGCATTTCCACACAACATCTGAAATCTAGGCAGAAGTTCCTGAACCTGAATTCTTGACTTCTGTGCATTCTACAGGCTCAACACCACATAGAAGCTGCCAAGGGCCGAGGCTTGCATGCTCTGAAGCCACAGACCAAGCTTAATGTTGGCCTTTTCAGCCATGGCTAAAGTAGATGGGATACAGGGCACCAAGTCCCTAGGCTGCACACAGCATAGAGACTCTGGGCCCAGCTCATGAAATCACTTTTTCCTCCTAGGCCTCTAAGCCAGTAATGGGAGGGGTTGTTGCTAAGATCTCTCAAATTCCCTGAATACATTTTCTCCATTTTCTTGGTGATCAACATTCAACTCCTTGTTACTTATGCAAATTTCTGCAGCAGTCTTGAATTTCTTCCCAGAAAATGGGTTTTTCTTTTCTATTGTATTGTTAGGCTGCAAATATTCCAACCTTTTATGCTTTGTTTCTCTTTGGAAACTGAATGCCTTTAAGAGCACCCAAGTCACATCTTGAATGATTTGCTACATAAAAATTTCTTCTACTGGATACCCTAAATCCTCTCTCTCAAGTTCAAAGTTCCACAAATCTCTAGAGGAGCGGCAAAATGCTGCTAGTCTTTTTGCTAAAACATAATGAGAGTCATCTTTGCTCCAGTTCCCAACAAGTTCCTCATCTCTATTTGAGATTCACCTCAGCCTGGATTTCATTGTCTACATTACTATCAGCATTTTGGTGAAAGCCATTCAGCAAGTCTATAGGAAGTTCCAAACTCTCCCATATTTTCCTGTCTTCTTTTGAGCCCTGCAAACTGTTCCCACCTCTGCCTGTTACCCAGTTCCAAAGTTGCTTCAACATTTTTGGGTATCTTTTAGCAACACCCCAGTCCTGGTACCAATTTACTGTACTAGTCAATTTCATGCTGCTGATAAAGACATACCTGAGACTGGCCAATTTACAAAAGAAAAAGGTTTATTGAACTTACAGTTCCACAGGGCTGGGGAGGCCTCATAATTATGGTGCAAGGCAAGAAAAAGCAAGTCATATGTTACATGGATGGCAGCAGCCAAAGAGAGAGCATGTGCAGAGGAACTCTCATTTTTAAAACCATCAGATCTCATGAGACCCATTCACTATCACAAGAACAGTATTGGAAAGACCTGCTCCATGATTCGATCATCTCTCACTGGGTCCCTCCCACAATGCATGGGAATTATCAGAGGTACAAAATAAGATTTGTGGGGGGACACAGAGCCAAACCATATCAATAGTATCTTTTGTATATTCTGAACATCTGGATATGGGAAGGTTAAGAGATTTGTGGAAAATGATGTAAACAAATATTTAGTGGTAAATCCACGATGAATATCTAAATGTTTTTATTCTTATTACATTTATGAATTCTTGAAGTGCAACGGAATTCACAAACTCTAAAATAAGTATGGCCAAAAGTAGCTGGTTAACTCTATGAGAAAATCTTTCATTTTTGCTTAGAGCTTTGTCCATAGGAACTGGAATCATATCTTGCCCATAGTATGAATGACATCAAGAACTTACTTAATTCAAGATGAACTTACGTAAAACTATAGCACAGAATAAAACCTGTATCATACAACACTTCCCTTCTCTACTCCCACCTCTACACTCTAAGGAAGTTTATTTTGAAATTTGAATAAAAGGCTTCCTAGAGGATCAGAGCAGAAGCACAATTAGTAAGGATGAGTAACACAGTTATTCACTAGTTTCTACAATGTGCACACAATCCTGTGCCACTGGATGAAGGGTAGAGAGGTTTACTTATTGACCATTACATCCTAAAAGGCATTCAGTAATTCACATATGAAGACATGTAATTATTTCATACACTTCTGAAAGACAGATATCACTACTTCAACTGGATGGAGTTGGGAGACTGTTTGAAAGCCTAAATGTTGAGGTCAAAGAGAAAATGTTTCTGGACTTAGAAGTCCCTTTCATTCCTTCTGATTAACTCTATTAGAGAAGATAAATATTCTCCGAGGAACTGGCTAGCCTCATATTAATCCTGGTCTCGATGTTTTTTCTTTTCCTAAATAATCAGATGACTACATATATTAAGAAGTTATTAGTCTGACATCGTTTCTTGAAAGTAAAATTATCTTAAATTAATGCAAACAAATATGTTTGCTACATTAATGTAGTGAATAATATGAATGGTATCACATTGTGTCCCTCCAGATATTTACAAAAATATATACAAGTTTGGATTTCAAATAGTGGTCTACCCATTTGCCTCCCAGGACCTTTCCCAACCACCCATACAAATGTAACTGGATTTACCGCAGATTTAATTGCTGAGATGTTTAAGACATTTTTCAAAGACGTCCACAAATATCTAGGTTAGAGCAGAATATATACAAAGAACACATTGTTGACAATTTTCCAATGTGGAAATTAAATTGTTGACTTCTAGAAAAACAACTTATTTGAAATTTTTAGAACGCATTTTAATTATTTCTCCTTATAGGATAGACTCTTTTGAGACTTTTATCATGTCCTTCCTTGGCTGAAGAAAAAGAGATTGAGCCATTGTTTTCTTCATTTATACAACAAGATAGAAGTATTGTCACAGCTGCCCTGGGATTGCACTTGTTGTGAAAAAAATTAGATCATATATAAAAAAAGGTGTTTGTAGCTTTATAAAAACAAGTCCTTAATACTTCTTAAGGGATCATTTGAACTTCCCAATTTAGAAAATTGTTGCTTTAATTTTCTTTCATGACACTTCAGGCTGAAATTTATAATTCTCCTTTAAGTCTTAAAAAGAAGTAGCATGATACTGCCTACAATATTTCAAACTAAAAACACCCAGATTCACATTCTCTGAACTTGGAAAATGAGTTTGTTATGTGATTTTGGCAGTAAGAGATGCACAGCACTGCATAAACAGTGGAGATTTGGTGTATTCCCAAAGTTTCATAATTTATATATTTGATTTTATTTTCTATAATATTATATACGAAATAAAAGAAATTATAGTAAATGAATAAAGCCAAGGTCCCTAGAAAAAGAAAATTCTGGAGTTTTAGTTTGGCTGCGCAACTAATCACCTCTATGACAGTGTGTCTCAGTTTGCTTATTTTGAAAATAAGGATGTTCATTTCACATTGTAGTTTGGATAGTTCATTGTGCTTACAGCATACAATGCACTCAGCATAATATATGTTCAAAAATAAAATATCGTAAGGCCTAAAATATCCAAATAACCAAGTTATATTAGTCAGAGTTCTTTCTTCACAGGTCATTTAAATCAAATTCAGAATCATTTAAACAAACAAAAAACTGAACAATACAATAGTTATTATACACAGATTTGATGAAACTGGTGGGATTTTAGGAGTACAGATCATGCCAGCAGGATTTTATTCTGTTCATCTTTCACTTGGGTCTTTGTATCTGTTGGCTTTATTATCAGTAAAGATGTCTCTCTATAGTATAGTAAACCTCTTGGTTATTTCTTCAGGCTTATATATTTCTCAGAAATTCTAGAGCACAGAACTCCCCAGTGTCTAGAAAAATTCTGAATAAGAGCTTTGGTTGACCTTGTCTTGAGTCAGGTCTCAAACCTAAATCATCACAATGGCCAGGAAATGACTGTTCTCTGATCTGCTTCGTGAGACCCTGTGTTTCACATTATGTCAGGAGAGAATCATGTAAGCTTTCTTAAACCACACAGTAGAGATTCTGTTAGCAGGAGATGGGATGGTTAAGCATGTAGGGAAGAAAAAAAATCTATCTATCTCGCTATTTATCTATCTATCTCTATTTCTCTGCCTGCAAATCCTAGGCTTCTCTTCCAGCCATCAATCATTTTGGAGTCATCAATAATTTAAGAGTTTTAAAAGGGGGAACTGAGAACAAAATATGATCAACTTTGATGTTCTGTTTGTAGATAGATGCCATGTTAAACAAGAATATATAAAAACACAAAAAAGTACCTAATCACATACTCCATTACCTGTGAGGATCATAATGTCACACAAGTAATGTAGCTTTGGAAAACTTAACTGATAATATGACAGTAAAAAGGACAAGATAACAGCTTTTTAAATTAATTTTGACCTCATGCAAGTCCTAAAAGTGTCTAGCAGAGCCCCAGGGATCTGCAGACCACATGTTCAAAAAGCCTGCTCAAGCCCATCATGTCACCTTACATAGAAAACACACAAGAAATCTCTCCCTCCTCTCCATATACACAGCCACTGCTGTGTATAAGGTGGAACTAATTCACTCTACTCCAGCCAACTCTTGCAGTTCTAATTGTTATAATGCCACTGGGATAATCTTTATAGCCTTCAAATTTAAAAACCATAGACTTATTCAGCATATTAAATTACTTCTATTTCTGTACATAATGGATCAAACCCACTTTGTATTATACAAAAATTTTTTACTATTGGGCATGGCCTATTCTTTCATTTCTTTATTGCATTTTAGATAATGAACAACACTAAAGAACATAATCAGAACAACGCTCTCAAGGACCTTTACTTGAAACAATACTCTGGCATCTCCTATAATTCATTTCACTATTTCTCACCATAAAGTTCACTCTAACAAAACTTTTCAATTTGTAGTATTTGTATCCAGGAGGTAGGTTTATTCACAATTTATATATGTCCATTGAGACTTTCAAAATGGATTCAAACTCCCAATTAAACTTACAAAACATCACAGGAATAAACTCAAAGAATACTTGTCTTGAAAGATTGCCCTTGAACTCTGCAAACGACCACCCAATTTGTAAACTGGGATCACTAATTAAATGTGAAATAAATGCATGTCCATTTGGATGATCAGGATTGTAACTGTAGGACCTCACTTGCAAATCCAATTCTGCATAGTTTCTTTCACATTTCAAATTAAGACAAACTATTCTTAGATTTGTGTCATAAATGTTTATGATTGAGCCTGTGTCTGCATACAAAAATCTATGAATTTGTGAATTGAATATGTGATGTAAAATGTCTTACTTTTGTAAAAATTTGCATTGTGTCTCATATAGCTAAAATGCTTTGTAATAAATTATATGACACAGTCTTTAAATGTATATAATTAAACATATAATACCTATAGTAATATCTATTGAAAAGTTTTTCTTACAAATTAATGTCAATGAGAAGGCAACGTTTATTTATTCATTTATTTTATTTTATTTTTTTGAGACAAGATCCTGCTCTGTCATCTAGGCTGGAGTACAGTGACATGATCATAGCTCATTGCAGCCTCTATCTCCCAGGCTCAAGTGATCCTCCTTTCTCAGCCTCCCAAATAGCTGGGACTACAGGCATGTGCAACAATGCCCAGCTAATTTTTGTATTTTTGGTAAACACAGTGTTTTTCCATGTTGCCCAGGCTGGTCTCGAATTCCTGGGCTCAAGCTAACTTTCTGTCTCTGCTTCCCAAAGAGCTGTGATTACAGGCACAAACCACTGTCTCTGGACAAAAATAATTAATTTCTGATTGTTGTAATAACTAAAGGAGCTATATATATGTAAAGCACTCAGAAAAGTGCCTCAAACTTGAGCAGTACATATGTTAGCCAATATTATTAAAGTAAATATTTGAACAATCTTAGGATCTTAATTACTTGAAAAAATGATAAACATACTATATTTTAATTTTTATCAGTATAATTCAAATGAATGAGGTGCATTAGTACTTAAAATAGATAATTAGTGGAAACATAAAAACATTTTAAGAATCACATATTTTACACATTGAATTTTGTAGTATAAAACATGTACATCCACTGTGCAGAACTTGTCTGGAATGTTAAAGAATCCTTAAAGAAGACTGGACGCAGTGGCTCATGCCTGTATCCCAGTACTTTGGGAAGCTGAGGCTGGCAGATCACCTGAGGTCAGGCGTTTGAGACCAGCCTAGCCAACATCGCAAAACCATGTGTCTACTAAAAATAAAAAATGAGTTAGATGTGGTGGTCCATGTCTGTAATCCCAGCTACTCGGGAGGCTGAGGCATTAGAATTGTTTAAATCCAGGAGGTGCAGGTTGCAGTGTGCTGAGATTGTGCCTTTGCACTCCAGCCTGGGCAACAGAGTGAGACTCCATCTCAAAACAAAAGAAAAAAGACAAAAACAAACAACAACAACAAAACCAAAAAGGAATTCTTAAAGAAAAGATATGGCTACAATACCATGGAGCGGAACAAAAGTAGGTGGAACTTCAGTAGCCTAGGATGGTTTCAAAAACATTGATGAACTATAGTTAAGACATACTTAGAAAAAACTGTAATAGAAAATTTAACATTTTTGTAATAAAGGACAATTGGCAGAAAACCAATGAACCGCCCTGTTGGTTTGCTAATAATTGTATATGCCAAAGAGAGCATTAAAAAGTAAGGGACATTTGAGAAACATTTATATCTCTATTTCAGAAATTGAAATTCTAAAGAGTAAAAAATATAATAATTATCTTGGAGATGAAGGGGCAGTGGTAGGTCCTATAATTTGCAAAAATTATATGTTCCAGAATAATTATTGAGGAAATGAGATTGTGCCTTGCTGACATATACATTTTCCTCTATGAGGCCTGGGAAACTTATGCCTGATGTTGGCAAATTCTTGTGCTGGAAGTAGTGGAGGCTATCTAAGATATTGTTGAGAATCTTGAAGGATCTTTAAATTTTACCCGTTTTGCAAGCTAGCACACAAACCTGTGATACATTTACAATTGCTGGTAGAATACATGAGACGCCTTGGTCAGAAACAAAGGACTTTACTACTTACAGCAATAGTATTAGCTATAGTGACAGCATTGTCTTACACAGTTTACCAAACCCTAATTTTTAGAAAGTAAGGTGAAGGGAACCATGTGATAATTGCACACACAGTGGACTGCTTTGGGAAAAGGACTCTTTTATAATGGGCAGTAAATATGCATATCCACTGCTCCAGAAGGAGACATTATTTCTATATTCTATAGCTGTTTACTCTGTAATTAATTGCATTTTGAAAGTAAGTATGGGGGTTTGGCAGTTATATGTAGATATAGGTACAATACAGGTGAAACCGACAGAGATAAAGATATAGATTTACAAATAATATGGATGTTTATATGGACATGAATGTGTATGTGGACACGTTTGTGGACAAGTCCATATATACATACATGTATGTGTGGCTGTGCCAGTGAATGTTTTGCAAATTTCAATTTTTTAATGCTATAGATTTTCTTAAGAGAATCTCATTTTTTCAGTATTATATGTTATTAGTCCATTATGTTTTATCTATCCTGAGAATGTATGTTCCCTGAGGGCATATCTTTGAAATACCTTAAGCACACAGAACACAGTAGACATGAAATGAGTACTTGTAGAATAACTAAATTCATCAACCAAGACAGATAAGATGGTAGGTCATATATTATATGGAAGGTTACTCATATTTGGAATTTTGAAGAAACACAAATGTCCTCCAGCCATGCTTTTAGCCATGTTAAACAAGGCATCTGCGTGTATGTTTGAAAATTTTCTCCAGGTGAATCCAATGTATACTAGATTGTCTATACCACTAATAGATAATATAAACATTAAATGATCATCATTAAGAAGTCACCAGTAATAGAATGATACTTAAATAGTAGGCCTAAGGGGAACACTCCAGAAAGAAAAACAAAATTTTATAAAGTTACTACTTGGTAAATCAAAATGTTCTTTTGGAACAGAAAAAAATAAATTGTGAAATGCTAATAACTGATTGAAAACATTTTAGCTTTCAGCATATGTATTCTTGAATGATCTTTTTTAAGTAGGAGCAAGGCGTCATTAAACCTAAATAACACAAGGTAATAATAGAGTTCCTAAGATGTGATGACACAGATATTCATTAATGAGCTGTAGAAAATTTTGCTTATGACAGTGCTTATGATGCTGATAAGAAATGAATGTCATCAAGTGGCACCTAATTAGCGTGATTAAACAACTTTACTACTCACCAGAGAATTCACTGAATCAATGTGCTTCCTTTTGTATATAGAAAATGTTTTTCATTTGGGATCAGTGCCTTGCCTCTAAAGCACCTTTCATAGAGCTCTTTCCTTGTTTTTATTTTCACATATCTGACTGGTCTGTTATTAGGTAGCCTGCCTGAATAAGGATGAATGACCTTGGAAATTACGTGGCACCCTGCAAAGAATTTGGTGAGACTCTTCACAGTGAATTTGGTAAGACTGACTATCAGGAGCTCTAGCATAGTCTGAAATTCAAGCCATATTAACTTTCCCTTCAATAGCTTTAGACAACTTAAATGAACTTGAAGATCTAGAGTGAACACATGCAAAAGTGAATGCAGCTATCACATCACTAGAAAAACTTCTTAGTGGAAAAAGGTTACCAGTTGTAAATTAAGACTTAGGCTAAATATTTATTAATAACAAGTACACTTCTAATCCCATTATATAGTTCTATGTAGGCATTTATAGAAGGAAGTTTGCATAATAGATAAGGGTAATTTATGTGCATCAAATTTAATAAAATTATGTGATAATATTCTGTAAATGATGAAGAGCTATATAGTCATATGTGTCTCTCAAGTGTATCATAAATTCAATATCAAACTTATTTAGGCACCTAAATTTCACAAATGCAAGTTTTAAAAATTTGCGTATCTTTAATCTCTTTTTATAAAAAATTTTCATTTTTGTAAATTTTTTACATTATTTATTTAACAAAGGAATATATTTCAAAAGTTAAATTAGAATCTCTAACTATTAGCGCAAGTTGAACCTAGGGAAAGAAAATAAGACAATGATTCTGGTCTTTTAGAAGTCATGTGCTATGTATGCTCACTTTCTTCAACTAGAAAATTAAAATCTAAGTCTCTTTGTTGCCAGGGTTATTTATGAGAGTCAGTTAGCCATGGATACACACCTTTAAAATTTTTAATTTGCAAAGTATAATATATTTATTTATGTTGTGAGATAAAAAGTAATTTTGAATGTAGTACTCTACTGATTCAGTGTTGGGCAAGTGAAGCCTGATTATATGTAAGCTCTACCACTGATATAATCATTTTTGTTTTCTAAATTTAAATTTGATTCCTCTCCAGGGAACATTCATGTTATAGAAGATTGAAATTTTATTCTCCCAAATATGGAAAATATTTTGCACCCAAGAGGAAGACAGCATATCTGAATGGAAAGAGCCAGAAAATTAGAATAGAGCAACTTCGCAAGTTATTTGCTCTATACAATATGTGACACAACTTCTCAACCTATAATTTGAGAATAATAATGTTTATTATCAGAAGTTTCCTTTAATTAAAAATTAAATGAAATAAACGTGAAGACTACCTGTCTTATAACGGAGGGGGTGCCTGTCATAATAAATGATGACTGAGCCTGAATTCTCTCTGTTTCTTAACTGCATACATATATATATTTAGTTATTTGTGGCTTGACCTCTACAAATTAGACTTTGCTTCCCATGTTAGCCTTTTAAAAATAGTTATAAACACAATAAGTACACTTATTTGATTAAATCAAGGAACAGAGTCTAAAGCCGTAGGATCATACTAGCTACATCTGCCAGTTACCAATGTTCTAATTCATTCCTTACCTAGTTTAGTTCTTCATTATTCTTTCTGAAATATGAGCAGTGGTTTTCAAAATAGCCCGTTATTATTCCTTTTCTGTTAAGGTCCTCTAGTTAATTAGATGATTTTCCAATTTTCTCAGTGATACTAAAGTGGTAAGATTGCTTTAGGGTTTCTAAGATTTTTTTAGAAGGGCTAAAACTATGTAAATTAATAAGACTGGTAAGATGATACTTCAGGCACAATGTCCAATATATGTGAGCCATATATGTAAATGTTCTAGTATTCATATTTAAAAAGTAAAAAGAATTATGTGATAGCAATATTAATAATGCATTTTATTTAATCTTATATGTAAACTTACTGTAATTTAACCATAAAATCCATACTCAGTCTATTAAAAGGATTACTTTATTCTTTGAAATCCAATATTTTACCATTGCAATAGTTCTCAATTCGAGACTAGCCACATTTCTGGTACTCAAAAAACACCTGTGGCTAGTAGATACCATACTGCTAATTTATTGCTGTTGATAAAATACCTGAGATTCTATGGCTTTTAGTTTATTTTATCTACTTTTTGTTAATTTATTTTAGTGGGAATGCACTGAAATATGTGATTACATGGCAGGCCTATATCTATCTACAGAAATTCTCTGGGGATTTGAGGCATAGCTAGGATTCATTAACTGCTATTTTGAAGAAACTTTTAAATATTCTTACTTAGATGTGCCAATTGTATAGCTTTATTATTTTATATTTTAATGAATCTTGAATGATTGTGCTTAACTTGAGTTAGAGAAGGATGACAAAAATCTTGAGATAATTAGAAGAGATGTGGTTGTTTCCATGTTTTTTTTTAACTATGGCATTATGGGATCCTAGCAAAAATGTAAGGCAGTGGAGTATACTGTTTCCTATAATTTTTATTTTAAAAATACACCAGGTCTCCAACATATGGTTATATATATATATATATATATATATATATATAAGGCCGTGGTACATATTATATACATATATATGTATATGTATATGTATATATATACATATACATATATATGTACCACGGCCTTATATTAGTCTGGGTCAATGAAACTCTTTGACTAAAAAGTTCCTTTTCAGGGGACATTCATGTTATGGAAGATTGAAATTTTGTTCTTCCAAATATTGAAAATATTTTGCCCCCAAGAAGAAGACAGCATATCTGAATGAAAAGAGCTAGAGAATTAGAGTAGAGCAACTTCACAAGTTGTTTGTACTATACAATATGTGATGTAACTTCTCAACCTATAATTTGAGAATAACGTTTATCATCAGAAGTTTAAAGTTCATTATCTTAAAAGTCCAAGTCCAACATATGAAGTAAATTCTTCACATTTAAAGTTAATTGACTTCACATTTAATTTTTTAAAAAATTAGATTTTATCCTACTTGACTTACAGAAAATAAGTCAAAAAAATAGACCTGCCTGGATACTCTCTTCTTGATGAAATGCTCTCCTTGGCTTTTATGATACTCTGTTGCCTCTGTTGTTTCTCTGGTACTTTTTATACTAGCTCCTCTTTTCTGACCTTAAATATTAGACTAAACTTAATCGTCTTTCTTTTTATCATTGTAAAGTTTTGGGTAACGATTTATTTTCAGGCTTCAACAACAGCAATATTTATATTTCAAATGAAACTTAATTTAAAATTAAAAAGTGCATACTCATATATCCAAATGCCCAATGGATAGCTCTACTTTAATATCTTGCTGGTTTTTAAATATAAATGTGATTAAAACTTTCTCCATCATTCCTTACCTCAGACCATAACATGACACTCTGTGTTTCTATGAGTTGCTCATACTGGAAACCAGTAAATCATTTTTTCACTTATTTTTACTCTTTCCTGGAAACCATATATTCATAGGCCAAGCTCAATAAAATCAGATATTCAGCCTCATAATTATCAGTTACTGACATCAGATTTTCACCTATCTTGCTATATTTTTTCAGCAGTGTTCTCTTCTCCACATAAAATATTTCAAACATATCTTATTAATTGGCCTTTTACTTCTGGGCTTCTTGTCTTCCGTTTTGAAAACCTCCTATCCATTCTCCAGAATTCAGGCATAACTGGAAAACTAAATGCAAATGTGGTTATGACACTCTCTTTACCTGCATAACACCAATAGTTAGGATTCAATTTCAGTGCCAGTTCTTTCAATAATTGAAGGGCTTGAGCTTCAATCTTATTTTGCTAAAGCATTAGTAGTAGTGTAAGTTGTATTACATGTTCTGTACAGAGAAAGCAGAGAGATAGATTGATGTTATTTTACTATTTTCCTGTGACTCCATCATCTCAGCCCAAAATCTCCTGAAACTGATAAGTAACTTCAGCAAAATCTTAGGATACAAAATCAATTCACAAAAATCACAAGCATTCCTATACACCAATAACAGACAAGAGAGAGCCAAATCATGAGTGAATTCTCATTCACAATTGCTACAAAGAGAATAAAATAACTAGGAATACAACTAACAAAGGACATGAAGGACCCCTTCAAGGAGAACTACAAACCAGTGCTCAAGGAAATAAGAGAGGGCACAGACAGGTGGAAAAACATTCCATGCTCATGGTTAGGAAGAATCAATATGGTGAAAATGGCCATACTGCTCAAAGTAGTTTATAGATTCAATGCTATCCCTATCAAACTACCATTGACCTTCTTCACAGTAGTGGAAAACACCACTTTAAACTTAACATGGAACCAAAAAAGAGCCCGTGTAATCAAGACTGTCCTAAGCAAAAAGAACAAAGCTGGAGGCATCACGCTACCTGACTTCAAACTATACTACAAGGTTACAGTAATCAAAACAGCATGGTACTGGTACCAACACAGAGATATAGGTCAATGGAACAGAACAGAGACCTCAGAAGTAACGTCACACATCTATAACCATCTGATCTTTGACAAACCTGACAAAAACATGCAATGGGGAAAGGATTCCCCTGTTTAATAAATGTTGTTGGGAAAACTGGCTAGTTATGTGCAGAAAGTTGAAACTGGATCCCTTCCTTATACCTTATACAAAAATTAACTCCAGATGGATTAGAGATGTAAACATAAGACCTAACACCATATAAACCCTAGAAGAAAACCTTGGCAATATCATTCAGGACATAGGCATAGGCAAGCAGTTTATGACTAAAAGACCAAAAACAATGGCAACAAAAGCCAAAATAGACAAATGGGATATAATTAAAGTTAAGAGCTTCTGCACAGTAAAAGAAACAATCATTAAAGTGAACCAGCAACTAACAGAATGGGAAAAAACTTTTGCAAGCTACCCATCTGACAAAGGGCTAATATCCAGAATCTACAAAAACTAAAACAAATTTACAAGAAAAAACAACCCCATCCAAAAGTGGGCAAAGATATGAACAGACACTTTTCAAAAGAGGACATTTATGTGGCCAACAAACATATGAAAAAATGCTCATCATCACTGGTCATTAGAGAAATGCAGATCAAAACCACATTGAGATACCATCTCACCCCAGTTAGAATGGCGATCATTAAAAATTCTGGCGACCACAGATGCTGAAGAGGATGTGGAGAAATAAGAACGCTTTTTTTTTTTTTTTTTTTTGAGACAGAGTTTCGTTCATTACCCAGGCTGGAGTGCAATGGTGTGATCTCAGCTCACCACAACCTCTGCTTCCTGGTTCAAACAATTCTCCTGCCTCAGCCTCCCAAGCAGCTGGGACTATGGGCATGTACCACCATGCCCAGCTAATTTTTGTATTTTTAGTAGAGACGGGGTTTCACCGTGTTGACCAGGATGGTCTCGATCTCTTGACCCTGTGATCCACCTGCCTTGGCCTCCCAAAGTGCTGGGATTACAGGCGTGAGCCACCTTGCCTGGCCTAAGAATGCTTTTACATTGTTGGTGGGAGTGTAAATTAGTTCAACCACTGTGGAAGAGAGTGTGGCAATTCCTCAAGGATCTAGAAATAGAAATATCATTTTACCCAGCAATCCCTTCACTGGATATACACCCAAAGGATTAGAAATCAATCTTTTATAAGGACACATGCACATGTATGTTCACTGTGGCACTGTATACAATAGCAAAGATGTGGAACCAACCCAAATGCCCAACAAAGACAGACTGGATAAAGAAAATGTAGCATATATACACCATGGAATATTACTTAGCCATAAAAAAGGTTGAGTTCATGTTCTTTGCAGGGACATGGATGAATCTGGACATGGATCAGTCTCAGCAAACTGACACAAGAACAGAAAACCAAACACCACATGTTCTCACTCGCAAGTGGTTGTTGAACAATGAGAACACATGGACACAGGGAGGGGAACATCACACACTGGGGTCTGTTGGGGGGGGTGGGAGAGCTAGGGGAGGGATAGCAGGGGGTGGAGGGAATTGGGGAGGGATAACATTAGGAGAAATACCTAATGTAGATGATAGGGAGATGGACGCAGCAAACCACCCTGGCATGTGTATACCCATGTAACAATCCTGCATGGTCTGCACATGTACCCCAGAACTTAAAGTAAAATAAATTTTTTAAAAAAGAAAAACAGCCAAATGGAAAGAAAAAAACGTCCAAGTCCAAAGTGTCATGTGAGACAAGGCAAATCCTCCTACCTATGAACCTGTAAAATCAAAAACAAGTAAGTTACTTCCAAGATACAACAGGGGTATAAGCACTGGGTGAATGCTCCCATTCCAAAAGGCAGAAATTGGCCAAAACCAAGGGGCTACAAGCTCCATGCAAGTCTGAAAACCAGCAGGGCAGTCATCACATCTTAAAGCTCCCAAGTACTCTTCTTTGACTCTGTGTCTGAAATTCAAGCCATATGGATACAAGGGGTGGGCTCCCCAAGGCCTTTGGTAGCTTGGCCTCCCTGGCTCTGCAGGGTACAGCTCCAGCTGCTGCTTTCACAAGCTGGCATTGAGTGTCAGTGGCTTTTCTAGGTGCATGGTGCAAGCTGTAGGTTTATATACCATTCTGGAGTCTTGAGGCTAGTGGCTCTCTTCTTACAGCTCCACTAGGCAGTGCCCTAGTGGGGACTCTACATGGGGGCTCCAACCCCACATTTTCTCTCCACACTATCCTAATAGAGGTTCTCCATGTCTTGGAAGGCATGTCTATGCCTCTGCAGCAGACTTCTGCCTTGATATCTAGGCATTTCCATATATCCTCTGAAATTTAGGCAGAGGCTTGCAAATCTCAACTTTTGCCTTCTGCACACCCACAAGCCAAACACCACGTGCAAGCCACCATAACTTGGGGCTTGCACCCTCTGAAGCAACAACCCAAGCTGTACCTTGGCCCCTTTCAGCGACGGCTGGAACTAGAGCAGCTAGGACACAGGACACCATGTCTCAAAGCTGCACAGAGCACTGGGGCTATGGACTTGGCCCACAAAACTGTTTTTTCCTTCCTATGCTGCCAAGCCTGTGATGGGAAGGGCTGTAGTGAGGGTCTTTGAAATGCCCTAGAAGCATTTTCCCCATTGTCTTGGCTATTAACCTTCTGCTCCTCATTTATGCAAATTTCTGCAGCCTTGAAGTCCTCCCCAGAAAAATGGGTTTTTCTTTTTTACCACAAGGTGGAGCTGCAAACGTTCCTAACTTTCATGTTGTGCTTCTGTTTAAATATAAGTTATCGTTTCAGGTCATTTCTTTGTTGATGCAAATGAGCTAGGCATTTAGAAGAAACCAGGCCTTCTCTTGCATGTTTTACTGCTTAGAAACTTCTTGGTCAGACACCCTACATCATCTCTCGCAAGTTCAAATTTCAACAGATCCATAGAGAAGGGGAACAATGTCACCAGTCTTTGTTAAAGCATAGCAAAAGTGACTTTTGCTCTAGCTCCCAGTAAATTCCTCATCACCATCTGAGACCACCTCGGCCTGAACTTCGTTGTTCATATCACTACCAGCATTTTGGTCTAAACCATTCCAGAAGTCTCTAGGAAGTTCCAAACTTTTCCTCATCTTTCTGCCTCCTTTTGATCCTTCCAAACTGTTCCAACCTCTGCCCATTACCCAGTTCCAAAGTCACTTCCACCTTTTTAGGTATCTTTATAGAAATGCCCCACTCCCAGTACCAATTTTCTGTGTTAGTTTGTTCTCACACTGCTGTAAACAAACCACCTGAGAATGGATAATTTATGAAGAAAAGAGGTTTAGCTGACTCACAGTTCCACAGGCTGTAAAGGAAGCATGCACGGAAGGCCTCAGAAAACTTACAATCATGGCAGAAGGCCAAAGGGAAAGCGAACACGTCTTCACATGGCAGCACGAGAGAGAAAGAGAAGGGTGAAATGCTACACAATTTTTTAAACAACCTGATCTCATGAGAACTCACTCAATATGACAAGAACAGCAAGGGGGAAATCCACCTCCATGATCAATAACCTCCCACCAAGCCCCTCCTCCAACACATGGGCATCGCAATTGGACAAGAGGTTTGGGTGGAGACACAGAGCCAACCATATCACCCTCCCTGAAGATTAGGCTCAATTCCACTCTTTGCTGACATCGGTAATTTCTGAGACTCAGCAATACTGCTTCCCCTTCTTTTCTGAGATTTCGGCTTTCCAACCTGCAGTTGAGTGAATGGTTTCCTTGCCCCATTCAGTGATGAATCCTTAGCAGATGTATTGGCTCTCTGGTCCCAACTTGGACTACTTGAGAGGAAGAAGAACCTTTGAAAATATCTCTTCTGATAAAGCAAACAAGGTAGAGTCTGTGAGAGTAACACTATGTGTCTGTGAGGGTGGGTAACTATTTTATGCCACCTGTGTAAATACATTTCACTTCCATTTCACTCCATGGTGACACAGATACTCAATGAAACACCTTTCTACCCAGGTTCCAATGAAAGTGCAACTTTCTATATTTTTAACCACAATATAATTGAATAATTTTTTTTTCAAATTATTTTCAGCTACTTTAAATCTCTTTCTTTCCAGGTATGGTAGAAGAATTTCTTATTTTCACATTCTGACTTATGAGACATTCACTTATATTATGTCTTATTTCTTACTGGTGCACTATTTGTTTATATCATGTTCTGGGACTCTTTTGAATCAACTATCAAAGTAAAAGTTGAACAAGACAAAGTTAAACAGTGAAAGAACTCTCTGCATAAGGCTCCTATAAGAGAGATGAGAGGCTAGAACTCAGTTTGAGCTCAACTTCCATGAAACAAGAAGCTGGAGTATTTTTAAGAGATGGAGTTTGAAGGATCATAGATGATGTGTATTGGTTTTACCCAAAGGAGAAGAAAACTTTTTCTTATCTTCATGACAGGAGGTGTCTTTATAACTCAGAGCAAGGTGCCCAGGAAGATAGACTTCCACCCTCTCATAGAAACAGGGATGTGGGTATTTTTTGATGATAACATTTCAAAGCAATGGCTCTCAGATTCTTGTTGAAGAGATCCCTGTGCTATAAAACTGTCAAAAAATTTTTTTCCTAATATTTATATCTCAAATAAGAGGAGAAAGAATTTACAATACCTGAAAGCAAAATAGAATCCCAGGATCCCAAATTCACTGTGCCAAAGAAAAAATTAACCTTGGGAAGTGAGTCTTCAGTACTGTTTTTCTTTATTCCCGTCTGAAATACAGCAGCTGCTTCATAAATGTTAATCAATGAGTGAATAAATAAACTAGTAGAAAACTCCTGATAGGAAGTAAAATATTAGATACTTGTTTTAGACATATATGGAAATTTAAAAGCTTTATTTCCTCTCTACCTAGTTTTCTTCAAATATAATTTAAATATAAGGCTTATTTTGATAAATATGTTTTTCTCTGAAACACCAGAACTCTGCCAGCTTTCCATTTATTTTTACATTTTAATTTTTTCTTAGTCCCCATTTCATGACAGATTGTTTCACAATATCTCTGACAACTTAGGGGAACCAATAATCTCACAGGCCAAACACGTCTATTTTGTGAGGATAGTCTGTCTCTCTTATTTCTGATTTTTAAACATTCTTTAGCACATCTACACAGTTACAACAGGAAGAAAACTTAACATCTTCTTCCTTGAATGGCTGAATCTGAGAAAGCAACTTGGAAAAAGAGCTACATATTAAAAACATGAACTATTCTAATTAGGAATGTAGTAGAGATTGTATTATATCCACAAGAAAATATCCACATGCATACTGATCAATTATAAGCACTCTCTTAAAATTAAGATGGCCAGATTTAACAAATAAAAATACAGGACACCCAGTTGAAGTTACTTTTCAGAAGAACGATAAACACTATGTTAGTATCTTTCATGAACCCTTTACAATTCTTTTATTTTGGAATCTTATTTTGCTTTTATCTAAAATTTAAATTTAACTGAGTGTCTTGTATTTTCTCTGGCAACGTTACTTAGGATTGATCTTCAGGAAACCAGTCTTTTGTGAAGTGATTCAGGAGATTCAGAATGAGAGTAAAATTTGAGACTCAAATTTGCAGCATACTTTGATCCAGTAACATGGAAGAGAATCAGTTTTCAAATTCAGGGAAAGAAGATAAACATTTTCTTAAGGTATCTTTTCACTATGTTAACTATTTTTAATAGCACTACATTAACTATTTTTCTGATAGTAAATGTTTCCAGAATTGCTGATTATCATTCTTCAGTTTGTACTGAATTCAATTTAATAAGTTGTGGAGGCTGTTGGATTATTCAGTATAGTCTGGAAAATGCTGCTGTTTTATTCTGATTCATGCAATATACAATTGATATCCCTTTATAAATAATGAATATTCCAGAACATTTTTTAATTCTCTTTTCATTGTGCTCAACATGTTCTTTAGAAATATAATATTTCATGGCAAAATAATTATTTACATCACGGAAATATGCATTTTTCATTAGCTGTAGAAGAACAAAACATATGACAACTATTAAAAATATGCTTCTGGCCGGGTGCAGTGGTACATGCCTATAATCCTAGAACTTTGGGAGGCTGAGGTGGGTGGATTGCCTGAGCTTCGGAGTTAGAGACCAACCTAGGCAATGGGGCAAAACGCCGTCTCTACTACAAATATCAAAAAAAAAAAAAAAAAAAATTAGCCAGGCATGATGGTGCACACCTGTGGTCACAGCTACTTAGGAGGCTGAGGCACAAGAATCACTTGAACCTGGAAGGCAGAGGTTGCAGTGAGCAGAGATAGTGCCACTGAACTCCAGCCTGGGCAACAGAGTCTCACTTGTTGGTACCAGGACATCTCACTTTTATTAATTTTCTATAGATTTTCTGTGTTTTTTAACTTATTTAATTGAATTGTTTCAAGTTAATAGCCATATTAGAGATACCATGCCATTTAATATGAAAGACAATGATTATTCAAATGAGATATGTGTGTGCATGGGTATGTGTACATGTCTCTGATAAACCTACCACCATGATCTAAATGGCAAAATGGTTTAATGCTACCCAATTACATAGAAAATAAACTTCTATTTACTTGTATTCAATATGTATTTGTACTCAAAAAGTATTACATCTTTTGGTGCTAAATATATAAACTAAATTTTCTTTTTTTTAAATTAGATTTTTTGAGCATTTTTGGATTAGGCTTAATATTGGCTATAAAACAATAAATGCACCAATGCCTTAAAATGAATGCAGCTAATTTTATTTCCTTATGCTCTTGAGAACAAATAACCTTTATATATTTCTTCAAATTCAGGAAAATATAAACTATGGTGCTGTCCAGGCCCAGAATACAGCATTCTTCCCTGATTGATTCTGGTTGTGTTACATAATGTAAGTTTATGTGCACATCCACAATGAAATGATGTATTTCCAATTATTGCCAGGTCCAAAAGTTCACAAAATACTGGAGAAGTTCTCTGGGCTTAATGTCTAGTTATATATGCTGTGTTTATTTATATATTATTTTCTCAGTGGTACCAGGACATCTCACTTCCACTAGATAGATGATAGATAGATAGATGATAGATAGATAGATAGATGATAGATAGGTAGGTAGATGGATGGATGGACAGATAGATAAATAGATAGACAGATTATTTCTTGAGATGAAACCTCGCTGTCACGCAGTCTGGAGTGCAATGGCACCATCTTGGCTTACTGAAACCTCCGCCTCCCAGGTTCAAGCAATTCATTTGCTTCAGCCTCCTGAATAGTTGGGATTACAGGCACCCTCCACTATGTCATTTTTTTTTTTTTTTTTTTTTTGGTAGCAATGGGGGTTTCACCATGTTGGCCAGTCTGGTTTTGAACTCCTGACCTCAGATGATCCATCCGTCTTGGCCTCCCAAAGTGCTGGGATTTCAGGCATAAACTACCATGCCTGGCCCACAAAATATATTTTGATGTCAAGTATAGCACCCTTAAATTCTTTGTGCTAAAAAATGACTCTCTAGTGAAAATTCTATTTAAAAATACAAACATCTTTCAAACATACTGCTCAATATGCAAATATTTTGCTGACAATTATGAATCTCTACATTTTTTAGAATTTTAAATAATTACAGAGCTAGAGTTCTTGGGGCTTGCTAAAGAATAAGAATGGCTCAAAAGTGACACTAGGAATTATTATTTCATCAAAATACCGTATCAATGGCAATTGTAAGAAGAATGGGGAAAAGTATCTTTAAAAACAAACAGAATCAGGTATTCTGTTTTAGCAAGATTACTTTTGAGTTCTCTATTAAACATCTGGTAGGATATATTCTTGCATTTTTGCTGGTCTGCACCAAAAGATAAATTTAGTTTCATCCTCCTATGTGAAGTACTTGTTCAACACTTTATTCTGCTCCTTGGCAAAAGATGTTTTCTAGAACTGTTTGTTGCTCTTACAGAATAATTTGGGTTTTACTAGTTCAATTATTTGTAAGGAATTTCTAGGGAAGACATAATGCCACAGTGGTTTGGTTTTGATCTATCTAGGTTTCACAATGCAAAGATTTTCTTCTTTTCAATTGCCGCAAAGACAAGAATATTTTCTGTAGCTTTTGTCTGTGAATCTCAACATAGGCTTGTCTTCTATTTATACACTTAATCAATGGGGTAGAATCAGTAATGTTACTCTTGTTCTTCCTTTCTGACATTGGATTCACAACACTGAAATTTCTTCAAGGCTGCTCTCCTTCTGTTTTGCATGACTATTATAAAACTGCAAATAGCTTTCGACAACCTGAATAAATATTTTAGAGTATTTTTTCTACATTTCTCACAGTGGAGTTTCTGTTTCATTCTCCATAGTCTAATAAACTTTGGAGATTTCCAAGAGAAAAGGCAAAATACTGTGTTACCAGTTTGTTTATCGTTAAAGCACCCATACTCATTCGACATGTATAATATTAAGAACAGAAAAATGAAGATCATATAAATGTTTTAATAATAACTTTGGTTTATGTACAATTTGATGTTTAAAGATAAGCTGGAGTTATTTTATTAAAATTAAAATTATAAGCTATATGGCATAGGTTTTGAAAACTACATTATACATAAATGCGGACAGTCAAGTGTAAAAACAAGTGAGTAATCTGTTATCTTTTAGAGACAGCCAACGTCTAACCCTCTTCCACCTTGCAAGAATAACCTATTGGTGGTAACAAATATTTGGTGAGAGGGTTTCACCACACAGAAACCAGATCCTTTATTTTTCTGTGGACTCAAAGCTAAGGGACATGTTCAGTCAATCTGATGAACCTACTCAGGATTTTGAATGTTGAAGGCATCTTGCAAAATATAGTCTGAAATGTTTCATAGTAGCAGTTATGCCCTTTGACCCTAGAGCTGTAGTGTATTTCCTTCAGCTCATCTCTCGGTGACATACCCTACTGCATAATTTGACCAATCACTTCTCTTTCCAAGTTGTGGGTTTCTCTTCATAGCAACCCTGATCTCCATGTACATGAAGAGTTAATGGCACAGTAAACAAAGTATTTTCAATCATTAAATTGGGCAAGTAACATTGAAATGTTAAAATGGTCTTAATGTTATGTAGCATCTGTTTTAAATTAAACAAAATAATAGGTTTAAATGTGGAATAACATCATATATTATTAAACACATAGAAAAATTACATATTTATAAGATAATCAACATAATATATCAAAATTTTAAGGATAGGTCAAATGTGTGCAGTGGCTCATGCCTGTAATCTCAACACTTTGGGAGACCAAGGTGGGCTGATCACCTGAGGCCAGGAGTTCGAGACCAGCCTGGCCAATATGGTGAAATCTAGACTCTACTAACTACAAAAATTAGCTGGGCATGGCAGTGCATGTCTGTGGTCCCAGCTGCTTGGGAGGCTGAGGCACAAGAATTTCTTGAACCCTGGAAGCGGAGGTTGCAGTGAGCAGAGATTGCACCCCTGTACTCCAGCCTGGGCCACAGGATGAGGCCCTGTCCCACCCCACCAAAAATAAAATAAAAATAAATTAATAAATAAATAAAACCTTTAAGGGTATATTCCCTACATATCTACCTTCCAGGAACTTTGCTTCATGGAATCTTCAAGAGAAAAACAAGTCTTCAATCTTCAACAAAATATAAAGCACATAATGACAGTGATAATGATAATAATGATACATTTGAGGCAACCTTAATGAGGCAGTAACTAAATCATCTGTCATACTATGGAATACAATGCAGTTGCAAAAAAGTGACCAAAATTATTAATTTTCTATATTTATGTATGTGTGTGTGTAACAATGTGAATATATTTCCAAAGCAAGTTGTTCAGTGTTGACAAAGTTCTAATAATAATATGTGCAGTATCAATATTTATGAAATGAAATCAAATCTAAGTTCTATGTTTTTATGGATATACTTACATTTGTAGACACATAGAAATTGTCTAAAAGATACACTGTAAATAGTAATTGTTTGATTTAGTTAGATTGTGAGGTCACGGTCAATGTTGAAGTTTGGTTATCTTGAAGAAAAACCTTATTAAAAAGAATGGTGTATTTTACTGCCTGCACAATTAAAAATTAATTTTAATGAAGAGGGAAAACTAATTATTCAGAGATCATATTTTATTGAATATGAGCAAAAGGTGATGTTACTATTTTGAATGCAAGCCAACACATACACACTTTATCTATTTAAATATATCTAATCTAAAACTAAGTTTTCTGGTGTCAAAAACCTCTATATCTGTAATGTGTACTCTGGATTTAATAGGAAACTAATTAATGCACAACTTAAAATTGCAATCAAAAGGAAAACAATTAGTTGAAGTTTATAAAGAATAATGATAATTTAATGAAAAATATTTTATAGCAAGTGTCGTCAGCCTTAACAGAATTTTTATTTATATAACTTCACTACATTTAGTTTTATAACAAAAAAAAAATCTTACTATCCTACGGGTTTTATGAAAGTCAGTATCCAGTTATGGACCAATATTTTGTTTTCTATTTGTGGAAGTAAAATGTCACTTAATTATTTCAGTTTACTTTGTTTTCTGTATTAGAAAAACTTCCCTTAAGAAGACTGTTCTTGACTCAAAGTGAAATTATTCACAGTAACTATCACCCTGTGACACTCCCAGGAAAGAGTGCCAATGGTGTATATTTCAGCCTACTTGATAGATATTGGCATTTAACCACTGATTCAGGTATTGTGTTCCTTGGGCTCTAGATAATTGTTAATTTTTGTTGTTTCTCCAAGGCTTTACAACTTGTGTTATTTGATTACTTTCATTCTACCTGCTTATTTGAACATCGTTATTAAAAGTCCCTAAAATGCAATCTCAGAGAACTGCAGTTGAGTACCTCGAAAGTAGTCATAGATTTGGTGTACAAGGAGCTGCTTCTCACTTGACTGGTGTACAGCTGTCGTCTTCAAAGTGTTGTCCATAGATGCTTGTGAAACTGTAAGAATGATCAGGTAGTTTGTGTGTAAAATTATTTTCAAAATAATGCTAAGACTTATTTTTGGTCCTTTTTATTGTATTGATATTTGGACTAATGGTATAAAAGCAACTGTGGGTGAAACTACCAGTGTCTTAATATGACTCACAGTGCTGATACTGTCTTTGCATTTGCTGGAAAAAATTTTAAAAAGGAGAGGAGGAGGGGCAGGAGGAGGAAGAAGCAGCCACCAGTTTCAATTCGGCATTTCCTTTAGGTAGCAGAAAAAACAGCAGCAAAACCCTCAACATTTGGATACATTTTTAGTACACTGAGTGACGAAATGAAATGTATTCATAAGGCACTTTGCTGCATACCAAAGTACAATGGTCTCTCAAAGAGAAAATGCTTCTGTGAATTTTTTTGGACTACAAATTAAAATAGCCACTTTAAAAAAAAAGTGGAACACTCTTTTTATTTGAAAGAATGACTGACAGATAAACTATGTTGTATTTCTGCATTTGGTTATAGTTTCTTGAAAATAGATGAAGTGAACATGTCACCTGTAGGAAAACAAGTGTTTGTAGTCAATGATAAAATTTGAGTTTTCAAGTTAAAAAATTAAAGTTTTACAAAACTTGTATTTGTCATCGTGTGCTTGATACCTTTCAAACTTGAGGGATTTGCTGATCAAATCAGTGGAGAGAATAACTCTGAGTTTAAAAAATATTGTTTAATGAAATACATCAACATTTGGAAGACTTGTATAGCTCAGTGAATTGAGCTATTTGGTTATTTCCAAATAACCAAGAACCTGATAATACAAAATTAGGTACAGATTAAAGATCCATTAAAAATGCAAGACATTAAATTATTTTCTGAAAATTGTGTTAACATGTTTTCAGATCCCACAATGCAATTAATCTTTAATAAACTAATGCTTGTTGAATGCCATAGTGTCAAAAATGAGTATCTGTATTTATCTGATGAGACTCGAGCACTATGTATTAAGTTAGACAATAAAAAGATTTGAGGCAAATTGAAGATTTAATGCAGATGGTCATTTTCTAACCACTACTTATAAATATCAGTTCAGCATCAGTTATTTCGCTGTCAGTGCAACCTGAGAATCCAAGTTCCGTATTTCCTCAGACTGGAAATGTTCAGCTGAAAGTGCATGAGTTTTGTGAGGCTAATCCTATGGCTCATACAACATCTTCCTTTGTTCCCATCCTTTAGAGACCAATTTTATTATAGAAACATATATTATACCAGTAAAGACTTCACATTTTAATGCTGCATGCATACTGATCAGTACTCTAATAAAAAGTAAAGCATGATGAAATATATAGTTATTTATAAGGGATGCTCTTTTAAACTAGGTGGACAAAGAGCTTCTTTACTTCAGAGCAAGTAAACCAGCTCTGAAAATACCTGGGAAAGAACTTACCTGGAAGTGGGAGGTAAGTACATGTTTGTCTGTCATGTTCCA
Organism: Ateles fusciceps; assembly: GCA_036589455.1. Lineage (NCBI taxonomy): Eukaryota > Metazoa > Chordata > Mammalia > Primates > Atelidae > Ateles > Ateles fusciceps. The sequence continues at coordinate 7,020,147 of JAZHEH010000174.1, read as the reverse complement.
TGAAGAGAAATAAGGCTCCGTTGTACCGACCAAAGTTAATTCAGCAGAGAATGCTAAGACTAGGTGGGAGAAGTTGTCAGTGAGAGGGCATAAAAGTCCCTATCGGCATAAATAAAAATGTATACAAAAAGGTGATATATTTTGAATATGTATTTCCTCTAAATGTTATATTGAAATGTCTTCCCCCGCTATTTTGTGAAAGATTCTCCCCGAGACCTGAAAGCTTAGGAAGATGAAAAATTCCTGCCTTCCCAGGCCCAGTCCCAAGGCGCAAGGCAACTTGCGCCAGCAGCGTGCCTCAGCTGAATAGCGGAAGCCAGAAGAGAGCTGGCCGGAAGACACATACCCCCTGAAGATGAGAGACAGAGCGAGAGAGAGAGAGGCTCCGTCTACCTTGTAGCAATTACAACGGACCGGGACACTTCCTGTTAGTAGGAGACTATAAAAGCCCTGCCCTGTCCTCACTTAGGGCTGACGCCCTTTTGGACCTCAGCCCTTCTGCGGCCTGGTGCTCTCTAAAACAGCGTGTTGCTCCACACCGCCTCGGGTTGTTTGTTGGCATGGTCTCAAGTTCGAACCCATAATAGAGCCTTGCATTTTGGAGGTGGGGCCTAGTGGGAAGTTTTTGGGGTTCTGGGGGCAGATCATTCATAAATGGCTTGGTGCTGGATTTGTAGTAGTAAGTGAGTTCTCTATTAGTTCTCAAGAGAGCTGGGAGGCCGAGGCGGGTAGATCAGGAGGTCAAGAGATAGAGACCATCCTGGTCAACATGGGGAAACCCCATCTCTATTAAAAATAGAAAAAAAATTAGCTGGGCGTGGTGGCACGTGCCTGTAGTCCCAGCTACTCGGGAGGCTGAGGCAGGAGAATTGCTTGAACTTGGGCGGCGGAGGTTGCAGTGAGCCAAGGTCGCGCCACTGCACTCCATCCTGGCGCCTGGTGACAGAGTGAGACTCTGTCTTAAAAAAAAAAAGAAGACATGGGGCACATCTCATTCCCCTTTGCCTCCTTCCGTAACTGTAGGCTTCCTGAGGCCCTCACCAAATTCAGACACCGGCACTGTGCTTCTTTTCCATCTGCAGAACGGTGAGTCAAAACAAACTGCTTTTCTTTACAGATAACTCAACCTCAGATATTCCTTTATAGTAACACAAGTTTAATTACCCTTTGTGTTAAATTTCTTTGATTTAATTCTAGCTCTGTCATGTATTACCAGTGTCAGGCTGTTTAATGAACAGTGCTGCCATTTTTTTTCTTGTGTACTCCTGAGATTAAGCATCATATTTGGAGAAAGAGTACTTGTAAGTATTTATTAGTTAACACCTACTTAAAACTCTGCATGACACATGGTAAACGTTATAGACACATTAGCTGTCATTGGAAGTAATGTTAAATGTAATGAGAATTATTAGCTATTATTACTGTTAATTAATGTGATTAAAGCACTGTCAGAGAGTGTTAAATGGGAAAGTGTCATACCTGATTCATTTTTTTTTAAATAACTCTGGCCTCCATGGAGAGAAGTGGTGCACTGAAGGTAAGACAGGGAGTTGGGAGAACACCTAACAGGCTAATGGAATAATCCATGTGGACAATGATGGGAGTCCAACAGATAGTAGCAGTAGAAGGGGCATTGCTTAATTAAGAAAATACATTTGAAGTTAGCCTATAACTAGAAAAAGAGTATCATTTTATATCTACTTGTATGTGCTTGTTTGTTTGTTTCTGGCTTTTCCTCTCTTTTCTTAGCTTATCTCTAGTTGACTGGCCTGATATTTTACTTGAATAGTTGACTTAAAATGCAATATTTATTTTTCAAAATGTGTTAAATCTAAAATGAAATATTGCATTAATTATACTCAATTTTTGTAATTTAGAAATTTTTGTTTCAAAATATTTACTACCCAAGTAATTAAGAGTTCTCTAAATCACACACACCTCTTATTATCATTTGTATGCTTCTACTCCCTGAAATAAATTAACCTCCTGATCCATACACGCTCTCTGACTTTTGTATCAAAAGGCTCTCATTTCCTACAAATAACTGCTTGTTCTTTCTGGGGCAACACATCTGGTTCATCCTCTTAATCTGAGTTTTGAAGTTTTATGTTCCTAAGAAACACTGGGGGATCTTGTCCAGTTGTATATCCTGATTCAGTAGTCCTGGATAGTTGCCTGACAGTTTGCATTTCAAACAAGCTGCCAGGTCCTGTCAAAGCTGCTGGTCTGTGGAACACACTTTGGGTAGCAACTCTCAAAATGTCCACTCAATCTTTAATGACCTTCTATAATATCGGAAGCTTCCATGCTGGTTTCATTTACATAGGTTTTCATCTATGTGCTGAAAATTAGCCAATAAATATACAAATCTTTTGTATACACACCGAAGCCAAGAGCAGCAAAATTCTGTTCAAGTTTATGCTTCTACTGAATTTGTATTTCTTAAGTGAAATTTTAATATAGATATATGTTGTTGATAAATAATTCTTGATATACAAATTTCAGTATTTGTAGGAAAAGGACGGGTTTTCTAAACAGAGTATAGAAAATTTTCCTTTTTCTTTTCCTAATGTGATGGGTAATGTCTACGATTGATAGTGAAGGACTGGAGAAGGGACTGTTATTCTCAGAAGAGAGGGTCTTACAGTGTAAGGACCATGAACTTAAGTGTCACAACTGATGAGGTCAAAGCTCTGTTTTATGCACACTTCCCCATCCCACTTTGAAGTTATGTTTTGTAAACTTAAAATTGTGTTTGTTTATAACCCATTCAGTATACAAATTCCTTTGTTCATTGCTGGGCACTGAAATATTTAATAGTAGAAGAAAATTGTCAAGGGCCATGTGATCTGAGGTTAGTAAGAGGTTTTACAGTTTGCAGTTGTTTTCAAAAGCTGCTATCAGTGCCTTGGAGGAATGCTTGTCACAAAACAATGGTTTAACTTGCTCCCAATGAGAAAGATGCAGAGAAAGGCAAGTGAAGAAAGGACATGAAACTAAATGAAGTAAGCAAAACACTAAATAACTCAACTGGTTTTTATTATTGGTGTCCGCCTTTCATTGTTGGAGTAACATTATTTCCGAGAACGGTTTGATCTTTGTAACATCTCACTGGGTCTTCTGAGAGTCAGACGGAAACATATGAATCTAATAAGAAATCACCGTGATGCTGGGCACGGTGGCTCATGCCTGTAATCCCAGCACTTTGGGAGGCTGACATGGGGGGATCATTTGAGGTCAAGAGTTTGAGACCAGCCAGACCAATATGGTGAAACCCCATCTCTACTAAAAATACAAAAACTAGCCGGGAATGGTGGCTTGTGCCTTTAGTCTCAACTACTTGGGAGGCTGAGACAGGAGAATTGCTTGAACCTGGGAGGTCAAGGTTGCAGTGAGTCAAGATCATGCCACTGCATTCCAGCCTGTGTGACAGAGCGAGACTACATCTCAAAAAAAAAAAAAAAAAAAGAAAGAAATTATTATGAGTCCTTTGAAAATACTTGAAGCACTAAGCATCATGTTTAAATAACGTAACATAGGATGCATTAACAACTTTCAGATTTGTTTCATACATCTGTGGGTTCCATGAGGTGTTTCGATACAGGCATGCCTTGTGTACTAATCACATCATGGTAAATTGGTATCTGTCACCTCAAGTGTTTATCCTTTGTGCTACAAACAATTCAATTACACTCTTTTAGTTGTTTTAAAATATACAGTTTTCACTTTTTGACTATAGTCACCCTGTTGTGCTAGCAAATAGTAGGTGTTATTCCTTCTTTCTAATTATTTTTTATACCTATTAGCCATCTCCACTTCCCTCCAACCCACTGCTACCCTTCCCAGCCTCTGGCAATCATCTTTCTACTCTATGTCTCCATGAGTTCAGTTGTTTTAATTTTTAGCTCCCACAAATAAGTGAGAACATATGAAGTTTGTCTTTCTTATTTGCCTTGCTTATTTCATTTAACATAATGACCTTCAGTTCCATTTTTTTCTGCTTGATCAATTCTGCTATTAAGAGACTATTATGAGTTATTTAATATGTAAGTTGTGTTTTTCAGCTCCAGAATTTCTGCTTAATTTTTAAAAGTTATTTTAATCTTTTTGTTAAATTTATCAAATAGAATTGTGAATTCCTTCTTTGTGTTATCTTGACTCTCTTTGAGTTTCCTCAATACAGCTATATTGAATTCTCTGTCTAAAAAGTTACATATCTCTGTTTTTCTAAGATTGGTCCCTTGTGCTTTATTTAATTTCTTTGATTAGAATATGTTTTCCTTAATGGTCTTGATGCCAGTTGATGATTGTTGGTGCTAGGGCACTTATTGTAGTCTTCTCTGTCTGGGATTGTTTGTACTCACATTTCTTGGGAATGCTTTCTAAGTATTAAAAAGACTTGGGTGCTGTAATCTAGACATGTCTACAGTAACAGGGCACCCCAAATCCAGTAATGCTACACTTCTTGAAGACTCTTAGAAGTACCACCTTGAGTCTTAGATGTGATCTGGAAAAATTCGCCAGATTACCGGAAATGTAATCTCATTTTGTTTCCTTACTTTCTCCCAAACAAATAGACTTTCTCTCTCTGTGATGAGCCACCTGGTGCTGGGGATTGAGTGACACAAGTACTCCTGTGGCCACCACCCCTAAAACTGCATTGGGTCAGATTTGTAGCCAGCACAACACTGGATCTCTCCCAAGGTCTGCTGTAGCCATTACCTGGCTACTGCCTATGTTTTTTCAAGCCTTTATGTCTCTACTATCAGTAGGAAGCAAAGCCAGCCAGCCTTAAGTCTTTTCTTTCAGGGCAGTGAGCTCCCCCTGGTCCCACGCAGGTCCAGAGATGCCTTCTAAGAGCTAGGGACTGGAGCCAACAACCTTAGAAATCTAGCTGGTGTTTCATTCCACTGTGACTAAGCTGGCCCTCGAACCATGAGACACAGTCTTTCCTATTCTTCCCTCCTCTTTCCACAAGCAGAATAGCCTCACCATATGGCCAGCACCACCAGAGGCTGACAGGAATACTGCCAGGCTACCACTGATGTTCACTTAAGGCCCAAGGCTCTTCAGTCAGCTTGTGGTGAATGCTCCCAGGCCTGGGACTCACCCCTCAGGGCAGTGTGTTCTCTTCTGGTCCAGGGAAGGTCCAGAAATGCCATCCCATAGCCAAGGCCTATAATTCGAGACTTCAAGAGGCTGCTTGGTACTCTACTCCACTGTGACCAAGCTGGTACCTAAGGTTCAAGACGAAGTCCACTTTACTTTTCACTCTGGTTTTCTGAAAGAGAAGGAGTCTTACCACAGCCATCATAATGGAATGTGCTGGGTCTCACCTGAAGCCATCTCAGATTGTCACCCAAGGCCCATGTTGTACTACTTCAGTATCACTGCTGGTTATTCAGGTCCCAGGGGTTTTTTAGTCAGCAAGTGATAGATTTTGCTAGGACCAGGTACTTCCCTCCAAGGTAGAGGGTTTCCTTCTGCCCTACAGTGTGTCTAGAATTGTCATCCAGGAACTGGCACCTGGAATTGTGGCCTCACAACTCTGACTGATGCCCTGTGCTACTGTGGCTGAACAAACATTCAAGATGAAAAACAAAAATCCTCTTTGTTATTTCCTGTCATTTCCTCAAGAGGAAGAATGGGATCTCTTTTGGAGCCATGAGCTGTGTGGGGTTGGGGAGTGGTGGTACAAACACTTTCTTAGCCTCCCTGGCTGGTGTCTCAGTAATTTGCATGCCCTCCAAGTCCACTGGCTCTGAGCCCAGTTCAGCTCTAGGACTTGCAGTCCTTGTGGACTAGACTGTCCTTCTAGTTTATTTACAGCCCCAGAGTACTTCAGTTCACATTTGCAAGTCCTACTGAAACTCAAGTTCTGACCACTGGGATGGGCAATTCCCCCTCTGTCTGGGGCTGGTCTGAATGCTCTCTCTGTGGGCAGCTATCAGCTGAGTTCAGCCTAGCTTCACTTTCCACTATGACATGGAACCCCTGAGTTCAATGCAAAGTCTTAAAATTGCTGGACTCTCCTTCTCCCAAGTACACAGATTTCTCTGCAGCATGAGGCCACTGTGGGATGCTGGGGAAGGGGTAGCATTGACAGTTGAAGACTGTCTTTTCTCCCCCTCATCAGTGCCTCTTTCAACAATATGAAGTCAAAACCAGGTACTGTGAGTGCTCACTTTATTATTGATTCTTATGAAGGGGTGTGTGTGTGTGTGTGTGTGTGTGTGTGTGTGTGTGTGAGCTAGTTGTTGAACTTGGTGTTCCCTCAGAGAGGAGAATTATTGTTTTTTTTTATTCCATCATCTTGCTCCACCTCTTCTCCACTGTGTCTTCCATTATTTTCTTTTCATGGTGCTAAGCAATCTCTGGCATGGCTGTTTTAGCAAGATGTAAAAGCTCATGCAGATATTTTATTGTGCTGCTGGTACACTGGAATGTGTGCAGAATCACCGTGGGCATTTTCATCATCACCACTATCACCAATATGATTAACAGAAACAAAAAATCAAGAAAACTGTAATATGAAAGGAAAATCTGAAGATGTAAACTTTATACATAATTGCAGTGTTTCATTAGTAACCACTAAGCCGTTTACTTTGAGAAATACACATGCTAAATGACATAGAGGAAAAATAACATAAAGTGATTCATGTAGCAAATTTAAATTTTGCATCTGTTTTCAGTTAAGATTAAGCATATGAAATTCAATTAAATGCAGTTATATATACTTTTAATTTCATGTTTATGCAAGAGTTATGAGCTTGTCTGTTTTCACACTGTCATAATTGCAAATAGAAATAGAAACTATAAATTCTGAAATATTTCAAATAATATGAAAGGTTTGCTTTTAAAATATCTAGCACCATAATTGTTGATGGTTAGGGAAATCATGATTTAAAAGATCAAAAATTATGTATTTTATTTTTAAAATGCTTGTGCTGATATAATTAGGCATTTTGAAATACGGTAATGCATGAATGCACGCTTGTTGTGTGAGCTTGCATGGGTATATGCACATACTACAACATACTGAAAATTTATATAGGTTTTACCATAAACTGAAAGTAACTGTACAGTAGTCATTGAATAGAATTTACCTATCATTTCCCCTCATGACTGTAACATATTAGAAAAAAAAAACAGCACGAAGAGTGGAATAGAGACTTATTTGAAAGCATTAAGTGGCAGACAGAGCGAGACTACTTCTCAAAAAAAAAAAGGAAAAACAACAACCACCTCAAATAGTTACCACAAACTAAGGTCTGACAGATGACCTTCTTCATTCAGGATTTTATATAGACTGGTATATTTTGAAGCATGAGATTAAAAAACAATATTCTATCTGAAATTGCTCGCTTGATACTCATATATGATTTGATTATGTTTATAAATATTAAGTTGAATATTTCACATTTCATGTATGCTGAGAGAAATTGGCAGCAATGACCATATTCCATTGAATTACTTTTAGTCACTGTCCTTAAATACAAATATTGAGTAATATCTTATAAGAACTATAATGTTTCAAGTATCAAGGATACTCTTTGCTATAAGGCACACTTCAGCATACCAGGGAGCAGTTATGAGTGTTCTTAATATACCAACAAGAATGAACAAGAGCCACTCATTCATGATAAAGGTAGGGAAAGAGAAAAAAACAGACATTAATATAATACCTGCATTCCAATATCCCCTTCTCCTCTGAAACTTCTTTCTTAACCTTAATTTTATCTTCCTTTTTCCTTCCATTTATTTCTGAAGTCATGATTCCTATATTATCATTGTCATAGTCTAACTCTATATCTCTTTTCTATCTCTCCATCTTTTCACTACTGGGAAATTTCTGTGACTTTACAAATAAAATTTAAGGTTTTATTTAATTAAATAGTTTTTGCAAAATGGTATTTTATGAAAATATTTGAATATTCTTAAATAATGATTCTTTGTACAAAGTAGTACAATTTGCTGAATAATTTATTTTAGATTTTTTGAAGTCAATTAACAGTGATTAGGTTATGAGTATACATTAACAGAAGAAAGTCAAAGGAGAGATCTTCATTTCTACGAAAAATATGTTCGGAAGTGTATATTATATATACAATCATGCTCTTTCCAAGAAGGGAAAATTAATTATAAACCATATGGTTAACATAAAATGAGAAAAGAATACAATTAAGATTTATTTTTCAATTTGAACAGTAATAAATTTTTATTCCTTATTTCCTTTACAATTTAATTGGTTCCAGATGGTTCCAATAAGTCTATTTTTACTCCAACTCTCATTTCAGTGGAACAATGTAGTTCTGCCACACTGTTTTTCAATTTTCTTTTGTATTCATGTTTTAAAACTAAATTATTTGGTGTTTATCTATGGAAAACTAAGTATTTTTAAAGCAAAAATAAAATAACATATTTCTCACTAAAAATAGTAATTTCAAAATTACTTTTAAGCCTATGCCCATCTGTGGAATAAATATTTTATAACGTTTTACTCAGATCAACAGAGTATATAATAAAACTTGAGAATTCTAGAAATGTACTGGAATGTGTACATCACAATGCCAATAATTGCTGTATTCCCCTGGAGATATTATAGGTGAATATTGATTTTCTACATTTCTACTTTTCCCTTGGCTTTCTACATGTTTTAGCTTTCTAAGATAATCATAATCAACCAATCATAATAAATGTCGGTGCCAAATGTCAAAGATGTCTATAAAAGTAGAAAACCTTTCTTTTCAAAAACAAAAAGCAAGAAAGTCAAAATGGCTCAATAGATAATTGCCAACAGAAATTGGTAGTTAATTCCAGATAAAGAAACACAAATTTTTATAAATGTAATGTGAATAAACTTTATACATAAGTATCACCTGTACCAAAATAACTTATTTTAAATTTAATGATATCAATACTCTTGTATTCTTTTTATATGTCAGTTTCTATATTTCATATATATGCCATATGTATAATTGTTTACTTATAAACAATTTAAAAATACTTCAATAGTTGAGACAATGGCAATATGATAAAAATGAATTACTAATATAAAAAATAGCCAAAAAATGAGTTAGCTAATTTAGTACTTACAAATGAAATCTGTGAAATCAATAGAGGTTTGCAAAGATCTAGTGTTCAAGTGATTGCATATATTTTTGAAGTGCTAAAAATTAAACAGCTTAATCATGAAAAAAATGTATATATAGATGTATGTGTACATATATGAACATATGTACATATGTATATGGATATTAGATACATAACATTGGTGGTTAAAAAGAGTCATTTCATTAAAAAAGTGAATATGATGTTTAAATTAAGAAGGTAAAATACACAGACACCCTTTCCTTTAGGATGAATACATACATATCATATTGAATATATTTAATATTTGTTTTTTGACTGGTGAACTTGACTAATTTTAGATGACTAAGAATTGATTTATCTTTAAAATTTTGCCTACCTGTCACAAAGAAATTGCTGCCAAATTTGCCTTAGTGCCATAAACAATTAGCAAACTGGACAAGATATATGAAGAAAAACTTATTAGAAATCAAGTGGAGCTGAACACTGATTCCTCAGATAATAGAAATAAATAAAATTAGCACAGTGGTTTGCTGGTGAAATAACTGGTTTGCACACACACACACAGACACACACACACACAAACATCAAAACATCAAACATGCCTTAATCTTTAGCATTTGCAGTTTTTGTGTGTTACAAATACTCATATAACGATTGAATATGTTTCTAATTCATGTTTCTGAAAATAATGTGGTGCATATAATCAGATCTTGAGAAAGTTCTGGGTAGTCTTCAGCGCACAACTGAGTGAGCTCTGTAGTTTTCTAGTTTTTGACCTGGAGGCACTTTTCAGATCACAATGTAGGGTTACTCAAAGCATAGAAAGGAACACTGACAGAGTCAAGAAAAAAGATAATGTATTTTGTGGAAGCTAAGTTGGCTGGATTTTACAGGACAGAGTCCCAGAAGAGAATAAGTTGTCTAGAGAAAGAGGTCCAGAAGTTTGCATACTGGTCTTCTCAAGTGTTTAGCTGAGTAACTGAGCTATATACCTAAGGGTAAAACACCACAAAGTGATCACTGGGATCTGTAAGCTGAAAAGTTGCCAGACAGGTCAAGGAGATATTCTGATTTTGATGAGAGTAAGAAGTTCATGTCAAGCATAATAGTGACCCTAGGAAAATGATTTCTTGAGAGTGGAGCCAACATAAATGTAGTATAGAGGCTAGTCTAGACTAGTCCTTGGAAGGGTTATCAGCAAGTTTCAGGAAGATCAAGTTGATGAATAAATAGCTTAGAACCTGCCAAAACAAAATCTCCCATGTTCTGAAGAAATACAACACAACTTAGGTATTCAATAATCTAATGTTTGTGATGTGACATTTGATATAAAATTACTAGGCAAGTGGAAAACCAAAACTGTGTTACCTCTTATCAGAAAATAAAATCAAGTAGGCCACAGAAGCAGACCAAAAACCGTATATAATTATGAACAAGGATTTGAAAACCACACTTATATATACAATTAGGTATGTAAAGCAGGTGTTGCATATGGCATCTGTATAATGGGAAGAGAAATAGCAGTTATTTAAAAAAAAGAAAATTCTGCAATATCTGAAAATACAAAATACTAATGTTATATTTGAAATTTAAAAATAATTAGATAAGTTTAACAGTAAGTAGTACATTACTGACAAATGGTCTGTAAATCTAGAGAAATAATAATAATAAAAAAAATCTACAGCACACTGAGGGAAAACAAAAACATGGAAAAAAATAAACTTAGTCCCAGTGGCTAGTAAGACAATTTCAAGCAGAGTTTCATAGTATAATTAAAGCTCCAAAGAATAGAAGATGCATTTTAAAAATATTTTCTAACCTACTTGATGTAGGTTGTAATATAGTATGTTCATAGAAATGTTTCCTCACTATTGTCACATTTGTTTGAGAAATACTGATACAAAATCATTTACATAATATTTTTATTTATCCGCTCTTTGTTTTTCTCTACCCTTTTCTAGTTGAAGTTACTTATTTGAGTTTTTTTAAATTTCTATATTACTCATCTTTATGAGTTTATGTTTAATGTTGGCCTTTTAAAATAATGAAGTTTCTGGACATTGGCCTTGGAAAAACATTTATGACTAAGTCCTGAAAAGCAATTGCAACAAAAACAAAAATTAACAAGTGAGAACTAATTAAACTAAAACAACTTTTGAACAACAAAATAAACTATCACAGAGTTAATAGGCAACCCACAAAATGGGAGAAAATATTTGCAAACTATGCATCTGAAAAGGGTCTAGTATCCAGAATCTATAAGAAACTTAATGAGCAAAAATCAAATAATCCTATCAGAAACTGAGCAAAGGACATGAGCAGACACTCCACAAAAGAACACGTATAACTGGCCAACAAACATGAAAAAATGCTTAACACCACTAATCATCACAGAAATGCAAATCAAAACCAAAATGAGATACAATTTCAGACCAGTCAGAATGGTTATTATTAAAAAGACAAAAAATAACAGATGCTGGTGAAGCTGTGGAGAAAAGAGAACACTTATGCACTGTTGGTGGGAATGTAAACTAGTTCAGCCACTGTGGAAAGCAGTTTGGAAATTTCTCAAAAAATTTAAAACAGAACTACTATCTGACCCCACAATCTCATTATAGAGTATATATACAAAGAAAAATATGTTGTTGTACAAAAAGGACACATGCACTCATATGTTATAGCAGAGACATTAAATCAACCTGGGTGACAATGAATGGTGGATTGGATAAAGAAAATGTGGTACCTATATACCGTAGAATACTACACAGCTATAAAAATGAATTAAATCATGTCCTTTACAGCAACATGGATGGAGCTGAAGGCCATCATTTTAAGCAACTTGATGAAGAAACAGAAAACCAAATACCACATGTTCTCACTTACAAGTAGAAAATAAACATTTATTATTGATTGACATGAAGATGTAATAGACACTAGAAACTACTAGAGGGGGTGGGGATGCTAGCCTTTGAAAAATGACCTATTGGGTACTGTGCTCACTATTTGGGTGACAAAATTATTTGTATCTCAAACCTCAGCATCACCCAATATACCCATGTAACGAACCTGAACATATAACACCTATATCTAAAATAAAAATTAAATTTATAAAAAAATTAAAAGTACAAGAATTAGGGTTTCTTAATTTTCTGTCTGCTTATTTTTCTTTTGAACTAACACGTTATATGCATTAGAAATTATACTTGGTTATTTTTTCAGAAAGTATATATTTTACATTATTTAATTCCTCAGTTAATTCATTTTCACATTTGGTTCTTTTCTGATACATACAAGAAGAAATATATATATATATATTCCTCATAGTAAATTTTAGGCCTTATATTTCCAAAGTCTTATTGTGAACTTTACTTAGAATAATTACTGATATTTCTTCATGGTTTAATTTTTGTGTATTGCTGTGAATAGCAGCCTTGGTTTTGGATGCCATGAAAGTTTCATTATATTGCACCTACTTTATATTTTTAATCATTCATATTGATTTAGAATCTGTTTGTCAGTTGTGGAAGTGAGGAGTTTACAAAAAGTTTATGGAAATTTATATTATGATAAAAACTATGCATAAATTTCAACTTTTTGGAGAAAAATATATGTATGCTAGCTTGTTACAACATGTCTAAACAGCATCCAGTTGAAGGCACCAAGAAGAATGAGACATCAGTTTAAAAGGAGCCTCTATTAGAGCAACTTGAATTGTGCTAAAACTGAGATAAGAACAAACCTCAAATTTATGGTGAAGCTTGGTTAGAAGAATGACGTAATTGCTGATGCTCTACAAAAAGTTTATGGGGGATAATGTCACAGAGGAATTATCAGTTTACAAATGAGTAACTCATTTTAAGGGATGAAACAACATTGAAGATGACTCTTGCAGTGGCAGACAAGCTAAATCAATTTTCAAGGAAAAACAATCATGTTTGGCCCTAATTGGCAGCACATTATAATGATTAAGAGCAGAACCAATAGCCAACATCATAGATATCTCAATTGGTTCAGCTTACATCTTTCTGACTGAAAAATCAAAGTTGAGGAAATTAGGCTGGGCATGGTGGCTCACGCCTGTAATTCAAGCACTTTGGAGGCCAAGGCGGGTGGATCACCTGAGGTCGGGAGTTCAAGACCAGCCTGACCAACGGTGAAACCCCATCTTTAAAAAAAAAAAAAAAAATTAAAAAAAAAATTAAAAAAAAAAAAGTTGAGTAAACTTTTCACTTGATAGGTGCCAAAATTGTTGCATCCAGATCAGGTACAAATAAGAGCCAAGTTTTCAATGGAAATTTTAAACATGTGGGATCAAGATCCTGAAGCATTTCTTTGAAGAATTTTAGCAGCAGATGAAACATGGCTTTACCAGTATAATCTTAAAGACAAAGCACAACCAAACCCATGGCTATAAAGAGATGAAAGTGGTAGTGGTCTAGTCATAAGCAAAAGTAGGCTGGTCAAAGCAAAGGTCATGGCAACAGTTTTTGGAATGCTCAAGAAAATTTGCTTGTTGACTTTCTAGAGGACCAAAGAACAGTAACATCTGCTAATAATGAGAGTATATTGAGAATGCTAAAGCTTCAGAAGAAAAACACCTGAAAAAGCTTCACTAGAGAGTCCTTCTCCATCACAACAATGCTCCTGCTCATTCCTCTCATCAAACAAAAAATAATTTGGAAAAAGTTTCAATGGGAAATCATTAGGCATTCACCTTACAGTCTTGATTTGACTTTTTATGCTTCTTCTTGCTTTGTAATACTAAAAAACTTACAAGGGCACTCACGTTTGTTCAGTTAGTGGTATTAAAAAAAGGTGCATTAACATGCATTAAATTACCGGGAGTCTCAGTTCTTTAAAGATGGACTGAATAGCTGATATCATTGCTTAGAAAAGTGCCTTGAACATGATGGAACTTATATTGAGAAATAAAGTTTTTCTTTGAATTTTTATCTTTGAATTCAATTGTCCCATAAAATTTTTGAGTCCCCTCAAAATGTAACCATGTTTACTTTTAAATAGTTGCATTAAAATTTGTAAATAGCTATCACTTACCCTTTTAAAAATTGAAATCACATTTCTTTGAGTGATGAAAAACTGTTAAGAACTGTTTAACCTTTTCCACAAGAAAACAAGTCATAGTGAATGTAATTTTAATTTTTTATTTAAATCCAGAAATATAGCTATGAAGTGTGACCTGTGTTGTTACTTAACATGTAACAGAAAGTGCTAGTAACAGTGGAAAGAACTGAAGTCCCTTGGGTACTATAGAGTTCCCTCTTCTTAAAAAAATGTAGGAATACCAGTTGACCATTCATTATTTATATCTTAAACCTCAGCATCACCCAACATACCCATGTATATCAACTCCTAGCTTCTTAGCTGGAAGTCATTCTGTGCTTTTCCTGTCGTTATGGCCTTTTAAAAACTGTCTGCATTTGCTGAAAATTATTTGTTTGCTTGTTTAGTTTTTGGAAGATTTTAGGACCTCCTTATTGTTTTTTGTGTTATGAAATTTCACCATAGCACGAACCAATGTAAGTTAATACCGAAGTGAACATTTTAATAGGAAGATTGATACTATTCTACATTTCTGAACAATTTTTATATCTATCCATCTAATCTCTATCTCTTTCCACTTTACATTTTCCCCATTTCTATCATTTTCTCTCTTACGATTTAATTTCTGTTGCATATATATTTAAAACTACAAGATCAACTTCATGTCTCAACATTTTCTCATTCTTTAAAACTCCTTAAAATTTAGATCTGTACTTTGGAAATATGTATTCATCCATATACTCTAACTTGCTTTTATAGTTTGTTGCTTTTTTATTAATCCCACTTATGTTTTAATATTTATATTTCAGTCTTAAATTTTTAGGTATTACAGATGTCTTTTATGTAATATCTATATGTTTTAAAAAATCATTGTTAATATAATATTAGTAATATTCTACTTGCTTTGTTAACATTTAACCTAAGGCATTAGTTCTTATCTTAAGTTTTTTATCTTTCATTATTGGTTTCAGTTTTCCTAAAAGGTTTGGTGATTTATGGTTAGTTTAACTATAGTTCTTGCAACTAATAGTGAGGAGAAGGTCAAATATAATGTTCAAAAGAGCTCATTAGGGTGATAAAAGAAATAATGGGCCTGAAAAGCAGACTAAGAAGAACAAGCAGAGTGTGAGAGAAAGTATATAGAAAAAGGGTGTGTTAGAGAAGACAACTGAATTGACAGTTTCTTAATTGGAGCAATTAACAGTGTCAAGTGTTGCTAAAATATCAAATATATGTTAAAAAATAGATTTAGAAAACTAACTTATTACTTCCTTCAAACAATGTTAAATGGTAAGACCAGGTGCCAGAATTAAATGGATTGAGACAAATGCGGAAAAAAATGTTTGAAATAGAGTGTGATGGAAAGGAGAGTTTGAGACTTTATGTAGAGGTATTTGAAGAGTTGAGTGAGAGAGATTCTAGGCTTTGTTTTAATGGGAAAAAATTAAGTTATCAAGAAATATTTACCTGAGAAGGAATGGTTGAATAGCCAAGTGAAGAAAGGAAATGACGTAAATTGTAGTTGGTTTTTAATAAGATAGGAAGCAAAGAAACTTAAAACAGTGGTGGAAAATTTCAGATTATTTACGAGTGAAAGGGGCTTCTTTATTGTAATGGGAAGACAAGTTTATAGACTGATAAAGATGTGGATGAATAATCAGAAGATGAAACATCTTTAAGTGAAGTTCATGCTTTCTAAATGAAAGTAGTAGGACTGGCCAGAAGCTGAGATTAAAGAATTTGGGATTTGGAGACATTGTGCATAATTATGCATACAACTGAACTCAAACAAAGAGTGAATATACCAGAAAGACACATTTCTGGTTAGGTGCTATGAATGAATAAAATTTTTAAATGATTCTGTTGGGAAACTTGATTTGACATAATCTAGCTCCTTTGTGGTAGCTGCAGAGGGTGTGATGAGTTAGTTGCATTCAGGATTGGATTATTTTAATGAATAAAGTGAAAAAAGAAAGGTGCAAATAATTTAGCAGACAAGTTCATTCAACATTAATTTGATTCATAAATAATAATTAAGCATGTAAAATGTGCCAGAAACACATCTAAGTGACATTGATATAACAGTGAAAATATACTTTTCTTCTTCTGGAACTCACATTCTGATGAATTGATAGGTCTATTATTTTAGGTGGCAATAAACGCTTTAAAATGTGGGACAGGAAATAATGAATGGTTGGAATAATATTTTATAGAGAGTGTTCAGAAAAGGCCTGCAAATGATAACAATTGAGCAGAAAAACGACTTACATATAAGAATAATTATATGTGGAAGGGAAGGCAGGAGGTATAAGGTATGGAATGCAAGTGCAAAGATCTAGATGATAGACTTGTGATAAAAAAAAAAAGAAAAAAAAAACAACAAAACAGCAAGGGGACTAGTATAGTTAAAAGGGAAATGAGCCAGAGAGAGGGAGGAAAGACATAACATCAAAGAGTTAATTGAGAAGCAGATTGTTTATGAACTAACAGGAATTTGAAAAAACTTTAGATTTTAATAATATTGAGACGCAAAGACCTTGGAGAGTTTTAGGTAGAGAAATGACATAGGACAAACAGATTTGATGTCCTGTCAGCTTCTATGTGAAAAATATATTGTAAGGTCAAGAATGGATATGGGAAGACAAGTTAGGAAGACATTGTCATGGTTAAGTTAAGCCTAAGTAGAAGTATTGAAATGATGGCCAGAATTCATTATTCAATGGGTTCAGAATCATCTTTCTGAAAGAAAACCAAAATATGTTCTTGTTATTGTTTTGCTTAAATTTCATCACTAACTTTCCATTTTCCTCAATATGAAGTCAAAATTTTCCAACAAATATTTCAGGAACATTTGCTACTTGCCCCATGTTTGCCTCTTGTCATATCTGTAGGACGCCAATAACAGACTTAATTTTATGTATCAAAAAACTTCTTTTCTGGACTTTCTGAGATGATTTTATCCTATCTAGCGAATACTCATCCTGTTCATTCCATCTTTGTCATCAATTTGCTTGGCAAATTTCTACATATCCTCAGGTCTTAACTTAAATGTAACTTCCTCTGGAAAGTCTTTCATCACCTCATCTACCGTATTAGGAAGTGTTCTGTGGTTTTCATAGTACCTTGCATTCTGCTTTCTGACATGTATTAGGCTTTATTTCTATTTCCTTTTTGACTTCATTCCCTTAATGACTGACATTTTTTCTCTCTTCACCAGAATTGTATTCCTGAGCTTTTGAACAGTTACAGGTACTTAGTAGAAAAAGTAATTGTTGAACAAATAAATATGTATCCCCCATATTTGGTTTCCTATATATTTCCATCAAACCAGGTTTTTATTCTATACAGACT
Organism: Ateles fusciceps; assembly: GCA_036589455.1. NCBI lineage: Eukaryota > Metazoa > Chordata > Mammalia > Primates > Atelidae > Ateles > Ateles fusciceps. Next base: position 7,002,642 of record JAZHEH010000174.1, on the reverse strand, counting down.
AAGGATATCACTATTTGTCTTAGTGGGAGCTGCTATAATAAAATACCACAAACTGGGTGGCTTAAATAACCAACACATATTTCTCACTGTTTTGGAGGCTGTGAAGTTCAAGATGAAGGCACCTGTAGATTTGTTATCAGGTGAGGTCTTCTTTCTAGTCTGAAAATGGCCTTCTCATTGTATCCTCATGTGGCCTAGTGAAAATAATTTCTTTCATGTTTCTTCCTATTAGGGCGCAAATTCCATTCATGAGGGTTCCATCTTCATGACCTAATCACCTCCCCAAACCATCATATTGGAAGTATTTTAATATATGAATTTTGAGAGGACATAGACATTCAGTCCATAACACTATTTATATTAACATGTGAGATGCTTTTATTTGTTTTTACATCCACAACTAATTGATCAAGACATGAATCACTTAGAAATGCTCTGTTATCCTGTTCTCTTTAAAGTTATTTGTTCCCTAGCTGATTGCTACAGATGACTATTATGTGATAATATAACTCTAAAATATTATCACTTTCTCAGATGTGCCATATACCATTTATGCTCTACATGAATATATTTTATTTAAATAGAGAGTCTTACTGAAATGTTGACCAAGTCATGCCATGAGGTATTTTATATTAAATTTCTTTTGTTGAAGAAATATAAGACAGAATTATTGGTCCAGGTAAGTACCGAACACAAGGTTTTATTCAACAAAAGACAAAAAAGTCTCAATATTAAAGAGAAGATGATTTAAAAATCATTTTCCTTAGTTTGTTTTGTATTCTGGAAAGAATAGAGGGGAAAAAAATAGTGAATCTATAAATACTTTTTGTTCCTTCTAGAAGTAGCCCAACACAAGATATATTTGTGTTAAACCACAGCTATTATTGATTAGGGATTATTTTGGTCACTCTGAGAATTCTCACAGATGTTTGACTCTGTTTACTGATTGTTTGTGTATTTGTTTTATTCCCACTTTGAGAAGCAAGCAGAGGCTCCTGAGATGCCATGTATCTAAGATGATTTGAAGAACGGCCTAGTTTTATCAGCTCTACCATTATTGCTTTAGAGAAAACTGTAATCCTGAGAATCTTCTGCTTAAAATTTCTTGAGTTTGGAACTAAAGAAAGAATGAGGAAGATAAGGACTACGTCAGGTTTCTTACTTTAACCATAGTTTTCTTATTTATGGGCTCCAATGTGAAAGCTTGCAAATTTAAATGTGCACCAAAAAGTCAATTCTACATATGCTGGGAAAGTTAGGAGCTATAACTCTTCATTCAGCAATTCAAACCAAGCCAGAAACCGTTCTAGAAAGGAAACCACATTTTAAATTCTTTTATTTGAAATTTCTTTGTTTGTATACAGATGTAGCCCTGATTGAATGGTACTTATTTCTGAATGAGCGTATAGCCTAAGTTACTATTTTTCCCTTTGTTCTGTTCCATGATAAGGAGGCACTGAGAAATTTGGCAATTGCTAGTGTAGACAAATATACTCTAAAATTCTATCATTTAAAGTAAAAAAAAAACAAAAACAAAATACATGTACTTGTGCTCTCATTATTCTGTTTCAAGACTGCTGTGTTAGAAAAACAGTTATTTCCTGCTTTGTCCCCATTTATAAATTGTGTGAATGGATATGAAATCACACATTCCTTTTAATTAGTTTCCATTTTGACTCACTGAATAATCTATTGCCTTTTTGATGTAAGTTATTATAAATGTCCAAAGTTATCTTATTTATCTGTAAATTCTTAAGTTGAAAATAACATATACATATATAGTGTTAGATGAATTTCTAGTAGTGACCATTTAGGTTTATTCAAAATATAAGAATATTCAATAATAGCTTATCTACAATTATTCTAGTAGGTTGAATTACAGAGTGTATATGTCTTTGAGATTTCATTAGGGCTTTTGAAACTTTTCTATTTCCAAGCTCTCTGCTATAGTGATATAGAGAAACATTTGATCACATGAGATTTGTTGAGGGAGTCATCGTCAAAAACCAGTCATGACTGTCCATGTGAAATAAATGAATATATTCCCAAATATCATACTTTTGTATCATAGCAATATTATAGTTGCTTTTTAAAAGGTTAATATAACTTTCTTTCTATATTAATAATTATAATCTGTAATAAATTTTATGAAATTGATTATAAATTCATCGATTTGTGTACAATTTATTTTTATAAATTGTCAAAATATATATATCATTTTGTAAATTTATAGAATTCTCCAATCATCCCCCACAATCCAGTTTTAGAACATTTCCATAAGTGCAAAAAGTTCCATTATCCCTGTTTGCAGTTACTCCCTGCTCTAGCCAACTATTAATCTACTTTCTTTTTCTAATAATTTGCTTTTGCTGAACATTTTATTTAAGTAAAATTCTATAACGTGGTCATTTGTGTCTGTTTTCCTCCATTGTACATGACATTTTTGAGGTTCTTCCATATTATGGCATGCACTTTGTTCATTTTTAATGTTGACTAATACCGTATTCTACTGTAGGGATATTACAATATTTTGTTTATGGACTTACAAGCTGATGGATGTAAGGATTATTTCCAGTTTGGAGCTATTTTGAAGAATAATATTATAAACATTTGCATACATATATTTTGGTGAATGTATGTTTTTATTTCTCATGGGTAGAATTCTAGAAGTAGAATTATTGGTATAGGGTAAGGTTGTGTTTAATTTTTAAGGACATACAAATTTCCCAGATTGGTTGTATCATTTTCATACCCACCAGTGATACTTGGTGAAAATATAAAGAAATTGAAATACTCAAATACTGCTTTTGAATATGAAAAATGACTTTATTTCATCTTCCTTTTTGAAGAAAAATTTATCTCAATATTGATTATTGGTTAACAGATTATTTTCAATATGTCATTTATGCTACAACACTGCCTCTGACCATGCTGCTTTACATAAATGTCAGCTGTTAAACATAATGCTCCCTTCCGCCAGCCTCCTCCTCTAGCCTGTAATGAGCTGCTATTCTCTTTCTGCTTTCAATGTTTTCTCTCTGACTTTGACTCTCAATAACTTGACTATAATGGGTTTAGTTATTTATGAATCTCTTTGTATTTTTCCTACTTGAGGTTTGAATTTTTTTGAATGTGTAGATCGGTAGTTTTCATCAAATTTGGCAAAGTTTTGATGGTTACTTCTTTCAGGAACTTTTCTTCCCTCTCTATCTCTCTTGTTTCCTGGGATCATCATTAAACATGTAGCTACGCTCAAAATGGTCTCATAGATCTGTGAGACTCAGTTAGTTTTTCACCAAGTTTTTTGTCTTTATTCTTCAGATCAAATAACCTGTTTTGATCTGTCTGTAAATTGAACAATTCTTTAGTCTGGCACCTCAAATCTACTGTTGTGCACATATAGTAAACTTCTAGTTTTAATTATTTTTTTCTTCAACTCTGGAAATTCTATTTAGTTCTTTTCATAGTTTTTCTCTCCCATATTAAGAATTCCTTTGTGTAAATTTATTGTTGTCAAACTTTATTTAAGCATGGTGTCTCTAGCTTTTTAACATATTTATAATAGTGTCTTCACAGTCATTATCTGTGGAAACTCAGAGGCAATCCTATTTAATGTGATATTTTCCTGAACATGGGTTGCACTTTATTTTTTCTTTGTACATTTAAAAATTTCAGGTTGAACACTGGACATCTCTAATATTTTGTGGTAGAAATTCTGGATTCCACTAATTTTTTTTCTCCCTGAAAATTGTTGTTTTCTGTTTGTTTAATAACTTGCCTTTGCTAAATCTGTGAAACCTATTTCTCATGTAGTATGTGGTCAGAGCTGTGGCTGAATTATTTGGCTGTTTTTGCCTTTCTTCTTATACATGACTGTTGGGCTTACTCTTATATCTTTGTAGTTGAGTATTCAGCCAATGATGGAATACAGTGGACCCAAATGTTTTCAAATTTTTAGAAGTTTAATATATTAGTACTCACCTAATTGTTGTTTAGATTAATACAGGAAATTCCTAACAAAATTATTATTTTTATTGTTATAATACGACTTTACAGTAACATAAAATAAAATAGAAACTTTTCTCTACACGCCGTGTAGGTTAAATAATGTTTTATATTTAGGTTTCCATTTTTTCAATTACTACAAAATATTTCCATTTCTTCTGTTCATTTTTATCACTTTATATCATACTCCATGATCTTGAATGTGTAGATGAACAGAAAAGATCTAATTTATGTGAAATACAAATAGTACATCACAATAATTTCCCAATAAGTGCATTTCTATAGTAGTAATATTCATATATCTGTAACTAATAATTAAAATCTTTAAGAAAGGGGAAATATCAGTAAATGATAATCATATATTTCAGAGTAGTTTCTCACAAAGGGAAAATGATTAGACATCTCATGTAGAGAGAAAGATAGAGGGAGGGTCAGCTGGCAGCCAGAATCAACGTTCTTGAAATATGATTGACATTTGAGACTGTGTAGTCCCAGAAGAGTCCCAATCAAATAAATACAGGGCCATGAATGACCTCAGGCCAGTCCAGCTTTAGAACAACCACACTAAGCAGCTTAAATTGCAAATTGATAAGCAAATACTAAATTCTTGTTGTTGTTTTAAGGAATTAAATTTAAGATAAGTTTTTATGCAGTGTCAGATTACTGATCCAGTTTGTCTCAAAAAGAAATTGTCACTCATGAAGAAACCCAAATGGAATGTTTAAGTTGTGCTTTAAAGAAAACTAGTATATATAGAGAGGTGGCTCCATTTTTATGAAAAACAAACATATCAATTGCAACTACTATTGATTATCTCCATTTAACCTTTAAAGATGAATTATATAATATATATATACTCATGACTATCTTGAAATATTTGGAAACTTATAGAAGAGCACACACTGTATATTTCATAAAATTTCTGCTAGTATGATTAAAGTTGCTTAATTGTAGTATAAGGCCATGAAAGTCATCTGTTGACTTCCATGTATAAGAACACATATGAAAGTGAGGGAGATATTATCAGACTTCCAGCATAATTATGAACACTCAAGATAGGTAATTTGTGGTGAGTGGATAAATTGGCTGTGTACAGGTGCATGGGTAGGCTTTTAGAAAATTGAGAAGTGATGACATAGTACCCTTACTTTAGTAAGAATGGGTAACCTTAGCTACTCCTAGACAAGGTGAGGAAGTTGCATTCAAAAAATTGTTTTAAGTGTTTAAGTGACGTGGCAGAAAGTGAGCCAAGTTATTTCATTCCCTTGAATTATTCCTCCTTTCTCTCATATTTCACCAGTGCTGCCTGATGTGATTTTGCTGTGTTCCCACTCAAAATCTCATCTTGAATTGTAATTCCCACAACACTCATAATCCTCATGTGTCAAGGGGAGAGACTAGGTGGAGGTAATTGAATCAGAGGGGTGGTTCCCTATTGCTGTTCTCATGATAGTGAGTGAGTTCTCACTACATCTAATGGCTTTATAATAAGCTCTTCTCCCTTTGCTTGGCACTTCTTCCTGGTGCCTTGTGAAGAAGGTGCCTTGCTTCTCCTTCACCTTCCACCATTATTGTAAGTTTCCTGAGGCCTTCCAAGCCATGCTAAACTGTGTCAATTAAACCTATTTTCTTTATAAATTACCCCGTCTTGTGCAGTTCTTTACAGCAGTATGGAAAACAGGCTAATATAGTACAGCCTAGTGGAGCTGTGAGAACAGGGCTACTGTCCTCCAGACCCCAGAATGATAGATCTGTTGACAGGTTGTACCATGTGCCTGGAAAAGCCATAGACACTCAATGCCAGTCTGTAAAAGCAACCGGGAGTGGGCTTGTACCATGCAAAGCCATAGGAGCAGAGCTGCCCAAGACCGTGAAAACCCACCTCTTGCATCAGTGTGACCTGGATGTGAGACATGGAGTCAAAGGAGATCATTTCAGAGCTTTAAGATTTGACTGCCATGCTGGATTTCGGACTTGCCTGGGCCCTGTAGTCCCTTAATTTTGGCCAGTTGCTCTCATGTGGAATGGATGTATTTACCTAATGCCTGTACCCCCCATTGTATTTAGGAAGTAACTAACTTGCTTTTGATTTTATAGGCTCATAAGCAGGAGGGACTTGCCTTGTCTCAGATGAGACTTTTAACTTTTACTTTTGGGTTTAATGCTGAAATGAGTTAAGACTCTGGGAAACTGTTAGGAAGGATTGATTGGTTTTCAAATGTGGAAAGGACATGAGATTTGGGAGGCACCTGGGATAGAATGATATGGTTTGGCTATGTCCCCACCTAAATTTTATCTTGAATTGTAATTCCCAGAATCCCCATGTAACAAGGGAGAGACAAGGTGAAAATAATTTTATCATGGAGACAGTTTCCCCCCATGCTCTTCTCATGAACAATTCTTATGGTCAGTAATTTTTTTCCTTTTTTCTATCTTGACTGTAATAGTTTTCAGCTTACAAATCCTTTGGGAGTTTACAGTCAAGTGCTTACTCCTAGAGAATAAAAAAGTGTTATCATTGTAAGGGTATAAATGACAATAGCCTCATCTTTCCTTCCCCAAGCTACCTAAAAATGGTATGCATTTTTCTATATTTCTTTCATTGCTAATACTAAGTGCTTTTCTTCTACTTCCGTTTATAGCTTTCAGTTTTCTCCGTAATGTTTTACAATTTGCTTTCCTCAGATCACGTTTCTTTTGACTGCCCCTACTTCAGTTTGATTAACTTGAGTTACAGAAATTTTGACATTTTCATAGGACTAGTTATTGGAGAATTTTATTCCTTTATTCTATTTATTGTCTTTAAAGAATGAGTGAAACCACTAAGACTATCTCCTTTATGTGAAGAAGGAACTCAGAACCTGGAAATTTTTATAATCTATTCTCCCTTTGTATTATAGACATATGAGCATGTATAGATATGATGGTTTTATAAGGGGCTCTTCCCTCTTTGCTCAGCACTTTTCCTTCCTGCTGCCTTGTGAAGAAGGTGCCTTGCTTCCCCTTTGGCTTTTGCCGTGATTATATATTTCCTGAGGCCTCCCTAGCCATACCGAACTGTGAGTCAATGAAACCTCTTTCCTTTACAAATTACCCAATCTTGGGTGATAGTGGACTAATACACTACTCCATCACCAAATCCAACACGAAACTTAAAAGAAGAGAACTATTTAATGTAGTCCATTCATAGTACTCAGGGCAAAGATACACTTTTGATCTGAGGGGAAATTATACACATCTAACGTTGAGGTCTACTCAGCTTTTTATTGTATTTTTAGCACAAACAAAAATTGCTATCCTAGTTTGTATTTCAAAGAGGTCGCTTTATATAGCACTATGCAATTATACTCTAAGGATGAGCAAGTTTGTTCAATTTCTATATAGCTTTATTGCTGTCTACATCCCAGACTACTCATGTTACCAATTTATCTTTCTTCTTTAAACACTTTCATAGATACATATCTTAATCAGGTATTTTGTCACTGAGTGTTTACAGGTTATCATAATAAAGGCAGCAAGTAAATGACATAATTAAGAAGTTATTTTTAAAGCAAGATAAATCAAATTATTCCTAACAATAGAACGTGGAAAGATAAACATTCATGAAAGACTTCTAAAATATGCAATAAATTGATCTAGAAGAGTAAAAATGTTTCTCCACAGTAAAATTTAATACAATAAACTAATCGTTGAAAAATATTACACTTATCTTAGGTTCTTATACTCAAATACCTGTTTAGATGTTTTGCTTTCATAATGTGTGCAAAAATTGTTACATGTGAAATATAGTTGGCTAACATTTCAAACTTCATTTTTGTAGGCTTTTATTCAATATTTCACTTGCTCATTTATTCATTTACTCATTAATATTTTTCTATAAATATTTATCAAGTGCCTTCTATGTGTCAAGGAATTTTCCGGTGGTTACAAAATCAAAGCCTCTCCCTTCAGGGAATTCATTTCTTTTCAAGCTTTTCAAAGGCACCTGAGTTTCTATCAGTTTTGGAAAGCTTTCTGTCATATTATTATACATTTTATTGTATCAGTGATAATATATGTTAAACTTTCATTGTGTTTTTGTATTTCTTTGCTTGGTTCTAACATGTGGGTTACAGGGCCCCAGAAAATGGTTCACTGGGGATTTCTTATTAAATGTTACAGTTGTCAACAGACTATTCAATGTGTAAGTGTGTGTGTGTGTGTGTGTGCGCACATGTGTGTGTGTGTATATGTCAGAGTCAGAGAAAGGGAGAGAGAGAGAAAAACGGAGAATCTATGGATGGAGAGGTATCTTACAGTGTTGTACCTGATTATTTTCATATAGGTTTCAGGCAATTTTATCAATATATATTTTGAAATATTGATTTGTTAGAACTTAAATTATGTTATCTTTATTTCTTGTAGAGCTCTTTCCTTTCTTGTCATCTATGTAGTGCTAGAAATATCTTTTAAAATTAATTTATATTTACTAAATAGATTACTGTTGGAGATTTATGATAAAAATAAATGAGGTTTTCAGTTTAAAATGTTGTATTCAAAGATCGATCCTAAAAAGTTAGAAAATCATTCTCTACAAGTGATTTAATTGATAATTAATCAAAGATGGCAAACTCCTTAGTTGTTTCTAACATAATTTGATCACTACCTCTTTTAAAATACCAATACTTTTTCAATATTTGTAAAGATATAATTAAGCTTTACATAAATGAGTAATTTAAGAATAAAATATTAAGGTAATTTATAAACTATAAAGTCATGATTTGTAAAACTAAAAAATGCTTTTAGAACCTTCTAATCATTTAAGTCATAGAAATTTGATGCTGATTCTAGGTAGCACACTGCTTATCGATGCATTATCTCAGCTCTCTGATGGAACATCTCTACTTGTGACGTTGCATCTGTTCATAAGTAAAGTTGGAAGGGTCTGAGGATTATGTGACACTAGGAAATGACCAGAAGGAAAGAGAACAAACAAGTCTTAGAAACTTTGTCTAAAATCAATGCTTAGGCTAACTTTCTCCATAAATTTCTCCTTGATTTGGTTAACAGTATTTTGTCAACTCAATAGCCCATTCCAATTCAAAATTAAAAGCAATGGAGCTTTGGGGTAGATTTCTACCTCAGTCCACTGCAGAAGATAGACAGTAAAATTTAATACAATAGTACAATTGTATGATTACTAAATTGCATTTAGTAAATTATAAATTAGTAAAATCACATGTAACAATTCTTGCACACATTATGAAAGTGAAACATCTAAACAGGTATTTGAGTATAAGAACCTAAGATATGTGTAATATTTTCCAATAACTACTTTACTGTATTAAATTTTACTGTTTACACAAAGAAGATATCCTAAGCAGATATCTTCTTTCTCTCTATGCTTTGAGAATGAGATTTGAAATTTAAAATGTAGTGATTTTTTTTCTAACCACACAAGTCTACAGGCAAGAAATAAATAATTGTACAAAAATTATATTCCAAAGCGGTCATCCTGCATGAAGTATGGATTATCTATCATAGAGGAACAAATATTGAAAGCAATATATTATATAAATATGTAAAAAGGCTTTAGGTAAGTTCAGTTTTTGTTTGCTTTGTTTTGTTTTTGTTTGTGTCTTCCATGACTACAGTACCATTGCTCCCTTCCAATTACTTCCTCATGTAGTCCATCACTAAGGAAAAGAAGTACTGGATATCAAGCTAACTTGCCATCATTTATTAGGAAGGATATGCTATCTTTATTGTGTTTCAGTATATGACTTTATAGCATTGCTTTCTTCATGTACTCTATTCTTTGCCATTGGTCAATATATAATTGCACTATTATACTGTAATAGTAAACTGACTTTACAATATGTCAATTAGTATTATAAGTCCTCCAGATTTATGCTTTAATAATCTTGAGTATATTTGGGTCACTGAACTTATAATAATGACAGAATAAAACTGTTAACTCTCAATGAAATTTTGCTTGATAGATCAACTTTATAGATGAATTTATTTAAAATGGAAATGTTTGCAATAGTCAATTCATGAATAAATTATATCCCTCAATCTATTTTAGTCTTTGTCTTTTTTAATAACATAATTTCATTTTAGGGGTAGAGTTCTAATTATTCTTGTTTGCAGTGTCTTCTTAATTCTATTATAAATACTTTTTTTATTTTTTTACATTTTATTTTTATTTGTTTTCTGCTGGCAGATAATAATAAAATTGATTTTATCTATTTACCTTGAATGCAGAGATTTTGCTAAAACAGATTAATCCAGATGGAATGGTAGGTACATTATTATTTTATTTGCAAATTATCCTTGTATCTTTTTATTTTTACACTTGCCTTGTGTCGAATTATAGGCTGAAACTGCCAATAGTTTAGCTTAGAGAATGATGTTTATGATAGTTGCATTTATTTTTCTTCTTCATTCATTCATTTATTGTGTTTAGGAGATATATTTTGCTAAATATATTTTTTTAATTATACACTTTGTTTTTTAATTCAACGCTCTTTCCCAACACATATTAAAGTGGTCATATAAATTTGTTCTGTACATATTTAGATTAAGAGGCATTCAGAATAAAAGTCCTTTGTGTAACATTTGTATTTTGCATATCTACTCAAGTCATATGACCTGCTTAAATTTATGGTGGCCTCAATATTACTAAATGTAGTAATTATTTTGATTATTTTTTAAACACTAATGGAATAAAACTTTAATTAAAAAATAAAATAAAGACCACTTGCCTATGATATATTGGCTTTTTCATATATATCAAGATTCCATTTATTTATATTTTGCATTCTTTTTAATCTTTTTGAGAAAGATTGGTCTAAAACTTTGCTCTCTTGAATGCGCTTATAAGGTTTTTGAATTAAGGCTAGTATGGCCTGGAAAAGAAGTCAATAGCTTTATTTTTCTTTACTAATGATGCCATCGGTGCCTTGATTTTTTTTTTTTTTTTTTTGCTAGAAGCTTTTTAGTACTGAATTTAATTACCAGATACTAGACACTAGACTATTCTTCTATCAACTGGATACAATATAATTTTTTGAGAAATGTGCTTCTTTTATTATTTTAGTAGCACGTTTTATTGTTTTGCTTTTCTCAGCCTTGGAGAGCTGTGTCCAGAGTTCCTCTGAAGGCTTTTCTTAGCATTCCCTCACTGCCCTCAGCCCTCTTCATGCCTGTCCACCTGTGCCACAGTGTGGCTCTCCTTCAGATCTACTTCTGCTCCAGCCTTTGGTACTCTCTCCAGGTTTCTCCTGGTTTTGCTGTCCTGAATTAGTCCTCAGCAGGATATGTAGGCCACGCCTCAGCAGCCTTGTATCAGTTTATGGTCTCAGTTTGGCCACAAACTTCCATTAGACTAAGCAGTGAAGGCCAAGAGTTGGCAAGCTGTGCACATTTTACTTACTTCTTTGGATCTTTGGGATTCTACAGCTTCGTGTCAGACACAGTTGGTCATTAAAAATGCATCGGGAGTCCGGCTGGTTCCTTCTTATCTCCTTTGACTTCTGCCGCCTCCATGAGCTGCTTAGCCAAGGATGAAAGCAAACATGAGCCTTTTCTTTTGGTTTTCTCCTTACTCTTAAAAATTTACATTATTTTGTATTCTCTGCATCCTCAGGCTCATTGTGGGGTTTTAAAATGGTATGTTTGATAGGTTATTCTCGGAGCCAAGGTGTCTTATTTCTTCCTACAACCTAAGTTGAAACAAAAGTTCTCAGTCTACTTTTAAGCTTTTCTTTGTCCTTTTTTCCTTTGGCAGTTAGCAGTTTTGCTTGGTCTGGTTAGATTTCCTGCGTGTAGATATGGCTCTGTGTGTTTATCTTGGTTGGTGTTCTCTGTTGTATTTATATGCTGAATTTCTTGTTTTTTGTTGATTGTTGTCTTTCCTTGGTTATGTAGAATTCTCAGTCATTATTATTTTAAATTTTATTTTCCCCATGCCATCTCTTATTTCTGGAATTCCATGTATATGTATGCTAGAACTTCTTAACACATCTTGCGTGCTTCTCACTCTGTTCTTCTCTTTTCTTGTTCTTTGTGCTTCCCTTTGAGTATTTCCTACTACTCACTGTTGAAGTTCCAATGTTCTGTGTTCTGAGGTATCTGAAATGTTGTTGAACTCACTGATCTTTCTCATAATTTCAGATATTTTGTATTTCAGTTCTGGATTCATTTTTTGAGATTGTAATTCTCTTTTGAAACTCTGCCATTTTTTCTGTAAAGTCCATTTTTAATATTTTCTGGAGTACAATGAACAATTTTGTAATTAATTTCTTTGCTAATAATTCTAATATCTGTATTTTCTATGAACTGTTATCTAGCTTTTCTCTTCATGTTGGTCATATATTTTCTCCTCTTTGTACATATAATTTTTTCAGGTATGCCAGATACTATGTATAATAGAATGACAGATGCCTCCTCATGATGTTATCATCTACAAGAAGTGTTTCCCATTATTTTGTCAAGTAAATAGAAGGAAGGAGTGATTATTTCTTTCCAACCAGATATTGATCTTTAATAGTTGTCCTGAACCTGTTCTAAATTATATTTCTTATGTTATAATGAGAAGCCTGTTGCCTCTCTATCATTTTAGAACTTTAAACACTGCCAATTTTGCTGGCATGTTACCGTTTTCAGCCAAACGTTTTAGCCCAGTGTTTCAGATGGCTTCCAAATTTTGTAGCTATGTCATTGAGGAGAACGGAAGCATGCTTAAGGCAAGAGTTGTTTACTAAGCACTCTGAGACTGTGGGGGATTTTGCCAAATTTTAGGCCAAGCTTTTAGTCTACTTTTCAAGACTACTATGCGGTACTAGAATAAAACAAATATCCTGTATGTAAAGCCGGCAGTGCATTGAGGTCCTTTTTATGTTTAAAATTTGCCATGTCAAATTTTGAGAACATTGACAACTTTGTCTAGTCATGATGTTACCAAAGACGTCCCATTCCAGATCCCAAGCAAGGGCTCTTGTGTCTTATGCAAGAATTCAAGACGAGTCTGTAAAGTGAAAGCAAGTTTATTAGGAATGTAAAGGAATAAAGAATGTCTACTCCATAGACAGAGCCACCCCAAGGACTGCTCGTTGCCCGTTTTTATGGTTATTTGATTATATGCTAATTATAGGGTGGATTATTATTGTCTCCTCTTTTTATATCATATAGGGTAACTTTCAGATGTTGCCATGGTGTTTGTAAACTGTCATGGTGCTGGTGGGAGTGTAGCAGTGAGGACAACTGGAGGTGACTCAAGTCACCATCTTGGTTTTGATGGGTTTTAGCTGGCTTCTTTACTGCAACCAGTTTTATTAGCAAGGTCTTTATGACCTGTATCTTATACCAACCTCCTATTTTATCCTGTGACTAAGAATGCCTTAACTGTCTGGAAATGCAGTCCAGTAGATCTCAGCCTCATTTCGCCCAGCCCCTATTCGAGATGGAGTTGCTTTGGTTCACATGCCTCTGACAGTGACAGGTTATCAGCCATGCCTAGAAGAAGAAGCAGAACACAGAGCAGTGGAACAAATTTTATTTTGAAATTATTTAATCTTTTTTGCAGTTTTAGTTTTGCCTAGACTGTGCTTCCACTTGTGACTAAAAACGTTTTATTTTTATATACACATACATTTATATATAACTTTATTTACTTGTCATTACATCAGTATTAACTTTGTTATAGATGTATTTATAAACTCAGCTTCCATTTCTATAAAATGTGAAGAATGATCACATTGCTGTAATTAAAAAGTGAGATAATTTATGTAAGGTAATTATATACAAATCTTTCAGGTGAAAATTTTTCAATAAATAGAATCAACTGTTAATTTATAGTACATTTAAAATTTCAAATTTATGTTATACATTAAATGTCCTGACAATTTTCCAATATCCTAGAAAGTTATAAACATTAGGTAGTTAAATGTCCTGATAATTTTCCAATATCCTAGAGAGTTATAAATATAGCACACATTTAAAAGCTTACATTTTGGAAAAACAAAATTATCATTTTATGTTTTATTTAAAAAAAAAATCTCTGCTCTTAGGAGAAAACCTTAAGTTAGTGATAAAGATGAGAGGAAGATCCAGCATAAAACAAAGAACAAACATCCTCAATGTTTAGCCAAGCTGTAGGCAAATTATAGTAGCAAATTCCTTATTGTATAGCTATCTTCTTTTTTTTTTTATTAAGAGTAACATTTGAAAACAGAACCCCTGCTGGGAAATAATAGCTCTCAATTCAGAATGTATAAAAACATTTAATTCTTGGGACTTGAAGATCAAAGGTTACTCTTTGTAGTGAAACAAGAAGTGAAATAAGTTATTTAGTCTCATATCTATTGTTTTCCAAAATGTTTTCTTCAAGTGAATTCATTTATTTATTTATTTTTCCAGGCGAGTTCCCTAGAGCATATTCACTTGATGTTTCTCCGATGTCAATTTTTTATGCATTTTCTCAAGGAATGAATTTCTTTCAGTTTACTTTTTCTCTTTTAGAGATACTGAGATTTTCACACTTGCTGAGATCTTTCTCTCCTCAATTATTCTTGTTTGTAAGGGCATTTGTCTTCATCTAATTTCTGTTGGGAGTTTTCTTCACCAGTAGCAATAGAAAATTATTTGAAAGCAAAGAATTCGCTGGTTGTTCAATACCACAAACTTGAAAGGGATATTCCAAAGGTATTTTATGAAGTCCTCAACTTTTAGATAAAGCAGAGAATCAAATCCAAGGTAGTGTTATATCATGGCTCTCTCAGGTAGAACATTTCTTGTTCTTATTATTCCATGAAAACTGAAATGCAGTTATGAGTGTCAGCTTCAGATATGTGGCTAAAAATTCTATTTTTTTGCTTTTTTTCAAATATAATTAGTGTTTCCTGTGAAAATACCTATTAAAACGTGAGTGCTGTATTGTTTCATTAATCTCTTCTGTACCCGTTGAACTTAAACAATGCAAGTAGAGTTTTGCACATACAGTAAATGCATTATAAAAATAAAGTTTGAATAGATCAGTCTTCCATATTTCATTTTCAGATTGGAGTGCAAATGTATTAAGCTGCCTGAACATTTACAACAGAGACACATTTAATAAAAAACTATGACACCATATATCAGTAATGGTTCTGGTAAGCTGTTATATTTCTTGCATATCATAATGCTACCGGTTTTAAATACATGGACACGTGTATCATTGTAACAGGCAAGGTCATCTCATCCACTTATGTTAATTTGCCAACAATTATGTTTTGTTCATTGTGTTAGTTTTGGTGGTCATTTTATATTTCCTTTTGTTTTTGAGCTCTAAAGCTTTTTTTTTAAATTTAAAATCTTTATTTTTCTAGTGATCCACTAGCAAAATGTGAGCTGTAAAGTTTTTTAATAAAAACATTGAAAGTTCAAACAACAGAGTAAATATAAACATGTGTTCTTAGAAGAACTTTTAATCGTTTATATTCTAAAGGCATTCTGTAATATTTTTTTTTCTAGAGGGCATCCTAACAAATCAAACATTTCAACTGAGTACAGAAAGAAATATTAGAGCCAGGATCTCATTTTTATCATCAAGAAACTACTACTTGTGATCAATATGTATTTATAAAAATATATCTCATAATATTTATAAGGTTTGAAAGAAGAGATATGTAAATTCAAAAAGGATGAGCTAGATAAAAATTGCCTTTTTTCTTCAGTATGAGAAGATATAAATCTTTGGTTTTGCTTCCAATAAACTTGTTATTACTTCCAAATAAAATGTTTCTCAAATAAGATTTAAACGTTGATAGGGCAAAATAAAAATAAGATGACATGAAACATAAACCCTTTGATTTTGTATATATTTATATATATAAAATATATATATTTATTTGTATATATTTATATATGTAAAAGTCATGATAATGATAGTACATTTGAAATGCTAATAGAACATGTGTTCTTTCTTGTTTCTGACCCATATTTTCTAAAAAAAAAAGGCTTAAATGTAATTTTAAGTATGCTCTTATTTTCAAATTATGACAAATTAATCACTCAGTCTTCTGAACTATTCAACTATAACGTCAAAAATATTTATACAGTATAATATCCCATTCTTGATAGTTCATATGTATTTTTCTCATCTCTTTCTATAGATACTAAAGTCTCTGAAGATATGAGCTATATATTAATACTTATTTGTATTTGTTGTTCACTATTATTATTCAGAGCAAGACATTACTCAGAGTATGTAGTTGGTAAAAAGTATTGGCTTTTTAAATCTTATGTAAGTATATTATAACCAATCAAACTCTTCCATGATTATTTTAATTACTCTAAATACATTTTCAAAATAAGTCTCATTTCTGCTTTTACAGCTGATTTTGATACATTAAAATAATTTAATGGCTAAATGAGGATCAGAAAAAAAATCACAATACATTTCCAAAAAGGTTTAATAATCTACATTTCATTTTAATGTTTCGATCTTTAGATTGTTTTGTTTAACACAAGTTAGAAGAATATAGAAAACACATTGATACCTAGATTACCTTTGATAGCCTCCCATATGAAATCTTAAGATCGTTTTATGGCAGCTATATGCTCCCCATGGATTATAAATGCAATTGCCTTTCTAAAGCATGCTACTATGTTTTTACTTTTTAATATATAATTGAATTAAATAGAAATTATAGTTTGTTGCTGCCTTTTAAGTTTGAATTGCCTCACTGAGCAATTTCTTTATTTCAGTACATTATTCTATATTGTGATAGCTCAGCAATCATGTTTTCAACCTTAGAGACAGTTTAACTGACAAATTTGTTGTTACTAGGAAAAGTCAAAACAGGAAAATGAGAGTGAGAAAACCTTAGTTTGAATTTTTATATGACCAGTATTTAATCATGGAAACTTAGGTAATAATTTTTTAGTTTTTCTCTGATACATTTTGAATAGCAGAGATACAAATATTTATGGCATAATAGAATATATATAGTAGGAGTAGGTTTTCTGTAAGTTCTACCTGAAATAAAATTGGCTGTATATCTCATATCTTAATTAATGGAAGGTATCATTCCCTAATAGTACTTTTTAAATAATATTTAAGTATTTCAGCTCAGCAATATTTAAGAAAACATTATTTGCGTATATAATTTAAAGAAAAGTGTTTGCAGTCAGTGTGAATCACACATAAAATTATTCAATAGTAAATCAGAGGAAACTATTAATTGAGATTCCAATAACAACATAAGTGTAATGAACACTAATATTTGGTTTAATTTTTTTTTAGCAAAAGTAGTTTTAAGAAAGGAATAAGAAATATTACTACAGAAAAAGGAAAAATGTGCTTCCAACAAAGAAATGAATACATATTTTAAAAATGAATTACCAGAGCTTTCTTAGCACAAATTTATTTTTTATGTATTAGACTTTGTCTTTTTCTTCATTGGTAAAAATCAAAGTTAATTTGTATGACACATCCTGTGAAATTGCATAAATATATTGTTTGTGAGCCAGCAAAACTGATGCTGAGGCATTCATATTGACAGAAAGATGTAGTGAATACCAGATTTTCATTGACAAATAATTTTAATATTTTTTCTTTCCTCACTGTGATCTTAACATGTTTATTGGAAAATTTATTTTGTTCTTTACATAATCTTTGTTTCTTTAAAAAAGATCTTTGTTTTTTGCATTGGTAAATGAACCTTTAAATTATTTAATGAAAGCAGTGGATTGACACATTTGTCTTGTACTATGCTATTTATAAAAGAATTAACTTTGCAACCAAATAAACTATATAAGGATCTGATTTTATTTTCACAATGAGATAGTTTGAACATAGAACACCCTAATAGTTACTTTATGGGTTCAAGAATAGTAGAAAATGAAGGAAAACAACAATATAACCTATTGCCATTAATTAGTACGGAGGTATTTATAAAGTCTAACAAAGTTGTGAGACAATAAGAAAATTTTTGTAAAATTTTTCTTAAACTGATTGCATGGATGGCATTTATGTCTATATCATTTCTTTTATAAATGTTCCAATGATGAAAAAAGGTTTTTTATAAGGCATATCCTCACACAATGCATAGCTTGTTAGATTTCACAGATTGTGCTTTAGTTTTTCATTTCACGTAATAAACCGTCAAATGATTTGTCATTTGTAAATATGTTCTACTCTTCGATTCTCTTAGGATATCTTAACATGTCTAGGACACCTAGGCCACATGGTGTGAGGAAGTTGCTAAAAGAAAGGGTGAGAGGGGGGGAAAAGTCACTTAAGGGATTTTATGTGGGTAATAACCTTCCAAATCTGCTTTATGTCATTTTATTTCAGCTGCTAGAGCCCACTAGATTTACTATTACCTTATGGCTTTGTTCTTCTCCTATAACATTACAATTTAGATACTTTATACAGATCATTAATCTTAGGGTAATCACTTATAAAATTAAAATAATTTCAAGTATGCCTCAGCAGACATCAAACATTTGATGTAATTTTTAAATTTTACTTTAAGTTCTGAGGTACATGTGCAGGTCTTGCAGGAGATTGTTACATAGGTATACACATGCCATGGTGATTTGCTGCCTCCATCCTCCTGTCACCTACATTAGGTATTTCTTCTAATGTTATCCCCTCCCCAATCTCCCCACCCCCTGCTATCCCACCCCCTGCTATCCCTCCCCTAACCCGCCACCCCCCAACACACCCCAGGATGTGATGTTCCCCTTTCTGTGTCTATGTGTTCTCATTGTTCAACACCCACTTATGAGTGAGAACATGTGGTGTTTGGTGTTCTGTTCTTGAGTCAGTTTGCTGAGAATGATGGTTTTTAGATTCATCCATGTCCCTGCAAAGGACATGAACTCATCCTTTTTTATGGCTGCATAGTATTCCATGGTGTATATGTGCCACATTTTCTTTATCCAGTCTATCATTGTTGGGCATTTGGGTTGGTTCCAACTCTTTCCTATTGTACACAGTGCCCCAGTGAACATACCTGTGTATGTGTCTTTATAATAGAACGATTTAAAATCCTTTGGGTATATACTCAGTAATGGGATTGCAGGGTCAAATGGTATTTGTATTTCTAGATCCTTGAGAAATCACCGCACTGTCTTCCACAATGTTGAACTAATTTACACTCCCACCAATAAGCGTTCCTATTTCTCTACATCCTCTCCAGCATCTGTTGTCTCCACATTTTTTAATGATTGCCATTCTAATTGGCATGAGCTGGTATCTTAATGTGGTTTTGACTTGCATTTTTCTAATGACCAGTGATGATGAGCATTTTTTCATGTTTGTTGGCCACATAAATGTCTTCTTTTTAAAGTCTGTTCATACCCTTTGCCCACTTTTTGATGGGGTTGTTTGTTTTTTTCTTGTATATTTATTTTAGTTCTTTGTAGATTCTGAATATTAGCCCTTTGTCAGATGGGTAGCTTGCAAAAGTTTTTTCCCATTCTGTTGGTTGCCAGTTCACTCTAATGATGTTTCTTTTTCTGTGCAGAAGCTGTTAAGTTTAATTAGATCCCATTTGTCTATTTTGGCTTTCATTGCCATTGCTTTTGGTGTTTTAATCATGAAGTCCTTGCCCATGCCTATGTCCTGAATGATATTGCCTAGGTTTTCTCCTAGAGTTTTTATGGTGTTAGGTCTTATGTTTAAATATTTAATCCATCTGGAGTTAAACTTTGTGTAAGATGTAAGGAGTGGTCCAGTTTCTCTTTCCTGCACATGACTAGCCAGTTTTCCCAACACCATTTATTAAACAAGAAATCCTCTCCCCATTGCTTGTTTCTGTCAGGTTTGTCAAAGATCAGATGGTTGTAGGTGTGTGGCATTACTTCCAAGGCTTCTGTTCTGTTCCATTGATTTATATCTCTGTTTTGGTACCAGTACCATGCTATTTTGATTACTGTAGCCTAGTAGTATAGTTTGATGTCAGGTAGTGTGATTCCTCCAGCTTTGTTCTTTTTGCTTAGGATTGTCTTGGCTATGTGGGCTCTCTTTTGGTTCCATATGAAGTTCAAAGTTTTTTCCAGTTCTGTGAAGAAGGTAAATGGTAGCTTGATGTCATAGCATTGAATCTATAAATTACATTGGGCAGTATGGCCATTTTCACAATATTGATTCTTCCTAACCATAAGCATGGAATATGTTTCCATCTGTTTGTGTCCTCTCTTATTTCCTTGAGCAGTGGTTTGTAGTTCTCCTTGAAGAAGTCCTTCACGTCCTTTGTTAGCTGTATTCCTAGGTATTTTATTCTCTTTGTAGCAACTGTGAATGAGAGTTTGCTCATGATTTGACTCTCTGTTTGTTATTGGTCTATAGGAATGTTTGTGATTTCTGCACATTGATTTTTGTATCCTGAGAGTTGCTTAAGTTGCTTACCATCTTAAGGAGATTTTCAGCTGAGACAATGGGGTCGTCTAAATATACAATCACGTTAACTGCAAATAGAGGCAATCTGACTTCCTCTTTTCATAATTGAATACCCTTTATTTCTTTTTCTTGCCTGATTGCTGTGGCTAGAAATTCCAATACTGTGTTGAATAGGAATGATGTGAGAGGGCACCCTTGTCTAGTACCAGTTTTCTAAGGGAATGCTTCCAGTTTTTGTCCATCCAATATGATATTGGCTGTGGGTTTGTTATAAATAGCTTTTATTATTGTGAGATACGTTTCATCAATACCTGGTTTATTGAGAGTTTTTCACATAAAGGTCTGTTGTATTTTGTCGAAGGCCTTCTCTGCATCTATTGAGATAATCCTGTGGTTTTTGTCTTTTATTCTGTGTATGCAATGGATTATGTTTATAGATTTGTATGTGTTGAACAAGTCTTGCATCCCCAGGATGAAGCCTACTTGATCGTGATGGATAAGCTTTTTGATGTGCTGTTGCATTTGGTTTACCAGAAATTTATTGAAGATTTTTGCATCGATGTTCATCATGGATATTGGCCTGAAATTTTCTTTTTCAGTTGTGTCTCTGCCAGGTTTTGGTATCAGGATGATGTTGATCTCATAAAATGATTTGGGAGGATTCCCTCTTTTGTATTGTTTGGAATAGTTTCAGAAGTAGTGATACCATCTTCTCTTTGTACATCTGGTAGAATTCGGCTGTGAACCTGTCTGGACCTGGATTTTTTTTGGTTGGTAGGCTATTAATTCCTGCCTCAGCTTCAGCCCTTGTCATTGGTCTATTCAGGGATTCAAATTTTTTCTGGTTTAGTCCTGGGAGAGTGTAAGTGTCGAGGAATTTATCTATTTCTTCTAGATTTACTGGTTTATGTGCATAAAGTTGTTTGTAGTAATCTCTGATGGTTGTTTGTATTTCTGTGGGTTTGGTGGTGATATCCCCTTTATCATATTTTATTACATCTATTTGAATATTCTGTCTTTTCTTTTTTATTAGTCTGGCTAGTGGTCTATCAATTTTGTTGATCTTTTCAAAAAAACAAGTTCCTGGATTTATTGATTTTTTGAAGGTTTTTTTGGTGTCTCTATCTCCTTCAGTTCTGCTCTGATCATAGTTACTTGTCTTCTGCTAGCTTTTGAGTTTGTTTGGTCTTGCTCCACTAGCTCTTTTAGTTAGGGTGTCAATTTTAGATCTTTACTTGCTTCTCATGTGGACATTTAATGCTATAAATTTCCATCTAGACACTGCTTTAAATGTGTTCCAGAGATTCTGGTATGTTGTGTCTTTGTTCTCTTTGGTTTTGAATAACATCTCTATTTCTGCCTTTATTTTATTATTTATCCCGTAGTCATTCAGGAGCAGGTTGTTCAGTTTCATGTAGTTGTGTGGTTTTGAGTGGGTTTCTTCTAATTTGGTTGCACTGTGGTCTGAGAGACTGGTTGTTATGATTTCCATTTTTTTGCATTTGCTGAGAAGTGATTTTACTTCCAATTATGTGGTCAATTTTAGAGTAAGTGTGATGTGGTGCTGAGAAGAATGTATATTCTGTGGATTTGGGGTGGAGAGTTCTGCAGATGTCTATTAGGGGTCCGCTTGGTCCTGATCTGTGTTCAATTCCTGGATATCCTTGTTAATTTTCTGTCTTATTGATCTGTCTAATATTGACAGTGGAGTGATAAAGTCTCCCACTATTATTGTGTGGGAGTCTACATCTTTTGTAGGTCATTCACAACTTGCTTTATGTATCTGGGTGCTCCTGTATTGGGCGTGTATATATTTAGGATAGTTATCTCTTCTTGTTGAATTGATCCTTTTACCATTATGTAATACCCTTTTTTGTCTCTTTTGATCTTTGTTGGTTTAAAGTCCGTTTTACAGGAGACTAGGATTGCAACACCCACTTTGTTTTGCTCTCCATTTGCTTGGTAAATGTTTTTCAATCCCTTTATTTTCAGTCTATGTGTGTCTTTGCACATGAGCTGGGTTTTCTGACTACAGCACACGGATGGGTCTTGACTATCCAGTTTGCCAGTCTGTGTCTTTTGATTGGGGCATTTAGCCTGTTTACGTTTAAGGTTAATATTGTTATGTGTGAATTTGATCCTGCCATTTGATATTAGCTGGTTATTTTGCCCATTAGTTGATGCAGTGTCTTCCCTGTGTCAATGGTGTTTATAATTTGGTATGTGTTTGCAGTGGCTGGTAATGGTTGTTTCTTTCCATGTTTAGTACTTCCTTCAGGAGCTCTTGTAAGGCAGGCCTGGTGGTGATGAAATCTCTCAGCAATTGCTTATCTGTATAGGATTTTATTTCTCCATAACTTATGAAGCTTAGTTTGGATATGAAATTCTGGGTTGAAAGTTATTTTCTTTAATGATGTTGAATATTGGCCCTCTCTCTCTTCTGGCTTATAGGGTTTCTGCTGAGAAATCCACTATGAGTCTGATGGGCTTCCCTTTGTGGGTAACCTGACCTTTCTTTCTGGCTGCCCTTAGCATATTTTCCTTCATTTCAACCCTGGTGAATCGGACAATTATGTGCCTTGGGGTTGCTCTCTTGAGGAATATCTTTGTGATGTTGTCTATGTTTCCTGGATTTGAATGTTGGCCTTCCTTTCAAGGTTGGGGAAATTCTCCTGGATAGTATCCTGAAGAGTGTTTTGAAGCTTGGATTCATTCTCCTCATCACATTCAGGTACACTGATCAAACATAGATTAGGTCTTTTCGCATCATCCCATATTTCTTGTAGACTTTGTTCATTTCTTTTCACTCTTTTTTTTCTAATCTTGCCTTCTCATTTTATTTCGAGTTGATCTCCATTCTCTGATATCCTTTCTTCTGCTTGATCGATTCAGCTATTGAAACTTGTGTCTGCTTCACAAAGTTCTTGTGCTGTTTTTAAGCTCCATCAAATCATTTATGTTATTCTCTAAGTTGGTTATTCTAGTTATCATTTCATCTAACCTTTTTTCAAGGTTCTTAGTGTCTTCGCACTGGATTGGAAAATGTTCCTTTACCTCAGAGAAGTTTGTTATTACCCACCTTCTGAAGCCTGCTTCTATTTGTGAAACTCATTCTCCATCCAGTTTGTTCCCTTGCTGGTGAGGAGTTGTGATCCCTTGGAGGAGGAGAGGCTTTCTGGTTTTTGTTGATTTTTTTCCTTTTTGCACTGGTTTCTTCCCATCTTTGTGGATTTATCTACCTTTGGTATTTGAAGTTAGTGACTTCCGGATGGGGTCTCTGAGTGGACATCCTTTCTGTTGATGTTGCAACTATTTCTTCTGTTTTTTAGTTTTCCTTCTAACAGTTAGGCCCCTGTGCTGCATGAGTTCTGGAGGTCAACTACAGACCTTGTTTTCCTGGTAATCACCCATGGTGGCTGCAGAACAGCAAGGATTGCTGCCTGTTCCTTCCTCTGGTAGCTTTGTCCCAGAAAGATATGTGCCAGTTGTCAGCCAGAACTCTCCTGTATGAGGTGTCTCTTTGAATATATAGAGGTCAGGGAGCCTTTTGAGGAGGCAGTCTGTCCCTTATCAGAACTCAAATGCTGTGCTGGGTGCTCCTTTCCTCCCTTCAGAGCTGCTGAGCAGTAGATGTTTAAGTCTACTGCAGCTGAACTCACAACCATCTCTTTTCCCAAATGCTCTGTTCTGGGAAGGTGGGGTTTTATTTTTAAGTCCCTGATGTGCTGCTGCCTTTTTTCAGAGATTCCCTGCCCAGCAAGGTGGTAGTCTAGTCACAGTCTGCCTGCAGAGGCATTGCTGAGCTGCTGTGGGCTCCACCTAGCTGCTGTGTGAACTTTCTTGGGATTTTGTTACACAGGTAAGGTTAGAACTGCCTTGGTAATGGTGGACTGCCTCAGTACTTTCTCACTCTACAAAATCCTAAGAAAACATTTATGGCCATTAAAACATCTGAAAATAATGGTCATTTGGCATTATCTTTGTCTAGAATTATTAAATCCTTGAAATATACAGCCTTAAGAGGGACTACTTGTTTTTCTTCAAAGGTATATTATTCCATGCCTCCTTTCTATACAATGCAGTCCCTTCTTCATGGAATACATTCTTTAATCTCTATCCCTACATAATACATTTCAAATAATTCTCAAGTATTGCTAAAATATTGCCTCATTTATGAAGACTTCAAATAGTCACTTCTTTATACTATTTTACAATTATATTTGACAGTTTATTGTTGCAATTTTTTTAAAGAACAGTTTGTATTTATCCACAGCCTAGAACCATGTTTAATTCCATTTTGATATTTAGGAAACTTGTTGAACTAAACTGAACCTTACTAAACCATAGCACTTCCTTATT
The DNA here is from genome assembly GCA_036589455.1 of Ateles fusciceps. Lineage (NCBI taxonomy): Eukaryota > Metazoa > Chordata > Mammalia > Primates > Atelidae > Ateles > Ateles fusciceps. Next base: position 6,977,906 of record JAZHEH010000174.1, on the reverse strand, counting down.
AACATAGTGTATTAGTCTGTTCTCACGCTGCTGATAAAGACACACCCAAGACTGGGTAATTAATAAAGAAAAAGAGATTTAATGGACTCACAGTTCCTCGTGGCTGGAGAAGCCTCACAGTCATGATGGAAGGTGAAAGACATGTTTTACATGGTGGCAGACAAGAGAGAATGACAACCAAGCAAACAGGGTTTTTCCTTATAAAACCATCACGTCTCATGAGACTTATTCACTACCACAGGAACAGTATGGGGGAACCACCCCCATGAATCAATTATCTCCCACCGGCTCCCTCCCACAATACATGGGAATTATGGGAGCTATAATTCAAAATGAGATTTGGGTGGGGACACAGCCAAACCATATCATGTAGCCAAAATGCAGCATTTCAAGGTCAATGATCCATAGAATAGATGACATTTTAACAATGGTGATTTTTTAAGTTCAACATTCCTGTCTTGAATGATTTGTGTGTGTGTGTGTGTGTGTGTGTGTGTGTGTAGACTTGAGTAGGAAGAAGTATTTCTGAGATATTTTGAAGACATAAGATTTAAATTAGAGGTTATATTACTGAAATTTTTATCTCCTTCTCATTCTCATTATCTAGCAGTTGAGTTTTGTGTAAATAGGTCACTTAAGGTTTAGAATCTCATTAAAAATCTTTCATACTGGGAGAAAAAGATTTATTGATGTGCTTTATGTTTTAAATATAACTTTTAAATTTCACAGAGTTTTTAAAACTTTGTCTACAGAGAAAGGCATAGCACTGATAATTACTTACCTGCTTACTTTTCACAGATTATCAGAAGGATGTAAAATATATTTATTGACATTTAAAAAGTTACTCTTTTGGCATCATTATTTGCTAATGAGCTTGTTTTGGAATGTTGACAAGCTTTTGTGACAGGATGACATTTTATTATATGAATAAGATCAGCTGTGTTACTCACTCTATGAGAGAAAAAAGTCATCTTGAAAGGTGAAACTATTAACTACATTTGACCTAAAACTTGCTTTATAATCAAGAAATGGCATCTTAAATTTATGTAGCTCCTGTAACCTATGAAGTGGAGTTTTAGCAATTATCAAGCAATGTCAGGAGGTAGTTGTGGATGGGGAGCACACATCACCCCTGTTAAAGGCTGTGTTCAAGCTAATTTTTAAATGGGATTATTGCTATAACTTTAGAGGCAAATGGACTTAAGAGAAGACATGCAAAGGCCACCCTGTTTCCCCTGTGGTTCTCATGCCTTCATCATCTGTCATCATTAAAGATTTCTGGACTGCCGTGAGCAAGGGCTCTATGGAATAATACACGCCCTTTTAGGCATTTCAGATGCCAAATTGGAACTGGAATTTTGGTCATTAAGGCAAAAGGAGGTTTGGAAATGTTTGAATACATCTCTGAAATGGCAAAATTTGTCTTTGACTAATCTTAGTCTTTTGACTGTAGAATAAATTGGAATGGAATAAATGTATTTAAAAAGAAGCATCAGTCAGTGAAAAGAGTATTGTAGCCCTTGTATGTAGAAATATTCCTTTCTGCCAAATATATTAGTTTTATTGCAATAATTAGCAAATTGATTTCATTGATTATTAAGATACCATAAAAGTTATATCGTAATTACTATAACACAATTGGGTATATGAGAAGAAAGAAAGAATGTAGCATTTTTCACAGGAGATTCTAGGAAAGACTTGTGATGTTAGCATAATATAACATTATCCTGTAAGAGATGAGCAGTTTTTTGGAAAGTAGACATGTGGAGTGATATAATTTATCTCCCCCATAATTAGAAGAGCCCAGTTGCATTCATCCATTCCTCCCTTGCATACTTTAAGAAGACAAAGATAATACATGGTCTGTATAGAAGATAGACACAAGGAAATTTAGCCTCTATGTCTTATTCCGTTTGTGTTGCTATAACAACATACCACAGACTTGGCAATTTATGAAGAACAAGAATTTATTTCTCATAGTTCTGGAGACCAAGTAGTGTAGGATCAATATGCCAGCAGGTTTGTTGTCTGCTTACAAAATGGTGCCTTAAACATTAATTCCTGTAGAGGGGGAGGAGCACTGTGTCATAGGACTGAAGGTGGAAAGGCAAAAAGGAAGGAATTCCCCTCTGCCAAGCTGTTTTATGAGGGCACTCAATCACCTTCATGAGGTAGGAACCAAGCCCTCATGGATTTATCACCTCTGAAAGGCCCCCACCTCTTAAAACCATCATATTCGTAGCACGTGAATTGTGGAGGAAATGCATCAATCTGTAGCAACAGGTATGACTACCTCCAACCAGCTTCCCTTTTCTTGTCAGTGACGTATGTGATTACAACTTGGCTCAGCTGACATAAGAATCAAGGCTACAGAGAAAAAAAATAAAGAGACCATGATAGTCCCTGGTAATGGAGCCTATTTGAGTGTGCGTGACACATTGCTGAGAGCAACGTTGGAGATTATAGATTATCAGACTACAGACTTCCCAAACTTGGTGATCTAATTCTTTGCCCATGTTTTCCACAGAAAAGGGTCGATTTGGCAGGTAAAGAATTGTAACATACGAGTATGTTTAAGTAGAGGAATGGAAGGAGCCTGGAAGAAAAAGATGATGTTTAAATAGCTTGGCAAGCCAGTGTCCCTAGTGAAGACTAGAATGCTTGCTTCCTACAGGTGACTCAAGCCAGACCAGCAATGACCAAGGGGACTCAATGAAGGAGAAAAGATTAGGGCTTTGTGGCAGCATTGAGGGGAAGTGGCAATATGGTGAGGTAAAAATCAGAGCTGATTGAAAGAGCCTTCAAGTCCTTCATTAGTACTCCAGGAAAATGTCCTTCTTTATGTAAAATATGACCTAATGTTGGAGAATTTTCTCTGACATAAGTAGGGAAGAGTAAATGAAGAGAAAAAGTTTACTATCTTTATTTCAATAACATTTTAATATTCATATTTATTCTAATTAACATATATGTTGTAAAGAAGTTTGGGAAGTATAGAATGTGTTTCGGTACAAACATCCAATTTTAATCCAAGCCTCACATTTTTAATATGTGTATGTGTTGGGGGTAGAAATTACAATACAGTGTTATAAATAAGTATTAATAAAAGCTGACAAGTTTGAATTAGGATGTTTCAGTGAGAAAAAATATAAGTAAATAAAACACAAAGAAAAAATGCAAAACACACTGATGCCCGTGTCTCTGCTTTCTCAGACGTAGATGAAATCCAAAACACATACCTGATTAAACATGAAATAGTTTCTGCTGGGGATGAGGATCATTATTTAAGTGATTTTTAATACTGTAGCTCAAATTAAATCTTCTAGATTTTACAGAATTAGAGCTGGTGTTACATGTTCAGAGCATGTAAGGTAACTGAAAACAGTTTTATAAAATAATATCTTCTATTTGATTTTCAGGTTTGTTGATAATTTTAATCTAGTAAGAATAATAAGATTGCACCCACATATTTAGACAGCACCTACTCAAGTTAAATACTGTTTTAATATTTTACCTTTATATTAAATTTTATTTTAATTCTCACAGTAGCCTTAATGTTATAATGCTCTTGATTTTATTTTTACAATTTACAGAGGGTTATACCAAGACTTGGAGCTATTAAGAACTACCTTAGGTGGCACAGTAGACGATGGAGCTGTGTTAACATCCAAACCAACTTCAGAGACCATTGAAACTACAATTATCCATTGTGTGTTTGTGGTGTGCTTACTACTTTGGAATATTTCAGCATGATAGCATATAAATTACGGCACAAAACTGACCCTCAAGTATCTTATACTTCAAAGAGAAACTATACTATGATTAACAGAATGGAACAAAGACAGTAACGTCAGAAATAAGAATACTTCGTAGATTCAGAAAGTGTCTTATTTCTCATCTCCTTTTAAAAATATAACTAACTGAATAGCTGTCCATAATTTAAAATGATACAATGACATCTCTGTATAAAATTTATTTATACACATCCTAAAGCCAACACAAGTATAGAAAGTTAGGTTAGGCACTTAAAAGTTATAAATAGCATCAAGAACGACAAAACAGAGAAAGGACAGAAAGTGAGAGAGAATTTTAAGGAAGTAACTCTCATAAATTATGTAATTTAAAAATATCAGTTAAGGTATACAACAGCACATAGCTTTTATTTCAGCTATGAAAGTGGGTTTGGTTTGGTAACTGTATCATTGATTATTATTTCACATATCAAAATTGTTCTAAGTACATTAGAAATCTTGAGCCATAAGTTTGTAAAATCTTGGTTTGGACTGAACACTAAATTGTTTAAGCTCAATGCTTTTCTTTTAAATAAAAATATTTTGGACTGTTTAAGGTTCATCATAAAATCAAGTGTATCTTATTTTGTATTGCTATTAATGTCACTCCTTGGCTTGTATGTTGCCATAGATTCATTAAAATGTCTTCTGTTGCATACAGAGCAAGAGGTGTTCAAAGTGCTTAGTGTTTGAGCTCAATGTGTCCTATGTATATAATATTTCAAAATGTTGTTCTTTATATTCCAACAATATAAAGTAAAATTTTTAATTAAACAGTATTTTTAAAAATATATTACTCTTACACTTTTAATATTTGAAGGAAAATTTGAAACATTTATGTATGGACAATGAAAAAGGTATATTAAAATAAATTGGTTATTAACACCTTAACTGAATTCTAGGCTTAAATTTTTTTTTTTTTTTTTTTTTTGGTAGAAAGTGATTTATTTAAAGAGAGAGAGAAACAAGAGCAAGAGAGAGAAAGAAATAGCTAACTCACACTGAGTGAGAGAATCCAGAAAGATGGAATCCAGGAGAGGAAAGCAGCTTCCACACTGAGTGGAAGGGAATAGAGAGAGATGGAGTTTAGGAGGGGGAAGAGAGGCTTCCACGAGAGAGTGTGGAAGGGGACCCCAGACGGGAAATCCAGGAGAGAGAAAGATGACTTTCACGAAGGGAGTGTTCATGGAAGGGGATCCAAACATGGAGTCCCCGGCTTAAAACATTTGCAAGAAATGTCAACTAGGATTTTTTGTAATTATTTGTTCTATTTTAATGTCATAAATAAAATGAATCCCATAAACCTCTTAAAGCAATGGCACATGATAATAATGAAAGTTTTAAAAATAGTATCATTGTCAAGACATTTGGAATGTCTACTCCCTCTCCTTGAGAATGTTAAAAACAATTTTATATTTTAAATGTAGGCACTAATTTGATACCTCATTTACAAGCACGTTTACTCATCATGTTCTTATGGTCATGCTAATGAGAATTGTACACACATAGTAAATACATACATATTTTCTACTGTAAACACAAAAGGGTTCTCAGTGATAAACTGGCTAGTATATCTGATCTTGTCATTTCAGTTGTCTTAGCCATAGTTTTACTTTTTAATGTCAGCCTGCTAAATTAATTAATATCTATGATCTTCCTTTTTTTCTTTTTTTGGACCCGGATTACTGCAGTCTCTGCATCCCAGGTTTAAGCAATTCTCCTATCTCAGCTTCTTGAGCATCTGGGACTACAGTCACGCATCACCACCCTGGGCTAATTTTTGTATTTTTTAGCAGAGACGGGGTTTTACCATGTTGGCCAGGCTGGTCTTGAACTCCCGGCCTTAAGTGATCCACCACCACGCCCTCCCAAGTGCTGGGCTTACAGGCATGAGCCACTGTGCCGGGCCTCTACCACCTTTCAAATCTACAAAAATATACTGAAGTTAAAATGGAAGCTGCTCATTGTCATGTGTGTTTACATTGTTTTATGATAAATATTTTGTCTTAGTGGAGAGCCACAGATCTTGAAGTAAGAGAAACAACAGATGCATACAAAATAAGGAAACTACAATTAAGAAGAGGATTATCATTGATGCTAACAGGAATCTAATTTATTCTTTGACTTATTCATCTTTTTGTCTACATAGATTAGCATGATAGCAAGTATATAACAGGAATTTGGTGCTTGTTATTGAATAAAAAAATTTATATTCCTTAAACTATTAATAATGGCCTTTCTAAAATGCTTTTTCTTTCTAATACTTATCCTGAACACAGTATCTTTTCTTAATTTTTAATCAAACTGATAAAATACACATAATAGCAAACAATAAATGGTATTCAAAAGCTATAAAAGTAGCCATGTCGTAAGTGACCACATTCTGCTGCCCAGCTCTGCTTCTTTGGTGATCACTCTCACCTTTTTCTGTTTTCTTTTGGTATTCACTTCATTTTTCTAAATGCTTGCTTTATTATTATTTCTTCCTTTCCTTTTCCTTTTTTTTTTTTTTTTTTTTTTTTGAGGCAGAGTCTCACTCTGTTGCCCAGGCTGTTGTGCAGTGGCACAGTCTCTATTCACTGCAGTCTCCGCCTCCCTAGTTCAAGTGATTGTCCTGCCTCAGCGTCCCCAAGTAGCTGGGATTACAGGTGCCTGCCATCACGCCCAGCTAATTGTTTGTATTTTTAGTAGAGGCAGGATTTCACCATGTTGGCCAGGCTGCTTTCAAACTCCTAACCTAAAATGATCCACCTGCCTCAGCCTTCCAATGTGCTGGGATTTCAGGCATGAGCTACTGTCCCTGGCCATTATTATTTCATCATAATAACAATTAGCATTATCTATTACTTACTATAATATTAATAGTGAATGAAGAGTTACTTATTTAATATTTCTCCCTCTGTTTTCTCTCCTTATTCTATTAGTATTTTTTATTAAACCAGTAATTAATATTGCATATTGTGAATATGTATGTATTTTGAACAGCTAGTCCAGGGAGTTTTCTTTATTATTCAACTTAAAATTTTTTTCCTGAAGTTTATAATATCCTCCTTTTACAGTTCTTTTATTATGTTTCTGTTTTTAAATTCCTTTAAATATTGCAACAGATAAGTAATAGACTTACTTAGATGTTTTCTAGAGTTTAAAAGGACTGGATATTCCATTAGCTCCATTTATTTTCATACAGATTTAACTCCTGGACTAGTATTTCCACATATGAGGACTGTCATTACTTCTAATTTCAAATTTTTTTTTTCAATTTCCAGAATACCATGTCTTTTTATTTTATTTTCGAGATGGAATTTTGCTCTTGTTGTCCAGGCTGGAGGGCAATGGTGCAATCTTGGCTCACCACTAACCTTCGCCTTCCAGGTTTAAGCAGTTCCCCTGCCTCAGCCTCCCAGGTAGCTGAGATTACAAGCATGTGCCACTATGCCTGGTTAATTTTGTAGTTTTAGTAGAGATGGGGTTTCTCCATGTTGGTCAGGCTGATCTCAAATTCCTGACCTCAGGTGACCCACCTGCCTTGGCCTCGCAAAGTGCTGGAATTACAGGCATGAGCCACCATGCCTGCCCTATTCTGTGTCTTTTTTTGTTGTTTCTTTCTTCCAAGAGATTTTTTTTTAATGGGGGAAATAAGATTTTGAAAATCAGTATTTAACACAGTAAATTTTTCTAAACTTATATTGGATAGATAGTTTACTTTAAATATAGCATTCTAGATCATAAATCTCTTTTCTCAGATGTTTGAAGTTATTTCTGATTTTTTTTTCTGACTTCTATTTTGCTGTTTATAGTCTGATTCGTTGCTGATTCTCTGATTTTTTATATAAAATCGTTATTTTTGTCCACCACATAAGATCACAGGACCTGTATTTTTATTGTTTAGAAATATTCATGATGCTTTGAACTAACTGTCATTTTATTTCTTGAATATAGTAAATAGTGTGAACATTTAATCTAAAATATTGTTTTTAAATACTGAATTTGTTCTTATATTTTTTCTTTCAAAATATTCTCTCCATTGTCTTCTCTAATTTCCAACTTTGCAACTTCCATTATTTGGATATTAAACGTTCTGGAATATACCCTTTTAAAATATTTTTCTAATATTTTCTATTTTTTAATTTTTGCTATACTTCCTAAAACATTTTCTCAATTTAATCTTTTATAGTATAAGAACATTTAATACATGTTTTTAAAATATCTTTCTGTTTTCCTTTATATATTTTTCCAGTTGTTTGGTTTTATTTCTCCTAACTTGCTAAGAACGTTACTTGCTTTCTCTTTAAAAATGTTCTTTAATTCCTAAATTGTCTGTTACCTCCAAACCGCCAGACTCTCCTAGGCCTTTTCATTTATTTGTTTTGGTCTGTCTAATATTAAAGCCTTTCTTCAAATATCTGACATCTCTGACTTTAACTCCTAAATTTAAGCAATAAAAAGTCAACTGACAGCATTGTATGTGTGTTTGTGTGTGTGTCTGTGTGTGTGTATGTGTGTGTGTGTGTTGTGTGTAGTTTTCTGAATTCTGGACATCACTGAATGGTTACCAGGTGGATGAAATGCCAGAATATTTTTTTTTTTCAAGAAATCCCATTGTAAGTATTTGAAATGCATTTTTCTGGGACATCTCAGATACCACATAAAAACTTTTATAGCCACCTACTTCATAAAAGTGGGTGGGTACATAGAAGCAGTGAGAGCTTGCAAACTTAATTTCAAGTATGCTGACACCTAAAAACAAAGATTGAGTTTGGAGATTCAACTAATTCCCATGCAAACTTTGCTTCAGACATGAGTCTCATTCTCATGTTCCATTCTTCCTGGGATTTTTCAGTATTTAATCTGCATAATTCTTCAAATTTACTTTTGACTCATGTACTGTTAGATCTTTTGAAAATATTCTGGTTAACAGATAAAATTGTATTATAAGTTTATCACTAGATTCTTTCTCCTTCTAGAAATTAAGAACGCTCTTATTTTTGTGAGACTTTCTAGGAGTTCAGTGCTCTGTTTCAGTTAGAACTCCTCTATAAAACAAATAACACACTTAAAATGGATATAACAGGAGACAGTTGGAAAGATCTCTCCACAACGGTGTGGATAGGCACAATGTAGAGTAACCACAAGGGATCATGCAGTATTCCAATGGCTTGTTTATTAGGTCATTCTTGCATCACTATCAAATGATCCACTTGCCTCAGCCTTTCAAAGTGCTGGGATTTCAGGCATGAGCCACTGTCCCCGGCCATTATTATTTCATCATAATAACAATTAGCATTATCTATTACTTACTATAATAGCAATATATAATATAAAAGAACCCTGGACCCAAAGTAAAATTATACCCTAGCCTGACACATCAATTTCAGCCTGGTGGGGCCTCAAAGAAAGTACTAAGCTAACCCATATCTAACTCATATAAATTACCTGTGACTGGGTAATTTATAAAGAAGAGGTTTAATTGGCCCATGTGAGAAATAAACTTACTTGTCCAAACCCGAAGAATGGACTCAGAGACCCGGAAAATAGCAAAAGTGAGACTTAATGACAGTCTTGCAAGGTTAGATGTCTGATGAGCAGGCACAGCCAGCACAGTTTTAACAAGCAATTTACCGCTAGTGCACAAGTTCCTCTCCTGGCTCCTCATAGTCTGAGTACTATGGGTCGCAGTCTTCCCGGATGTCACCTATTGGTTGCTGGGTAGTGGCTTTAGTTGTTCCTTTTAGGGTTGTCTTGCTGCATTTTGTTGCAGCGCACAAGGCATTGCAATCCTAGTTAGCTCAGGGGCTTTTTAAGTATTTGACTTATCACCTAAGTCGCTGAACAGGCAGATAAGAACAGACAAAACAAGCTATTTTGTAGGCTAGTAAACTTTTATCTTAGACAACTTTTTGGTTCAGGCAAGGGCAACTAAAGGTGGATGGAGGAGTGAAGAAGGGAAGGCTGACAAGCAGGCATTGGCTATCCAAGCAAGGGCCTAGTACATTCTGGTTCTTTTGCAGTTTGCTGATCTAAGCAGATTTAAGGCACTTTGTTTTGGAAATGGATCACTGTATATATTATTTCCTTCAGCCATGGTTCTGCAAGCTGTACAGGAAGCATAGTGACATCTGCTTCTGGGGAGGCCTCTGGAAGCTTACAATCATGGTGGGAGGCCAAGCAGGAAGTTTCATACCACACGGTGAAAGCAGTAGCAAGAGAACAAAGGGGTGGGGGTGCTACTTACTTTTAATCAACCAGATCTCTCAAGAACTCACTATCATGAGGACAGCACCAAGGGGATGGTGCTAAACCATTCATGAGAAGCCACCTGCGTGATCCAATCAGTTACCTCCCAGGAGACCCCAACTCCCACACGTGATTACAGTTCAACATGAGATTTGAACAGGTATGCACATGCAAACTATATCAGTTGATAATATAGAAAAATATTCATAAGCATGGAACTGTTAACGTTAAGAATGACATTGTTCATTGCAGCACAGTTTACAATAGCAAAGACTTGGAACCAACCCAAATGCTCATCGATGATAGACTGGACAGGGAAAATGTGGCACATATACACCATGGAATACTATGCAGCCATCAAAAATGATGAGTTCATGTCCTTAGTAGGGACATGGATTAACCTGGAAACCATCATTCTCAGCAAACTGACACAAGAACAGAAAATCAAACATCGCATGTTCTCACTCATAGGAGGGTGTTGAACAATGAGAACACATGGACACAGGGAGGGGAGCATCACACACTGGGGTCTGTTGGGGCGAAATAGGGAGGGACAGTCGGGGTGGGGAGTTGGGGAGAGATACCATGGGGAGAAATGCCAGATACAGGTGATGGAGAGGAAGGGAGCAAATCACACTGTCATGCGTATACCTATGCAGCAATCTTGCATGTTCTTCACATGTACCCCAAAACCTAAAATGCAATAAAAATATATATATAAAAAAAAGAATGACATTGAAAAGTTATATTTTCTAAATGTCTTTATATCTAAAAAACTATTATTCCAGATTGTTAACTCCATGAATGGGGGGACAAGTCTCTATTTCATTTAGATATGGTCCATTCTAAGAATAAACACTCAGGAAGTCCTGGAGCATGTAAACATATCATATGGTTTTCATGGGAAACAAATATTTGGAGCCTGATCTTCATGTTTCTGTGCTAGAACTAAATGTATTTAAACACACAATCTAAGGAACTACTTAGGTGACTTTTCCAAGACCAAATACTATTGTCAGAGTAACTATTTGAGCTATGGTTTTTTCAGTGACCGTTGGGATAGGCAAAATTTCAAACTGGTCCTGTGAAATTTTTATTCCTGGTGTGTATTCTCTATATAGTATCCTCTCTTTGAGTACAGAAAGCACCTGTGAATATAATGGAATATCACTCTTCTGCTCAAGTTACTGAACAGTGGACTTTAATTTTATCAAACTGGACATTATCCAGGTGAGTCTGTCCTAATCAGGTAAGTCTTTAAAGGCTATGGGCACCTACTGAAGTCAATTTGCTGCTTATTATGAAGACACAGCCTCTAGGAATTCCAAAGCTGCATACAAAGAAGTAAATCTGTCAAGAGCCAAGGAGCTTGGAAAAGAACCCTGGACCCAAAGGGAAATTACACCCTAACCCAATACATCAATTTCAGCCTGGTGGAGCTTAAAGGAAGGACTAAGCTAACCCATATCTGAGCTCTTTGTTATTGGAAGCTGTGAGAATGAACTTGTATTTTTTCAAACTTTTAAGTTTGTAGCAATTTGTTGAGTAGCCAAAGAAAACTGATGCACTAAGCACAAAGAACAAAGCTGGAGGCATCATAACATTACATGACTTCAAACTATACTACAAGACTACAATGAAACTCTGGAAGACAACCTAGGAAATTACCATTCTGACCATAAGACCTGGCAAAGATTTCATGATGAAGATGCCAAAAGCCATTACAACAAAAACAGGAATTGAAAAATGGGACCCAGTTACCTTAAGAGCTTCCATATAGCAAAAGAAACTATTGACTGAGTAAACAGAAAACCTACAGAATGTAAAACAAAGTTTGCAAACTATACATCTGACAAAAGTAAAATATCTAGCATCTATAAAGAACTTAAACAACTTTACAAGAAAATACCAAACAACCCCATTAAAAAGTGGGCAAAGGACATGAACAGACACTTATCAAAAGAAAGCATATGTGTGGCTAACAAGCATATGAAAAAATGCTCAACATACCAATCATTAGAGAAATGCAATCAAAACCACAATGAGATACCATCTCACACCATTCAGAATGGCTACCATTAAAGTGTCAAAAAATAACAGTTGCTGTCAAGGTTGTGGAGAAAAAAATGTTTATACACTGCTGATTGGAATGTAAATTAGTTCAGCCACTGTGGAAAGCAGTTTGGTGATTTTTCAAAGAACTTAAAATAGAATTACCATTCATCCCAACAATCCCATTATTAGGTATATACCCAAAGGAAAATAAATTGTTCTATCATAAACACACATGCATGTGTATATTCTTTGCAGCACTCATCACAATAGCAAAGACATAGAATCAACCTTGATGCCCATCAACAGTAGGCTGAATAAAAAAATGTGTTACATATATATGATAGAATACTATGCAACTATAAAAAAGAATAAGATCATGTTCTTTGTGTAACATGGGCAGAGCTAGAGACCATTATCTTAAGCAAACTAAAACAGGAACAGTAAACCAAATACTGCATATTCTCACTTATGAGTGGGAGCTAAACTTAGAATACATATGGACACAAAGAAGGGAACAGTAGTCACTGGGGCCTACTTAAGGATGAAGGCTGGGAGAAGGGTGAAAACTGAAAAACTACCTATCAGGTGTAATGCTTATGACCTGGGTGACAAAATGATATGTACACCAAACCCCCATGACACTCCAAATTGCATATATAAAAAAACTTGGCCAGGCATAATGGCTCACACCTGTAATCCCAGCACTTTGGAGGCCAAGACAGGCAGATCATGAGGTCAGGAGATGGAGGCCATTTTGGCAAACATGGTGAAACCCCACCTCTACTAAAAATGCAAAAATTATCTGGGTATGTTGGTGCGTGCCTGTAATCCCAGCTACTCAGGAGGCTGAGGCAGGAGAATTGCTTGAACCAGGGAGTCAGAAGTTGCAGTGAGCTGACATCGCACCACTGTACTCCAGCCTGGCAACAGAGCGAGACTCTGTGAAAAAAAAGAAAAAAAGAAAAAAAAAAAAAAAACCTACACTTGTACCCCTGAACCTAAAATAAAAGTTTAAAAAAGAAAATGCACAAATTTAGATAGCTCTCGTTCTCCCATTCTATAATTCAGTGCTTCCTATATGTCTGTTTTTGTAAATATTCAATTCTTCTGACACAAATCTAGATAGATTTGTGTACAATCATGAGAGATACTTTTCTGTAACAAATCAGTTTCAGAATTTAAACCCAGATTGCAAGTAACACCTTTGAACATAGAATGTCAGATAACTCCTTAATTATTTTAAGTTTTATCTTATTTTTAATTGGCATAGCATATCTGTGCATAGTTATGGGGTGCAATGTGCTGTTTTGAGTTAACATTTCTCTCTCTTTTTTTTTTTTTTTATGAGACAGAGTCTTGCTCTGGCACCAGGCTGGAGTGCAATGGCGCAATCTCAGCTCACTGCAACCTCTACCTCCTGGGTTCAAGTGATTCTTCCCCCTCAGCCTCCCGAGTAGCTGGGACCAGAGGTGTGTGCCACCACACCGGGCTAATTTTTGTATTTTTAGTAGAGATGGGGTTTCACCATGTTGGCCAGGAAGGTCTCGATATCTTGACCTCGTGATCCGCCCACCTTGGCCTCCCAAAGTACTGGGATTACAGATTTGAGCTACCACACCTTCAAAGTTCTTTTTCTAGCTATTTTGAAATATACAAAACACTATTATTAACTAAGCAGGCACCTTACTGTGCGATAGAACACTAGAGCTTATTCCTCCTAACTGTAACTTTGTAACCATTGACCAAACTCTTCCCTGTCATCACTTCACCTTCTCCTTCCAGCCTCTGCTAAGCAACATTCTACTCTAGACGTCTATGAAATCAGCTTTTAAGATTTTACATATGAGAGAGATCATGAGGGATTTGTGCCTGGCTTATTTCACTTAACATAATGTTCCCTAGATTCATCCATTGTGTCACGAACGACAGGATTTCTTTTTCTTTTCTTTTTTTTTTTTTTTGGATAAACAGCGTTCAATTATGGGCATATACCGTATTTTCTTTATATATTTGTTTCTGGATACTTACGTTGATGTCATATCTTGGTTCGGAAGAATAATGCTGTAATAAACATGGGGGTGTAGATCTCTCCTCCGCACACTGATTTCATTTTCTTCTAATATATACACAGTAGTAGGATTGCTGGATTATACAATCATTCTGTTTTTAACTTTTTGAGAAACCTCCACACCATAACAACTGTACTACTTGACATTCCACTAACAACGTGTAAGGGCTCTCCATATGACTGCAACACTTGTTATCTTTTGTCTTTTTATAGCCATTCTAACTGGAGTAAATAACATCTTATTGTGGTTTTTGCATTTCCCTAATGATTAGTGATGTTCATCATCTATTAATAAACCTATTGGCCAATGTCAAGAAGACTTTCCTTTATGTTTTCTCCTAGTAGTTTCATGTGTTACATTTAAGTGTTCACTCCATTTTCAGTCAGTTTTCGCATAACTCCCTAATTTCAGATGTGTTCTGTACAGTACTATTGTCTAAGATATGGAGGCTTAAACAGTCAACCAGCTTCTCTCTCTCTCTCTCTTTTCTTTGCTTGTTTAAAATTAAGTTACCGTCATCAAGACTCCTGTCCCCAGATACTTCAGCAGCCGTCTCCTAAAAACAGTGGCAATATATCATTATTATATCCTAAATATTTATCACTGATATGGTATTATAATATTACCTAATGTATGGTACATAATCACATTTTCCTAATTGTACCCAAAATGTCCTTCATAGCTTTCTTTCAAATCTGGAGACCAGTTAAAAATCATATATAATACTGATGTTTTATGCTTCCTTAGTCTCCTTAATCACAGCATTTCCCTGTCTGTGTTTTTGCTTTAGTTTATTGACATATTTGAGTAATCTGGGTGAATTGTTTACTAGTATATTCCACTATTAGTATTGTCTAATAATTGTTTTGATTCCACTCAATGTTTTGTTTTGCTTTTTTGCAAGAATGTAGTAGAATTTGTGTTTTTAATATCCATTTCATGGTTAAATAAGTAAATATTGTCATATTCCCAAAATGAACTACTTGATTCAGGTGTTTTCTGTGAAAACATTCCATTACCAAGATATCCCTTTCCCTTGATTAATAAGAAGTATGAGCTACTATGTGGGTGATGCAGGCCTCAACAACATGTAATTTATCCATGTAACAAACCTGCACATATACACCCTGAAACTAAAATAAAGGTGGGAAAAAACAAATAAATAAAATAAATGCTCTCTAGCTGTTCAGGGAGGGAAAAAACAAATAAATAAAATAAATGCTCTCCAGCTGTTCAGGAGGATTAAAGAGCACTGGTCTAAAAGGAAAAAAAAAAAGATGTGGGGGGTACAGGTAATGGTATGAATCTCTGGACCTGTAGACCTGCTTTCCCCCACAGCGTTTCCCCACAATTATTTTAGCATGGATTGATTGAAGATCCTTGTCAAAGTTAATTATTTCATTGAGAATTTAAAATGGCTATTTTCTATTTTATAATTTTTTTCACGTTTATTGGGAAGTAGTATTTTGTTCAAAGACCCTTACATTAATTCTCTCTCTCTCTCCTCTCATTTAAAAATCCATTAATGTAATTCACCATATCAATTGATATAAAAAGAGATAAATAATATGATCATCTCTATAGCTGCTAAAAAGACTTTCCTTTAACAAAATTTAATATCCATTGCCTAATAAGATAAAAATTAATGAATGCTTTCTTAATTGATAACATACATTAAACTAGAAAGAACTTAGAATATTACATTTAGAAGATCTGGTTTCAGTGTCGGAATGCTCTGAATCTGCTCCGGTCCAAAAATTCACATTCTCTGTGACCTTGGGAAATAAAATAAACTTCTACTCCTCGATTACTTCATCCATGAGTTGAGTTAATAGAGTTTGGCCCATCGAATGATGCATACGTAATATTACATAAATACTAACCAATATAATTAATCTAGGTATAATTACTATTTTAATTTTTCTTCAGTAATTATTTAAAAGGAAGCACAATAATAAAGTCCTCAATCAATAATCTTCATTTTTAAAAGAAACAATCAATAGAGTGAATAACAGAATTGGAAAAAATTTTTGCAATCTACCCATCGGACAAAGGGCTGATATCCAGAATCTACAAAGAGCTAAAACAAATTTACAAGAAAAAACCAAACAAACCCATTCAAAACTGGGCGAAGGATATGAACAGACACTTTACAAAAGAACACATACATGAGGCCGACAAACATATGAAAAAATGATCATCATCACTGGTCATTAGAGAAATGCAAATCAAAACTACATTGAGATACCATCTTACGCCTGTTAGAATGGTGATCATTAAAAAATCGGGAGACAACAGATGCTGGAGAGGATGTGGAGAAATAGAAACACTTTTACACTGTTGGTGGGAGTGTAAATTAGTTCAACATTGTGGAAGACAGTATGGCGATTCCTCAAGGACCTATAAACAGTAATTCCATTTGACCCAGCAATCCCATTACTGGGTGTATATCCAAAGGATTAGAAATCATTCTACTATAAGGACACATGCACACGAATGTTCCTTGCAGCACTGTTTACAATAGCTAAGGCCTGGAACTAACCCAAATGCTCATTGATGATAGACTGACAGGAAAAATGTGGCACATATACACCATGGAGTACTATGCAGCCATAAAAAACAGTGAGTTCGTGTCCTTTGTAGGGACATGGATGAACCTGGAAACCATCATTCTCAGCAAACTGACACAAGAACAGAAAATCAAACACCGCATGTTCTCACTCATAGATGGTTGTTGAACAATGAGAACACATGGACACAGGGAGGGGAGCATCACACACTGGGGTCTCTTGGGGGGAAATAGGGAGGGACAGGGGGGTGGTGAGTTGGGGAGAGATAACATGAGGAGAAATGCTGGATACAGGTGATGGGGAGGAAGGCAGCAAATCACACTGCCATATGTGTACCTATGCAACAATCTTGCATATTCTTCACATGTACAACAAAACCTAAAGTGCAATAAAAATAATAATAATAATAATCATCATCATCATCATCTTCATTTTTACAGAAAAATATTGAAGACAAAGGTAAGTATACTCTTTTTGAAATATAACAGTAAACACTGCATTGAGAGATTTTAAACTCCATCTCAAACCCTCCTTGAGCAGTGAAGACTGGGATTAAAAAAAAAAAATAGGAATTGGGAAAGGAATAAGAACAGGAATTGACTCAAATCTGAGCCCTGGACATGGACTGGAGTTGCTGCAGCTGGATTTCCGTTCACACTGCCAGGGTATGGCTTAAGACTTGGCTACACACCACCTGCCCCTCTAAGACGGTAAATAGGGAAAAGCAGTGCAAATATAGTAATGGAGTAGAAATGGACATTCTGGTGCCCTGTGGAATTCACACATAATGATGGAGGGATGGAGGAAATGTTCTAGGAGCCATAAGAGTCTTTTGTTTCATTCCCAGGAGTGACTTTATAAGAAGATGGCTGTCGGAATGGGGACATTTCTGTCTTTTCTTTCTGGTCATCTATGTAGAAAAGGGGTCTCCTTTCTTTCAGGGACGCTTTATGCCACAATATGAAAATAACATAAGGTAACTTTATTTTAAAGTGAAAAATTTAAATTAAATAGTTAATAGTAAGTAAAAGAAAAACATAGAGAAATGTTGTAAAAATAGTATAATGAGAGCTATATACATATTACTTACATTAAAGCAATGCTATCATTTAGCAGTTTTTAGAAGTAGAATTAAAATTAATATGCTACATTTAGTTGCTTTATCACTTTTTCCAAATTATTTTTATTTGCATATAAAGTGAAAATAATAAAATGTAGATTTAAGAGTCTAGTGTGATGTGTTTTGGCAAATGCATATCCTCATGTAACCTAATCCCTAAAAATAAAGGACATTTAAATTACCCCAGCCAGTTCCTAGGTTTCCACCATTATGTTAGAACTTTATTAAGCTTTATACAGAGAACTCACTACATTCATTTATTAAATAACCAGTTTTATTTTTTTCATTTTTTAAATTATAGTTTAAGTTTCAGGGTACATGGGCAGAATGTGCAGGTTTGTTACATAGGTATATACATGCCACGGTGGTTTGCTGCATCCATCACCCCACCATCTACATTAGGTATTTCTCCTAATGCTAACCCTCCCCTATCCCCCCACCCCCTGCTATCCCCTCTCCTAGCCCCCCAACCCCCAACAGGCCCCAAGTGTGATGTTCCCCTCCCTGTATCCATGTGTTCTCATTGCTGAACACACACTTATGAGTGAGAACATGCAGTGTTTGGTTTTCCGTTCTTGTGTCAGTTTGCTGAGAATGATGGTTTCCAGCTTCATCCCTGTCCCTGCAAAGGACATGAAATCATCCCTTTTTACACAATAATTTCATCTGAGACTAAAAGACAGTTTGATTTTTTTCTTCAAAACCTTTAATCTATTTTTTTCTATCATACCAGCTAGGAACTTGCATAATAATTGTACAAGTTGACATAGTGGATGTGCTTATCTCTATAATAATATCCCAGGGAAAGCATTCAATATTTCACTATTGAATGAAATAGTAGGTGTTTGATTTGGGTAAATATTCTTATAAAAACAGTAGCTTTTACTTATGTGTTGCTGACGTTCATTATCCATAGCTAGTTATTGTATTTGATAAAATATTCAATTATTTTATCAAAATTAAAAATTCATCTCACAAGATGATGATGGTCACTTTTTTCCATTTTCTTTTAATGTAACTAGTTATACTAGTATTCAATAGAAAAATTTGCCCTACCAAATAAATCACATTTATTATTTGATTTATATGTAACCAGACCTTATTTGCTATTTTGTGTAGAATGTTTGTCTATTTTCATGATAGTGATTGGCCTGTTCTTGTCTTTCTTGCACTATGACTTGTAGATGTTGGTATCAAGCTTATCTTTACCTCATACAATGAATAAAAAAATGTACCCTCTTTCTCTACATTCTAAAAGAATGTGGAAGACTCATCATTTCTTTCCTAAATATTTTGAAAATTTGCCAGTTAGCCCATTTCCTCCTGAAATTTTCTTTGTGGGATGAAATGAATTAAAAAAATTATATTAGCAGGTAAAATCTATTCAGATAGTCTTATGTCAGGGTTGATAAATTATGTTTCAACAAGTGTTTCCATTCATACAGGTTTTAAAAAGAATTGACATAAACTAGTACACAAATATTGTGACTATTCTATTAATTCTATTTCTAATTGCAGGATTTATAATAAAGCCCCATTTTAATTTATAATATTATCTCTTGTCAGCAAAATTCTAAAAAATAAAAAGGGGAATGATGGCATAGAGATACTAAGTCAGGCCAGAAATCCTGTCAGTGAAGTTTATTTCATGGTAGGGCCCCCGAGAACATTCTGTTTACCAAAAGATGTGTGATAAGCTAGTAAGAATGGTAGCAGCATCTTTAATTCTCTAATCCCAGGATTATGGTAGAAATCACGTCAGTATCATAGATCTAAAAGATGCAATACTGGTTCATGACCCTTCTTAATTTGCTAGTCAAATTTCTAAAAACAGCATGATTAACAGTTGAGTATTTAAAAATTACTATTAATTGACCCCACTGTAGTTATAGTGCATAATCGTATTTTTGCTAGACCCAGTTAATGACTTTGTATAATCTTTGTTCATAAAGCCCTAATAGTTCAGAAACATGAACATATTTATGGAGAATGGTCTCCCAACAGTATTATTGCAGTGCAAGATAGGGGATTCAAAATCTAAGTAGTTGATGGTTTTTATATAGACATTCGCTAAATTATTAATATATGTGTGTGTGTATATATACATATATATGTTTTTTACACTCGAATATATGCAAAATTTTACTATTAAACCATTAAAATATTCAAAAAATAAATAAAATATTAAGTCCAAGACTAACAGTTGGTAGGCAATAAATAAGTTTCTTTAGTGTTTGCTATTCTTTTCATTTTCTCTTCAAAAAATGTATTTACATATAGATACGGTCAACACATATCTATGTTATGTCTATTCTAACTGTCATTAGAATGAAAATTTAAAAAATAGCTTATATGAACTTTTTGAAGAATTTTTTTGTAGCCAATACTATCTAGTTTCAAACAGAGCAATAATTACTGATACATGCAATCTACATTTTCTTAGAGATCATATTTTACACATGTAACCCTGCTTTTAATTCTTTTGTAAAACATACCATGGGTTATCATAATAATTAAATAAGATGCAAAGATTATAATTAACTTCATGGTTCCCTTGTGCAATGCAGACAAAATGAAGTAATTATCAAATAGATGAGGAGTCATAAATGGATAGGGACCTATGAAATGTTTATTACTGAAAATATATTATTCGCATCCACAAATAATGCTTATGTGGGATGTTATACAAGAATGGAAAATAACCTTGGATTATGAGGTGTCACATACCTCAGCGGCCTTTTTAAGTATAGGTTTCTGTCTGTAATTTAATGAAAGGTCACTTGTGACCTGAATATGTAATCTCAGCTCTTCACATTATGAACCTCTTTCTGAAGCTATGTCTGTTGATGGTAGAACAATTCTTACGGAAGTCCAAAAATAACACTCAGCTGAATGCACATGGTCTGGATTGAACTATATGGGCTATAACTGGCAGAGATTCAGAAGAATCAATTGCTCTAATTTAACCACTCAATAAATGGACCAAAACTGATGGTCTAAATTGAAAGTAATAGTTAGAGTGTTCTGTGATGGCTCTGCTCTAGAGCATGTAAGACAACTTTACTGAACAGTTTGAGCACCAGATGATTACATCTCAAAATTCTGTTAATATCTTCTTGAGCAACCTATGCAATTTATATATCACATTTTCCCACACAAATGCATTTTCACACTTTGTATAGCTAATTGAACCATTGTTACTGGTGCTTTGTCAAAAAAGCCATCATGATGAGAAAAAAATGCTTCCAGCTAAAACAATTACTACAATAATTATAGCCTAGTGTAATAATAACTTCTTCTGTTTTACATCTCCATGTTTAGACTCTGAATTGTCATATATATTTATCATTCTAATGTTAGCTGACCTATACCAACAGATAAGAAAGTAGCAAGGACACTCTCTTGTATGCTTTCATTTTATACATACTTAGTGATATATTTCATGTAAATATGAATTTTTGCTTGAGTAATTTGATACATAGAAGCTAAATGACGTGATTTATCATCTTTATTAACCATTTCTCTTTCAATTTACACGTAAAATTAATTTTATGTCTTTGTTCACTTGTTTACTTTTCTTATATCAATCATTCTGATATTATTTTCACTATGATACATGTAAATATGCACTTCCCCAAATAGAAAAGAAATTTGTATTTTTTCACTTTAGTGTTTGGAAAAAAGATGTATTTTGCAAACAATTTACAGACACACTTCAAAGATATTGCAAGTTTGGTTCCAGAAAACCACAATAAGCAAATATTGCAATAAAGCCGGTAACATGATTTTTTTTTTCATTTCCCAGTTTATATAAAAGCTGTGTTTACACTATGTTAGTCTTTACAATGTTGTCAGAAAACAGAAAATCTGAAAGAAAAATGTTTAAAGTTACCTGAGCTGGTTGCAGTTTCGACATATGGGTAATAGAAAAGAGGCCTATGAACTAAAGCTGAACTCTCACCTCTATGGCTGGAGTCTGTCAGATATTTCACTGATGTGCACCAATTACAACCTTTCCTATCAGACAAAGCACAGTCAGGATAGAATCAATCATCACATTCCAGACCCTAGTATACCTACATGCTTGTTTACCCTATATACATTCACCACATATTGGCTTATCTTATGTACTTGCATCACTGAGCACCAATCAAAACTGTAAGAATGTCACCTTTGTTTCACTATCCCCTTCTCCTATCTTCTATGTGATAAAAGCTATAAAGACTGTGTCTTGTGTAGTCTACTCTGGCCACTTTCTTGGTTTGCACTGGGTCTATGTTCTCAAGACTGTTAGTCCTCCAACTTCACTCAGAATAAAATTAATCTTAAATTTTCTTTAAGTTATAATGCCAGTTAGTTAACCATACCATCAGCAGTGTGCAATGAATAAAATCTTATGTCTAAAAAAGCAATGTACATATCTTAATTAAAAATAACTATCATCTGAGACTTCAGCGAGTCATACATTTTTTGCTGGTTGAGGCTCTTGACTTCATATTGATGTCTGCTAAGTGATTAGGGTAGTGGTTGATGAAGGCTGAGATGGTAGTAGCAATTTCTTAAAACAAGATTTGCCTCTTTGACTCTTTCTTTCAAGAAAAATTTCTCGATTGCAATCAATGCTGCTTGATAGCACTTTATCCACTGTAAAACTTCTTTCAAAATTATAGTCAATCCACTCAAACCCTGCTGCTGCTTAATCAACTAATATATCATATTCTAATTCCTTTTTTGTCATTTCAACTACATTCACAGCATCTTCACCAGGAGTAAATTCCAACTCAATACATTGCTTAATATATTGCTCTTTTTAATTTTTGCCCATGCGTAAGGCAACTTCTCATCCATTAGTTTTATCATGAGATTGCAACAATTTAGTTCCATCTTCAGGCTCCACTTCTAATTCTACTTCTCTTGCTATTTCCATCATACCTGCAGTTATTTCCTCTACTGAAGTTTTAAACTCCTCAAAATCCTCCATGGGGTTTGAAATCAACTTCTTATAAACTCCTATTAATGTTGATATTTTAACCTCCTTCCATGAATCATGAATATTCTGAATGGCTTCTAGAACAGTGACGCTATTACAGAGATTTTTCAATTTACTTTGCCCAATTCACCAGAAGAATCACTGTCAATGGAAGCTATAGCCTTTTAGAATATATTTCTGAAAACCATAAAACTTGAAAATCAAAATTAATTACTGATCCAGGGGCTGCAGAATGGATATTGCTTTAGCAGGCATGAAAACATTAATTTTGTACATTTCCATCAGAGCTCTTGAATGAGAGGTGCATTGTTAATGAGCAGTACTATTTTGAAAGGAATATTTTGTTCTGAGAGGTAGGTCTCATTAGTGGGCTTAAAATATTCAGTAACTCATTCTGTAAACAGATATGATGTCATCCAGGATTTGTTGTTTTATTTATAGAGCACAGGCAAAGTTGATTTAGCATAATTCTTAAGGGCCCTAGGATTTTTGGAATGGGAAATGAGCATTGGCTTCAACTTAAAGTAACCAACCAGCTGCATTAGTCATTAGCAATAGAGTCAGACTGTCTTTGAAGCTTTGAAGCCAGGCATGACTTCCTCTCTAGGTATGTGATATGGTCTGACTCTCTTCTCCACCCAGATATTATCTTGAATTGTAATCTGAATCATAATCCCCAAATGTTGGGGAAGGACCGCTTGAGAGGTGATTAGATCATGGGCATGGTTCCCCATGCTGTTTTTATCATAGTGAGTGAGTTCTCACAAGAGCTGATGGTTTTATAAGGGGCTTTTCTCCCTTCACTTTGCACTTCTTCTTCCTGATGCCTTGTATGGAAGGTGCCTTGCTTCCTCATTGTCTTCTGCCATGATTGTAAATTTCCTTAGGCTTCCCCAGCCATGCACAACTGCTAGTCAATTAAACCTTTTCCTTTATAAATTACCCAGTCTTGGGATTTCTTCATAGCAGCATGAGAATGTACTAACACAGCGGGAATATCCAGGATGGAATCTTCTTCCAATACAAAGCTGTTTCATCTACACTAAAATCCAGTGTTTAGTGTGGCTGCCTTCATAAATTATCTTAGCTGGATTTTCTAGATAACATCCTGCAGCTGCTACATCAACTCTTGCTGCTTCATGTTACAGTTTTATGTCATTAAGATGACTTCTTTTCTTAAACCTCATCAACCAGCCTCTGTTAGCTTCAAACTTTCCTTCTGCAGCTTCCTCACATCCATCAGCCTTCAAAGAATTGAGACAGTTTAGGGCTTTGTTCTTTGTTAGGCTTTGGCTTCCGTTAATGTTGTAGCTGGTTTGATATTCTGTCCAGACCATAAAAAATTTCTCTATATCAGCAATAAGACTGATTTAATTTATTGTCATTTGTATTTTCACTGGAGTAACAATTTTAATTTCCTCCAAGAACTTTTCCTTTGTATTTACAGCTTGACTCACTGATGTGAAAGGCCTAGCTTTCAGGTTATCTTGACTTTCAATATACCTTCCTCTTTCATCATTTCCAGCTTCTGATTTAAAGTGAGAGTTGTGTGACTCTTCTCTTCACTTGAACACTTAGAGGATTATTAATTATTGTTTTTGTGTCTCATGGAAGTAGAGGCCTAAGGAGAAGGAAAGAGCCAGAAGAATGGCCAACTGGTAGAGCAGTCAGAATACACACAACATTGATTAAGTTTATCATTTTATAAGACTGTGGTTTGTGGTAACAAATCAAAAACAAAAACAACTGCAATAGTAACATCAAAGATCACTAATCCAAATAGTCATAATATATATAATAATAATTAAAATGTTGGAAGTGTTGTGAGAATTAGCAAAATATGCCACAAACAAATAAGGTGAGTTCATACTGTTGGAAAAATGGTGCTTATACCTTGCTGGAACCAGGGTTGCCACAAATCTTCAATTTCTAAAAAAAATGTAGTATTTACAAAGTGCAATAAAGCAAAGCACAATGCAATGAGATATACCTGTACATATAAGTGATTGTTTATTAAGTTTATTAAGTGCATCAAATTTCATAACAGTGCTTTAGAATCATGAGAACATGATATGTTTAACTGTGTGCAAAAAGTTTCCATGTGACAGGCATCATATTTTTTCTGGATCTTTGCTGTTCGGTATACCTGTGCTGTATACCTATTCAGTATGTAGCAGACACCAGATAAGTATTTGTTAGTCACTGAATAGATAAGGAAGAAGAAAGTAATACCTGTAATATTTCAGAGACAGTAAATGTAATAGTTGGAAGTTCCTGAGTGCAGAACTAGCCTGATTTATTTATTCAGGTATCTTTGATTACTTAATAGGTAGCTGACTCTGCTTAGAAGTGAGGCTGCAAAACTGACTATAACAAGTCCCTGAATTAAGAAATCTTAAATTAAATGGTCAAGACAAGTATCTATAAAGAATGATATTGGTGTAATATGCTAATTTATAAAAAGACAAAGATAAAAATAAAGTAAACAATAGGTTGTGAAAGAGAGTTTGGAGAGTGTTAGCTGGAATAGTAAGAGGGTAAATCTTTCAGGTCAGGGATGTGACATATGTAAAATCACTGAAAAGGCTGGGCAGGGTAGATTACACCTGTAATCCCAGCACTTTGGGAGGTCGAGGCAGGCAGATCACATGTTGACCACCCTGTCCAACATGGTGAAACCCCATCTCTACTAAATATACAAAAATTATCTGGGCATGGTGGCGCATGCCAGTAGTCCCAGCTACTGGGAGGCTGAGGCAGAAGAATTGCTTGAACCCAGGAGGCAGAGGTTGCAGTTAGCTGAGATTGTGGCACTGCACTCCAGCATAGTGACACAGTGAGATTCTGCCTCAAAAAAAATCACTGAAAAATAAAAAAGCATGGCCAAATTGAGTTACAATAATTATCTTGGAACGTCTAAAACACATAGACATGATTGACTAGCCAAAAAGGATAAGAGGCAAATTATAAAACAGGTATGTGCAAACAAGATTGTCACTCCCTTTTGATATCCCATTTGGTTAATTAAGATATGTAGTTAATGACTAGTTGGTAAATTTTAAGATAATAGAATAATGTTCTAGGAAATGAACCTAGAAATGGTCCAAAGATAGAATGGACGACTACCAAGGAAGGCTAAAATTTTTCACTGACTTACTATATTTCATCTATAGTCAACAAACATTGTAAGTACAGCCTGTTTGAATAGGATAATACCAAAATTCCCTTTCATCTTAATATCTTATTTTTTTATACCCCCAAGTTTCTAAGACATATTTTGAAAATGTTTACAACAATGTCTTATGCTAACTTTTCTTGTGAAAATTCATAACCATATGAGTAGCCACTATTATATGAAATCAAGAAAATTACAATATTTATAAACTTTCTAAGTTATGCAATGTTATAAAAGACTTCCTTTGATTTTTTAGTTAAAACATTACCTTACAGCATTTTACATTTAACGAAATGTTCTGAAATAATGTGAGAAGTACACAAGGTTACAAATGTGGATCTGTCTTCTTCTTGACTGAAATGAACCTTTAATCATTTTATAAAGACTTTTTTCCCTTTAAGAAGTTTGCTTTTGGCTATGGTTAAAGGTAGGTTGCAAAATGGGAGATATATTTTTATTTTCTTCAAATCTCTAAAGATAGTAGTTCTGTGAAGAATTGTGTAGATTTATCAAAGTTATTAAATAGCTTGGCTGAGTTATGCCTTTATTTTTATGAATATATGTGAGAAGATTTTGTTTGTTTTAAATTTTCGTAAAGTAAATATAACACAAAATTTACCATTTGAATAATTTTTAGGTATACAATCAATTAGTAGTAAATACATTCACATGTTATACCACCATCAACATCATCTTCCTAAATATTTTCGTCTTGACAAATTGAAGCTCCATACTTATTAAGTCATAACTACCCAATCTTCCCTTCCCTTGGCACCTGGTCACCATTTTACTTTATGTATCTATGTAATGGACAACTCTTGGTACTCCCTATTAGTGGAGTCACACAATATGTGTCTTTTTGTGACTCTCTTAGTTTACTTTGCATAATGCACATAAAGTTCATCTATGTATCAGAATTTCCTCCCCTTTTAAGTCTGAAAAATGTTCTGTTGTATATTTATAACACATTTTGTTTTCCATTTGTCCCATGGATGGACAAATGGCTACTTCCACCATCTTGCATTATAAAAAATGCTGCTGTGAACATGGTTGTATAATCATGTAATCTCAAAGATGTAAGTTACTAGCTGAGTAATTTTTGTATCACTTTAAAAACTTTTTAGAATGGCATTTGCTTGTCATTATTTTGTTTTGTTCCGTCTTTACCTAAAATAAGAACTTGAGGGAGACTCAATTTTTTCAGGTCAAAAGGAAATAAATATGACCTAATATAGTATTTACATCTCAGATATGTTTTAGTTATAAAACTAATAATTCTGTAATCTCTATGCCATCATTCCTAGGAAATGCTTATTATTGATGGTGATTAAAGAATTGTAAGACTGAAGATTTAAGGAAAGCAAATATTGCAATCTTTTGATAAGGATTATAGATGAAATTTTAAGAATACAGCAATGACCTCTATTGAGGATACACCAATTATCTTCAGTTAAACATCAGCAAAGAGAAAATTGGTCAAATGTAATTCTGTCAGTGTGAGCAAAATGTATTTTCTATCACTTAAATACTTAGCATAAAAGAGATACTGGAGTATATTAGATAGAAACTAGAAGATGGCCGATTAGAAGCAGCTCAGGATTGCAGCTCCCAGTGAAAGCGTGGAGGGTGAGTGGACACCGCATTTCCAGATGGATTTTTATTGCCCACAGACCAGGAGATTCCCAGGCGGAGGAGCCCCACAGGCCACCAGCGCGGCTATTTTGGCCGGTGTGGTTGTTTTGCCGGCGCCCCAGCTCAGTGGTTCTCCGTAAAAAATACACGGGTCCAGGCGCCATTTTAGCTGGTGAGTGGAGCTCCGGGAAGACACAGTCACCCATTCATCTGATTAAAAAGGTGACTGAAACAGGGAGCCAGGCCAGGAGATTCCCGGGCAAAAAGGCACCACGAATCTCATCACTGCTGTTTCAGCCGGCGCAGTGGATCGCTGCATGGGAAATCAAACAGATCCTGGCTCCTTTTCAACAGGCAACTGGAACACCTGGGAGACAGTCGACCATTCAACTAAAAAAAAGGCTCTGAGGCAGGGAGCCAGGTGATCAGGCTCCGCTGGTCCCACCCCGCACAAAAAAACAGCAATCAGAAATGCTCTGGATTGAGAGTTTCACAGCAAGCACAGTTAAACCCGGGACAGTCCAGTTCTGTGGGGGAGGGGCGTCGACCATTACCGAGGCACTCCACCACTACAGAGGTAGTTTGCCATTCTGGAGACAGCCCGCCATTGCCAAGGCAGCCTGCCATTACAGAGAGAGTCCGCCATTATCGACTTGGGCTGCCATTGGCAAGGCAGTTGTAATTACACCCGTATAAACAGGACTGCAGGGAAGTTCACATGGCAGCAGGGCAGAGCTCACAGCAGCTCAGCAAAGCCTCTGCAGGCAGACAGTAACTAGGCTGCCTCCTCACTGGGCAGGGCAGCCCTGAAAAAAGGCAGCAGCACAACGGAAACTCATAAACAAAGCCCTAACTCCCTGGGACAGAGCACCTGGGGAAAAAAAAAGGGTTTATGAGTTCTGCTGCAGCAGATTTAAACATACCTGCCCAGCAGCTCTGAATGAACAATGGAACTCACACCTCAGCACTTGGGCTCCTATAAAGGACAGACTGTCTCCTCAAGCAGCTCCCCTGACCCCTGTATCAAAAGAGTCACCTCATAAAGGAGAGCTCAGACTGACATCTGGCAGGTATCCTTCTGGGACAAAGATAGCAGAAGAAGAACCTGGCAGCAACCCTTACTCTTCTGCAGCCACAGCAGGTGATCCCCAGGCAAGCAGGACCTGGAGTGGACCTCAGCAGTCCTACAGCAGAGGGGATAGACTGTTAGAAGGAAAACTAAGAAACAGAAAGAAATAACGTCATCATCAACAAACTGGATGTCCACTCAGAGACCCAATCTGAAAGTCAACAACTACAAAGACAACAGGTGGATAAATCCACAAAGATGGGAAGAAACCAGTGCAAAAAGGATGAAAACACCCAAAACCAGAACGCCTCTCCTCCTACAAGGGATCACAACTCCTCACCAGCAAGGGAACAAGGCTGGATGGAGAATGAGTGTGATGAATGGACAGAATCAGGCTTCAGAGGGTGGGTAATAAAAAACTTCTGTGAGCTAAAAGCACATGTTCTAACCCAATGCAAAGAAACTAAGAACATTGAAAGAAGATTTGATGAAATGCTAATGAGAATAAACAACTTAGAGAGGAATATAAGTGAATTGATGGAGCTGAAAAACACAACACGAGAACTTCGCAAAGCATACACAAGTTTCAACAGCCGAATTGACCAAGCAGAAGAAAGGATATCAGAGGTCGAAGATCAAGTCAATGAAATAAAATGAGAAGGCAAGATTAGAGAAAAAAGGGTAAAAAGGAATGAACAAAGTCTCCAAGAAATATAGGACTATATGAAAAGGCCTAATGTACATCTGATGGGTGTACCTGAATGTAACGGAGAGAATGAATCCAAGCTGGAAAATACTCTTCAGGATATTATCCAGGAAAACTTCCCCAACCTAGCAAGGCAGGCCAATATTCATGTCCAGGAAATACAGAGAACACCACAAAGATATTCCTCAAGAAGAGCAACCCCAAGGCACATAATCATCAGATTCACCAGGGTTGAAATGAAGGATAAAATGCTAAGGGAAGCCAGAGAGAAAGGTTGGGTTACCCACAAAGGGAAGCCCATCAGACTAACAGCAGATTTCTCAGCAGAAACCTTACAAGCCAGAAGAGAGTGGGGGACCAATATTCAACATCCTTAAAGAAAAGAACTTTCAACCCAGAATTTCAAATCCAGCCAAACTAAGCTTCATAAGTGAAGGAAAGACAAAATTCTTTGTGAACAAGAAGCCAGATTTCATCACAACCAGGCCTGCTTTACAAGAGCTCCTGAAAGAAGCACTAAACATAGAAAGGAGCAACCAATACCAGCCACTCCAAAAACATACCAAATGGTAAAGAGCATCAACACAGTGAAGAAACTACATCAACCAATGGGCAAAACAGCCAGCTAGCATCAAAATGGCAGGATCAAATTCACACATAACAATATTAACCCTAAATGTACATGGGCTAAATGACCCAATCAAAAGACACAGACTGGCAAATTGGATAAAAGGCCAAAACCCATCGCTGTACTGTATCCAGGAAACCCATTTCACATGCAAGGATACACAAAGGCTCAAAATAAAGAGATGGAGGAAGATTAACTGAGCAAATGGAGAGCAAAAAATAGCAGGAGTTGCAATTCTCATCTCTGACACAGTAGACTTTAAACCAACAAAGATCAAGAGGCAAAGAAGGACATTACATCATGGTAAAAGGATCAATGCAACAAGAAGAGCTAACGATCCTAAATATATATGCACCCAATACAGGAGCACCCAGATACATAAGGCAAGTTCTTAATGACTTACAAAGAGACTTAGACTCCCACACAATAATAGTGGGAGACTTTAACACCACATTGTCAATATTAGACAGATCAACGAGACAGAAAATTAACAAGGATATCCAGGACTTGAACTCAGACCTGGACCAAGCAAACCTAATAGACATTTACAGAACTCTCCACCCCAAATCCACAGAATATACATTCTTCTCAGCACCACATCGCACCTACTCTAAAATTGACCACATAATTGGAAGTAAATCACTCCTCAGCAAATGCAAAAGAACGGAAATCATAACAAACAGTCTCTCAGACCACAGTGCAATCAAGTTAGAACTCAGAATTCAGAAACTAACGCAGAACCACACAGCTTCATGGAAACTGAACAACTGGCTTTTGAATGTTGACTGGATAAGCAGTGAAATGAAGGCAGAAATAAAGATGTTCTTCAAAACTAACGAGAATGAAGACACAACATACCAGAATATCTGGGACACATTTAAAGCAGTCTCTAGAGGAAAATATATAGCAATAAATGCCCACATGAGAAGCAAGGAGAGATCTAAAATTGACACCCTATCATCAAAGTTTAAAGAGCTAGAGGAGAAGATCAAAAAAACTCAAAACCTAGCAGAGGACAAGAAATAACTAAGATCAGAGCAGAACTGAAGGAGATAGAGACACAAAAATCCCTGCAAAAAATCAATAAATCCAGGAGCTGGTT